>OY997266.1:76251635-77549968 GCA_963921465.1 Triticum timopheevii | reverse complement strand
AATAATATTTGAATCTTCTCTGAATTCTTTTATGTATGATTGAGTTATCTTTGGAAGTCTCTTCGAATTATCAGTTTGGTTTGGCCTACTAGATTGATCTTTCTTGCCATGGGAGAAGTGCTTAGCTTTGGGTTCAATCTTGCGGTGTTCTTACCCAGTGACAGAAAGGGTTGCAAGACACGTATTGTATTGTTGCCATCGAGGATAACAAGATGGGGTTTATATCATATTGCATGTGTTTATCCCTCTACATCATGTCATCTTGCTTAATGCGTTACTCTGTTCTTATGAACTTAATACTCTAGATGCAGGCAGGAGTCGGTCGATGTGTGGAGTAATAGTAGTAGATGCAGGCAGGAGTCGATCTACTTGTTATGGACGTGATGCCTATATACATGATCATGCCTATAGATAATCTAATAACTATGCACTTTTCTATCAATTGCTCGACAGTAATTTGTTCACCCACCGTAATACTTATGCTATCTCGAGAGAAGCCTCTAGTGAAACCTATGGCCCCGGGTCTATATCTTATCATATTTTCTTTCCATCTACCTTTATTTGCATCTTTACTTTTTGCATCTATATCAAAAATACCAAAAATATATTTATCTTATCGTACTATCTTTATTAGATCTCACTTTCACAAGTGGCCGTGAAGGGATTGACAACCCCTTTATTGCGTTGGTTGCGAGTTCTCGGTTTGTTTGTGTAGGTGCGTGGGACTTTTGAGGAGCCTCCTACTGGATTGATACCTTGGTTCTCAAAACTGAGGGAAATACTTACGCTACACTTTGTTGCATCACCCTCTCCTCTTCGAGGAAAACCAACGCAAGCTCAAGACATAGCAACAAGGATTTCTGGCACCGTTGCTGGGGAGGTCTTCGCTCAAGTCAAAACATACCAAGTACCCATCACAAACCCATCTCCCTTGCATTTACATTACTTGCCATTTGCCTCTCGTTTTCCTCTCCCCCACTTCACCCTTGCCGTTTCATTCGCCCTCTCTTTCCCAATCTCCTCCTCTCTTTTCGCTTGCCATTTTCTGTTTGCTTGTGTGTTGGATTACTTGTTGCCATGGCGCAAGATAATACCAAGTTGTGTGACTTCTCGAATACCAATAATAATGATTTCCTTAGTACTCCGATTGCTCCTCTTAATGATGTTGAGTCTTGTGAAATCAATACCGCTTTGTTGAATCTTGTTATGAAATACCAATTCGCCGGCCTTCCTAGTGAAGATGCCGCTACTCATCTAAACAATTTTGTTAATTTGTGTGATATGCAAAAGAAGAAAGATACGGATAACAATATTGTCAAATTGAAGTTATTTCCGTTTTCACTTAGAGATCGTGCTAAAGTTTGGTTTTCGTCTTTGCCTAAAAATAGTATTGATTCTTGGAACAAGTGCAAAGATTCTTTTATCTCTAAGTATTTTCCTCCTGCTAAGATCATCACTCTTAGGAACAATATTATGAATTTTAAACAACTTGATCATGAGCATGTTGGCCAATCTTGGGAAAGAATGAAATTGATGCTTCGCAATTGCCCTACTCATGGTTTGAATTTATGGATGATCATACAAAAATTTTATGCCGGTTTGAACTTTGCTTCTAGAAACCTCTTAGACTCGGCCGCGGGAGGCACCTTTATGGAAATCACGTTAGGAGATGCTACAAAATTGCTTGATAATATTATGGCTAATTATTCTCAATGGCACACCGAAAGATCTTCTAGTAAAAAAGTGCATGCTATAGAAGAAATCAATGTTTTGAGTGGGAAGGATGAACTTATGAAGATGTTTGCTACCAAAAATACTCCTCTTGATCCCAATGATATGCCTTTGTCTTCCTTGGTTGAGAATAATAATGAATCTATGTATGTGAATTTTGTTGGTAGGGATAGTTTTGGAAACAATGTTTATAGAGGAAATTTTAATGCTAGACCGTTCCCCAGTAATCCCTCTAATAATTATGGAAATTCCTACAATAATTCTTATGGTAATTTTAATAAGATGCCCTCTGATTTTGAGAATAGTGTGAAAGAATTTATGATTTCTCAAAAGAATTTTAATGTCGTGCTTGAAGAAAAATTGCTCAAAGTTGATGAATTGGCTAGACTTTTGCTTGATGTTAATTCTCTTAAACTTGGATCTTCTTCTCCTAAGCATGATATCAATGAGTTTCTCAAAGTAATGAGAATTTCCATTGAGGAGTGCAAGGAAAGAACCGCTAGATTGCGTGCTAAAAAAGAAAGCTTTCTAAAAGCGTGTTCTTCTAGTCTTCATGAAAATAATGATGATGATCTTAAAGTTATTGATACGTCTCCGATTAGATCTATGTTTTGCAATATGAATTTTTATGATTATGTGAGTGATGATGAATCAACTTTGCCTAGAAGGCATCCCAAAAATTTGGAGTCTTTAGATCTTGATGTTAAATTTGGTAAAAGTGAGATTGGAGAATCCTCAACTTCTAATAATGTTGAACGCACTATCCCGGATTTCAAGGAATTTGATTATGATAATTGTTCTTTAAAAGGGTGTATTTCCTTGTTGCAATCCGTTATTAATTCTCCTCATGCTTATAGTCAAAACAAAGCTTTTACCAAACATATTGTTGATGCCTTGATACAATCTTATGATGAAAAACTTAATTTGGAAGTTTCTATACCTAGAAAACTTAATGATGAGTGGGAACCTACTATAAAAATTAAAATTAAATATTATGAGTGTTTTTCTTTGTGTGATTTGGGTTCTAGTGTTTCCATGATTCCGAAAACTTTATGTGATATTCTAGGTTTCCATGATCTTGATGATTGCTCTTTAAATGTGCACCTTGCAGATTCCACCATTAAAAAGCCTATGGGAAGGATCAATGATGTTCTCATTGTCGCAAATAGAAATTTGGTGCCCGTGGATTTTATCGTTCTTGATATAGATTGCAATCTTTCTTGCCCTATTATTCTTGGTACACCTTTCCTTAGAACGATTGGTGCGGTTATTGATATGAAGGAAGGGAATATTAGATTCCAATTTCCATTAAAGAAAGGCATGGAGCAGTTTCCAAGAAAGAAAGTCAAATTACCTTATGAATCTATCATGTGTGCTACTTATGAATTTAGTGCCAAAGATGGCACTCGTTAGATCTATCCTTGCTTTTATGCCTAGCTAGGGGCGTTAAACGATAGCGCTAGTTGGGAGGTAACCCAATTTTCTTTATGTTTTTTGTTTTTGCTCCTGTTTAGTAATAAATCTTGCATCTACCTTCTGGTTAGATGTGTTTTTATCTTTTAATTAGTGTTTGTGCCAAGTAGGACCTATAGGATAACCTACGATGATAGTTGATTTGATTCTGCTGAAAAACAGAAACTTTGCGCGCATGAATATAATTTTGTTAAATCACAGGAATGTGATTTTGCGTTGATTCTTTTTGATGCTGTTCAATAAACAAAGTTTCCAGGACTTCCTATTTTGGTAGGATTTTTAGAGTTCCAGAAGTTTGCGTTAGTTACAGATTGCTACAGACTGTTCTGTTTTTGACAGATTCTGTTTTTCGTGTGTTGTTTGCTTATTTCAATGCATCTATGGCTAGTAATTCAGTCTATGAACCATAAAGAAGTTGGAATACAGTAGGGTTAACACCAAATTAAATAAAGAATGAGTTCATTGCAGTACCTTATGTGGTGGTTTTGTTTTCTTTCACTAACGGAGCTTATAAGATTTCCTGTTGAGTTTTGTGTTGTGAAGTTTTCAAGTTTTGGGTAAAGCTTTTATGGACTATGGAATAAGGAGTGGCAAGAGCCTAAGATTGGGGATGCCCATGGCACCCCAAGATATTCAAGAATAGCCAAAAGCCTAAGCTTGGGGATGCCCCGGGAAGGCATCCCCTCTTTCGTCTTCGTTCATTGGTAACTTTACTTGGAGCTATATTTTTATTCGCCACATGATATGTGTTTTGGTTGGAGCATCGTGTATTATATTAGTCTTTGATTTTTAGTTTACCACAATCATCCTTGCTGTACGCACCCTTTGGGAGAAGCCTATTTGATTAGAATTTGCTAGAATACTCTATGTGCTTCACTTATATCTTTTGAGCTTGATAGTTTTTTCTCTAGTGCTTCACTTATATCTTTTAGACCACGGTGGTGTCTTAATTTTGAAAAAAATTCTAGTCTCTCATGCTTCACTTATATTATTTTGAGAGTCTTTTAGAACAGCATGGTATTTTCTATGATCATAAAGTTGGTCCTAGAATGATGAGCATCCAAGTTGGGTATAATAAAAACTATCATAAAAAGTGAATTGGATGCTATGATCAACTTGATACTTGATAATTGTTTTGAGATATGGAGGTAGTGATATTAAAGTCACGCTAGTTGGGTGATTATGAATTTAAAGAATGCTTGAGTTTAAGCTTGTGATTCCCGTAGCATGCACATATGGTGAACCGCTTTGTGATGAAGTTGGAGCACAATTTTATTTATTGATTTTCTTCCTTATGAGTGGCGGTCGGGGACGAGCAATGGTCTTTTCCTACCAATCTATCCCCCTAGGAGAATGCGCGTAGTACTTTGGTTTTTGATGACTTCTAAATTTTTGCTACAAGTATATGAGTTCTTTTGATTAATGTTGAGTCCATGGATTTTATGCACTCTTTCACCCTTCCACCATTGCTAGCCTCTCTTGTACCGCGCAACTTTCGCCGGTACCGTACACCCACCATCTACCTTCCTCAAAAAAGCCACCATACCTACCTATTATGGCATTTCCATATCCATTCCTAGATATATTGCCATGCAACTTTCCATTGTTCTGTTCATATGACACGCATTACTTTTGTCATATTGCTTTTTGCATGATCATGTAGTTGACATTGTATTTGTGGCAAGACCACCTTCATAATTTTCATACATGTCGCTCTTGATTCATTGCATATCCCGGTACACCGCCGGAGGCATTCATACAGAGTCATATCTTGTTCTAGCTTTGAGTTGTAAATCCATAAAAGTGTGATGATCTTCATTATTAGAGCATTGTCCTAGTGAGGAAAGGATGATGAAGACTATGATTCCCCCACAAGTCGGGATGAGACTTCGGACTTTACAAAAAGAAAAGAAAAAGAAGAAAAAAAGAGAAAGGCCAAAAAAAAATAAAGGCCAAAGAAAAAAAGAAAAGGAAAGAAATAAATAAATAAAATGAGAGAAAAAGAGAGAAGGGACAATGCTACTATCTCTTTCTCCACACTTGTGCTTCAAAATAGCACTATGATCTTCATGATATAGAGTCTCATATGTTGTCACTTTCATATACTAGTGGGAATTTTTCATTATAGAACTTGGCTTGTATATTCCAATGATGGGCCTCCTCAAAAGTGCCCTAGGTCTTCGTGAGCGAGCAAGTTGGATGCACCCCACTCAGTTTCTTTTATTAAGCTTTCATATATTTATAGCTCTGGTGCATCTGTTGCATGGCAAACCCTACTCACTCACATTGATATCTATTAATGGGCATCTCCATAGCCCGTTGATACGCCTAGTTGATGTGAGACTATCTTCTCCTTTTTGTCTTCTCCACAGCCACCCTTCTATTCCACATATAGTGCTATGTCCATGGCTCACGCTCATGTATTGCGTGAAAGTTGAAAAAGTTTGCGATTATTAAAGTATGAAACAATTGCTTGGCTTGTCATCAGGGTTGTGCATGATTAAATACTTTGTGTGATGAAGATAGAGCATAGCCAGACTATATGATTCTGTAGGGATAACTTTCTTTAGCCATGTTATTTTGAGAAGACATGATTACTTTGATTAGTATGCTTGAAGTATTACTATTTCTTATGTCAATATGAACTTTTATTTTGTATTCATTTGGATCTAAACATTCATGCCACAATAAAGAAAATTACATTATGAATTATGCTAGGTAGCATTCCACATCAAAAATTCTCTTTTTATCATTTACCTACTCGAGGACGAGCAGGAATTAAGCTTGGGGATGCTTGATACATCTCCAACGTATCAATAATTTTTTATTGTTCCATCCTATTATATTACCTCTTTGGGATGTTTATGGGCTTTATTTTACACATTTATATCATTTTTGGGACTAACCTAGTAACCGGAGGCCCAGCCCATATTGCTGTTTTTTTGCCTATTTCAGTATTACGAAGAAAAGGAATATCAAACGGAGTCCAAACGGAATGAAACCTTTGGGAGCATTATTTTTGGAACAAATCTGATCCGGAGATCTTGGAGTGCAAGTCAAGAAGCCTCCGAGGGCCCCACGAGATAGGAGGGCACCCCCAGTAGGGCGCGCCCCCTGTCTCGTGGGCTCCTCGGGCGGCCACCGACGTACTTCTTCCTCCTATATATACCTACATACCCCGAAAACATCCAGGAGCACCACAAAGCACAATTTCCACCGCCGTAACCTTCTGTATCCGCGAGATCCCATCTTGGAGCCCTTGCCGACACTCTGCCGGAGGGGGAAGCAACCACGGAGGGCTTCTACATCAACATCCTTGCCCCTCCGATGAGTTGTGAGTAGTTTACCACAGACCTACGGGTCCATAGTTATTAGCTAGATGGCTTCTTCTCTCTTTTTGGATCTCAATACAATGTTCTCCCCCTCTCTTGTGGAGATCTATCCGATGTAAACTCTTTTTGCGGTGTGTTTGTCGAGATTCGATGAATTGTGGGTTTATGATCAAGTTTATCTATGAATAATATTTGAATCTTCTCTGAATTCTTTTATGTATGATTGATTTATCTTTGCAAGTCTCTTCGAATTATCAGTTTGGTTTGGCCTACTAGATTGATCTTTCTTGCCATGGGAGAAGTGCTTCGCTTTGGGTTCAATCTTGCGGTTCTTACCCGGTGACAGAAAGGGTTGCAAGACACGTATTGTATTGTTTCCATCGAGGATAACAAGATGGGGTTTATATCATATTGCATGTGTTTATCCCTCTACATCATGTCATGTTGCTTAATGCGTTACTCTGTTCTTATGAACTTAATACTCTAGATGCACGCAGGAGTCGGTCGATGCAGGCAGGAGTCGGTCTACTTGTTATGGACGTGATGCCTATATACATGATCATGCCTAGATAATCTCATAACTATGCGCTTTCTATCAATTGCTCGACAGTAATTTGTTCACCGACTGTAATACTTATGCTATCTCGAGAGAAGCCTCTAGTGAAACCTATGGCCCCCGGGTCTATATCTTATCATATTTGCTTTCCATCTACCTTTATTTGCATCTTTACTTTTTGCATCTATATCAAAAATACCAAAAATATATTTATCTTATCATACTATCTTTATTAGATCTCACTTTCGCAAGTGGTCGTGAAGGGATTGACAACCCCTTTTATTGCGTTGGTTGCGAGTTCTCGGTTTGTTTGTGTAGGTGCGTGGGACTTTTGAGGAGCCTCCTACTGGATTGATACCTTGGTTCTCAAAACTGAGGGAAATACTTACGCTACACTTTGCTGCATCACCCTCTCCTCTTCGAGGAAAACCAACGCAAGCTCAAGACGTAGCAGCCACCCACTTAACTCCTGCTCCGGACATGTTTGGTTGTGCGGAGAAAGCGTGAACCAGGGCGCTAGAGCTCGAGGGTGTGGGAGTGGATAAGCAGAGGAGGAAGAAGGCGTGGGTGAAAATGGGGAATCCTTATCCCTTTATAGAGGCGACGAGAACGGTGCGCCTCCCCACTTTCCCGTTGAGAATCGCTTATTTCCCAAACGCCACGATTGATTGTGCGGTTGCGTTACCCATACCCGTATTGATGGAAATCCCGTAATAAGGGGACATGATCTCTGCTGTGACAAGACGTGCCAAGGAAACCGCCTCGCAATGTGTGCTATGGCTGGTTGTGGAAAAATGGTTCAAATAATGACCTGACCGTAGTGTCATGTCACTTTGTCTAAAGTTGTCAACAAATTATATTTGTTAAATATCATTCTCTCTACAGTGGTGTATGAAGATCATCTTGCAGATCCGGACACGATCCAAGTGTTCGATAATTATTTTGGAGTATTCGGAGAAGGAACCCGCCTTGCAATGCCGAAGACAAATTGCGCGCTGGACTCATTGTCATTGAAGCCCGGTTCAGGGGCTACTGAGGGAGTCCTGGATTAGGGGGTATCCGGATAGCCGAACTATATACTTTGGCCGGACTGTTGGACCATGAAGATACAAGACTCAAGACTCCGTCCCGTGTCCGGATGGGACTCTCCTTTGCATGGAAGACAAGCTTGGCGATCCGGATATTGTGTTTCCTTCTCTGTAACCGACTCTGTGTAAACCCTAGCCCCCTTCGGTGTCTATATAAACCGGAGGGTTTAGTCCTCAGGGGGACGATCACAATCATAATCATCATAGGCTAGCTTCTAGGGTTTAGCCTCTACGATCTCGTGGTAGATCAACTCTTGTAATACCCATATCATCAATATCAATCAAGCAGGAAGTAGGGTTTTACCTCCATCAAGAGGGCCCGAACCTGGGTAAACATTGTGTCCCTTGCCTCCTGTTACCATTAGCCTAAGACGCACAGATCGGGACCCCCTACCCGAGATCCACCGGTTTTGACACCGACATCGAGGAAGACGCCTAAGCCTTCCTCCTAATTCTCTCAGGCCTGGACAAAGAAGGCGGAGCGGATTTATTGTCTGGCTCCACTGCCCGAAGACCCAGAAATCCCACTTCTAACGAAGATGCTGGTTCCGGCGCCCTATCAAGCACCGGAGAAGAAGGCCAAGGGGACCAGAGGTGGTCTCCGTCGCAAGAGTGCTTCAGACATGATGTCCGAAGATGCCGAGACCCATTCCTCTGCCGCCGAGGATGACGAAGAAGAGGAGGAGGAAGAAGAAAGCCATTCCCCTCCTGAGGGGGGGAAGAAAGAAAAGAACGGCCTCCACGCGTCTGGAGGCCGAGGCGTCCAAGAAGGGGAAAGCTTCCCTTCTGGACAGCTCCACCGTAGCCGCCGACAGCAGCTCCGAGTGGCGCCCCAGGGACAAGCCCATGGCCAAATCGTGAGTACCCGGACACATTCATATATCCGGCTATGGAGCTGGGCAAGGCCGAGGAGAAAGCGGACAAATAAAAAGCCACCCGTGAAAAGCATGAGGCCCGGGTCAGCGAGATCCAGCAGGAGCTCCAGGACGCTGTGAAGAAATGTGAGTCCTTGGAGCACAAACTTGCGGATCTAGAGTCCGAACTGGACAAGGCCCGCCAAAACACACACGATGCCCGGGTTGAAGCCCAAGGCGCCCTTCAGGAAATCCAGGAGGCCAGAAAAATCACGGCGGGTAAGGCCTTTATTATGCAGAGCAAATATGTGAAGAAAAGGTTCCTCTTAATGACCCGGATTTGGCGTTCTCCAGGGGCGTTTGCAGATCTGCCGCGCAGCATTTCAGACGCTATGGAATTCTTCCGAGCCGAAGAGGGGAGCTGCACGGAGAAGCTATTTTGGTCGCAATACCTTGCACCAGAATATCCGATGCCCTTTAGCGATCTGCTAAAACAGCTGGTAAAACTGCATAGGGTGGATGAACTAGCCATTAAGGATTTAATAATCCGGCTATGGCCTGCCGAAGCTATGCCCAGCAGCTACTTCGGGATCGTGAGGCGGCTGGTCAATGTCTGCTCTCGGCTTGATGCCATCAAGCGGTCGGGCTGCATCGAAGGCGTGCGCATGGCCTTCACCCGAGTCAAGATGCATTGGGTGAAGATGGACGCCGTGAAGGTTGCGACCGAGGGACCGCCCGCGGGCAAGGAGCATCGCACGCCCGAGCTGTATTTTGACAGTGTCCTAGATGGATCCCGCCGTGTCATGGAGCAATATGCTAAGGATGTTATCTTTGAATGAATACATTCATGTTATCATGTCCTGTACTATGAAACAAGATCGTTTATGTAATATAATGCTTGTTATTTTAAAGTTTACCTCCTGTGCGGCTGTATTGTTAATTCTGAGAGTTGCCCAGTCGTCGGCTTCCGCCCCCACGTAGGTAGTAGGGGGGTGTTCGGGATAAATCAAACACTTTTTACTCCAAAGTTTGGTCCTTAAAGGAGGTGTTTAGCGCAACGAACCAGGCAATCGGACTATATGGCTTCATCACCCTCACTTAGCCATAGGAGTTTGACAATAAAAATTTAGGCACAGCCCCTAGTATTCGTAAATCCGAACTTGGGATGCTATAGACAACTGATCGGACAAAACCGCATAATGTGGAAAAAATCGCAAAAGATTTGAAACCTCTCGAACAGCTGACCGGCTCACGCCGTATCATGACAGTCAGTTTTCGGCTTTCTCTATTGAGGTGCTCATCCGGATGAACCAGGACACAATCGTAGTGTTCTCCCTTTACTACCCTAGCCGATATAGCAGAAAGTAAGGTAGTAAGCACAGGAGCCGGGCAACCCAACTATTGACCAAAGACATGATTCGGAGCCAATGCATATAATGTTATAATTCGGGGTGCCGAACTATACTGTAAAAAAGTGTTCGGACTTTGTTGCCATATTATGGGGCGTAATGAAGCCCTGGCGAATTAAGGTGTACCAGAGTGTACGGGTGCAATTGATGAAAATATCAAAAATATGAAGCAATAGGCTAATGCCGCAGAAATTGGGCTGCAACTATTTTCCATTATAGTTTGATTTATACGTCCAAGCATATTTATACAAGTGGTGCGATAAGCAACAGGGCTATTTAACATGCCATGACCAAGAGAGAGTTGCGTGCGGGTCCTTAAAAACAGGTATAACGATCGTTTAGAGAGACCACCTGGAAATTCCCTTATACATCAATGCTTCTTGTCGTCTTGGTGTATCCATCCCTTGATAGGTCCGACAATCAGGTCACCAGGAAAAGCCTGGGGGAAAAAGAAACCTGAAAAGAGAAAGGAAACAGTGAAAGTATGTGGGTTCAGGATAGGTCGAGCCGTATTATGGACCACGATCTAGCTGTGCCTCCGTCTATTCCCATGGTATTTTGAGTGCGTAGTTATGTACGCGCGGTACGAACGCCGCCATTTGGTCGGGACTGGGATGGAGGCTGAATTGCTAGTCAAGCTCTTGACGAGATGGACTATCCTGCTGCAGAGTAGTTAGGACTCGCTTGATAGTGTCCGGGAGCTTGGCCGCCGAATTAATGTTCTGCCTAAAAAGGCTGCTCTGTGCTTCTGCTGCGAGGGTAGCGATGTGCTCCTCGATACGGAGGGAGCGTTTCGTTTTTCCATTGACTGTTATGACACCGTGTGGTCTGGGCATCTTGAGCTTGAGATAAGCATAGTGTGGCACCGCATTGAATCGAGCGAATGCGGTTCGTACAAGCAGTGCATGATAGCCACTTCGGAAGGGGACAATATCGAAGATCAACTCTTCACTTCGGAAGTTGTCCAGGGATCCGAAGACCACCTCCAGTGTGATCGAGCCCATACAGCAGGCCTCTACACCTGGTATGACACCTTTAAAGGTGGTTTTTGTGGGCTTGATCCTTGAGGGATCGATACCCATTTTGCGCACTGTATCCTGATAGAGCAGGTTCAGCCTGCTGCCACCATCCATGAGGACTCGCGCCAGATGGAACCCATCGATGATTGGGTCAAGGACTAGTGCGGTTGAACCGCCATGACGGATACTGGTCGGATGGTCCCTGCGATCAAAGGTGATCGGGCAGGACGACCATGGGTTGAACTTTGGGGCGACTGGCTCTATCACGTAGACGTCCCTGAGCACGCACTTGCGCTCCCTCTTGGGGATGTGGGTAGCGTATATCATGTTCACTGTTTTAACCTAGGGGGTGGGAAACTTCTTCTGCCCCCCTATGTTTGGTGGCCGGGGCTCCTCGTCATCGTCCTCGCTTTGTGACCCCTTCTCCTTGTTCTCGGTGTTTAACTTGCCGACCTGTTTAAAAACCCAACACTCTCTGTTGGTATGATTGGTTGGTTTGTCAGGAGTGCCGTGGATTTGACATGGATGATTGAGTATGCGGTCCAAACTGGACGGGCCCGGATTGTTTCTTTTATATGGCTTCTTCCGATGACCGGACTTAGAGCCACTGAATCCGACGTTGACCGCCGTGTCATCGATGTTGTCACCATTGTTTTGACGCTTGTGTCTATTGCGTCGGGGCTTGCCGTTGCCGTTTCTAGCTTCAGAGGTGCCATGTTCGCTTGTGTTGTTATTGCTACGGGCTAGCCAGTTATCTTCGCCCGCACAGAAGCGGGCCATGAGTGTCGTGAGGGCTGCCATGGACTTAGGCTTTTCTTGGCCAAGGTGCCGGGCGAGCCATTTGTCACGGATGCTATGTTTAAAGGCCGTAGGGCTTTGGCATCCAGACAGTCGATGATCTGGTTCTTTTTAGTTAAGAACCTAGTCCAGAATTTCCTGGCTGACTCTCTGGGCTGTTGAACTATGTGACTTAAGTCATCGGCATCTGGAGGTCGGACATATGTACCTTGGAAGTTGTCAAGGAAGGCATCTTTCAAGTCTTCCCAGCTGCCAATGGAGTTTTCAGCTAGACTGTTCAACCAGTGCCAAGCTGGTCCCTTGAGTTTTAGCGGGACGTATTTGATGGCATGAAGATCATCACCGCGGGCCATATGAATATGGAGAAGAAAGTCCTCAATCCATACCGCGGGGTCTGTTGTCCCATCATATGACTCGATGTTCACGGGTTTAAACCCTTCCAGAATTCATGTTCCTTTACTTCATCAGTGAAGCAAAGGGGGTGTGCGGCGCCTCTACATTGGGCCAAGTCGTGACATAGCTCAGATGGAGTTCTTCTATGGTTTTCGTCCCGGACGTGGTTATATTTGTCACGTCCGTCCGGATGGCCATTGTCGCGCATCGGGGCACGCCCCTGCGATCCATAGATTGACCTGGTCTGTCCTGCTTTGTTTTCCAGGTCATGCGCAGGTCATGTGTGTATCCCCGAGCTATTGTGTTTTTGTTTTTACGGCGAGGTAGTGCGGGTTGGTGTTCGGCTCGAGTTGCCGCTTTGTCACGGCCACGTGGTGGTCGGTCAGCCGCATTATTCGCTGGTAGGATGGGCTCCAGCGCCTCGTCATCGAATTGGGGTAACAATTTGCGCTTCGGGTAGCTTTTGGTTGGGCGCTCGAGGCCGTATTCCTCGGCTGCCAGGACATTAGTCCGGCTCCTTGCTGTGGCTATTAGCCGGCGCTTAAAGCGCTCCTGATCGACGGGCTCCTCAGGCACGATAAAGTCTTCGTCGTCGAGTCTCACCTCGTCCTCGGAGAGCAGAAGGTAGTTATACTGTCCTCCGAGTCTTCATTCATGGCCTGTTCATCAGGGCTAACTCGCCCATCTTCCCGTTCGTCCTGTTCGGAGGTTGGCTCAATGGGGTCTTCATTGACTTCGGCATCGTCCGGAGTTTTATTTTCTTCTATGCCAGTGTTGTTGCTTTTTCCACAGCGTGGTTTAGAGCGGTGCCACTGACGTCAGTGCTTTGGCTGTATCTCAGGAGGTTTATCCTCGACTGGATCCTTCTCATCGTCTCCGTTGTTCTCTTTGGGTGTATCCACCATGTATACGTCATACGAGCAGGTGGCCGTCCAGTGCCCCGTAGGTGGTGGTTTCTGTGTCTGCTCCTCTTCGGCATCGTCGTCCATACCGTCGATGTCTTCAGAGTCGTAGTCGAGCATGTCGGTTAAGTCTCCGACAATGGCTATGAAGTGGGTGGTGGGTGAGAAACGGAATTCTCCGTCATCAGCCTTCAATCCAAACCGGATATAGTTCAGCTGAGATTCTCCTGATAAGGAGACGGCTCTTAGTGAGTTTAGCACATCGCCAAAAGGCGAGTGCCGGAAGATGTCCGCGGATCTGAACTCGATGATCGGCGCCTGATCAGATTTGATGAGCGCGGATGCACGCGGTTCGGAACCTATAGCCGGAGATGAATCCGAGGTTCCGGTGACACAGGAGCCGCTCGAGGTTGGATCTATGTGCGGCTCTAATGCCGATGAGTCTGCGGCTTCCGCGGCGGGGTTGAGCTTCCCGTCTTCGGACGACTGATAACCCACAAGTATAGGGGATCGCAACAGTTTTCGAGGGTAGAGTATTCGACCCAAATTTATTGATTCGACACAAGGGGAGCCAAACAATATTCTCAAGTATTAGCAGTTGAGTTGTCAATTCAACCACCCTGGATAGATTAATATGTGTAGCAAAGTATTTAGTAGCAAAGTAGTATGGAAGTAACGATAACGGTAGCAAAAGTAACAGTAGCAGTTTTTTAGTAATTGTAACAGTGATAACGGTAAAGTAACTAAGCAAAGAGCAATATGTGAAAAGCTCATAGGCATTGGATCAGTGATGGATAATTATGTCGGATGTGATTCCTCATGTAATAGTTGTAACATAGGTTGACATAGAACTAGCTCTAGTTCATCAATGTAATGTAGGCATGTATTCCAAATATAGTCATACGTGCTTATGGAAAAGAACTTGCATGACATCTTTTGTCCTACCCTCCCGTGGCAGCGGGGTCCTATTGGAAACTAAGGGATATTAAGGCCTCCTTTTAATAGAGTACCAGACCAAAGCATTAACACTTAATGAATACATGAACTCCTCAAACTACGGTCATCACCGTTGAGTATCCCGATTATTGTCACTTTGGGGTTAACGGATCATAACACATAATAGGTGACTATAGACTTGCAAGATAGGATCAAGAACTCACATATATTCATGAAAACATAATAGGTTCAGATCTGAAATCATGGCACTCGGGCCCTAGTGACAAGCATTAAGCATAGCAAAGTCATAGCAACATCAATCTCAGAACATAGTGGATACTAGGGATAAAACCCTAACAAAACTAACTCGATTACATGGTAAATCTCATCCAACCCATCACCGTCCAGCAAGCCTACGATGGAATTACTCATGCACGGCGGTGAGCATCATGAAATTGGTGATGGAGGATGGTTGATGACGACGACGACGATGGATTCCCCTCTCTGGAGCCCCGAACGGACTCCAGATCAGCCCTTCCGAGAGAGTTTAGGGCTTGGCGGCGGCTCCGTATCGTAAAACGCGATGAGTCCTTCTCTCTGATTTTTTTCTCCCCGAACGTGAATATATGGAGTTGGGGTTGACGTCGGTGGAGCATCAGGGGGCCCACGAGGCAGAGGGCGCGCTCTAGGGGGGCGCCCCCACCCTCGTGGACAGGGTATGGGACCCCTGACATTGATTCTTTTGCCAATATTTTTTATTAAATCCGAAAATTTGCTCCGTGGATTTTCAGGTCATTTCGAGAACTTTTATTTCTGCACAAAAATAACACCATGGTAGTTCTGCTAAAAACAACGTTAGTCCTGGTTAGTTCCATTCAAATCATGCAAGTTAGAGTCCGAAACGAGGGCAAAAGTGTTTGGAAAAGTAGATACGACGGAGATGTATCAACTCCCCCAAGCTTAAAACTTTGCTTGTCCTCAAGCAATTCAGTTGACAAACTGAAAGTGATAAAGAAATTTTTTTACAAACTCTATTTGCTCTTGTTGTTGCAAATATGTAAAGCCAGCATTCAAGTTTTCAACAAAGATTATGAACTAACCATATTCACAATAACACTTAGGTCTCATATTCACTCATATCAATGGCATAATCAACTAGCGAGTAATAATAATAAATCTCGGATGACAACACTTTCTCAAAATAATCATAATATGATATAACAAGATGGTATCTCGCTAGCCCTTTCTGAGACCGCAAAATATAAGTGTCGAGCACCTCTAAAGATCAAGGACTGACTAAACATTGTAATTCATGGTAAAAGAGATCCAGTCATAGTCATACTCAATATAAATTAATAGTAATGGATGCAAATGACAGTGATGCTCTCCAGCGGGTGCTTTTTAATAAGAGGATGATGACTCAACATAAAGTAAATAGATAGGCCCTTCACAGAGGGAAGTAGGGATTTGTAGAGGTGCCAGAGCTCGATTTTGAAAGAGTGATAAATAATATTTTGAGCGGTATACTTTCATTGTCAACATAACAACTGAGAGATCTCGATATCTTCCATGCTACACACATTATAGGTGGTTCCCAAACAGAATGGTAAAGTTTATACTCCCCCACCACCAAGAATCATCAATCCATAGCTTTCCCGAAACAACGGGTGCCTCCAACTAACAAAACTCCTGGGGGAGTTTTGTTTGCAATTATTTTGATTTGAGCATGGGACTGGGCATCCTGGTGACCAACCATTTTCTCGTGAGTGAGGAGCGGAGTCCACTCCTCTTGAGAATAACCCGCCTAACATGGAAGATATAGACAACCCTGGTTGATACATGAGCTGCTCGAGCATACAAAATATAATTTCATTTGAAGGTTTGGAGTTTGGCACATACAAATTTACTTGGAACGGGAGGTAGATACCGCATATAGGAAGGTATGGTGGACTCATATGGAATAACTTTGGGGTTTATGGATTTTGGATGCACAAGCAGTATTCCCGCTTAGTACAAGTGAAGGCTAGCAAGAGACTGGGAAGCGACCAACTAGAGAGCGACAACAGTCATGAACATGCATTAAAATTAATCAAAACTGAAAGCAAGCATGAGTAAGATATAATCGACCATGAACATAAATATCATGAAGGCTATGTTGATTTTGTTTCAACTACATGCGTGAACATGTGCCAAGTCAAGTCACTCGAATCATTCAAAGGAGGATACCACCCTATCATACCACATCACAACCATTTTAATAGCATGTTGGCACGCAAGGTAAACCATTATAAACTCCTAGCTAATTAAGCATGGCATAAGCAACTATAATCTCTAATTTTCATTGCAAACATGTTTATTCATAATAGGCTGAATCAGGAACGATGAACTAATCATATTTACAAAAACAAGAGAGGTCGAGTTCATACCAGCTTCTCTCATCTCAATCATTTCATCATATATCGTCATTATTGCCGTTCACTCGCATGACTGAACGGATAATAATAATAGTGCACGTGCATTGGACTAAGCTGGAATCTGCGAGCATTCAATTCAAGGGAGAAGACAAGGTAATATGGGCTCTTGGTTAAATCAACAATAATGCATATAAGAGCTACTCAACATTTTCATCATGGTCTTCTCCTCTCGACCCCCAAAGAAAATAAAAGAAATAAAAACTATTTACATGGGAAAGCTCTCAACAAGCAAAAGAAGAACGAGAAATCTTTCTGGGTTTTCTTTTAGTTACTACTACTACATGCATGGAAATTAAACTAGCTAAAAGCTACAACTAATTTTTTTGTTTTTTCTTAAGGTTATTCAAGCACACATGAAGAAAGCTAGAAAAACAAATTAAACTAGCATGGATAGTACAATGAAAAAGTATGAGCACCGACAACTAGAATGAGTGTGTGAACATTAATGTAATGTCAGTGAGAAATGTGTACTCCCCCAAGCTTAGGCTTTTGCCTAAGTTGGTCTATGCCCATGGATCAAAGTGGTAGCCGGGGTCATACTGAGATGCAGTAGCCATTGCCTCACGAGCTGTAGCTTGGAGGCGAGTTACTTCCGTCCTCCTCTCGTACTTGTTCACCTCCTCCCTGGTTATAATATATCTCCTTTTGCCTAAAAGTCAAATAAACTAGGAGCAGGGAGAGCAACATGGGCAGTGCGACGCCTGTCAAAGATTAATCGGTATTGGAGGAACTGTTCATTCCTCTCTAGAAACTGATGGCTAACCATGGCATTATAATCTAGATAAGCAGGAGGCAACTCCATATCACTTCCATGTATGGGTATACCAAGATAATTAGCCACACAAGTTGCATAAATCCCACCAAACAAATCTCCACATGTACCATTAAGATGTAGCCTACGTGCAACAATAGCCCCCAAGTTATATTGTCTATCACCTAATACAGCACTCTTGAGGACACTAAGATCAAGAACGCACATGTGACAAGCTTCATCTTTACCGTTAATGCATCTACCTACGAAGAGAGCAAAATAATGTATAGCAGGAAAATGAATACTCCCTATGGTATCTTGTGTGATTTCTTTGGATTCACCCACAGTGATACTAGCAAGAAAGTCTTTATATTCAGATTTATGAGGTTCATAGACATCGCCCCACTGCGGGAGTTTACAAGCAGTATTAAAATCTTCTAGGTCATGGTATATGATTTATCATAAAGATCAAATAAGACAGTGTGAGTATTGCGTGTAGACGTGAATTTAAACCTTCTCACAAAGGAGTCAGTAAGGTAGTAGTGTTGGGAGCACTTATCTGACATGAAGTCCTCAAGATCGGCATTACGCACATACGCGTCAAATTCATCCTTAATGCCTGCTTTGACTATAAACTCCTCTGACGGCCATTCACAAGGCCGCACTTGAGCTTCCATCGGTGGTTCATCGTCCTGCTCATGTATTGCGAGCCTGGGTCCTTGCTTCCTTGAAGAACCACCTTGGTACATTTTCCTAGACATATTTCTTCCTCTGAAAATTTTCTGAAAATTTTAGTAGCTCAAAATAAAAGTGAACCAAACTCAACAAAATTGATAGCAACTACTCCCACAAGTGCCTAGAGACTATATCATGCATTGGAACTACTTGGGACCATATAAATTTGACATGCAAGCTCAAGAATAGGGTCACCTAGGCAGCAAAAATTTGCAATGAATAAAGCACTAGAACAAAAACTATTGGACCATTGGAGGAGTCACATACCAAAGAACAATCCCCCAAAGCAGTTTTGTGAGTGGAGCTTTGAGCAAGGAGATCAAAAATGGCAGCAAGATGAGCTAGAACACGTGCTTGAGCTGGTTGGTGATTTTTTTGGGAGGAAGAAGAAGAGTGTGGGTGCAGGAATAAGTAGAGGGGGGCCACCGTGGGCCCACGAGGCAGGGGGCGCGCCCTGGACCCTCGTGGCCAGGTGCTTGCCCCCTGCTATGTTCTCAGTGCCAGATATTCTCAAATATTCTAGAAAAAATATATTTCATTTTCAGGGCATTTGGAGAACTTTTATTTTTAGGGTATTTTTTTATTGCATGGACAAATCAGAAAACAGACAAAAAAAATACTATTTTTTGTTTTATTTAATCTAAATAACGGAAAGTAAAAGGAGGGTACACAAGGTTGTGCTTTCTAACTTCATCCATCTAATGCTCATCAAAAGGAATCCACTAACAAGGTTGATCAAGTCTTGATAACAAACTCATTCCGACTAACATGTAACCGGAGAAATTTCGAATAACACTAGGTTACCTCAACGGGGATATGTACATCCCCAATTATAAGAATATCATATTTCTTCTTGATATTAGGAAGAGGAAATTCAAAACCTCCAATAATAATCGATGGAATTTTTCCAATAGAATTGATACTGTGAACTTGAGGTTGTTTCCTCGGAAAGTGTACTGTATGCTCATTACCATTAACATGAAAAGTGACATTGCCTTTGTTGCAATCAATAACAGCCCCTGCAGTATTCAAAAAGGGTCTACCAAGTCGAAGGATAATCGACATACTATCGTCCTCGGGAATATCAAGAATAACAAAGTCCGTTAAGATAGTAACGTTTGCAACCACAACAGGCACATCCTCACAAATACCAACAGTTATAGCAGTCGATTTATCGGCCATTTGCAAAGATATTTCAGTAGGTGTGAACTTATTCAATTCAAGTCTACGATATAAAGAGAGAGGCATAACACTAAAACCGGCTCCAAGATCACATAAAGCAGTTTTAACATAGTTTCTTTTAATGGAGCATGGTATAGTGGGTACTCCTGGATCACCAAGTTTCTTTGGTATTCCACCCTTAAAAGTATAATTAGCAAGCATGGTGGAAATTTCAGCTTCCGGTATCTTTCTTTTATTTGTAACAATATCTTTCATGTACTTAGCATAAGGATTCACTTTAAGCATATCAGTCAAACGCATACGCAAAAAGATAGGTCTAATCATTTTAGCAAAGCGCTCAAAATCCTCATCATCCTTTTTCTTTGATGGTTTAGGAGGAAAAGGCATGGGTTTCTAAACCCATGGTTCTCTTTCTTCACCGTGCTTCCTAGCAACAAAGTCTCTCTTATCATAACATTAATTCTTTGATTGTGGGTTATCAAGATCAACAGCAGGTTCAATCTCTACATCATTATTATTGCTAGGTTGAGCATCAACATGAACATCATCATCAACATTATCACTAGGTTCATGTTCATCACCAGATTGTGCTTCAGCATCAAAAATACAAATATCATTGGGATTCTCAGGTGTGTCTACAACGGGTTCACTAGAAGCATGCAAAGTCCTATCACTTTTCTTCTTCTTTTTTAGAAGGACTAGGTGCATCAACATTATTTCTCTGAGAATCTTGCTCAATTCTCTTAGGGTGGCCCTCAGGATACAAAGGTTCCTGAGTCTTACCTCCTCTAGTTGCTACTCTAACAGCAAAGTCATGTTTATTATTATTCAATTCATTGAGCAAATCATTTTGTGCTTTAAGCACTTGTTCTACTTGAGTGGTAACCATAGAAGCATGTTTACTAATGAGTTTAAGTTCACTTTTAACTCTAGACATATAATCACTCAAGTGTCCAATCATATAAGCATTACTTTTCAATTGTCTACCAACATAAGCATTGAAGTTTTCTTGTTTACCATAAAGTCATCAAATTCATCCAAGCATTGGCTTGCAAACTTAGTAGACGGGACTTCAACTTTATCATATCTATAGAGAGAATTTACCTTTACTACCTGTGTCGGGTTATCAAGACCATGTATTCCTTCAACAGGTGGTATATTAAGGCCATGTATTTCTTCAACAGGAGGTAAATTTTTAACATCTTCAGCTTTAATACCATTTTCTTTCATAGATTTCTTTGCCTCTTGCATATCTTCAGGACTGAGAAATAGTACACCTCTTTTCTTTGGAGTTGGCTTAGGAGTTGGTTCAGGAAGTGTCCAATTGTTTTCATTAGTCAACATATTATTCAATAACAATTCAGCTTGATCAACAGTTCTTTCCCTGAAAACACAACTAGCACAACTATCTAGGTGGTCTCTGGAAGCATCGGTTAGTCCATTATAAAAGATATCAAGTATTTCATTTTTCTTAAGAGGATGATCATGCAAAGCATTGAGTAATCGGAGAAGCCTCCCCCAAGCTTGTGGGAGACTCTCTTCTTCAATTTGCACAAAAATTATATATTTCCCTTAAAGCAGCTTGTTTCTTATGAGCAGGGAAATATTTAGCAAAGAAGTAATCAATCATATCCTGGGGACTACGCACACAACCAGGATCGAGAGAATTAAACCAAGTTTTAGCATCACCCTTTAATGAGAATGGAAATATCTTAAGGATATAATAGTAGCGAGTTTTCTCATCATTAGTGAATAGGGTGGATATATCATTCAATTTAGTAAGATGTGCCACAACAGTTTATGGAGTTTGTTGTCAGGAATATATGTTTTTTGAGTCACCTGATGTGGCACCTTTGACGCATGTGCATGAGAGTTCCTTTCCCGCAATCGTTAAGGTGACTAATGGGAGTTTGACAGAGGCACAGATTGTGTGTCAGCTGCAGGATCTTGTTCTAGGTAATCACCAATGGGACCTTGTCAAGTTGGAGACCAAGACTTACTAGGTTGATTTTCCCACTAAGGAGGACCAGCTACATATCCTCAAATGGGGCATGTGCAGAGTATAGAGTACGAACATTGTCCTTACGTTTGATGAGTGGAAGGAGAAGGAGCCTGAGGTACACCTTTGGAGAAGGTTTTGGTTCATTTCTATGGTGCACCATGCAAATATATTAATCACTTCCTGGTAGCTTGGAGCATTTGTAGGCGGAAAGACCAGGGGGGTCTAGGCATTGAAAATTTAGAGGTAAAGAACAGATGTCTTCTCAGCAAATGGCTGTATAAGTTATCTATAGAGACAGATGCCACTTGGGCACATATTCTTCGTTCTAAGTACCTCCAGTCCAAAACTTTGTCCCGGGTGACGGTTAGACTGACTGATTCGCCTTTTTGGAAGGGACTCATGCGAGTGAAATCAGCCTTCTTCAATAGGACAAAATTCGTAGTTGGAAACGGTACTTCCACAAGATTCTGGGAGGATACATGGCTAGGGGAGGCACCCCTTGCGATCCAATATCCTTCTCTCTATAATATTGTTCAGCGAAGAGACACTTACGTTGCAACAGTATTATAGTCAAATCCTCTTAATATTCAATTCAGGAGGACGCTGGTAGGAAATCGCTGGGAAGCATGGCTCCATCTTGTGAGACGATTGATGGATGTCCAACTCTCTCAATAACCAGATCAACTTCGCTGGAAACTAAGAATGGGGAGTTTTCAGTTAAATCCATGTATTTGGATATTATCAACGCTAGTGTTATTCCTAGTTCGAAGCATGTTTGAAAAGTCAAAGTGCCTTTAAAAATTAAAGTGTTTATATAGTTTGTGCACAAACAGGTCATCTTAACTAAAGACAATTTGGCGAAGCGCAATTGGACGGGTTCTAAAAGATGTAGTTTTTGTGATAGTGATGAATCAATCAGACACCTCTTTTTTGATTGCCCTTTGGCAAAGATTTTGTGGAGGTCCATCCACATAGCTTTTAATATAACTCCTCCGATTTCCATCAACATGTTATTTGGGACGTGGCTAGATGGGATTGACATAGTAACAGCGAGACATATCCGTGTACGAGTATGTGCTTTACTATGGGCAATCTGAAACTGCAGAAACGATTTGGTTTCTACGAGCTCTGTTGCAAAAATTACGGTAGAAAATGGCCAACAACATTTTCTGCAACTCATCCGCTATCGCAATATTTCTACAACATTCCCTTTGTTGCAATTTTTAGAAGAAAAATAAACTCTTTGGGGTGATTGCAACAAGCATCCTGTTACAGAAGGCCTTCTGCAACACCACTCGTGTTGCAAATAGGTGGCTACTTACATGAGTAGATCAAACGGTCATTAGCGTGTCCATCCAACAATCAGCGAGGTGGCGGATATTTTCTCATTATCCGCCAGCCAACGCGTAGCGTCACCCCTTATTCAATGAAAAAAATATCCGTGTAATATTCTAAAAAATATTTTGTACCATAAAATATGGCCAATCTATATTTGAAAATTCATCGTATATTTTAAAAATATTCAACATGTATAAAAATTTCTAAAATATTGTACAACATGTATTTTAGAAAATAGACATGTATTGAAAAAAAGATGCAACTTTTTATGGGCCGACCTACTAAGGCGAGGGCGCACCACTCTACGAGAAAAAGATAATTTTTTTATGGACCTACTAAAAATCACAGAAAAAGCGTATAAAAAGTTTTAAAACCGAACAATACCAATCTACGACACCTATTCAAAACCAGTTTAGTGGGCCGACCTACTAAGGCGAGGGCGCACCAGTGTAGAGGCGAGGCTAGGTGGTGAATCCTCGGAGCTGCTGTGTGCCGCTCTCTGCTGCAGATTGTCGCCCGCACGCACAGGCAAATCCCTGACTGAACCAGCCATGAAGGTAGCGCCGGTCTACTATAGAGCAAGCCTGTAGCACTGCAAAAAATAGAGACGTTCCTGAGATTACCAGTTCAGCTAGCCAGCGTTAATGCTACAAAGCAGTGCTAAAACTTTAAGAACCCGTTCCAGCACCGATAGGAATATTTTTGAAATTTCCAATGCAAAACATCTTTTTTGAAAAAAGTGATTGTTTTATGAAACGGGATGATTTTTCAAATTTCTTACCAAATTAAAAAAACAAAACTCCAAAAATTCCAGCGCGAACATTTTTTCAAAACAGGAACATTTTCTAAAATTCCAAAAAATCCAATACGGACATTTTTTAAAAATTGGCAAACCATTTCTCCATCTCCCAAAATAATTTTGAAAACACGAATATGTTTTGAAATTTCTGAAAAAGTGGAACATTT
This sequence comes from Triticum timopheevii, assembly GCA_963921465.1. Lineage (NCBI taxonomy): Eukaryota > Viridiplantae > Streptophyta > Magnoliopsida > Poales > Poaceae > Triticum > Triticum timopheevii. The sequence continues at coordinate 77,526,029 of OY997266.1, read as the reverse complement.
TTCAAACTTCCAATAAAAATTGAAGATATGAATATTTTTCTCAAATTTGGAGAAGATAAATTGAGAGGGAAACATTTTTTGAAATCTTGAATAAAATGATTGTGAACAATTTTCCAAAAGCACTAACAATTTTTAAAGTTCCCGAACTTCATTTGCAAAATATGATCATTTTTTGAATTTTTGAAAAAAATATGAATAATGTTTTAAATAGGATCATTTTTAAAATTAGAAATATTTTGCGGAAGCAAGAAAACAGGGGAACATTTTTTCAAACTCCCCAAAAAAAACTAAAGACGCAAACATTTTTTCAAATTTGCAAACAATTTTTACAAAGGAAATACGTTTCTCAAAAACATGAATAAAATTCGAAATTCCTGAACAATATTTGAGAAATGCGAATATTTCTTGAATTTATGAACAAAATTTGAAAATTCGAACGTTTTTGGAAATTTGGAACAGTTTTTATACGAAAAATAAACTGGAAATAAAAAGAAACAAAAACAGAAAACGAAAAAACAAACTGTAAAAGAAAATGCAAATAAGAAACAGAAACAGGGAAAAAGGAAACAGAAACAGGAAAAGGAAAAACGAAAAATAAAAAACCAGAAACGGTTCAGACCGCTCGCCTTCCTCGACTGTGTTTTTTTTAGTAACCCTCGTCTGTGCGTTTGGTTGAGAGTTTGCCTGCGTCGCCCTGCACTGGGCCGGCCCGTTACTGTGTACTTTAATTCCGCAGAAACCTCCGGCATAGAGTTGCGTAGTATAACCACCCCACCACACAATAGGATCTGATAAGCTTCAACTCTTTCTTTCAGTTATTCTTTCCTTTTTCTTTTTCATTTTCCCCTTTTTTCTTTTTCTTTTTTCCATTTTTGGTTTTCTTTTTTTACTTTTCTTCGTCTTCCTGGTTTCTTCCCTAATTGATTTTTGTTTTTTTCTTTTCTCAAATACGTGAACTTTTTTAAAATAAATGATGTATTTTTTTTCAAATTCTATGATGTTTTTCTATTTTTCGTGAAATATTTTAAAAATTAATGATTTTGTTTCTAATTTGATGAACTTTTTTTCAAAATCTATGAACTGTTTTCGAATTGAACTTTTTTCAAAAAATTGATGAAATTTTTTCATCTTTGTAAGCTATTTTTTAAAATTGATGAACTTTTTTCAAAATCATTGAACTTTTCTTGAATAGAACAACTGTTTTTTTTTTGCATGTTCACGAACTTTTTCCAAAATTTGCAAAGTTTCATTTTTCTTAAAGAAAATCATATATGAGCGGCTATGTAAGTTTTTCAAGTGTTAGCACTGCATTTTTTCAGTTGCAAAGACACACCGTAGTGGTTAGTTGAACGAATGTAGGTAGTGCAGGTCGATAGTTTTAATTGTCGCTGGAACGTAATTTTTGGAAAAAAAATTCGCGCATTTTTTATCACCATTTTATGCTGTAGCGAAGGATCAACATTTTTAGCTTCGCGCATTTTTAGCTTGTTGCAAGCTCTGAAGCTCCCTAGCCCTCTCGCAATAAGCGAGATACAGCCCTGACGATGAACGCGAGCGAGATAGCGGTGGAGGGCCGAACAGGCCATATAACAATATAACATAGAGTCGAAGGCCTGGAAAAAGCCCATTGCACACCGACTGTCTCCTTGGTAGTACAGGAAGCTTCTCGGCGACGATTCGCTTGTTCTCCACCCCCTTCTGCCCTCTCCTCCCAAATTCCCAATCCCCTCCCCCAAAGGACTGAAACCCTAATCCCCATGCCAATCCCGCCCCCCTTTGGTCTCCTCGAGCCTCTGAAGCTCGTCATCGATGACGGTCGGCTGGGCCGCTCCCCTTCGATACCGGAGGACACGCCAGTGCACATCATGGTTCCCGTCGATGCCCGGATGGCGGTCCTTGTGTCCATCGACGGGAGCGGGAACGTCACGGTGAGCGCTCCGTCCAGGCGCATACCTATAATCAGGGTCGGAAAGTTCGAGGCCACTACCTCCTGCGGCGCGGGGCCACTGTCATTCGTTGACCTACATACTGATGGGCACTACTCCGGCATAGATTTCCCCGTTCCTGCTGGGGCGTACAGAAGCATCGGGGAAATCATCAAGGCAACCTGCTCCTGCTTAAGCCGCCCCTGCCCCTCTCACTATCGGTATGTTTGGATTTGATCCTTGCGGGTTCCTTGTGTGTTTTGGTCGGATTTCTGGTTCCATCGATATAATATAAGAGCATTTGGATCACTATTTTAGTTATCTAAACGATATTAGTTTACAGAGGGAGTATGTAGGAAGCAAAAATAAAAATAAAATCATTTTTTAACCATCAATTGGCAGTAGCAGCAATTATAGCAAGGATTGTTTATTCATCTCGTTGGATCAGACAAATTGTTTCTTATACTTAACGAGTCCATCTGCTCGTTTCACTTCAGGCATGAGGATGGTCCCTCTGCGCTGCAACAACCGAGTGACTCGTCCCCCACTACAACGTCTGAGGACTTGGAGGAGGCCATGTTCGAGGCCGCTCCAACATTTGAGGCCACTTCCTCTACCTGTCCGCGGGCACAGGCAGTAACTCCCGGGTCACCCATGTCACCCATTTTGAGCCATATACGACATGATTGGGGTCTGGAATATTACATCAGGGTTGATCACAAAGGATCATTCCACACATATCCTGACATTGGTGGCCCGTTTCAGAGCTTGCAACAAGCTAAAAATGCCATTGATCAACATCTTCATGGCCGTCGTCACACCTCAATGTAAAGTTTCTTGACTTTGCTCTAGATTTTCATCTCTTCGTATCTCCCTTCTTTGTTTATTCAAACAATGTGACATAGCAAGGTGCTTCTCTGATGTAGGCCAACAAAAGATAGCCACAAATTTTACAGCACGAATCAAGAAAAGAAATGCCACTAAGTTGGATTATAGAGAAGTAAACAATTTGAAAAAGAAAATACTGGCCTACATTAAAATTTTATATTGTTGGTGAAACATTTTTTTTGTCAGTATCTGTGAGTGTTATTGAAATGGCGCATAAATTACAAGGATTCTGAAATTAACTAAGTACAGTTAGGTGCTATGCTACCACCTTTTATGTTGCCATATTGGTTAGCTTTCTTACCAGGCATACCATCACAGCTCTGTTTCCCCATGTACAGTGCTGATAGCCAGAACAATTTGATCCATTAACTGTTCTAAATAGTGCAGTAAGAGAACACTTAACCCCTTATCTGGAAATTAAACAATGGCTGCATTCTTCTGTTACATTGTGCGCTTGTTGAGTTCACAAAGCACATAGTACACTTTCTGTTCTCTGCTTTTGACGAAGTACAATCTGTTAAATCTTATGGAAATGCTCTTATTAGGTGCATGGAGCAAGCTGGTGTTTCTCAAAAGGAGATGGGTATACGGCAGTGTCTTTTTTGGCCCGATGGCACAAGGAAGAAGCGCACAAAATCATATATATTTAAGAAGGGCCATGAACATATATCCAGATTGGTGTGTGCTATAGTGGACCAGTATAATGAGGATCACAATCTTTTGGGGGTTTGCTCTCTGTCTTTCACCTGTCTTTATGCTGCTTCTAGGATAGCACTTCATCGTGTTCATATAACACTTGCTTATCTGACCTGTACTTCTTATTTTAGGATCTTGCATACAAACTCAAAGACATGGTGAGACACAAATCATTTCGTGAGAAGGATGAATGGTACCGCCATCTGAATTTCACCGTAAAGATTAAAGGAGCTGATGGCTTGGACTGGTTTGAAAAACTGTTCTTTGTTGAACTAAGAAATACAAAACAGGAAGGGAGCTATGGAGAGTGGGTAGTCAGCTGTTTTTGCATGGTTGATCCTACTGATAATGGTATTCTATATACTCTTGCCTTGAATTAAATAATTTTGAAATACAGTCTGTGGGTTGCATTAACTTGAGCATGCCTGTTAGATATAATTTTAGTTGTGTTTCTGACTGTTTGTTTGATCTTTGTGTTGCATTTCCTTTGATCTTCATGCACCATCTTTTGAGCTTTATATTTACAATATGTCAAGCTGGGTATGCACATCCATAGTGGTAATGGCTGCATGCGCGCATGTTCTCTCTACCTTTAGTCATATAGCTTTGCGATATGTGTGTCTGGTTGTCTATTTGACTATTTGACAGTTTCGCTAACCGTCTTTTCCCTCTTGTTATTGAAGGTCATTGTGGTGGTTGTATAAGTGGTGTGAGGCACCCCAACAAAGCTGATGCATACACTGGTGGTCATGTGGGTGCAGATGAGCTATACACTAGTGGTCATGTGGGTGCAGATGAGCTATGTGGATGCCCGGCAGAGTGGAGCGACTCCGATGAAGATGTATGTTTGATTTATTTCCTGTAGTGTACGATTAACATGCTTGTGGATTTAATCACGTCTCCATCTTTTACAGGATAGGAGCAAGGAGCGTAGGATAAGACGTATGTACAAGGTAATGATATATCTTGTGTGATATGGTACCATTTGTAGTAACATGGTGATGTTTGCTTCTTGACTGATTGTAATCCATTGCTTGTGTACTATTATTTTTAGGGCTGGAAACCTTTTGTCCTCCCTGCGTCGGCTGTACCCAAGGAGACAGCATAAGGTGATGGACTGGGGACACTGGAGATGAGGGCGCTAAAGCGGAACGGCTCTGTTCCTTCCAATGGACTGTCTATGGACTGAATGAATATTTTGTCAGCACCAACCCAACTTGCCCAAGTTTTAGAACTAAATAGCTTTCCTAGTAGTTTCTTAGATGGACCTAAGCTGCACTGCAATAAGCACTTAATTTCTGGGATCCACAGTGGATGTGTTTATAAGTTATCTTTTGTGGCTTATCTGCTGGTTCTTTTTGCAAATCCTATTAGTGAAAGTTTTGAATGAACCGGAGAATACCAGATTGGTCGCTGTCTCCCTCCCCTTCTAAGTATCTTCTCCAAGTTTATGCCCGGCTTAAATCGAGAGCGCTGAGGCCATACGCGGATCGGCAGTGGCTGGCATTTGGGCCAAGCACACCTCAGAGCATCTCCAGCCGTTGCCCCCCCCCCCCCCCCCACCCCAAGGGGGCTCAAAAATTTGCCGCCTGGGGGCGACCCGGCGGGGCCCCAGGGTTGACCCAGAAGGTTTTTTTTAAATCTTTTTTAAACATACATTCGGCTAAAAATTGGCAAACGGGCATAAACTTTGGCAAAATATAGCAAACTTGAAATAAACTTCGGGGCAACAGTTTCTTACATACGAAACTTAAAAAAAAGTCTAGCCTAAAGAAAGAACGCGCTGAGCGCGGAGAAGTCCTCGTTGCCGTCGCTGTTGTCGTCGCCGCCATCGCCGTCGTCCTTCTCCTTGACGCGGCCGCTGCCGCACCTGCTGGACCCCTGCTCGCCGTCGCCCTGGTGGACCGGTGGCGGAGCGTCGTTGTCGAGGACGATGACTCCTTCCTCGTCGCGGCCCCGGCGCCGAGCGGAGAACTGCTCTAGGGCACGGGCTTGGCGCTCTAGCTCCGTCTGTGCCCAGTCCTCGCGCGCCCACTTCAACGCTGCCTCCTCGGAGAGGCCCGACTCCGTCTTGACCGCGGCGAGCCCAGGCTCAGTCTTCGGCTTGACGAAGCGGGGAGGGGCCGAGGAGGAGACGCGCCCACCATCGCTGATGACGATGCCGACGCTGCATGTTCGTCGGCCGAGCGGCGTCTCGCCAGGCTCGGCCTTGACGCTGAGCAGCGCCGACGACCCCGACGAGGAGGAACGGGAGGAGGAGGAAGACGAGGACGTCGCCCTACTCGGCATCCACTAGCCGCCGATCCGGGGCCGGGGTGGGAGGGTAGGTCAGGGGCGGGTTGTTGCCGCCCTCGAGGTGCCCGAGGACGGCGTCAAGCGAGCGGCCGGGGGCGCCCCACCACAGGCGGCGCCCCTCGCTATTCAGTCTGGCCCTGACCACCGGCGCCCCGTTGGTGGAGGCGATCCATTGCACCTGCCGGTGTTGGATGTATGCCGCCCACACCTTGTGGTTGCCGACGGCATACTGCGGGAGGACCCGCTGCTCGTCCGTCAGCGACGCCCGAACGCGATCGACCTCGGCGGCGAAGATGTTGGGGTGCGCGTCAATATCGGGCACCGGGGGGATGGGGACGCCGCCGGCGCTAAGCCTCCAACCCGATGGCCTGGCGCGCATGTCGGGAGGCGCCGTGATATTGGCCTCGAAGAGTAGCCAGGCCTCCCAGCCGTGGAGGGAGCGACGGCCGAAGCCTTTCGCCGCCGCCCCATCGCCGGGGAACCACTCGGCCATCGTCTCGGGGAGGAGGGCTCGGGGGAGAGAGGGGGAAGAGAGGCGGAGCTCGGCAGCGGTGCGCGGGGAGAGAGGCGGAGAGCTCGGCGGCGGGGTTGTGGGTGAGTGTCAACCTTTTGCCTGACCTCGGCTCTGACACGTTCCTCCTAGCCTAGATTTTCACTACATTCTTTGGGATCAATGCCTACTTCTTGAACTTGAAATACCTGTATCCCTTCTTCGATAAGTGGAATGTTTCGCTTGAGCGTCTACTTTGGCGAAACCCTTGTTATCTATGCTATGTATTTGTGGCCTAGCCCTCTATAAGGCGAGGAGGGAGAGGCCTGGCTTTTATAGCCGGGCGCCGTGTGTACGCGTGGCGGAAGGGAAGACGTCGCCGCGCCGCCCGTGAGCGCTGCCCGTGAGGAATCAATGGCAAGGCTGACCGGCGGCAGCCTTACCATTGATTCCCCGTGGGAAACCGAGGCGTCGTGAGGACGACGAGGGGACTGTCGCTGACTCAGCGGGCTCGCAGCGCATTCGCGTCAAAAACCGCTCGCCACGGCGCCCCCGAGCGCCCCCAGCGCGCCGGGTTCGGCCTGGGTACGCCGGCACCAATTTTAGCCCAAGCCGGCGAAAAATAGGCTCTTGGGGGGCGCGACTGGCCCGATTTTTGGGCGCCGACGCGGACAAATCGCCTGCAAAAGGCCCGTTGGAGCATCTAGCTGTCTTTTTACTGTTAAATAGCTCAAATACAGTCGCTGGTTGTGGCCCTGTGGATTCCTGCAGCTGTTGGGTGTCAGGGATTTGGGCGAGCTCCAGGGGCATAGCTACGTACAGCTACCCGGTGTCACTGGCACCGGGTCCAATCTACACTGGCTTAAGATAATCCATTGATTTAGTGTGTAGGTCATTGATTTTTTATGTGTTCTTCTATGTGGACACCGGGTAATCTTCAGTCTGGGTCCGCCCCTGGCAAGCTCCATGTATCTATATCTATATCTATATCTATACTATCTATATCTATATCTATACTACTATATATATATTATATATTATATATTATATATACTATATAGTATACAAGTAACTCAAAATATGGACCGTTGGATATTTTCAATCGAATGGCTCACGTTTGTTTGCTCAGATTCTGATGCAATATATACCGTTGGATAAGAAAATCCAACGGCTGTTATTCCAGGGATTCGCCATGGTGCAGTTGGCTCCTGCATGCTCACATGGTAGCCTCCAGTCTGGGACTGAGCATGTAACATATGGGCCTATTCTGCATCGTTCCAGTAAGCTCCAGAGGATTCTTTTTATTAAAAACAATTGACAGCTATTCTGCCTGATTCTCTGCCCAACCTGCAAAGCGAAGGAAAGGCCAACTCGGTAGAAACCTCCAGGCAAAAAAAGTCTAACCTCAGAATGCTTCAAATCTCTACGATTTGGCTGGATAATAAAAAATGAGCACCTACCTGTGTTGATTTGTGCGCTGCAAAAAAAGAAAAGAAAAACGTCATGCTGGTCTCCCTGCCAATACACTTTTCCGTTCTTATTTTCAGGTAATGCTTCTCTAAGGTAAATATAATTTTAGATTGCTTCTATTATTACATTGCTTATCGAACTATATTTAAATAATGTGTGCACAAAATTAAATATGTATTATCCCTACCAAATAATTTTACGTTTCATACCTTCCAAACTACGTTCATCAGATGGGCCTGACATAAGGATCATGGACATAATATTAATAGACGATTTTCTGTTTATAAAAATCAATATCTGAACATGTATATGTTGATGATACAATTATTTCATAAAGCACATAAGTGTCTTAGATAAAAAAAAGCGAACCGCATATTTTAGAACGTCCCAAAATAATTTATTATCATTTTCGTGTTTAGATTTAAGATGAGTGAGTTGTGATTATTTTAATATATTTTTTAAAAAATCTATAAATATTGTTAATATTTAGTAATGTTGCACCTGTGCACCATTCACATCGTCCGCTATATGGGCCTGACGTAAGGATCAAATTTACATGTTGGAAACTATATGAAAGGAAAATAAAAGAATGTAACACAAGTATACACTACTAGCGAAAACCTTATACACAGAACTTTAGCAGTAGCGTGGGTCAAAAAAGCACGCTGGTGCTAAGTAGCAGTAGCGCGCCTGAGGAAACCGCGCTGCAGATAAAGATCTAGCAGTAGCGCGTCTGCCTGTAAACACGTTACTACTAAAATTCTCACGGCTTAGCTGATAGGCTACACATAGTAGTAGCGACCTATGACGAACTGCGCTACCGCTACTTTATTTGTAGCAGGGCGTTTTTATATAAACTCGCTACTGCTAAAGGTTATAAAATTAAATGGAAAGAAAATAGAAAGGTAATTGAAAATGAAAGAAATAGAATAAGGTGAAAGAAAAAAAATAAAATGTGAAGAAAACTAAATGAAAAAGGGAAAAAAGAAAGGAGTAGCAGTAGCGTGTATCACAGAACGCGCTGTAGCTAAGATAGCAGCAACGCTTTTCCTGGAACGCGCTACTGCTACTTCTGACTTAACCACGGGGTTCGTCCTTCCCCACGCGGTCACTTCCTCCAAATCCAACTCTCTCCACTCTCGCCGCCGCCGTCGCCCGTCGGCCGCCGCGCGCTCTCCGCACCCTCTACGCCGCCCCGACCCCAGATTCAACACCACCCCGCCCCGACCACAACGCCGCCCCGGACGCCGCCCCCGACCCCGACCTCGACGCCGACCGCCATCCGCCGCGCGCCCAAGCCCCGACCCTGACCTCGACGCCGCCCTGCCCCTCCCTCGTCGCAGGCACCCGAGGTGAGCACGCCCGCTCCTCCCTCTCCCCTACCTCTGCCTAGGGTTTCTTTATATTTTAGTTGCATCAAATTAGTTAGGGTTCATGTAAGAGTGGAAACAAATCGGATGCGTATGCGGCTCAAATGAGTTAGGGTTCATGTAAGGGTGAAAACGAATCAAATTGCTAAGATGAATCATAAAACGAGTAAAATTTGACCACTTATTTCACTTTATAGTTGGATAATTGAAATATCCGCTACCACTTTCCACCCCTATAGGTTCATCAAATTAGATGGTAATTAGGGCAGTAGTTCCTAGGTACTAATTAGTTAGTAAGAACTAGGTACTAATTAGGTACTAGAATATTTTTATTTATAGTAAGTTTATTTTTAGTAAGAACTAGTTGAATTAATAGAACTAGTTAGTAAGAACTTGTTGCTATTTTTAGTTAAAGCAATTTTTCCCGCCTCGACGTGGACGATGCCTATCCCGCATCCTCGTCGTCGAGTCGGCGGAGGACGACACCTGGTTGACCAGATCAGCCATCTCCGGGACTGGGCTCTGCCGGGGTGGTACTGGGAGGCGCTACCTACCGGGGGGCGCAGGTTGGTGAGGAGCCAGCCTGTCGTTGACCCGAACCTTCTTTGGTGGAGGTCGCGTGGGCCAGTGACGATCCAGAGGCTCAAGGACTCCGCGGAGGTGGTGCGTCACCGTGTCAGTGAGGAGGACGCGCATGTCCGTTGCTACTTGTTTGTGTTGGAGCACAGGCCGTTCTCCAATACCTGACAGGTTCTCCGGGAATCTCATTGGAGCTATGATCCCGTGATAGTTCCTTCTCTGTGGGTGTCCACCGCCCGCGCCGATACCCGTCGTGTGCTAGGGTTTTAGTTGTATTAGTGATGTTATATGTATGACACTATTCGTGATGTATTAGTGATAATATTCGACGATGTACGGACGCATGAGATGATTTACTTTTGCTTATTGAATGCATGCTAATTTGAGTCCAATAAGATATTTTGAAATGTATATCTTGTGTTGCTCAATATCCAAGTGGCCGGTCATGTTTGCAGTTTACACCTCCGAGTGGCCTATGTTTTGCCGGAGTGTTGATTCATTTCCGTTCCAGCAAACTTTAGGCGCTCGATATGTCCTATTTTAGCAAAGGTCATGCCGGATTTTTCCATGAATTTTGGCATGACTTGTGCCAGAATATGTAGGAAATATCGAGTGCCCCAGATTTGTGTGTTGAGTATCCTGATAGTTGTCTTCGATCGATTTTCAATTAATGTTTTAACTATGAACATAGGAAATGTCTGACGACGAAAAGGATTTCGGTATTTGCAAATACTGCGAAGACGAGCGCGGCCTGTGCGACGGAATCTTCCTAGATGATGATAGGCGCTTCAGCATCAAGCTGGACGAGAACTTCGAAGTGGATACAGTAAGTCACAACGACAAGTCTTTTTTCGTAATTAAGCATGACATCTGCTTCATTTGCTTCAACTTATATTTTTTTTACTATTCTACTAGCGTATCCCCTGCCATGCAAGAGTTTTTGTATTGGATAAGATAGGTTTCAGTCATAGTACGGAGGAAAAGAAAGTTTACTTGAAGACTGAGCATGGTTATATTTTCCATGCAAAATTATACAATTCAGACGACTACACCTATTTTGGATGCAAAACATGGAGAGCACTATGGAAGACTTATGCATTTGAGCCTGATATGGTTATCACCTTTGATATTCGTCCGGAAGATGATATTGAAGGTAATACCGACATCTGGGTCGATGTGCAGACGCCTCCAGTTATACCATTATGTAAGTTTCTCAACCATATTTATGTCTTTGATATTGTTTATTCAAAAATAGTTGACAACTAATTTGTATTGTCAGCTTATTTCGGTGCAAGCAAACATGTCCAGCGCTTGGTAGACAGGACCGTATACTGTCCTGGGGCTGAACTCAACTGCGAGGAGCTCAGTCATTATGTTTCATGGCTTGAGGATCTTGATACTGTTAAGACAAATTTTCTTCCTGCATTTAGAAATGTTAGTACTGAAAATGTGCGACCAATAATGTTCGTAATGAACTACGGTCACATCTATTTAGGAAGGATGGTAAGATTTTTACTATTTGTCCTCAGTGCATCTTTTCCATACATTATTTTTGAAGCTAAACTTCATTGCTAAGTATGTTACCATACGATGTTCTTCAACAGGGACTGCCGATGAATGTTGTGCCTTATGGGATCGAGACTAAAGGTACCATGAGTATTATCAGCTTACGGCCAAGATATCCTACAGATTACTTTAGTGCATTCAAGATTAGCGACGGATGCTTAATAGTGCAAGACTGGACCAAATATGTGATGGGGGAGCGCAGAGAAGTACTAGGGGGCAGCAAACAGATGCGCTACCCACGATTAGGAGACATGTTCATCTGCATGCTCCAGCTTGATCAAGGAGGAGAGCTATACATATTTTATGTTATTTTACCTAAGAGAGAGCAGCAGGAGTGATTAGCTAGCTAGAAATGAGTTTGAGGATGATGATGTGCTACACTATTACTATGATGATAAAATAGCTAATGTTGGTGGTAATGACTATGATGATTATTATTAGCTAGTGTTAGTGGTGATTAAATAAATACTATTGGTGGTAATGACTATGATGATGATTAAATAGCTTGTGCTGGCGGATTAGATTCAAGTGGAGGCAACATCTGGTGCACATCGAAAGTACTACTAGTCCAAACTAGATCAAGTTTGGATTAGTAGTATACTTTTGACATGCACCACATATTGCCTCCATTTGAACCTAATTCATCTTCATTTGACACACTGTTATGGACATAATGATGTAAACCTCATAACTGGTACTGTACCAATATTTGTACGATGGCGCATAAATACACTAAAAATAAAAAATAAAAAAAGAATACTAGTAGCGATGGACAGAAAACACGCTGCAAGTAGTTACCTTAGCAGTAGCGTGGTACTGAACAAACGCTGCAGCTATTTGTCCTAGCAGTAGCGCATGCGGGCATGCGTTACTGCTAAGCAATAGCTGTAGCGCCTTATTAGTAGCGCGCACCCGCGCTACTAGTGAGCACAAAACCAGCGCTACTGCTAGGGTTTTCCCTAGTAGTGATAGGATAAAGAGATAAATGGTTTATTTCGGGGTTTTATTAACACTGTGCACTGACTGGGGTAAAGGGCATGTGAAAAATATCTCTAGATAAAATGACAAGCAAAAAGAAATTTAAGAACCCCCTCAAATGTTGCATTTAGGGGCCACCTACATGTCACGTGCCTAAAAACATTAATTTTAGTAAGTTTTGTCCCCAGTCCGATTCAGGTCCATCGGCTAGAACTTCATATTCCCCCTCATTTTCGTGTTCTTCCTCTTCTTTCTATAACCATCGCCGACGCCGACCCAACAAAGCACTGCCTTGCCCTCTAGACTCCACCTCCTCTGCCCTCTTGGACTCCCTCTAAAACTCACCAATTCCATCGCCGGCGAGCTCCCGCCACCCCCGTTGCACTCGAACCCATCAACCTATGACTCCCCTCCACCGACGGTAATGTTTTTTTGTGTCGTCCACAGATCCGACACACCTGGCTCGGCCTAGCAAGCGCACCTATCTCGGGCATCAAAGGTTAGGTGAAATCGACTGGTGTCATTTGCAATTTCACACAACTAATAAATACCAAAATCATTGAATTAATTATATATCAGTTTTACCTGAATAAATAGTGACTAATTTGTCTATGGTATCATCACTCCGATGTTATGCTTTATTTATAACATTCATGGATCTTTTTTTTGCAGTACTCATTGGAAAATGGAAAATGTTGTGTGAGGCATGCCCTGCTGAGTTATTTATTATTATTGTGCATGATTAAGTATTGACGTACAAAGCACGTGCAACTAACTAGTATTTTGGTCGTTGGACATGCAGAGCAAAGTGTTGGAGTCTTTGTGGTGCGTCCACGTCATGCTTTTGATCTTCCGGATAATTCCACGCATTATCTCAAGAGTAAAAATGAGACCAACCCAAGAGCTAACCCTTGTTGACATATTTTTATAGAAAAAACTCCACGAGCACCGCGCGTTCGAGCCGGGGCTCAAACTCGGATAGGTTGTTAGCTATCCAGCCGCCCAACCAACGGGTCGACGCCCCGTCCTGCACGCATTATCTCAAACTCCAACAGGCACGCAGAGTTGTGTCGTTGCCCCTGTCGCCTCTTTTTTTCTCAATCTCAAACAGTCACTTCCTTCATGCACTCCCAAGCTCCTCTCACACAGCCTCCTAAACTTGTTTCATCGACCCGATGCAGCAGTGCCGGTGGTTCCAACATTCCCAGGCCAGGGTGGGTCCCACCTTGTTGGAAGAGCCAAGAGCAAAATTAACAAATCTGACCCTCACGAAGCTCAATAAGTTACAGAGAGAAAAGAAGCCCCTAAAAGAAGGTAAATACATGGACAATCATAAAACTTGCACGCGACAGTCAGTTTGATGCATAAACTTGTAAAATACATGTTTCTAGTCAAACTTGTTTGGGCATGCAAATACGATGCTTTCTACCGTAGCTGGGTGTATTACATGCATGCGCGGCGTGCCAACATTACATGGGCCCGCTATCAGTGGCAGAGGAGGTGGGTAATCCGCATGCGTTTTTTTAGAAAGCACCCTTGCATTTCATTTATTTACACAGAAAATTCTGAAATGAAACGGAAAAAAGGATGGAACACAAACTTGTGTGGGCATGCAAATACGGTGCTTTCTACCGTAGCTGGGTGTATTACATGCATGCACGACATGCCAACATTACATGGGCCCGCTATCAGTGGCAGAGGAGGTGGGTAATCCGCATGCGTTTTTTTAGAAAGCACCCTTGCATTTCATTTATTTACACAGAAAATTCTGAAATGAAACGGAAAAAAGGATGGAACACTATGGATGGGATTCGACCATACCTGCAATTCGCCACGTGAATGACAACCTACCACTTCAGCAAACCAGCAGTATCGTCTCTCCACGTCAACCTGAGCTTTTGAATGAAACTCCGTCAGCGAATCTCTTCTAATCAACTTGATCTTTTCGCTAAGCTAGTATCATATCTGATGCCCCCAAGGGGCTCCGGTGAGCTAGTTGATGCGTTCAATTTAACACTTCCGACTCAAAACATAATTCAGCCAAGGCTCCCAAAATAGCGGAACCAGAGGAGCTATAACCAAAACTGTGCATCTTTCTCATCATAAATACCTCAAGTATTACAACTGTGAGCAGAAACAACGGTAGCAAAATCTTACAAGCCTATGCTATTCATTATTTCACCGTTATTGTGTTACAATGAACTGTGCTACTTAGCCGTTGCACGACAATATCTTATAAGTGATCGATTCTCTACTGTCATCCTATCTTCTGCAATGACCTGAAGAATCCTAGTTACAAGTTACAACAACCGAGGAACTTGCAAGAATCAAATCGTTCACCGCTATACATGTGGACATGGCCTGGCAAGTAAACCTTTCATTTCAAGGCCCTTGCCAACAATCAACCCAATGTTTCTCCGACAAAATGCAACAACGTTATTCCCTTTGTCATCAGTATGTTACTTGCCCGAGATTCGATCATCGGTATCTTCATACCTAGTTCAATCTCATTACCATCAAGTCTCTTTACTCGTTCCATAATGCATCATCCCGCAACTAACTCATTAGTCATATTGCTTGAAAGGCTTCATATGCTGTGCATTACCGAGAGGGCCCAGAGATACCTCTCCGATACTCGGAGTGACAAATCCTAATCTCGATCTATGCCCACTCAACAAACACCTTCGGAGATACCTGTAGAGCATCTTCATAATCGCCCATTTACACTGTGACGTTTGATAGCACACAAGGCATTCCTCCGGTGTCTGAGAGTTATATATATATGACATGAAGAAAGCAGTAGCAATAAAACTGAACGATCATTATGCTAAGCTAACAGATGGGTCTTGTCCATCGCATCATTCCACTAATGATGCAATCCCGTTCATCAAATGACAACTCATGTCCATGGCTAGGAAACTTAACCATCTTTGATCAACGAGCTAGTCAAGTAGAGGCATACTAGGGACATGGTACTTTGTCTATGTATTCACACATGTATCAAGTTTCCGGTTAATACAATTCTAGCATGAATAATAAACATTTATCATGAATAAGGAAATATAAAATAACAACTTTATTATTACCTCTAGGGCATATTTCCTTCATGACTCAATTTCACACCTTGTAACATAGGCAAGAACCCTTTCTTTGACTGATCCATTTTGAACTTCTTCGAAACTTTGTCTAGATCTATCTCTATAGATCTTGATGCCCAATATATAAGCAGCTTCACCGAGGTCTTTCATTGAAAAACTCTTATTCAAGTATCTTTTTATGCTATCCAGAAATTCTATATCATTTCCAATCAATAATAGGCCATCTACATATAATATCAGAAATGCTACAGAGCTCCCATTCACTTTCTTATAAATACAAGCTTCACCAAAAGTCTGTATAAAACTGATCACCTCATCAAAGCGTATATTCCAACTCTGAGATGATTGCACCAGTCCATAGATGGATCGTTGGAGCTTGCATACTTAGTTAGCACCTTTAGGATCGACAAAACCTTCTAGTTGCATCATATACAACTCTTTTTTAAGAAATCCATTGAGGAATGTAGTTTTGACGTCCATTTGCTAGATTTCATAATCATAAAATGCGCCAATTGCTAACATGATTCAGACAGACTTAAGCATTGCTGCGGTGAGAAGGTCTCATTGTAGTCAACCCCTTGGACTTGTCGAAAACCTTTTGTGACGAGTCGAGATTTGTAGACAGTAACATTACCATCATCGTCAGTCTTCTTCTTGAAGATCCATTTATTCTCTATGGTTTGCCGATCATCGGGAAAGTCCACTAAAGTCCATACTTTGTTCTCATACATGGATCCTATCTCAGAATTCATGGCCTCAAGATTTGTCAGAATCTGGGCTCATCATAGCTTCTTCATAATTCGTAGGTTCACCATTGTCTAGTAACATGACTTCCAGGACAGGATTACCGTACCACTCTGGTGTGGAACGTGCTCTGTTCGACCTATGAGGTCCAGTAGTAACTTGATCTGAAGTTTCATGATCATTCATTAACTTCCTCTTCAGTTGGTGTAGGCATCACAGGAATGGATTTCTCTGATGCGCTACTTTCCAAATTGAGAGAAGTTAGAATTACCTCAGCAAGTTCTACTTTCTCCCACTCACTTCTTTTGAGAGAAACTCCTTCTCTAGAAAGGTTCCAATCTTGGCAACAAAGATCTTGCCTTCGGATCTGTGGTAGAAGGTGTACCCAATTGTTTCCTTTGGGTATCCTATAAAGATGCACTTCTCCGATTTGGGTTCGAGCTTATCAGGCTGCTGAAGCCTTTTCACATAAGTCTCGCAACTACAAACTTTAAGAAACGACAGCTTAGGTTTCTTGCCAAACCACAGTTCATACGGTGTCGTCTCAATGGATTTAGATGGTGCCCTATTTAACACGAATGCAGCTGTCTCTAATGCATAACCCCAATGCGACAGTGGTAAATTGATAAGAGACATCATAGATCGCACCATATCTAATAAAGTACAATTATGACGTTCGGACACACCATTAAGCTGTGGTGTTCCAGGTGGCATGAGTTGTAAAACTATTCCACATTGTTTTAAATGAAGGCCAAACTCGTAACTCAAATATTCGCCTCTGCGGTCAGGTCGTAGAAATTTTATTTTCTTGTTACGATGATTCTCCACTTCACTCTAAAATTCTTTGAACTTTTCAAATGTTTCAGACTTGTGTTTCATTAAGTAGATATACCCATATCTGCACAAATCATATGTGAAGGTCAGAAAATAACGATACCCGCCGCGTGCTTCAACACTCATCGAACCACATACATCGGTATGTATTATTTCCAATAAGTCATTGGCTCGCTCCATTGTTCCGGAGAATGGAGGTTTACTCATCTTGCCCATGAGGCATGGTTTGCAAGTATCAAATGATTCATAATCAAGTGATTCCAAAAGTACATCTGCATGGAGTTTCTTCATGCGCTTTGCACCAATATGACCTAAATGGCAGTGCCACAAATATGTTGCACTATCATTATCAACTCTGCATCTTTTGGCATCAATATTATGAATATGTGTATCACCACGATCAAGACTCAACAAATAGACCACTCTTCAAGGGTGCATGACCATAAAAGGTATTACTCATATAAATAGAACAACCATTATTCTCTGATTTAAATGAATAACCGTCTCACACTAAACAAGATCCAGATGTAATGTTGATGCTCAACGATGGCACCCAATAACAATTGTTTAGGTCTAAAACTAATCTCGAAGGTAGATGTAGAGGTAGCGTGCCGACGGTGATCACATCGACATTGGAACCATTCCCAACGCGCATCATCACCTCGTCCTTAGCCGATCTTCGTTTAATCCATATCTCATGTTTTGGGTTACAAATATGAGCAACCGAACTAGTATCAAATACACAAGCGCTACTACGTGCATTAGTAAGGTACACATCAATAACATGTACTCCCTCCATTCTATAGTGCACCTGCGCTTCCCGAGGTCCAACTTTGACCATAAATTTAGCCAAAGAGACCGATTGCGGTGGGAGAAAAAATTATATAATTCAAAACTTCTTTTGAATACGAATTCACTGGTATAACTTTTGCCCTGCCGTACTCGGTCTCGTTGGTTAAATTTATGGTCAAAGTTGAAGCACGGGAATAGAGGAGGCACTATATTTTGGAACGGAGGGAGTATATCAAATATACCTTTGTTCACTTTGCCATCCTTCTTATCTGCCAAATACTTGGGGCAGTTCCGCTTCCAGTGACCAGTCCCTTTGAAGTATAAGAACTCAGTTTCAGGCTTGGGTCCAGCTTTGGGCTTCTTCCCGGGAGTGGCAATTTGCTTGTCATTCTTCTTGAAATTCCCTTTCTTTCACTCGCCCTTTTTCTTGAAACTAGTGGTCTTGTTAACCATCAACACTTGATGCTCCTTTTTTATTTCCACCTCTGCGGCCTTAAGCATTGCGATGAGCTCAGGAATTCTCTTGTCCATCCCTTGCATATTATAGTTCATCACAAAGCCTTTGTAGCTTGGCGGCAGTGATTGAAGAACTCTGTCAATGACACAATCAACTGGAAGATCAACTCCCAGCTGAGTCAAGTGATTATAATACCCAGACATTTTGAGTATGTGTTCACTGACAGAACTGTTCTCCTCCATCTTGCAGCTATATATAGAACTTGTTGGAGACTTCATATCTCTCAACTCGGGCATTTTCTTGAAATATTTACTTCAACTCTTGGAACATCTCATATACTCCATGACGTTCAAAACGTCTTTGAAGTCCCGGTTCTAAGTCGTAAAGCATGGCACACTAAACTATCGAGTAGTCATCAGATCGATCTTGCCACACGTTCAACAAAAAGCATCTGCTCCTGCAGCAAACCTTTCACCTAGCAGTGCATCAAGGACATAATTCTTCTGTGCAACAATGACGATAATCCTCAAGTTACAAACCTAGTCAATGTAGTTGATACCATCATCTTTCAACTTAGCTTTCTCTAGGAACGCATTGAAATTCAGGGGAATGGTAGCACGGGCCATTGATCTACAACATAGATATGCAAATACTATCAGGACTAAGTTCATGACAAATTAAGTTCAATTAATAAAATTACTTAAGAACTCCCACTTAAATAGACATCCTTGACGTAATCTAAGTGATACATAATCCAAATCAACTAACCCATGTCCGATCATCACGTGAGATGGGGTAGTCATCAATGGTGAACATCGCTATGTTGATCATATCCACTATATGATTCACGTTCGACCTTTCAGTCTCCAGTGTTCCGAGGCCATGTCTGTACATGATAGGCTCGTCAAGTTTAACCCAAGTATTCCACATGTGCAAAATGGTCTCGCACCCGTTGTATGTAAATGTAGAGTCTATAACACCCTATCATCATGTGGAGTCTCAACATGACGAACTGTAGCAACGGTGCATACTCAGGGAGAACACTTTTACCATGAAATTTAGTGAAGGGATCATCTTATAATGCTACCGCCATACTAAGCAAAATAAGATGCATAAAAGATAAACATCACATGCAATCAAATTATTTGACATGATATGTCCATCATCATCTCGTGCTTTTGATCTCCATCTCCAAAGCTTCGTCATGATCTCCATTGTCACCGGCTCGACAGCTTGATCTCCATCGTCGTGTCATGGTCGTCTCGCCAACTATTGCTTCTACAACTATCGCTAACGCATAGTGATAAAGTAAAGAAATTGTATGGCATTTGCATTTCATACAATAAAGAGACAACCATAAGGCTCCTGCCGGTTGCCAGATATCTTTACAAAACATGATCATATCATACAATAATGTATATCTAAAAGTGCAACTATCCCTGGGTGGTTTTGGTAATTCCTAACAACATATAGCTCATTGAGCTAATGCCATTTCAAGATAAATATTTCAGGAAAGCTCGATGATTGGCATGGCATGGATGAGAAAAGTGGATGCCTCAAAATGCTAAGGACAAAAGGATTGGCTCAAGCTCAAAGCACAAGACTCTACATTTTCTATTTTAGTTATCCAAGATCACATTGAGTCTATAGGAAAAGCCAATACTATCAAGAGGGGATGAGGTGTTGCTTAATGGCTTTCTTGCTCAAAATGCTTAGTGATATGCTCCAAAGCCCTCAACTACTTTCTCACATCCACATATGACCCAAACCAAAAGTCCAACTCGGCCCCACCGATTCTTTCTATCTGGCGCCACCGAGTTCAGATGTCATAGCCACTGCCACAAACCCTAGTCAAATCGGTCTCACCGATAGGGATCTCGGTCTCACCGAGATGGGATTGCAATCTCTCTGTTTCCCTTCGTAATGTTTCGGTCCAACCGAGATGAGCGATTGTTCCCACTAAGATTGCAATGCAAACTCTCTATTTCCCTTTCGTAACGTTTCGGTCCAACTGAGATGAGCGAATCGGTCCCACCGAGTTTGCCTGACCAACTCTCTGGTTGGCTTATTACCAAAATCGGTCCCACTGAGTTTGTGTAATCGGTCTCACTAATATTAAGTTATGCCCTAACCCTAACCATATTGGTCCTACCGAGTTGCATGTCGGTCCCACCGAAAATCCTAACGGTCACATTATTTGCTAAAGCGGTCCGACCGAGTTTCATGATTCAGTCCCACCGAGTTTGGTAAGTTGTGTGTAACGGTTAGATTTTGTTTGGAGGCTATATATACCCCTCCACCCACTATTCCTTCATGGAGAGAGCCATCAGAACATGCCTACACTTCCAACATACATTTTCTGAGAGAGAACTACCTACACTTGTGTTGAGGTCAAGATATTCCATTCCTACCATATGAATCTTGATCTCTAGCCTTCCCCAAGTTGCTTTCCACTCAAATCTTCTTTCCACCAAATCCAGATCCTGTGAGAGAGAGTTGAGTGTTGGGGAGACTATCATTTGAAGCACAAGAGCAAGGAGTTCATCATCAACACACCATTTGTTACTTCTTGGAGAGTGGTGTCTCCTAGATTGGCTAGATGTCACTTGGGAGCCTCCGACAAGATTGTGGAGTTGAACCAAGGAGTTTGTAAGGACAAGGAGATCGCCTACTTCATGAAGATCTACTCTAGTGAGGCAAGTCCTTCGTGGGCGACGGCCATGGTGGGATAGACCAGGTTGCTTCTTCGTGGACCTTCATGGGTGGAGCCCTCCGTGGACTCGCGTAGCCGTTACCCTTCGTGGGTTGACGTCTCCATCAACGTGGATGTACGATAGCACCACCTATCGGAACCACGACAAAAACATCTGTGTCTCTAATTGTGTTTGCCTTCTCAAACTCCTCCCCTTTACCTTCATATGCAATTGTTTTAGTTCCGCTGCTATACTCTTAGAATTGCATGTGTAGGTTAATTGCTTGACTTGTGCTAAGTTGCTAAAATCTGCCAAGAACTAAAATTGGGAAAAGGCTAGATTTTTATTTGGTCAAGTAGTCTAATCACCCCCCTCTAGACATACTTTCGATCCTACAAGTGGTATCAGAGCTTTGGTATCCATTTGCTTTGATTTCCATAGCTTTTGGTAGTCATGGCCTTGGTTTCACAACCTAGGAGAGTATGGCGTCTAGCAAGGGAAATTACCACCGTAGAGGTCCTTACTTTGATGGTACTAATTTTGCTAGTTGGAAGCATAAGATGAAAATGCATATTCTTGGACATAACCCCGCTGTTTGGGCTATTGTGTGTATTGGCTTGCAAGGTGAATTCTTTGATGGGAGAGAACCGAACCGTGAAGCTACCGCGGAAGAGTTAAAGATGCTGCAATACAATGCTCAAGCTTGTGATATCCTCTTCAACGGTTTGTGCCCCGAAGAGTTCAACAAAATCAGCCATCTTGAGAATGCAAAGGAAATTTGGGATACTTTGATTGATATGCACGAAGGTACCGACTTCGTCAAGGAATCCAAATTGGATGTGCTTCAAAGTCAACTTGACAAGTTCAAAATGAAGGATGGTGAAGGTGTTGCTGAAATGTACTCTAGGCTTGCTCTTATCACAAATGAGATTGCCGGCTTAGGAAGTGAGAAGATGACCGATAAATTCATCATCAAGAAGATCCTAAGAGCCTTGGACGGAAAATATGATACCGTGTGCACATTGATCCAAATGATGCCCAATTAAAATGATCTCAAGCCAACGGAAGTCATTGGAAGAATTTTTGCTCATGAGATGTCACTCAAGGATAAGGAGGAGCTCCACAACAAGTCAAGTGGTGCTTACAAAGCCTCATGTGAAGCTCCCACATCATCAAGTGAGAAACAAACCTTCAATGAAGATTGAGCCTAATGGTGCAGAACTTCAACAAGTTCTACAAGAGTAGAAGCAAGGAAAGAAGTTCCAAGTCAAGGTCCTACAATGACAAAAGATCTTCTAGTCGTGAGCGTAATTGCTACAATTGTGGAAGACTCGGACACTATTCCAATGAGTGTACGGCACCCTACAAAAGAAGAGAAGATTCTCCAAAAAGAAGAAGTAGAAGAGAAGAATCACCATCAAGAGAAAGAAGGAGTAGAGATGATCGTTATAAATGAAGAAGTTCCCGGAGAAGCAAGGATTTGGAAAGGAAGGACAAGTCATCAAGGAGCTACACAAAACGAAGACATCAAGCTCATGTTGGTGAATGGGTATACGGCTCCGACTCCGACAATCACTCCGAGAGAAGCTATCACTCCGACTCCGAATATACTCAAGATGAAGGTGTTGCCGGTCTAGCATTTGTGTCAACCAACTCCTACGACATATTTGATTCACCAAATGAAGGACTTGGAAGATGCTTCATGGCTAAATGCCCAAAGGTATCACACCCCGAGTATGTTGATTTCAATAGTGATGAAGATGACTTGTTAGGTGATGATGATTTACTTGTTGACAACTCTAGTGATGAATACTATGATGAAACGTCAATTAATCATGCTAATCAAGATAAAACGAATGACAATGATAAGGACAAGATTGAGCTCCTAACTAAAGAACTAAACACTCTTAAGTTAGCTCATGAAACTATCTTAGGAGATCATCAAGAACTTTTAAGGACTCATGAGAAGTTACACTTTGAAAAGCTCAACCTTGAGCAAGAACATGAGTTTTGAAAAGCAATCAATGATGATCTTCGCAAGAAAAGTTCTTCTTACATTGCCAAGCATTTACTCTTATCTACTTACATGCCTCAAGTCAAGTCTAGTAACAATACCAAGAAAGATTCTTCCTCTAGTAGTAACAATAATCATGCTAAATCCAATGTTGTTGCTTCTAGTAGTTCTATTGATTCCACTAATGATTCTCTTAGCCAAGTTACACTTGAGCTAGAAAATAGCTTATTGAAGGGAATTATAGAGAAAGGTGTTTACAAGAGCCTTGCCGGGAGTAAGCAATTCGAGGAAATTGTACGCAAGCAAGGAAGGCACCGGAAGAACCAAGGTGTTGGTTTTGAACGAAAGTTCAATGCCAATGGAGTTGAGTGGGAAGAAGATCAATACCCCAAGACGAAGTTTGTTCCTCGACAAGAGAAGTATGATCCTACTTATTTCAAAGGGACACAAGCTCAAGATGATCTTCCACCACAAGACCACAAGCAAAAAGGCAGGATAAGCTTCAAGAGGAGATTGATGCATTTGAAGAATCTCCTAAGGCCTTGGTCAAGTGGGTTCCCAAGACTACATCAAGTTCTACTTCATCGAGTACAACTACAACTCCAAGGATTCCCATCAAGATGATGTGGATCCCGAAGAAGAAGAACTAGCGAGTTCTTGAGGGTGACTCCGCCAACATATTTCACTCTTATCATTTTGGCAAGGACAAGTGCAATCAACTTCCACATCTTGCACTAGTTCAAGGAATCACAAACCCTCTTGTTGGTAAGACAAGGGACAACGTAACCTAATGCTTTCATAGACATCATCTTGTGTGTGTGCATCACTCTATGTCTATGGATATCCTTGTTTGTTCCTTGTGGGACTAACCCGTGTAGGTATTGAAAGTGCAACTCACTCCAATGGATTGCTCCAAATGATCTACATCAACATTGAGCATCCACATCTTCAACACCTACATGAAGTCATCATCGACAAAACCCAAGGTTAGTTCATCCCTCTTAGGGGGGATCTCACATCTAGGGGGAGCTTTACTCAAAGAATTGAGCCAAAGCAACTCTAATGGTGTGAACACAACAATGCTTTATGTAAAAGTGGTAACCCCACTTGTGCTTAAACGATGAGTATGACCTATGATCAAATGTTCTCATTTGACTCCTAAGTCAATATACTCATATATAGATGACCTAGTCATCGCAAATTGCTTGATAGATGCTAGAAGTGTTTGTGCATGCTTTTTCACATATTTCATTTGCCATTTTATTGTGTGAGGATGTTGGTTGCATGATTTACTCATTCGAGGACATCCACTTGTAGCTTTGATTGTTTGGTTTCTTTTGTTTTGCCAAGTGGATGGACAAGAATGCCTAAGAACCTTCTCTAGCTATCTATGCTTTTCTTGTCTCAAACTCTATTCATGCTATATCACAAAGTTTGATCAAGTCAGATTCGAACCACTCTGTGTGAGGAGCACTCAGAGTCCCCGATTTGTCATAGACTTAAACTTCCAAAACCTCTTTCTGTGTTTCGGTCTGACCGATTCAACCTTTTCCGTCATACCGAGATCACTAAGTTGATCTAGGTTTTCAATCTCAGTGCAACCGATTTGAACTTTTCGGTCACACCGAGTTGCAGTAACTTCTTGCAGTAATGCATCTCGGTGCCACTGAGTTGTTCCACTCGGTCACACCGACAGGGTCAGGCTATATATACCCCCGGGCCAAAATTTGGAAATTTTTCCAAAACCCTTCTCCCGCGCACAACCTGCTCTGCCTTTTCGGGTCTCCGGATCGTCCTCCTCGTCGCCAGCGACCTCCCGCCGCTGGTCTCCGCTGCCGTCAACGGGATTCTGCCCCGCCATTGTCACCGTAGCAAATCCATCACCACATTAGGGTATGGATTTGAAATTTGTGCTATTCTTAACTCCGATTCCTAGCACATTGCATTGCCATGAATCTTGCCACATTTGAAATCTTCCTATCCAGCGAAACTACTCTGTAGATTAGTCTTGGATTGAAAATTTAGGGTTAGGTTTCCGTCGAATTCATCTCGGACCGACCGAGTTGTAGAAATCGGTCTCACCGATTTGGCTCAGGCCATTGCACATGTGATTCTTGGTCTGACCGAGAATTGCAAATCGGTGTGACCGAGTTCGATTCTTTGTGAAACACTAGGAGTCTCGGTGCCATCGAACTGTGACTCGGTCTGACCAAGATCACTAGTTTAGGTTCCAAAAGTTGCTTCGGTATCACCGAGTTTACAAATCGGCAGCTCCAAAATGCTTTCTGTGGAAAACTAGAACTAAGTTTTTGACTCATTTTTTTTGCAAAAACCTCTGTGCTTTGTGATGCTCATCCACTCTTCCTCATCTACATCTATTCATAGGGTCTGCTGTCAGAGTTTGCATCATGTCAGATCAGAGTGACAGTCAGAACAAGTATGAGGAGCAAGTCCATATGAGTGAGGGCACTAGTCCCTCCAGCAGTTATGATGAGGGTAGCAGGAGCACACCCATCAATTTGCCAAAGGCAGCCACCAGGACTAGGAAGAAGAGAACCTCAGATTCTGAAGATGAGGACTATGTTGCTGTTGAGGATGAGGCCACTTCCAAGAAGAAAGTACTGAAGAAGGAATATGGCACAGCTGCATCCACAAAGCCATGAGTGCAAAAGAAGGCACCTGCCAGGAGAATTCCCACTTCCAAACCTAGGAAGGTTGCCACTGGTGAAACCATGAAGTTCACCATTGAGTCTGATGATGAAGCTGCTGGGCAAGATAAGAAGAAGAAGAGAGTCAGAACTACTACTGCCAAAGTACTTGGCAAGCCCTCTATGAGGAGGGACTCTGAAGAAGAAGAGGAAGAGGTTGCTGCACCAGCACCTAAAGCTCAGAAGCTGATGGGAGATGTTATAAGATCAGGGGATGCTCCATCTAAGCGCAAAGATGCTCCCAAGGCTGCTGCTCCCAAGCCCAAGTCTGCACCTAAGAGGAACACCAGGAGTATTCCAGCTGAAGAGAAGAACAAGGCCCCAGTGCCTGAAGCTGCTGAAGAAGAAGATGAAGATTCACTTGTCTTGAGAAAATTTAAGCCCAAGATTCCTGTTCATAATGATGCTCATCCAGTTGCAGAAGATATGAAGCTCAGGAAGGATGCTGGACTAAGATAGTGGAGACAAACTGATTCCTATGCTGTCAGAAGAAGAACTGCAGTGGACTACAGGTTCCACACTAAGGAACAACAAGATTTCTATGAGACAGTGTTGCTTGACAAGAAGCCCATAGTATGTGACATGAGATGGGTTGACTGGGATTACATCAAGAAAAATGGAGAGCACTATCCAGGAGTTTATGACAGTTTCAACTCTTGTGGAGTTGATGACTTTGTTGGCCAGAAGCTCACCAAGTGGAATGATGAGCTCATCATGCAGTTTTACTCCACAGCTCACTTCTACCCAGATGGGAAGATAGTCTGGATGTCTGAGGGTACTAGGTACCAATCAACAGTTGAGGAATGGTCTGAGTTGATAAATGCTCCAAAAGAGAATGAGGATGACTTGGATGTCTATGCCAAGAAGAAGAAAGACCACAACTCTATGGCTCACATGTACAGAGAGATCCCAGATGCTGCACTAGAGACACATAAGTTTGGATCTGTACATTACATGTTGTCAGGATTGCCTACTATCAACTGGATCTTAAGGCACACTTTGCTGCCCAAGTCAGGTGATCACAAGATGATCAGAGGCCATGCAATCAACTTGATGCATATACTTGATGTGCCTCAGAAATTCAAAGTCATGAGCCTGATTGTGGAAACAATCAAAAGGACTTCTGCTGATGATATAGGGTGGAACCCTATGGTGAAGATCTTTCACGAATTGGAGGGGAATCCCCAATGGACAAGATGAACAAGAGAGGGAAAACAAGAGGAACACTCAAGAACAAGTCAAATCACACATCCACTAGACAATCAAACACATAAGATCCACAAGGTACATGAACAACAAAGGGAAAGATACACGATAGAGTTCATCCCAAATCCTATGAAGGAGATGAGGGCTTGATGATCTAGATAGATCCTTCCCACAAGGGGGTCTTCATCCACTAGGGATCTTCTCCAATGGAGGCCTTGAACTCCAATGGAGTGTCTCTCTCTCAAGAGAAATCCCACAAGGGGAGGTACATGAGCTAGGCTCTAGTGTTTAGATCTATCCTTAGCTTCGTCTAAATGGAGGAGATGAAGGAGTATATATAGTCCTAGGCAAAGAGAGGGGTAAGTGGGGGCGAAATGGTAAAACAAGGGCAAAGCCCGCAGCATCACACAGGGGGCCCCATGCGCACGGGGTAAGTGGAGCCCGTGCGCACGGGGTATCCAGGGACCAGACGCAAGGGCCCGTGCGCACGGGGTCCGTGAGGCCCGTGGACACGGGGGTCCCGTGGGCACGGTACACGCCCGTGCGCACGGGGTCTTCAGGACCGCCAGCCTGGGAGGCCCGTGGGCACGGGGTCGGAGGGGCCCGTGCGCACGGGGTCGCCTGGGAGTTGCTGCCTTCTTCTTGGTGCTTCCTTCTCCGCTTCCAGGCTTCCCTCTTGGATGGTGTAGATGTTCTCTTCCACTTGGACTCCTCCGTGATGAATGTGTAGCTCCGCTCACACCTAAGTATGCACACGAGAGAGGGGTCAAGTAGTATACTATCCTCGAAGGGTACAAGTGGACACGTGTAAAGGAGATGGTTCACCTTTCTATGCATGAAGTAGATGTGGCACGTGTCACTTGTCAAATGGACTCTTGACATGGTGATGTCCATAGGATGCTCCGCATCAGCTGATCAGAAGAGGAGTTGTGGGTATGCCCGACACATTCAGGAGCTCATAAACTCCAATATGGGCACTGACACATATCTTTTGGACAAGGAGCACCTGCCCATCTACCCTGATTTAGGACAACACCATTGCGATGGGTGAAAATGAACCATCATCAGTGCAAGTACAGGAGAAGAAAGAGAAAGCAAGGACTGAGAAAGTTGCAAAGATGCCAACTGCTGAAGAGGCATCTCAGATTTTCCTGAAGATCAAGCAAGATCAGCTTGGCTACTTGATTGCCTCCACCTTGAGGACTGAGAAGGGCTTGGCCACCCTGACTCAAAACCAGGAGAGCTTGGAGAGAATCATAGAGCAGAAGTTTTATGCTCTTGATGTCAAAGTTACTGAGATCCAAACTGCAGTTGAGCAACTTCAGGAGGATGTGGAGGAGAAGAAGGGCAAGTCAACTACTATTGCTTTTGCTAGAGTGCCCAGAGGACAGAGATCTGCTGCGGTGCCTGTTCCAGACACCATAGCTACATCATCTGCATCAGCTACAACTTCAGTGCCTCCAGCTCCAGCACCCACTCCACCAGCTCCAGCTACATCAATAGAAGCTTTCGTCCTTGGAGCCATCTCTACACCATCACATGAAGACCAAGCCTGAGAGTCGTTTAGCATTATGCATTTTTTATGAACTTTTTGGTAACTTGTTGCCAAAGGGGGAGAAAAATGTATAGATCATAGGCTTTGAGAGAGAGTGCTGCTTTTGATCTCTCTTGTCTCTTTGGTGGTTGAACTTCGTTATTTGTTTGCTTGATACATTATGCCTTTTGTGAGATTCTTGGATGATCATGTGTTTGATCATATGCTATGCCACATAAATGGTTGATGGATGATATTATCTAGTATATCCTCATATGATCATTCACTTTGCTTGGTGATGAGTGCATGTGTTTAATTATTATCATTTTGAGTGCTCCACCAAGATGTATGTGACATGGAAGAGTAACCCATGATCCTAACATATGATCATTCACAAGGGCAAAGCCCGCAGCATCACACAGAGGGCCCCGTGCGCACGGGGTAAGTGGAGCCCGTGCGCACGGGGTATCCAGGGACCAGACGCAAGGGCCTGTGCGCACGGGGTCCGTGAGGCCCGTGGACACGGGGGTCCCGTGGGCATGGTACATGCCCGTGCGCATGGGGTCTTCAGGACCGCCAGCCTGGGAGGCCCGTGGGCACGGGGTCGGAGGGGCCCGTGCGCACGGGGTCGCCTGGGAGTTGTTGCCTTCTTCTTGGCGCTTCCTTCTCCGCTTCCAGGCTGCCCTCTTGGATGGTGTAGATGTTCTCTTCCGCTTGGACTCCTCCGTGATGAATGTGTAGCTCCGCTCACACCTAAGTATGCACACGAGAGAGGGGTCCAGTAGTATACCATCCTCGAAGGGTACAAGTGGACACGTGTAAAGGAGATGGTTCACCTTTGTATGCATGAAGTAGATGTGGCACGTGTCACTTGTCAAATGGACTCTTGACATGGTGATGTCCATAGGATGCTCCGCATCATCCCCTCCCCCTTGGGAAAGATCCGACCTCAGATCGAAATCCAAATCACCATGGGAAAGAGATGATGTCGTCGTGTATAAGTGGACGATCACCAAGCATTCATCATCTTTTAGTTCCAAATGGGCACTCTCCGATGTCGCACCATCTTGTAATTCCTTCAAAAGTAGCAAAGATAACAAGCACTTGGAAAAACAAATGTGGTTGTCGTAAGAGCAACACCAAACATTCAAGAGGTGATTCACCCAACAAGTGTTGTCATCAAGCATAGCATATGGTTTGACAAAGAAGTGTGTCATGGCATTTGAGCATATAAATTGAGCACAATCAAGTATATTATGGGAACAAGCATGTAAATGGGAGGTCAAGAGGCAAATATATGTGATAAGTGGACAAGCATCTACCTCAAGGTCATAGCAAGAATGCATAAAGTGCTCAATGAACGGTCTATGGTAGGCATAAGAGTCATTCACAACACCAAATATAGTGACATGTCTAAACACATGGGGCAAGTGCAAGACAATCCAAGCATAACGTGCATAGGGTGTAGTGAAGATATCGTGGCACTCAACACAATGGAAAGAGCAATTGTTCAACATGTGTGAGGTAATCAAGTCAAGCATGTGATAAGCAAAGGGACATGGCATATGTAAAGAACTAGATGCAACACACAAGGCATATATGTCATGAGGCATAGCAATAGAGCAAGCAACACATGAAGTATGATCCACAATATGCATGCTCATGGTTTGGGTGTGCTCGAGATAGAAGGATATCACCTCGAAAGCATGTCCTTGTGCGTCCTTCACAATGCCGAAGTGGTAGGAAATGTGGTGTAGAAGCGAGTCGTGGTCGATTGTATGAGGCTCGCTCTCAAGAGCTCGAATGGTCAACTCATATGAAGTGGAAGTTGACACAAAGTCCAAGTATCCTACACATGCACACAACAAAACAAAGAGCGTATGCGCATGGTAGATAAACACATCATCCATCATGATGGTTCTCTTCTCTTGCACATAACCATTAGAAGCACAAGTGCATGAATAATATGATGCAACAATGGCGATATTCACGGCACTAGGTATATGGTGCAAAGAGGTAAGACAAGCATGCTTCACGAGGAATATGTCAAAATCTCCAAACATATGTGAGAATGCTATGGGGGCAATCTCATGAGCAAGACTATAAGCAATGTTGCACTCAATACATGGCAAATCATCTAGCATGAGAGAGGCAACACATGGAGATATATGACACGAAGCAATATGAATCATGAGCAAAGCATATAGATGGTTGTCATCAACCGCATGAGATGAGCAAGTATGACACAAGAGACAATGATCAAGATATATCATGTGAGAGGCATGAGCATATATGTCATCAACCCAAGAAAGCAAGTAATAGTGGAACATGGATGATGCAACATAGCAAGCAATCATAGCAATCAAGTCAAGCAAGCTAGTAGTGCGAAGATGCAACATACTAGAAGGAATCATGGCAAACATGTCATTGGTGCAAATAGTGGGTATGAATAATTCACATGTCATAGCACAAGCATGAAAGCAAGATATGAGGACAATATCATGGGGCACATGATAAACATGGCAATAGCAATAAGGATCTCTACCAAGCATGCAAATACACATAGAAGTAGCATAATGATGGAACATGGGTAGATGCAAGCAAGGGTCACAATTGCATGGCAAAGGCATAGAAGCAAGCATAGCATGCAAAGTGAAAACGGTAAAATGAGTATAATGTGAGAAGTGGTAAATGGCCCATAGCCATGTGAGAGCCAAGTAGAGGAGTTGCACGTAGTCCTTGCGCGAAGGTGATGGTGGTGAGGATAGTCCATGGGATCCCAAAGCATCGTTGCTCTCAAGAGCTCGTTTTGTCAACTCGTGGGATTGCGAGGTTGACAAGTATTCATGGGTACCTATACAAAAGAGACACAAATGAAAGAAATTGTGCGCGTGGTAAATGTACACATCATCCATCATGATGTGTATGTGCACTTGTGAGTTAGCACAAGATAAGCATCGCTCAAAGAAATTTGATGCATGGTATAAGAACATGTCATCCATCATGAAAGAATAGTTATTATGTATGACACGATGGGACACAAATTGAGCAAACAAGTATATGGCACATCAAAAGCATGTTTATTCATGGGGAGCATATGGTGCACACAATCATTGGGATCATGCAATGGATGGGATGGATCAAAATCTCCTAAAATGTATGAGGAAACTATGGGGGTCTCCTCATGAGCAATATCGGAAACATCATATGGAGAAAATGGACAACATCCGAAACAATGCATATCCGAAGCTAGGTGGTCATGGCATGGCATATGAGATAAATGATGCAAAGGGAGCATATCAATATCATCACAAGAGAAACAAATGCCAATAACCATGGGCTTGTCATCTATGCCATATGTGCAAATTGGGTTTATTTTAATGGCATATGCATAGTCACTATGAAGAGATTGCAAATAAGACATATGGTGGATCTCATGCATAGCATATGACAAGTCAAGCGGATTATCAAACATGATGTGACCTAAAGAATTGTCACAAGAAATCCTATGTAACATGGCATCACAACTAATAGACTCCACAAGAGAATCATCATACTCATCATAAATGGGCAAATCATCGCATGGGGAAATCATACTAGCGTGAATCATGGTACTAAGTGGATCAACATCATGCAAGCAATCAATCTCAAGGATGTCCGCTAGTGGGACTAGAGCATCACCTTCACCTTTGTTAGGTGGGAAAGACCAGATGGTGGTCGTCTTCATCTTGATGGAACCATGTGGGGGGTGCATCATATTCCACCATGGCCATCATCATGTCCAAAGGGAGGACGAAGTCGTCGAGGATCGGCGCGTCATCATAAATGGGACCTAGCACCAAATGAGAAGACACAATAGAGGTAGAGGTCAAGTTGTTAGAAATGCAAATGGCCTCACGAGACCTATCAACTATCTCACTCTCTCTATGTGGTGGTTCACTCACTCCCTCAAAGTAGGTGCACTCAAAGTCGCATATGGTGGAGTCACTCATCTCACTCAAGTGGTGGGGGTTGTGGCTCTCCTCACATGGAAAGTGGGGCAACTCATCATATATGGGGCTAGTGGTGAAGTCACTCTCACGCTCAATATGGTGGCATAAGTCACTCAAGTCATCATACATCGCCGTGGTCGAAGGGAAAGTCCCATGCTCAACAATCTTATCGTGGTCGCCGTGGATGAAGGCCGAAGATGGCACATCATCACTCTCGTCGTGGATGAAGGCCAAAGATGGCTCAACATCACTCTCGCCTCCTAAGATGGAAGCATCATCCTTGCTCGCCACCTTGTCGCTCGCCTCCAAAGCTTGGTCCTTGAAGGTATCCGTAGTCGTACTCGTCGCCACCCCGTCTTGAAAAAGAGTCGAAGTAGACTCGGCATCATCAATGCCACAAAGAGGGATGGCGGTGAAGTCACACTTGGGAGCATCGTCTTGGAGCTCGTCGGGCTTGTACATCGTGGTGGTACTAGCCTCATGCTTGTCGTAGAGCTTGGTCGCCGCGAAGTGTGCTTGGGGTGGAGAAGCCTTGGCCTTCATGAGTTCTTGTTCCGCCTTGAGAGCACCAATGTAGTAGTCGTCGATGGACTTGTAGTTCTCGAGGAAGATGGTCTTGGAGATGTCGTTGTGCAATCCCATCATGAAGTGGAACTTCATTGACATGGGGTCGTCCACGCCGGCTCGTCGCAAGGCAATCATCATCTCCTTGAAGTACTTGTCGATGGACTTGGATCCTTGGGTGGTGTTCTCCAATTGGCGTCGAAGTTGTTCCGTGTAGGTTGGAGGCACAAACTCTCGCCGTAAAGCTCTCTTCGTCTTGGGCCAACTCATGTCGTAGTACTCTGAAGGTGTGTGAAGCCACCATGTCGAGGCGTAGTCGTGGAAGTTTCTTGTGGCGCACTTCACTTGATCTTCGGAAGGGACTTGATGTCGCTTGAGTTAGTCATCCATCAAACGCTCCCACTCGAGGTACTCCTCGGGTTCTTGAGTCCCATAGAAAGGAATCACATTGTCGGTGTCGAGGTCGTAGTAGCTCGTGGAAGTCGTGGACTTGAGCTTGGGGAGCTTCTCTTGAGTGTAGTCTTGAGGTGCTTGTTGGCAAAGATGCCCAATATCCGAAGGCGAAGATGCCTTGTAGTCACTTGGCGAAGATGCCATCGGTGTTGAAGAAGCTGAAGCCTTGAGGTCGATGTCGCGGCTCTGTATAGCCCGTGTGCATGGGGGTGCTGGAGGCCGTGTGCACGGGGGTCGAAGGCCCGTGGGCACGGGGGTGGCAGAGAAGCCAACTCTCGTCCAGTAGTGTGCTCTTCATGGTCTTGTCGATGCCGATGCTTGTGTGTACTTGCTGGAGATGGTAGCACGGAAGTCTTTGCACTTGAGCGTCTTCTCGAAGATGAGGAAGACCGCTTGCGGTTCTTGATGAGGGCCTTGATCTCCTCCATGCGCTTGTCCATCTTGGCGTCGGAGTTGTTGTTCATGGCATCGAACTCGTTGTTGTTGTAGACCGAAGGTGAAATTGCTTGCCTATCCATCACAAGACTCGAGTAGAGGTGAGTAGGAAATGAGATAAACAATACCAAGTTACCTTTTCCCAAAGTTGAGGATGTATCTTGTATCACTCAATGTGAAATGAAAGAATAGTGGAATTGGTACCGGACTTGTTCACTCACACCTATCAAGTAAAGGCTTATGGTAGAGCTCGGTGAGGATAGTGGCACAAAAATTTGATGCAAAATGTTCGCAAGAGTCAATAATGTTGGAAAAGATTCACAAATTCGCAAGTGAAACAAGTAGACCAATAGCAAATGGTACACGGAAACACACACACGGATAGATAAATGGGGTCGTGCAACCAAGGAATGAGCACAAAATGTGGAGTCCACGGAAAACGCTCGTGTTGCACAACTCAAGAGAGACGCTAGCACGATTGCTCAATAGGCGGATACGACACTTGTGCACAACCTATAGATGCAAGATGGGTAAACTTTCTATCCCAAGTATGCTATGTATGTATGGTTCCCGGTGTTTCTCTCAAGCATGATACCATATGAGGTAGATTTTTGTATGGCTCTTTTTGTGCAATGGGGTGTGATGCTATGGCACTTGCTCACGAGCTCTTTGCTCTCTTTTTGCTTAAAAGCTTTTTTTTCTATGGCCACTTTTGCACAATGCACAAACCAAGATAGCTATTGTGTATATGCGGGAACGATATTGTGACACAATGGATGATATGATACCAATATGATATGGTATGTATGCAATGGAATGGTGGATCACTAATGTGCACAAGTAACGTTGCCGGCAATACTCAAATGGCTAGTCTCGATAGGCAATTAACGCAAAATGGGCTAGGGGTTAACAATGCAATTGCAAGGGGATATACAATGGTGTCGTCGAGGTTACCGTCCTTTGCGATGATGAGTAGCGGTGTTCTTGATGTAGATACCAAGATGATGTAGACCCGTCCCTAAGTAGCCGAAACACCTTAGGAAACGGTAAAAACCGCAAACTCAAAATCTCAAATGACAAATGTCAAATGGTGGAAGTGGCAATGGCAATGTGGAAGTGGTGGTGGTTTGCGAATAAGCAATTGTCCCTAAGTAGCCGAAACACCTTAGGAGACACAACTCACAACTCAAACAATCTCAAATGCTATATGGAGCGAAACGGGTTTGGTTGCGGAAGACTACGGTGGTTTTGCGGATGATATGGTGGAAGGCCTAGGCAAAGATGCCAAAATGTCAAAATTTTAATGGAGTCAAATGGTGATGGAACCTATCTAGGTGGATGGGGGATGTCAATAGCTACTCAACGAGCTAAATAACGCGAAAATCGGACTCCGGATGTGGAAGTTACGAGCAAAACGGTGGACTGCACGCGGCTGCTGTAGGGGGGCCGTGCGCACGGGGTCTAGGGCCCGTGGGCACGGGGTACCGTGCGCACGGTACACGTACCGAGGTCACGGGGTCACCTGGGACTCGCGGGTTTGGCGTTTTTCTTGGCGATTTGGGCTCCAAATGGATGGATCTCGTGGCTGGGGTTGAGGTGGGGGGTAGGGGGTGGTATGGAGGACGAAGGGAGGTGGAAGAAATACACTGGAAGGGCCGTGCGCACAGGGTCTGGCTGGCCCGTGTGCACGGGGGCCCGTGTGCACGGGGTCTCGATGGCCCGTGTGCACGGGGTCCTCTAAGAGCGGACGAACTGCTCCGGATCCGTGGCAAATCTCGAATTTGAGGTCAAAATCGAAGGGTGGAAGGTAGGGGAAGATGGTAGAGGGGTGGATCTACTTGCTAAACACCAAATCCATGGACCAAATCCAACAAAATCTCATCAAACCAACAAATCACAAAAAAAATTGGGGCTATTTTTGGTGGGGATTTTCGGATTTAGGACGAAATCACACAAAACTAGGCTAGAAAACAAAGAGGGGGGCTCCAATTTCATGATCAACCATGGCTCATGATACCAAGATGATATAGGGTGGAACCCTATGGTGAAGATCTTTCACGAATTGGAGGGGAATCCCCCAATGGACAAGATGAACAAGAGAGGGAAAACAAGAGGAACACTCAAGAACAA
Organism: Triticum timopheevii; assembly: GCA_963921465.1. Taxonomy (NCBI): domain Eukaryota; kingdom Viridiplantae; phylum Streptophyta; class Magnoliopsida; order Poales; family Poaceae; genus Triticum; species Triticum timopheevii. The sequence goes on along the minus strand of OY997266.1, from coordinate 77,490,118 downwards.
GTCAAATCACACATCCACTAGACAATCGAACACATAAGATCCACAAGGTACATGAACAACAAAGGGAAATAAGATACATGGTAGAGTTCATCCCAAATCCTATGAAGGAGATGAGGGCTTGATGATCTAGATAGATCCTTCCCACAAGGGGGTCTTCATCCACTAGGGATCTTCTCCAATGGAGGCCTTGAACTCCAATGGAGTGTCTCTCTCTCAAGAGAAATCCCACAAGGGGAGGTACATGAGCTAGGCTCTAGTGTTTAGATCTATCCTTAGCTTCGTCTAAATGGAGGAGATGAAGGAGTATATATAGTCCTAGGCAAAGAGAGGGGTAAGTGGGGGCGAAATGGTAAAACAAGGGCAAAGCCCGCAGCATCACACAGGGGGCCCCATGCGCACGGGGTAAGTGGAGCCCGTGCGCACGGGGTATCCAGGGACCAGACGCAAGGGCCCGTGCGCACGGGGTCCGTGAGGCCCGTGGACACGAGGGTCCCGTGGGCACGGTACACGCCCGTGCGCACGGGGTCTTCAGGACTGCCAGCCTGGGAGGCCCGTGGGCACGGGGTCGGAGGGGCCCGTGCGCACGGGGTCGCCTGGGAGTTGCTGCCTTCTTCTTGGTGCTTCCTTCTCCGCTTCTAGGCTTCCCTCTTGGATGGTGTAGATGTTCTCTTCCACTTGGACTCCTCCGTGATGAATGTGTAGCTCCGCTCACACCTAAGTATGCACACGAGAGAGGGGTCAAGTAGTATACCATCCTCGAAGGGTACAAGTGGACACGTGTAAAGGAGATGGTTCACCTTTCTATGCATGAAGTAGATGTGGCACGTGTCACTTGTCAAATGGACTCTTGACATGGTGATGTCCATAGGATGCTCCGCATCAGCTGATCAGAAGAGGAGTTGTGGGTATGCCCGACACATTAAGGAGCTCATAAACTCCAATATGGGCACTGACACATATCTTTTGGACAAGGAGCACCTGCCCATCTACCCTGATTTAGGACAACACCATTGCGATGGGTGAAAATGAACCATCATCAGTGCAAGTACAGGAGAAGAAAGAGAAAGCAAGGACTGAGAAAGCTGCAAAGATGCCAACTGCTGAAGAGGCATCTCAGATTTTCCTGAAGAGCAAGCAAGATCAGCTTGGCTACTTGATTGCCTCCACCTTGAGGACTGAGAAGGGCTTGGCCACCCTGACTCAAAACCAGGAGAGCTTGGAGAGAATCATAGAGCAGAAGTTTTATGCTCTTGATGTCAAAGTTACTGAGATCCAAACTGCAGTTGAGCAACTTCAGGAGGATGTGGAGGAGAAGAAGGGCAAGTCAACTACTATTGCTTCTGCTAGAGTGCCCAGAGGACAGAGATCTGCTGCGGTGCCTGTTCCAGACACCATAGCTACATCATCTGCATCAGCTACAGCTTCAGTGCCACCAGCTCCAGCACCCACTCCACCAGCTCCAGCTACATCAATAGAAGCTTTCGTCCTTGGAGCCATCTCTACACCATCACATGAAGACCAAGCCTGAGAGTCGTTTAGCACTATGCATTTTTATGAACTTTTTGGTAACTTGTTGCCAAAGGGGGAGAAAAATGTATAGATCATAGGCTTTGAGAGAGAGTGTTGCTTTTGATCTCTCTTGTCTCTTTGGTGGTTGAACTTCGTTATTTGTTTGCTTGATACATTATGCCTTTTGTGAGATTCTTGGATGATCATGTGTTTGATCATATGCTATGCCACATAAATGCTTGTTGGATGATATTATCTAGTATATCCTCATATGATCATTCACTTTGCTTGGTGATGAGTGCATGTGTTTAATTATTATCATTTTGAGTGCTCCACCAAGATGTATGTGACATGGAAGAGTAACCCATGATCCTAACTCATTGTGCATTTGCAGTCCAAAGCAAATTCTAAATAATGCACAAATTTAGGGGGAGCTCTTGCTTTTCACATACTTCTCAAAGAGACAATGTTTCTCAATCTTATTATCATTTGTTGAAGCATTGATCTATATGTTGTCATCAATTACCAAAAAGGGGGAGATTGAAAGTGCAACTATCCCTGGGTGGTTTTGGTAATTCCTAACAACATATAGCTCATTGAGCTAATGCCATTTCAAGATAAATATTTCAGGAAAGTTCAATGATTGGCATGGCATGGATGAGAAAAGTGGATCCCTCAAAATGCTAAGGACAAAAGGATTGGCTCAAGCTCAAAGCACAAGACTCTACATTTTCTATTTTAGTTATCCAAGATCACATTGAGTCTATAGGAAAAGCCAATACTATCAAGAGGGGATGAGGTGTTGCTTAATGGCTTTCTTGCTCAAAATGCTTAGTGATATGCTCCAAAGCCCTCAACTACTTTCTCACATCCACATATGACCCAAACCAAAAGTCCAACTCGGCCCCACCGATTCTTTCTATCCGGCGCCACCGAGTTCAGATGTCATAGCCACTGCCACAAACCCTAGTCAAATCGGTCTCACCGATAGGGATCTCGGTCTCACTGAGATGGGATTGCAATCTCTCCATTTCCCTTTGTAACGTTTCGGTCCAACCGAGATGAGCGATCGGTCCCACCGAGATTGCAATGCTAACTCTTGGTTTCCCTTTCGTAACGTTTTGGTCCAACCGAGATGAGCGAATCGGTCCCACCGAGTTTGCCTGACCAACTCTCTGGTTAGCTTATTACCAAAATCGGTCCCACCGAGTTTGTGTAATCGGTCTCACCGAGATTACGTTATGCCCTAACCCTAACCATATCGGTCCTACCGAGTTGCATGTCGGTCCCACCGAAAATCCTAACGGTCACATTATTTGCTAAATCGGTCCGACCGAGTTTCACGATTCGGTCCCACCGAGTTTGGTAAGTTGTGTGTAACGGTTAGATTTTGTGTGGAGGCTATATATACCCCTCCACCCACTCTTCCTTCATGGAGAGAGCCATTAGAACATACTTACACTTCCAACATACATTTTCTGAGAGTGAACTACCTACACTTGTGTTGAGGTCAAGATATTCCATTCCTACCATATGAATCTTGATCTCTAGCCTTCCCCAAGTTGCTTTCCACTCAAATCTTCTTTCCACCAAATCCAAATCTTGTGAGAGAGAGTTGAGTGTTTGGGAGACTATCATTTGAAGCACAAGAGCAAGGAGTTCATCATCAACACACCATTTGTTACTTCTTGGAGAGTGGTGTCTCCTAGATTGGCTAGGTGTCACTTGGGAGCCTCCGACAAGATTGTGGAGTTGAACCAAGGAGTTTGTAAGGGCAAGGAGATCGCCTACTTCGTGAAGATCTACCCTAGTGAGGCAAGTCCTTCATGGGCGACGGCCATGGTGGGATAGACATGGTTGCTTCTTCGTGGACCCTTCGTGGGTGGAGCCCTCCGTGGACTTGCGCAGCCGTTACCCTTTGTGGGTTGAAGTCTCCATCAATGTGGATGTACGATAGCACCACCTATCGGAACAACGACAAAAACATCCGTGTCTCCAATTGCGTTTGACTTCTCAAACTCCTCCCCTTTACCTTCATATGCAATTGTTTTACATTCCGCTGCTATACTCTTAGAATTGCATGTGTAGGTTAATTGCTTGACTTGTGCTAAGTTGCTAAAATCTGCCAAGAACTAAAATTGGGAAAAGGCTAGATTTTTATTTGGTCAAGTAGTCTAATCACCCCCCTCTAGACATACTTTCGATCCTACAATATCTCATCATGTCTTGACCATATCATATCACGACATACCCTGCAAAAACAAGTTAGACGTCCTCTACTTTGTTGTTGCAAGTTTTACGTGGCTTCTACGGGTTTCTATCAAGAACCGTTCTTACCTACGGCAAAAAACCGCAATGGTGTTTCGTCAAGTTTGCTGTTTAAACCTTCTTCAAGAACTAGCCGCAGTCAAATTCGATTCAACTAAAGTTGGAGAAACAGACATCCGCCAGCTACCTTTATGCAAAACTAGTTGCATGTCTGTCGGTGGAACCGGTCTCATGTGCGTGGACATGTAAGGTTTGTTCGGGCCGCTTCATCCCACAATACCACCAAATCAAAATAATACATTGGTGGTAAGCGGTATGACTATCACCGCCCACAACTCTTTGTGTTCTATCCATGCATATCATCTACGCATAGACCTGGCTCATGATGCCACTGTTGGGAATCGTTGCATGGAAAACAAAAATTTTATGCACACACGCAATGATCTATCCACGGAGATGCATAGCAACGAGGGGGAGAGTGTGTCTACATACCCTCGTAACCGTAAGCGGAAGCATTTCACAACGCGGTTAATGTAGTCGAACTTATTCGCGCTTCAACCGATCAAATACTGAACGCACGACACCTCCGCGTTCTGCACACGTTCAGCTCAATGACATCCCTCGCCTTCTTAATCCAGCAAGACGTCAAGGTAATAGATGAGTTCCGTCAGCACGACGGCGTGGTGACGGTGATGGTGAAGTGATCTTCGCAGGGCTTCACCTAAGTACTATGAATATATGACCGGGGGTGTAAATGGTTGAGGGGGGCACCGCACACAGCTAAGCAATTGTCTGGGGTGTGCTAGGGCGCCCCCACATATATATAGGTGGGAGGGAGAGGGATGCCTCTACATGCTCTACCGCCGCCGTCGCGTCCCTGACCTTCTTCATGATGAGCCTGTTCTGCCTGTCGGCGGTGACCGCCACCCGGCGATCAACGTCGGCCTTCCACTCGGCGTTCAACATACCGGGGGGCTTTGCCATCGACTTCCTCTTCTTTGGCTGGACGGCGCCATCGTTGGCTAGGCGAGGGGACACATATTTATTTGGCGGCATGGCGGGCAGATCTAGGGCAGAATGGAGGAGAGCAGCAGGGGAGAAGGGGGGAGCAATGCGGAAATGGACGGAAAGGGGGAGGAGAATGGCGGGTCGGTCGGCGCCACAGTTTAGCAACACCGACGCCGACATGGACGAGATCATCACGAGCGGCTCGGTCGCCGCCGCTTCGTGCCCCGGGTTCCGAGCGCAAGATGAGACGATGGAAACCACCGTCGACATGGACGACGAGCTTGACGACGCCGAGGAGGAGGTGGAGGAGGAAGAACAGACGGAGGCGGAGGTGGAGCCGGTGACGAAAGGGAGAAAGAAGAAGCGGGCGACCAACGCCAGGCCGGGCGAGCCTCGCATCAAGTGGACATCCATGGAATATGAGTGCCTCGCCGAAGCATGGAAGACCGTAAGCATTGACCCGAACACTGGCTTGAATCAGAACGTCGACATGTAGAGAAGGATCAGGATGGTGTTCGACAAGCGCAAGTTGGTCGACCCCGACTTCGCCACCATCCACATGGATCGCAGAGAAAAGGCCATGGAGAACCATTGGGAGACCATCCAGAAGGCCTGCAACAAGTGGCATGGGATCCTTGAGGAGGTCGCGGCCCGCCTAGAAAGCGGTGCCAACGTCGAGGATCGGGTATGGCCAGTCGCCGACTCATTTCTTTTGCCGTGTTCTTCGCCGACACTTGTTCTTCGGCTTGGCCAGGATAACAACGACCAAGAGTTCAAGTTCCTTCATGTGTTCTCCATGATCGAGTTGTGCGAGAAGTGGAGGGAGTGTCGGCTCGCTCTCGCCAAGGCCAAGGAGACCTACAAGCCGGATGTGTGTGCCCTGGTGGCGGCAGAAGGGCGTCCTTGATACGTCTCCAACGTATCTATAATTTTTGATTGTTCCATGCTATTATATTACCCCTTTTGGATGTTTATGGGCTTTATTTTACACATTTATATCATTTTTGGGACTAACCTACTAACCGGAGGCCCAACCCGTATTGCTGTTTTTTTGCCTATTTCAGTATTTCGAAGAAAAGGAATATCAAACGGAGTCCAAACGGAACGAAACCTTCGAGAGCGTGATTTTTGGAACGAACGTGATCCAGAGGACTTGGACTGCAAGTCAAGAAGAAGCCGAGGCGGCCACGAGACAGGAGGGCGCGCCCACCCCCTCTGGGGGTGCCCCCTATCTTGTGGGCCCCTCGGGCGGCCACCGACGTACTTCTTCCTCCTATATAAGCCTACGTACCCCCGAAAACATCCAGGGAGCCAACGAAACACAATTTCCACCACTGTAACCTTCTGTATCCGTGAGATCCCATCTTGGAGCCTTCGCCGGTGCTCCGCTAGAGGGGGAATCGACCATGGAGGGCTTCTACATCAACACCATAGCCCCTCCGATGAGTTGTGAGTAGTTTACCACAGACCTTCGGGTCCATAGTTATTAGCTAGATGGCTTCTTCTCTCTTTTTGGATCTCAATACAATGTTCTCCCCCTCTCTTGTGGAGATCTATTCGATGTAAACTCCTTTTGCGGTGTGTTTGTCGAGATCCGATGAATTGTGGGTTTATGATCAAGTTTATCTATGAGAAATATTTGAATCTCCTCTGAATTCTTTTATGTATGATTGAGTTATCTTTGCAAGTCTCTTCGAATTATCAGTTTGGTTTGGCCTACTAGATTGATGTTTCTTGCAATGGGAGAAGTGCTTAGCTTTGGGTTCAATCTTGCGGTGTCCTTACCGAGTGACAGAAAGTGTTGCAAGGCACGTATTGTATTGTTGCCATCGAGGATAAAAATATGGGGTTTATATCATATTGCATGAGTTTATCCCTCTACATCATGTCATCTTGCTTAATGCGTTACTCTGTTCTTTATGAACTTAATACTCTAGATGCAGGCAGGAGTCGGTCGATGTGTGGAGTAATAGTAGTAGATGCTGGCAGGAGTTGGTCTACTTGTTGCGGACGTGATGCCTATATACATGATCATGCTAAAATAATCTCATAATTATTCGCTTTTATATCAATTGCTCGACAGTAATTTGTTCACCCACCATAATACTTATGCCATCTTGAGAGAAGCCACTAGTGAAACCTATGGCCCCGGTTCTATCTTTTATCATATAAGCTTTCAATCTACTTTTATTTGCATCTTTACTTTTTGCATCTATATTATAAAATACCAAAAATATATTTATCTTATCATACTATCTCTATCAGATCTCACCTTCGCAAGTGGCCGTGAAGGGATTGACAACCCCTTTATTGCATCGGTTGCGAGTTCTTGGTTTGTTTGTGTAGGTGCGTGGGACTTTTGAGGAGCCTCCTACTGGATTGATACATTGGTTCTCAAAAACTGAGGGAAATACTCACGATACTATTGCTACATCACCCTTTCCTCTTCAAGGAAAACCAACACAAGCTCAAGACGTAGCAAGAAGGATTTCTGGCGCCGTTGTCGGGGAGGTCTTCGCTCAAATCAAGACATACCAAGTACCCATCACAAACCCATCTCCCTCGCATTTACATTATTTTCCATTTGCCTCTCGTTTTCCTCTCCCCCACTTCACCCTTGCCATTTTATTTGCCCTCTCTTTCCCAATCTCCTCCTCTCTCTTTTTGCTTGCCTTTTTCTGGTTGCTTGTGTGTTGGATTACTTGTTGCCATGGCGCAAGATAATACCAAATTGTGTGATTTCTCCAATACCAATAATAATGATTTCCTTAGTACTCCGATTGCTCCTCTTAATGATGTTGAGTCTTGTGAAATCATACTGCTTTGCTGAATATTGTTATGAAAGATCAATTCGCTGGCCTTCCAAGTGAAGATGCCGCTACTCATCTAAACAACTTTGTTGATTTGGGTGATATGCAAAAGAAGAAAGATACGGATAATGATATTGTTAAATTGAAGTTATTTCCGTTTTCACTTAGAGATCATGCTAAAGTTTGGTTTTCGTCTTTGCCTAAAAATAGTATTGATTCTTGGAACAAGTGCAAAGATGCTTTTATCTCTAAGTATTTTCCTCCCGCTAAGATCATCACTCTTAGGAACGATATTATGAATTTTAAACAACTTGATCATGAGCATGTTACCCAATCTTGGGAAAGAATGAAATTGATGATTCGCAATTGCCCTACTCATGGTTTGAATTTATGGATGATCATACAAATTTTTTATGCCGGTTTGAACTTTGTTCTAGAAATCTTTTAGATTCGGCCGCGGGAGGCACATTTATGGAAATCACATTAGGGGATGCTACAAAACTTCTTGATAATATTATGGCTAATTATTCTCAATGGCACACCGAAAGATCTTCTAGTAAAAAAGTGCATGCTATAGAAGAAATCAATGTTTTGAGTGGAAAGATGGATGAACTTATGAAATTTTTTGCTACTAAGAATACTCCTCTTGATCCCAATGATATGCCTTTGTCTACTTTGATTGAGAATAATAATGAATCTATGGATGTGAATTTTGTTGGTAGAAATAGTTTCAGAAACAATGCTTATAGAGGAAACTTTAATGCTAGACCGTTCCCTAGTAATTCCTCTAATAGTTATGGAAATTCCTACAATAATTCTTATGGTAATTTTAATAAGATGCCCTCTGATTTTGAGAATAGTGTGAAAGAATTTATGATTTCTCAAAAGAATTTTAGTGCCTTGCTTGAAGAAAAATTGCTCAAAGTTGATGATTTGGCTAGGAACGTTGATAGACTTTCGCTTGATGTTGATTCTCTTAAACTTAGATCTTCTTCTCCTAAGCATGATATCAATGAGTCTCTCAAAGCAAATGGGAATTTCCATTGACGAGTGCAAGGAAAGAACCGCTAGATTGCGTGCTAAGAAAGATTGCTTTGTAAAGGCGTGTTCTTCTAGTTTCAATGAAAATAATGATGAAGATCTTAAAGTTATTGATGTGTCTCCTATTAGATCTTTGTTTTGCAATATGAATCTTGATAATTATGAGACTGAAGATGAGTCAACTTTAGTTAGAAGGCGTCCCAAGAATTCGGAGTTTTTAGATCTTGATGCTAAATTTGGTAAAAGTGGGATTGGAGAGGTCATGACTTTAAATAGCATTGAACCCACTATCTCGGATTTCAAGGAATTTGATTATGATAATTGTTCTTTAGAAGGTTGTATTTCCTTGTTGCAATCCGTCGTTAATTCTCCTCATGCTTATAGTCAAAATAAAGCTTTTACCAAACATATCGTTGATGCCTTGATGCAATCTTATGGTGAAAAACTTAATTTGGAAGTTTCTATACCTAGAAAATTTAATGATGAGTGGGAACCTACTATAAAGATTATAATTAAAGATCATGAGTGTTTTGCTTTGTGTGATTTGGGTGCTAGTGTTTCCACGATTCCGAAAACTTTATGTGATATTCTAGGTTTCCATGATCTTGTTGATTGCTCTTTAAATTTGCACCTTGCGGATTCCGCCATTAAAAAGCCAATGGGAAGGATCAATGATGTTCTCATCGTTGAGAAATTTGGTGCCCGTAGATTTCATCGTTCTTGATATAGATTGCAATCTTTCTTGCCCTATTATTCTTGGTAGACCTTTCCTTAGAACGATTGGTGCGATTATTGATATGAAGGAAGGGAATATTAGATTCCAATTTCCATTAAAGAAAGGCATGGAGCACTTTTCAAGAAAGAAAGTCAAATTACCTTATGAATCTATCATGCGAGCTACTTATGAATCTAGTGCCAAAGATGACACTAGTTAGATCTATCTTCGTTTTTATGCCTAGCTAGGGGCGTTAAACGATAGCGCTAGTTGGGAGGCAACCCAATTTTCTTTGTGTTTTTTGTTTTTGTTCCTGTTTAGTAATAAATTTTGCATCTACCTTCTGTTTAGATGTGTATTCTTCTTTTAATTAGTGTTTGTGCCAAGTAGAACCTATAGGATAACCTATGATGAGAGTTGATTTGATTCTGCTGAAAAACAGCAACTTTGCACGCACGAAATTAGTTTTGTTAAATCACAGAAACGTGCTTTTGCGTTGACTCTTTTTGCTGCTGACAAATAGATAAATTTTGCAGGACTTCCTATTTTGGTAGGATTTTTAGAGTTCCATAAGTTTGCGTTAGTTACAGATTTCTATAGACTGTTCTGTTTTTGACAGATTCTGTTTTTCGTGTGTTGTATGCTTATTTTTTTTTGCGGGAAGTGTTGTTTGCTTATTTTGATGCATCTATGGCTAGTAAAATAGTTTATAAACCATAGAGAAGTTTTAATATAGTAGGTTTAACACCAAAATAAATAAAGAATGAGTTCATTACAGTACCTTATGTGGTGGTTTTGTTTTCTTTCATTAACAGAGCTTATAAGATTTCCTGTTGAGTTTTGTGTTGTGAAGTTTTCAAGTTTTGGGTAAAGCTTTTATGGACTATGGAATAAGGAGTGGCAAGAGCCTAAGCTTGGGGATGCCCATGGAACCCCAAGATATTCAAGAATATCCGAAAGCCTAAGCTTGGGGATGCCCCGAAAGGCATCCCCTCTTTCGTCTTCGTTCATTGGTAACTTTACTTGGAGCTATATTTTTATTCACCACATGATATGTGTTTTGCTTGGAGCGTCGTGTATGATATTAGTCTTTGCTTTTTAGTTTACCACAATCATCCTTTCTGTACACACCTTTTGGGAGAAGCCCACTTGATTAGAATTTGCTAGAATACTCTATGTGCTTCACTTATATCTTTTGAGTTTGATAGTTTTTGCTCTAGTGCTTCACTTATATCTTTTAGAGAACGGCGGTGGATTAATTTTGAAGAAATTGCTAGTCTCTCATGCTTCACTTATATTATTTTGAGAGTCTTTTAGAACAGCATGGTATTTTCTTTGGTACAAATTTGGTCCTAGAATGATGAGCATCCAAGTTGGGTATAATAAAAACTATCATAGGAAGTGAATTGGATGCTAGGATCAATTTGTTGCTTGATAATTGTTTTGAGATATAAAGGTAGAAATGTTAGGGTCATGCTAGTGGGTAATTATGAAATTGAGAAATACTTTTGTTGAAGTTGGCAAGTCCCTTATCATGCACGTATGGTAAAAGTTGTGTGACAAATTTGTTGCATGAGGTGCTCTTTTGATTGTCTTCCTTATGAGTGGCAGTCAGGGACGAGCGCTACCAATCTATCCCTCTAGGGGCATGCGTAGTAGTACTTTGCTTCGAGGGCTAAGTAGACTTTTGCAATAAGTATATGAGTTTTTTATGACTAATGTGAGTCCATGGATATACGCACATTCATCCTTCCACTTTGCTAGCCTCTATTATACCGCACAACTTTCACCGGTATCATGAACCATTATTTACCTTCCTCAAAACAACCACCATACCTACCTATTATGGCATTTCCATAGCCATTCCGAGATATATTGCTATGCAACTTTCCACCGTTCCGTTTATTATGACACGTTCCATCATTGTCATATTGCTCTTTGCATGATCATGTAGTTGACATCGTATTTGTGGCAAGGCCACCTTCATAATTTTCATACATGTCGCTCTTGATTCATTGCATATCCCGGTACACCGCCGGAGGCATTCATATAGAGTCATATCTTGTTCTAGCTTTGAGTTGTAAATCAATAAAAGTGTGATGATATTCATTATTAGAGCATTGTCTCAGTGAGGAAAGGATGATGAAGACTATGATTCCCCCACAAGTCGGGATGAGACTTCGGACTTTACAAAAAGAAAAAAAGAAAAAAAGAAGAAGAGAAAGGCCAAAAAGAAATAAAAAAGAAAGGCCAAAGAAAAAAAGGAAAAAAAGAAAAAAGAAGAAAAAAGAAATAAAATAAAATAAAATAAAATGAGAGAAAAAGAGAGAAGGGACAATGCTACTATCTCTTTTTCCACACTTGTGCTTCAAAGTAGCACCATGATCTTCATGATAGAGAGTCTCCTATGTTGTCACTTTCATATACTAAGTGGGAATTTTTCATTATAGAACTTGGCTTGTATATTCCAATGATGGGCTTCCTCAAAATGGCCTAGGTATTCGTGAGCAAGCAAGTTGGATGCACACCCACTTAGTTTCTTTTGTTGAGCTTTCATATATTTATAGCTCTAGTGCATCCGTTGCATGGCAATCCCTACTCACTCACATTGATATCTATTGATGGGCATCTCCATAGCCCGTTGATACGCCTAGTTGATGCGAGACTATCTTCTCCCTCTTTTTGTCCTCACAACCACCACCTTATACCACCTTAGTGCTATGTCCATGGCTTACGCTCATGTATTGCGTAAGAGTTGAAAAAAAGCCGAAGCACGTTAAAAAGTATGAAACAATTGCTCTGCTCGTCGTCGGGGTTGTGCATGATGGGAGTATTTTGTGTAATGAAAATGAAGCATGGCCTAACTATATGATTTTGTAGGGATAAGCTTTCTTTGGCTATGCTATTTTGATAGGACATGATTATTTGTTAGTATGCTTTGAAGCATTATTATTTTTATGTTTTATAAGCTTTTATCTTGAATCATTTGGATCTGAACATTCATGCCACAATAAAGAAAATTACATTCAGAATTACGCTGGGTAGCATTCCACATCAAAAATTCTGTTTTTTATACTCGAGGACGAGCAGGAATTAAGCTTGGGGATGCTTGATACGTCTCCAACGTATCTATAATTTTAGATTGTTCCATGCTATTATATTACACCTTTTGGATGTTTATGGGCTTTATTTTACACATTTATACCATTTTTGGGACTAACCTACTAACCGGAGGCCCAGCCCGTATTGCTGTTTTTTGCCTATTTCAGTATTTCGAAGAAAAGGAATATCAAAAGGAGTCCAAACGGAATGAAACCTTCGGGAGCGTGATTTTTGGAACGAACGTGATCTAAAGGACTTGGAGTGCAAGTCAAGAAGCAGCCGAGGTGGCCACGAGACAGGAGGGCGCGTCCACCCCCTCTAGGCGCGCCCCCCTATCTTGTGGGCCCCTCGGGCGGCCACCGACGTACTTCTTCCTCCTATATAAGCCTATGTACCCCAAAAACATCCATGGAGCCAACGAAACACAATTTCCACCACAGTAACCTTCTGTATCCGCGAGATCCCATCTTGGAGCCTTCATCGGTGCTCCGCCGGAGGGGGAATCGACCACGAAGGGCTTCTACATCAACACCATAGCCCCTCCGATGAGTTGTGAGTAGTTTACCATAGACCTTCGGGTCCATAGTTATTAGCTAGATGGCTTATTCTCTCTTTTTGGATCTCAATACAATGTTCTCCCCCTCTCTTGTCGAGATCTATTCGATGTAAACTCTTTTTGCGGTGTGTTTGTCGAGATCCGATGAATTGTGGGTTTATGATCAAGTTTATCTATGAGAAATATTTGAATCTCCTCTGAATTCTTTTATGTATGATTGAGTTATCTTTGCAAGTCTCTTCGAATTATCAGTTTGGTTTGGCCTACTAGATTGATGTTTTTTGCAATGGGAGAAGTGCTTAGATTTGGGTTCAATCTTGCGGTGTCCTTACCCAGTGACAGAAAGGGTTGCAAGGCATGTATTGTATTGTTGCCATCGAGGATAAAAAGATGGGGTTTATATCATATTGCATGAATTTATCCCTCTACATCATGTCATCTTGCTTAATGCGTTACTCTATTCTTTATGAACTTAATACTCTAGATGCAGGCAGGAGTCGGTCGATGTCTGGAGTAATAGTAGTAGATGCAGGCAGGAGTCGGTCGATGTGTGGAGTAATAGTAGTAGATGCAGGCAGGAGTCGGTCTACTTGTTGCGGACGTGATGCCTATATACATGATCATGCCTAGATAATCTCATAATTATTCGCTTTTCTATCAATTGCTCGACAGTAATTTGTTCACCCACCGTAATACTGATGCCATCTTGAGAGAAGCCACTAGTGAAACCTATGGCCCCCAGGTCTATCTTTTATCATATAAGCTTTCAATCTACTTTTATTTGCATCTTTACTTTTTGCATCTATATTATAAAATATCAAAAATATATTTATCTTATCATACTATCTCTATCAGATCTCACTTTCGCAAGTGGCCGTGAAGGGATTGACAACCCCTTTATTGTGTTGGTTGCGAGCTCTTGGTTTGTTTCTGTAGGTGCGTGGGACTTTTGAGGAGCCTCCTACTGGATTGATACCTTGGTTCTCAAAAACTGAGGGAAATACTTACGCTACTATTGTTGCGTCACCCTTTCCTCTTCAAGGAAAACCAACGCAAGCTCAAGACATAGCAGTCCTCATGGCAACAAAAGAGCCAAGGCGGCAAGGGACGCAATGTTGGGGAACATAGTAATTTCAAAAAAATTCCTATGCACACGCAAGATCATGGTGATATATAGCAACGAGAGGGGGAGTGTATCTTCATACCCTTGAAGTTCGCTAAGTGGAAGCGTTTATCAACTCGGTTGATGTAGTCGTATGTCTTCACGATCCGACCGATCCAAGTACCGAACGCACGGCACCTCCGAGTTTTGCACACATTCAGCTCGATGACGTCCTCGCCTTCTCGATCCAGCAAGATGGGCGAAGTAATAGATGAGTTCCGGCAGCACGACGGCGTGGTGACGGTGTTGGTGAAGAACAATCTCTGCAGGGCTTCGCCTAAGCGCTACGGAAACTATGACGGAGGATAAACTAGAGGGGACAGGGTTGCCGGCACACGGCTTGGTGTTTCTTGATGTGTCTTTGGTGCTAGCCCTGCCCCTCTATTTATATGTTGAGCCTTGGGGTCGAAACTTGGAGTAAAAGCCTCCACAAAGTTGGTTTCACCTGAAAGGCAAGAGTCCTTCTCGGACTCCAGGGCCAGACGCCAGGGTTCCCGGCGTCTGGCCCCTGGACTCCGCAAAACTTCCTTTTGCGCTTTCCAAAAACCTTGTGGGCTTTCCCCTTTGGCCCAAATAATGTGTTCTCATACCCAAACATTTCGGGAAACATCCGGAACCCCTTCCGGTGAATTCTGGAACCCTTCCGGAGATCAAACACTATTATGGCATATATCAAACTTTATCTCTGGACCATTCCGGAGTTCCTCGTCATGTCCATGATCTCATCCGGGACTTCGAACAACATTCGGTTACCAACATACATAACTCATATAATATTATATTGTCAACAAAACGTTAAGCGTGCGGACCCTATGGGTTCGAGAACTATGTAGACATGACCGAGACACGTTTCCGGTCAATAACCAATAGCGGGACCTGGATGCCCATATTGGCTCCCACATATTCTACGAAGATCTTTATCGGTCAAACCGCATAACAACATATGTTGTTCCCTTTGTCATCGATATGTTACTTGCCCAAGATTCGATCGTCGGTATCTCAATACCTAGTTCAATCTCGTTACCGGCAAGTCTCTTTACTCGTTACGTAATGCATCATTCCGTAACTAAGTCATTAGCTACATTGCTTGTAAGGCTTATAGTGATGTGCATTACCGAGAGGGCCCAGAGATACCTCTCCGACGATCGGAGTGACAAAACCTAATCTCGAAATACGCCAACTCAACATGTACCTTTGGAGACACCTGTAGAGCTCCTTTATAATCACCTAGTTACGTTGTGACGTTTGGTAGCACACAAAGTGTTCCTCCGGTAAACGGGAGTTGCATAATCTCATAGTTGTAGGAACATGTATAAGTCATGAAGAAAGCAATAGCAACATACTAAACAATCAAGTGCTAAGCTAACGGAATGGGTCATGTCAATCACATCATTCTTCTAATGATGTGATCCTGTTAATAAAATGACAACTCATGTCTATGGTTAGGAAACATAACCATCTTTGATTAATGAGCTAGTCAAGTAGATGCATACTAGTGACATTAAGTTTGTCTATGTATTCACACATGTATCATGTTTCCGGTTAATACAATTCTAGCATGAATAATAGACATTTATCATGATATAAGTAAATAAATAATAACTTTATTATTGCCTCTAGGGCATATTTCCTTCAGTCTCCCACTTGCACTAGAGCCAATAATCTAGTTCACATCGTCATGTGATTTAACACCAATATTCATATCTGTATATGATTAACACCCATAGTTCACATCGTCATGTGACCAATACCCAAAGGGTTTACTAGAGTCAATAATCTAGTTCACATCGCTATGTGATTAACACCCAAAGAGTACTAAGGTGTGATCATGTTTTGCTGGTGAGAGAAGCTTAGTCAACGGGTCTGTCACATACAGGGCCGTATGTATTTTGCAAATATTCTATGTCTAAAATGCTATGCACGGAGCTACTCTAGCTAATTGCTCCCACTTTCAATATGTATCCAGATTGAGACTTAGAGTCATCTGGATCGGCGAAAAAGCTTGCACCGATGTAACTCTTTACGACGGGCTCTTTTATCACCTCCATAATCGAGAAATATTTCCTTAGTCCTCACTAAGGATATTCTTGACCAATGTCTAGTGATCTACTTCTAGATCACTATCGTACTCCCTTGCCAAAAATAGAGCAAGGTATACAATAGGTCTGGTACATAGCATAGCATACTTTATAGAACCTATGACTGAGGCATAGGGAATGATTTTCATTCTCTTTTCTATTTTCTGTCATGGTCGGGATTTGAGTCTTACTCAATTTCACACCTTTGCAACACAGGCAAGAACTCTTTCTTTGACTGTTCCATTTTGAACTACTTCAAAATCTTGACAAGGTATGTACTTATTGAAAAACTTATCAAGCGTCTTGATCTATCTCAATAGATCTTGATGCTAAATATGTAAGTAGCTTTACTGAGGTCTTTATTTTAAAGAACTCCTTTCAAATACTCCTTTATGCTTCCCAGAAAAATTCTACATCATTTCTGATCAACAATATGTTACTCACACATATTTACCAGAAAGGCGGTAGTGCTCCCACTCACTTTATTGTAAATACAGGCTTCACCGCAAGTCTGTATAAAACTATATGCTTTGATCAACTTATCAAAGTGTATATTCCAACTCTGAGATGCTTGCACCAGTCCATAGATGGATCGTTGTAGCTTGCACAATTTGTTAGCACCTTTAGGATTGAAAAAACCTTCTGGTTGCATCATATACAACTCTTATTTATTAAATCCATTAAGGAATGCATTTTTGACATCCTTTTGCCAGATTTCATAAAATGTGGCAATTGCTAACATGATTCGGACAGACTTTAAGCATCAATACGAGTGAGAAAAAACTCATCGTAGTCAACATCTTGAACTTTGTCAAAAACCTTTTTCAACAAGTCTTGCTTTGTAGATAGTAACACTACTATCAACGTCCGTCTTCCTCTTGAAGATCCATTTATTTTCTATGACTTGCCGATCATCGGGCAAATCAATAAAAGTCCACACTTTGTTCTCATACATGGATCCCATCTCAGATTTCATGGCCTTCAAGCCATTTCGCGGAATCTGGGCCCATCATCGCTTCCTCATGGTTCGTAGGTTCATCGTGTTCTAGTAACATGACTTCTAGAATAGTGTTACCGTACCACTCTGGTGCGGATCTTACTCAGGAAGACCTACGAGGTTCGGTAGCAACTTGATCTGAAGCTTCATGATCATCATCATTAGCTTCCTCACTAATTGGTGTAGGAATCACAGGAACTAATTTCTGTGATGAACTATTTTCCAATTCGGGAGAAGGTACAATTACCTTATCAAGCTCTACTTTCCTCCCACTCACTTCTTTCAAGAGAAACTCCTTCTCTGGAAAGGATCCATTCTTAGCAACGAATGTTTTGCCTTCGGATCTGTGACAGAAGGTGTACCCAACAGTTTCCTTTGGGTATTCTATGAAGACGCACTTCTCCGATTTGGGTTCGAGCTTATCAGGTTGAAACCTTTTTCACATAAGCATCGCAACTCCCAATTTTAAGAAACGACAGCTTAGGTTTACTGCTAAACCATAGTTCATACGGTGTCGTCTCAACGGATTTAGATGGTGCCCTATTTAAAGTGAATGCAACTATATCTAATGCATAACCCCAAAACGATAGTGGTAAATCGGTAAGATACATCATAGATCGCACCATATCCAATAAAGAGCGGTTACGACGTTCGGACACACCATTACGCTATGGTGTTCCATATGGCGTGAGCTGTGAAACTATTCTATATTTGTTTAAAATGAAGGCCAAACTCGTACCTCAAATATTCATCTCTACGATCAGATCATAGAAACTTTATTTTCTTGTTACGATGATTTTTCCACTTCACTCTGAAATTCTTTGAACCTTTCAACTATTTCAGACTTATGTTTCATCAAGTAAATATACCCATATCTGCTCAAATCATCTTGTGAAGGTCAGAAAATAGTGATACTTGCCACGAGCATCAACACTCATTGGATCGCATACATCGATATGTATTATTTCCAATAAGTCAGTAGCTCATTCCATTGTTCCGAAGAACGGAGTTTTAGTCATCTTGCCCAAAAGGCACGGTTCGCATGCATCAAATGATTCATAACCAAGTGATTCCGAAAATCCATATTTATGGAGTTTCTTCATGCGCTTTACACCGATATGACCCAAATGGCAGTGCCACAAATAAGTTGTACTATCATTATTAACTTTGCATCTTTTGGCTTCAATATTATGAATATGTCTATCACTACGATCAAGATCCAACAAACTATTTTCATTGGGTGTATGATCATCGAAGGTTTTATTCATGTAAACAGAATAAAAATTATTCTCTAACTTTAAATGAATAACCGTATCGCAATAAACATGATCAAATCATATTCATGCTCAACGCAAACGCCAAATAACATTTATTTAGGTTTAACACTAATCCCAAAAGCATAGTGGTGTGCGATGATGATCATATCAATCTTGGAACCACTTTCAACACACATCGTCACTTCACCCTCAACTAGTATCTGTTTATTCTATAACTCCTGTTTCATGTTACTAATTTTTAGCAACCGAACAAGTATCAAATACTCAGGGGCTACTATAAACACTAGTAAGGTACACATCAATATCAAATATACCCTTGTTCACTTTGCCATCCTTCTTATCCACCAAATATTCAGGGCATTTCTACTTCCAGTGACCATTTCCTTCGCAGTGTAAACACTCAGTTTCAGGCTTTGGTCCAGCTTTGGGCTTCTTCGCGGGAGTGACAACTTGCTTGCCATTCTACTTGAAGTTCCCTTTCTTTCCCTTTGCCCTTTTCTTGAAACTAGTGGTCTTGTCAATCATCAACACTTGATGCTCTTTCTTGATTTCTACCTTCGTCGATTTCAACATCACGAAGAGCTCGGGAATCGTTTTCGTCATCCCTTGCATACTATAGTTCATCACGAAGTTCTAGTAACTTAGTGATGGTGACTAGAGAATTCTGTCAATCACTATCTTATCTGGAAGATTAACTCCCACTTGATTCAAGCGATTGAAGTACCCAGACAATCTGAGCACATGCTCACTAGTTGAGCGATTCTCCTCCATCTTTTAGCTATAGAACTTGTTGGAGACTTCATATCTCTCAACTCGGGTATTTGCTGGAAATATTAACTTCAACTCCTGGAACATCTCATATGGTCCATGACGTACAGAACATCTTTGAAGTCCCGATTCTAAGCCGTTTAAGCATGGTGCACTAAACTATCAAGTAGTCATCATTTTGAGCTAGCCAAACGTTCATAACGTCTGCATCTGCTCCTGCAATAGGTTTGTCACCTAGCGGTGCATCAAGGACATAATTCTTCTATGCAGCAATGAGGATAAACCTCAGATCATGGATCCAATCTGTATCACTGCTACTAACATCTTTCAACACAGTTTTCTCTAGGAACATATCAAAATAAACATATGAAAGCAAAAACGCGAGCTATTGATCTACAACATAAATTGCAAAATACTACCAGGACTAAGTTCATGATAAATTTAAGTTCAATTAATCATATTACTTAAGAACTCCCGCTTAGACAGACATCTCTCTAGTCATCTAAGTGATCACATGATCCAAATCAACTAAACCATGTCCGATCATCACGTGAGATGGAGTAGTTTCAATGGTGAACATCACTATGTTGATCATATCTACTATATGATTCACGTTCGACCTTTCGATCTCCGTGTCCCGAGGCCATATCTGTATATGCTAGGCTCGTCAAGTTTAACCTGAGTATTCCGCATGTGCAACTGTTTTGCACCCGTTGTATTTGAACGTAGAGCCTATCACACCCTATCATCACGTGGTGTCTCAGCACGAAGAACTTTCGCAACGATGCATACTCAGGGAGAACACTTCTTGGTAATTTAGTGAGAGATCATCTTAAAATGCCACCATCGATCAAAGCAAGATAAGATGCATAAAGGATAAACATCACATGCAATCAATATAAGTGATATGATATGGACATCATCATCTTGTGCTTGTGATCTCCATCTCCGAAGCATCGCCGTGATCACCAACGTCACCGGCGCGACACCTTGATCTCCATCATAGCATCGTTGTCGTTACGCCATCTATTGCTTCTACGACTATCACTACCGCTTAGTGATAAAGTAAAGCAATTACAGGGCTTTTGCATTTCATACAATAAAGCGACAACCATATGGCTCCTGCCAGTTGCCGATAACTCGGTTACAAAACATGATCATCTCATACAATAAAATATAGCATCATGTCTTGACCATATCACATCACAACATGCCCTGCAAAAACAAGTTAGACGTCCTCTACTTTGTTGTTGCAAATTTTACGTGGCTGCTACGGTCTTAGCAAGAACCATTCTTACCTACGCATCAAAACCACAACGATAGTTTGTCAAGTTGATGCTGTTTTAACCTTTGCAAGGACCGGGCGTAGCCACACTCGGTTCAACTAAAGTGAGAGAGACAGACACCCACCGGTCACCTTTAAGCAATGAGTGCTCGTAGCGGTGAAACCAGTCTCGCGTAAGCGTACGCGTAATGTCGGTCCCGGTCGCTTCATCTCACAATGCCACTGAATCAAAGTATGACATGCTGGTAAGTAGTATGACTTATATCGCCCACAACTCACTTGTGTTCTACTCGTGCATATGAAATCTACGCATAAAACCTGGCTCGGATGCCACTGTTCGGGAACGTAGCAATTTCAAAAAAATTCCTACGCACACGCAAGATCATGGTGATGCATAGCAACGAGAGGGGGAGTGTATCTTCATACCCTTGAAGATCGCTAAGCGGAAGCGTTTATCAACGCGGTTGATGTAGTCGTACGCCTTCACGATCCGACCGATCCAAGTACCGAACGCACGGCACCTCCGAGTTCTGCACACGTTCGTCTCGATGACGTCCTCGCCTTCTCGATTCAGCAAGACGGGCGAAGTAGTAGATGAGTTCTGGCAGCACGACAGCGTGGTGACGGTGTTGGTGAAGAACAATCCCTGCAGGGCTTCGCCTAAGCACTACGAAAACTATGACGGAGGATAAACTAGAGGGGACGGGGTTGCCGGCACACGGCTTGGTGTTTCTTGATGTGTCTTTGGTGCTAGCCCTGCCCCTCTATTTATATGTTGAGCCTTGGGGTCGAAACTTGGAGTAAAAGCCTCCACAAAGTCGGTTTCACCCGAAAGGCAAGAGTCCTTCTCGGACTCCAGGGCCAGACGCCAGGGTTCCCGGCGTCTGGACCCAGACGCCAGGGGCCCTGGCATCTGGCCCCTGGACGCCGCAAAACTTCCTTTTGCGCTTTCCGAAAACCTTGTGGGCTTTCCCCTTTGGCCCAAATAACATGTTCTCGTACCCAAACATTTCGGGAAACATCCGGAACCCCTTCCGGTGAATTCCGGAACCCTTCCGGAGATCAAACACTATTATCCCATATATCAAACTTTATCTCTGGACCATTTCGGAGTTCCTCGTCATGTCCATGATCTCATCCGGGACTCCGAACAACATTCGATTACCAACATACGTAAGTCATATAATACTATATCATTAACGAAACGTTAAGCGTGCGGACCCTACGGGTTCGAGAACTATGTAGACATGACCGAGACACGTTTCCGGTCAATAACCAATAGCGAGACCTGGATGCCCATATTGGCTCCCACATATTCTACGAAGATCTTTATCGGTCAAACCGCATAACAACATACGTTGTTCCCTTTGTCATCGCTATGTTACTTGCCCGAGATTCGATCGTCGGTATCTCAATACCTAGTTCAATCTCATTACCGGCAAGTCTCTTTACTCGTTACGTAATGCATCATTCCGTAACTAACTCATTAGCTACATTGCTTGCAAGGCTTATAGTGATGTGCATTACCGAGAGGGCCCAGAGATACCTCTCCGACGATCGGAGTGACAAAACCTAATCTCGAAATATGCCAACTCAACATGTACCTTTGGAGACACCTGTAGAGCTCCTTTATAATCACCCAGTTACGTTGTGGCGTTTGGTAGCACACAAAGTGTTCCTCCGGTAAGCGGGAGTTGCATAATCTCATAGTTGTAGGAACATGTATAAGTCATGAAGAAAGCAATAGCAACATACTAAACGATCAAGTGCTAAGCTAACGGAATGGGTCATGTCAATCACATCATTCTTCTAATGATGTGATCCCATTAATCAAATGACAACTCATGTCTATGGTTAGGAAACATAACCATCTTTGATTAATGAGCTAGTCAAGTAGAGGCATACTAGTGACATTAAGTTTGTCTATATATTCACACATGTATCATGTTTCCGGTTAATACAATTCTAGTATGAATAATAAACATTTATCATGATATAAGGAAATAAATAATAACTTTACCTCTAGGGCATATTTTCTTCACGCAACACCAGCTACCGAACGACTAAAATCATTGATTGAGCAGTGCATCGCCGACACCAAGAACAACGCCACCAAGAGGGAGGAGAAATCTGTGGCGAGGTGATCGGCGTTGATGACGAAGCAGGACGTCAAGCTCGACCTTCTCAGGACCAACGCCGCCGCAAAGAAGAGGAACACCGGCCTGTCGTTCTTGATGGCAGCAGACATGTCGACGATGGACGTGCAGGTGAAGGCGTGGTACCTGCCGGAGCACGACCTCATCATGAACCAGGTGCCCGGACCGGCGGCGACCACCACCCTTACGCCCACGACGACGACGACGCCAACGCCCACGCCGAGCCCGAGCAATGAAGCCACACCGACTCCAATGCCGACGTCGAGCCCGAGCACTGAAGATGCGCCCACGCTGACGCCGACGCCCACCCCGGCCAGTCCCACGGCAGAGGAGCATGCCGTTTGATGCGTTCCATGTCTATGATTCTTTCCTTTTGATCACCGAACTTTTGGCTATGTTTTGATCGCCGGGCTGTGGCATGATGGTCGTCGACTTGTGGCATGATCACCGAACCTGTGGCCTATTTTTGGCAGCGGAAAGACAGTTTTGAATTTTTGGGCGTCTGGGGGCCGAAACCTGGGGGCACGGCTGGAAACTCGATCGCCCCCAGTGTGAAAAACCGGCGGGCGAAAATGCCAAAAGGCATTCACAGGATGTGCTGGGGGGCCAAACGGCTGGACATGCTCTTATCAAGAGGACATTAAGATTGCAAGGTTGGCTCCAGACATGACTGAATGGATCAAGTGCATGGTGGATTCTAAATCATTGGATGCGCACATCATACCTAAACATGTGCAGCTGGTGCGCTTGCGTCCTAAAAATTCAGTGAGCGAAGATTTGCTGCAGCAAAAAAACACAAGAATGATATTTCAACAAACAACTTGCAGGCAACGTGATGCATAAACAGTTAAAACAGGACTTCACTACAAATCTCACTCGGATTTTTGACCATGAAAAATCAGACGGTTAACAATTTTTTTTTTGCCGAGGATGATAATAAGTATAGTAAAAAAATATCACACCCGTTTTTTCCTAGAATAATTAATACACCACTTTTCCAAAAATAAAATATACGGAAAATACACCTCGAGTTCTTTTCGACCTTTGGGGTCGTTTCCGTGTCTGGGCCAAACTGTTCTTCAAGCTCCATCTGAGCGAGTGAAGGCACCGGTCACAGAGGGAGAGGAAGCGTTCGAATTCCGAGCCACCCTACAATGCCGTCGCCGCCGCCAACGTGGTCAGTCACCTCGTCGGTTTTCAGCCGGTTTCGCTCATTATATTTCAGCCTGTTTTTTTGTCGGTTTCCCAATAAAAACGACATGAATTTTAAAATGTTGGAAATTTTAGAAATGTTCATGATGTTCAATAATAATTCCTGAATAAGAATAACACACCATATTTTCTCTAAAATAATTAATATACAACACTATTTCCGAACAAAATAAAATATAAGTGAAATACGCCTCGAGTTCTTTTCGAACTTTCTTTTAGAACAGTTCTTTTCGAACTTCGGGGGTCGTTTTTTTTTCCAAAAAAAACGTTGGGGTCGTTTTCGTGTCCGGGCCCAACTATTCTTCACGCTCCATCTGAGAGCGAGCGAGGGCACCACCACCGGGAGAGAAAGCGTCCGAACTTCGAACCACCCCGCAATGGCGTCGCCGCCGGCGACGTGGTCGGTCACCGCGTGCCTTACTTACCGTGGCGGGCTGGAGATCCGCGCCGCCGCGGAGAACGTCCTCCCGGGCTGGGGCCACGGCGGCGAGCGCCTCTCCTTCCTCCTCCGCCTCCGCCGCCGCCTCCGCCTCGCCGTCAACTCCCAGTGCGGCCGCGCGCCCGCGCCCGCAGATCCCGACAAGAAGCCGCGCGGCCTCAAGCTCCTCCGCTCCCTGCGGACCGGGCTCCCCTGCATTTGGCGCCGCAAGAAGCCGCCGCGCGCCGCCGCGGCCATGCCGGGTTCTCGCACTCAGGCGATCCCCTCTCTGCTGGTTCGTCCAAGATAATGGCTCTAATTACTCGCTTCGTGTATCCAGTTGCTTGGTCTGACATTCTTGTTCCTCTCTGCGTATTTGCTGGCAGAAGGATCGAGCTTTGATGCGGCCGGCGACGACGGTGGCGCTGTGCTCCGTCGCCGCGCTCGCCGTCGCCGCGGCTTCCGTCGCGGCGCTTCGCCTCGTGGTACATTTTCTACACCCTGCACTTCTGCTGCGATCTGTAAATGGCCGTGCTCTTCTCCTGCATTGGTGACTGCAAGAACCAAGAACATCATTTGAATCTGGTTCAGGGTTCTGAATTCTGATCGAATCCTGCGTGTTCCTTCTTTCAGGCCGGGTTCTTGATACCGAGCGCGAGCTGCGGATCATGGAGATGCTTCTTGGCGAAGAAATTCCTCAGGTTCTTGGGGCCTCCTCTCTTTGAGTGGATCTCCAAGATTAGCCTGAAACTTGTGGATCCTCCTGCTCTCGGCGACTGGCTCGGACTCCCGAAGCTTGGCCTGAAGTGGCTCTTCAACAAGTAGGAAATGTGTTCACTGAGATCGTTTAGCCCGGAGCAAATGCCAGCGGGTGATCTAGGTCTAGTTTGATTTATGATTATGAATTACAGATGATTGCAGAGCTAGGTATAGTTCTGGCTGACGAACAAAGCAAATAGAAGTATTCAGGAACAGGGTCGCATTAGACTCTATTCAGTGTGATCTGCATGTGTGCATTGTAATGCTTATTCATTGGGAGAGCAAACATCCACAATGTCTTGCACAAGTGGGAATCATTGAGATTGTTGAACTTCTGACATGACAGGCGTGCTACATTTGACATACCTATAAGGCTATAAACAGACCACGGCCAAAATTCAGGAAATTACAACAGAAATTCATCAGTAACAAATCAACATTGCAACTGATCCTTTTATCTTATATAGAACAGAAATGTTATCAAGATTCAGGTTCACAGTTGGCTGCACGCGAAAAAAGCATCTTACTCCCTCCGTTCCTAAATATAAGTCTTTTTAGATATTCTAATATGGATTAGATACGGATGTATATAAACGAATTTTAGAGTGAGATTCACCCATTTCGCTCCATATGTGGTCCATATTGAAATCTTCTAAAAAGACTTATATTTAGGAACGGTGGGAGTAGAATCGTAGACATGGATAGGTCTTTCTTCCTCCGGTTTGAGGGGTGCCAACACACGATCTACCTTTGAAAGTGCGTCTTATACCCCTACTGGATTTGGTAATTAATGACAAGGCAATTAAAAGAACTATGGACAGTCCGAAGGCTATATCATATGCATTAATTTTTTTGAGACATAATCATATGCATTAAATATGAACTTAGCTACAGATTGTAGAGATTAGGCTCTCCCAATGCATTGTACTCCCTTCATTTATTTTTAGTCTGCATATAAGATTTGGTCAAAGTCAAACTTTGTAAAGTTTGACCAACTTTGTAGAAAAAATATCAACATCTAAAACGCTAAAGCTATACGGTATGAAAATTAATTTCATCGTGCATATAACAATATTGATTTCATATTGTGAATCTCGATATATTTTTTATAAATTAGTCAAAGTTAACAAGGTTTGACTTTGACCAAATCTTATATGCAGACTGAAAAGAAACGGAGGAAGTATCTTTTTTTAGCGGCCCAATGCATTGTATCTTAACCCACCATTCTAGGTAGAGAGAAAAAAAACAATCACCACAACGCATTGTATCTTTGGAGTCTTATCTAAGTGATATTGTATTTAATTAGTTTATGAAGGATCCTTTTTTCATCTCAGCATTGTGGTCTAGTTGTGGAGAGAAGAAAGAGAAAAATAAGAAGATATGCCACGAAAGATCAGAGCATTAATTATACTGCACAGAAAAATGAGCTAAGAGTCGTATCTTTGCTAAGATACAACTGCACTCTCTTTCTTCTTTATAATTACAATGCCACATCAGCATTTTGCCTATGATAACATGTCAAGAGCCAAGCGTTGGGAGTGTCGTTATGGTACAAAATCTCTCATTTAATGTGTTTTGTGAGAGAGAAATATAACTTGCCTTGGTTTTAGTGATAAGAGTTATACTGAGATAAGATATGACAACACCCTCTTTCCTCATTAAATAAGAAGACACATCCGATTTTTGCTTACGTGTCATGATTAAGATATAGTCCAACGTGGAGCAATGAGGCTACCCTAACCAAGGCAGATGGTGAGTGATCGAACGATTTTTCAGTTTACAAAAGTACTCAATTAGTGTGCTCGTTTTACTAAAAAAATCATGTTTGCTGATGCATTAATTGCAACACATGCATGTGTGACGACTGAATGACCAAGGACTTTTACATGCACTGATGAGTTTCTCTTCTTGCACGTAACGATTTAATGTCCCTCAAAATCTGAACATATGATGGGGATCAATACAAATGAGGCTAACGAAAAAAAATTAGATAGACCCTCTAAATCGGAAGGGAGGGAGTACCTTTTCAAAATTATCTCATATTGGGTTAAGGACAACCATACTATCAAGTGGGGATATTATCAAATATTCAAGCTTGGTGCGCACGAAAAAGCATCCAGGCACATATACATGGATATGTCTTTCCAATCAGATTGAGGGGGGCCAACCCGCAATCTACCATATCTTAACAACCACATGTGGAAACATGTGACATGGATGAAAGCTTGTAAGTGTGTCTTATATCCCTATTGGATTTTGCAGTTAATGACAAGGCAATTAAAAGGAGTAAGGACACTACCAACACACTATATCTTTAGACTAGTATATGATATGCATTAAATATGAACTTAGGTAACAGATTGTACTAGTATCATGTTGTGTTTTGCGGGCGAAAAATATAACTTGTCTTGGTTTTATTGCTAAGAGTTATTTGAAATTAATATATGACAACACTCCCTTTTCTCATTAAAGAAGATGACACATCAGTTTTTTGCTTATATGTCATGATTAAGATATAATCCATGGTGGACCACTGAGACTACCCTAATACCTTTTCAAGCTTATCTCACATTGGGTTAAGGATAACCATACTACAAAGTGGGGTGAGGGAGTCCTGGACTAGGGGGTGTCCGGACAGCCGGACTATCATCGTCCGCCGGACTCCAAGACTACGAAGATACAAGATTGAAGACTGCATCCCGTGTCCGGATGGGACTTTCCTTGGCGTGGAAGGCAAGCTTGGCGATACGGATATGTAGATCTCCTACCATTGTAACCGACTCTATGTAACCCTAGCCCTCTCCGATGTCTATATAAACCGGAGGGTTTTAGTCCGTAGGACACAACAACCATTACAACAATCATACCATAGGCTAGCTTCTAGGGTTTAGCCTCCTTGATCTCGTGGTAGATCCACTCTTGTACTACCCATATCATCAACATCAATCAAGCAGGAGTAGGGTTTTACCTCCATCGAGAGGGCCCGAACCTGGGTAAAAACATCGTGTCCCTTGTCTCCTGTTACCATCCGCCTAGACGCACAGTTCGGGACCCCCTACCCGAGATCCGCCGGTTTTGACACCGACATTGGTGCTTTCATTGAGAGTTCCTCTGTGTCGTCACCGATAGGCTCGATGGCTTCTTCAATCAACAACAACGCCATCCAGGGTGAGACTTTTCTCCCCGGACAGATCTTCGTATTCGGCGGCTTCGCACTGCGGGCTAATTCACTTGGCCATCTGGAGCAGATCGAAAGCTACACCCCTGGCCGTCAGGTCAGATTTGGAAGCCTAAACTTCACGGCGGACATCCGCGGAGACTTGATCTTCGATGGATCCGATCCGCAGCCGAGCGTGCCGCACTGTCGCAATGGGCACGATCTAGCTCTGCCGCCGGACAGTGCCTTGGAGGCCGCACATGAATCCGCTCCGACCCATAGTTCGGAGCCGATCGTGCAGATCGAGGACGAGTGGCTGGAAACCGCCTCGGGAGCTGCAACATCCGCGGCGATGGAGCCGAACACTGACCTTGTCCCCTGTAAAGCTCGTGACTCCGAGGTGCCGGACTCCCTGCCGGACTCCGAACCTCCTGCGCCCCTGCCAATCGAATTCGATTGGACGCCGATCATGGAGTTCACCGCTGCGGACATCTTTCAGCACTCGCCCTTTGGCGACATTCTAAATTCGCTAAAGCATCTCTTGCTATCCGGAGAGCCCTGGCCGGATTATGGCCAGGATGGTTGGGATGCGGACGACGAAGAAATTCAAAGCCCACCCACCTCCCACTTTCTAGCCACTTTCGACGATCTAACTGACATGCTAGACTATGACTCCGAAGACATCGACGGTATGGACGACGATGCCGGAGACGAACAAGAACCAGCGCCTACAGGGCACTGGAAGACCACTTCGTCATATGACATATACATGGTGGACACCCCAAAAGATGGGGACGGCGAAGAAGCAGCGGAGGCAAATTCCTTAAAAAAACATCCCAAGCGCCGACGTCAGCGGCACCGCTCTAAATCCCGCCACAGCAAGAACGGAGATTCCGACACAGGGGATAATAACACCCCAGAGAGTGCCGAAGACAATCTGCTCCTGCAAGATTCAGCGCAGGAGGATGCAGAAGCAAGCCCTCACAAGAGAGCGGCAGACAAAGAGGTCGAGGATGATAATTACATACCTCCCTCCGGAGACGAGGCAAGCCTCGACGACGATGAATTCGTCGTGCCCGAGGATCTCGCCGAACAAGAGCGTTTCAAACGCAGGCTAATGGCCACAGCAAATAGCCTAAAGAAAAAGCAGCAGCAGCTTCAAGCTGATCAAGATATGCTGGCCGACAGATGCACCGAGGTCCTCGCGGCCGAAGAGTATGAACTCGAACGCCCCTCCAAGAGCTACCCAAAACGCAAGTTGTTCCCCCGATTAGAAGAGGAAGCATATATACCTTCATCACCAGCGCACAATACGGCCGACCGACCACCCCGTGGTCGCGACAGAGAGGCATCCAGGCCTTCCATCAAGACCGTACCCCGGCATCGCTCGAAAAGTACGAAGCCACGGGGGAACGCGCCGGACTTGCGGGATATATTGGAGGATAAGGCAAGACAATCCAGATCTATCTATGGATCACGTGGGCGCCCCACGACCCACAATGAATACAGTCGAGCCGGATACAACAACTCCGGCCGGGCCGAACACAGCAGACAACGCTCCCTTGAGCTACGTCGTGATATTGCTCAATACAGAGGCGCCGCACACCCGCTATGCTTCACTGACGAAGTAATGGATCATCAAATCCCTGAAGGGTTTAAACCCGTAAACATTGAATCCTACGATGGCACGACAGACCCCACGGTTTGGATCGAAGATTATCTCCTTCACATCCATATGGCCTGCGGCGACGATCTCCACGCCATCAAATATCTCCCGCTCAAGCTTAAAGGACCAGCACGGCATTGGCTTAACAGCCTGCCCGCAGAGTCAATTGGGTGTTGGGAGTGAAGGAAATATGCCCTAGAGGCAATAATAAAGTTATTATTTATTTCCTCATATCATGATAAATGTTTATTATTCATGCTAGAATTGTATTAACCGGAAACATAATACATGTGTGAATATATAGACAAACAGAGTGTCACTAGTATGCCTCTACTTGACTAGCTTGTTAATCAAAGATGGTTAAGTTTCCTAACCATAGACAAAGGAGTTGTCATTTGATTAACAAGGTCACATCATTAGTTGAATGATCTGATTGACATGACCCATTCCATTAGCTTAGCACACGATCGTTTAGTATGTTGCTATTGCTTTTATCCATGACTTATACATGTTCCTATAACTATGAGATTATGCAACTCCCGTTTACCGGAGGAACACTTTGGGTACTACCAAACGTCACAACGTAACTGGGTGATTATAAAGGAGTACTACAGGTGTCTCCAAAAGCAGATGTTGGGTTGACGTATTTCGAGATTAGGATTTGTCACTCCGATCGTCGGAGAGGTATCTCTGGGCCCTCTCGGTAATGCACATCACTTAAGCCTTGCAAGCATTACAACTAATGAGTTAGTTGCGAGATGATGTATTACGGAACGAGTAAAGAGACTTGTCGGTAACGAGATTGAACTAGGTATTGGATACCGACGATCGAATCTCGGGCAAGTAACATACCGGTGACAAAGGGAACAACGTATGTTGTTATGCGGTCTGACCGATAAAGATCTTCGTAGAATATGTAGGAACCAATATGGGCATCCAGGTCCCGCTATTGGTTATTGACCGGAGACATGTCTCGGTCATGTCTACATTGTTCTCGAACCGTAGGGTCCGCACGCTTAAGGTTTCGATGACGGTTATATTATGAGTTTGTGTATTTTGATGTACCGAAGGAGTTCGGAGTCCCGGATGTGATCACGGACACGACGAGGAGTCTCGGAATGGTCGAGACGTAAAGATTGATATATTGGACAGCTATGTTCGGACATCGGAAAGGTTCCGAGTGGTTTCGGATAATACCGGAGTGCCGGAGGGGTTACCGGAACCCCCCGGGGAAGTAATGGGCCTTAATGGGCCACGAGGGGAGAGAGAGGGCTGCGCCAGGAGGTGGCGCGCCCCCCCATGAGGAGTCCGAATTGGACAAGGAGGGGGGGCGCGGCCCCCCTTTCCCTCTCCCTCTCCCTCTCCTTCCTTCCCCCTTCCTCCTTCCTAGTTGGACTAGGAAAGGGGAGTCCTACTCCCACTAGGAGGAGGACTCCCCCTCCCTTGGCGCGCCTCTCTAGGGCCGGCCGGCCCTCCCCCTTGCTCCTTTATATACGGGGGCAGGGGGGCACCCTAAGACACACAAGTTGATCCTTGAGATCGTTCCATAGCCGTGTGCGGTGCCCCCCTCCACCATATTCCACCTCGGTCATATCGTAGCGGTGCTTAGGCGAAGCCCTGCGTCGGTAGAACATCAAGATCGTCACCACTCCGTCGTGCTGACGGAACTCTCTCTCCCCGGAGCTTTGATGGATCGGAGCCCGAGGAGCGTCACCGAGCTGTACGTGTGTTAAGAACTCGGAGGCGCCGGAGTAACGGCGCTGGGATCGGTTGGATCGTGAGGAGAACGTACGACTACTTCCTCTACGTTGTGATCGCTTCCGCTTCGGTCTACAAGGGTATGTAGACAACACTCTCCCCTCTCGTTGCTATGCATCACCATGATCTTGCGTGTGCGTAGGAAATTTTTTGAAATTACTACGTTCCCCGACAGTGGCATCCGAGCCTAGGTTTTTATGGTTTGATGTTTTGCACGAGTAGAACACAAGCGAGTTGTGGACGATATAAGTCATACTGCCTACCAGCA
Source organism: Triticum timopheevii (assembly GCA_963921465.1). Classification (NCBI taxonomy): domain Eukaryota; kingdom Viridiplantae; phylum Streptophyta; class Magnoliopsida; order Poales; family Poaceae; genus Triticum; species Triticum timopheevii. Next base: position 77,458,148 of record OY997266.1, on the reverse strand, counting down.
TGTCATACTTTGGTTCAGCGGTATTGTGAGATGAAGCGGCCCGGACCGACATTACGCGTACACTTACGCGAGACTGGTTTCACCGTTACGAGCACTCGTGCTTAAAGGTGACTGGCGGGTGTCTGTCTCTCTCACTTTAGTTGAACCGAGTGTGGCTACGCCCGGTCCTTGTGAAGGTTAAAACGGAGTCTATTTGACAAACTATCGTTGTGGTTTTGATGTGTAGGTAAGAACGGTTCTTGCTAAGCCCGTAGCAGCCACGTAAAATTTGCAACAACAAAGTAGAGGACGTCTAACTTGTTTTTGCAGGGCATGTTGTGATGTGATATGGTCAAGACGTGATGCTATATTTTATTGTATGAGATGATCATGTTTTGTAACCGAGGTTATCGGCAACTGGCAGGAGCCATATGGTTGTCGGTTTATTGTATGAAATGCAAACGCCCTGTAATTGCTTTACTTTATCACTAAGCGGTAGCGATAGTCGTAGAAGCAATAGATGGCGTAAACGACAACGATGCTACGATGAAGATCAAGGCGTCGCGCCGGTGACGATGGTGATCACAATGGTGCTTCGGAGATGGAGATCACAAGCACAAGATGATGATGGCCATATCATATCACTTATATTGATTGCATGTGATGTTTATCCTTTATGCATCTTATCTTGCTTTGATTGACGGTAGCATTTTAAGATGATCTCTCACTAAAATTATCAAGTAGTGTTCTCCCTGAGTATGCACCGTTGCCAAAGTTCGTCGTGCCGAGACACCACGTGATGATCGGGTGTGATAAGCTCTACGTCCATCTACAACGGGTGCAAGCCAGTTTTGCACACGCAGAATACTCAGGTTATACTTGACGAGCCTAGCATATGCAGATATGGCCTCGGAACACGGAGACCGAAAGGTCGAGCGTGAATCATATAGTAGATATGATCAACATAAGATGTTCACCATTGAAAACTACTCCATCTCACGTGATGATCGGTTATGGTTTAGTTGATTTGGATCACGTGATCACTTAGATGACTAGAGAGATGTCTATCTAAGTGGGAGTTCTTAAGTAATATGATTAATTGAACTTAAATTTATCATGAACTTAGTACCTGATAGTATCTTGCTTATCTATGTTTGCTTGTAGATAGATGGCTCGTGCTGTTGTTCCGTTGAATTTTAATGCGTTCCTTGAGAAAGCAAAGTTGAAAGATGATGGTAGCAATTACACGGACTGGGTCCGTAACCTGAGGATTATCCTCATTGCTGCACAGAAGAGTTACGTCCTGGAAGCACCGCTGGGTGCCAGGCCTGCTGCTGATGCAACTGACGACGTTAAGAACGTCTGGCAGAGCAAAGCTGATGACTACTCTATAGTTCAGTGTGCCATGCTTTACGACTTAGAACCGGGTCTTCAACGACGTTTTGAACGTCATGGAGCATATGAGATGTTCCAGGAGTTGAAGTTAATATTCCAACAGAATGCCCGGATTGAGAGATATGAAGTCTCCAATAAGTTCTATAGCTGCAAGATGGAAGAGAATGGGTCTGTCAGTGAGCACATACTCAGAATGTCTGGGTATTACAATCACTTGAGTCAACTGGGAGTTAATCTTCCGGATGATTGTGTCATTGACAGAATTCTTCAATCACTGCCACCAAGCTACAAAGGCTTCGTGATGAACTATAATATGCAAGGGTTAGTAAAGACTATGCCCGAGCTCTTCGCAATGCTAAAGGCTGCGGAGGTAGAAATCAAGAAGGAGCATCAAGTGTTGATGGTCAATAAGACCACTAGTTTCAAGAAGAAAGGCAAAGGGAAGAAGAAGGGGAACTTCAAGAAGAACAGCAAGCAAGTTGCTGCTCAGGAGAAGAAACCCAAGTCTGGACCTAAACCTAAAACTGAGTGCTTCTACTGCAAGCAGACTGGTCACTGGAAGCGGAACTGCCCCAAGTATTTGGCGGATAAGAAGGATGGCAAGGTGAACAAAGGTATATGTGATATACATGTTATTGATGTGTACCTTACTAGAGCTCGCAGTAGCACCTGGGTATTTGATACTGGTTCTGTTGCTAATATTTGCAACTCGAAACAGGGACTACGGATTAAGCGAACACTAGCAAAGGACGAGGTGACGATGCGCGTGGGAAATGGTTCCAAAGTCGATGTGATCGCGGTCGGCACGCTACCTCTACATCTACCTTCGGGATTAGTTTTAGACCTAAATAATTGTTATTTGGTGCCAGCGTTGAGCATGAACATTATATCTGGATCTTGTTTGATGCGAGATGGTTATTCATTTAAATCAGAGAATAATGGTTGTTCTATTTATATGAGTAATATCTTTTATGGTCATGCACCCTTGAAGAGTGGTCTATTTTTGATGAATCTCGATAGTAGTGATACACATATTCATAATGTTGAAACCAAAAGATGCAGAGTTGATAATGATAGTGCAACTTATTTGTGGCACTGCCGTTTAGGTCATATCGGTATAAAGCGCATGAAGAAACTCCATACTGATGGACTTTTGGAGTCACTTGATTATGAATCACTTGGCACTTGCGAACCGTGCCTCATGGGCAAGATGACTAGAACCCCGTTCTCCGGTACTATGGAGAGAGCAACAGATTTGTTGGAGATCATACATACAGATGTATGTGGTCCGATGAATGTTGAGGTTCGTGGCGGATATCGTTATTTTCTCACCTTCACAGATGATTTAAGCAGATATGGGTATATCTACTTAATGAAACACAAGTCTGAAACATTTGAAAAGTTTAAAGAATTTCAGAGTGAAGTTGAAAATCATCGTAATAAGAAAATAAAGTTTCTACGATCTGATCGTGGAGGAGAATATTTGAGTTACGAGTTTGGTCTACATTTGAAACAATGCGGAATAGTTTCGCAACTCACGCCACCCGGAACACCACAGCGCAATGGTGTGTCCGAACGTCGTAATCGCACTTTATTAGATATGGTGCGATCTATGATGTCTCTTACAGATTTACCGCTATCGTTTTGGGGATATGCTCTTGAGACGGCTGCATTCACGCTGAATAGAACACCGTCAAAATCCGTTGAGACGACACCTTATGAACTATGGTTTAGCAAGAAACCAAAGTTGTCGTTTCTTAAAGTTTGGGGATGCGATGCTTATGTGAAAAAGCTTCAACCTGATAAGCTCGAACCCAAATCGGAGAAATGTGTCTTCATAGGATACCCAAAGGAGACAGTTGGGTACACCTTCTATCACAGATCCGAAGGCAAGACATTTGTTGCTAAAAATGGATCCTTTCTAGAGAAGGAGTTTCTCTCGAAAGAAGTGAGTGGGAGGAAAGTAGAACTTGATGAGGTAACTGTACCTTCTTCCTTATTGGAAAGTAGTTTATCACAGAAACCGGTTTCTGCGACATCTACACCAAATAGTGAGGAAGTTGATGATGTTGATCATGAAACTTCAGATCAAGTTACTACAGAACCTCGTAGATCAACCAGAGTAAGATCCGCACCAGAGTGGTACGGTAATCCTGTTCTGGAAGTCATGCTACTAGATCATGATGAACCTACGAACTATGAAGAAGCGATGGTGAGCCCAGATTCCACAAAATGGCTTGAGGCCATGAAATCTGAGATGGGATCCATGTATGAAAACAAAGTGTGGACTTTGGTTGACTTGCCCGAGGGTCGGCAAGCAATAGAAAACAAATGGATCTTCAAGAAGAAGACTGACGCTGACGGTAATGTTACTGTCTACAAAGCTCGACTTGTCGCAAAGGGTTTTCGACAAGTTCAAGGGATTGACTACGATGAGACCTTCTCACCCGTAGCGATGCTTAAGTCTGTCCGAATCATGTTAGCAATTGCCGCATTTTATGATTATGAAATTTGGCAAATGGATGTAAAAACTGCATTCCTGAATGGATTTCTGGAAGAAGAGTTGTATATGATGCAACCAGAAGGTTTTATCGATCCAAAGGGAGCTAACAAAGTGTGCAAGCTCCAGCGATCCATTTATGGACTAGTGCAAGCATCTCGGAGTTGGAATAAACGTTTTGATAGTGTGATCAAAGCATTTGGGTTTATACAGACTTTTGGAGAAGCCTGTATTTACAAGAAAGTGAGTGGGAGCTCTGTAGCATTTCTGATATTATATGTGGATGACATATTACTAATCGGAAATGATATAGAATTTCTGGATAGCATAAAGGGATACTTGAATAAGAGTTTTTCAATGAAGGACCTCGGTGAAGCTGCTTACATATTGGGCATAAAAATCTATAGAGATAGATCAAGACGCTTAATTGGACTTTCACAAAGCACATACCTTGACAAAATTTTGAAGAAGTTCAAAATGGATCAAGCAAAGAAAGGGTTCTTGCCTGTGTTACAAGGTGTGAAGTTGAGTAAGACTCAATGCCCGACCACCGCAGAAGATAGAGAGAAAATGAAAGATGTTCCCTATGCTTCAGCCATAGGCTCTATCATGTATGCAATGCTGTGTACCAGACCTGATGTGTACCTTGCTATTAGCTTAGCAGGGAGGTACCAAAGTAATCCAGGAGTGGATCACTGGACAGCGGTCAAGAACATCCTGAAGTACCTGAAAAGGACTAAGGATATGTTTCTCGTATATGGAGGTGACAAAGAGCTCATCGTAAATGGTTACGTTGATGCAAGCTTTGACACTGATCCGGACGATTCTAAATCGCAAACCGGATACGTGTTTACATTAAACGGTGGAGCTGTCAGTTGGTGCAGTTCAAAACAAAGCGTAGTGGCGGGATCTACATGTGAAGCGGAATACATAGCTGCTTCGGAAGCAGCCAATGAAGGAGTCTGGATGAAGGAGTTCATATCCGATCTAGGTGTCATACCTAGTGCATCGGGTCCAATGAAAATCTTCTGTGACAATACTGGAGCGATTGCCTTAGCGAAGGAATCCAGATTTCACAAGAGGACCAAGCACATCAAGAGACGCTTCAATTCCATCCGGGATCTAGTCCAGGTGGGAGACATAGAGATTTGCAAGATACATACGGATCTGAATGTTGCAGATCCGTTGACTAAGCCTCTTCCACGAGCAAAACATGATCAACACCAAGACTCTATGGGTGTTAGAATCATTACTATGTAATCTAGATTATTGACTCTAGTGCAAGAGGGAGACTGAAGGAAATATGCCCTAGAGGCAAGAATAAAGTTATTATTTATTTCCTCATATCATGATAAATGTTTATTATTCATGCTAGAATTGTATTAACCGGAAACATAATACATGTGTGAATATATAGACAAACAGAGTGTCACTAGTATGCCTCTACTTGACTAGCTTGTTAATCAAAGATGGTTAAGTTTCCTAACCATAGACAAAGGAGTTGTCATTTGATTAACAAGGTCACATCATTAGTTGAATGATCTGATTGACATGACCCATTCCATTAGCTTAGCACACGATCATTTAGTATGTTGCTACTGCTTTTATCCATGACTTATACATGTTCCTATAACTATGAGATTATGCAACTCCCGTTTACCGGAGGAACACTTTGGGTACTACCAAACGTCACAACGTAACTTGGTGATTATAAAGGAGTACTACAGGTGTCTCCAAAAGCAGATGTTGGGTTGACGTATTTCGAGATTAGGATTTGTCACTCCGATCGTCGGAGAGGTATCTCTGGGCCCTCTCGGTAATGCACATCACTTAAGCCTTGCAAGCATTGCAACTAATGAGTTAGTTACGAGATGATGTATTACGGAACGAGTAAAGAGACTTGTCGGTAACGAGATTGAACTAGGTATTGGATACCGACGATCGAATCTCGGGCAAGTAACATACCGATGACAAAGGGAACAACGTATGTTGTTATGCGGTCTGACCGATAAAGATCTTCGTAGAATATGTAGGAACCAATATGGGCATCCAGGTCCCGCTATTGGTTATTGACCGGAGACATGTCTCGGTCATGTCTACATTGTTCTCGAACCGTAGGGTCCGCACGCTTAAGGTTTCGATGACGGTTATATTATGAGTTTGTGTATTTTGATGTACCGAAGAAGTTCGGAGTCCCGGATGTGATCACGGACATGACGAGGAGTCTCGGAATGGTCGAGACGTAAAGATTGATATATTGGACAGCTATGTTCGGACATCGGAAAGGTTCCGAGTGGTTTCGGATAATACCGGAGTGCCGGAGGGGTTACCGGAACCCCCGGGGAAGTAATGGGCCTTAATGGGCCACGAGGGGAGAGAGAGGGCTGCGCCAGGAGGTGGCGCGCCCCCCCCCATGAGGAGTCCGAATTGGACAAGGAGGGGGGGGGGGCGCGGCCCCCCTTTTCCTCTCCCTCTCCCTCTCCTTCCTTCCCCCTTCCTCCTTCCTAGTTGGACTAGGAAAGGGGAGTCCTACTCCCACTAGGTGGAGGACTCCCCCTCCCTTGGCGCGCCTCTCTAGGGCCGGCCGGCCCTCCCCCTTGCTCCTTTATATACGGGGGCAGGGGGGCACCCTAAGACACACAAGTTGATCCTTGAGATCGTTCCATAGCCGTGTGCGGTGCCCCCCTCCACCATATTCCACCTCGGTCATATCGTAGCGGTGCTTAGGCGAAGCCCTGCGTCGGTAGAACATCAAGATCGTCACCACGCCGTCGTGCTGACGGAACTCTCTCTCCCCGGAGCTTTGCTGGATCGGAGCCCGAGGAGCGTCACCGAGCTGTACGTGTGTTAAGAACTCGGAGGCGCCGGAGTAATGGCGCTGGGATCGGTTGGATTGTGAGGAGAACGTACGACTACTTCCTCTACGTTGTGATCGCTTCCGCTTCGGTCTACAAGGGTATGTAGACAACACTCTCCCCTCTCGTTGCTATGCATCACCATGATCTTGCGTGTGCGTAGGAATTTTTTTGAAATTACTACGTTCCCCAACAGGGAGGACCTGGAAGCCGCATTTCTCGACAACTTCCAGGGCACATACGTGTGACCACCAGACGCCGATGACCTAAGCCACATAATCCAGCAGCCAGACGAATCGGCCAGGCAATTCTGGACACGGTTCTTAACAAAGAAAAATTAAATCGTCGACTGTCCGGATGCAGAGGCCCTCGCAGCCTTCAAACATAACATCCACGACGAGTGGCTAGCCCGGCACCTAGGACAGGAAAAGCCGAAATCCATGGCAGCCCTCACATCATTAATGATCCGCTTCTGTGCGGGAGAGGATAGCTGGCTAGCTCGCAGCAACAACCTCAGCAAAAATGCTGGTAGTCCGGACACTAAGGACCACAATGGCAGGTCGCGTCGAAGCAAAAATAAACGCCGCGTTAACGGCGACGACAAGGAGGATACGGCAGTCAACGCCGGATTCCGAGGCTCTAAACCCGGTCAGCGGAAGAAGCCATTCAAAAGAACCACTCCGGGTCCGTCCAATGTGGACCGAATACTCGACCGCTCATGCCAGATACATGGCACCCCCGAAAAGCCAGCTAACTGTTGGGGAACGTAGTAATTTCAAAAAATTTCCTACGCACACGCAAGATCATGGTGATGCATAGCAACGAGAGGGAAGAGTGTTGTCTACGTACCCTCGTAGACCGAAGCGGAAGCGATCACAACGTAGTGGAAGTAGTCGTACGTCTTCCCGGTTCAACCGATCCAGGCACCGTTACTCCGGCACCTCCGAGGTCTTGACACACGTACAGCTCGATGACGCACCCTCGTTCTCCAATCCAGTAGAGGTTCCGAGGGGGAGTTCCGTCAGCACGACGGCGTGGTGACGATCTTGATGTTCTCCTGTCGCAAGGCTTCGCCTAAGCACCGCTACAATATGACCGAGGTGTAATATCGTGGAGGGGGGCACCGCACACGGCTAAGGAACGATCTCAATGATCAACTTGTGTGTCCATGGGGTGCCCCCTGCCCCCGTATATAAAGGAGTGGAGGAGGGGAGGGCCGGCCCTCTACTATGGCGCGCCCTGGGGAGTCCTACTCCCACCGGGAGTAGGATTCCCCTTTTCCTAGTCCAACTAGGAGACCTTCCATGTATTAGGAGTAGGAGACTAGGAAAGGGGAGGGAGAAGGGAAAGAAGGAGGGGGTGCGGCCCCTCCCCTTAGTCCAATTCGGACTAGGGCAAGGGGGGGGGGGCGCGGCCTGCCTAGGGCAGCCCCTCTCTCTTTCCCGTATGGCCCATAAGGCCCAATACTTCTCCCCGGCGAATTCCCGTAACTCTCCGGTACTCCGATAAATACCCGAATGACTCGGAACCTTTCCGAACTCCGAATATAGTCGCCCAATATATCGATCTTTACGTCTCGACCATTTCGAGACTCCTCGTCATGTCCCCGATCTCATCCGGGACTCCGAACTCCTTTGGTACATCAAAACTCATAAACTCATAATATAACTGTCATCGAAACCTTAAGCGTGCGGACCCTACGGTTCGAGAACAATGTAGACATGACCGAGACACGTCTCCGGTCAATAACCAATAGTGGGACCTGGATGCCCATATTGGTTCCTACATATTCTACAAAGATCTTTATCAGTCAGACCGCATAACAACATACGTTGTTCCCTTTGTCATCGGTATGTTACTTGCCCGAGATTCGATCGTCGGTATCCAATACCTAGTTCAATCTTGTCACTGGCAAGTCTCTTTACTCGTTCTGTAATACATCATCTCGCAACTAACTCATTAGTTGCAATGCTTGTAAGGCTTAAGTGATGTGCATTACCGAGAGGGCCCAGAGATACCTATCCGACATTCGGAGTGACAAATCCTAATCTCGAAATACGCCAACCCAACAAGTACCTTAGGAGACACCTGTAGAGTACCTTTATAATCACCCAGTTACGTTGTGACGTTTGGTAGCACACAAAGTGTTCCTCCGGTAAACGGGAGTTGCATAATCTCATAGTCATAGGAACATGTATAAGTCATGAAGGAAGCAGTATCAACATACTAAACGATCGGTTGCTAAGCTAATGGAATGGGTCATGTCAATCAGATCATTCAACTAATGATGTGACCTTGTTAATCAAATAACAACTCCTTGTTCATGGTTAGGAAACATAACCATCTTTGATTAACAAGCTAGTCAAGTAGAGGCATACTAGTGACACTCTTTTTGTCTATATATTCACACATGTATTATGTTTCCGGTTAATACAATTCTAGCATGAATAATAAACATTTATCATGATATAAGGAAATAAATAATAACTTTATTATTGCCTCTAGGGCATATTTCCTTCAGTCTCCCACTTGCACTAGAGTCAATAATCTAGATCACATCACAATGTGATTAACATCGATAGTTCACATCATCATGTGATTAACACCCATAGTTCATATCGCCATGTGACCAACTCCCAAAGGGTTTACTAGATTCAGTAATCTAGTTCACATCGCTATGTGATTAACACCCAAAGAGTACTAAGGTGTGATCATGTTTTGCTTGTGAGAGAATCTTAGTCAACGGGTCTATCATATTTAGAGCCGTATGTATTTTGCAAATAGTCTATGTCTACAATGCTCTGCACGGAGCTACTTTAGCTAATTGCTCCCACTTTCAATATGTACCTAGATCGAGACTTAGAGTCATCTAGATCGGTGTCAAAACTTGCATCGACGTAACTCTTTACGACGAACCTTTTGTCACTTCCATAATCGAGAAACATATCCTTATTCCACTAAGGATAATTTTGACCGCTGTCTAGTGATCTACTCCTAGATCACTATTGTACTCCCTTGCCAAACTCAGTGTAGGGTATACAATAGATCTGGTACACAGCATGGCATACTTTATAGAACCTATGGCCAAGGCATAGGGAATGACTTTCATTCTCTTTCTATCTTCTGCCGTGGTCGGGTTTTGAGTCTTACTCAATTTCACACCTTGTAACACAGGCAAGAACTCTTTCTTTGACTGTTCCATTTTGAACTACTTCAAAATCTTGTCAAGGTATGTACTCATTGAAAAAACTTATCAAGCGTCTTGATCTTTCTCTATAGATCTTGATGCTCAATATGTAAGCAGCTTCACCGAGGTCTTTCTTTAAAAAACTCCTTTTAAACACTCCTTTATGCTTTGCAGAATAATTCTACATTATTTCCGATCTACAATATGTCATTCACATATACTTATCAGAAATGCTGTAGTGCTCCCACTTACTTTCTAGTAAATACAGGCTTCACTGCAAGTCTGTATAAACTATATGCTTTGATCAACTGATCAAAGCGTATATTCCAACTCCGAGATGCTTGCACCAGTCCATAGATGCACATTTTGTTAACACCTTTAGGATCGACAAAACCTCTTGGTTGCATCACATACAACTCTTCTTTAATAACTCCATTAAGGAATGCAGTTTTGTTTATCCATTTGCCAGATTTCATAAAATGCGGCAATTGCTAACATGATTCGGACAGACTTTTAAGCATCGATACGAGTGAGAAAATCTCATTGTATTCAACATCTTGAACTTTGTCAAAAACCTTTTTCGACAAGTCTAGCTTTGTAGATAGTAACACTACTATCAGCGTCCGTCTTCCTCTTGAAGATCCATTTATTTTCTATGGCTTGCCGATCATCGGGCAACTCCACCAAAGTCCACACTTTGTTCTCATACATGGATCTCATCTCAGATTTCATGGCCTCAAGCCATTTCGCGGAATCTGGGCTCATCATCGCTTCCTCATAGTTCGTAGGTTCATCATGGTCTAGTTACATGACTTCCAGAACAGGATTACCGTACCACTCTGGTGTGGATCTCACTCTGTTTTACCTACGAGGTTTGGTAGTACCTTGATCTGAAGTTACATGATCATCATCATTAGCTTCCTCACTAATTGGTATAGTAGTCACAAGAACATATTTCTGTGATGAACTACTTTCCAATAAGGGAACAGGTACAGTTACCTCATCAAGTTCTACTTTCCTCCCACTCACTTCTTTCAAGAGAAACTCCTTCTCTAGAAAGGATCCATCTTAAGCAACGAATATCTTGCCTTCGGATCTGTGATAGAAGGTGTACCCAACAATTTCCTTTGGGTATTCTATGAAGACGCACTTCTCCGATTTGGGTTCGAGCTTATCAGGATGAAACTTTTTCACATAAGCATCGCAACTCCAAACTTTAAGAAACGACAACTTGGGTTTCTTGCTAAACCACAGGTCATATAGTGTCGTCTCAACGGATTTAGATGGTGCACAATTTAACGTGAATGCAGCTGTCTCTAATGCATGATCCCAAAACGATATTGGTAAATCAGTAAGAAACATCATAGATTGCACTATATCCAATAAAGTGCGGTTACGATGTTTGGACACACCATAACATTGTGGTGTTCTAGGTGGCGTGAGCTGTGAAACTATTCCACATTGTTTTAATTGAAGACCAAACTCGTAACTCAAATATTCGTCTCCGCGATCAGATCGCAGAAACTTTATTTTCTTGTTACGATGATTTTTCCACTTCACTCTGAAATTCTTTGAACCTTTCAACTATTTCAGACTTATGTTTCATCAAGTAGATATACCCATATCTGCTCAAATCATCTTGTGAAGGTCAGAAAATAATGATACTTGCCACGAGCATCAACACTCATTGGATCGCATACATCGGTATGTATTATTTCCAATAAGTCAGTAGCTTGTTCCATTGTTCCGGAGAACGGAGTTTTAGTCATCTTGCCCAAAAGGCATGGTTCGCAAGCATCAAGTGATTCATAATCAAGTGATTCCAAAATCCCATCAGCATGGAGTTTCTTCATGCGCTTTACACCAATATGACCTAAACGGCAGTGCCACAAATAAGTTGCACTATCATTATTAACTTTGCATCTTTTGGTTTCAATATTATGAATATGTGTATCACTACGATCGAGATCCAATGAATCATTTTCATTGGATGTGTAACCATACAAGGTTTTATTCATGTAAACAGAACAACAGTTTATTCTCTTACTTAAATGAATAACCGTATTGCAATAAACACGATCAAATCATATTCATGCTCAACGCAAACACCAAATAACATTTATTTAGGTTCAACACTAATCCCGAAAGTATAGGGAGTGTGCGATGATAATCATATCAATCTTGAAACTACTTTCAACACACATCGTCACTTCACCCTTAACTAGTTTGTGTTTATTCTGCAACTCCTGTTTCGAGTTACTACTCTTAGCAACTGAACCAGTACCAAATACCGAGGGGTTGCTATAAACACTAGTAAAGTACACATCAATAACATGTATATCAAATATACCTTTGTTTACTTTGCCATCCTTCTTATCCGCCAAATACTTGGGGTAGTTCTGCTTCCAGTAACCAGTCCCTTTGCAGTAGAAGCACTTAGTCTCAGGCTTAGGTCCAGACTTGGGCTTCTTCACTTGAGCAGCAACTTGCTTGCCGTTCTTCTTGAAGTTCCCTTCTATCCCTTTGCCCTTTTCTTGAAACTAGTGGTCTTGTTAACCATCAACGCTTGATGTTCTTTCTTGATTTCTACCTTCATCGATTTCATCATCATGAAAAAATCGGGAATCATTTTCATCATCCCTTGCATACTATAGTTCATCACGAAGTTCTACTAACTTGGTGATGGTGACTAGAGAATTCTGTCAATCACTATCTTATCTGGAAGATTAACTCCCACTTGATTCAAGCAATTGAAGTACCCAGACAATTTGAGCACATGCTCACTAGTTGAGCGATTCTCCTCCATCTTTTAGCTTATAGAACTTGTTGAGGACTTCATATCTCTCAACTCGGGTATTTGCTTGAAATATTAACTTCAATTCCTGGAACATCTTATATGGTCCATGATATTCAAAACATCTTTGAAGTCCCGATTCTAAGCCATAAAGTATGGTGCACAAAACTATCAAGTAGTCATCATATTGAGCTAGCCAAACGTTCATAACGTTTGCATGTGCTCCTGCAATAGGTCTGTCACCTAGCGGTGCATTAAGGACATAATTCTTCTGTGCAGCATTGAGGATAAACCTCAGATCGCGGATCCAATCCGCATCATTGCTACTAACATTTTTCAATACAATTTTCTCTAGGAACATATCAAAATAAACATATGAAAGCAACTACGCAAGCTATTGATCTTACAACATAATTTGCAAAATACTACCAGGACTAATTCATGATAAATTTAAGTTCAATTAGTCATATTACTTAAGAACTCCCACTTAGACAGACATCTCTCTAGTCATCTAAGTGATCACGTGATCCAAATCAACTAAACCATAACCGATCATCACGTGAGATGGAGTAGTTTTCAATGGTGAACATCTTATGTTGATCATATCTACTATATGATTCACGCTCGACCTTTCGGTCTCCGTGTTCCGAGGCCATATCTGCATATGCTAGGCTCGTCAAGTTTAACCTGAGTATTCCGCGTGTGCAAAACTGGCTTGCACCCGTTGTAGATGGACGTAGAGCTTATCACACCCGATCATCACGTGGTGTCTGGGCACGACGAACTTTGGCAACGGTGCATACTCAGGGAGAACACTTCTTAATAATTTTAGTGAGAGATCATCTTAAAATTCTACCGTCAATCAAAGCAAGAATAAGATGTATAATAGATAAACATCATATGCAATCAAAATATGTGACATGATATGGCCATGATCATCTTGCGCCTTTGATCTCCATCTCCAAAGTACTGTCATGATCTCTATCGTCACCGGCACGACACCATGATCTTCATCATCTTGATCTATATCAATGTGTCATCACATGGTTGTCTCACCAACTATTGCTCTTGCAACTATTGCTATCGTATAGCGATAAAGTAAAGCAATTATTTGGCACTTGCATCTTATGCAACAAAGAGACATCCATAGGGCTTTTGCCAGTTGCCGATAACTTCAACAAAACATGATCATCTCATACAACAACTTATATCTTATCACGTCTTGACCATATCACATCACAACATGCCCTGCAAAAACAAGTTAGACGTCCTCTACTTTGTTGTTGCAAATTTTACGTGGCTGCTACGGGCTTAAGCAAGAACCAATCTCACCTACGCATCAAAACCACAACGATACTTCGTCAAATAGACTCCGTTTTAACCTTCTCAAGGACCGGGCGTAGCCACACTCGGTTCAACTAAAGTGAGAGAGACAGACACCCGCTAGTCACCTTTAAGCACGAGTGCTCGTAACGGTGAAACCAGTCTCGCGTAAGCGTACGCGTAATGTCGGTCCGGGCCGCTTCATCTCACAATACCGCTGAACCAAAGTATGACATGCTGGTAGGTAGTATGACTTGTATCGTCCACAACTCACTTGTGTTCTACTCGTGCAAAACATCAAACCATAAAAACCTAGGCTCGGATGCCACTGTTGGGGAACGTAGTAATTTCAAAAAATTTCCTACGCACACGCAAGATCATGGTGATGCATAGCAACGAGAGGGAAGAGTGTTGTCTACGTACCCTCGTAGACCGAAGCGGAAGCGATCACAACATAGTGGAAGTAGCCGTACGTCTTCCCGGTTCAACCGATCCAGGCACCGTTACTCCGGCACCTCCGAGTTCTTGACACACGTACAGCTCGATGACGCACCCTCGTTCTCCAATCCAGTAGAGGTTCCGAGGGGGAGTTCCGTCAGCACGACGGCGTGGTGACGATCTTGATGTTCTCCTGTCGCAGGGCTTCGCCTAAGCACCGCTACAATATGACCGAGGTGTAATATCGTGGAGGGGGGCACTGCACACGGCTAAGGAACGATCTCAATGATCAACTTGTGTGTCCATGGGGTGCCCCCTGCCCCCTTATATAAAGGAGTGGAGGAGGGGAGGGCCGGCCCTCTACTATGGCGCGCCCTGGGGAGTCCTACTCCCACCGGGAGTAGGATTCCCCTTTTCCTAGTCCAACTAGGAGACCTTCCATGTATTAGGAGTAGGAGACTAGGAAAGGGGAGGGAGAAGGGAAAGAAGGAGGGGGTGCGGCCCCTCCCCTTAGTCCAATTCGGACTAGGGCAACGGGGGGGGGGGGGGGGGGCGCGGCCTGCCTAGGGCAGCCCCTCTCTCTTTCCCGTATGGCCCATAAGGCCCAATACTTCTCCCCGGCGAATTCCCGTAACTCTCCGGTACTCCGATAAATACCCGAATGACTCGGAACCTTTCCGAACTCCGAATATAGTCGTCCAATATATCGATCTTTACGTCTCGACCATTTCGAGACTCCTCGTCATGTCCCCGATCTCATCCAGGACTCTGAACTCCTTCGGTACATCAAAACTCATAAACTCATAATATAACTGTCATCGAAACCTTAAGCGTGCGGACCCTACGGTTCGAGAACAATGTAGACATGACCGAGACACGTCTCCGGTCAATAACCAATAGCGGGACCTGGATGCCCATATTGGTTCCTACATATTCTACGAAGATCTTTATCGGTCAGACCGCATAACAACATACGTTGTTCCCTTTGTCATCGGTATGTTACTTGCCCGAGATTCGATCGTCAGTATCCAATACCTAGTGCAAGGCTTAAGTGATGTGCATTACCGAGAGGGCCCAGAGATACCTATCCGACATTCGGAGTGACAAATCCTAATCTCGAAATACGCCAACCCAACAAGTACCTTAGGAGACACCTGTAGAGTACCTTTATAATCACCCAGTTACGTTGTGACGTTTGGTAGCACACAAAGTGTTCCTCCGGTAAACGGGAGTTGCATAATCTCATAGTCATAGGAACATGTATAAGTCATGAAGGAAGCAGTAGCAACATACTAAACGATCGGTTGCTAAGCTAATGGAATGGGTCATGTCAATCAGATCATTCAACTAATGATGTGACCTTGTTAATCAAATAACAACTCCTTGTTCATGGTTAGGAAACATAACCATCTTTGATTAACAAGCTAGTCAAGTAGAGGCATACTAGTGACACTCTGTTTGTCTATATATTCACACATGTATTATGTTTCCGGTTAATACAATTCTAGCATGAATAATAAACATTTATCATGATATAAGGAAATAAATAATAACTTTATTATTGCCTCTAGGGCATATTTCCTTCACTAACCACACCAACAGAGATTGTTGGGTATTTAAGCAGGCAGGCAAGTTAATTGCCGAAAACAACGACAAGGGGCTGCACAGCGATGACGAGGAAGAGACCCGACCGCCGAACAGTAGAGGACAGAAGGGTTTCCCCCCACAAGTGCGAACGGTGAACATGATATACGCAACCCATATACCCAAGAGGGAGCGGAAGTGTGCACTAAGGGACGTATATGCTATGGAGCCAGTCGCCTCTAAGTTCAATCCATGGTCCTCTTGCCCGATCACCTTCGATCGAAGAGACCATCCGACCAGTATCCGCCATGGCGGATTCGCCGCATTGGTTTTAGACCCAATCATCGATGGATTTCACCTCACGAGAGTCCTGATGGATGGCGGCAGTAGCCTGAACCTGCTTTATCAGGATACAGTGCGCAAGATGGGCATAGACCCCTCAAGAATTAAACCTACAAAGACGACCTTCAAAGGCGTCATACCAGGTGTTGAGGCCAATTGTATAGGCTCAGTCACACTGGAAGTGGTCTTCGGATCCCCGGACAATTTCCGGAGCGAGGAGTTAATCTTCGACATAGTCCCGTTTCGCAGCGGCTATCATGCTCTGCTCGGACGAATCGCGTTCGCAAAGTTCAACGCGGTGCCGCATTACGCATACCTCAAGCTCAAGATGCCAGGCCCTCGTGGAGTCATCACGGTCAACAGAAATACGGAACGCTCCCTCCGAATGGAGGAACATACAGCGGCTCTCGCGGCAGAAGTACAGAGCAGCCTTCTAAGGCAATTTTCGAGTCCGGCCGTTAAACGGCCGGACACGGCCAAACGCGCTCGGAGCAACATCAACCAAGACCACCTGGCACGTTCCGAGCACGCGTAGCAATGCGGCCCCAACCCCAGCCCTTGCATAATTGCAAGACCAACCCTCCGCGTACATAATTACGCTCTGGAGATACCATGGGCCTAGAGGGAGGGGCACGACCACAACAGACCCAGAGTGCGGCTCGACCACACCAGGGGCTCACAAGTGTGTCGCTCTTTTTTATTATTTTCCTTCCTTGTATACACAGGACTCCGTTCACCAGAGGCCCTGTCCGGCGGCGAACCCTCCGAACTCACCATGCAACAGCCAGGGAGGGAAGAAGGCTGCGACGAACACTCAGGTGGTCTCCATTACGAGCATTAAATTTGATTATATACACCAGTCCGCAGCCCACCCCTGGAGGGGGACATGTTTAATCAGTCCAATCCCTTGCTTACCGCACTATTTGTATCATTCCGCACTCATAGCAGAATTCCTTGAATAAATAATGCAGCACTTTTTGCCTGTAATTGCATTACTTTACATATATGTTCACTAAGGACATCTTGCACCCATATATTTTGGTACGGCCGAATACACCAGGGGCTTATGTTCCCCGCATTATGGTGTGATAAGTCCGAACACTTTCACAAGTGCGGCACCCCGAACTTATAGCATTATATGAATCGGCTTCGAATCATGTCTTGGGTCAATAGTTGGGTTTGCCCGGCTCCCACGTTTTGGTACCTTACGTTCCGTTCTGTCGGCTAAGGTGGCACTGGGAGAACCACTGCGATTGCGCCCCGGTTGAGCTGGGCGAGCGCCTCAGTGGAGAAAGCTAAAACTGACTGTCATGATAAGGCGAGAGACTGGTCGCTGTTCGAGAGGTCTTTTCGAGTCCTTAAAGACTTATGCCGCTTCAAGCGAAGAACCGGATAATGTCCGGCCAAGGCGTGGATAGCACCCCGAACTCGGTCTTCCGAATACTAGGGGCTTCACCGAAATTTAAAATTATAGAATTCTATGGCTAAGTGAGAGTGTTCAAGCATTATAAGTCCGATTGCCTTGTTCATTGTGTTGAGCGCCTCCCTAGATGGACCCAAGAATGGGAACAAGAGTGCTCAAGTTTATCCCGAACACCCCAGCACTCGTGGCTTGGGGGCTGAAGCCGACGACTTGCCATCTCTCAGATTTTATGAACGGCCGCACAGAAGGTAATATTTTAAATCAAACAAGCATTGCTTAGCGCATATGAACAAAGTTTTCAGCGCACAGGATAATACATAGCGAGTCTACTCAATAATTACATCTCTGGGGCACTCATCCGCAATCTTGCGGGCACCCTTCAGGACAGTCTTATAGTACATCTCAGGCGTACGATACTCCTTGCCCGCTGGCGGCGTGTCAGTGATAAGCCTCTCCGCATCCAGCCTGCCCGAGTGCACCTTTGCGCGGGCAAGGGCCCGACGAGCGCCTTCAATACAGGCGAAGCGCTTGATGACCTCCACCCAGGGGCACGCATCCACCAGCCGCCGCACGAGGCCGAAGTAGCTCCCAGGAATGGCCTCTCCAGGCCACAGCCGGACTATGAGGCCCTTCATGGCCTGCTCGTCTACCTTGTGGAGCTGGACCAGCTGCTTCAGCTGGTCGCTAGGGGGCACCGGAAGGCCGGCCTTAGCGTACTGAGACCAGAAGACCTTCTCCGTTGAGCTCCCCTCCTCGCCTCGGTAGAATGCGGCGGCATCGGATACACTGCGAGGCAGATCTGCAAACGCCCCTGGAGAGCTCCGAATTTGGGTCAGTGTCAGGTAGTTTACATTAACATGCTTGCGTTGCATAAAAAATGCCTTACCCGCCGCTATTTTCTTCACATCCTCAACCTCCTGAAGGGCCTTATGGGCCTCGGCCTTGGCGGCTTTGGCACTTTCGAGAGCCGAGGCAAGCTCGGACTCTCGAGTCTTTGAGCGTGCTCCAAACTCTCATGCTTTTCCATGAGAGCCTGGAGCTCTTGCCGCACTTCCGCCACCCGCGCCTCCTGCTTCTCTCGCTCTGCCCGTTCCGTGGCCGCATTGCGTTCGGCCGCGGACACACCCTCCTTCAGGGTTGCCACCTCGTTCATGGCCCCTGCAGTACCCACGTTATCCTTGTTATTTTTATTGCAACCTAAATCCTTTTCTGTAAGGTAACTATTCAAAGTGGTGTTACTCACCTTCTTTGTCCTCGAGCTGCTTCTTGGCACGGCCGAGCTCTTGCTCGGACCGCTCGAGGTCCTGCTTCAAAGCACCGACCTCCGCAGTCAGTGCGGCAGAGGTCAGCAGCGCAGCCTGCAAACCCATATTGACATAATTTTTAGTAACCCTGCGTATATCTTTTTAGATCCTCAGTCCGGCTTTTCTTTCCGAACACCGAACCGAGCATCAGGGGCTACAGTCTATGCGGTATTACATTACATAATTTTAACTTCTTACCTCAAAGTCTGTTAGAAGGCTGCTGCAGGCTTCGGTCAGCCCGCTCTTGGCAAGCTGAACCTTCTGAATCACCGCACTCATGATAGTGCGGTGTTCTTCCTCGATGGAAGCGCCTTTGAGCGCCTCCACCAAGTTGTCCGGCGCCTCCGGTTGGACGGGGGCCGCCGGTGTCATGGTCTTTCCCTTCTTGCGAAGGGGCCGCCTGCCGGACTCCGGAACCACTGCGGGTTCCGGTGTGGAGTCCAGCGCAAAGTCCGGGAGGCTGCCTTGCGGCGCCTCCGGAGCCTCCTCCTGATGGGTCCCTTCCTGGGATCCCACCTCGGCGTCCTCAGCGGCGCGAGGGGTGGAGGCAGTCGGAATGGAATCCACATCCGACGGAGCCAACGACCCGCTCGACGAAGCGGGGAGATCATCGTCGGCCGGACTGCGGGCAGTATGTGGCATTAGAAGGACACTATGAGACATAAAAGAAATTGCAGATCATTCAGAATCACGATACTTACGATCTTGCCGGAGGCCTGGCCCTCGAGGGCCACTCTTCTTCACCAACGTTGGCATTGGCGGAGCTGTCCGGGGGAATAGTTCTTCCCCTCTTGGACCCTTCGTCCTCCCCTGCTGGGGAGGCCTTCCTATTTCTCTCTCCCTCCTCTGGGAGAGAGTCTTCTTCCTCCTCCTCGTCTTCGGGGGAGGAATCCGCATCGGAGTCGTCGGACACCTGAAAACGGGAACTCTTTCGAGTACCCGTGGCCACCTTCTTGGCCTTCTTCTCCGGCACCACATGTGGTGCCGGAACCAGCAGCCCTGCTAGACGGGCGTCCACTGGGTTTTCTGGCATGGGAGCCGGGCAGATGAGCTGCTCGGCCTTCTTCATCCAGTCCTGTCAAAGGAAAAGGGAGATTGAAACCCGGTTAGGGTCGAACTATTAACAACAAGTGTCCCGTAAAGGGGTAGAATCACTTACCTCATCAGCTGGACGCTGCGAGTGAAATCCGTGATCTTCCGTCGCGGATGCGGGGGCTTCGGCGCCCTTAAACAGCACCCTCCAGGCGCCTTCGTACGTCGTGTCGAAGAGCCCTCTCAACACCTGGTGCTGTGCCGGATCAAACTCCCACAGGTTGAATGCCAGTTCTTGGCATGGGAGAATCCGGCGGACGAGCATGACTTGGACCACATTCACAAGCCTGAGCTTCTTGTTCACCAGCTTCTAGATACAGGCTTGGAGTCCCGTCAGCTCCGTCAAACTACCCCATAGCAAGCCCTTCTATTTCCAGGAGGTGAGCTACATAGGGATACCAGATCTGAACTCGGGGGCCGCCGCCCACATAGGGTCGCGCGGCTCGGTGATGTAGAACCACCCCGACTGCCACCCCTTGACGGACTCCACGAAGGCCCCTTCGAACCAGAGGATGTTGGGCATCTTGCCCAACATGGCGCCTCCGCACTCCGCCTGCGTGCCCTTCACTACCTTCGGCTTGACATTGAAGGTCTTGAGCCAGAAGCCGAAGTGGGGCTGGATGCAGAGGAAGGCCTCGCACACGACGATGAACGCCGAGATGTTGAGGATGAAGTTCGGCGCCAGATCATGGAAATCCAGGCCGTAGTAGAACATGAGCCCCCGGACAAAGGGGTGAAGTGGAAAGCCCAGTCCGCGGAGGAAGTGGGGGAGAAATACGACCCTCTCATGTGGCCTGGGGTGGGGATGAGCTGCCCCTTGTCGGCCAGCCGATGCGCGATGTCGCCGGAAAGGTATCCGGCGCTGCGCAGTTTGGCGATGTGCTCCTCCTTAATGGTGGAGGCCAACCATTTACCTCCCGCTCCGGACATGGTCAGAGAAGGTTGAGACGAGATGCGCGAACTTGGGCGCTGGAGCTCGAGTGCGCGGAGATGGATAAGCAAAGGAGGAAGAAGGCATAGGTAAAAAGGCGGATCCTTATCCCCTTATATATAGGCGGACGAAGACTATACGTTCCCACCGGCCTGGTAAAACTCACTTATCTCCCAAGCGCCACCATAAATGGCGCGGTTGGGTTACCCACGTCCGCATTGATGAGAATCCCGGAATAAGGGGAACACGATCTCTGCTTCGACAAGACGTGCCAAGGAAACCGCTTCGCTAAACGCGCTGAGGTGGTGTAATAAAAAATGATTCAAGTAAAGGCTTGGTAGTGGCGTGACGTCACGCTACAAGATACGTCAGCAGATTGAACCTGTGTACATGATATTCTCTCTACGGTGGAATGTGGAAATTATTTTGCAGAGCCGGACACTATCCTGGTGTTCACAATCTTCTATGGATTATTCGGAGGAGGAACCCGCCTTGCAATGCCGAACATTATGCGCGCCGGACTCATCGTCATTGAAGCCAGGTTCAGGGGCTACTGAGGGAGTCCTGGACTAGGGGGTGTCCGGACAGCCGGACTATCATCGTCCGCCGGACTCCAAGACTACGAAGATAAAAGATTGAAGACTCCGTCCCGTGTCCGGATGGGACTTTCCTTGGCGTGGAAGGCAAGCTTGGCGATACGGATATGTAGATCTCCTACCATTGTAACCGACTCTGTGTAACCTTAGCCCTCTCCGGTTTCTATATAAACCGGAGGGTTTTAGTCCGTAGGACACAGCAACCATTACAACAATCATACCATAGGCTAGCTTCTAGGGTTTAGCCTCCTTGATCTCGTGGTAGATCCACTCTTGTACTACCCATATCATCAATATCAATCAAGCAGGAGTAGGGTTTTACCTCCATCGAGAGGGCCCGAACCTGGGTAAAAACATCGTGTCCCTTGTCTCTTGTTACCATCCTCCTAGACGCACAGTTCGGGACCCCCTACCCGAGATCCGCCGGTTTTGACACCGACATGGGGCATACGCAAATGTTCCTTCTATCGTATCGAACAAAGATATTATCAAGATTCAAGCTCGGTGCATGCATAACATCAATTAGCCACGTAGACATGGATAGGTCTTTCCTCCGGATTGAGTGGTGCCAACCAACGATCTACCATATATTAACAATCACAGGTTGAAACATGAGACACGAATTGAGGGGTGCCAACCCACGATCTACCATATATTAATAGGTTGTACTAGTATCTTATTGTTGTATCTCATTTAATGTGTTTTGTGTGAGATAAAATATAACTTATCTTGGTTTTAGTGCTAAGAGTTGTATCGAGATAAGATATGACAACCCTTCCTTTCCTCATTGAATAAGATGAACTCAGTCCTTTGCTTTAGAACCTCCAGGAACTTTTCTCTGGCACCACTGAGTTTTGTTTCCTTTCAGACCATTTTTATTAGCTCTGATACCTCTGAGTGCAACATTTTTGGCACTTCTGAACACCTCTTGATTCATTGCAGCTTTGCGTCTCAATATAGGTCTGATACTCCCGAACGAAATCTACCTGATATCTCTTCTTAGCCATTTCTGTATCGATTCCCTCTGAGAACAGTTGTGTCGACCCCCTCCAGTACTTTCAAGCAAGTTCTATGTTTTGTATAGATGAGCTACCTTTGTCCAAACTTTTTGATTTAGATACGTCCGTGTATTTAGATCTTTGAGAGGCTCACTAGATAGCCTGGTACCTCTAAGGGCAGTTTATGTGAAGATTTCCCTTGCACGACTATGGCAGGGTGGTACACTCTATACAAAAAAGTATCTAGAAACCTCCCTCCTCCCCCCCCTTACTACTTGGTTCCACGTTGAATTTAGTTGCGCACTTCTAAAAACTTGTATTTCCCTTTGACCGCTCAATTTTGGAAGTGTCTAATAGTACTGATGTTTTTTTTCTGGCACTTCCGGGCTAGTTACTTTTGGAGAGTAACAATCAGATTTCTTCTTTCCCTATAAATTAACCCCCACACCACTTGGATGGATGAGATCAACTTCACTGAGCATTTCCCTGGGGAATGTAATGAGGTTGCTCATGAACTTCCTAGGAATAGTTTTTCTCTCTTTTCTTTTTTTGACCCGAATTCTTCCTTTTATTTCTACCCAAATGTATGGGACGTGGATCCCCACCGTGTCATTCTTCCTATGATGATAAACTTTGTAACAGTTCTTTTTTACGCAGACAATCCACAACAAACAAATACCCATCAACTTGAAATAGGCGGTAATGATGTAACCATTCTTGATAATCAACAAAGACAGCTGATCTCATAGCCCACATGCCCGCCAACGTATGCATCAGCATTGTTGGGGTGCTTCATATCATTTGGACAACCACAGCAGTCACCTTTGAAAAGATAGAGAAGAGGATTAGTTGCCATTTAATTGCCAACACCGGAAATTGCCTTTGGTGACCGAGCTTACTGGAGGCCTCCAGATTCAAAATTCAAAATTCATCAAAATTCATATTTTTACATTTCCAAAAATTCTAAAAAAAGTACAGATATACATGAAGGCAGAACACACATGTGTGTAAGGCCTGGTTCTTTTGCCGCAATCTGGGGATTCTCCCAGAAGCCGACCTCTACCCAGCTTCTCCCAGAATCTTTGAGCCCCATTTGTGTTCACAATCTGGGGATTCTCCCAGAATCCGACCCCTACCCAGCTTCTCCCATAATCTTTGAGCCCCTAACACAAATGGGGCTCAAAGATTCTGGGAGAAGCTGGGTAGGGGTCGGATTCTGAGAGAATCCCCAGATTGTGGCAAAAGAACTGGGCCTAAATTTTCAGGGCAAAACACATTGAAATGAGAGTTGTGCAAAAAAGACAAATCTGGGGTTGTTTAACACATGATACTATTCATTCTCCCAGGTCATAAATTTGTCTTTTTTGTACAGGTCGCATTTCAACATATTTCATCATGAAATTTTACATACATGTGGATTACATCCTTACATACACGCATATTGTTTTTAGAATTTTTTGAAACATAAAAGTTTGAATTTGAATTTTTCAAAAATAAAGGCCTCCATGGAGCTCGGCCTCCAAAACGTCATTCTCCTGCCAACACATAGTAATAAGCTAAATAACTGAAAGTAAAAATAAAATACACATGCACATATGGCCGTGCATGCCCAGCTTGAGATATCACAAACGTGAATCTCAAAAGATGTGTGAAGATGAAGGGAAACAGAACACAAAGGTCAAACAAACAGGTGGTATATCAAATGAAAGCCAGAAACTCATCTAAAACTATCAAACATATAAGCTCAAGTTAACGCAACCCATAAACTGTATTTCAGCAACAGTATTCAGTTTGGCGCAACAGTAGAGAATACCATTATCAATAGGTTCAACCATGAAAAAATAGCCCACTACCCATTCTCCACGGCTTCCTTCTTGTTTTATGTTTTTCAGTTCAGCAAAGAATAGTTTGTCGAACCAGCAGTCCAAACCGTCAGCTCCTTTAGCCTTCGCAGTGAAATTCACACGGCGGTAGGACTTGTTCTTCTCACGGAATGATTCATGGAGCACAACCTCTTTGAGTTCATATGCAAGATCCTGCAATAAGAAGCATCTATCGGATAAGCAACTGTTATATGAACACGATAAAAAGTGCTGCGGCATAAGGACAGGTGGGAGGGAGAGAGAGCAAACCCCCAAAAGATTGTGATCCTCGTTGTACTGGTCCACCACAGCACGAACCAATCTTTTTTTTTGCGGGGGAAATTAGGAGCTCTTTATTCAACATTGACAGCACCCGCAAAGTCGGCGGCGAGGCTAGTTACAAGGAGACTTGGCGAAGAATCAAGCCAACAGTCAGTGACATCTAGAGTGCTAGCTTGCTTCGCACAAAGATGGGCTGAGACATTAGCCGATCTACCAACATGCTGAATAACAAAAGACTTAAAGGAAGGAACATGCTCCCTAATTTCGGACAAGATAGGCGCCACCACTGCACGGTCACTGTGACGCGAGTTCCAGAGATTCACAATCTCCAAATTATCGGTCTCGAAAACCACTTTTTCATAGCCTCTGAGATGAGCAAAGACAACACCATCACGAAGTGCAAAAGCTTCGGCTATAAGAGGATCAGTGATTCCCGAATAAGGTTTGCACCAGGCTGCTAGGAAAGATGAGTGGGTTCTCGCGATCCCTCCTGCTCCACCCCTCCTAGCCTCCATGGCAATGCTGCCATCTGTGTTGATCTTGATCCAGCCCAAGTCCGGGGAGCGCCAGCCATGACCCGGAAGGATCCGAGCATGCTCACGAGGTAATTCGAGCACCGCTAGAGCCTCTTAAGTCTTCTTCATGGATTGGATAGGATCAAGGTCTCGCTTATCATGTGTAACATTGTTCCTTGAAGTCCATATCGCCCACATGATAGTTACCAGTTTTGCTCTCTCGGAATCAGAGAACATGGGATCGCATATGATATCCCTTGACCAAGTGAGCGGGTGCAGCTCCGGTCGCTTGATCTCGAGCCACTCTGGTGCAACCTGCCAGAAACGCCAGGCATGTGTGCAATCCAGTAGTGCATGCTCCATGTCTTCCTCTGCGTGAAGACAGAGTTTGCACGTGCCAATGGTAGTAATATGACGGTGCTGGAGAGTTGCTTCGATTGGAAGAATCCCATGCAAAACCCGCCACCAAAATACTCTAACCCTTGGCAAAACCTTGAGCTTCCATAACCGGGACCATAGCTGTTTATCTGTCGATGAGGTTTCGGTAATCGTCCCTTCCTCTAGAGCATGTTGCTCGTTATGAGTCATTAGAGCGCGATACGCTGTTTTTACAGAATAGCAGCCCGATCATTCGAGAGACCACGCAATCACATCCTCCCCCCTCCTCTCCTCAAAGGGATGTTCAGAATGGCATCCGCGTCGGGGGTGATGAAGTTTTGACGAATCACATCTGATTTCCATGTCCAGTTTGCATCGTCAATTAAATCAGAAACCAAGTTCAGCTGAGTATTTCCATTTCTTACTGTCGGAGCCATAGAGATGGTTCCCGGGATCCACTTGTCATCCCAGATTGAGGTTGTTGTACCATCTCCAACACGCTTGATGAGTCCAACTTGCAAAGCATCCCTCCCAGCGATAATAGCTCGCCACATAGCAGATGAGAAACGTGGAACCGTAGCTTGCATGAAATCACATGAGGGAAAGTATCTACCTTTGAGTACGCGGGCACATAGAGATTGAGGGTTTGTCATCAGTCTCCAACCATGTTTGCCAAGAAGAGCTACGTTAAACAGCTCAAGATCCCGGAAGCCCATGCCGCCCTTCTCCTTCGGTGTTGCCAATGAATCCCAGGCCTTCCAATGCATGGATTTTCGATCCAAGGAGCTGCTCCACCAATACTTAGCCATGCAAGAAACTAGTCCCTTACATACTTTCTTCGTTAACTTGAAACAACTCATGCTGAAAGTGGGAATAGCTTGGGCCACGCATTTTATTCTGACTTCCCTTCCGGCACAAGAGATCATTCTTTCCGACCCCCCTTGGAGCTTGCTGCGAAGTCTCTCCCCAATGTGGCCGAAAGTACCGCTTGTGATCCTACCCACAGCTGTAGGTAGACCAAGATAACGCTCACTGAATGCTTCAACGCAGATGTTCAAAGCCTGTTTCAGTAGCAGTCTGTCTAGAGCCGAGGTGTTTGGGCTGAAGTAAATTGAGCTCTTAACTTTGTTCACTGCCTGCCCGGAACCCCTCTCATAGATTTCCAATATTTCGTTGAGCCGTTGGGCACTCGCCACCTTTGCTTGCATAAAGATAAGACTGTCATCCGCAAAGAGGAGGTGATTTATCCAGGGAGATCTATAGCTCACTCGGATGCCCTTGTCAACTACACCACCGAAATAGTTCAAGAGCGATGTTAATCCTTCTAAACAGAGAAGGAAGAGGTACGGTGATGCTGGGCAGCCTTGTCGAAGACCCCTTGAGGGGGTAAAGAAAGGAAGAAGTTCACCATTCACACAAATTGCAAATCTGACCGAAGTGACGCACTTCATGACGAGGCGAACAAACTCCACACAGAACCCAAGCTTCATCATGATCGCTTGCAAATAGTGCCATTCGACACGATCGTATGCTTTCATCATGTCCAGCTTGATGGCACACGTTGCATTCCCCCCCTTCTTCCTCCTTCTCATGGCATGCACACTCTCATGTGCAATAAGTACATTGTCAGTAATAAGACGACCAAGGACGAATGCGCTCTGCTCAACACCGACGATATCATCCATACATTCCCCCATACGGTTAGCAATGGCCTTTGCAGCCATTTTGTACAGAACCGGACACAGCGAGATGGGTCGATATTGAGAAATACGTTGGGGGAAACATACCTTGGGAATCAGTGTAATAGAGGTGTCATTCATACCAGTAGGTAATTCTCCCCCATTGAGAAAATCAAGCACCGCTGGAACAATGTCATCTTTGAGCAAATTCCAATGGCGCTGAAAGAAGCCCGCCGTGAAGCTGTCAACCCCCGGGGCTTTGGACGGAGCCATCTGGAAGAGGGCTCGACGCACCTCCTCTTTTGTAAAAGGCTTGCCAAGTTCGTCATTCATATGAGGAGTCACCCGGGAAGGAACCACATCCAGCAACTCCTCCATAGAATGAAAACCTTGTGATGTATACAACTGTTCATAGAACTGCTGCACTTCCGCTCGATCTTCATCCAAATCACTGCATATCGTGCCGTCCACACGGACCAGATTTTCAATTTTGTTCGTACGCTGACGTTGGGCAGCCTGAGCGTGGAAATAGCCAGTGTTCCGGTCGCCCTCCCGCATGTACAGAACACGAGATCGTTGACGGAGCCAAATTTCTTCTTGGTGCAGGGCTAGCTTCAATTTCTTTGCCACTGCTTTCTCTTCGTCTGATGGCCCCCTTCGCAAAGATTGGGCACGCAGCCTGGACAGCTGTTCCCGCAACTTCCGAATCTTGCGAGTTAAGCTACCAAATTCCTTCGCGCCCCACGCTGCTAAGTTGCCTTGCAACGACGTGAGGGCTTGAACCACACCCTGTAAACCCTCTCGGCCCGCACCCTTTTGCCACGAGTCCAGAACCAGCTTATCATAATCCACATGTGTTTGCCACATATCCTCGTATCTGAACGGTTTCGGCCCTCTGGGCACAGCCGAAGCCAGGTGTTCGCGTAAATCCGCAAATACAAAACAATGGTCTGACTCTGTTGTCACAATATGTCTCACCTTGATGTGCGAGAACATATGTAAGAGAGCAGGGTTACCAAAAGCTAGATCTAGCCAGGCTTTCACATTTGATCTCCCGGGCTGCATATTATCCCATGTGTACTCGGGTCCCGACCAGCCCAAATCAGTAAGAGCACACTCGTCCGTTACTTCCCTAAATGCCCGCATTTGCCACTCCGGCCTAGGGCTTCTTGAGAAGTGTTCCGAGCCACACAGGGTCTCGTTAAAGTCTCCAATGCACATCCACGCGTCATGTTGAATTGCATGTAGTGTCCTCATGAATCTCCAGCTGTGATGACGATCTTCAGCTTTGGGAGCTCCATAGAAACCTGTCACTCGCCATTGTTTCGTGACATCACTTTTCTTCCGCACCACTAAGTCAATATGGCCGGCACTGTAACTCTTGAGATCAGCATCCAAGTCCGCAGACCAAAACATACCAATCCCCCCACTCAAGCCAGCGCTGCTAACTGCAAAACAGCTCGCGAACCCTAGCAAAGTTTTCAAGCTCTCCACACGTTGAGCTGAAATTTTCGTCTCCATAACAAAGAGGAGACCGGGCCCTTCCTGCTTCACTATGTTGCGGAAGCTCGCGAACTGCCGTTGGGTTCCCAAGCCCCCGGCAGTTCCAGCTGAGACAACTCATTAGTCCCGGCGGGGCTGCTCTGCAGCCGCCGCCGAACAATCCGAGTTCTGAGAACTTGTGGGTGTAGGTTTCTTCTTTTTAGGCTCCGGTTCTATCCTGTTATCTCTTACCTCGCCCACCCTCTTGTCCACTCCACCTCTGAAAACCACCATAGCATTGGTGGCCTCATTGTTCTGTGCCTGCTCTTGGGTGGACACCTCTGGCATTGTGATCTGTCGATACACCTGTTTCTGTCCCTGAGGCCCCTCCTTCCTCTTGTACCTCTGGTTGTTCTTCTTAGGAGGGGAAACTGCCTCAGGATTAACGTCCCTTTTTGCAGTTGCCGTGCGGGCTTCCTTATTACTGTTCTGACTAGATTGCTGTTCCTTGGACGAGCCCTCGCTGGATACTGCTTTCTTCTTCTCTTCCGGCGCCCTCAGACAAGTCTTGAACGGTAGATCACCGTTTTCATCTCTCGAGCCCGGCGTCGGACAGTGAAGATCTGAGTGGCCCAAATGCCCGCATGAAAAGCAGAAGTTGGGCACCTGTTCATACTGAATATCATACCAGTCCCTGCTGCCTCTAGCCGCGGAATCAATCAAGATCCATCGACGTAATGGCTTCCGGACATCAATGGTTACCCTGGCTCTCTGGAAACCACCAAAGGGGTCGAATTGGACAGCAGATGCATTCTCATCAATTTGCCTTGCCACTGCTTTGCCCCTTGCATCACTTCTCAGATTAAACGGGAGGTTAAAAACCCTAGCCCAAATCTGAAGTTTATCGAACCGTAACTCTGACGGCTGCATACTCTCCTTAAACTCCGTGAGAATCACAGCATGTTTGCTCACATGCCATGGTGATCCGTCCCACACGCGATCGCGATCACGTTGGGTCTCGAAATCAGCCACGAAGATGTTCTCGCCAGCCGAGCGGAATACCAGGCCTCTAGGGTTTCCCCAAGCCGGGCGCAAAGCGTTGGCGATCGTCTGGATATGCAATGAGTTCCGGCGGAGGACCTTCCCTGCGATCGCCCAGATCTGCCTAGCGCCGTCGTCCACATCGTCCAAGACCAGCGGTGTTGCCTCCTCTTTCGTGAGATCAAGCTTCCCCATGGCTTCCTCCATGCGCGCCCTCGTCGTCCTAGGCGAGAGAGCCCCCTTGCTACTCGATGATCCCGGTGCCGCGGCCATCCGGGTTCCTCTGCGCAGCCCGCCGGCGAGATTGGTCGGCGGCCACCGTTTATCCACTCGAAAACCCTAATCGCCTTTAGAGGGCTCCTAGTTTTCCGGGATTTTTTTTTGCCAATCTGCACGTATGTTCGAGGGCTCTCTCGAGTACAAGCGATTTTGTACGCCTCTTCTTAGAGCCATCGTGCCAATAAAGACGCTGACATATACCCATCTCCCTCCGACAAACAACAGCTCGCTCCATGCACCTAGATCACATAAGAGCAT
The DNA here is from genome assembly GCA_963921465.1 of Triticum timopheevii. Classification (NCBI taxonomy): domain Eukaryota; kingdom Viridiplantae; phylum Streptophyta; class Magnoliopsida; order Poales; family Poaceae; genus Triticum; species Triticum timopheevii. Next base: position 77,427,631 of record OY997266.1, on the reverse strand, counting down.
TTCACTACGATTTAATAATATTGTCCTCCATCAAGGGTGGTGAATACAAACTGGACTACAAAATATTCATACATTGAAAATAAGATTTATGAACTACAAAAATGTTTGGATAATTAATAACAATACAAATATTTTTAACATTGCAATTCCGAAATATTATTTTAATTGTACAAACAATTCTGTAATTATACACACATGTTTATATTTCAATGTTTGTATAAATAAATGTTCATAATTTAAATTTTAAAATTTTCATATGAATATTCATTAGTGGCTAATATTTCAATTATATTTTTCTGAATATAAATCATGAGTGAAAATTATATCGCACGAATGTTTGTATTCATCATTTTGTATAATTTAAATATAAGCTACAAGTGTATAATTTTTTTGTATCCATTTAATAAACATTTAAATCTCCGTATTTACCAAATATTTTTATATAATACTCCCTTTGTAAAGAAATATAAGAGCGTTTGGATATTTCTTTACGAAGGGAGTACATGGGTGTATATTCAAATAATTTCATTTACTAATCATCGTTTGTATATAATATTTATAACACACGAATATTTGAACATTATTTTTATTACTTACGTTTTACATATGTATAAAAAAACTAGTGCCTGCGAAATGGGTTGCGCTATTTGCGGCTCATATAAGTCCCACATGCGTCCTCCCGATGGTTGCTAAAAAAACATGTGTCCTCCTGATACTATATTAAAAAACTATTATAAGAATTTGTCATTTCAACGTGAATGTTGGAGTGGCTTGGACGGCTAGCTATCCAGTAGTTGGTCTTGGGTTCTGACAGGCGGGCCCCATGTGCCATAGAGAATGGCATCTGCCGCGTGTTGATAAGGATTTTTTGTGGGAATAAAAAAAGTTGAGGGGGTTTTCGCAAAAAAACAGGCCCCACGCCATGCTGGTGCGCCAAGTCAACGCCAATTTCGTATTCAAATGCGATTAACACCGTATTTGCACGTCCAAGCTAAGTTTCAGCACCAGTTTAATGTATGTCACAATTTCTAGCACCAAATTGACCGTTTGTGCCAAGTTTAAGCACCATTGGTGATATTGACTCATAAAAAAATGCCAACATAAACAGTGGTAGCATAACATCTACGTACGTGACTTTGTTAATTTCATCAATCCTTATAATCCATGGACCATGTCGTTAACTATATATCACTGGTGGTCACAATAAAAGTTTCACCTACAATAAGTGGGGCCAAAACAAGGGTATAAAATTGTTGTATGCCAGTGATTTTTTTATCTATACATATTAGGTTTCTCTATATCCAACTTTGGAGCATTTATTAGGTTTCTCTATATCCAACTATGCATGCTGTAAAAGCCAGAGTTATCTTTTGTTGACTACAGCACCTTCACATGTCACCATGTTGGAATATGTACAAAAAAAAAAAGACATGGAGCAAAGAAAATACAGAACGAAGTCGAGAAACTTTACATTGTGCTATCACGACGGCCATGAAGATATCTGTCAATAGCATTCTCAGCTTTGTTGTAAGCTCTGAAACGGCCCACCCACATCAGGATATGTGTGGAACGATCCTCCATGATCAACCCGGATGTAGAATTCCATGCCCCAATCACGCCGTAGCAGGGCCAAAATTGGTGACCCAGGAATTACTGCCTGCGCCTGCGGACTCGATGTAGTGGCCTCCATTGTTGCAGTTTCGAGCAAGCCCTTGGTGGACGAGTCATTATCTGGTTGCTGCAGCGCGGCATCGCCATCGAAGGGGTGCGACTGGCATGATGGGGATTAGGGTTTCGGTCCTAGGGGAGGAGCGGCGATCAGAGAACAAAGCGGAGCGTCCCGTGACTGAATCATCATCATCATCCGAATCAGGGTCATCAACATCCTGTTGCGAGTAACGGTTTTCAAAACGTGACTGCGTGCCTCGCATCGAAATTGATTTTTTTTCAAGAACATCGAAATTTACTAGGGGCTTAGGCATCTCTAGCCGGTTTCTCAAAATTTTGGTTTAAAAAAATGGAAATGTTAACGCCCACACGTGTGGGCGTTCACCATCTCGACCACACGCAGCGTCACCGTTGGGTACTTTGTGCACGAATCTTCGCACAATCCGGTCGGTTTTCTGCGCCACGTAGGACGAGGCGCGTGTGCATTGTGCGAGACAGTTCGCCCGCACGTTGGTTGCCCTCCCGCGGTCAGCGGTTGCCACTCGGGGGCGTGCGATGGAACTGCTATGCGCCCGCACGCCACGCGCCGACCGCAGTTGACGTCAAACACGTCGCGCACCTCCCCCCTCTCCCTCACGGTTCCATTTACTCACCCCCGCAGTTACTGGCACAACCTACTTCGCATTTCAAACCATTGGAGGAGAAGACGAGGGGAGAAGGCGACGGCAGGGGCGGAAGAATCGACGGTGTTCGCGGCCGTCGGTGGTGCTCGCCGGAGCGCCTGCGGATTGAAGGTAATGCTCGCTCCAACTCTCATGATCCCTTCCTGCATTTTCCCCCCTTCCCTCCCTGTTCGATTCCTCGCTCGATATTCGCAGAGATTCAGGCGATTCGGCGATGCGTCGGCGCTCCTGCCGGCGGCGGAGTCCTGTGCTAGCCGTTTTCAGTGGCACTGGGCAGTTTTGTCGCCGCCGCGGCGGCGGCCTCATCGGTGTGGTTATGCATGTCCATAGACACGCACTAGTTGTGCCTTGGAATTGGGCAGGTGTCTCCCGGTTTGTTAGTTGCGCATTGGTTCAAATTGATGTTTGCAATCAGTTCGGGGAAGAACTTTGAGGTTGAATTTGAAGTCACTGTAGTTGCCATTGAACCCTAGATCTAGTTAGTTGTTTTTGAAACTGCAGTATGAGGCAAACGTGGTAGTTTGATTGACTATCATGACTGTATGGCAACTAACTTCCTGAATGAATGTGATAGTTGCCACAAACGTGCTTTCCCATGCGGCAACTAACTTACTGAAATGACTGTGATAGTTGCCACAAACAAGCTTTCCCATGCGGCAACTAATTTATTGAATGACTGTCATAGTTTCCACACACACGCTCTTCCATGTGGCAACTAATTTGCTGAATTACTGTGATAGTAGCCACAAACATGCTTTTTCATTGTGGTAACTAATTTTCCTGAATGATTTGTGATAGTTGCCACACTGTATGAATGGTAAAGTGTAGTAAATCGGTAGTCAATGCAGTTTCAGCAACCAACTGCACTGGACGACAACTAATGTGCACATCAACTGTGCATGTTGCCACATGGATAGTATATTCTTGTGGCAAATAGAATGTGAACACACTGTGTCTGTTGCCATACTATAGACAGGACAATGTGGCAAATTGGCTGCATAACATGGCAACCAATTTTGCATATCAATTGTGTCAGATGCCATACATATGCTTTCCATGTGGCAAGTTTTTGTCTGACCACATCATGTCTGTTGCCATGTTACAGTCAGTACAATGTGGCAAATTCATTGTACTGCAGACGCAATTTCTGTGTTTTGCCACAATGACTTGTGATATCTGAACACACTGTGGCAATTTGCAGGTTCTTGATTAGATGTTTTCCATCGCTTTTTTGTATTATGTGTTGCATTTTAACATGGCAATTTCAGCCTAGCGAATTTTTGCCGCTGAACACATGGCATTTCATTGGTGTATTTAGGACAGGGTGTGAGCAGCCACATCTTAGTTTTTGTGATGTGGAGGATTTTGTGACTTTCTATCGTACTATCTTGGGCTAATATGGCAACTTCAACATTTTGCTTTCAAGTGCATTTACTATCTGTACACTTTTTTTTTTGAAAATGCAACCAATGTGCTTACTTGCCACGTTTATGTTTTCGACAATCACAGGAGGGGTGCATGTGTGTTCATGTGATATTTTGCATTCACTAGTTGACATTTTCTATTAGGTGGCAACTGCTTACATCTTGCATTTTCATTTCCACCGTGACAATTTGGTCTGTTCCTATCTCAGCAGAATGGCTCGTGGTGATCATCAAAATGATGATAATGATTTCATGGATCCACCACAGCATAATCGGGCAACTGGACGGAGAAAAGAGGGTGATGAGGTAACTGTCCACCCCCCTCCTCCTGCTTATCTTACTGGTTGCCACCTCGAGCTTGCAGTCGTCTGTCATGAACTAAAATTTCATGACATTGCAAAACATGGCAACAACTGATCACTTTTTGTCTGTTTTTTGCAGAAGAATAAATGTATTGGCAACAAAGCCTAACGACTGACTACGTTGACTGGCAAATTTACCGACGATCAGAAGGGAGCTGCTGCTGAGATGGGTATGCAGGCTCTGATGAATGTCCGGTGCACGAACCTTGTCAACCCTGTATGCGACTGGCTTGGTGAGATTTACGACCCCGCCTGCAGGGAATTTGTGATTCCGGGACGTGGAAGACTACCGTTGAACAAGGAATCCGTGTTCTACACTTTGGGTGTGCCTCGTGGACATACCAAAGTCCCGTACGAGGTCAATAACGAGATCGAGGAAGTGTTGTTCCCCCGTTTGTTTCCTGGGTTGGAATCCATGCCGAACACGTCTGCACTGGCAGATTCGCTGTAGGCCAGGACGACGCATGGAGATGTTTTCAAGATGAAGCTACTCATGTACCTCATCTCAGCTGTTTTCGCGCCGACCACTTCTCTTCGCCCAAGCAACAAATGCTTCCCCATCCTGATGAATGATCCATCTTTACTACTTTATTTTCCTTCAATCTTTTGGCTCCGATGTCATGTGTAAACCTAGTCACTGCCAGTGTTTTTGATGTTTTTTTCCATTTGATTTCTGATGCGGCAACCTTTTGTCCTGAAATTTTGTGCGGTGCAGGCGGATCTGAAAAATGTGAAGAACATGAATTGGTGTAAGTTTATTGCCGACTTCCTGCACGATGCATTCTCAAGCAAGATGTACCAAAAGGGTTGTCGACTGCATTTAATGGTATTTTTTTACCAGTCCTTTCTGTGAACACTCTTTTTTAACACACTTTTATTCATGCATGGCAACCTAATCATAACAAGATGGCAACTGCCATAATGACAATATGGCAACTGGCATAATGACAATATGGCAACTGCCATCATATTATTATGGCAACTGTCATCATACTATGATGGCAACTACCATCATGGCAATATGGCAACTGCCATCACACTATGATGGCAACTAGCACATACAAATGGCAACTTCTTCTTTTTTCTCTTCTTCATGCACCTCGACTTGATTATCATGGGAACATAGATTATCCTGTTTTTTCCACAAAGTACCCATGATGGCAACTGATATTTCTTTCTTTTTAAAATTGTTTTAAATCAGCTCATGTACGTCGACTGTCTTGATCTGTCCATCGTGGATTTCACTGGGACAGGAGGCCCGCCGCCTACGCACAAGTTTGCTGTTTCTGCGTGGACTATCAACGCTGTCAAGGCTGTGCTTGCTGCAGACAGGGTAACTGATACCAAATATGGAAAACTGCAGGTTAGTTCTGGTTTCTTTCTCCACACGGAATGCTTACAAATTTGACATGAGGCAACCGTCTGTGGTTCATAAGAGATGACTACCTTTGTTATCCATGGCTGTCTGCGTATTGTATCCATGTCTCACTCCACATGGCAACTCTTTCATTCGTGCTGAAACTTACATTCTCTCTCTTACATCCTAGCTATTATTTTGTTTTTTCGAGCTGATGGCCAAGCATACTATAGACTACAGCGTGTTCGGGAGGCCTCAAAACTTTGGAAAGTGGATGGACGTGTACTCAACTCCGTCTTGCCCTACTGAGGTAATCAAAAGATCTACATCTATGGTTTGCCGTGGATTATTTTTTATGTCGCGCAAGTGACTGCAATATGGGTGGTTATTGATGCTTCTTGTTTCGTGCACAAGCGAGGGCACCTGTTGAGCATCTAATTGGGCAGTTTGCATCCGGAATGACCGGCTTGCTCGGGAAGTTGGTTGAGGGGTGGACGTACCTCAGTGGCTCTGACAGCGACGCGGTTGCGAGGCAGTTCACTTCATTTGTCCCAGAACGTACACATCGGCCAACCGGTTGCTGTGGCCGGTATGACTACAACAGTTCCCAAGAGCCTGCTGACACACAAGATGAACTAGATGGAGACGCTGGTCTCAGCAAGGATGACGACGATGACATGGAGAATGTGCAACAGGACACCGATGATGATGAACATGCTGAAGTTCGTGCAGGTGGTAACAAGGGCAAGGATGGAATAGATGTCCCCCCACCAGAGAAAGTCAAAGAACATACGGCTGCGAGAGGCGAGGGGGTGTTGCCATCAAAGAGGGGGAGGGCTCCAGAGGATGTTGGCCAGGGTTCTCCTGGCAAGAGGTCTAGGACCGATCTCGTAGCTGCCAGGAGGAGGTTCGACTTTAATTTTAGTTTTTTTCTTTGTCTATTTTCTTGGAACAAACTCATCCCTTTTTTGCACTTGTTATTGTCAAGCGCGGCAACGAGTTTGTTGTCTGAAAATTGCCACCTTTTTTTCCTCCATCTCATACGTGCAGCGAGCCGACGGCTGGTGGACGAGCAGTTACGAAGAAACAGGCGCCAACGCCAACCCGTGTTTCTGCTCGGTTGAACAAAGGTGCCCCCATTGCCGGTGACACCCCTTCCACCAGGTCATCTCCTCGTACGACGACGACCAACACCGGGGATCCTGTCGTGTTGCCAGACCTGAGGAAGCCAGTCAAGAAGTAGGTTTTTCCATGCGCTTTCATTGACATAGTGCTATATTTTTTTGATTTTCCAATGCATCCGTTCAGCTTGTCACATGGTCTTCTGTCATCGTCCCCCACGTGGCAACTGCTGTTTTTTAAAATGATTTTTTTCCTTCCTTTTTAAGTGTATGGCAACTCCTATTGGTTTTTACATGGCAACTGGCATCTAGGCCAAATGGCAACTCTTACTGTACCTAATGGCAACTGCCATCTTCATCGTTGGCTTGTGTGCTCATCCCATACCTAGGTTTGAAATTGCATTCATGGCAGATCAGACATTCTTATCATTCTTCAAGTTGGCTAACATGGCAACTAATGCTGGATTTTGTATGGCAACTGCTAACTATGACACATGGAAACTCATGTTCCCCTTACATGGCAACTACCAGCTTTTCCACTTTGTTTTTCATTTTTTTAAGATTTTGACCATGGAAAATATATTTTGTTCATTTTTTAATACCTTTTTCATGTGCTTTATTTTTTTCAGGGTGAAGAAGACTACTACGCGCGGGGTCAAGCATATCAGTAAGGACCCACTCGAATGCTTGCATTCAAAGTTGTCAATAGGGGGCAACTCGGATGTTCATGAGGCGCCAGGCGACAATACTGCTGCTGCACCGTCAACTGCTCCCACTAACTCTGATGCAAGTGGCCGACCATCTCCGCTGGCTGCAGATGTGCAGGCTAGAACAACAGGCATCCGTACATCGGGGAGTGACGAGTCAGTATCTGCCAGGATAGCTGAAATATTGCCAACTCTTCTGGCAATGAAGGATGCTACTGTGAGCCATGCCACCCCATCAGCAAGCATTGAAGTGGACGCTCCCGAGACCAACCTAAGCAAGGAAGATTCCCGCTCATCTGACACTGATTCCAAGCGCGTGCGTGGTGGCACTCATGTGTCCACGACAGAAGCGGCTGAGGCGGCAGTTCACAATGATATGCCATCTACAGGTGAGAGTCTTGTCACAACAGCTCCAGCTCCTATCGGTGCAGATACTGCTAAGGCGACTGTTTCGCATGCTGGTCTTCCACCTAGGCGTCGTAGCCCCCACAAGCAATGAACAGACATACCCAACGCACCGGCTGTAGCTAGGAGCAGCAGAGACGAGTCTGGTTATGTTCCTGCGTCCACACTATTCCCGCCACCTGCCAAAAGCAATGCGATGGAGAAACCGGAAGACCGAAGCACAACTGATGCAGGTGTCAAGCCGGGCACGAGTGATGCATGTGAACATCCGGATCAGACTGCGCCTTTACCTGCAGTGGAAATCCCCAGCTTAAATCTGCGCACTTCCAGGCTCCTAGTCAATGTGGGTGTCCCATACAGCCCAAACAAGAAGATTGTCAAGAAAGCTGCGGCTGATACCGCTGGTAACACGCCCCACGCTACAAATAAGCCCGATCATTCTGTAGCGGCCGATTCAGATATGTTTGTTGATCTTTCACCCTTGGATTCTGCCCCACAAGTTGTTCCTGGTCTGGCCAGTAGGCATGAGAGGCACCCAATGGCCTTCACCCCACCGAGCTTTAGTCTTGGCATTAGTCAAGATCAACCAGTGGTGCCAGATCCTATGCCAGTTGCCTTTGCTTTCCCGGGAGGCATGCCCGCAATGATGGCGCAGCCAATGGTCGAGGGCAGGAAGGTTGTCAAGTTCGCAGAGCCGATAGTCCAAGGTACATTTATCATGTGCTTATATCATTTTCTTATATACATCTTTGTAGTTTGACTTTTGTCCCAATCATATTTTTTGGGGGTCCTCACTTATGATGGCAACTGATATGTGATGACATGGCAACTGGATTTGATGCACCATGTCACCTAGATTTTTTTGTTGCCATGCTGCATTTCACATTTGGGCAACCACATGGCAACTGAAGTTGATTCAACATGGCAACTGTAGTTGCTGTTACATGGCAAATACAGTGCATTACACATGGCAACTGGATTTGCTGCACCATGTCACCTGCATTTTTTGTTTCCATGCTGCATTTTTTCCACTCGGCAAGCACATGGCAAGTGGAGTTAGCACAACATGGCAACTGTAGTTGCTGTGACATGGCAACTACAGTCCAACTAGATGGAAACTATGACATGGCCACTGTAGTTGCACCACACATGGCAACTCCCCATTTTTTGTACCTACATCTCACATCATGCACCCTATCTTCTCACAATCCATCTGTTTTTTGATTTCTAGGTATCCTAATCCACTTTTTTGATCCTTGCAGCCACCCCTGAGGAGATTTCACCGTCACTTGATGAAGCTTACCGCAGGATCGAGGAGACAACATTGCAGAGGAGGTCCTCACGAGGGCAAGGGCAATCAAGTTCCAACGTGCCTGCAGATACGGTATCTGAGGATACCATTAGGAGTGCCACCCCTGGTTCTGTGAGGCAGCAGACGGTAGTTCACCCACCTCCCGCGGAAGACTACGAGCCCGAATTCAGGGCCACTAAGGAACAGACCCAGCTGTACGATATTGTCAAGCGGTTTGGAAATGCGAGGTCCAGCAGCAAGCACATGAAGGAGCTGAAAGCGTAAATGACCACACCCCATAATCTCTCATTTTGCTTTGTTCCTTTTTTACCATTCATCTTCTTTGTACTTTCTATACATGATCTGCTTACGTTTTAGTTCTTTCATTTTTTTTACTTAGTAGGCATGATTCTTTCATGTTATATCGTTTTCATATAGCTCATGTTTGGACAGAACCAAGGTCATTCAATGCGAAGCGACGTACGTCGACCTGTGTGATCTTGCCGAGTCCGTGAGGCCAAACGGTAGAATGTCGACGAATGTAGTTGCATGCGGGATTGACTACATCAACAATCATACGGATGTGTGTGCCGACAAAATAATCATGCATTACAGTGTGACCTGCAAAATATGGGATGGTGACTTCCACCACAAAATCCTGAGGAAGAATTTTGCTCAGCACAGTGAATTCAAGCTCACACTGAAGAAATATGTGAGTACTCCTTCCCTGTTTGCACTTTTTTTTCACATGGTATGGTTTTTTGCCATCATCTGCACTCTGTTTATGTGGCAGATGTTTCATGTGGCAATAGCTGCCGTGCAATCTGACTTTTTGATTTTTGCATCTCGTACAAACTATGTGGCAACTTCATAGAAAAATACACAGCAAATTTTGTTCATACATGGATGGCAACTTTCTTTCAACTACCCCCACCCATAACCAAACATTCTACGTGATTCTACTTTTTTTGTCCCTCTGTTGTTCTTCATGTGAACTCTGCTTCTCATTTCCCTCACTTTTAAATGCATGTCATGTTCCCCATGTTCCAGGAGCTCGCACCACATGACCCACACGACAAGTGTGGTCACCACTATGCGATCTGTCTTGACCTGAAGAATGTAAGGTACTATCTCTTTGTTCTCGTCAAAAACTATGTTCGTGTGCTATGTTTTGACTGCAACCCCGCGTAGCCTACTATGTAGTGGTGGTGTGTGAGCGGCATTTGAATAGTTTCTGTAATATATGTGTGGATGTGAACTGAGGGAGTCCTGGACTAGGGGGTGTCCGGCCAGCCGGACTATCATCGTCCGCCGGACTCCAATACTACGAAGATACAAGATTGAAGACTCCGTCCCGTGTCCGGATGGGACTTTCCTTGGCGTGGAAGGCAAGCTTGGCGATATGGATATGTAGATCTCCTATCACTGTAACCGACTCTGTGTAACCCTAGCCTTCTCCGGTGTCTATATAAACCGGAGGGCTTTAGTCCATAGGACACAACATACATTACAGCAATCATACCATAGGCTAGCTTTAGGGTTTAGCCTCCTTGATCTCGTGGTAGATCCACTCTTGTACTACCCATATCATCAATATTAATCAAGCAGGACGTAGGGTTTTACCTCCATCAAGAGGGCCCGAACCTGGGTAAAACATCGTGTCCCTTGTCTCCTGTTACCATCCGCCTAGACGCACAGTTCGGGACCCCCTACCCGAGATCCGCCGGTTTTGACACCGACATTGGTGCTTTCATTGAGAGTTCCTCTGTGTCGTCACTGATAGGCTTGATGGCTTCTTCAATCAACAACGCCGTCCAGGGTGAGACCTTTCTCCCCGGACAGATCTTCATATTCGGCGGCTTCGCACTGCGGGCCAATTCACTTGGCCATCTGGAGCAGATCGAAAGCTGCGCCCCTGGCCGTCAGGTCAGATTCGGAAGCCTAAACTTCACGTCCGACATCCGCGGGGACTTGATCTTCGACGGGCTCGAGCCACAGCCAAGCGTGCCGCACTATTACGATGGGCATGATCTAGCTCTGCCGCCGAACAGTGCCTTGGTGGCCGCACAAGAATCTGCTCTGGCCCTTAGACCGGAGCCGATCGCCCAGATCGAGGACCGGTGGTTGGACACCGCCTCGGGGGCTTCAACTTCCACGGCGATGGAGCCAAACATTAACCTTGTCCCTCGCGAAGCTCGTGACTCCGAGGTGCCGGACTCCTCGCCGGATTCCGGACCTCCCACGCCCCTGCCAATCGAATCTGATTGGGCGCCGGTTATGGAATTCACCACCGCGGACATCTTCCAACACTCGCCCTTTGGCGACATCCTAAATTCGCTAAAGCATCTCTCGCTATCCGGAGAGTCCTGGCCGGATTATGGCCAGGATGGTTGGGATACGGACGACGAAGAAATTCAGAGCCCACCCACCACCCACTTTGTAGCCACTGTCGACGACCTAACCGACATGCTAGACTATGACTCCGAAGACATCGACGCTATGGACGACGATGCCGGAGACGAACAGGAACCAGCGCCTACAGGGCACTGGAAGACCACCTCGTCATACGACATATACATGGTGGACACCCCAAAAGATGGGGACGGCAAAGAAGCAGCAGAGGCAGATTCCTTAAAGAAACAGCCCAAGCGCCAGCGTCAGCGGCGCCGCTCTAAATCCCGCCACAGCAAGAATGGAGATTCCGGCACAGGAGATAATAATACCCTAGAGAGTGCCGAAGATAATCCCCTCCAGCAAGACTCAGCGCAGGAGGATGCAGAAGCAAGCCCTCACGAGAGGACGGCAGACGAAGAGGTCGAGGACTATAATTATATACCTCCCTCCGAAGACGAGGCAAGCCTCAACGACGACGAATTTGTCGTGCCCAAGGATCCCATCGAACAAGAGCGTTTCAAACGCAGGCTTACTGCCACGGCAAATAGCCTAAAGAAAAAGCAGCAGCAGCTTCAAGCTGATCAGGACCTGCTGGCCGATCGATGGACCGAGGTCCTCGCCGCCGGAGAATATAAACTCGAACGCTTCTCCAAAAGCTACCCAAGACGCAAGTTGCTCCCCCAATTATAGGAGGAAGCATACATACCTTCATCACCAGCGCACGATACGGCAGACCGAGCACCCCGTGGTCGCGACAGAGAGGCATTCAGGCCCTCCACCAAGACCGTACCCCGGCATCGCTCCAAAAGTGCGAAGCCAAGAGGGAACGCGTCGGACTTGCGAGATATATTGGAGGACAAAGCAAGGCAATCCAGATCCATCTACGGGCGCCCCACGACCCACGACGAATACCGTCGCGCCAAATACAATCACTCCAGCCGGGACGAACACAGCAGACAATGCTCTCTCGAGCTACATCATGATATTGCCCAATATAGAGGCGCTGCACACCCGCTGTGCTTCACTGACGAAGTAATGAATCATCAAATCCCTGAAGGGTTTAAACCCGTAAACATCGAATCCTACGATGGCACAATAGACCCCGCGGTTTGGATCGAAGATTATCTCCTTCACATCCATATGGCCCGTGGCGACGACCTCCATGCCATCAAGTATCTCCCACTCAAGCTTAAAGGACCTGCTCGGCATTGGCTTAACAGCTTGCCCACAGAGTCAATTGGGTGTTGGGAAGACCTGGAAGCCGCATTCCTCGACAACTTCCAGGGCACGTATGTGCGGCCACCAGACGCCGATGACCTAAGCCACATAATTCAGCAGCCAGACGAATCGGCCAGACAATTCTGGACACGGTTCTTGACAAAGAAAAACCAAATCGTCGACTGTCCGGATGCAGAGGCCCTCGCAGCCTTCAAACATAACATCAGCGACGAGTGGCTAGCCCGGCACCTGGGACAGGAAAAGCCGAAACCCATGGCAGCCCTCAAGTCATTAATGACCCGCTTCTGCGCGGGAGAGGATAGCTGGCTAGCTCGCAGCAACAACCTCAGTAAAAATTCTGGCAGTCCGGATACTAAGGACCACAATGGCAGGTCGCGTCGAAGCAAAAATAAACGCCGCATTAACGGCGACGATAAGGAGGATACGGCAGTCAACGCCGGATTCCGAGGCTCTAAACCCAGTCAGCGGAAGAAGCCATTCAAAAGAACCACTCCGGGTCCGTCCAATTTGGACCGAATACTCGACCGCTTATGCCAGATACATGGCACCCCTGAAAAGCCAGCTAATCACACCAACAGAGATTTCTGGGTGTTCAAGCAGGCAGGCAAGTTAATTGCCGAAAACAATGACAAGGGGCTGAACAGCGACGACGAGGAAGAGACCCGACCGCCGAACAATAGAGGACAGAAGGGTTTCCCCCCACAAGTCCGGACGGTGAACATGATCTACGCAATCCATACACCCAAGAGGGAGCGGAAGCGTGCACTAAGGGACGTATACGCGATGGAGCCAGTCGCCCCGAAGTTCAATCAATGGTCCTCTTGTCCGATCACTTTCGATCGAAGAGACCATCCGGCCGGCATACGCCATGGCGGATTCACCGCATTGGTTTTAGACCCAATCGTCGATGGATTTCACCTCACGAGAGTCCTGATGGACGGCGGCAGTAGCCTGAACCTGCTTTATCAGGATACCGTGCGCAAGATGGGCATAGACCCCTCAAGGATTAAACCTACAAAGACAACCTTTAAAGGCGTCATACCAGGTGTGGAAGCCAATTGTATAGGCTCAGTCACACTGGAAGTGGTCTTCGGATCCCCGGATAATTTCCGGAGCGAGGAGTTAATCTTCGACATAGTCCCATTTCGCAGCGGCTATCACGCTCTGCTCGGACGAACCGCGTTTGCAAAGTTCAACGCGGTGCCGCATTATGCATACCTCAAGCTCAAGATGCCAGGCCCTCGTGGAGTCATCACGGTCAACGGAAATACAGAACGCTCCCTCCGAACGGAGGAACATACAGCGGCTCTCGCGGCAGAAGTACAGAGCAGCCTTTTAAGGCAATTTTCGAGTCCGGCCGTTGAACGACCGGATACAGCCAAACGCGCCCGAAGCAACACCAACCAAGACCACCTGGCACGATCCGAGCACGCGTAGCAATGCGGCCCTAACCCCCGCCCTCGCACGATCGCAAGAGCAACCCTCCGCGTACATCATTACGCTTTGGAGATACCATGGGCGTAGGGGAAGGGGCACGACCACAATAGACCCAGAGTGCGGCTCGACCACACCAGGGGCTCGCAAGTGTGCCACTCTTTCCTATTATTATTTTCTTTCTTTGTATACACAGGACTCCGTTAGCCAGAGGCCCTGTCCGGCGGTGAACCTGCCGAACTCATGATGCAACAACCGGGGAAGAAAGAATGCGGCGACTAACACTCAGGTGGTCTCAATTACGAGCATTAAATTTGATTATATACACCAAGTCCGCAGCCCATCCCTGGAGGGGGACATGTTTAACTAGTCCAAAACCCTTGCTTACCGCACTATTTGTATCCGTCCGCACTCATAGCAGACTTCTTTTAATAAATGATGCAGCACCTTTTTGCCGGTTATAACATATATATGTTCATTACATGACATCTTGCACCCGTATATTTTGGTACGGCCTAATACACCTGGGGCTTATGTTCCCCACATTATGGTGTGCTAAGTCTGAACACTTTCACAAGTGCGGCACCCCGAACTTATAGCATTATATGAATCGGCTCCGAATCATGTCTTGGGTCAATAGTTGGGTTTGCCCGGCTCCCACGTTTTGGTGCCTTACGTTCCGTTCCGTCGGCTAAGGTGGCACTGGGAGAACCACTGCGATTGCGCCCCGGTTGAGCCGGGCGAGCGCCTCAGTGGAGAAAGCTAAAACTGACCGGCACGATAACGCGAGAGACTGGTCGCTGTTCGAGAGGTCTTTTCGGGTCCTTAAAGACTCACGCCGCTTTGAGCGAAGTTCCGGATAATGTCCGACGAAGGCGTGGATAGCGCCCCGAATTCGGTCTTCCGAATACCAGGGGCTTCGCCGAAATTTAAAATTATAGAATTCTATGGCTAAGTGAGAGTGTTCAAGCATTACAAGTCCGGTTGCCTTGTTCGTTGTGTTGAGCGTGTCCCTAGATGGACCCAAACATGGGAACAAGAGTGCTCAAGTTATCCCGAACACCCCAGCACTTGTGGCTTGGGGGCTGAAGCCAACGACTTGCCATCTCTCAGATTTTATAAACGGCCGCACAGAAGGTAATATTTTAAATTAAACAAGCGTTGCTTAAAGCGCACATGAACAAAGTTTTCAGCGCACAGGATAATACATAGCGAGTTTACTAAAAAATTACATCTCTAGGGCATTCATCCGCAATATCGCGGGCTCCCTTCAGGACAATTTTATAATACATTTCGGGCGTACGATACTCCTTGCCCGGTGGCGGCGGGTCAGTGAGAAGCTTCTCCGCATCCAGCCTGCCCAGTGCACCTTTGTGCGGGCAAGGGCCCGACGAGCACCTTCAATACAAGCGGAGCGCTTGATGACCTCCACCCAGGGGCACGCATCCACCAGCCGCCGCACGAGGCCGAAGTAGCTCCCAGGCATGGCCTGTCCAGGCCACAGCCGGACTATAAGGCCCTTCATGGCCTCCTCAGCTACCTTGTGGAGTTCGACCAGCTGCTTCAGCTGGTCGCTTGGGGGCACCGGATGGCCGGCCTCAGCGTACTGAGACCAGAAGACCTTCTCCGTTGAGCTCCCCTCCTCGCCACGGTAGAATGCGGCGGCATCGGACACACTACGCGGCAGATCTGCAAACGCCCCTGGAGAGCTCCGAATGCGGGTAAGTGTCAGGTAGTTTACATTAACATGATTGCTTTGCATGAAAAATGCCTTACCCGCCGCTATCTTCTTCACATCTTCAACCTCCTGAAGGGCCTTACGGGCCTCGGCCTTGGCAGACTTGGCACTTTCGAGAGCCGAGGCGAGCTCGGACTCTCGAGTCTTGGAGTCGCGCTCCAAGCTCTCATGCTTCTCCATGAGAGCCTGGAGCTCTTGCCGCACTGCCGCCACTTGTCCCTCCTGCTTTTCTCGCTTGGCCCGTTCCGCGGCCACACTACGTTCGACCGCAGACACAGCCTCCTTCAGGGCTGCCACCTCGCTTGTGGCTCCTGCAATACCCATATTATCCTTGTTAATTTTATGGCGACCAAAATCCTTTTCTGTAAGGTAAAAATTCAAAGTGGTGCTACTCACCTTCTTTGTCCTCGAGCTGCCTCTTGGCATGGCCGAGCTCTCGCTCGGACCGCTCGAGATCTTGTTTTAATGTGCCAACCTCTGCAGTCAATGCAGCAGAGGTCAGCAGCACAGCCTGCAAACCCATATTGACATAATTTATTAGCAACCTGCGAATATCTTTTTAGATCCTCAGTCCGGCTTTTCTTTCCGAACACCAAACCGAGCATCAGGGGCTACTGTCTATGCGGTATTACATTACATAATTTTAACTTCTTACCTCAAAGCCTGTTAAAAGGCTACTGCAGGCTTCGGTCAGCCCGCTCTTGGCGAGCTGAACCTTCTGAATCACCGCACTCATAACAGTGCGGTGTTCTTCCTCGATGGAAGCACCTTTGAGCGCCTCCAGCAAGTTGTCCGGCGCCTCCGGTTGGACGGAGGCCGCCGGTGTCACGGTCTTGCCCTTCTTTCGAAGGGGCAGCCTACCGGACTGTGGAACCTTTGCAGGTTCCGACGTAGAGTCCGGCGCAAAGTCCGGGAGGCTGCCTTGCGGCGCCTCCGGAGCCTCCTCCTGATGGGTCCCTCTCTGGGATCCCACCTCGGCGTCCTCATCGGCGCTGGGGGTAGAGGCAGTCGGAAGTGAATCCACATCCGACGGGGCCAACGACCCGCTCGATGAAGCGGGGAGATCATCATCGGCCGGACTGCAGGCAGTATGCGGCATTAATAGGACACTATGTGACACGAAAGAGATTTCATATTAGGGATCCGGATACTTACGATCTCGCCGGAGGCCTGGCCCTTGAAGGCCACTCCTCGTCGCCAACGTCGGTGTTGGCGGAGCTGTCCGGGGGAATGGTTCTCCCCCTCTTGGACCCTTCGGCCTCCCCTATTGGGGAAGCCTTCCTCTTCCTCTCTCCCCCCTCCGGGAGAGAGTCTTCTTCCTCCTCCTCGTCTTCGAGGGAGGAGTCCGCCTCATTGTCGGACGCCTGATTACGGGAACTCTTTCGAGTGCCCGTGGCCACCTTCTTGGCCTTCTTCTCCGGCACCACGTGTGGTGCCGGAACCAGCAGCCCCGCTAGACGGGCATCCACTGGGTCTTCTGGCATGGGAGCCGGGCGGATGAGCTGCTCGGCCTTCTTCATCCATTCCTGTCAAAGGAAATGGGAGATTGAAACCCTCTTAGAATCAATCTATTTACCACAAGTGTCCCGTAAAGGGGTAGAATCACTTACCTCGTCAGCCGGATGCTGCGAGTGAAATCCGCGATCTTCTGTCGCGGATGCGGGGGCTTCGGCGCCCTTAAACAGCACCCTCCAGGCGCCTTCGTACATAGTGTCGAAGAGCCCGCTCAGCGCCTGGTGCTGTTCCGGATCGAACTCCCACAGATTGAATGCCCGTTCTTGGCATGGGAGGATCCGGCGGACGAGCACGACTTAGACCACGTCGACGAGCCTGAGCTTCTTGTTCACCAGCTTCTGGATACAGGCTCGGAGTCCCGTCAGCTCCTTCGGATTACCCCACAACAAGCCCTTCTCTTTCCAGGAGGTGAGCTGCGTAGGGATACTAGATCTAAACTCGGGGGCCGCCGCCCACGTAGGGTCGCGCGGCTCGGTGATATAGAACCACCCCGATTGCCACCCCTTGATGGAGTCCATGAAGGCCCCTTCGAACCAGAGGACGTTGGGCATCTTGCCCAACATGGCGCCTCCACACTCCGCCTGCGTGCCCTTCACTACCTTCGGCTTGAAAGGTCTTGAGCCACAAGCCGAAGTGAGACCGGATGCAGAGGAGGGCCACGCACACGACGATGAACGCCGAGATGTTGAGGATGAAGTTCGGCGCCAGATCGTGGAAATCCAGGCCGTAGTAGAACATGAGCCCCCGGACAAAGGGGTGAAGTGGAAAGCCTAGTCCGCGGAGGAAGTGGGGAAGGAAAACGACCCTCTCATGGGGCCCGGGGGTAGGGATGAGCTGCCCCTCGTCGGGCAGCCGGTGCGCGATATTGTCGGAAAGGTATCCGGCGCTGCGTAGCCTGGTGATGTGCTCCTCCTTAACGGTGGAAGCCAACCATTTGCCTCCCCCTCCGTACATGGTTGGGGAAGGTTTAGATGAGATGCGCGAGCTTGGGCGTTGGAGCTTGAGTGCGCGGAGGTGGATAAGCAAAGGAGGAAGAAGGCATTGGTGAAAAGGTGAATCCTTATCCCTTATATATAGGCGGGCGAAGACTATGCGTCCCCCACCAGCCTGGTAAAACACGCTTATCTCCCAAGCGCCACCATCAATGGCGCGGTTGGGTTACCCACGTCCGTATTGATGAGAATCCCGGAATAAGGGGAACACGATCTCTGCTTCAACAAGACGTGCCAAGGAAACCGCTTCGCTAAACGTGCTGAGGCGGTATAATAAAAAACGATTCAAGTAAAGGCTTGGTAGTGGCGTGACGACGTGCCGCAAAATACGTCAGCAGATTGGACTTGTGTACATTTTATTCTCTCTATGGTGGAATGTGGAATTTATTTTGCAGAGCCGGACACTATCCTGGTGTTCATGATCTTCTCTGGATTATTCAAAGGAGGAACCCGCCTTGCAATGCCGAATATTATGCGCGCCGGACTTATCGTCATTAAAGCCTGGTTCAGGGGCTACTGAGGGAGTCCTGGACTAGGGGGTGTCCGGCCAGCTGGACTATCATCGTCCGCCGGACTCCAAGACTACGAAGATACAAGATTGAAGACTCCGTCCCATGTCCGGATGGGACTTTCCTTGGCGTGGAAGGCAAGCTTGGCGATACGGATATGTAGATCTCCTACCATTGTAACCGACTCTGTGTAACCCTAGCCTTCTTCGGTGTCTATATAAACCGGAGGGCTTTAGTCCGTAGGACACAACATACATTACACCAATCATACCATAGGCTAGCTTTAGCGTTTAGCCTCCTTGATCTCGTGGTAGATCCACTCTTGTACTACCCATATCATCAATATTAATCAAGCAGGACGTAGGGTTTTACCTCCATCAAGAGGGCCCAAACCTGGGTAAAACATCGTGTCCCTTGTCTCCTGTTACCATCCGCCTAGACGCACAGTTCGGGACCCCCTACCCGAGATCCGCCGGTTTTGACACTGACATGAACCTTTTTAGGCGTGACAGCAGATATGTTTTTATGTTTATCATTATTACTATGGTTTCATCGTTTGTAGCTCCAATTCGCTGTTTCGAATGCGTCTACGATGTTTTAAAACATGGCAAATGTAGTTCATCAGACATGGTTAGTGGAAGTCATTGTCGTTTTTCATTTGGCTGTTTTGCTTCCTCTTTTTCATCGCTAACTGCACCGGCTAGCATGGGTAGGTTGATCATGTAGCCACAACCTTTGCTGCGGTTTATGCACGTTATGCTTTTTCCAACTTGTCTCCCATACATTGCACACAACACACTATGTGTCACTAAACCGCGTCGAATTGTCATGGAAATATATGCGATGCAGAGTCATTACAAATACCATGGCATATTTTCAGTACAGCTAACATGGCAGATCCAGTACAAACAACACGACAGATCCAGCATAATTAACATGGCAGATCCAGCATAATTAACATGGCAGATCCAGTACAACTAACATGGCAGATCCAGTACAACTAGCATGGCATATTTAGTATAAAATAGCATGGCATATTAAGTATAAAATAGCATGGCAGATTAACTACACATAACATGGCAGATTAAGTACCCATAACATGGCAGATTAAGTACCCATAACATGGCAACTGCATTTATGCATTCAATGTATTTTCCTTCAACTTCTGATGCCCCTCAAGAGTCATTCTCCCAATTTAAAAAAAATTCACAACATCTAGGGTACAAAACAAAATGTCCACAAGGACCATGTCACAGCGCCCCAACTTTTGCTTATGGATTGCCCGTCCCTCTCTTCGTTTTCTTGTGTTTTGCTTGAATCTCCAATCCCGATTTGTACCTTATCTCTCTTGGACGACCCTTTGTGATGGAACGGGGTGGGTTCCTGACCTGGGTTTGTGTGCTTGCTGTTCCAGATCCTATCTCCGAGTTTTCAGATGATGGCCCCGTGGATGAAGGCACACTTGATGTGCGGGGGAACCGGTGTAAGGCTTCCTCAGCTTTCCTCTTCTTGATCTCATCAAGCTCTCTTTTCAGGGCCTTCCTGTGTTTTTCTGCGACTCTCGCTGTCTCATCACTCTTGCACGCTTCATCAATTAGCTCAGCATAGTTCTTTGTCAGCACAACGTGCCTCACGGCTTCCATGGTTGCCTCAGGTCTCTCGTCATGCACAAACGCGTCACTCTTGCACAAACGCTTCATCAATTAGCTCAGCATAGTTCTTTGTTGTCTGTGGCGCAAACGCGTCGTCAGCATCCCAAGTCCATCGCCACCTGATGAAATGGCGGGACATCCGTGTCACAGCGTTCATGTCCATTACTTTTAGTATGTGACAGCACACAATGTCGTCCCGTTCAAACTTGCAGCATTGGCAGTAGTATTCGCCTTCGCCTATCGAGGCTTTGACAAAGTAGTTCCTTCCTTTGTCCAGGTCTTCAGGTTCTGAATCTGACATGCCCAAAATAGAACACACCTTGAACGTATGTTCGTCCACCTGGAAAGCCATGAACATGCTGGCATGCTTTATTTCTTCCTAGAATCTGCAAGTTTTGTGTGTTTTCTGTTAAACTATCGTGCGATCTTTTTTTGTAGCACCTTATGTTGTCATGGAAATAGAAATACATTTTGTTTGAGCATGGCAAACATAGTACATTGAACATTGCAAACATAGTACATTGAACATGGCAAACATAGTACATTGAACATGGCAACTACAGTACACTAGATATGGCAACTGCAGTACACTAGACATGGCAACTGTAGTACATTTTCAACTGGCCATCGTCATTTCCACACCAACATTCCCCACTGGAAGAACATTGCATAAAACATGGCAACTTCATTTTTACATGGCATCTACAGTTGAGTAAACATGGCAATTGCATTTTTCAACAAACATGGTAGTTGCATTTTTAGTAAACATGGCAATTGCATTTCAGCATATGTGTCGAGAATATAACGTTTTTCAGTTGACATTGGCATTTGCATACCAACATGCCCCAATGGAAGTACAGTGCATTAGACATGGCAACTGCACTTCATTGAACATGGAAAATGCACCCGAGCAAGCATGGTAAACAGAATTTTCATTAAACATGGCAACTGCAGCTGAGTAAGCATGGCAAACAGTATTTCATTAAACATGGCAACTGCATATCATGGCAACTACATTGCACTCTATATGGCACCTACTACCTTAGTGCTTTTGCGCAAATAAGACCGTAACGCAACTGACTTACTTGTTAAAGATCTTGTTGGTGTATATCTTGCTCATCTGCCTCTCCATCGGTAAATACGTTAGCAATTTTGGTTGCTTTAGTGTGGTGGTCGCTTCTTGCTGTAGCTCAGATCCCAGAATTTTTTGTTGCAAAGCTGTGTACTACTTGGCAAACTGTAGCAATGAGTTGCCAGGGCTCACGTACCACTTCAAAACAGCATTGAACCCCTCGCTGCGCTTCATAGTCTGCAGAAAGAGGAAGAAGCACTGCATGAAGTAGGCTGGCACCCAGTACATTCGCTTCTCCCATAGGCTAGCAAGTGTCTCATTGTCTTGGACTTGATATGTTTCAATCATGGACATCCAGCTCCTTTCAAACTCCTCCACCGTCAAGCTGTGGTCCACGCACAGCTTGAATGCCTTTTGCAACTCTAGACGGTCAGCAAAGAACGGTCCTAGCGTCTCCTCAGCCTTCTTTATAATAATGCCACCTGCAGTGCCTGTGCACTGCCAACGGAAAGACCTCCTCTATGCCTGCACGCATGCTGAAATTCTAGTCTATTATTATGTTCATCGGAGCAAGTCCATCCATGCACTCCAAGAAGGTCTTGAACAGCCAAACGTACCCATCCGTGTCTTCATTCCGAACGAGCCCGCAGCCGAACTGCAACGACTGATTGTGGTTATTTATTCCTATGAACGGAGCACATGGCATCTTGTACATATTAGTCAGATACGTTGCATCGAATGAAATGCAATCTTGGAAATGTTTGTAGGCTCTCCTTGCAGCACCATCCACCCAGTACATGTTCCTGACACGATCCTCATCGTCCAACCTTATCCTGTAGAAGAAATCTGGATCTTCCTTCGCTTTCTCATCGAAGTAGGCCATTGTGGCCTCTATGTCAGCCAACTTGCTCTCTCTACGGTACTTGGCCTATAGGTTTGTGACGTCAGCTAGTATGTAGGGCATGCTACTCAGTTTCCCCTTTTTGTTGTGGATGAGTGATAGTATCTGGACCATTCTTGATGGACCGACGTTACAATCATGTAGCAGCTTTACGAATTGCCTTTCGACTGGGGTGAATCCTCTGTGGGCGGTCAGAAATTTGACCAGGTCGAACTTCTTTATGAGTTTGTGGTTGTGCTTGTCAAAGGGGTGGTTGTGGGAATTGCTAGAATGATTGCCATTTCCGACTCTGACTCGGCATTGTTTGTGGCATGATTGTTTGCTGGCTGGGGGAACGCGTCTTCCGTGCGCTCAGAGCTCCCCGCAGTAGATGTGCCCACGCTGCTGTTCACTGTAGTTGTAGGCCCTGTAATGGAAAAAACAGGTACGAGAGTAAGATTTTTTGTTTGAATAACATGTTTATCGCAACGGATCACATCAACGTCGAGTAATTTGGCATTACATCATTCGAACAGCAAGATGTGAGTCTGCGCGTGGACATGTGTGGCAAATGTAGTTGTCCAGTCATGGCAGCTACAGTCCAACAAACATGGCAACTATTATTTGCAAATGCACGACAACAAGCTCCTTTTTTAGTACGAAAACTCGGGTTCTATATGCATGGCAGCTGCAGTCCTGTATACATGGCAAATACTGCTACCAACAAATGGCAACCAGTGTGTTCTAGCAACAAAACTATTGCATTCTAAGCCTGATCTCACTAGGCAAAATGCGATTAACCATTAGTGATGCACACATGCTTTTAGCAGTTGGCAAATTTTCAAAGACAATACATGACTCATTTACACACAACCACTTGTTAGCGTTTTATGCTTGTTTTGTCCACCATCACTACTACAAATCTTTTTTTTCGTCACGTGCTTTTTTTGCCACAAAAACAAATGTAGTTCTGTTTTGTGGTTCAATTTTTTCCTTACCTTGTTGTGCTGCATGTGACCATCTTGTGTGGTCTGTGACACCAAATTGACGTGCTCCACCTGCAATCTGTGAAGCTTGCCATGAGACGTTTGCCGGGTTACCACCACCGTAATAACCTGTAAGCATCGTAGTAGTTGGTCAATTCATGGCAAATGCAGTTTGTGCTAGCATGGCAACTGCAGTTGCCCCTGGTGTGGTAACTGCAGTTGTCCTGGCATGACAACTGTAGTTGCACTGGTATGGCAACTGCAGTTGCCATGGCATGCCAACTGCAGTTGTTCCTCCATGGCAACTGCAGTTATCATGGCATGGCAACTGCAGTTGTTCCTCCATGGCAACTGCAGCTGTCCAGGGATGGCAACAACAGTTGTCCAGGGAAGACAACTGCAGTTATTTATCCATGGCAATTGTAGATGTCCAGTCATGGCAACTGCAGTTGTCAACTATGCTCCTTTTGCTAATTGACCATCTGCAACTTCACTTTTTTATGGACTCACCTGTGTATGACGTCGATGGCAGGTACATGGGTGCTGCCTGATGCCATGTGCTGCATGAAGGCTCTGCATTTTCACCCGTGATAACTCGTGAGTCCTTTTGCCATTTTTTGCATGTTTATTTTTCATGTCCAGACCAGTATGTGCTCTTTTTCGTATGCATTACCTTGATTAGCCATATTATCTAGTTGAAGTTGGCTGCCCGTACATTTGTCAGTGTTAGCGCCTTGTGACTGAACTTGCCACAGGGGCCCCCTGAGTGTGTTTTGGTCATAAGAACCTGTGAAAAAATGATAGTGTACGACATAAGTAGAATGTCATCTTCATCGTTGCAAAGATGGCAACTGTTCTCTTCTTTTGTTATCACGCATCATACCAATGCCTGCATATTGTTCTAGTAGTGGCAGCAACGGCCCTGCAGAAATGAGTTGACTTTACTCTGATGCATCCCAAGGGGCGTTTCTGGCCTTTAAGAACCCCAAGTATCAGTGCCATCTTCGTGATTCATTCTTTCCGCGTCTCGCTTCTTCCAATGTGTTCTCAATCACTGCATGAACAAGAACGCATCAACAATCCACAAGAATTGTATTCTTCCGCTGCTTGCACATAGAAGATAGGGATGGCAAGCAACAGGTCAACTTGGTGGCAGTTACTTACAACAAAAGGTGGCAACTGTCGTTATACACAAGTGGCAATTAATTTTTCCCACCCCCTTTATTCCAAAATTGCCATTACTCTCCTTTTTTAGGGATTCCTACTCATCCATTTCATACCCAACTACTTGCGTCAATCAAACTAGGAACTTAAGTTAATCTTAAACATAGTACATGGCAGATCTGGTGTATTCTGCTTGGCAATTGCGAAGATACACCAAACCATGTAGTGTTTTACCCCTATAGCATGGATCCAGTGGCCATCTTCATCTGTAAATTTGCAATTTTCTGCCCAGAAGAAGGATGAGAAGCAGTACGACATCGGGAGATTTCACCTGATTTTAGCTGATCGTATTTGGAGGGTTGGGTTGGAGTGGGGGGCTGGGGGTGGGGAGGGTTGGGGTGTGGTTTGTGGTGGGAGTGCCCTATGGATCTGCTCTGGTTGCCATGACAACCAGAGAAGGCCGGCGACGGAGGTAGGGGTTCGAGAGGTGGGGGACGATGGCCGCAGTCGAGAGTGGGGATCGATCGGAGGCCGGGAATGGCTGGGTCGTGCGGGCAGCGGGTCGTCTGGCCCGGACAGGGTAGTGCGGGCGGGGTTGCCACACATCGGATGTGCGGGCTATGCAATTGCGCGCCCGAATGCGATCGTGCGGGCGGGTTCCTGTTCATGCCACACGAGGCGTGCGGGCGGGTTTGTATCCATGCCACACGTGTGGCAGTTATCGCTTATAAACTGGACCTAGCTAAATCCCTCGACCCCAACACCATATAATAGGTCCTTCCTTGATACTGCTCCGTCAGTGTTTAGCTTCGCCATTCCTTCTAGAGGAGGAATCCAAAAGGCGCGGTTGTTCAGAGTTGATCGGCACTCTCTGTTATCGACTTTCTCCTGCGATATCTGAAAATCTGCAATAAAACTTGTTGTAGGGTGGAACCCTAAGTGAAGATCTTTCACGAATTGGAGGGGGAATCCCCAAGAACAAGATGAACACAAGAGAGAAAACAAGAGGAACACTCAAGAACAAGTCCAATCACACATCCACTAGACCAACAATCACACAAGATCCACAAGGTACATGAACAATCAAAGGGAAACAAGATACATGGTAGAGTTCATCCCAAATCCTATGAAGGAGATGAGGGCTTGATGATCTAGGTAGATCCTTCCCTCAAGGGGGGCTTGAATCCCTAGGGATCTTCTTCAATGGAGGTCTTGTACTCCAATGGAGTCTTCTCTCTCAAGAGGAATCCCACAAGGGGAGGTACATGAGCTAAGCTCTATGATTTGTGTCTATTCTTAGCTATCCTCTAAATGAGCTAGGTGGGAGGTACTTATAGTCTAGGGACGAAATAGAGGGAGAGGGGGATACAAAGGTCCAAAATGACCCTTCAAACGCACACACACTCGGATGGGTCCGGGCACCCGGGGCAAAGGGGTTCGGGCACCCGGACTGGACAGAGGCGCACGCCAGGCGGGGCCGGGCACCTGGGGCTGCAAGGGCCGGGCACCCGGACTAAGCCAAGGGCCGGCTGGAGAGGGGCTGGGCACCCGGGGTGCCAAGCCCGGGCACCCGGGAGGGAGGCAGCAGCTCCAGCGCAGGGGCCGGGCACCCGGGACTAGCTGGCCGGGCACCCAGGGCGGCGGCTGCAGCACCTAGCAGCAGGGCCGGGCACCCGGGGCCAACTAGGGCGGGCACCCGGGGTGTCCAGGGAGGGGGGCGGCCGGCTACTAGGGGACCGGGCACCCGGGAATGTCCACGTCCGGGCACCCAGAGTATCCAGGGGTCTCCGGTCCTCTCGTTCTTCACGCTTCTCTCCTTCTCCTTCTTCTTGTGTGTCCGGGTCTTCGTCCTCGCCTCCACACGGTCATCTCCCAAGTACCTAAGAAAGCATAACATCTCCGTTTGAGGTAGGACCCGATTCATATGTGATTCCGAACGATACTCGAAGAGGAAAGAAGTGACCTCGTTATCGATGTTGCGTGCACGTGCTCTTGTCACCGGTCCTCTCGGTGCTTGTGATGGTGATGGTGTGTCCATGTGGATGGACGAGGGATGCTCCGCATCATCTTCCCCCCCTTGGGAGAGATCCGTCCACGGATCGTGATCTTCATCACCATGGGAAAGAGATGGCGTCGCCGTGTAGAAGGGGACAACCGACAAGTACTCATCATCGTCAAGATTGAAATGGGCACTCTCCAATGTCGCATCGTCTTGTAATTCCTTCAAAAGGAGAAAAGATAACAAGCACATGGAAAAACAAATGTGGTTGGCATTAAAGCAAAACCAAGCATTCAAGAGGTGATTCACCAAACAAGTGTCGTCATCAAGCATAGCATATGGTTTGAAAAAGGAGTGTGGCATAGCATGTAAGCACATAAATTTAGCATAATCAAGGACATCATGGCAACAAGCATGTAAATGTGAGGTAGAGATGCACATTTGTGTGACAAGAGAATAAGCATCTACCTCAAGGTCATAGAAAGCATGCATAAGACTCTCAATGAACGGTCTATGATAGGCATAAGAGTCATTCACAACACCCAAGAAGATGATATGACTAAACACATGCAAGTGCAAGACAATCCAAGCATAATGTGTTGGGGAACATAGTAATTTCAAAAAATTCTTACGCACACGCAAGATCATGGTGATGCATAGCAACGAGAGGGGAGAGTGTTGTCCATGTACCCTCGTAGACCGAAAGAGGAAGCGTTAGAACAACGCGGTTGATGTAGTCGTACGTCTTCACGGCCCGACCGGTCAAGCACCGAAACTACGGCACCTCCGAGTTCTAGCACACATTCAGCTCGATGACGAACCTTGTCGGTGTCAAAACCGGCGGATCTCGGGTAGGGGGTCCCGAACTGTGCGTCTAGGCAGATGGTAACAGGAGACAAGGGACACGATGTTTTTACCCAGGTTCGGGCCCTCTCGATGGAGGTAAAACCCTACTCCTGCTTGATTGATATTGATGATATGGGTAGTACAAGAGTAGATCTACCACGAGATCAAGGAGGCTAAACCCTAGAAGCTAGCCTATGGTATGATTGTTGTTCGTCCTATGGACTAAAACCCTCCGGTTTATATAGACACCGGAGAGGGCTAGGGTTACACAGAGTCGGTTACAATGGTAGGAGATCTACATATCCGTATTACCAAGCTTGCCTTCCACGCCAAGGAAAGTCCCATCCGGACACGGGACGAAGTCTTCAATCTTGTATCTTCATAGTCTTGGAGTCCGGCCAATGATGATAGTTCGGCTATCCGGACACCCCCTAGTCCAGGACTCCCTCAGTAGCCCCTGAACCAGGCTTCAATGACGACGAGTCCGACACACATATTGTCTTCGGCATTGCAAGGCGGGTTCCTCCTTCGAATAATTCATAGAATATTGTGAACACCAGAATAGTGTCCAGCTCTGCAAAATAAATTCCACATACCACCGTAGAGAGAATAATATTCACACAACTTCAATCTGCTGACGTATTTTGTAACATGACGTCATGCCACGGCCAAGCCTTTACTCGAATTGTTTTTATTGTTCCACCTCAGCTCGTTTAGCGAAGCGGTTTCCTTGGCACGTATTGTCAAAGCAGAGATCGTGTCCCCTTATTCCGGGATTCTCATCAATACGGACGTGGGTAACCCAACCGCGCCCGTGGCCACACCCCCTCCATCAAAGGCGAGTTCCAAACGGTCACGGGGACGGGTCTTGGTATTCTACCCCTTTATAATGAGACCAAGGCCTGTCCTTTTCCTTCGATCCTTAATCGAAGCCGCCCCTCGCCCCGAGTTCCAACACCTAAGGCTCTAGATTCGGGCACTTCGGACCTTTGACAATGTACGGCTCCGACCTACAGGGCCGGTGGATGCCCTCCTCCGTCACGGAAGAGGACGTGCTGAAGCTGAGAGACGCCAGGTATCTAACCTGCGAGATTTCACATAGGCTGCCCGCCCAAGGGCAAGTCATTCCCACCCCCGAGCCTGGCGAGAGCGTGGTGTTCATGTCTCACTTCCGTCGGGGTTTAGGCTTCCCGATGGATCCTTTCGTGAGAGGGCTCATGTTTTACTATGGGCTGGAATTCCATGACTTGGCTCCGGAGTCCATCCTCCACATCTCATTGTTCATTGTTGTCTGCGAAGCCTTCCTCCGCACTACCTCTCACTTCGGATTGTGGCTCAAGACCTTCGACGTGGAGCCGAAGATGATCGAGGGGCGACAGGCAGAGTGCGGAGGGGCAGTTATAAGTAAGAGGGCCGATGCTCCATGGCCCGAGGGCTCTTTTCAAGAGGAGCTCGGCTTGTGACAACAGGATTGGTTCTATATCACCGCTCCCAGGGGCAGCAGGCAGGTGCCGCCCCCCGCTTTTCGCTCGGGCTCTCCACAACGGCCGGCGTCATGGGTCAACAAAGGGCTTGACTGGGGGCCGTCCAAGGACGTACCAATATTGAAGGGCCGGATTCGAGACCTCCAAGAGAGGGATATCAATCTGGTCGTAGTGGCGCAGGTTATGCTGATCCGGCGCCTTCTGCCCTGCAAACGTCGCCCTCTCAGGCTGTGGGAATTCAATCCGGAGGGACCGTGAGCTCTCCGCCACTTCATGGGTGCGACACCCGTGGAGATGTATAAACTGTTCTTCGGATCACAAGAGATGTGTCCGGACTTGACCGAGGATGCCGGCCTAAGCTGCAATCGCCCGGATACTCAAGTAAGTAGTTCCCGTGCCCGGACGTGCTATCCGTATATTCATCATAATTCTTGCTCTTGAAAAGTTGTCCCCTGAACAGGAGTGGATAGCAGAAACAAAGCTAATTAGGTGTCCGGCCCCCCTCCCCGAGACCACGCTGGATCCTGTGTTAGCCAAGATGCTGGAGGCTGTGCCTTTAGAAGAGGGCGAAGGGGGAAACAGGGAAGCTACCGCCTCTGCTAAAGAGGCTCTCAAGAAAGGGGGATTGAGAATCCCTCCCTCCAGGGCGAGAAGAGGACCGCTTCCGAAGATCCGAAGGTCAAGGCCTCAAAGCGGGGGAAGAAATCTTCACCGGAAGGTCCTGCGCCAGGAGAAACCCCGGCCGCGCTATTTCCCCAAGGGAATCAGCCCTCCAGCGAGCCATAAGTAGAAAAAAGGGACTTTTGTAATAAGGTACATCCCTATTTTTATTTCTGGGGATAACCGAAGTTCTTACCTTGTAGTTCGGATCTCAGCCATTCTCAGCAGAGCTCACCTTCGGGGGATCTTCGTCCAGAGATGATGGAGAGCGAGACGCCAAAATCTACCGCACCGTCAGGCGGGGCAGACAACCCTGAGGTGTCGTCGCGGAGCGTCTCCCCGAGTCCGGTGGGGCCGGAGAGTTCAGCACCAACTGGTGTATGGCCGGAAGAGCTTAAGGATCTGCTCGAGAGGGTGTCTATCCCAGAAGATCACCGTACATTAATGAGCACGGTGATTGAAAGGATTTCATCCGCTGAGAGCGGGTTGCATGAGGCCGTCAGAAGTTTACTGATGGGGTTTGAGGTAAGTAAAAATGACCATACTTTTTGACAGCTTTGCGCTTAGAATGCGCCCTGTATAGATAGTAGCCCCTGAGACTCGGTATGTTGCCGGAAACGACAGCGTGCCGAGGATCATAATCTCAGTTATAAGGTCGCCCTTCCCGTACAGGTGGCGGGGCGTTCGGTGGCTAGCCGGACTGATGTAGTTGCCGAACTGAAGCGGCAACTTGATGTTGCGGACGCGGACATCGCGCTGGTCAATAAATGACTTGACGAGTCGCAAGGTAAGTGGCTTCTCCGTGGTCATATGGTAAGGGAGCTGATGCCCACTCCTTACAGCATGTATGCTTGATGCAGATGGCACCGCTGCTATGGAGGAGCTTCGGGCGGAGCTCGCCCGAGCCAAGGAGCAAGCCAGAAAAAGTGATGCGGCTGCCTCGAGGGCGGCCGAAGAGCTGAAAGCCGAAAAGGCTGCTCATTGCCGAAGCAGGGAGGAGATGGCCGAAACGGCCGTGAAGCTGAAGGATGCTACCGACCGCTATGAGTTTCTCGAAAGAGAACGCCGAGCGGAGCAAGAGGACCTGAAGAAGGCCACTGCCGAAGCCAAAGATGCTCGCTCCGTGATGAGGGCCATAAAGGAGGAGCTGCGTCAGGCCGGGGATATCGCGGCTGGAAAGCCCTTTCTGCTGCATAGGAAGTTTACGGACCCGAAGTATGCTCAGTTGGGCCAGTTGTGGGGTACGGAGGATGCTTATCTGAATTTGGCGGCGAGTGTGGCGGACGCGGTCGTGCACTTCCGAAGCCAAAAGGATCACGAAATGGAAGAGCTTTTTTGGTCTCAATTCCATAATCCGGAGCGTCCACTTTCGTTAACCGATCGGTTGGCTGAGTGGGCTGAGCTGAACATGTTGTCCGGACTTGCCATGAAGGATGTCGTGGCTCATCTGTGGCCGGACAGGCCCAAGCCAAAGAGTTATTTTGGCTTGGTGCAGCAGTTCCTTGATGTGGTGCCGCATATCAAGGCGATGAAGCAGTCGGCATGCATAGAGGGTGCACGGATGGCTCTCGCCCGTGTCAAAACATGCTGGGCAGAGATGGATGCCACCGACGTTGCATCCCGAGTTTCGAACAGAAGCCGATTACCCGCCGAACACTATTTTGAGGAAGTCCTGCCGGGCTCGTTTAATAGAGTCGCAGTGCTCGAAAAACGTTATGTTCAAATGACATGTATGATTTGTAAAACCATATTTATAATATAAGGGCTTTTTATACTTGTGCGTTCAAGTATTGAAATACCTCCTGTGCGGCCGTTAATGTATATATATATAACCTGAAAGATGGCAGTCTTCGACTTCAGCCCCCACGCACATGGTGCGGGGGTGTTTGCAAAAAAGCGCATTTTCACACTTAATCCAACGTCTTGGTCCTGTGAAGGAGGTGATAGCGTAGCAAACTAGGCAACCGGACTATAATGCTTTATCACTTTCACTTAGCCATAGGAGTTTGATGGTGGGGCTACTATATAGCCCCTAGGGGCACCGCGCTCTCCGAACTCGGGGTGCGTGTGTGCCTGACCGGGAAACGGTCCTTCGTCAAAGCGGAGGAATTCTAAACATTCCGGTAGTCAATCGAGTGGTTGACCAGTCTCTCACTATATCATGACAGTCAGTTTTCGGCTTTCTCTACTGAGGCGCTCACCCGGCCGAACCGGGGCGCAATCGCAGTAGTTCTCCTGGTGCCGCGTTAGCCGATAGAGCGGAACGTAAGGCAGCAAAACACAGGAGCCGGGCAAACCCAACATTTGACCAAAGACATGATCCAGAGCTGATGCATATAAGGCCTAACTCGAGACACCGAACACTCCCTAAGGTATTCGGTCTTTATGATAACGGGCAGAACAATGCCTTAAGCCCCTCGTGTCCAGGTATGCGCGAGAACTTCTGACGCGGCCGATGCCAAAACGCCAGCCTCCTCCTCGGTTATGATAAGAAATCGGGGAATGTGTATCAACAAGAGACAGTAAAAAAGGTTTACGCAGGGTCTTAATCTGAAAATAATCCTTGTAACGGGTCCCTGCTGCACGTCTGCGCCTGTGTCTCTATTATGCTGTATCCTGGACAGGTGTAGCATGTTGTTCATCTGTAAAACGAGAAGAACTTAGTTTGGAAAAAGAGCGTGCGAAAAATATATTTAAAACACAGCATGATTAAAAATGAATAAAATTGAGCTTTATTGGCTCTCATTGTTCATGCGTGCAGCCCCTTGTAAAGGGATACGTGGCTAGTAAGCTCCTTGTTTATTTATACCGGGTTCGTCTAACCGTGTCCGGGGTCTGAATGACCTGTTTTAGGAGCTTTGATCAGCAAAGCCGGATTAGTGTGTGGCTGTCAAGGCAGTCTCACATTCTTCCGCAGTCGAGGAACACTCGAAGTTACCTTTTAATGAGATGATACCGCATGGACCGGGCATTTTAAGTGTAAGAGACGCGTAATGCGGTATTGCGTTAAAGCGGGCGAAAGCTTCGCGTCCCAATAGTGCTTGATGGCTACTTTTAAATGGGGCGATATGGAAGATTAGCTTTTCGTGACGGAAGATGTCGGATGAACCGAACACGACTTCTAGTAGTAAGGAGCCCGTACAATTGGCGTAAGGGCCTGGCGTTACTCCTTTAAAGGAAGTGTTGCTATGGCGAATTTTGGTAGGGTCTATCCCCATTCTGCGGATTGTGTCCTGGTATAGCAGGTTTATATCGCTGCCGCCATCCATTAGGACTTGTGTAAATTGTAGTCCGTCGATTATAGGATGCAATATCAAAGCAGTCCATCCCGCGTTTCGAATACTTCTGGAGTAATCCTGATGGTCGAAAGTAATTGGTTTTGTCATCCAATTTCGGGACTCCGCTGGGGTGGACCGTGCGGCGCGTACTTTAGTAGGTGCCGCCCTATTTTTCCTTGTTATCACTTGAAGTGAGTTCACTGTTTTGACTTCTTGTGGGAAGTTCTTTTGTTTTTCGGCGCTCTGCTTGTGGGTTTCGTCATCGTCCTCGCTCGGTGTGTCGAGCCCCTTGTGTTCGGCGTTAAGTCGGCCGGACTGCTTGAAGACCCAACAATCTCTGTGGGTATGGTTTGCAGACTTCCCGGGGGTACTATGGATTTGACATATCCTGTCCAAGATTTTGTTTAGGTTGGATAGCTCGTCACTGTTGTCCTTAAGAGGCAGTGTTTTGTTGTTCGGCCGAGAGCTTTTGAACCCGGCGTTGACTGTCGTGTTCGTTGGGCCATTTTCCTTAGTCCGGCGCTGGTCTTTTCTGCGTCGTGGTTTCCCATTTCCATCCCTGACCTCGGATGTACTCGCGTCGCTGGTGCTGCATCTTGCCAGCCAGCTATCTTCTCCCGTGCAAAAGCGGGTCATGAGGCTTGTTAGTGCGGCCATTGTCCTTGGCTTTTCCTGGCCGAGGTGTCTGGCGAGCCATTCGTCTCGGACGTTATGTTTGAAGGCTGCTAAGGCTTCGACGTCCGGACAGTCGACTATTTGGTTCTTTTTGGTGAGGAACCTGTTCCAGAATTTGCGGGCTGACTCTCCGGGCTGTTGAGTTATGTGACTTAAATCGTCTGCATCCGGAGGGCGGACATAAGTCCCCTGAAAATTTGCCCGAAACGCATCCTCGAGCTCTTCCCAACTTCCAATGGTATTTTCTGGGAGGCTTTTGAGCCAATGCCGGGATGGCCCTTTGAGCTTGAGGGGTAGGTATTTTATGGCATGGAGATCATCTCCTCTAGCCATATGTATGTGTAGGATGTAATCCTCAATCCAGACTCTGGGGTCTGTTGTTCCGTCGTATGCCTCTATGTTTACGGGCTTGAATCCCGCTGGAAATTCATGATCCAGTACCTCATCGGTGAAACATAGGGGGTGTGCGGCGACCCTGTATTTGGGTGTGCCGTTATTTTCGAATACTCGACGTGTTGTGTTGCTCCCTGGAGCCTTCTTTCTTGGCCCATAGATGGACCTGACCGGGCCATCCTTTTTGCGAGGATCCTTATGTGGATCGTCTACCAGCTTGTGTGCGGCGCCGCTTGCCGCTCTTTGCTTGTCATGTGGTCGTCTATCCGGCCAGGCAGCCTCTTTGTTTTTTGACTGTGGGGGCTCTACGGCCTCCTCGTCAAATTCGAGTAACAGCTTGCGCTTCGGGTAGCTCTTTGCTTGGTGACTACCGCCGTATTTATCTGCGGTCTTGAGTACTTTGCTCCATCTCATTCTGAGTACGTCTTCCGCTGTTTTGAGCTTCCGCTTCTGCTTCTTCAAACTTCTTGCAGTGGCGACGGGCCTTTTGTGGAGGTTCTCATGCTCCGGTGATGTGTCCGGCGTGAGATCATCTGGACTGTTGTTTTCACCGGGGATGGGTTGCTCATCCAATTCATCCTGTTCGGACGGTTGCTTGGTGGCATGTTCGTCGTCCACTAGTTCGCCCTGCTCTACGGCTGGGTCTGTATGGGTGCTGTTGTTATCGAGGCGGGACTTCGGGCGGCGCTTGCGTCGCCGTTTTGGCTGTTTTTCGGGGGAATTATCCTTCACCGCGTCTCGTTGTTCCTCGTTGTCGCTTCCTTTTGATGTATCCACCATGTATACATCGTGAGTTGAGGTGGCTTTCCAGTGCCCTGTGGGCGCTGGTTCTTGGTCGTCTCCGGCATCGTCGTCCATACTGTCGATGTCTTTGGAGTCGAAGTCTAGCATGTCGGTTAGGTCGTCGACAGTGGATACAAAGTGGGTGGTGGGTGGGATTTGAATTCCTTCGTCGTCCGCATCCCAACTATCCTGACCGTAGTCCGACCAGGGCTCTCCTGATAACGACAGATACTTTAGCGAGTTCAGGATGTTGCCAAAAGGCGAGTGCTGAAAGATGTCCGCAGCGGTGAACTCCATGATCGGCGCCCAATCGAGTTCGATTGGTACGGGCGCGGGAGGTTCAGAATCCAGTGAGGAATCCGGCACCTCGGAGTCACGAGCTTCACAAGGGACAGGGTCGGTATTCGGCTCCATCGTCGTAGAGGTAGCAGCCCCCGAGGCGGTGTCTAGCCACCTATCCTCGATCTGCGCAGCTGGCTCCGAGTTAAGGGTCGGAGCGGACTCTCGTGCGGCCTCCAGGGCACTGTTCGGCAGCAGAGCTAAATCATGCCCATCGCGACAGTGCGGCACGCTCGGTTGTTGCTCGAATCCATCAAAGATCAAGTCTCCGCGGACATCGGCCGTATAGTTCAAACTTCCAAATCTGACCTGATGGCCAGGGGCGTAGCTTTCGATCTGCTCCAGATGGCCAAGCGAATTAGCCCGCAGTGCAAAACCGCCGAATACAAAGATCTGTCCGGGGAGAAAAGTCTCACCCTGGACCACGTCGTTCTTGATGATCGAAGGAGCCATCGGTCCTATGAGCGACGACACAGAGGAACTCTCAATGAAAGCACCAATGTCGGTGTCAAAACCGGCGGATCTCGGGTAGGGGGTCCCGAACTGTGCGTCTAGGCGGATGGTAACAGGAGACAAGGGACACGATGTTTTTACCCAGGTTCGGGCCCTCTCGATGGAGGTAAAACCCTACTCCTGCTTGATTGATATTGATGATATGGGTAGTACAAGAGTAGATCTACCACGAGATCAAGGAGGCTAAACCCTAGAAGCTAGCCTATGGTATGATTGTTGTTCGTCCTATGGACTAAAACCCTCCGGTTTATATAGACACCGGAGAGGGCTAGGGTTACACAGAGTCGGTTACAATGGTAGGAGATCTACATATCCGTATTGCCAAGCTTGCCTTCCATGCCAAGGAAAGTCCCATCCGGACACGGGACGAAGTCTTCAATCTTGTATCTTCATAGTCTTGGAGTCCGGCCAATGATGATCCCTAGTCTAGCTCCGGCTTAGAGATACCTCTCCGACAATCGGAGTGACAAAACCTAATCTCGTAATACGCCAACTCAACATGTACCTTTGGAGACACTTGTACAGCTCCTTTATAATCACCCAGTTACGTTGTGATGTTTGGTAGCACACAAAGTGTTCCTTCGGTAAACGGGAGTTGCATAATCTCATAGTTTTAGGAACTTGTATAAGTCATGAAGAAAGCAATAGCAACATACTAAACGATCAAGTGCTAAGCTAACGGAATGGGTCAAGTCAATCACATCATTCTCCTAATGATGTGATCCCGTTAATCAAATGACAACACATGTCTATGGTTAGGAAACATAACCATCTTTGATTAATGAGCTAGTCAAGTAGAGGCATACTAGTGACATTAAGTTTGTCTATGTATTCACACATGTATCATGTTTCCGGTTAATACAATTCTAGCATGAATAATAAACATTTATCATGATATGAGGAAATAAATAATAACTTTAATATTGCCTCTAGGGCATATTTCCTTCAGTCTCCCACTTGCACTATAGTCAGTAATCAAGATTACACAGTAATGATTCTAACACCCATGGAGTCTTGGTGCTGATCATGTTTTGCTCATGGAAGAGGCTTAGTCAACAGGTCTGCAATATTCAGATCCGTATGTATCTTGCAAATCTCTATGTCTCCCACCTGGACTTGGTCCCGGATGGAATTGAAGCGTCTCTTGATGTGTTTGGTCCTCTTGTGAAATCTGGATTCCTTTGCCAAGGCAATTGCACCAGTATTGTCAAAGAAGATCTTCTTTGGTCCCGATGCACTAGGTATGACACCTAGATCGGAAATGAACTCCTTCATCCAGACTCCTTCATTTGCTGCTTCCGAAGCAGCTATGTACTCCGCTTCGCATGTAGATCCCGCCACGACGCTTTGTTTAGAACTGCACCAACTGACAGCTCCACCGTTCAATATAAACATGTATCTGATTTGTGATTTAGAATCGTCTGGATCAGTGTCAAAGCTTGCATCGACGTAACCATTTACGACTAGCTCTTTGTCACCTCCATAAACGAGAAACATATCCTTAGTCTTTTTCAGGTATTTCAGGATATTCTTGACCGCTGTCTAGTGATCCACTCCTGGATTACTTTGGTACCTCTGTGCCAAACTTATTGCTAAGCATACGTCAGGTCTGGTACACAGCATTGCATACATGATAGAGCCTATGGCTGAAGCATAGGGAACATCTTTCATTTTCTCTCTATCTTCTGCTGTGGTCTGGCATTGAGCCTGAATCAACTTCACACCTTGTAATACAAGCAAGAATCCTTTCTTTGCCTGATCCATTTTGAACCTTTTCAAAACTTTATCAAGGTATGTGCTTTGTGAAAGTCCAATCAAACGTCTTGATCTATCTCTATAGATCTTGATGCCCAATATGTAAGCAGCTTCACCGAGGTCTTTCATCGAAAAACTTTTGTTCAAGTATCCCTTTATGCTATCCAGAAATTCTATATCATTTCCAATTAACAATATGGTATCTACATATAATATCAGAAATGCTACAGAGCTCCTACTCACTTTCTTGTAAATGCATGCTTCTCCAAAAGTCTGTATAAAACCATATGCTTTGATCACACTATCAAAGCGTTTATTCCAACTCCGAGAGGCTTGCACCAGTCCATAAATGGATCGCTGGAGCTTGCACACTTTGTTAGCACCTTTTGGATTGACAAAACCTTTCGGTTGCATCATATACAACTCTTCTTCCAGAAATCCATTCAGGAATGCAGTTTTGACATCCATTTGCCATATTTCATAATCATAAAATGCGGCGATTGCTAACTTGATTCCGACAGACTTAAGCATCGCTACGGGTGAGAAAGTCTCATCGTAGTCAACCCCTTGAACTTGTCGAAGACCTTTCGCAACAAGTCGAGCTTTGTAGACAGTTACATTACCATCAGCGTCAGTCTTCTTCTTGAAGATCCATTTATTCTCGATGGCTTGCCGATCATCGGGAAAGTCAACCAAAGTCCATACTTTGCTCTCATACATGGATCCTATCTCAGATTTCATGGCCTCAAGCCATTTTGCGGAATCTGGGCTCATCATCGCTTCCTCATAGTTCGTAGGTTCGCCATGGTCAAGTAACATGACTTCCAGAATAGGATTACCGTACCACTCTGGTGCGGATCTTACTCTGGTTGACCTATGAGGTTCGGTAGTAACTTGATATGAGGTTTCATGATCAGTATCATTAGCTTCCTCACTGATTGGTGTAGTTGTCACAGGAACCGGTTCTTGTGATGAACTACTTTCCAATAAGGGAGCAGGTACAGTTACCTCATCAAGTTCTACTTTCCTCCCACTCACTTCTTTCGAGAGAAACTCCTTCTCTAGAAAGGATCCGAATTTAGCAACAAAAATCTTGCCCTCAGATCTATGATAGAAGGTGTACCCAATAGTCTCTTTTGGGTATCCTATGAAGACACATTTCTCTGACTTGGGTTCGAGCTTATCTGGTTGAAGTTTCTTCACATAAGCATCTCAACCCCAAACTTTAAGAAACGACAACTTTGGTTTCTTGCCAAACCACAGTTCATAGGGCGTTGTCTCAAAGGATTTTTATGGTGCCCTGTTTAACGTGAATGGGGCTGTCTCTAAAGCATAACCCCAAAACGATAGCGGTAAATCAGTAATAGACATCATAGATCGCACCATATCTAGTAAAGTACGATTAAGACGTTCGGACACACCATTTCGTTGTGGTGTTCCGGGTGGCGTGAGTTGCGAAACTATTTCACATTGTTTCAAATGTAAACCAAACTCGTAACTCAAATATTCTCCTCCATGATCAGATCGTAGGAACTTTATCTTCTTGTTACGATGATTTTCCACTTCACTCTGAAATTCTTTGAACTTTTCAAATGTTTCAGACTTGTGTTTCATCAAGTAGATATACCCATATCTGCTCAAATCATCTGTGAAGGTGAGAAAATAACGATACCCGCTGCGAGCCTCAATATTCATTGGA
The DNA here is from genome assembly GCA_963921465.1 of Triticum timopheevii. Lineage (NCBI taxonomy): Eukaryota > Viridiplantae > Streptophyta > Magnoliopsida > Poales > Poaceae > Triticum > Triticum timopheevii. The sequence continues at coordinate 77,388,614 of OY997266.1, read as the reverse complement.
CCACATACATCAGTATGTATGATTTCCAACAAATCAGTTGCTTGCTCCATAGTTCTGGAGAACGGCGTTTTAGTCATCTTGCCCATGAGGCACGGTTCGCAAGTACCAAGTGATTCATAATCAAGTGATTCTAGAAGTCCATCAGTATGGAGTTTCTTCATGCGCTTTACACCAATATGACCCAAATGGCAGTGCCACAAATAAGTTGCACTATCATTATCAACTCTGCATCTTTTGGCTTCAACATTATTAATATGTGTATCACTACTACCGAGATTTAATAAAAATAGACCACTCTTCAAGGGTGCATGACCATAAAAGATATTACTCATATAAATAGAACAACCATTATTCTCAGATTTAAATGAATAACCGTCTCGCATCAAACAAGATCCAGATATAATGTTCATGCTTAACGCTGGCACCAAATAACAATTATTCTGGTCTAAAACTAATCCCGAAGGTAGATGTAGAGGTAGCATGCCGACCGCGATCACATCGACTTTGGAACCATTTCCCACGCGCATCGTCACCTCGTCCTTAGCCAATCTTCGCTTAATCTATAGTCCCTGTTTCGAGTTGCAAATATTAGCAACAGAACCAGTATCAAATACCCAGGTGCTACAGCGAGCATTAGTAAGGTACACATCAATAACATATATATCACATATACCTTTGTTCACCTCGCCATCCTTTTTATCCGCCAAATACTTGGGGCAGTTCCGCTTCCAGTGTCCAGTCTGCTTGCAGTAGAAGCACTCAGTCTCAGGCTTAGGTCAAGATTTGGGTTTCTTCTCTTGAGCAGCAACTTGCTTGATGTTCTTCTTGAAGTTCCCCTTCTTCTTCCCTTTACCCTTTTTCTTGAAACTGGTGGTCTTATTGAGCATCAAGACTTGATGCTCCTTCTTGATTTCTACCTCCGCAGCCTTTAGCATTGCGAAGAGCTCGGGAATAGTCTTGTCCATCCCTTGCATATTATAGTTCATCATGAAGCTCTTGTATCTTGGTGGCAGTGATTGAAGAATTCTGTCAATGACACTATCATCAGGAAGATTAACTCCCAGTTGAATCAGGTGATTATTATACCCAGACATTTTGAGTATATGTTCACTGACAGAATTATTCTCCTCCATCTTACAGCTATAGAACTTATTGGAGACTTCATATCTCTCAATTTGGGCATTTGCTTGAAATATTAACTTCAAATCCTGGAACATCTCATATGCTCCATGACGTTCAAAACGCCGTTGAAGACCCGGCTCCAAGCCGTAAAGCATGGCACACTGAAGTATCGAGTAGTCATCAGCTTTGCTCTGCCAGACGTTCTTAACATCGTTAGTTGCATCTGCGGCAGGCCTGGCACCCAGCGGTGCTTCCAGGACGTAATTCTTCTGTGCAGCAATGAGGATAATCCTCAAGTTACGGACCCAGTCCGTGTAATTGCTACCATCATCTTTCAACTTAGCTTTCTCAAGGAACGCATTAAAATTCAACGGAACAACAGCACGAGCCATCTATTTACAACATACATAGACAAGAAAAATACTATCAGGTACTAAGTTCATGATAAATTTAAGTTCAATTAATCATATTACTAAAGAACTCCCACTTAGACAGACATCTCTCTAGTCATCTAAGTGATTACGTGATCCAAATCAACTAAACCATGTCCGATCATCACGTGAGATGGAGTAGTTTTCAATGGTGAACATCACTATGTTGATCATATCTACTATATAATTCACGTTCGACCTTTCGGTCTCCGTGTTCCAAGGCCATATCTGTATATGCTAGGCTCGTCAAGTTTAACCTAAGTATTCCGCATGTGCAACTGTTTTGCACCCGTTGTATTTGAACGTAGAGCCTATCACACCCAATCATCACGTGGTGTCTCAGCACAAAGAACTTTCGCAACGGTGCATACTTAGGGAGAACACTTCTTGATAATTAGTGAGAGATCATCTTAAAATGCTACCGTCAAACAAAGCAAGATAAGATGCATAAAGGATAAACATCACATGCAATCAATATAAGTGATATGATATGGCCATCATCATCTTGTGCTTGTGATCTCCATCTCCAAAGCACCTTCGTGATCACCATCGTCACCGGTGCGACACCTTGATCTCCATCATAGCATCGTTGTCGTTACGCCATCTATTGCTTCTACGACTATCGCTACCGCTTAGTGATAAAGTAAAGCAATTACAGGGCGTTTGCATTTCATACAATAAAGCGACAACCATATGGCTCCTGCCAGTTGCCGATAACTTCGGTTACAAAACATGATCATCTCATACAATAAAATATAGCATCACGTCTTGACCATATCACATCACAACATGCCCTGCAAAAACAAGTTAGACGTCCTCTACTTTGTTGTTGCAAATTTGACGTGGCTGCTACGGGCTGAGCAAGAACCATTCTTACCTACGCATCAAAACCACAACGATAGTTCGTCAAGTTAGTGATGTTTTAACCTTCGCAAGGACCGGGCGTAGCCACACTCGGTTCAACTAAAGTTGGAGAAACAGACACCCGCCAGCCACCTGTGTGCAAAGCACGTCGATAGAACTAGTCTCACGTAAGCGTACGCGTAATGTCGGTCCGGGCTGCTTCATCCAACAATGCCGCCGAACCAAAGTATGACATGCTGGTAAGCAGTATGACTTGTATCGCCCACAACTCACTTGTGTTCTACTCGTGCATATAACATCTGCGCATAAAACCAGGCTCGAATGCCACTGTTGGGGAACGTAGTAATTTCAAAAAAAATCCTACGCACACGCAAGATCATGGTGATGCATAGCAACAAGAGGGGAGAGTGTTGTCCATGTACCCTCGTAGACCGAAAGCGGAAGCGTTAGAACAACGCGGTTGATGTAGTCGTACGTCTTCACGGCCCGATCAAGCACCGAAACTACGGCACCTCCGAGTTCTAGCACACGTTCAGCTCGATGACGATCCCCGTACTCCGATCCAGCAGAATGTCGGGGAAGAGTTCCGTCAGCACGACGGCATGGTGACGATCTTGATGTTCTAACGTCGCAGGGCCTCGCCTAAGCACCGCTACAATATTATCGAGGAGGACTATGGTGGAGGGGGGCACCGCACACGGCTAAGAGATCAAGAGATCAATTGTTGTGTCTATGGGGTTCCCTCCTCCCCCGTATATAAAGGAGTGGAGGAGGGGCTGGCCAAGGGGGGTGGCGCACCCTAGGGGGGAGTCCAACCCCCACCGGGAGTAGGACTCCCCCCTTTCCTATTAGGAGAGGGAGAGGGAAGGAAGAGAAGGGAGGGAGGAAGGAAAGGGGGGCGGCCCCCCTCCCAATTCGGATTGGGCTTGGGGGGCGTGCCCCCTCCTTTGCTACTCTCCCCTCCTTTCCACTAAGGCCCAATAAGGCCCATATACCTCCCGGGGGGTTCCGATAACCTCCCGGAGCTCCGGTATTGTCCCAATCTCACCCGGAACCTTTTTGGTGTCCAAGTATAGTCGTCCAATATATCAATCTTTATTTCTCGACCATTTCGAGACTCCTCGTCATGTCCGTGATCACATCCGGGACTCCGAACAACCTTCGGTACATCAAAACTCATAAACTCATAATAGAACTGTCAACGAAACATTAAGCGTGCGGACCCTACGGGTTCGAGAACTATGTAGACATGACCTAGAACTGTTTCCGGTCAATAACCAATAGCGGAACCTAGATGCTCATATTGGCTCCTACATATTCTACGAAGATCTTTATCGATCAAACCGCATAACAACATACGTTGTTCCCTTTGTCATCGGTATGTTACTTGCCCGAGATTCGATCGTCGGTGTCTCAATACCTAGTTCAATCTCGTTACCGACAAGTCTCTTTACTCGTTACGTAATGCATCATTCCGTAACTAACTCATTAGCTACATTGCTTGCAAGGCTTATAGTGATGTGCATTACCGAGAGGGCCCAGAGATACCTCTCCGACAATCGGAGTGACAAAACCTAATCTCGAAATACGCCAACTCAACATGTACCTTTGGAGACACCTGTAGAGCTCCTTTATAATCATCCAGTTACGTTGTGACGTTTGGTAGCACACAAAGTGTTCCTCCGGTAAACGGGAGTTGCATAATCTCATAGTTGTAGGAACTTGTATAAGTCATGAAGAAAGCAATAGCAACATACTAAACGATCAAGTGCTAAGCGAACGGAATTGGTCAAGTCAATCACATCATTCTCCTAATGATGTGATCCCGTTAATCAAATGACAACACATGTCTATGGTTAGGAAACATAACCATCTTTGATTAATGAGCTAGTCAAGTAGAGGCATACTAGTGACTTTAAGTTTGTCTATGTATTCATACATGTATCATGTTTCCGGTTAATACAATTCTAGCATGAATAATAAACATTTATCATGATATGAGTAAATAAATAATAACTTTATTATTGCCTCTAGGGCATATTTCCTTCATAATGTGCATAGGGTGTAGTGAAAAACGAGTGGCACTCAACACAATAGAAAGAGCGAATGTTCATCATGTGTGAGGCAATCAAGGCAAGCATGTAGCAATCAATGGGACATGGCATATGTGAAGGAATGACATTGTTGCAACCAAACATGTGATAGGAGCAAGTAATCCAAGAAGTGGATGCAACATGAGAAAGCATAGAAATCAAGTCGTGCAAACTAGTGGAGCGAAGATGCAACACACTAGAGGAAATCATGGCAATCATGTCATGTGAGCAAATAAGAGATATAGGCAATGCACATGACATATCGCGAGCACGAACACAAAGCAAGATCATAGTATCATCGTAGGCATGGATCACTGAGGAAACATGGCAAGAACAAGCAATATCTCCACCAAGCTTGCAAATACACATACAAGTAGTAGAATCAATCATCATGTGTAATGCAAAGCATGGGTCACAAATGCATGTCAAAGGCATAGGAATGAGCATATCATGCAAAGTGAACATGGCAAGATGGGCATATAAGATGTAATGGACGATAACCGGTAACCATGTGAGAGCCATGTAGAAGAAATGCGTGAAGAGAGCGGTGGGAAAGGCAAACCATGTGATCCCAAGTCATTGTTGCTCTCTAGAGCTCGTTTTGTCAACTCATGGGATTGTGAGGTTTACAAGTATTCAAGGGTACCTACACAAAAGAAACACAAAACAAAGAAATTGTGCGCGTGGTAAATATACACATCATCCATCATGATGTGTATGTGCACATGTGAGTTAGCACAAGATAAGCATCACTCAAAGAAATTTGATGCATGGTATAAGAACATGTCATCCATCATGAAAGAATAGTTGTTATGTATGACACGATGGGGACACAAATTGAGAATGCAAGTATATGGCACATCACTAGCATGTTTATTCATGGGGAGCATATGGTGCACACAAGTAGTGGGATCATGCAGTGGATAGGATGAATCAAAATATTCTAAAATGTATGAGCAAACTATGGGGGTGTCCTCATGAGCAATAGTGGAAACATCATATGGAGAAAATGGAGAACATTCAAAGCAATGCATATCCGAAGCTAGGTGGTCATGGCATGGCATATGAGATAAATGATGCAAAGGAAGCATATCAGTATCATCACAAGAAAAACAAATGCCAATAACCATGGGCTTGTCATCTATGCCATAAGTACAAATTGGGTTTATGTTGATGGCATATACATAGTCACTATGAAGAGATTGCAAATATGACATATGGTTGATCTCATGCATAGCATATGACAAGTCAAGCGGATTGTCAAACATGATGTGACCTAGAGAATTGTCACAAGAAATCCTATGTAACATGGAATCACAACTAATAGACTCCACATGAGAATCATCATACTCATCATAAATTGGCAAATCATCGCATGGGGAAATCGCACTAGCATGAAGCATGGCAATAGGTGGATCAACATCATGCAAGCAATCAATGTCAAGAATGTCCACTAGTGGGACAAGAGCATCAGCGTCACCTATGTTACCGATGTCATTCCACTCATGTGGTGTAGGTGAGGTGGCAAAGACCAAATGGTGGTCATCATCTCCACCTTTCCCTCCACGAAATCCACCAATTTCTTGCATCTTCCCACGAATTTCCGCCCAAATCCGTCACCCCCGGGCACCCGGACCTCAAACCCCGGGCACCCGGACCCCCCCCCCCCCCCCCCCGTGCATCCCCGCTGACCCCCCCGGGTGCCCGCACCCCAAGCCCCGGGCACCCGCACCCCCGGGCTGTTTGCCCCTGACCACCCCGGGTGCCCGCACCCCCAAACCCCGGGTGCCCGCACCTCCCGAATCAGCCCACTTACACTCACCGTTACGACCATAACTTTCTCTCCGGGAGTCCAATTTTGACGTTCTTTAGCTCGTTGAGTAGCTATTGACATCCCCCATCCATCTAGATAGGTTCCAACAACATTTGACTCCACCAAAAATTTGGCATTTTGGCATCTTCGCATATGCCATCCACCATATCATCCGCCAAGCCACCATAGCTTTCCGCAACCTAACCCATTTTCGATCCATATAGCATTTGTGGTTGATTGAGTGGTGACTTGAGTCTCCTAAGGTGTTTCGGCTACTTAGGGACGGTTGCTTCGTCATCAACCACCACCACCACTTCCACATTGCTAACTTCGGAACCACCAACGCATTTCGCTACCACCATTTGACATTTTCCTTGAGATTTTGAGTTCGTGGTTTTTTATCGTTTCCTAAGGTGTTTCGGCTACTTAGGGATGGGTCTACATCATCTTGGTTTCTACATCAAGAACACCACCACTCATCATCGCCATGAGGTCGTCATCAACATCGACCACTCCACCATTTTGACAACCTAACCGTAAGCAAGAACGGTAACCTCTATATCATCTCGGTATCGTGGTATCCCTTCATTGTAGATTCTTGCCATTACATTGTTAACCCCTTAGCCCATTTTGCATCACTTGCCTATTGAGACTAGCCATTGAGTATTGCCGGCAACGTTACTTGTGCACATTAGTGATCCGTACCTCCCATTGCATACATACATATCATATTGGTATCATCATATCATCCCTTGTGTCACAAGATTGTTCCCGCATATACACAATTGCTACCTTGGTTTGTGCATTTCGCATAAGTGGCCATATCAAAAGAAAAGAAAAAGAGAATAAGCTTTTAAGCAAAAACAGAGCAAAGAGCTTGTAAGCAATAGCCATAGCATCATACCATATTGCACATAAGATTGTCATATCCGATCATCTTGGATCATCTTGAGAGGAACACCGAACAAAATCTCATCAAACCAACAAATCACAAAAAAAATGGGGCTATTTTTGGTGGGGAATTTTCGAAATTGGGGAAGAACACACAAAATTAGGCTAGAAAACAAGATGGGGGCTCCAAATTCGTGAGAAACCATGGCTCATGATACCAAGATGTTGTAGGGTGGAACCCTAAGTGAAGATCTTTCATGAATTGGAGGGGGAATCCCCAAGAACAAGATGAACACAAGAGAGAAAACAAGAGGAACACTCAAGAACAAGTCCAATCACACATCCACTAGACCAACAATCACACAAGATCCACAAGGTACATGAACAATCAAAGGGAAACAAGATGCATGGTAGAGTTCATCCCAAATCCTATGAAGGAGATGAGGGCTTGATGATCTAGGTAGATCCTTCCCTCAAGGGGAGCTTGAATCCCTAGGGATCTTCTCCAATGGAGGTCTTGTACTCCAATGGAGTCTTCTCTCTCAAGAGGAATCCCACAAGGGGAGGTACATGAGCTAAGCTCTATGATTTATGTCTATTCTTAGCTATCCTCTAAATGAGCTAGGTGAGAGGTACTTATAGTCTAGGGACGAAATAGAGGGAGAGGGGGATACAAAGGTCCAAAATGACCCTCCAAACGCACACACACTCGGATGGGTCCGGGCACCCGGGGCAAAGGGGTCCGGGCACCCGGACTGGACAGAGGCGCGCGCCAGGCGGGGCCGGGCACCCGGGGCTGCAAGGGCCCGGCACCCGGATTGGGCCAAGGGCCGGCTGGAGAGGGGTCGGGCACCCGGGGTGCCAAGCCCGGGCACCCGGGGGGGGAGGCAGCAGCTCCAGCGCAGGGGCCGGGCACCCGGGGCGGCGGCTGCAGCGCCCAGCAGCAGGGCCGGGCACGCGGGGCGTCCAGGGAGGGGGCCGGCCGGCTGCTAGGGGACCGGGCACCCGGGAATGTCCACGTCCGGGCACCCGGAGTGTCCAGGGGTCTCCGGTCCTCTCGTTCTTCATGCTTCTCTCCTTCTCCTTCTTCTTGTGTGTCCGGGTCTTCGTCCTCGCCTCCACACGGTCATCTCCCAAGTACCTAAGAAAGCATAACATCTCCGTTTGAGGTAGGACCCGATTCATATGCGATTCCGAACGAGACTCGAAGAGGAAAGAAGTGACCTCGTTGTCGATGTTGCATGCACGTGCTCTTGTCACCGGTCCTCTCGGTGCTTGCGATGGTGATGGCGTGTCCATGTGGATGGACGAGGGATGCTCCGCATCAAAACTCTTGATAAATAAACGAGCCGACAACAGTGACTGAAATTCAGCTTCGTGGATAGCCTTTCTCCTAGTCGACCATGTTGCCCACAAGGTTAATGCCATGGCGACGAACTCGGCATGAGAAACCGAGGACTGCATCGAGAACAACCAATTTCTAGTATTGTCTTCCCTAGTGTAGATCATGTGTTCAACCACCTCTTCTTGTGCCAGAGCCCATACGCAACAGGACATCGAGCACTCGAGAAGCGAATGCCTCCAAGAATTCTCACAGACAGAGCAAACAGTTTGGAGTGTCAGGCCTCTAGTTAGTTGCTCCCTCAAATTGACCAAACCAATATTACTTTGGCCCCATCTCACAGTTTCTGAAAAGATTGCTCGGCTGGACGCAACCTAGCCGGTGACACTCCGTTGCTCGCCGCCGGCGCTGCCTGCTCGCAACAGGATATCGAGCATTCGATTGTGCGTGATTGATCTATAAAAATATTGTTGTGAGCAGGGAAGTTTAGTATATGCTTGCTTATTTTTGGTACATGAGGCAAACGATGTAGTCTTTGTTTTGTTACATTCTTATTACTCGAACTGGAAATTAAGTTAATTTCTTCTTCATTTTTTCTTCAAAAAATGCAAGGCTTGAATATATGCTGTTGCTGGCTTGCTACACTCTCGATATTCTTAAGAAGTCGAGGTAATAAAAGATCCCATTCCTGGAAAACAAAATCAACGGAGCAAATGATCCTTTTATCTAGTGCAATCGACAAGATTCAGGCCTGGTGCACGCAGAAAAAAAAATCTTGACATGTATGCACTAACTAGAGTGGATATGTATTTGCTGCTTCAGTTTAAGGGGAGTCGAATGACTATATGTATTTGTCATCTCCTTATAATCACAGTTTGAGGCAAGCATCCCCTAACAGTCACATGTTGAAACAGGCATCTCCTAATAATCACAGGAAAAAGCACGCAACATGGGCGAATGTTGTGCATGCTTCACCGCATTGCGATGCTGATTTCGCGAACCCCGCCAGTGGCACTTACACAGGATCTTACAAGACATTGTGTTACTAGATTATTTTTAGCTGTTTAGACACTTCTTCGCAGGACAGTTCCATCCTCCATCGTCCTGAAGTGCGTAACCTGAATAAAAAAGAATATCAGATTTCAGAAACTAATCAGCTGCTGAACAGAGGGCGGACAATGGCATTTGCAAGAATTACCACATGGTTCGAGCATCAAGTAAATTTGCATATCAAGTTTCGTCCGGAACAGAAATGTCACATGTAACCATTTGAGTGCATATATGTTTTTTGGAGGAAAAAGATGCGTCATATGACCGAATAGGACTGAGCTATTTATCCTTTACCTTATCTAGCTTGTCCTTCATTGGTGTTTCTAACACTATCTTCTGAACACAAAACCGTTGGAGAACACGACGTTCAAGCATAACCTCAAACTGAATATCACTGTTGCTCGATGACACGCATGATATTACCTTCTTCTCAGTCCCCACCTTCTCTAGAGGTCAGCAAATATAACGACACACCGATGAGAATACATATTTCTGTGCTTCAATGATTACAGGGTTAAAGCAAGAGCTATGGTGGAATGGACAACAGACCTGCCATGAAAGGAGACTGGAACATTGGATTGGCCTTGGTATGATCTCCACCATCATGAATAATGTTTCTAACATGCACTGGAGCTCCAAAATCAACACCGGAATTTTCTCTGTTAATGGAGAATGAAAAGAGCATCCATGTAAATCCATGAAATGAGTAGAGACTGATGTTTGAAGGGCACGCTACTTACATTGTTTTTACACAATCAACTTGAGCATGAATTTGGAACATTCCTCTTGAGGTTTCCTCAAGACACAAGTTTGCAGGAAGTTGTGTTGCTGCTGCTGCTGATTTTCCATTCTGCACCCCAGGATAGTTGGTCACTTCCGAGCCATCAGAACATGTTTCAGCTTCACTCATCTCATTTCTGAAATCTCCAGAAGGTTTAGATCTTTGTGTCGACGTCTTTGTTTCTGGCTTCTCGAGCCTCTCAGTCCCGCCTTTATTCTTCTCATCATTTTTTCTTGCCAACAGACTACTCGGCTCAGTATCGCCCTGAAACGTGTCATCACTAACATGGCCATCTTCCCAGAATGAATGTAGTCTGGACTCCTGAAAATCAATACCAGGATCAAACCCTTGCCTTCGTGAATCCTTGCCAGACTGCTGAGAACATGTAGTGTGTTGACCAACCACAGTTTCATTTACAGAACTCGCAGAATGAAATACGTCTGCATTTGATTTCTTGAGAGAGTCAAAATTATCTTCTTTCTTCTTGTCTGCCTTCTGTCCCAAGAAAGTACACATATCAATGTTGCTCGGAAGGTCCGTGGCACGGAATGTGTCTGAAAACTCTGTTTTATTGCCAAATATATCTGAAACAGGATTCTGCCAATGAATCTCGTCATACGCACTGTCAGGTCTGTGGAAAACAGGACGAACTTTTGAGGTAGGTCTCCATTCAGTTGATTGAAATCCATCCATATCTGGAATAGAATCAAAAGGTTTATCCTCGCGCATTACAGTGCAACTCAGTGGGTTGTTTCGTTGAGTGCTACCCTTCAGATGGGAGGTACAAGAACCCCAGTCAGCAAATTTCTCCTGAAGTGATAAACGGCAGCTTGGTTCTTGGGTTCTCTGTTGATCCATTGCCTTGTCTGGCCAATAATCTGCTTCAAGATTCTTCCAGTCTATTGCTCTTTTGTGGTATTCTTCTTCATCCCTGAATACTGACATTTCATCTAGATGTGCATCGATATTTGGAATATCAAACTTATCCAAGCTTGTATGGAAGTCATCCTTCTCGTTCATATTTTTCTCTGTGCATTTTACAGACAGTGTTGGTTTGTTGCTTGATATGTCCTTCACTGCTATGGAAGTGAACCAAAAAGAGGAAGACATTAGTTTAAGTGCACATGCATAACATTATACTCTGTACAACCCATCAATCATCAATGTCAAGAGTCTTTGCTGGAGAAAGAACAGAATCAGATAGCAAATATCACTAACCTGCAGCACATGAGCTTGATTCTTCACTGCAGAGAATAATATGGAAGGATCAGCAAGGGCAATGCCCCATGATTTGCATGGCACATGATACGAGCATTAAGAAAAACTGAACCCAGTCAAACATGACAGGCCAAGGTTAATTTGCTAATTACCTCAATGGGCTCTTCCTTTTCTCTGAATCATCATCTACCATGTCAGAAGACCAAGCAGAAGGGCCAAAAGTGATGTTTGTGCTGTGTATTTTCTTAGACGATGGTTGCCTGGCCAGAATTTTAACAAGATCAAATTGATGTGTTAATATAAATTCCAAGAGGATTTGTTGTTGTTACCTTTCCCAGTCAAACTGTAACATATCATTGTCATCATCCAGTAATGACTGATCAGAAAAGAGGTCATGCCCTGACGAGATTAAGAAACACAAAAGGCTCAGATTTTTTTTTAAATTGCACTAATTAGTCACAGTGCTATGGAAACTGCAAGCGCCCTGCTAGGCAGGCCAATGGTAAAAAAAAACAAGAGCTAGGAAAACAAAGCATATCCAGATTAGGCAGGCCAATGTTTCTCAACTGTACTTTATTTTTTCGAGAAAACGCAAAGGACCTTTGCGTTTCATTTCATTGAAAAGATAGGGGGTCGGTTACAGCCGTCCTAGGACGAATAAGCAGCGGGCAAAATACAGTGCTCAGTGCACATCCCATGAAGGGGGCAGGACTACTCTAAGGCCTGTCGCTCCGGCTCTAGCCCAGCAGGCGGCCTCTTCCTTGATCCGGTCCTCAGCGTACCAAGGGAGGGCTGCATATTGTCGAAAACGCATCTGTTCCTGTGCTTCCAGACCAACCATGGCACAAGGAGTGCAACGGAATGTAGGGCCTTGCGTTGTGCGTGCGGCGTGCCAGCCTTGGCGTGCTGCCACCACTCCTTGAGAGTTGCTTCCTGGGAGGGGGGCGGCGCTGGCATGCGCAGCCAGGCCAGGGTCTCATGCCAAGCCTGCCTGGAAAAGGGGCAGTCTAGCATAAGGTGTCGCATCGTTTCCGGCGCCTGGTCGCAAAGCAGGCAGCGCGGATGGTGTTGTAATCCGTGGCGTGCCAGTCGGTCGGCAGTCCAGCAGCGATCCAGGTCAGCGAGCCAGTGGAAAAACTTAACCCGGGGGGGAGCCCACGCCTTCCAAATCAACTTCCAGGAGGAGGAGTGTAAGGATCCCTGGAAGGTGGCCTCGTAGCAGGACTGCGCCGTATATGTGCCGCTCGCCGTCCACTTCCAGATCAACCGATCAGGGGCATCGCGTAGTGTGAGCTGCTGCGCCATGTGCCAGAGTTGTAGGTACTGACCAATCTCGTGGATGCCAAGGACGCCTTGGATGTCGCGGGCCCAGGAGTTGCCGTTGAGGCCTTCCGCCACCGTTCTGACCTTGCGTCGGCGCGAGGGGATGCATTTGTATAGAAGCGGCATGAGCTCACCAACCGAGCGCCCATTGAGCCAGCGATCTTCCCAGAACAGGGCCGTCGTGCCGTTTCCGATGGACATGTAAGTGGAGGCGAGAAACAGAGCGCGCTCGCTGCTGGAAAACTGGAGATCCAAGCCTTGCTAGGCGCGGTCGGCGTCCGTGCGTGAGAGCCAGAGCCACCTCAGTCTGAGCGTGAGGCCGGCTCGCTCCAGGTCACGCACCCCAAGGCCGCCAAGAGCCAGGGGGCGAGTGACAAGACGCCAGTTCACGTGGCAGTGTCCGCCATTGGCGGCGGCTCGCCCGGCCCATAGGAAGCCTCTTTGAATCTTTGCGAGCTGCTGTAGTGTCTTCTTCGGGGGTGCAAACGCAAGCAGCTGGTGTACCGGGATGGCGCATAGGACCGATTTGACAAGCGCCAGCCTGCCAGCCCGGTTCATGAGCCATGCCTTCCAGGCGGGGAGGTGCCCAGCGACTTTGTCGACCAGAGGTTGCAACTGTCCCGCGGACGGGCGGCGCGTCGTGAGGGGTATGCCGAGGTAGGTGACCGGTAGCGCGGCGGTAGCACATCCGAGGTTGGCGATTGTCTCGTGGGCGGTCTGGTCCCCGTGCAAGATGGTGGCGGAACTCTTGTTGTAGTTCACCTTCAGCCCCGATGCTCTTCCGAACAGGTCGAGGATTTCCTTGATAGCGGTCGCGTCGCTCTCGGTTGCATGGCAGAAGAGCATAACGTCGTCGGCGTATAGAGATATCGCCGGAATCGGTCTTCGCGGGTGCAGCGGCCTGAGGATGCCCATCCCATGGGCGCGCGAAATCAGCCGGCCAAGGGTGTCGACCGCGAGCACGAACAACTGCGGTGACAAGGAGTCCCCCTGCCGCAGGCCCTCCTTGTGCCATATCAGTGGTCCTGGCACGCCGTTCAGTAGGACCCGTGTGCTTGCCGAAGACAGCAGGATGGCGATCCATTCGAGGAACCGATGCCCGAAACCATATTGGCGCAGTACCTCAAAGAGGAACGGCCATGAGATGGAGTCGAAAGCCCGCGTAAGGTCGAGCTTGATCATCACCCTGGGAGCCCCAAGTTGGCTGAGCATCTTGAGGGACTGCCTGACGAGCACGAAGTTGTCGTGGAGGCTCCGTCCCATGATGAACGCATTCTGGTTGCGGCTGACAAGGCGGTCGAGCTTTGGGGCGAGCCGGAGCGAGAGGGTCTTGGCGAATACCTTGGCGACGATGTGGATTAGGCTTATCGGTCTGTAGTCGCGCAATTCTAGGGCGTAGGCGCGCTTCGGTAGAAGTGTGAGTAGGGCCTGGTTTAGCTTGCAGAATCCGCGACCGCGCAGCTCGAAAAGCTGCTGGAATACATCCATGAAGTCCTGCTTGACGATGCTCCAGCACGCGCGTATGAACTCGGCGTTGAAGCCGTCGGGGCCCGGTGCCTTGTGCGCGGGCAGGCGTTTCACCGCGTCCCAGACCTCCTCCGGACTTAAGGGCATGTCGAGGTCGGAGAGATCGCTCCCTGCAATGAGCTGCGACAGGTCCATCGTGTGGTCGCGCTCGGTCGCCGTGCCCAGCAGCGCGTCGTAGTGCATGAAGGCAGCCTCGGCCATCTCGCGGTGATCGGTGAGGATGATGCCGTTTGCAGAGAGGCGAAAGATGCGATTCTTCTGTCTTCGGAATGAGCATTGCCTGTGGAAGAAGGCGGTGTTGGCGTCGCCGTCTTTGAGGGTGGCAATGCGGGCGCGCTGTCTGGCGATCGTCCGTTCCAGGGAGGCGAGCCCAAGGTACGAGATTTTCAGTTGTTTGCGCAGCCAGTCCCCCGGAGGGGTGAGGATGCGGTCTTCCTGGGCTTTGTCGAAGCGCGCGATGAGCTCTCGAGCGATGGCCAGCTTGGTCTTCACATTGCCCATGACTTTGGCGCTCCAACTCGTCAAGGAGCGCGCCGTGGCCTGAAACCGTAGCATGAGACGGCGGAATGGGTCAGGGTCATGGACGGAGCCCCAAGTCGCAGCCACTGTGTCATGGAATCCGTCGAGGCGCAGCCAATGTTCCTCAAAGTGGAACCTTCGGTGAAGCGTAGGTGCGGGGGCGCAGTCCAGCAGCAAGGGCGCGTGGTCTGACACGACGGATGCCAGGCATGTCAAGTGGCATTCGCCATGTCCGTCCTCCCAGTCCGACGTGCACAGCACACGATCAAGGTGCACAAGGGTCGGTGGTGACTGCTCATTCGACCATGTGTACCGACGCCCATTGAGGTATACCTCCTTAAGCGCGAGATCGTTGACCAAGCGACGGAATTTTCCCGTGACAGTCCGCCCTGATTTCGCGTAGCTCCTCCAGGAATGCGATCTTTGCCGCATCTTCTTGTGGCCCGTAAACAATCGTGATCCACCAAGGAGTTCCTCCGGAGGTAGCGACGCGGGCCGAGATGGCATTGCTAGTAAACAGGGGGTCCGATATGGACACGACTCTGGTTTTCCACGCAAGCAAAATGCCGCCGCGCGTCCCCTGTGCCGGGAGGTACGTGTAATCGTCAAACTCCGAGCCAAGCGTGTCGAGCACGACAGACGAGCAGAGCAACTCAATCTTCGTTTCTTGCAAGCATACAATGGAGGCGCCGGTCGTGTCGATCAGCGTGCGGACGGCGTGGCGCCGCGCACGGGCGTTGAGACCGCGAACGTTCCATACAACTATCTTGAGGCCGTGATCCATAGAGGTTGGATCGACGGTGGGAAACGGCCAGGGAGGCCTGGCTCACGCACACCGGGTCGACGCGCGCCGTCGCGGGCAGCCCCGCCAAGCTAGCTGGGATCTCTCGATCAACCAGCGCTGCGATGGCCGACAACACGGACATCGGGATGGGTGCCGCGAATAGGTCGTCGTAAGCCTTCATCTCGGCGGCCGAGATCATCTGGTTGGTCCCCACGATTCCAAGCGTGCGGAGGACCTGCACTTGTGCGCGTCTTGCAGCTGTGGGAGGTGTCGCCGTTGTGGCCGTGGCAAAGGCAGAACGGCCCCGGCGAGGAGCGAAGTCGAGTGGTCGGCGGGTTTGCTTCCCTGGCGCCGGCAGGGCCGTGTTAAGCTCTTTGGTTGCAGCGGCGAGAAACTCTCCCAGCGTCCAGGAGCGAGCAGCGGGCGGCCCACGTGAGCGTCTCATGATAATGGGCAGGGAGGCGAAGCGGCCTGGCCCAGACCCATGCATACACGGACGTGTCGGGTCGGGGATGGCCGGGGCAGTCATGGCGGGCCCGGGGCTGACTGGTGCCGCAGAGAGCTGCATGGGCGTCTGTGGGTCCCGCCGCACAGGAGTGTGCGGTGCAGCATGGGCGGGAGATGCGGCGCCAAAGTCGAGCCCCGCGCTGTCCAATCCAACGCGCTCGGACGGGGTTGGTGGGGATGCGACTTGGTTAGCGCGTGGGATTGGTGCCCCCACCTGCTCAGACGTGGGGGATTCGCTGCTTTGGCCCGACAAAGCGGGCGTCAGTACTGGCGAAGCCAGCTGCGAGTCAGGTACTTCGCTGAGCACGGCCAGATCCCGACAAGCTGAGGGGGTGGGATCGACCGTTGGTGGCCCTACGGGATCGTCCTCGGGTAGGGAGGCCACCGGATCCGAGGGAGCAGGGGCGACAGAAGGTGGCCCAGCGGGATCGTCCTTGGGCAGGGAGGCCGCCGGATTCGAAATACCGGGTGGGGCCGGAGCCGCCGTAGCCATTGGCAGGTCGCCAGCTGTCCCTGGTGAGTCTGGCCGTGCAGCGACAGTAGAACCGTCAGCACTGCGGCCCTGGCCCACAGGCAAAGTGCACTCCCCTTTCCTTTTACCCTTTCCTTTTCTGGCGCGATGACGACGACGTGGGGCCCCTCTCTGGCAGGGCCACGGATGCATGCCCAGCCGAGCCTGGCGGGCCGTACGCGCCACCGCGCTGTTCGGGGCGGGCCAGCTCGCCACCATGGCCACGCCGTCCGCGCAGGAGGTGGTGAGGTCTCTGGTGCGCCATCCGAGGCAGTCCACCGCCATGCCGTCGGCGCGACCGGCTGGCTGTGTCTCCGAGCGCCGGCGCTTGCGGCCGCGTCGGCGGGCGCGGCCATGGCCGTGGCCAGGACCGTGGTCGTTGTCGTTGCCGGCGCCCTGATCCGGGCCAGGGCCTGGTCCCTCCAGAGCGCGAAGCGGTGTGGCTCTGATCAGCTCTGCGCGGACGATGTCGATGGAGATCGGGTAAGTGAGGGTTCTGACGGACGGAGCATCGGAGCTGGAGTGCGCTGGGATTTGCTCGACGACCTCCAGGATGGCTGCGCGCCGGATGCCTGCCGGGTCGTGCGTGCGACCGGACAGGCGGAACGTGGCGAGGTCGTCACGGGAGCGGGTGTGGGGGTGAAGACGCTCGATCCAGCAGCTCCGCCGGAGTATATGCTCAGCGGTGGAGAGGTGCCAGGCTTGGGCGGGGATACCGCGGAGTTCGAGCTCGACGCGGTACTCGAACCCGCCGGAGCCGGCGTGGGCAAGCTTGCTCCATGGACGCATCGAGAGGGAGAAACGGGGCGAGCGGATGAAGTGCTCGCCGGCCAGCCGGTCCATGGCGGCCTGGGAGCCGAAGAGGATCAGGAATTCTTCCGGGTGGTGCCCGTGCACGGAGAAGTCCCCCTCGACCAGGCCGAAGGCGTCGTAGAGCGCCGCGGCGACCTCCTCGCCGGCCACCTGCGGACGGTTGCCGGTGACAGAAGCCACCAGCGCGCGGGCCAGGACCCGCTCCGCCTCCTCCATCTCCACGGTGTGCGACACAATAATGCGCTCCGGCTCGAGCGGGCGGGCATCTGGCGTCGGCACAGCCGGAGTGGCTCGGGGAGGTGGCGGCAGGGTGGTGGCCTGCGGGCGAGGCGCAGCCGCGACGGTCTGATGGGAGCTGCCAGGTTGGCGGGGACGACCTTCCGCCTCTTGGCTGCTGGCGTCGCAAGAGCGGGAGTCGTGGCCGGAGGCGAGGCAGCGACGGCATCTGATCTCGTTGGTGCAGTCCCGCACCCTGTGGCCGGGGTCCAGGCAGCGGAAGCAGAGTCCGGCTACCTCTTCCGGGGAAGGGCAGCGAGGGCGGCGCGGAGGGGAGCGGGGCACGGTGGCCTGCCGCGGGCGCCGGCGCCGGTTCCTGCGCCGGGGCTGCTGGAACCCGTCCGCGTCGACCGTGTTGGTGTCGGGGACGCGGTGCACCTCGGAGCGAGGGCCGAGCCGAGTCCTGGCGGGCTGCCTGGGAGGCGCCGCCGCTAGGGGGGCCGAGGGCGCTGGCGGCGCGGGAGGGGCCGCAGGGCGACGCGCGACCTCGCAGTAGGAGCGCGCGGAGGACTCGCTCCCCGAGTCGAGCCAGCGTTCGCCGTAGGACACGCGCTCGTCGGAAAGGGTCGCGCCGCGTTCGGCGAGGTCATCGCTGCAGGACGCCATTGGCTTGAGGGTGGGGAAGGAGGGGGTGGGCTACCGGCGGGGATTCGACGGCGGCGAGGCTGGGAGGCTACGCGAAGCTAGGCGGGAGGGGAGAGGTGGGGTGGGAGCTCATGGCCGCTCGTCCAGAACTGTCTCAACTGTACTTTAAGCATGCTACTAGATGGCTGCTGAATTAACGAAAGGTAAAGCAAGCTATAATAAAACAAAATTCAACAGCTCGCCAAACTATAGAACAGCAGATTCAGATTTCCAATGCTCTCTACCAGTACAGGAAAAATATGAAATGAAATCATGATACTTCAATATTATTGTATGAAATAATACACATTCACAATCCAGTAGTTAGAGATCAATTGGGGAAGTACAGGAACAGTGATATGGAACTCTGTCTCGTGCATTGAAATAAGGAAAACACTAACACAGATAATTCTGACCTGAAGTCTCAAATCGCATGCTAGTTCTTGTTGAAGTTCTGCAACAATAAAATAAATTATTCGTAGCCCCTTAGAAGTTATTAGTTGTATCTTGATATAAGTGGAGAAATAACCTTCGCTCTGGAGAGTATCTTTCTTTAAAACCATAGTCGACTGTATCAAAATGTTCCGCTCTTGGAGTAGGAAAATGATCATCTGAATTGAATGATTCTATGTTCCACAGTTTATCAGAATTTACATCAGGTAGACTGTCATATCTTCTACTACAATTTGCTGTCCATAGTAGAAAAATAGAATGTAATATTTTCTTAGGCCACAACATTTGAGTGACCATACTCGGTAATAAGATGACGGAGCAGAACTTACATTGCCAACCTTTTGGAGCTTGAGGATTACAAAACATGTCCTCATCCCCAGGATAAAGATTATCATTGGAGTTATAACAGTTTGCCCTCCTTACATAGCTTGACTCATCCACAAGACTACCCATTTTGTGTGAAGCGCTTCGCTCTCTCATCATGCTAATACCATACATTAGAGAATCCTGTTGAAATGATAGAAAAAACATTTGAAAGCCATTACTAGCTAGGGAAGAATAAAAAAATTACAGCTACTTCCTCAACTAATTCAATCAAGAACATAAACAACATCAGATGTATAATTGAATTCTTTAATACAGATCTAAGAAAGTATGAATAAAATAGAGCCAGCAGCTACAGGTGAGAGCAGCCAACCCACCATAATTTTTGGAATCATGTTTCTACTTTTCTCTAGGCTTTATACCTGTTTTGATCTTCTTTTCTACTTATCTTACAAAACATTTGTACATGATCCCAAACAAAAGATGAGGGATCTGAGATTCTCACCAATCCTTTTGTGGTATCAAAAGGGATGGACCTTCTGGATTTATTTTGCGTGTACCGCGA
Organism: Triticum timopheevii; assembly: GCA_963921465.1. Lineage (NCBI taxonomy): Eukaryota > Viridiplantae > Streptophyta > Magnoliopsida > Poales > Poaceae > Triticum > Triticum timopheevii. Next base: position 77,368,783 of record OY997266.1, on the reverse strand, counting down.
GGCCTTTGGTGGCAAAGGTAAAGTCCTGCAAAAACAAAATAATCGTAAGATAGCTAGGGGCACAGCGTTGGGCTGTGAGAAAAGTTCAGACATTATTATTTTTTTATCCCTTAAGTAGCGACACGATGGGGAAACTGACCAAAGCCAACTAACCTGACCAATAATTCATTATTCTAGGTCTCAAGGGCAAGTTTATGTCGCACTTGGTGATGAATTTTAATTCCGGCAATACAAACTAGAAAGACAGTTTTTCATTGTAAGGAATGGATTTCCTTGAGGTAAAGGAATTCACAACAGTTGGCTCATTTATTGCACTGAAAACTGCCTATCATTTGAACTTCTTTACATCGAATTAACTTCATAGATGAAACAGTCATTTAACTCAAAGCAACCTTTTGGTGAATCTTGGTGACTGGAGAGGAGTTTCCATCTTGACATGGCCAAGGCCTGAAACCAGAAGCATAGTTATGTCTATTAGATCACCTTCTTATGTTGTTAAAATAGGAAAACAACATGGACCCAGAATTCATCAAGGCTAGTAAGTCAAAAGCCACAGATGTACTATCACGATGTTCATATGAGTTCCATAATGAAAATACATTAACAAACTTGGAAGTCTTAACAACTCTACTTGACATGAGAAAAACAGTCAATATGACCTTGTAAATCATAACAATTCCTTTTGTAGACGCTAAACCTAGAAACAAATGTAAACACATAAATATTCCTTATTCTTTCAAAAAAACACAAGAATGTCCTTTAGGTGTATGTTCTCATGGAAACCGGGAAAAGTACATATAACAATGCACACAACCATAACACAATAATCCAGATTAAGATGTTCGTAGATAAAACATAATTCTATGCATCAAATGTTTTGAAAATGCACCTTTAACAGAAAATGAAACATGAGATTCACGGGCAGGTTGAGCGGTAGATTTATCTTTTGATCCCTCGTATCTGACCAAATCAATAAGTGAAATTTCTGCAAGGACAAATCATAGTTAAATAATAGTTTCAACAACATACAGCAAGTGAATTAATCTTAATTATGCAATTTACATTTATAAATCAATGCTGCAATTCGAAAGACTAAGAAATGCTGGTTGGATTAAATAATTGTTCACCTAACTAAGCACACCTATTAGGGCTTGTATTTTTCATTAATGAATATCTTTCAGATACTTGCAACATATAAACCTGAACAATGACTCAGCCGGTAGGGCCACAAAAAATTGACTGGCAGTAGTGAAGGAAACATCACCGCCACTGTTGAGATCCACATTTTGATTTCGCTTCTTGGCACCATAGTTATTGGATGGATGAGCAAGAGGATCTTCACGAGGGTTAACAGCAGCTGCAACATCTTGATGACCAACGGGTGACGACAATCTGGCAACATACAAGACTGGTATCTCACAACACTAGATCAATTAAGCACACTCTTATCATACTGCATTGAGATACTGACCTAGGCTGAGAACCTGCAAAATAGCAGCAAAAAATCACATTAAACTCAAATTTACCTACAAAGCATATTGCACACTTCAGCAGTTAATAGCATGTCTCATTCTACTTTTGACAGCAGCATATTGAAGAGAGAAACATATAAACCCAGTGTTCATACGATGTGAAATTTGTGGATGCCATTGATCTTGTTAATATATCTGTGCTAAGCATGCAATACAATATAACAAGAAAAGCATAATGAATTCCCTCATCTGATATACATATAGCTGTACTCTTACTTGTTTCCTTCGGATCAATATTATATGAAGAAGTGATCTTCTTCAGCGCCTCTAGAGGGGAAGCACAATAACTTGCGCTGTCCAAATTTGGAAGAACACTACCTGCATCTGAAATAAGAGTAAAAGGGTCATACTAAGAAATATCAAGAGGTTAGAAATACGGCAGGCATTCAGGTTCAAGATGAAGCACGCATCATTAATAAAACACCATGCAGAACAAAATAAGACACAGAAAGTGCATTGTAAAAGTGTCTCTGTTAAATAATACCATTGTTGAGATTACATTTATAGTTTAGCCAAGGAGCAGCTCACTAGTTCTAATGCATAGCTACAAGAACACTGTTCTCAAGTTTCTTCTATTCCTGAAGGAAACCAGATCCATTGTTTGTTGGGTTCATATACTTGAAATTTTGCATTTGACTAGAGTGACATTGGTCAGCCTACTCGACAAGATTCTCTGACATTGTGCTAGAAGAGCAGCAGGATCAACCACAGAAAAAAATCATGTGTAGAGTGTTCACTTCGCAGACTGCAAAACATGTACAGAAACTCACTTTCAGGGCCATTGCGGTTACTGACTGGAGCTGCCAAATTGTTCAGGCTTAGGATGTCAAGCGATCGAGGCGTCTGATCACCGATAGCTTGACCGCCTGCGCCATCTATGACATCCTGGTTCTGCAGCCCTGCCGTCTGCTGCTGCCGCTTCTTCTGTTCAAAGTACTGCCTCTGCCTGCCCACCATGTTTGTCTCGACAATCAGTCACAGCGACATGAGAACACTAACCGTGCCGAAGCAACTTTTACAGCTTGAAATCGGTGAGCCTGACAAGGTTACCTGCTCTGTGTCGATTTCCTGGACTGCGCTCATCTCAAGGACGAACACGCAAAGCCGTCAGGTTCCCCAAAAAATCGACCAAATGTTAGCACTTCGTTACGAAATACACTGCTGAATGCTACGATTATTAGGCCAGCCAGCAGCCGCCGTTGCAATGTTGCGGTGCAGAAACTACCCAAATGCAGATTTGAAACAAAAACAACCCGAAGCATGCTAAATTCCCAAATTAATCGATGGTGTAGCGTGGCGTAAACGGGGGGCGGGGGATCCGAGAACTCACGGCGTACACCTGCCTCCTGGAGCCTCCCGTCCACTGCAGCATCGCGGGGAAGCGGCCGAGCTACCTCCCCAGGTGGCACGGGGAGGGAGGGAGGGGCGCGTAGGGCGCGGAGGCGGAGGGAGGGGGGAGGGCGCGCGCAGGCGGCCGACGCGGAGGGAGAGTAGCGGCGCCGCGGCGGGGAGTAGTTGGTTGGGGATGCGGCGTCGAGGCCGCGGCGCCGCAGGCGAGCGGGGGCGGGGAGGCGGCGTCGGGTTTTGGTAGCAGGAGCAGCGCGAGCACGGCAGGGAGGAGGAGGCGCGGAAGAGAAATGGGAAGAGTGGGGAGGGTGCGTGGCACTCCCACTCGGCGTCGGGTGATTGGGTGGGAAAAGCATTGGGTGATCCCGGTTGTTTTTTATGCCCAAAACAAATGCAGAGATGAATTTCATTTCAAAGTTCCAAATGGCGTTGGTGAACACAAAATCAAATCCGACAACACGATGGTGATTGTCCGCCCTCTACCGGTCAACTTTTTTTTTTGCGGGGAAATTTAGAGAGCTTTATTAAGTAAACGCATTCTTGGGACAATCAGCCAGAAGGCTGGACACCAAAAAGCTAGGAGTCTCGTCAAGCCAACTATCGATCACATTAAGTGTGCAAGCATGTTTGGCACACAAGTGAGCCGGTAAATTGGCTGACCTGTTTACATGTTGAATAACAAAAGAGGAAAATTGAGAACTAAGCTCTCCAATCTCTAAAAGTAAAGGAACCACAATTGAACGAGAACTGTGGCGAGTGGTCCAGAGTGTCACCAACTCCAAGCAATCGACTTCCATTATCACATGCGAGAAACCACGAAGAGCAGCGAACCGAACACCATCTCGCAAGGAAAGTCCCTCCATGATCAAGGGATCCGAAATCCCCACATATGGTTTGCACCAGGCACCCAGGAGAGCCGTGGGAGATCGAGCAATGCCTCCCGCGCCTCCCCTGCCATCCATTAAATTTAGAGCTCCATCGGTTGTGATCTTCACAAACCCATCATCAGGAGGCCGCCACCCATAGCCAGGCAAGATCATCGTATCCTTGCGCGGCAAGTGAAGAAGTGCAATAGCCTCTTTTGTAGCTCTGATCATCGCTGTAGGATCCCGACCTTCTTCACCGTGCTTGATACGATTCCTGGAATGCCAAATAGACCACATAATAGTGGTGATCTTTGCACGGTCGTCATCCGTAAAGCGTGAGTCACATAAAATATCACGCGCCCACGAGTCCGGGTGTAGCCGTGGAAGCCGGAGCCCGAACCATGCACACGCCTCCTCCCAAAAGCGCTTAGCATGCGAGCAGTGTATTAACGCATGCTTTAGATCCTCATCCATAGCAAGACAAACTTTGCATCGGCGAATTTCTGCAATGTGTCTATAGTTGAGAGTAGCTTCATCTGGAAGAATCCCGTGAAGAACTCTCCACCAAAAGACTCTCACTTTTGGGATAACATTCAATTTCCATAAGGCTTTCCACATCTGTTGTTCATCATTGGAGGTACCGGTAGCCGTCCCTTCATCTAGAGCCAAACGCTCGTTCTGATTCACAAGAGCACGGTACGCCGACTTCACGGTGTAGTTGCCTGATCGTTTGAATGCCCAAGCAAGGTAATCATCCCCGCCCCCTTGCCGAATAGGAATATTTAGAATGGCCTCAGCATCCGGGGCAATGAAATTCTCCCGGACCACCTCATGCTTCCAAGTCCAGTTGGATGTATCAATGAGCTCTTCCACCCTCTGGATTGCAGTGCCCGGTGGTCTTGAGATAGGTGACATAGAGATAGTACCTGGAATCCATTTATCATTCCAAACATCAATAGTAGCTCCATCTCCAACACGGGAGATCAAGCCTGTCCGAAGGGCTTCTCTTCCTGCAATAATTGCTTTCCAAGTGGTCGAAGCCGACTTGGGTAAGGCCGCATGCATAAAATCCGTATCAGGAAAATACCGTCCCTTCAATACTCTTGCACAAAGGGATTCGGGATTCGTTAGAAAACGCCATCCGTGCTTCCCCAACATGGCAAGATTGAACATGTGTGGGTCTCTGAAACCCATACCGCCTTTGCACTTGGGCGTTGCAAGCTCTTTCCAAGACACCCAATGCATTGATCTTTTGTCAAGAGAACTACTCCAGAAATACTTGGCCATAGGAGTCGTCAAACTCTTACAAACTTTTTTGGTTAACAGAAAAGTACTCATTGGATAGGTCGGAATTGCTTGGACCACTGATTTCAACAAAGTCTCACGACCTGCATAGGCGAGTAATTTTTCCGACCATCCCTGCATTTTAGCCCTGGCTCTCTCACTGATATGATCAAATGTCCCACTCGTAATCCGTCCCACAGCAGTAGGGAGACCCAAATACCTCTCATTGAACGCCTCAACCTGGATGTTCAAGGTTGTCTTCAAAAGTTGCCTCAGATCTGTGGGAGTATTTGAGCTGAAGTATATAGCGCTTTTCTCCTTGTTGATACACTGGCCCGAGGCCTCCTCATAAATCCTCAAGATATCATTTAGCCGGAGAGCACTTGGGTTACTCGCATTAATGAAGATGAGGTTATCATCCGCAAAAAGCAAATGGGTTACCCATGGTGATCTATAGCTCACCCGGAGTCCCCTATCAATGGTTCCCCCATTGTAGTATTTCAACAATGATGATAAACCTTCGGCACATAGTAGAAAAAGATATGATGACACTGGGTCTCCTTGCCGAAAACCTCTGGTAGGTGTAAAATAAGGGAGTAGCTCCCCATTGACTCGTACAGAAAACCGGACAGAGGAAACACACTTCATTATCAGTCTGGCAAAATCCATACTGAAACCCAAACGTGACAATGTTGCCTCGAGGTAATGCCACTCGACACGGTCATATGCTTTCATCATATCAAGCTTAACCGCGCAAGAAAAGTTCTTTCCCTTCTTTCTTCTTTTCATAGTATGGATACTTTCATAAGCCACAAGAACGTTGTCTGTAATAAGACGTCCGGGAACGAAAGCGCTTTGCTCCTCACTAATTATCAAATCCATCAAGCTTCTTAGCCGGTTTGTGATAGCCTTGGCTGCAATCTTGTAAAGCACCGGGCATAAGGCAATAGGCCGATACTGTGTGATCGATTGGGGATGACGTACCTTAGGTATCAATGTTATAGACGTGTCGTTCAGTCCTGCCGGTAGTTCCCCTCCATTAAGAAAATCCAAAACTGCCAAGGTTACCTCGTTTCCTAGCAAATCCCAGTGACGCTGGTAAAAGCCTGCAGTAAAACCATCCACACCAGGGGCTTTGGAAGGCACCATCTGAAACAGCGCGATTTTTACCTCCTCTCCCGTGTAGGTTTGTTCAAATCATCATTCATGGCTTGGGTGATTTTCTCCGGCACATGCGATAGTAGCAAGCTAGAGTCTCGCCAACCCTGGGAGCGATACAAATTCTGATAAAAGTTTTGTACCTCTTCCTTGTCCTCACTTTCAGAAGCACAAGTAGAACCATCGACTCTTCTCAAGCCCGATATCCTGTTCATGCGTTTGCGTTGGGCTGCTTGAGCTTGAAAGTAGGAAGTGTTTCGGTCACCATCCCGTAGCCAAGGAACACGGGAACGTTGTCGAAGCCAGATTTCCTCCTGGTGCAAGGCCTCCTTTAGGTTCTTGACAACAGTTTTCTCCTCCTCCGTCAAACCTGTACCAATGGACCGGCACCGAAGGCAATCCAGTCGCTTCTGCAACTGCCTGACAGAACGTGACAGGCTGCCAAACTCCTTGGAGCCCCAGGGTCCCAACGTTGCCTGCAAGGTACTCAAAGCGGATGCCACGCCCCGGAGCCCTGGTGTGCGTTGTATGCCCCGCCAGGTATCGCTTACCAACCGGTCATAATCTGCATGAGTCTGCCAGACGTTCTCGTATCTAAACTGTTTCCGTTTCGGTGTTGACGTTGGCAGGCTCTCCTTAATCTCCGCAATCACGAAACAATGGTCAGACTCCACCGAAGGAATATGCCTGACACGAATATGCTGAAATAGTTGCCTGAAAGCTTCATTTGCAAAAGCGCGGTCGAGCCGAGCCTTGACATTTGCTCCTCTAGCTTGATGATTATCCCAAGTATAGGCCGTACCGGACCAGCCCAAGTCTTGGAAAGAGATCTCATCTATCACCTCCCGAAAAGCACGCATATGATTTTCCGATCGCGCTGATCTATTAAAGTGCTCCGAAGGATATAGTGTCTCATTGTAGTCTCCCATGCTCAACCATGCAGCATGTGGTAATGTATAAAGTGTACGCAAGAACCGCCAGGAATGATGCCTATCTTCTGCTCGCGGAGCTCCGTAAAAACCAGTGAAACGCCAAGTCAAATCCTGAATATTACTCTTGACAACCACATCAATATGGCTCTAGCTATAGTTTTTTAACTTGACAGATACATCTCGAGACGAAAAAAGACCAATACCGCCACTAAGGCCGGCACTGTCTACAGCAAAACACCCATTGAAACCTAGTGAATGCTTCAAAAACTCAACTCTTTTTTGCTTTGATTTTTGTTTCCATTACAAAGAGAAGAGTGGGCCCTTCCAACTTCACAATGCTGCGAAGTTCACGAACTGCCTCGGGGTTCCCAAGCCCCCGGCAGTTCCAGCTCAAGCAACTCATTGCTCCTGGCAGGACCGCGATGCGGTCTCTGCCGAGTTTTCTGGTGTGGGTTTCTTTTTCTTCGGTTCACGGAACAGTCCCTCGTTCTCTGTTTCATTGCTAGCTGAAGATGGATCATCTTTGCTCAGGCTTGTACCGGCCCCATCAGCCACTAATCCTCCATCAGTAAGAAGCAAGGTTTTAGCCACTGGCCTATAAACCTGCACAGGAGCCTCCTTTCGTTTTGACTGTTGCTTATTCTTCTTCGGAGACTCCAGTTCCTCACCCAAATCCTTGTTGGTGCTTGAATTCTTGGTGGTTTCCTTGCTTTGAGCACCGGCTCGCGTATCCCTAGAGGAGTTATCATTGGATCCTTGCTTTCTGAACTCATCCGGCGCTCGCAGCGAAGGGCCAAAAGGCAAATTCCCGTTCTCATCACGTGAACCCGGGGTAGGACAGTATAGATCTGAATGCCCCAATCTGCCACAGGAGAAACAAAAGTATGGCAGCTGTTCATACTGAATGTCGTACATGTCCACCTTCTTTCTTCTGGCAGAGTCTATCAGGATCCACCTCCTGACCGGTTTTGCAACCTCAATGTAAACTCGCGTCCGCAGATATCCGCCATTGTGATCAAACTTCACAAGTTGCGCATCCTTGTCCATCTGCTTGGCTATTGGATTCCACCATGCCTCATCCCTCAAATTGTAGGGTAAGTTTACGACCCTAGCCCAAACTTGCAGCCGATCAAACTTAACTTCATCCGGTCTCATACACTCATCGAACTCAGCTAACACCACAGCATTCTTGTTGATATGCCATGGCGATCCTCCCCAAACACGGTCTCTATCTCGCTGATTTTCAAACTCAGCCACAAACACGTTGATTCCAGCAGATCGGAATTGCAAACCCCGCGGGTTCCCCCACGCCGGCCGAAGAGCGTTGGTGATAGTCTGGATATGAAACGGGTTCCGGTGCAGTACCTTCCCTGCCAACAGCCACTTCGCCGGTCCTCCCTCGATCCGATCGTCAAGAACCAGAGGGGTGGCCTCTTCTTCAGATATATCGAGCTTTCCCAGTGCCTCCTCCAGCTTCTTTCTCGCGCCTGCTCCCGCCTCAGGATCGCTCCCAGCAGCGCCATGGCCCGCCATCTGCGCGCCCTCCTTCGCTCTCGTCTCCCTTCGCACCGGCGACGAATCCCCGGGCGTAATCTTGGTTTCACTCCGAAACCCTAATCGCCTTGGGCGCCGCCAGAGCTTTTAGGGTTTTGGGGAAAAAACAAAGCTTCTCCGTAAGGGACGAAAGGGGACGGCGACCCTCTCTACCGGTCAACTGATTTCCAAATACTCCTTCTGTCCCATAATGTTGTGCGTGTAGATTTTCCGAAAAGTAAAATTGAGCAAACTTTGACTGAATTTACAGAGAAAACTATTTATATATATACCTTTTCAGACATATACAACGTGGAAATATAACTGATGATGTATTCAGTGATATGCATTTGGCATTTAAGAATATTTTTGTCTATAAACATGACCAAAGTTTGTAATGTTTTGACTTTTGAAAAGAAAAACTATATGCACTACATTGTACTCCCTCCGTTCCTAAATACATAGTTTAGAGTGTAGGTTCACTCATTTTACTCCGTATGTAGTCTCTTATTGGAATCTCTAAAAAGACTTATATTTAGGAATGGAGGGAGTATAACTAAAGGAGTAGGTTCTTTAATGATTTTCGAATAGTTGTTCAAGGGTTCTTAGAGCAACTACAACCGTACTTCACAAATCCAGTAACCTATACGTCTGTGGGCCTGTCTACGGACAGTGACTGGTCAACTTCTTAGGCACCTCAAACATAGTCTTCATTCATTGATCCTCACATCCATAGTACTACATGCAATGTTTTTTTAGAAAAGGAGGATGACCCCCGGCCTCTGCATCTGGGAGATGCATACGGCCACTTTATTGATTATTCTCGAGGACCTTACAAAGTATTACAACAATGTGCCTGAATCCACCATCTTGGCAACATATGCCACTACTCCTATCCAAAATGATGAAGGGGTGCTAGCTGAGCCACTACCCAGATCACTCACCAAGCCTAACATCAAAAGCTGGAAGCCGAAACACTCATTCGGAAGCCCCAGCCGAGCCACATACCGAGTCTAGGGCACAATCCGGTCAGACGCACTCGTGTGTAGGCGCTGCCATCTTCCACAGGTCCGTCTTTAGATCATATTGAGGCTTCTACCTTGTCTAGCAACTCTGCCATCGACGTCACCATGACGCCAGACAGCAACCTCCTCCTGCGCGAGTCCATCTCCGTGCATCGGACGCCGAGCCTCCACAGCGTCATGCCGCCGGTATCCGCCGCCATCAATGTGTGAGATGAAGCACCGCTCCACCAACCCCCTAGCCATCACTTACTCCAAAACGATGCCCCCAGGAGGGAAAGCGATAAATGCCATCATCGTCCGATCTGGAAGACCCAGATCTAGGGTTTCCCCCGGAGCATCCCGAGCCTGATGACGCAGACTGCAACGACGATGCCTCGACAAGGGAACGACATCAAAGACGCCGCCATCGTCTGCCATGACCGTAGTCGGCGCGATTTTCATCGGTAGTTGCTCCACCAGATGTGCGCTGCCGATGTCGCTGGTCCCTTCAACCGGAGCAAACTCCAAAACAATGCCCTAAAGAGGGACTATGACGCAAAAGCGCCACCATCGCTTGATCCCAAGGAGATCTAGGGCTTCCCCCGGAGTTGCCCGCGCTGACAAGGACCAAAAAAGGGTAGAATCCGGCAGATCTGCCCGGCTACCGACGAGTCGCATTCACCACCGTGCCAACGGCAGACCAGCGATCAAGGTCCACGCTTAGGCATAGATCCGGCCGCGCCGCCGCGAACCGATCTGGTCACGCCGCCGCCGCCCTGGCGGCCGCGACGCACCAGATCGCGAGGCCTCCTGCCGCGGGGAAGCGAAGTCGCCAAGGCACCGCCACCACCTGCCGTGGCGTCCGGCCCGCCGCCACGCTCCGGCCCGGGGGTGCCGGCCCGCGCCAGCCCCACCAGAGCGAGAGGGCCCGAGTCCCCGCCGCCACCGACGATGGCAAGGCTTCGCCTGGTCGCGCCCTTGGGCGGCGGCGAGGGAGGAGGAGGAGGAGTGGGGGAGGTCCGGCCGACGGGATCTGGGGGCCTCCCGGTCGCCCACGCAGGGGGCGGCTCGGGAGGGATCTGATCGATTAGTTAGACTATCTACTCATCGTCAGATATGTTGATGGCGTCCTGGTCGGAGCCGCCAGCCTCGTGGTCATTAGCGGTGGGGTGAAACTCCAGTGTGTCCTCCTCGTCGGTGAAGAGCTCCTCAGACACAATTTACGCCTTCTGGATGTAGTGACAGTTTGCCTTGACCTCTACTTCAACTAGATAGACTCGAGGATGGCATGTTGTTCCGTCGTCGTTGGACGACCTCAAACTCCGCTAGTGCATCCTTCTTGGTGAATACGATCGAGTACCGGATCCGCTCGCCTTCATTCTCCTCTTCATCCCACGGCTCCACCTCCATCTCCATGTATGGTGCCTCCTGCTCCGGCGCCTCCTCCCGCTCCTCCATCTCTTCCTCCAGAGAGTTTGGAGGCAAGTCGGCTGCAACGCGAGCCACGCGCCGTGCCTAGATGGCCTCCATCTTCACCTAGATCTCCATGGGGCGATGTGGGGTCAGCATCTTGTAGTACATAATCATTTGGCAGACCATAGCTACTGGTGAACGACGAGGTTAGAGCTAAAAACAGGGTGTGGATGGGAAGGAGAGGGGAAATGGGATGGCTAGGGTTAAGGCTCGCCATCCGGCTTAAATAGTTGGGTTTGGCCCCTCGGGCAATGCGCCAGATCGGTGACATGAATACACACCGGTTAGCTCTGTCGGATAGATGGGTTTTTGAGTGTTTTCCGCACGTCAGTTCGATGGGGCAGACGCATCCGGGCCTCCCCAAATCAGCCCCAGATATGGGCTGGGTATGAGGGGTGCCAGATAGCCCGGATGTTTAGGGCCAGTTTGAGGGGGAGATTGGGTCGCATTTTTATGATTGATCACTGATAGGTTCGTCTCCCCAAACGTATGGGGGGGGGGGGGATTTGATGGATCCAACTATATATGCTCTTATCATGTATATACCTATACACCTAAGAGGGTGATCCTTGTTAATCTATTTATCTCAACATGCAAGCATGTCACATTATCATACAATCATAGATGGGATACGGTCCACATCATACAATCATAGATGGGATATGGTCCACCTCAACATGTAATCATGCATGGAAAAAGACACACCACCACATGTAACCATACATGGAAAAATATCTTTCATCTACTATTATACCTTTATTCATAACTATAGATAATCAAATACAAATATGTATTTTAAATTTTGGTTCACATGTTAGTAATATAAACCACACAATCAAATTCCATTAAAATGTATTGCAACCGATTCCTGCAGCAACATGGGGTATCATCAAGTTTTTGTAGTGTCCCTAAGTGGGTTGTTGAGTCCATAGAATTGCAATTTGTATGGCTTCTGTGTGAATTCATTTGCACTAATTTTATCTCTTCTACTTGAAAAGAATGAATGCAGAGTTCTGCCATCGAATCGTCCATCATGCAACCTCCGCTCCCTCTTCCCTCCTTCTCTTTGTGTTGGTAATGTTTACCAAATAAGGATTTATCAAATAAATCATATATTTTTATCAGCAATGCTACATCTACGTAATCAATCTTACGTAATTAACGTAATAGGCCAAGTGGCATCTTTTTGTTGGGTGAAATTAGAGGGGGCCCACCCAGTTGAAATGGGGGGTGGGGGTGGAGAGATTAGTTAGGAAGTTTACGTAAGGTGGGAACATAAGTGTGCGTAGGTGTAGCATTTTTGTATTTTTATGCAACCGTATCAATATGGACAGATAAATCATGCTCTAACCTACTAGAACATTTATCACTCTGTTGTAATGCATGGACAATTATCTAGTTTGACAAAAAATATCGTTTCTCCAACCTTATTGAGAAACTTTCTATATTTTTTATGCGATGCAACCACATATAGTTCTGTTTGTGGGATTCAAAATAGAATGATATTGAAATTGTATGTTCTTTTGTCTACCAAATCCTCACAAACAATGTTGGTTACCATGTTTGTTACACCGGAATAGATCAAGTTACCATGTTTGTTAGGGCAACCGCAACGCCACGACCACATACATTGTTAGGGGAGTCGGCCATCCAACAAGGGGAATCAAATGTCCGCTATAGATCCAGCCTCCTCCATTTTACATGCACGTGTAGATCAACAACAATTTGGCATATGTATAACTAGATGCAAACATATGCAAATCGAAACAAAAAAGCACCAGATGTTCAACAAGTTTTTACATCCATCGAACCCCAAAAGATGGCAGTCTGACTGCCTGCGTAAAAGACGTCAATTTTTTCCTCTCGGTGTTGTTATCTGTGAGAAATTCTTCACTCTTGGGCCGGCTTCTTTGAAGCGTCCGCTAGCACTTCAACACCATGATACTGAAGGAAATATGCCCTAGAGGCAATAATAAAGTTATTATTTATTTCCTTATTTCATGATAAATGTTTATTTTTCATGCTAGAATTGTATTAACCGAAAACTTAGTACATGTGTGAATACATAGACAAAACATATTGTCCCTAGTATGCCTCTACTAGACTAGCTCATTAATCAAAGATGGTTATGTTTCCTAACCATAGTCATGTGTTGTCATTTGATAAACGGGATCACATCATTAGGAGAATGATGTGATGGACATGACCCATCCGTTAGCTTAGCATTATGATCGTTACAGTTTCATTGCTACTGCTCTCTTCATGACTTATACATGTTCCTCAGACTATGAGATTATGCAACTCCCGAATACCGGAGGAACACTTTGTGTGCTACCAAACATCACAACGTAAAAGGGTGATTATAAAGGTGCTCTACAGGTGTCTCCGAAGGTGTTTGTTGGGTTGGCATAGATCTAGATTAGGATTTGTCACTCCGTGTTTCGGAGAGGTATCTCTGGGCCCTCTCGGTAATGCTCATCACTATAAGCCTTGCAAGCAATGTGACTAATGAGTTAGTTGCGGGATGAAGTATTACGGAGCGAGTGAAGAGACTTGTCGATAACGAGATTGAACTAGGTATGATGATACCGACGATCGAATCTCGGGCAAGTAACATATCGATGGCAAAGGGAACAACATATGTTGTTATGCGGGTTGACCGATAAAGATCTTCGTGGAATATGTAGGAGCCAATATGAGCATCCAGGTTCCGCTATTGGTTATTGACCGGAGATGTGTCTCGGTCATGTCTACATAGTTCTCGAACTCGTAGGGTCCGCACGCTTAACATTCGATGACGATTTTTATTATGAGTTATGTGATTTGATGACCAAAGTTTGTCCGGAGTCCCGGATGAGATCATGGATGTGACAAGGAGTCTCAAAATGGTCGAGACATAAAGATTCATATATTGGAAGGTTGCATTTGGACATCGGAATGGTTCTGAGTGGTTCAGGCATTTTTCCGGAGTACCGGGAGGTTACTTGATGCGGATCATCCCTCGCTCATCCCCATGGATGTACCTACATCTCCCTCGACACCACTTGGACCCATGACAAGGGCTCGAGCAAAGGCTATCGAAGATAAGGTGAACTCGCTCCTTTCCAAACTCCCTCTTCCTACTCACGAGACTTGGCTACTACTTCGTACGGAAACTCTGTGCATGATCAAGTACTTGGAGGAGAACCACGGGACAACTACATCCAATGGCCAAGATGGCAAGGACACCAAGCGTGAACATCAAGAAGAAGAGCTACTTTGGAAGCTCCAGGCCCCGAACGACCGGCCAGGCACGGATGTCCGACCCCTGGAAGGTGCTACAACCAAGAGAAGAGAGGCAGACCCGAGCTCCAGGCTACGGACGACCGGCCCAGCCCAGACGACCGGACACTCCCAGGCTACGGACAACCGAGCCCCTACGGACGTCCGTGCCAGCAACCACAGAACAGAAATTACGGAAATCCGAAGGCTTCCGGATGACCGTGTTGGAAATATGCCCTAGAGGCAATAATAAAAGTATTATTATTATATTTCTTTGTTCATGATAATTGTCTTTATTCATGCTATAACTGTATTATCCGAAAATTGTAATACACGTGTGAATACATAGACCATAATATGTCCCTAGTAAGCCTCTAGTTGACTAGCTCGTTGATCAACAGATAGTCATGGTTTCCTGGCTATGGACATTGGATGTCGTTGATAACGGGATCACATCATTAGGAGAATGATGTGATGGACAAGACCCAATCCTAAGCATAGCACAAGATTGTGTAGTTCGTTTGCTAGAGCTTTTCCAGTGTCAAGTATCTCTTCCTTAGACCATGAGATCGTGTAACTCCCGGATACCGTAGGAGTGCTTTGGGTGTACCAAACGTCACAACGTAACTGGGTGACTATAAAGGTGCACTACAGGTATCTCCGAAAGTGTCTGTTGGGTTGACACGGATCGAGACTGGGATTTGTCACTCCGTATGACGGAGAGGTATCTCTGGGCCCACTCGGTAATGCATCATCATAATGAGCTCAAAGTGACCAAGTTGTTGGTCACGGGATCATGCATTATGGTACGAGTAAAGTGACTTGCCGGTAACGAGACTGAACAAGGTATTGGGATACCGAAGATCGAGTCTCGGGCAAGTAACGTACCGATTGACAAAGGGAATTGTATACGGGGTTGTTTAATCCTCGACATCGTGGTTCATCCGATGAAATCATCGAGGAGCATGTGGGAGCCAACATGGGTATCCAGATCCCGCTGTTGGTTATTGCCCGAGAGTCGTCTTGGTCATGTCTACGTGTCTCCCGAACCCGTAGGGTCTACACACTTAAGGTTCGGTGATGCTAGGGTTGTATGAATATGAGTATGCAGCATACCGAATGTTGTTCGGAGTCCCGGATGAGATCCCGGATGTCACGAGGAGTTTCGGAATGGTCCGGAGGTAAAGAATTATATATAGGAAGTGGTATATCGGCCATCGGGAAAGTTTCGGGGTCACCCGGTAATGTACCGGGACCACCGGAAGGGTCCCGGGGGTCCACCGGGTGGGGCCACCCATCCCGGAGGGCCCCATGGGCTGAAGTGGGAGGGGAACCAGCCCATAGTGGGCTGGTGCGCCCCCCTAGGCCCACCCCCTACGCCTAGGGTTGAAACCCTAGGGTGGGGGGGGGGGCGCACCACATGCCTTGGGGGGCACTCCACCCCCCTGGCCGCCGCCCCTTGGGAGATTGGATCTCCCAGGGCCGGCGCCCCCCCTGGGGGCCTATGTAAAGGAGGGCAAGGGGGAGGGCAGCCGCACCCTGTGCATTGGCGCCTCCCTCCCCCTGCTACACCTCGTCCTCCTCCCGCAGCAGCTTGGCGAAGCCCTGTCGGAGTTCTGCTGCATCCACCACCACGCCGTCGTGCTGCTGGATCATCATCAACCTCTCCTTCCCCCTTGCTGGATCAAGAAGGAGGAGACATCTCCCGTCCCGTACGTGTGTTGAACGTGGAGGTGCTGTCCATTCAGCACTTGGTCATCGGTGATCTGAATCACGACGAGTACGACTCCATCATCACCATCCCCTTGAACGCTTCCGCACTCGATCTACAAGTGGTATGTAGATGCAATCTCTCTCCCATGACTTGTTGCTTAGATGAACTCATAGATGGATCTTGGTGAAACCGTAGGAAAATTTTTAATTTTCTGCAATGTTCCCCAACAGTGGTATCCGAGCTAGGTCTATGCGTAGTTCTCTATTGCACGAGTAGAACACAATTTTGTTGTGGGCGTGGATCTTGTCAACTTGCTTGCCACTACTAGTCTTTTCTTGCTTCAGCGGTATTGTGGGATGAAGCGGCCCGGACCAACCTTACACGTATGCTTACGTGAGACCGGTTCCACCGACAGACATGCACTAGTTGCATAAGGTGGCTGGCGGGTGTCTGTCTCTCCCACTTTAGTTGGAGCGGATTCGATGAAAAGGGTCCTTATGAAGGGTAAATAGAAGTTGACAAAATCACGTTGTGGTTATTCGTAGGTAAGAAAATGTTCTTGCTAGAACCCAATTGCAGCCACGTAAAAGATGCAACAACAATTAG
This sequence comes from Triticum timopheevii, assembly GCA_963921465.1. Taxonomy (NCBI): domain Eukaryota; kingdom Viridiplantae; phylum Streptophyta; class Magnoliopsida; order Poales; family Poaceae; genus Triticum; species Triticum timopheevii. The sequence goes on along the minus strand of OY997266.1, from coordinate 77,352,073 downwards.
AGGACGTCTAACTTGTTTTTGCAGCAATTGTCATGTGATATGATATGGCCAGAAGTTGCGATGAATGATGAATGATATATTGTGATGTATGAGATCATGTTCTTGTAATAGGAATCACGACTTGCATGTCGATGAGTATGACAACCGGCAGGAGCCATAGGAGTTGTCTTTATTTTTGTATGACCTGCGTGTCATTGAAGAACGCCATGTAAGCTACTTTACTTTATTGCTAAACGCGTTAGCCATAGAAGTAGAAGTAGTCGTTGGCGTGACAACTTCATGAAGACACGATGATGGAGATCATGGTGTCATGCCGGTGACAAGATGATCATGGAGCCCCGAAGATGGAGATCAATGGAGCTATATGATATTGGCCATATCATGTCACTACTATATAATTGCATGTGATGTTTATTATGTTTATGCATCTTGTTTACTTAGAACGACAGTAGTAAATAAGATGATCCCTTACAACAATTTCAAGAAGTGTTCCCCCCTAACTGTGCACCGTTGCTAAAGTTCATCGTTTCGAAGCACCACGTGATGATCGGGTGTGATAGATCCTTACGTTCACATACAACGGGTGTAAGACAGTTTTACACATGCAAAACACTTAAGGTTAACTTGACGAGCCTAGCATGTACAGACATGGCCTCGGAACACGGAGACCGAAAGGTCGAACACGAGTCGTATGGAAGATACGATCAACATGAAGATGTTCACCGACGATGACTAGTCCGTCTCACGTGATGATCGGACACGGCCTAGTCGACTCGGATCGTGTAACACTTAGATGACTAGAGGGATGTCTAATCTGAGTGGGAGTTCATTGTAATAATTTGATTAGATGAACTTAATTATCATGAACTTAGTCTAAAACCTTTGCAAATATGTCTTGTAGATCAAATGGCCAACGCTCATGTCAACATGAACTTCAACGCGTTCCTAGAGAAAACCAAGCTGAAAGATGATGGCAGCAACTATACGGACTGGGTCCGGAACCTGAGGATCATCCTCATAGCTGCCAGGAAACAATATGTCCTAGAAGGACCGCTAGGTGACGCTCCCGTCCCAAAGAACCAAGACGTTATGAACGCTTGGCAGTCTCGTGCTGATGATTACTCCCTCGTTCAGTGCGGCATGCTTTACAGCTTAGAACTGGGGATCCAAAAGCATTTTGAGCAACACAGAGCATATGAGATGTTTGAGGAGCTGAAACTAGTTTTTCAAGCTCATGCCCGGGTCGAGAGATATGAAGTCTCCGACAAGTTCTACAGTTGTAAGATGGAGGAAAATAGTTTTGTCAGTGAGCACATACTCAAAATGTCTGGGTTGCACAACCGCCTGACTCAGCTGGACATTAACCTCCGTGATGAGGTGGTCATTGACAGAATCCTTCAGTCGCTCCCACCAAGCTACAAGAGCTTTGTGATGAACTACAATATGCAGGGGATGGTGAAGACCATTCCTGAAGTATTTTCAATGCTGAAGTCAGCAGAGGTTGAGATCAAGAAAGAACATCAAGTGTTGATGGTCAATAAGACCACTAAGTTCAAGAAGGGCAAGGGCAAGAAGAACTTCAAGAAGGACGACAAGGATGTTGCCGCGCTCGGTAAGCCAGTTACCGGGAAGAAGTCAAAGAATGGACCCAAGCCTGAGACTGAGTGCTTTTATTGCAAGGGGAAGGGTCACTGGAAGCAGAACTGCCCCAAGTACTTAGCAGATAAGAAGGCCGGCAACACCAAAGGTATATTTGATATACATGTAATTGATGTGTACCTTACCAGTACTCGTAGTAACTCCTGGGTATTTGATACCGGTGCCATTGCTCATATTTGTAACTCACAGCAGGAGCTGCGGAATAAACGGAGACTGGCGAAGGACGAGGTGACGATGCGCGTCGGGAATGGTTCCAGGGTCGATGTGATCGCCGTCGGCACGCTACCTCTACATTTACCTACGAGATTAGTTATAAACCTTAATAATTGTTATTTGGTGCCAAGTTTGAGCATGAACATTGTATCTGGATCTCATTTGATACGAGATGGCTACTCATTTAAATCCGAGAATAATGGTTGTTCTATTTATATGAGAGATATGTTTTATGGTCATGCCCCTATGGTCAATGGTTTATTCTTAATGAATCTCGAGCGTAATATTACACATATTCATAGTGTGAATGCCAAAAGATGTAAAGTTGATAACGATAGTCCCACATACTTGTGGCACTGCCGCCTTGGTCACATTGGTGTCAAGCGCATGAAGAAGCTCCATGCTGATGGACTTTTAGAGTCTCTCGATTATGAATCATTTGACACATGCGAACCATGCCTCATGGGCAAAATGACCAAGACTCCGTTCTCCGGAACAATGGAGCGAGCAACCAACTTGTTGGAAATCATACATACCGATGTGTGCGGTCCAATGAGCGTTGAGGCTCGCGGAGGATATCGTTATGTTCTCACTCTCACTGATGACTTGAGTAGATATGGGTATGTCTACTTAATGAAACACAAGTCTGAGACCTTTGAAAAGTTCAAGGAATTTCAGAATGAGGTAGAGAATCAACGTGACCGAAAGATAAAGTTCCTACGATCAGATCGTGGAGGAGAATACTTAAGTCATGAATTTGGTACACACTTAAGGAAATGTGGAATCGTTTCACAACTCACGCCGCCTGGAACACCTCAGCGTAACGGTGTGTCCGAACGTCTTAATCACACTCTATTGGATATGGTGCGGTCTATGATGTCTCTTACCGATTTACCGCTATCTTTTTGGGGATACGCTCTAGAGACAGCTACATTCACTTTAAATAGGGCACCGTCTAAATCCGTTGAGACGACACCGTATGAATTATGGTTTGGGAAGAAACCTAAGCTGTCGTTTCTAAAAGGTTGGGGATGCGATGCTTATGTCAAGAAACTTCAACCTGAAAAGCTCGAACCCAAGTCAGAAAAATGCGTCTTCATAGGATACCCTAAGGAAACCGTTGGGTATACCTTCTACTTAAGATCCAAGGGCAAGATCTTTATTGCCAAGAACAGATGCTTTCTGGAAAAAGAGTTTCTCTCGAAAGAAGTAAGTGGGAGGAAAGTAGAACTCGATGAAGTACTACCTCTCGAACGGGAAAGTAGTGCAGCTCAGGAAAATGTTCCTGTGATGCCTACACCAACTGAAGAGGAAAATAATGATGATGATCAAGGTACTTCGGATCAAGTTGCTACTGAACTTCGTAGGTCCACAAGGACTCGTTCTGCACCAGAGTGGTACGGCAACCCTGTCCTGGAAATCATGTTGTTAGACAACGGTGAACCTTCGAACTAGGAAGAAGCGATGGCAGGCCCAGATTCCAACAAATGGCTTGAAGCCATGAAATCCGAGATAGAATTCATGTATGAAAACAAAGTATGGACTTTGACAGACTTGCCCGATGATCGGCGAGCGATAGAAAACAAATGGATCTTTAAGAAGAAGACGGACGCATATGGAAATGTTACCATCTATAAAGCTCGACTTGTCGCTAACGGTTATCGACAAGTTCAAGGGATTGACTACGACGAGACATTCTCTCCCGTAGCGAAGCTGAAGTCCGTCCGAATGATGTTAGCAATTGCCGCATACTATGATTATGAGATATGGCAGATGGACGTCAAAACGGCATTCCTTAACGGACATCTTAAGGAAGAGCTATATATGATGCAGCCGGAAGGTTTTGTCGATCCTAAGAACGCTAACAAAGTATGTAAGCTCCAGCGATCCATTTATGGGCTGGTGCAAGCATCTCGGAGTTGGAACATTCGCTTTGATGAGATGATCAAAGCGTTTGGGTTTATGCAGACTTATGGAGAAGCCTGCGTTTACAAGAAAGTGAGTGGGAGCTCTGTAGCATTTCTCATATTATATGTAGATGACATACTCCTGATGGGAAATGATATAGAACTTCTGGACAACATTAAGGCCTACTTGAATAAGTGTTTTTCAATGAAGGACCTCGGAGAAGCTGCTTATATATTAGGCATCAAGATCTATAGAGATAGATCGAGACGCCTCATAGGTCTTTCACAAAGCACATACCTTGATAAGATTTTGAAGAAGTTCAAAATGGATCAGTCCAAGAAGGGGTTCTTGCATGTGTTGCAAGGTGTGAGATTGAGCTCGGCTCAATCCCCGACCACGGCAAAAGATAAAGAAGAGATGAGTGTCATCCCCTATGCTTCAGCCATAGGATCTATTATGTATGCCATGTTGTGTACCAGACCTGATGTAAACCTTGCCATAAGTTTGGTAGGAAGGTACCAAAGTAATCCCGGCAAGGAACACTGGACAGCGGTCAAGAATATCCTGAAGTACCTGAAAAGGACAAAGGACATGTTTCTCGTTTATGGAGGTGACGAAGAGCTCGTCGTAAAGGGTTACGTCGACGCTGGCTTCGACACAGATCTGGATGACTCTAAGTCACAAACCAGATACGTGTATATGTTGAATGGTGGAGCAGTAAGCTGGTGCAGCTGCAAGCAGAGCATCGTGGCAGGATCTACATGTGAAGCGGAGTACATGGCAGCCTCGGAGGCAGCACATGAAGCAATTTGGGTGAAGGAGTTCATCACTGACCTAGGAGTCATACCCAATGCGTCGGGGCCGATCAAACTCTTTGTGTCAACACTGGAGCTATTGCCCTTGCCAAGGAGCCCAGGTTTCACAAGAAGACTAGGCACATCAAGCGTCATTTCAACTCCATCCGTGAAAATGTTCAAGATGGAGACATAGATATTTACAAAGTACATACGGATCTGAATGTCGCAGATCCGTTGACTAAACCTCTCTCACGAGCAAAACATGATCAACACCAGAACTCTATGGGTGTTCGATTCATCACAATGTAACTAGATTATTGACTCTAGTGCAAGTGGGAGACTGTTGGAAATATGCCCTAGAGGCAATAATAAAAGTATTATTATTATATTTCTTTGTTCATGATAATTGTCTTTATTCATGCTATAACTGTATTATCCGGAAATCGTAATACACATGTGAATACATAGACCATAATATGTCCCTAGTAAGCCTCTAGTTGACTAGCTCATTGATCAACAGATAGTCATGGTTTCCTGGATATGGACATTGGATGTCGTTGATAACGGGATCACATCATTAGGAGAATGATGTGATGGACAAGACCCAATCCTAAGCATAGCACAAGATCGTGTAGTTCGTTTGCTAGAGCTTTTCCAATGTCAAGTATCTCTTCCTTAGACCATGAGATCGTGTAACTCCCGGATACCGTAGGAGTGCTTTGGGTGTACCAAACGTCACAATGTAACTGGGTGACTATAAAGGTGCACTACAGGTATCTCCGAAAGTGTCTGTTGGGTTGACACGGATCGAGACTGGGATTTGTCACTCCGTATGATGGAGAGGTATCTCTGGGCCCACTCGGTAATGAATCATCATAATGAGCTCAAAGTGACCAAGTGGTTGGTCACGGGATCATGCATTACGGTACGAGTAAAGTGACTTGCCGGTAACGAGACTGAACAAGGTATTGGGATACCGACGATCGAGTCTCGGGCAAGTAACGTACCGATTGACAAAGGGAATTGTATACGGGGTTGTTTAATCCTCGACATCGTGGTTCATCCGATGAAATCATTGAGGAGCATGTGGGAGACAACATGGGTATCCAGATCCCGCTGTTGGTTATTGCCCGAGAGTCGTCTTGGTCATGTCTACGTGTCTCCCAAACCCGTAGGGTCTACACACTTAAGGTTCGGTGACGCTAGGGTTGTATGAATATGAGTATGCAGCATACCGAATGTTGTTCGGAGTCCCGGATGAGATCCCGTACGTCACGAGGAGTTTCGGAATGGTCCGGAGGTAAAGAATTATATATAGGAAGTGGTATATCGGCCATCGGGAAAGTTTCGGGGTCACCCGGTAATGTACCGGGACCACCGAAAGGGTCCCGGAGGTCCACCGGGTGGGGCCACCCATCCCGGAGGGCCCCATGGGCTGAAGTGGGAGGGGAACCAGCCCATAGTGGGCTGGTGCGCCCCCCTAGGCCCACCCCCTGTGCCTAGGGTTGAAACCCTAGGGGGGGGCGGACCACATGCCTTGAGGGGCACTCCACCCCCCTGGCCGCCGCCCCTTGGGAGATTGGATCTCCCAGGGCCGGCGCCCCCCCTGGGGGCCTATATAAAGAAGGGCAAGGGGGAGGGCAGCCGCACCCTGTGCATTGGCGCCTCCCTCCCCCGCTACACCTCGTCCTCCTCCCGCAGCAGCTTGGCGAAGCCCTGCCGGAGTTCTGCTGCATCCACCACCACGCCGTCGTGCTGCTGGATCATCATCAACCTCTCCTTCCCCCTTGCTGGATCAAGAAGGAGGAGACGTCTCCCGTCCCGTACGTGTGTTGAACGCGGAGTGCTGTCCATTCAGCACTTGGTCATCGGTGATCTGAATCACGGCGAGTACGACTCCATCATCACCATCCCCTTGAACGCTTCCGCACTCGATCTACAAGTGGTATGTAGATGCAATCTCTCTCCCATGACTCGTTGCTTAGATGAACTCATAGATGGATCTTGATGAAACCGTAGGAAAATTTTTAATTTTCTGCAACGTTCCCCAACAGACCGTGCGCCTGCCAACAGAACCAAATCTACAGATTTCCGAGGAAGACCAGATGACTGTGTGCCTGCCAACAGAACCGAATCTACGGTCATCCGAAGAATCCCGGACGTCCGGGACCCCGCGAGCCCCCGGACGACCGGCGCCCCACGGACGTCCGGACCCTGGCTGCGTCCAGCTGTGAGCTGAGGCCCCTGTACCCTTCCACTTCGCTCCTCATTTGCACTATTGTAGGATCGAAAGTATGTCTAGAGGGGGGGTGATTAGACTACTTGACAATATAAAAATTCAGCCTTTTGATTAGGACAAGTTTTTAGCAAGTTTACAATGATGATCAAGTCAAGTATCACCCTACACATGCAATTCTAGAGTATTTGCAGTGGAAAGTAAATTGCACATGTAGTAAAGAGAGGTGGAGAAGAGCAAACGCAATTTGGAGACACGGAGATTTTTTCTCGTGGTTCCGATAGGTGGTGCTATCGTCAATCCACGTTGATGGAGACTTCAACCCACGGAGGGTAACGGCTGCGAGAGTCCACGGAGGGCTCCACCCACGAAGGGTCCACGAAGAAGCAACCTTGTCTATGCCATCATGGCATACGCCCACGGAGGACTAGCCTTACTCGGGGTAGATCTTCACGAAGTAGGCGATCTCCTTGCCCTTACAAACTTCTTGGTTCAACTCCACATCTTGACGGAGGCTCCCAAGCGACACCTAACCAATCTAGGAGGCACCACCCTCCAAAAGGTAATAGATGGTGTTGGTGATGATGAACTCCTTGCTCTTGTGCTTCAAATGATAATCTCCCCAACACTCAACTCTCCTCACTGATTTGGCTGTGGTGGAAGAAAGGATTGAGTGGAAAGCAACTTGGGAAGGCTAGAAATCAAGTTTCATATGGTGGGAGTGGAGCAACTTGATCTCAACACAAGGGTAGGTAGTTTTCTTCTCAGAAATGTAAGGTAGGAGTGGTAGTTCTTTCTGATGGCTCTCTCCACGAATGAAGAGGAGGTGGAGGGGTATTTATAGCCTCCACACAAAATCCAACCGTTACACACATTTGACCAATCTCGGTCAGACCGAAGTTGACAACTCGGTGAGACCGAAAGTTCAAATCTTGTGAACGTTGGGATTTTCGGTGGGACCGAAAATACAATCTCGGTGAGTCCGATTCTTCCAAAGACTAGGGTTTGCCAATCTCGGTGGGACCGACTTTATCATCTCGGTGACACCGATTTGATGACAGAAGGTTACAGAAGCTTGGCAACACTAGTTTCGGTGAGACCGAGTTCAGAATCGGAAAATCCGAAATTTCTAGGGTTTGGCTATATGGCTGAGGTGGTTCATCTCGGTGTGACTGAGTTTATGGAATCGGTGGGACCGAGATTACTTATGAGTGTATGTTGGAATGAAAGATTGCTGATAGTTTGGGAGATAGATCACTAAGCACTTTGAGCAACCAGATCATTATCATAACCTCATCCCCTTTTAATAGTATTGGCTTTCCTATGGACTCAATGTGATCTTGGATCACTAAACCAAAAATGGAGTCTTGAGCTTTTGCCAATGCTTGCCTTAGCATTTTGAGGGGTCCACTTCTTCAGTCATTGCCATACCCATATCACTGAACTTTTTGAAATGATACTCAAGAAACTATTAGTTCAATGATATATATGTTGTTATTAATTACCAAAACCACCCGGGGATAAGTTGCACTTTCAATCTCCCCCTTTTTGGTAATTGATGACAACATATAGATCAAAGCTTCGACAAAAGATATAATCAATGAATAATATCGTCGCTTTGAGAAGTATGTGATAAGCAAGAGCTCCCCCTAAATTTGTGCATTATTTAAGATTTGCGTTTGAATGCAAATGCACAATCGATTAGGATCATGGGTCACTCTTCCATGTCACATACATCTTGGTGGAGCGCACAAAATGATAAGAATGAATAGCATGCACCCAATCACCAAGACATGAGTAAATGATCATACAAGATATGAATAGCATATGATAAGCATTAAGCACACATTAAGGCATAGTATGATCAAGCACTCATCAAAGTAGAGCAAACGTAGTATCAAACACACGGAATGTCTCGAAAATCTCAAAAGTATCTCAAAAAGACCGCAAACGAAACGAAAGAGCAAAAACAAGCACTCTCTCTCTCGAAGTCCTATGATCTATACAATTTCTCCCCCTTTGGCAACAAGTTACCAAAAAGTTCGAAAGGTATAGAGCTAAACGTCACTAGGGACTCTGCTGGCGGCTCCTGTCTGGGTTGATGGAGTTGAGATGGCTGCATCTGCAAAGGCTTCAGCTGATGTCTGTGGAGCTGGAGGAGTGGTCACTGGAGCTGGAGCTGGAACTGATGGAGCTGTGGGAGGTGCTGAGGCTGTAGTCCTGGTGGCTGTCACTGGAATAGCAACTGATCTGGGTCTTGTGGGAACCGGAGCAGGCTGTTCATAATCATCCTGGACTAGGTCATCCTGCATCTCACGCATGAGCTCTTCCTTCTCCTTCTTAGCTTCCTCGATATCTGCCTCAAGCTTGTTGACAGTGACTTGCACTTCAGTCAGCTTGACATCCAGAGCATGGAACTTGTCTTCAACAATCCTCTCAAGACTCTCCTGAGACTGCACAATGCTGGCCAGGCGTTGTTCAATCCTCTGGGTAGCTTCAAGGAGCTGCTCTCCAACACTCTTGGGTTTAGCTGCTGCTGCTGCTGCTTCCTTCTCAGCTTTAGCTTTCTTGGCAGCTTCAGACTTAGCTTGACCTTCAACAGACGTGGGATCATCCTCAGTCATCACAACTTCATTGTCCTCATGCTCAGGCTGCAGTGGCAAGTGTGGTCTTTCCAACAAGTAGGTGCCCGTGCCAAACTTGGCATTGATAAGCATCTGAATGTGCGGGGCAAATCCACATGACCTCTTCTGGTCTGCTGCAGTCCTCTTGATAGTCTCAACTATCAGGTCCATCACCTTGAAAGGTGCCTTCTGATCAAGTATATGCAGCATGTTGATAGAATAGCCTCTTATCATGCGATGATCTCCAGACTTGGGCATCAAGGTATGCCTCAGAATTGTGTTCGTGGTAGGGAGACCTGCCTGGAGATGATACACTGAGCCGAGCTTCCAGATCTCTACATCCTTAGCTGGTACCTCATTGTACATGTTCTTCATAGACTCATGATTTTTCTTGGGAATTCCATAGACATCAACATCATCTTCTCTTGACACTGGAGCATTCAGCAGTGCTCCCCATTCTTCAACAGTAGAAGAGAATCTCTGACCTTCAGTCATCCATACAATCCTGCCATCTGGATAGAAATGAGCTGTGGCATAGAATTGCATGATCATCTCATCATTCCAATCTGTCAACTTCTGACCAACGAAATCAGCAACACCACATGCAGTGAAGCTCTCATGCACATGTGGAAAGTAGTCTCTGTGCTCTTCACTGTCAATATATGCCCAGTCAACATAGCGAGTGTCTGCAACAATGGGCTTCTTGTCCATAAGCACAGTCTCATAGAAATCTTGCTGCTCTCTGGTGTGGAACCTTGGATCTACAGCAGTCCTTCTCCTCACGGCATATGGATCAGCTTGTCTCCATAGCCTGAGACCTTTGTCCTTTCTTTCCTTCATGTTTTCAGCTCGAGGATGAGCATCATTGTGAATTGGCAATTTCTGACGGAGTTTCAGCAACACAGGTGCCTCATCATCTGACTCAGCTGGTGGCACATTGTCTTTCTTCTTCTCTGAAGCTGGGATATTCCTGGCAGTTTTCTTGGGCTTGGCAGCAGGCTTGGCTTGAGCTGCCTTTGCTGGAGCAGAAGGCTTAGACTTTGAAGGTGCTCCTGCCCCGATGGCATCACCCATCAACTTAGGCTTCTGAGGAGGCTGGGGTGCTTCCTCATCAGAATCATCGTCAGCTGCTTCATCATGCACAATTCTCTTCCTCTTGGAAGTTTTCTTCACTTTGCTCGAAGTTTCCTCTTGCATACTCAGCTTCTTAGCAACTGTGGACTTCTTCACTTTGCTGGTGCCTCTCTTGGTTTGTTGCCCTTGATGCTCTTTGGCAACAACTTTCCTCTTTGGCTTAGATGAAATCTCTTCCTCAGCTATGAAATCAGAATCTTCTTCATCAGAATTTCTCTTCTTCCTGGCCCTGGTGGCTGCAGGAGGCAAACCACTTGGTGTGCTCCTCTCACCATCATCAGAAAAGCTGCTGGCCTCAGGACTAGTGCCTGCCTCTGGAATCTCAGCAATTGGTGATTCAGACCTGTTCTGGCTGTCACTGGCATCTGACATGGCTGACAACCTGTGAATAGATTAGGTATAGGCAGAATAGAAGAGTTATCACAAACTGCAGAAGATTTTGCAAAAAAAATGAGTTCAAATTTCAGTTTTAGGTTTTCACAGAATGCATTTCGGTCAGACCGAGGCTAAAATTCGGTGAATCCGAAGTGTCTAAACAGAACCATTCACACCACTTTCGGTTGGACCGAAATGGGTTTCGGTCTTGCCGAAAACACTAGGGTTTCACTAAATCCTCATTTCGGTCACACCGATTTGCACAACTCGGTTGGACCGAAAAGTGCAGTGCAATGGCCAGAGGCCAAATCGGTCATACCGAGAATGTAGAATCGGTCTCACCGAGATGTGTTCGGCGGAAACCTAACCCTAAAACTTTTACTCGAATTTCGTTCTAAGAACTAATCTGCTGGATAGGAAGATCTCAAACGTGGCAAGAAGCTAGGCAAACCAATCGTGCATAGAATCGGAGGTTGAAGCACGAGAGGGATCGAAACTCACCCTAACTTGGTGGAGTTTCTCTACGGCGGCAACGGCGCGGAGAGAATGTCCGTTGACGGCGACGGAGACCCGCGGCGAGGGCGCACAGGCGACGACGGAGACGATCCGGAGACCACGGCGACGGCAGCAAAGGGTTTGGGGGCGAGGCGTTTTGAAGAAGGAATCAACGCGCGCTTCCCTCAGGTATATATACCCTTTAGCTGTCGGTGGGACCGAGTTGTAAAACTCGGTGGCACCGAGATGGTTAACTGCAATCAGTTACACACTTCGGTCACGCCGAAAATTGCAACTCGGTTTCACCGAGGTGAAAACCTAGATCAATCCAAGTGCTTTCGGTCTGTCCGATTTTGAGTGGGTTGGTCTGACCGAAAATACTTAGAAGGTTTTGGAAATTAAGCTTTTGACGGATCGGTGGCTCCGAGTGCTCCTCACTCGGTGTGTCCGAAAAAGACTTGATCAAAGTTTGTGATATAAGCATGAATAGAATTTGAGACAAGAAAGCATGGATAGCTAGGGGAGGAACTTAGGCATTCTTGTCCATCCATTTGGTCAAAAAGAAAAACCAAAAGACCAAAGCAACAAATGGATGTCCTCGAATGGATAAAATCATGCATCCAACATGCTCACACAATAAGATAGCAAATGAAATATGTGTCAAACATGCACAAACAAAACACTAGCTACTATCACACAATTTGTCGATGACTAGGTCATCTATATATGAGTATATTGACTTAGGAGTCAAATGAGAACATTTGATCATAGGTCATACTCATCGTTTAAGCACAAGTGGGGTTACCACTTTTACATAAAGCATTGATGTGTTCACATCATTTGAAGATGCTTTAGCTCAATTCTTTAGAGCAAAGCTCCCCCTAGATGTGAGAACCCCTTTTAAAGGGTCAAACTAACCTTGGGTTGTCGTAGAAGACTTCATGTAGATGTTGAAGATGTGGATGCTCAATGTTGATGAAGATCATCAAGAGTTGGGAGCAATCCTTTGGATTCGGGCACTTTCAATACCTACATGGGTTAGTCCCACAAGGAACAAACAAGAATATCCATGGACATAGATTGAAGTATACAATAGATGATGTCCATGAAAGCAATGATTACCTTGTCCCTTGACTTACCAACAAGAGGGTTTGTGACTCCATGAACTAGTGCAAGATGTGGAAGTTGATTGCACAAGTCCTTGCCAAAATGAATGTGAGTGAAGTATGTTGGCGGAGTCACCCTCAAGAACTCTCTAGTTCTTCTTCTTCGGGATCCACATCATCTTGATGGGAATCCTTGGGGTTGTAGTTGAGCTTGACGAAGTAGAACTTGACGTATCCTTGGGAACCCACTTGACCATGGCTTTAGGTGCTTCAATAAATGCATCAATCTCCTCTTGAAGCTTGTCCTTGCCTTTTAGCTTGTGGTCTTGTGGTGGAAGGTCATCTTGAGTTTGTTCCACATTGGAGGAAGTAGGATCATACTTCTCCTTTTGAGAAACAAACTTTGGAGTGGGATATTGACCTTCTTCCCATTCAACACCCTCGGCGTTGAACTTTCGCTCAAAACCAATTCCTTGATTCTTCCGGTGCCTTCCTTGCTTGCGAACAATTTCCTCAAAGTTTTTGCTTCCGGCAAGGCTCTTGTAGACACCTTTCTCTATAATCCCTTTCAATAAACTATTTTCTTGCTCAAGTGTAACTTGGCTTGAAACATTGTTAGTGGAATCAAGAGAACTACTAGAAGCAACAATATTGGATTTAGCATGGTTATTGTTACTACTAGATGAAGAATTTTTCTTATGCTTGTCATGCTTAGTTTTAATAGGTGGCAAGAAATTAGACAAGAGAAGTCGTTTGGCAAGATATGAAGAACTCTTCTTTCGAAGATCGTCATTGATTGCTTTTAGAAACTCATGTTCTTACTCTAGATTGAGCTTCTCGAAGCGTAGCTTCTCATGAGATCTTAGGAGCTCTCTATGATCTTCTTGAGTAGTTTCATGAGCTAACTTAAGAGTGTTTAGTTCTTTAGTTAGACGCTCAATCTCCTTCATAGCATTGTCATTCGACTCTTCTCGACTATAAAGACTACTAGCATGTTCATCATTATTAGGCTCACTAGATTTATCATGTAAAAGCTCATCTTCACCAAGCAAGTCATCCTCATCACTATCAAAGTCAATAAATTCAGGGTGTGATACCTTAGGGCCTTTAGCCATGAAGCATCTTCCAATTCCCTCATTTGGTGAATCAAATAAGTCATAGGAGTTGGAGTTGGAGGACACGAGAGCAAGACCGGCAACACCTTCATCTTGACTGTATTCGGAGTTGGAGTGATAGCTTCTTTCGGAGTGATTGTCGGAGTCGGAGCCGGAGACCCATTCACCTACATGAGCTTGATGTTTTCTTCTTGTGTAGCTCCTTGATGACTTGTCTTTCCTTTCCGAATCCTTGCTTCTCCGAGAGGATCTTCGTTCATAACGATCATCTCTACTCCTTCTCTCTTTCCGAGGTGACTCTTCTCTTGAGCTTCTTCTTCTTGGAGATTCTTCTCTTCTCTTGTGGGGAGTCGAACACTCATTTGAGTAGTGTCCGGGTCTTCCACAATTGTAGCAGTTTCGATCACGACTAGAAGATCTCTTTTCATCATATGATCTAGACTTTGAGCTTCTTTCCTTGCTTCTACTCTTGTAGAATTTGTTGAAGTTCTTCACCATTAGGCTTATCTCTTCATTGGAAACTAGCTTGTCACTTGAGGTTGTGGGAGCATCACATGTAGCTTTGTAAGCACCACTTGACTTGTTGTGAAGCTCTTCCTTATCTTTAAGTGTCATCTCATGAGCAACAATTCTTCCAATGACTTCGGTAGGCTTGAGATTCTTGTAGTTTGGCATCATTTGGATCAAAGTGCACACGGTGTCATACTTTTCATCCAAAGCTCTGAGAATCTTCTTGATGATGAATCGGTCGGTCATTTCTTCGCTTCCTAAGCCGGCAATCTCATTTGTGATGAGAGCAAGCCTAGAGTACATTTCAGCGACTCCTTCACCTTCCTTCATCTTGAACTTGTCAAGTTGACCTTGAAGAACATCTAGCTTTGATTCCTTCACGGACTCGGTACCTTCGTGCATTTCGACCAAAGTATCCCAAATCTCTTTTGCATTCTCAAGACGGCTGATTTTGTTGAACTCCTCGGGACACAAAGCATTGAAGAGAATGTCACAAGCTTGAGCATTGTTTTGCAACATCCGCAATTCATCCGCTGTAGCTTCACGATCCGGAACTTTTCCTTCCTCGAGGAACTCACCTTGCAAGCCAACACAAATAATGCCCCATGCGGCAGGGTTATGTCCAAGAATATGCATTTTCATTTTATGCTTCCAACTAGCAAAATTTGAACCATCAAAGTAAGGACCTCTACGAAAATTACCCTCACTAGACGCCATACTCTCCTAGGTTGTGAAACCAAGCTTATGGAGTCCAATGCAATGGAAACCAATCCAATGGAGACCAAAGCTCTGATACCACTTGTAGGATCGAAAGTATGTCTAGAGGAGGGGTGATTAGACTACTTGACAATATAAAAATTCAGCCTTTTGATTAGGACAAGTTTTTAGCAAGTTTACAATGATGATCAAGTCAAGTATCACCCTACACATGCAATTCTAGAGTATTTGCAGCGGAAAGTAAATTGCACATGTAGTAAAGAGAGGTGGAGAAGAGCAAACGCAATTTGGAGACACGGAGATTTTTTCTCGTGGTTCCGATAGGTGGTGCTATCGTCAATCCATGTTGATGGAGACTTCAACCCACGGAGGGTAACGGCTGCGAGAGTCCACGGAGGGCTCCACCCACGAAGGGTCCACGAAGAAGCAACCTTGTCTATGCCATCATGGCATACGCCCACGGAGGACTAGCCTTACTCGGGGTAGATCTTCACGAAGTAGGCGATCTCCTTGCCCTTACAAACTTCTTGGTTCAACTCCACATCTTGACGGAGGCTCCCAAGCGACACCTAACCAATCTAGGAGGCACCACCCTCCAAAAGGTAATAGATGGTGTTGGTGATGATGAACTCCTTGCTCTTGTGCTTCAAATGATAATCTCCCCAACACTCAACTCTCCTCACTGATTTGGCTGTGGTGGAAGAAAGGATTGAGTGGAAAGCAACTTGGGAAGGCTAGAAATCAAGTTTCATATGGTGGGAGTGGAGCAACTTGATCTCAACACAAGGGTAGGTAGTTTTCTTCTCAGAAATGTAAGGTAGGAGTGGTAGTTCTTTCTGATGGCTCTCTCCACGAATGAAGAGGAGGTGGAGGGGTATTTATAGCCTCCACACAAAATCCAACCGTTACACACATTTGACCAATCTCGGTCAGACCGAAGTTGACAACTCGGTGAGACCGAAAGTTCAAATCTTGTGAACGTTGGGATTTTCGGTGGGACCGAAAATACAATCTCGGTGAGTCCGATTCTTCCAAAGACTAGAGTTTGCCAATCTAGGTGGGACCGACTTTATCATCTCGGTGACACCGATTTGATGACAGAAGGTTACAGAAGCTTGGCAACACTAGTTTCGGTGAGACCGAGTTCAGAATCGGAAAATCCGAAATTTCTAGGGTTTGGCTATATGGCTGAGGTGGTTCATCTCGGTGTGACTGAGTTTATGGAATCGGTGGGACCGAGATTACTTATGAGTGTATGTTGGAATGAAAGATTGCTGATAGTTTGGGAGATAGATCACTAAGCACTTTGAGCAACCAGATCATTATCATAACCTCATCCCCTTTTAATAGTATTGGCTTTCCTATGGACTCAATGTGATCTTGGATCACTAAACCAAAAATGGAGTCTTGAGCTTTTGCCAATGCTTGCCTTAGCATTTTGAGGGGTCCACTTCTTCAGTCATTGCCATACCCATATCACTGAACTTTCTGAAATGATACTCAAGAAACTATTAGTTCAATGATATATATGTTGTTATTAATTACCAAAACCACCCGGGGATAAGTTGCACTTTCAACTATGACTATAAATAGACCTCTCCCACCTCCTAGATAGGATTAGCATTGGTTTAGCTCATTTGAGATAGAGCATTGCTCATCCGTACCGGATCTACTCCTCCTGAGGGACCGCACCTCTTCGGAGAAGATCCACCCGGATTCAAGACCTCCATCCGGAGAAGACAATCAAGACCTCCTCATGGAGAAGAACGGTTACTCTTGTATCGTCCCTTGTTGACTTTGGATCTTGTGTTACTTTGTGCCTCGATGATCTAGCACTTGTGTGATCATATTCGTGTCGGTTGAGTGTTTCTCTTGTTTTCCCCCGTGATTTCCCTCGTGCTCTTCCTCGCGTTCTTCGTGTTCCTCATAGGAATCCTCTCCAAACGTGAAAGATCGACCCCTAGGATTCCGCCCTACATCATCTTGGTATCATGAGCCACGTTGATCACATTTTGTAGCCCCTACCCCGTGTTTTCTAGCTTGATTTTGTTGCTTTTGTCCTAAATCCGAAAATCCCCACCAAAAATAGCCCCAATTTTTTTTTGTGATTTGTTGGTGAGTTGAAATTTTGTTGGATTTGGTCCATGGATTTGTGTTGCCACGTGTGGATCTAGCTTTCCCCACCCTCCCCATCCTTTTCCATCCGCAAATCCGCTCGTATTCGTCATCACCACTTCCATCCACCCCGAAATCGCGCAGTTCATCCCGTGCCCAATTTTTGCCCAGGGTCCGGACGACCGGACCCAGCCGGACGTCCGACGGCCGGACAACCGTGACCACCCGGACGTCCGAGAAAGCCTGACGAAACTGAATTTTGTTCAGTTCGGCCACTACCATTTCCCCTCTTTCCACCACATCTTCCCAACCATCATACCACCACAGCTGCCCACATACACCACCATCATCCACCACTACCTCCTACGACGATTTTCACATGTTTTGGTCTTTGAGATTTTGAGTGGTGGTTCGCGTGTCCTATTGTGTTTCGGCTATATAGGTACGGTTCGACATCATCATCACCACCACTCATCTTCGCAAGGGACTCATCATCGCCAAGGACGGTAAACTCGACGACATCTTTGTCATACCTTGCAATTGCATTGATAACCACATGGCCTTACATTTGCGTAACTTACCCATTGAGACTAGCCATTGAGTATTGCCAGCAACGCGACTTGCGCACATTAGTGATCATACTCCATAGCATACATACCATACTATTGTGGTGCATATCTTAGCATCATCTTTTGTGTAGCAAAGTTGTCATCGCTTACACAATTGCTATCTTGGTTCGTGAAGTTTTGCATGAGAAAATAGCTCAAAAGTGAAAGAGCCACCCAAGCTTTTAAGCAAAGAGGAAAGATAAGCAAAGAGCTTATAAGCAAGAACCATAGCATCATACTACATTAAGATTGTCATATCCGATCATCTTGGATCATAGCACCGAAATACCATACATATAGCATACTTGGGATAGAGGTCGCTGCATTTTTGCCTATTAGGTTGTGCACAAGTTTCGTATCCGCCTATTGTGCAATCGTGCTAGCGTCTCTCGTGTATTGTGCAACAAGAGCATTTTCGTGGATTCCACATTTTGGCTCATTTTTGGTTTGCACAATCCCACTTTATCTATTTGCGTGTGCGTTTCCGTGTACCATTACTTGCTTGGTCAGTTGGTCTACTTGTTGCATTTGCAAATTTGTGAATCTTTTCCAACATTATTGAAGCTCACTTACAATTGCATCAAATTTTGTGCCACCATCCTAACCAAGCTCCACCATAAGCTTTTACTTGTGTAGGTGTGAGAACCGACAAGAATTGGTACCAATAGTGCTATTTCATTGTCTGCATTTGAGTGAACTTGATTCATCGTCAACATAGGTCAAGGTATAGTTGGTATAAGTTCTTCTCCTTCTACCACTCACATTTTGCTTGGAATGATGGATAGGCCAAGTACTTCTACCAACCCACTCTTCATCAAGCAAGACAACGACATGTCATCATACGTCACCAAGAGCCACCTCTTTGGTGCACAACGAGCGTTACATCAAGAGCAACAAGCTATGACCGTTCGCATCGACAATCTCGCCACCGACTTGCGACTCTCCGAGCAACGTACCAAGGACTACTTCGACAACAAGCTCGACGCTCACAAGCAAGAGAATGATGCAAGGATGGACGAGATCCGCGCCTTGTTGGTGAACCGTCCTCCTTCAACTTCTTCATATTCAAGACGGAGCCGCTCAAGTCGACACTCCGACGACACCTTCTCCGGCTCAAGTATACCGACATCGAACACTCTTCGACGAGCCGCGCGTCAAGACCGTCATGCATCTCGCAATCCTCTACACGACAAGCATTCACAAGAGCAAGTCGACGAGCAAGTACTTTGTCCTCAACCACACCAAGTTGCGTTTGCTCAAGCTCAAGAACGACAACGACAAAGGCGCCAAGAGGAAGAACGAGTGCGTCTACACCAAGAGGAACAAGACGCCAAGGATCAACGTCTTCAACAACAACAACGTGAAGCGCAAGCTCTTGAGGCGCAACGTGCCCTTCAAGAATCAAGTCGATCCATCGCCAACCGCAATCGTGAACGGCGCAATCAAGAGGAAGCCCTTCGACAAGAAATACAAGAGAGGAACTGCCAACCGCGTGTGCAACGTCAAGTTCCTCAAGCTCCCCCACAAGCTCGTCAAGCTCCACCTCAACCTCAAGTTCAACAAGAGCAAGTTGATCATGGACTTCCTCCACGCCAAGAGCAACATGAGGATGATTACCCTCCACATCAAGGGCGTCATCATCACCATCGCCAAAAACACAATGAAGAGCAACGCTATGGCAAGCTCAAATTCGCAATGCCCAAGTTCAATGGAAGCAATGATCCCGAAGAGTACCTCTCATGGGAAATGAAGGTCGACAAAATATTTCGTTTGCACAACTATGAAGAAGAGAAGAAGATCGCTATGGCATCACTTGAGTTCCAATACTATGTACTCATATGGTGGGAACAAGTCCTTGAGCGCCGAGAAGCAAGAGGTGAACCACCTATCACCACTTGGGCTCAAATGAAGGATGTCATGCGAGCACGTTTTGTGCCCACCTACTACAAGCGTGATCTCTTCAAGAAGCTCCAACTCCTCAAGCAAGGAACAAAGAGTGTTGAAGAATACTACAAGGAAATGGAGATGGCCATGATTCGAGCCAATGTCACGGAAGATGATGAGCAAACTATGGCACGTTTCTTGAACGGACTCAATCACCCCATCAAGAAGATTGCCGACTTCCAATCCTACTCCAACCTCATTGAGCTCGTGCATCAAGCTACCAAGGCGAAACGTCAAGTGCAAGATGACTTCAAGTATGCCAAGTACTCATCCAAGACCTACGGCTTCTCCAACAACCAAGCTTCACTGACTCCTACAATTTCTACCACAACCAAGCCATTGACAAGCAACGACGACAAGTCAAGTTACAAGGAAACTTCGACAAGCTCAAGTCGTCCTCAACCTACTACAAGCAACTACAAGCCATGCGCTTCATCATCTACTTCAACTGATGAGACCGTGAAGACAAGCTCCTTCAAGTGTTTCACTTGCGGCGGCCGAGGCCACAAGTCCTACCAATGCACCAACAAGCGCACCATGATCCTCAACGATGATGGCACCTATGACTCCATGAGTGAAGAGGAAATGGAAGCCCTTGAGCAAGTGGCCATGCACCGGCGCGTGAACGAAGATGAAGACGATCAAGTCTTTTGTGATGAGGATTCGAGCCCCGCTCTCGTTGTCTCCAAAGTCTTGACTCTTCAACATCAACAAGAAGAAGAACAAAGATGCCACATTTTCCACACAAAGGTCGGCATTACTGGAAGGTCCGTCAAGGTCATCATCGATGGAGGTAGTTGTCACAACTTGGCAAATGAAGAACTATGCTCCAAGCTTCAATTGGTCAAGATGAAGCACCCGCATCCATACAAAGTCCAATGGCTAAGTGACTCCAGCACTATACGAGTTGAGCATACAGTCCAAGTCTCCTTCAAAATTGGCGCATATGAGGACACTTTGGAGTGTGATGTCGTCCCAATGTCCGTTTGCCACCTCCTTCTTGGTAGGCCATGGTAATTCGACCGTGGTGTTATCCACAACGGGCGTACCAATCACTATAGCTTCAAGATGAAAGGAAATGAGTATGTGCTTCGACCTATGTCTCCTAGTCAAGTGATAGCCGACAAGCAAGCCACCCATCATGGAGAGAAGAGTGAGAAAGTGATCCACCAAAAAGTGAGTGAGAGACACAAGCCAAACTCGAGCGCCTCTTCGCCTAGAGAGAAAAACCTCATCCTATTTGCCACCAAAAGTGAGATGAGAGTAGTGTGTGAGAACCCATCGAGCGTTATGCACTTTGTCCTTATGTGCAAGGATGGGGACCCAAAAACTAAGAACTCTCACGATCTACCTTTAGTGTTTCAATCTCTTTTGCAGGAATTCCAAGATGTTTTCCCCGATGAGCTACCTCGGGGACTACCTCCTCTACGAGGCATTGAGCATCGAATCGACCTCATCCCCGGAGCGCCCCTTCCAGAGAAAGCTCCATACCGCGTCAGCCCCGAAGAAACTAAGGAGATCCAATGGCAAGTACAACAACTAATCGACAACGGTCATGTACGTGAAAGCTTAAGCCCTTGTGTCGTTCCCATTATACTTGTGCCCAAACAAGATGGTAGTTATCGCATGTGTTCCGATTGTAGACCCATCAATGCTATTATCGTGCGTTATAGGCATCCCATTCCTCGCTTAGATGATATGCTTGATGAACTTAGCGGTGCCACCATTTTCTCAAAAATTGACCTTAAAAGTGGCTATTATCAAATCCGCATACAAGAAGGCGATGAATGGAAAACAGCTTTCAAAACCAAATTTGGCTTATATGAGTGGTTGGTTATGCCTATGGGTTTATCGGAAGCTCCCGGTACTTTCATGCGTCTTATGCATTTTGTGCTTCGACCTTATATTGGAGTCTTTGTTGTCATTTACTTTGATGATATTCTTGTGTTTAGCAAATCCATGAAAGAGCATCTCAAGCATGTTAGGGCTGTTTTGCAAACGCTTCCCAAGGAACGTCTTTATGCCAACATGAAAAAGTGCACATTTGGAGTTGACAAGTTGGTTTTCTTGGGTTTCGTTGTCTCTTCCAAGGGTGTCCATGTTGATGACTCTAAAATTGAAGCTATTAAAACTTGGCCCCAACCAACCAATTTGCAACAAGTGCGTAGCTTTCTTGGCCTTGCGGGTTTTTATCGTCACTTTGTGAAAGATTTTAGCACTATTGCCCCCCCTTTGCATGCCTTGAGTAAGAAGAATGCTCCTTTCATTTGGGGATCTTTGTAATCCACCGCTTTTGATGATCTCAAGTCTTTGCTTACTCATACTCTAATTCTTGCTTTGCCCAACTTTGACAAAACTTTTGAGGTTCATTGTGATGCAAGTGGTACCGGAATTGGCGGAGTTTTGATGCAAGAGAAATGAGCCATTGCATATTTTAGTGAAAAACTCTCCGGTGCTCAACTTAACTATCCCATCTATTACAAAGAATTATATGCCTTAGTGCGTGTGCTACATGTTTGGGAACATTATCTTAGACCTCATGAGTTTGTCATCCATACCGATCATGAAACGCTTAAGTACTTAAAGGGTCAAACTAAGTTGAACAATTGTCATGCCAAATGGAGTGAATTTATTGAATCTTTCCCCTATGTGATCAAGTACATTAAGGGTAAAGAAAATGTAGTTGCGGATGCACTTTCACGCATATGCACACTTGTTACTAAACTTGAGTTGAATGTTATTGGTTTTGAGCACATCAAAGACTTGTATGCTAATGATCCATCTTTTGCTACTCCTTATGATAAGTATTTGACACATACATCTTGGGAAAGATATTACATCAAGGATGCTTATCTTATGAGAGCTAACAAACTTTACATTCCCGAGTCTTCTCTTCGTTTGCTCCTTTTGCAAGAGGCTCATGGAGGCGGACTCATGGGACACTTCGGCCGCGACAAGACATTCGCCATGCTCTCCAAGAACTACTTTTGGCCCAAGATGTTACGCGACGTCAATCGCTTCACCAACCGATGCTCTACATGTCGCAAAGCTAAGTCAAAAGCTCAATCCCATGGTATTACATGCCTCTTCCTATTCCTTATCAACCTTGGGAAGACATTAGCATGGATTTTGTACTTGGTTTGCCTAGAACTCAAAATGGAAAGGATTCCGTGTTTGTTGTTGTGGACCGATTTTGTAAGATGGCACATTTCATTCCTTGCAACAAGATAGATGATGCTTCACACATTGCAAATCTCTTTTGTAGGGAAATCTTGCGACTCCATGGAGTACCAAAGACAATTGTCTCCGACCGCGACGTCAAGTTCTTGAGTTACTTTTGGAAGACGCTATGCGCAAAGCTCGGAATCAAGCTCTTGTTCTCCTCCACATACCATCCTCAAACTGACGGCCAAACGGAGGTGACGAACCGAACGGTCTCCACTCTACTTCGCGTGTTGATCAAGAAGAACATCAAGGAGTGGGAGGCGTGTCTACCCATCACCGAGTACGCCTACAACCGTGCAAGACATTCGACTACCGGCAAGTCCCATTTCGAGGTCGTCTACGGCTTCAACCCGTTGTCCCCATTGGACATTCTACCACTTCCTCTACAAGAGCGCACCAACCTCGACGCGAGTGCATGCGCAAGCTACATCAAGAAGATGCATGAGGATACAAGGCACACCATCAAGCGCCAAGTACAACAACTAGCAACCAAGATCAACGTCCACAAGCAACCCATGATCTTCAACGTTGGCGATCTCGTGTGGCTACACCTTCGAAAGGACCGCTTCCCTAATGAACGCAAGTCCAAACTTCTACCTCGAGCTGATGGACCCTTCAAGGTGCTAGCACGCTACAATGACAACACCTACAAGATCGACCTTCCACGAGACAAGTACAACGTGAGCGACATCTTGAACGTCAAAGACCTCTCGCCATACCATGGTGATGAAACTTTCGATCCAAGGTCGGATCTTTCCCAAGGGGGGGGGGGAGATGATGCGGAGCATCCCTCGCTCATCCCCATGGACGTACCTACATCTCCCTCGACACCACTTGGACCCATGAAAAGAGCTCGAGCAAAGGCTATCGAAGATAAGGTGAACTCGCTCCTCTCCGAACTCCCTCTTCCTACTCACGAGACTTGGCTACTACCTCATACGGGAACTCTGTGCGTGATCAGGTACTTGGAGGAGAACCACGGGACAACTACATCCAATGGCCAAGATGGCAAGGACACCAAGCGTGAACATCAAGAAGAAGAGCTACTTTGGAAGCTACAGGCCCTGGACGACCGGCCAGGCACGGACGTCCGACCCCTGGAAGGTGCTACAGCCAAGAGAAGATAGGCAGACCCGAGCTCCAGGCTACGGACGACCGCCCCAGCCTGGACGACCGGACACTCCCAGGCTCTGGACGACCGAGCCCCTACGGACGTCCGTGCCAGCGACCATAGAACAGAAATTACGGAAATCTGAAGGCTTCCGGACGACCGTGCGCCTGCCAACAAAACCAAATCTACGGATTTCCGAGGAAGACCGGACGACCGTGCGCCTACCAACAGAACCAAATCTACGGTCATCCGAAGAACCCCGGACGTCCAGGACCCCGCGAGCCTCCGGACGACCGGCGCCCCACGGACATCCGGACCCTGGCTGCGTCCAGCTGCGAGCTGAGGCCCCTGTACCCTTCCACTTCACCCCTCATTTGCACTATGACTATAAATAGACCTCTCCCACCTCATAGATAGGATTAGCATTGGTTTAGCTCATTTGAGATAGAGCATTGCTCATCCGTACTGGATCTACTCCTCGTGAGGGACCACACCTCTTCGGAGAAGATCCACCCGGATTTAAGACCTCCATCCGGAGAAGACAATCAAGACCTCCTCACGGAGAAGAACGGTTACTCTTGTATCGTCCCTTGTTGACTTTCGATCTCGTGTTACTTTGTGCCTCGATGATCTAGCACTTGTGTGATCATATTCGTGTCGGTTGAGTGTTTCTCTTGTTTTCCCCCGTGATTTCCCTCGTGTTCTGCCTCGCGTTCTTCGTGTTCCTCGTAGGGATCCTCTCCAAACATGAAAGATCAGCCCCTAGGGTTCCGCTCTACATCATTACTGGACCCCCCCCTCGAGATAAGTTATGGGCCTTATGGGCCATAAGAGGGAAGCACACCAGCCCACAAGGGGCTGGTGCACCCCCCCTTGGGCAGGAGGCCGATTAGGACTAGGAGAAGGGGCCGCCCCCCTTTCCTTCTCCTTCTCCCTTCCCCCTTTCCTACTCCGTATGGGAGGTGGAATCCACACCTTGGCGCGCCCCCCTAGGGCTGGCTGCCTCTCCCTCTCCCTCCTTTATATACGGGGGCAAGGGAACACCCTAGAACGCAAGAGTTGATCTTTTAGCCGTGTGTGGTGCCCCCCTCCATAGTTACACACCTCGGTCATATCGTCGTAGTGCTTAGGAGAAGCCCTGCGCCGGTAACTTCATCATCACCGTCGCCACGCCGTCGTGCTAACAAAACTCTCCCTTGGCCTCAACTGGATCAAGAGTACGAGGGACGTCATCGAGCTGAATGTGTGCTGAACGCAGAGGTGCCGTACGTTCGGTGCTTGGATTGGTTGGATCGTGAAGACGTTCTACTACATCAACCGCGTTACTAAATGCTTCCGCTTTCGGTCTACGAGGGTACATGGACACACTCTCTCCCTCGTTGCTATGCATCACCTAGATAGATCTTGCGTGATCGTAGGAAATTTTTGAAATTACCGCGTTCCCCAACAGATACGCTTATACAATTTTCGCCGCATCAGAATCCAAGTCAGACATCTTCATGATCAACATCCTGGCATCAACCTTCTTCTCTTGGATCTTGATCTTCTTGTCTTGCGCCTCCATGAACTTGTCAAACCTCTGGGGTTTTCCTCCTTCGTGTTATTGCGCTTGACACATGCCTCCTCCCTATTGGCCATGATGTCCTCGAACCTCTCCGACATTTTGGACGCCGCCCCTTCTCCTCCTCCCACTTTTGTCCCCTGATTCCTAGCCATCCTTTTGGCCGAAGCACAACAACCTTTTGTTAGATCACCATATTTATCTACATTGGCCATGTTGAGGTCTTGACGGACCTGGCAACGACATTGAGCCACTTGGTGTGTGCATTCAACTTCAACCAATGATGCATGGAGAGGAAGTGCTTCTTCTCCATCCTAAAAAACAATGTGCATGCACAATTGGCCTAGAAAGAAAAGACATGATTAACAAGTTGCATATCCAGCCAAATTACCAACACGTAGAGCATATCCGGACAAATGACCAACACATAGAGCATATTCGGCCGAATGACCAACACATAGAGCATATCCAGCCAAATAACCACCACACATAGAGCAACAAAAAAACTTACAAGCACTTGGAGTGTCGCGCCATTTGACCACCGGATTTGCAATTATTTGTAAAAGCCACAATGCTTGCTCGTGGCCCCTTGAATGGTGTACTATCGATTAGTGAACAACTTTCAATTGCACTCATGGATCACTTCCTTGCGATACGGATCAAAGTGCTTTTGTTGATGGAACCAAGAATGCACATTTGTCCAAAAGGTTCTGCCCCTTTGCTCTATGCCATGAATAGGATCGATGCTTGTGGTCAACCATGCATCAACCAACATTTCATCCTCCATATGGTTGAATTTTCACCCCTCTTCTTCTTTGGGTTCGCACCAAATGCCCAAATGTCATCTGGATCACCGTCCGACTCCTGGTGTGCGTCGGCTGGCCAGATATGCGTTTGTTGGGTGTCCGATATATGGGTTTACGTCTTTTGGGTGTATGGATCCGATTGAGAGTCCTCCACTTGTCCATCTTCGTGGTCGCCGCTGTTGTGGATCAAGTTCATCACTGTCTCCTCCTCATCCACCCTCGCGCCTAGTTGAGACATTCCAGCAAACAAAGGCAGGTCACTTAAGGGCAAGGGACTCGACATCCGCGAACGAACAAGCACTGGCGACTGCGACTGAGGCTCCGTGAAGGTGTAGTTCCCGTTGATGTCGACGTTGAATGACACGTGGTGACAATGTATGTGGACTCCTGCTGCAGATCGAGCTGCCGATGGCGTAGTAGTATGGTGGATACAACTATGCCATCCATGACAGCGGTGATGCCGGCACCAGCCGGTTCACACGCTTTGGTGGAGGAGGTATTGGGTGACCGGCCGCCGCCAAAGCGTCCTCTTCTTCTCTTGTTTGCGGGGGCGGGCGTTGCGTGTCACCATGTTGACCTTGCGGGCGGCCACCACCAAGGAGTCCTCCGGCTCTGGCGTGACGTTGACCCTCTCGATCGACTCCATCACGGTGGTGGACGGCATAATGGGCAGGAATTAGGGCGCGAGGCGGCGGTGATCGGGGCAGAGAGGTCGGGAAAGGGCAGGCTTTCATGCGGAAAAGTTGTGGAAATGTCCAAATGCACGGGCTCCGCCAAATTCAGCTGGGTCCGGAGTGTTGAACGCCTGCGTGGCAACTGTCCGGACGCTCACAAATATAGCACGGTTTGCTCACAAACATTCCCCTGGACATTTGATGCACGAAAAACTGTGAACCGTGCTATCCTTATGTTTACGGACGTTTTGATGCATAGAATCCATGTCAACCGAATTCTTTCTAAATCCAAGAAAAATGAACAAAACGCGTGTGCCAAGCCGCCAACACATACACGTAAAGGCCAAAAGTCGAAAGATCATACATTAAGTAGCACATACCCACAAAACCGTTCTTGCAGAAACTGAAAAATACATCCAACCCGGATTTCATATACGGTAGTGTGTCAAGCACAAGCACAAACACCCTGTATAAACAAATATACTAGTGACCTGATACCTCTTATATATATCTAAAACCTGGAACGTTTTACATTTGTTTCGTGAAGTAGTAAAGTACTCCACGCGCGTCAAAGAAAGACAGAAGAGAAAAGATACTAGAATCAAATTACATCTTGTTTTCGCGCGCCGCCTGAAGCTCGTCGCACCAGTCGTCGATCTTCTTGATGGTGCGCCAAATCATATTGCTGCGAGCGGCGCCGCTGGATTTCCTTCCCCCTCGGAGCCCCAGGATCAGCGCGTTAGCAGGGTCCTCCCAGTAGTTGCACTTGTACCTTTTATCTATCGACAAGTCAAACGAATCCTCGGATCGCTCGTAGCCTCGCTTCGTCCCCAGCGCCGGTGCATACGCCGCGATGGCCGTCCAACTGTTGCCGCCGCACTTGTGGCGCTTCTCCGTCGACGCTGCGTCGAGCTTGCCGTCAGACCGCTCGTGACCTCTCTTCATCCCAACCCACGCTGGCTCGTTTTCATCTGCGTAATCGTAGTATTCCATCGCTTCTCGATCCAAGCAAACGACGGTGCGCGTACGTGCTAGGTTTCGATGGTTTGAAACTTTGAGGTCGCCCCGACCGGTCCGTCGTTGGAGCATATAAACAGAAACGGACAGTTCCGATTATTAATCAGAACCCGCCACGCGCCTAATCGCCGATCCGATTCGAATAGGCTGTGGCTTGGGCCTTAAAGTCTGTGTCCGACTGCCTACCAAACAGACACCAGGTTTTCCTTCCCTCACAAGAAAGCAAAAACGTTTTAGCGTTTTCCCTGAAAAAAAAAAACTACTCGCCTTTTCTTCTATACTATATACTGTATATAGTAAAAGGGAAAGAAAAAATCTAGCTAGTCGAACCATATTTCTTTTTGGCAAATGACTCCCTTCAACCGACCGATCTCATGCGAGCGGTCGTCACCTCCGTGTACGTTAGATGGGCTCCTAATCAGACGGCCATGATATGAGCTAACCCGCTAACCCCTTCGTGTCCACGTACTGCAACTAGTCCGTTGTTTCATAAAGTGGTGATGCAACTAGCCCCTTAATGCAAACCAACAAAGGGTTAGATCCTGCAGCGGGTGGGACTATGAAGGGTGACGGTGTCTGGGACTAGGGAGGGCAGCGGGGCACGCCTACCGGGCAGATCCCCCACGTCGGCGACCATGATGGGATCTCCTCCGATGGTGGCAGGCTTCTGTGTGGCCTGTAGGCCGGCGTAAGTGGTAGGCGGTGGTGGTCGCCGGTGGCGGTGGTGGTGCTCCCCAGCGGCGGTGATTTTTGCTCCCCGACACGCTTCGGAAACCACCGGAGTGGAGGCGCTATTGCTTTGTGGTCGGTGGCGATGTGATCAACGTAGGCAACGACAACGTCTTTCTGCACATTTTTTCATTTTAAAATTTTATGCAACATTACCCAGTTCTCATGGATGAGGAACCAAAAATTCGCTGCCGACGGGATTCGAACTCTGGCAACAGGGTGCACCATTGCGACTCTTTGCGTCTAGACTACAGCCTAGTTCTCATGAACAAACAAAAAAAAACACTCCATACATAAATTCCTTGGACTCATGAAGGATTCCCCGTAATTGTTTGTCTCTCCGCCAAAGCAAAAAGAAGAAGGAAAAGATAGAATCTACTATCATGTATTCATGTTTTTGCGCGCTGCCTGACGCTCGTTGCACCAGTCGTCCATCTCCTTGGCGATGCGCTGGCTCTGATTGATGAGAGCTGCGGTCGTGGCTTTACTTCCCCCGTGGAGCTGCAGGATGAGCGCGTGAGCAGGGTCCTCCCAATAGTTGCACTTGTACCTTTTATCTATCGTCAGGTCAAACTCATACTCGGATCGTTCGTAGGCTCGCTTCGTCCCCGCCACCGGCCCATACGCGGCGACGGCCGTCCAGCTACTGTCGTTGCACTTGTGCCGCTTCTCCGTCAACGCTGCGTCGAGCTTGCCCTCCGACCGCTCATGGCTTCTCTTCGCCCCAACCCATGCTGGCTCGTTTTCATCTCCATAATCGTAGTATTCCATCGCTTCTCCGATCCAAGCAAACGACGGTGCGCGTACGTGCTAGGTTGCGATGGCTTTTTGGTAGCTAGGTTTTAGCTTCTGAGGTCGCCCCGGCCTGTCTTTCGTTGGAGTATATATAACCCACAACACAGCCACGCACGCGCTTAATCACCGGTCCGACTCGTTGGGCCACCTTGAGCATGGCAGTCCGTTTCCGTCTACATACCAAACAGCAACCAGGTTTTCCTTCCCCGACAAGAAACAAAAACGATCCTTCAGCTCTTCTCTTAGAAAAAAAAAAAACAGGACAGGCACAACTAGCTCGGACCTTTGCTAAGAAGAAAAATCTTGCTCGTTGAGACTTGAAGAGAGGTGGAGCCAAGACGGTCTTTTTCTTTGCGGTTGAAATTTGTATTACTCAAGTGGTAGCAAAGCTACTGTGTGAAGTACAAAGATCAATGACTTCTGACCAGCCAGAGTTCAACCAAACGACAGTTCGTCCTTCACTTCTACTCCCTCCGTTTCGATTTACTCGTCGTGGTTTCAGTTCAAATTTAAACTAAAACCACGACGAGTAAATCGGAACGGAGGGAGTAGCATACTTAGCTAAAAAATCACTAACATTGTCTTGAGTATGATTAATATGCGTGACACGAGTCTTCCGAAGACTCCTCAAATGCTTGATCTCCCGTACAAAAGAGGCAAAAATTGATCTATCTGTTGCTTCATCATTTATCAGGTTGACATAGAATGGGAAGTTCTGTCCTTTGGACAGCAATTGACAGCCCTTCCATGCAAGCACTAAGCTCCGACTCCAAAGCATTTCTGCATGAGAAGAGTTCCCTGCATGATGAGAAAATAATGTTGCCCTCGTTATCACGGAGTATCATGCCTGCACCTGCTTGACCATCGACCATGACCTGTAGTCGGTATTCAATTTAGCCCATCACGCCGGTGGCAAAACCTAAGGAACGCTTGGGCCAGGGGCCACAGTCGTACGCGTGGTGCCAATGTTTTCATAGGATATAACTTGCTTCCCTTTCCTGTGGTCGAAATCTGAATTTTGGAGCATGAAGAGTGACTCCAAGTAGCTTGACAAGTATCCCTTGGACACCTCCATGGGCGGCAGAAGCTTTCCAAGTGTAACTTCATTCCGATTGTGCCAAGTCCGCCATATTGTCATCAATAGCATACATCTGTCAATATCAGGTAGATGGTATAGGGTCTGAAGAAGCCATTCAGTACCTGAGTTTTGAATCTCTGATAACTTCGGCAGTCGCCATATCGATGTCATACTATTCCAGAATTGTACTGCCCGGGGACATCGACAGAGAGCATGGAACGTATCTTCTACTTCTTGTCCACATACTGGGTAAGTTCCTGATATATCAAGGCCTCTTTTATGCTTATTTTGCCATGTGGGCAGTGAATTCGCCGTTGTGCGCCAATCAAAGTTTTTAATAGACGGGGTGACATGGCTTTTCCAAATAATTTGCCAGCATGTGCGGCGACCATCAGGAGTGTTGAGTATCGTGATTAGTTAGGAAACATAAGATAGACTAGGAATTATTCTGGCTTCTCTTGTACTCCAAGTTGATCATGTACTCCTATATATATGCCCACGAGGCTCAAGCAATACAACGAACTATTCCATCAAATCTCTCTCTCCCTTCTAACATGGTATCTATCGCAAGTCGATCCTAAACCCTAGCCGCCACCGCTTCCGCACCCGTGCGCCGCCCCCGGGGCGGTCGACCTCCATGACCGCCGCCGGGGGCCGCGCCGCCCGTACCTAGGGTTCGTCCGCCGGACGTGTTGGCCGGCTGCCCTAGAGAGTTTTTTTCCCGAGCCCTTGCTCCGGTTTTTTTCGCTCTCTCGCCGGTCATTTTTGATCGGCATTTTTCTTTTTGATTTTCCGATCTATTCGTGATCGGTTTGCGTCGCCCGCCGCCGCCGTCGATCCCAGTGCGCCTCTACTCCGACCCCGGCGCGACCAGCCGGCCTCTCCTCCGACCCGGTGGCCACGCGCGCCGAGGCGGCCCGTCCGGGCCAGCCGCCGTCCGCGCGTCGGTCCGCCCGTCGCCCTGCACCGGTCGTCATCGCCCTGCACCGACCGGGACACACCTGCATCGCCGCGAACGGCGGCCTCGCGCCATGCGTCGGCCAATCATAGCCGACGCTCGCACGCCGGCCCGCCCATCGATCCACGTCACCCGCCTCCGCCGCGTCTACACGGCGGCTCGGCGGTCTACCTCGCCGGCCTCGTCCTCGGCTGCATCAGGCTCGTCGGCCGCCTCAACTCGGGTACCGCTGCTCCGTTGGTCGTTCGGGCCTCGCTGCCCGGGCGTCGGCGCTGTTTTGGCAGCCCGGGTGCCGGTGCTGACGTCTCCCGCCGTCCGTCGTCGCCGGCCTCATCCCGGACTCCGCCGCCACCACTCCTCCATCGAGCGGCGTCCCCGACCTCGCGCGCGATCGGATTGATCACCCGCCCGCCGCCGCGATTCGCCTCATCTATGCCGCGCGACCGACTTGGCCCGTTGGTTACGCGCGCCTCCGCAGGTCCCGTGAAGATCGTCCCCGAGTTCAGCACGCCTCTTCACCGATCGAGCATCGGGCTGCCGCTGCGTCGCCCCATCGGGCCGCAGCGCCGCCGCCACGTGGTTCTCCTCACAGCTGCACCGACCCGCGTCACCGCTGCGTCGCCCCTTCCAGCCGTAGTGCCGCGGCCCGCGGTCCTCCGCCGCTCTGGGGCCGTCCGCTCCAGGCCATCCCCGTGGCTACACCGACCCTCGCGCCGCCGCTGCGTCGCCCCGTCGGGCCGTAGCGAGCGTGGTACGTGGTCCACGCCGCTGTCCTGAGGCCGTCCCCGCGGTTGCACCGACTCGCAAACCGCCGTTGCGTCGCCCCTTCGGGCCGCAGCGTCGCGGCCCGCGGTCCTCGCCACCGCCCCGAGGTCTTCCGCCGTCGTCCCGACCCGCCTGCCGCCGCTGCGTCGCCCCTTCGGGCCGTAGCGCCACGGCCCACGGTCCACTCTGCCGTCACCGCGCGTCGACCTCTCGTGGTATGCGCCGCGCCGTCTCTCTTTGGCGCGGGAACGCCACCGTCCGCGCCGGTCTTCGTCACGCTGTCAGGGTTCTTCGCCTACTTCGAGCACCGCCGCCGCACTCCTAACCTAGCCGCCGCCGCCGCCGTCAGGCCGCTGTTGCCGCTCTTCTTTGGCCGCCGCCGCCGCTACTTTTGTAGCCGCTGCCGCCGCCGCCCGTCCACCCCCTTCGTCTTCGTCCAGCACCAGCTCGTCGCCAGCGTCGTCGTCATCTACCTCGACCGCTTCATCTACTCCGACAACCGCGGGCGAAATTGGACCCGCTCCGATTGGCGCCGCAACCGTCGTCGAGTCCTTCTCTGCTGGCCTCTCCGACTTCTCCGACATGGCGTACAGCTCGTGCAGGTCCCTCGTCTACGCATGCCCGGTGCTGGCAACACCGATGCGTGCCTTCATCCACGATGTGTCCCCGGGCCTGGCAAGCCTGGTCGGCGCTTCGTCAACTTCGTCTTCGTCCGTCTACGCATGCCCGGTGCTGGTAACATCGGTGCGTGCCTTCGTCTACGATGTGTCCCCGGGTTTGGCAACCCCGGCGCGACGCGTCGTCAACATCATCTACTTCCTGGCGCACCACTACTTCGACACCACTGCGCCCATGCTAACTCGGCGCCCCTTGCGCCCGCGGCTCCACGGTGACTTCCTCGACACCGGCTACCCCGACTCGACATCGACCACGGCATTCTTCGCATGGCTACCTCGACCACGGCTCCACCACCCACGCTCTCGGCTACATCGACAAACGGCACAAAGGGCTACCGCCTGCTTGAGCAACCTCGTTGGTTTCCACTCCAGCCACGACTCCGCGATGCGTCGACCGTTACGACTGTGGGGGGGTGTCCGTCGGCTTGCCTTCGGATTCTTCTCCAGTCTCACCGTCTGCGTCGCTACCGTTGTGACTGCGGGGGGATGTTGAGTATCGTGATTAGTTAGGAAACATAAGATAGACTAGGAATTATTCTGGCTTCTCTTGTACTCCAAGTTGATCATGTACTCCTATATATATGCCCACGAGGCTCAAGCAATACAACGAACTATTCCATCAAATCTCTTTCTCCCTTCTAACAAGGAGCAGTGCTCGAGGATTCTGCAGTCAGTCGGCATGATTCATTAAACGCCAAATCCTAACCCGAATTAACTAAGAAGACGCCACTTTTTGCAGGGCCCCAAAGCAAGCACATCATCACGCACTTCTTGGGCATGCTCGAATTTTCAGAATTTCCATTATGTCGCACGGTAAGAAGGAAGCCTGCAGCAAGTTTAGGTTCCAAGAACCGTTATCATTTATACTCCCTCCTTTCCGGTTTATAAGGCTCAATTCAAAAATCTCACCAACCAAGGTAGATGGTGAGTGGCGGAATACCTTTTGGAGTTTGCAAAAGCACCCAATTAATGCTCTTGTTTTCCTCAAAAAAGTATGTTTACCAATGCATTAATTGCAATGCATGCATGCATAAATTACATGCATTGGTCAATTTTCTCTTAATACTTGCATGCAATGATTTAATGCACCTTGGAATCTGAACATGTGATGGGAAATAACCAAATTGAGCCTTATAAAATGGAAAAACTAAAATTTTGAGATAAGCCCTATAAACCGGAAAGGAGGGAGTAATTGACTAACAAACCGAAATCTGCATAATCCCTGTGCTGATACTGGTTTATACAAGAAAGGCCGAGGAATCCAACAATCCGCCATATTCTAAAGATTCGTCCGTTTCCAACCCTCCATATCAAACCTTTCTTGAGAAGATCAAGAACATGGCTAATGGTCGTCCATGTGGAGGACGAATTACCTTTATTGAGCCAAGCCGGTTAGCTGGACTAGATCTTTTTAGGTCATACTATCTACAAGGGGATTGCTACCCGTCGGCCGGGCGGCCTCGCGAGCGCCGTTCTTCACTTTTGCAACATATGTTGTGTTACAGAACTTTTCTACAACAAAGGTTATGTTGCATAAGATACTTGTAATAAAGGTTGGGTTGTAGAATTTTCTTTGCAACAGAGGTTATGCTGCAGAATTTTGTTTGCAACAGAATTCGTGTCGTATTTTTTTGTCTGCACCGTCGAGTTGCCACTTCAACATTGCACATGATCCAGAAACATGGATGATGATGCAAAATCTTGAGACTTGCGGTGTGTTGAACTGGTCCGACACATGGTTGGCTCTCGACGCAGCGGACGCAGAGCATATAATCAGCCGGATGATTCTAATCATTCCCTTGTGATATGGTGGGGCTTCTATGCATCAGTCGTGGATCTTTTTAAAAGATCTGCCGCCTCGCGAGCTGTCAGAATTAACACAATTGATCAGCCAGATGTCTTCCTATACTTTGCAACATAGATCTTATCGCAGAAGCATTTGTAAGAGAGGTTATGTTGCGTTTTTTTTGCAACACGGGTTGTGTTCCAGAAAAAAAAATGCAACATGGGTCGTGTTGTAGAAAAAATATATATAACATGGGCCACTGCAGGATCTAGCCTCTGGTCGGTTTGCAACAAGGGGGTAGTTACATAAGCCCTTTCTGAAACAATGGACCAGTTACAGAAGGTGGACACAGAGAGGTTGGCTCCCGACAATTTGATTAAGAGTCCATCTGACGAACATGAAGGAGGCAGACACTCATACAAGATTGGTCGGTTGAAGGGAATCATTTCTCTATATACAATGGTTGACAAGTTAGTCTTAACTTAAGTCTGTCACATAATCATGATAAAACACTAAGAAAATAGGGATCAACTAGGCGTAAGTTGACTGATTTTAGCTTTTGGGTCGGTTGACTGACCATAATCTTATTTTAGTCAATTTATCTTTGCAGCACGTAGTAACTGCATCATGTATGCTTTGGAGTAATTCCATGCATGTATGCTGTTGTGTGTCTTGTCTTTGGTGTTCGGCCTAGTACTAGCTACTATTACTACGATTCTAGTACGTGTGAATTGATGGATTAGCCTTGCCCAACTTCAAGCTAACTGCCCTGCTGCACTATCAACCATGATTCCTCTTGTGCCGTTAATGTTCCTGCGCCGGTCTAGTTTCTCAACACGTGCAGGTCAGCCTGCTTCCGCGACCACACATTAGTCACGGTTGTGTGATTGGCTCCCATCTGATTGGTCAAAAACATCACCACAGTCGGGAGTGCTTCTGCTAAATAACTAATAAACCTTTTTTTTTGCGCTGGTAAAAGAGTTTTATTCCATAATCATAGGGTCACAATCAAGAGGCAAAAGTTCCTCCACACACGGTGGACCTCGACCAAGCCATACAGCAGTAGTGTGCTCCGTATGACTATACGTAGCCAAACGATCTGCTATCCTATTTTGCACACGATTAAGTTTCATAGGAATAAAAACTCTATCTACCATAAGATGACGAATCTCAGCAACAAGGTGCCCATAGGCAGATCTTGTTAAGCTAGTACCAGATAAGGCGGATAGGGCCATCGAGGAGTCGGACTGGACGATGATAGGCAGCTCACAATGCTGGATAGCAAGCACCATACCCTGCATCAGCGCGTGTAGCTCCGCCTTGAGTGCATCGTTGCAATTGAATATGTAACGGTGTGCAGCAAAGATAACACTTCCATCCTGCCTCCGTAAAATCATACCTGCTGCTGCTGACCCATCCGCCTGAGAAAAGGAGCCGTCGACAAATAATGCAACTAGGTCCAGCGGAGGTGGCGGCCATGGAAGGGGCTGAGGAGTCATCCGAGCGGCCACTTCCGCCTGTATCATGGGCATCTTGCCCTCAATAATCTCGTCCGTCGAAAACCTCCTGGAGAGATCTAGCGACTGCATGTAACTCTGCAGATACAAAACTGTAGCAGCAACCGTTGGCACTTCCGTCCCGTGCGTTAAGTCGGACCGAAGTGACCAAATTCGCCAAAGCAACATGATCACACAGTCCCTCATGAATTCATCACAGTTTGCAAGGACATTTAGCAGCCAATCTCTCCCAGTGTCTTGAAGCAATTCTTGCCGAGGTAATCTCCATACCGACCTCATTTGCAACCAAACCTCACGTGCATAATCACATGCAACGAGTGCATGGAAGCTGGTATCCCTTTCCTTTGAGCATAGTGAGCATGAGTCCCTCGTAGATATATGGCGATATTTCTTGCATGCGTTAGTAGCCAGTGCCCCGGAGACCACCTTCCAGGCCAAAATTCTCATTTTAAGTGGCACTCTCGAATTCCATATGCATCTCCAAACCGGTCGCTCTCCTGAAGGGTGGGAAACCCTTTCTTTTTCGGGGTAACTAAAGAACTGTTTGATAGCAATTATTTTCTAAGTATTCTTAGAATTGCAGTCTTTTTTAATTATCATGGTTTTAATTAATGTGAGTTGTTAAAAATGATATTCAATTTGGCTCTAGGGAGCACATGCTCCTGCATGCCAAAAATGTATTTTACAAATGTCAAAAGAATTTTGAAAAAATAGATGTGTTCGTTGTCACACCCAAATGGTCCATGCAAATTTGTAGGTGAAAAACTTAAGCATTTTGACTTGTGCAAAAAAAAAAAACGAGTCAAACGCCAAATGCTACCTCCAAATGTTACACTTAATTTTTTTTTCACCGACGAAGCACTGCTATCCCATATGGCATGAAAATTGTCAAGCATACTTGCCACACTAATATGAACATCTACAAAAAACAATAG
This sequence comes from Triticum timopheevii, assembly GCA_963921465.1. Taxonomy (NCBI): domain Eukaryota; kingdom Viridiplantae; phylum Streptophyta; class Magnoliopsida; order Poales; family Poaceae; genus Triticum; species Triticum timopheevii. The sequence goes on along the minus strand of OY997266.1, from coordinate 77,314,883 downwards.
GATTTTTAAAATTTATTTACTATTTGTTTTGATTTTACTGTTCATTAGGGGCATATGCTCTCGAGAGCTAAAAATCCGCGTCTGAAAAACATAAATAAAAATGAAGTATTCTGTCATAGAAGGTATTAGTTACACTTGTATTGCTCTTCAATATTAAAACAAATAATAAAAAAAGTGCACAATTTACACACAAAATTGTGCTTTTCATTATGCAAGAAAAGACACATAATAATGGATTTTTCAAGAAACATTTAATTACCCTATCAGCAAAGTATTTCCCAAGTATTCTTAGAATTGCACATTTTTTAGTTACCATTTTTTATTACTGTGAGTTGTTCCAAAATAAGAAAAGAGCTCCTCCGGTGTCGGCGAGGAGTTGGGGCGGGGTGGAAGGGGCCTGGGGTAGCACTGGCAAGGTTCCCTCGCAACCCCAGGGGAATTGACAATAAGATTGAAGAGGTATTTCAGAGCTTATGTTTTGTGCCACACATTGACAAACATCTAGCACTTCATGGTATGATAAAATTTCTATCACCCTCTCTCATTTCTGCAACAACGGCGGCATATGTGGGGAGGGAGGCGGCCGACGACGGATAATGGTGGCGCATATGGGAAGAGGGTGGTGATGGCCATGGAATTATGGGACTGTGGTGACTTGGAGGTGAAGGGACGGTGTGGCCTGACCATGAGAGCATGGCAACAAACGTTAATCTCTCTCTCTCTCTCTCTCATTTGATTATATGGGATATTGTGCTTACTGAAGTTATTTCTTTCACCATTCGCCAATCTGAACTTAGTTATTCTGGTAAAGTAAGTTTCAGCAAAGCGTACTTCATAGTTATATTCGCCCAAATTTTTCTTCAATTGTTTTGTTCAGTCTAATGTACACTGGTTTTGAAAAAGCATTGTGGTGCATCATGGATTTATGGATTTTTAGAGGTGTCATTGGTCATGATTTTGTAATACTCTTTCCTTTCTTGAATTACAGTAATATCGAAATGTTACTTACTGCGAAAGGTTGTCTCCTGTAATGTTTGAACTACATTGTACATTTATTCATGTGGATACCATGCTTTAACTTACTGTGTGATGATATTCTTTTTTTGTACATACCTATAAGCTTCATTTGAATAGTAATAATTGAATCTCATAGGGAAAAAAATGAAGCCATTTACGAACATTTGGTGTATGCAATCTGCCTTATAAGAGTGTTGAAATAATTGGTACATGGTTCAAGTACATGGTAAGTGGTAGGCTATTTGCCATGTATTTCGTGTGCTGCTACATACTTCATACTACATCCGGTATCAATTTAGGGCCCTCAAAGATTGGTTATTTTTGGATAATGAACAATTAATCTTGCCTCTGTAGTCTGAATAGTCGACATTCATGCTTTGCTTCACCAGATTTTAAGTAAGCCCCGTTTTTCATTTCCATAGATAAATTGTGGCTATTGTTCTTGCCAGCATAGGACTATAGCACTTGTCATATTTATCAATGTTTCTTCGAGACGGGAGCAAATGATTTGCCTCGTCGGTTAATTAAGGACAAAATAGAGTTTGTTAGATGCCACCCCCAAGAACCACATGAATTATTATTGGACAAGTAGTGATCCAAAGCTTTGCCTCGGCAATGATGAAGTTGAGCAATATTGTTGGTGGTGCTCTTGCTGCGGAACGCCCCTGTGTTCCTCTCATTCCATATGGTCCACGATACAAGCATGATAAGCGAAGTCATGGCTTTTTATTCGAGGGTGCCGACGCCGGTTGCTTCGGCCATGGCTTTTATCAGTTTTCAAGTTGCTAACGTAGAAGGTAGGCTAACTAACAGGTTGCAAGATGGCATGACATATATTACTTATCAATATTTTTTAAATTTTGGAGAACGTGTTTCATGCTGATCTAGGTCCTCCCTTTCCTTATTTGGTTCCTATTCTGTTAAATTAAGTAACCTTTGCAGAGGGAGATTAAACCGACTATGTTCTAATAATTTTACTAGGTGGTAGAATTAAGTGCTGGAATTTAGTCTAGCTTTGGGCCAGCACAATATTTTTTTCAGAAATTCTTAATAAATCCTAGAGGCCCACTTAGCCCATTCGTGCAAGGCAAGAGGTGGGACTAAAGTTCAGTCCCACATTGTTAGTTTGGTAGGAGTTGGACCTTCTTATAAGGGAAGATGTTTTCCCACATGTATGAGCATGAGAACAAGAGAGACATTCACGCACGCCCTCCTCCGCCGCCCGCCACGCATGTCTAAATTTTTTGCCACGCACGACTGGTATATGAAAGGTCAGATGGGAGCTGAAAAGTTTTGCTGTAGTGGAGATTGAATATGAACGCTGCACCCTTCGGCTATTGGCTGTTCGTTTCATCTCCCTCTTTTCCTTTGCCTCCCATCACTGCCTGTTCGCTTCCATCTCTTGTGCCTATAAAAGAGAGGTCGCTCCTCTCAAAAGAGATACATCCGGACATCATCTTCCTCTCGCCACCGAGTTCCAAGCTTTGAGCTACTACAGGGTTCTTGTTGGGGAACGTAGTAATTTCAAAAAATTTCCTACGCACACGCAAGATCATGGTGATGGTATAGCAACGAGAGGGGAGAGTGTTCGTCCACGTACCCTCGTAGACCGTAAGCGGAAGCGTTAGCACAACGCGGTTGATGTAGTCGTACGTCTTCATGATCCGACCGATCCAAGCACCGAACGTACGGCACCTCCGAGTTCAGCACACGTTCAGCTCGATGACAATCTCCGGCCTCCGATCCAGCAAAGCTCCGGAGATGAGTTCCGTCAGCACAACGGCGTGGTGACGGTGATGATGTTCTACCGGCACAGGGCTTCGCCTAAACTCCGCGACGATACGACCGAGGTGGAATATGGTGGAGGGGGGCACCGCACACGGCTAAGAACGATCCGTAGATCAACTTGTGTGTCTATGGGGTGCCCCCGCCCCCGTATCTAAAGGAGCCAGGGGGAGGAGGCAGCCGGCCAAGGAGGGCGCGCCAAGGGGGGAGTCCTACTCCCACCGGGAGTATGACTCCCTTCTTTCCAAGTAGGATTAGGAGAAGGGGGGAAAGAGGAGGAAGAGGAGAAGGAAAGGGGGTCGCCGCCCCCCTTCCCTTGTCCTATTCGTACTAGGAAGGGGAGGGGCGCGCGACCCCCTCCTGGCTCCTTCCCTCTTCTCCCTCGAGGCCCATGTAGGCCCAATAACCCCCCGGGGGGTTCCGGTAACCTCCCGGTACTCCGGTAAAATGCCGATTTCACCCGGAACGATTCCGATGTCCAAATATAGGCTTCCAATATATCGATCTTTATGTCTCGACCATTTCGAGACTCCTCGTCATGTCCGTGATCATATCCGGGACTCCGAACAAACTTCGGTACATCAAAACTTATAAACTCATAATAAAACTATCATCGTAATGTTAAGCGTGCGGACCCTACGGGTTGGAGAACTATGTACACATGACCTAGAACTATTCTCGGTCAATAACCAATAGCGGGACCTGGATGCCCATATTGGTTCCTACATATTCTACGAAGATCTTTATCGGTCAAACCGCATAACAACATACGTTGTTCCCTTTGTCATCGGTATGTTACTTGCCCGAGATTCGATTGTCGGTATCCAATACCTAGTTCAATCTCGTTACCGGCAAGTCTCTTTACTCGTTACGTAATGCATCATCCCGTAACCAACTCATTGGTTACATTGCTTGCAAGGCTTATAGTGATGTGCATTACCGAGAGGGCCCAGAGATACCTCTCCGACAATCGGAGTGACAAAACCTAATCTCGAAATACGCCAACTCAACATGTACCTTCGGAGACACCTGTAGTACTCCTTTATAATCACCCAGTTACGTTGTGACATTTGGTAGTACCCAAAGTGTTCCTCCGGTAAACGGGAGTTGCATAATTCTCATAGTTACAGGAACATGTATAAGTCATGAAGAAAGCAATAGCAGTATACTAAACGATCAAGTGCTAGGCTAACGGAATGGGTCATGTCAATCACATCATTCTCCTAATGATGTGATCCCGTTAATCAAATGACAACACATGTCGATGGTTAGGAAACATAACCATCTTAAATTAATGAGCTAGTCAAGTAGAGGCATACTAGTGACGTTATGTTTGTCTATGTATTCACACATGTATTATGTTTCTGGTTAATACAATTCTAGCATGAATAATAAACATTTATCATGATATGAGGAAATGAATAATAACTTTATTATTGCCTCTAGGGCATATTTCCTTCAGTCTCCCACTTGCACTAGAGTCAATAATCTAGATTACATAGTAATGATTCTAACACCCATGGAGTCTTGGTGCTGATCATGTTTTGCTCGTGAGAGAGGCTTAGTCAACGGGTCTGCAACATTCAGATCCGTATGTATCTTGCAAATCTCTATGTCTCCCACTTGGACTTGGTCCTGAATGGAATTGAAGCGTCTCTTTATGTGCTTGGTCCTCTTGTGAAATCTGGATTCCTTTGCCAAGGCAATTGCACCAGTATTGTCACAGAAGATCTTCATTGGTCCCGATGCACTAGGTATGACACCTAGATCGGAAATGAACTCCTTCATCCAGACTCCTTCATTTGCTGCTTCAGAAGCAGCTATATACTCCACTTCACATGTAGATCCCACCACGACGCTTTGTTTAGAACTGCACCAACTTACAGCTCCACCGTTTAATAAAAACACGTATCCGGTTTGCGATTTTGAATGTCCGGATCAGTGTCAAAGCTTGCATCGACGTAACCATTTACGACTAGCTCTTTGTCACCTCCATATACGAGAAACATATCCTTAGTCCTTTTCAGGTATTTCGGGATGTTCTTGACCGTGTCCAGTGATCCACTCCTGGATTACTTTGGTACCTCCCTGCTAAGCTTATTGCTAAGCATACGTCAGGTCTGGTACACAGCATTGCATACATGATAGAGCCTATGGCTGAAGCATAGGGAACACTTTTCATTTTCTCTCTATCTTCTGCTGTGGTCGGGCATTGAGTTCGACTCAACTTCACACCTTGTAGCACAGGCAAGAATCCTTTCTTTGCCTGATCCATTTTGAACTTTTTCAAAATTTTATCAAGGTATGTGCTTTGTGAAAGTCCTAATAGATCAAGACGCTTAATAGGACTTTCACAAAGCACATACCTTGACAAAATATTGAAAAAGTTCAATATGGATCAGGCAAAGAAAGGTTTCTTGCCTGTGCTACAAGGTGTGAGGTTGAGTCGAACTCAATGCCCGACCATAGCAGAAGATAGAGAGAAAATGAAAAGTGTTCCCTATGCTTCAGCCATAGGCTCTATCATGTATGTAATGCTGTGTACCAGACCTGACGTATGCTTAGCAATAAGCTTAGCAGGGAGGTACCAAAGTAATCCAGGAGTGGATCACTGGACAGCGGTCAAGAACATCCTGAAATACCTGAAAAGGACCAAGGATATGTTTCTCGTATATGGAGGTGACAAAGAGCTAGTCGTAAATGGTTACGTCGATGCAAGCTTTGACACTGATCCGGACGATTCAAAATCGCAAACCGGATACGTGTTTTTCTTAAACGGTGGGGCTGTAAGTTGGTGCAGTTCTAAACAAAGCGTCGTGGCGGGATCTACATGTGAAGCGGAGTACATAGCTGCTTCTGAAGCAGCAAATGAAGGAGTCTGGATGAAGGAGTTCATTTCCGATCTAGGTGTCATACCTAGTGCATCGGGACCAATGAAGATCTTCTGTGACAATACTGGTGCAATTGCCTTGGCAAAGGAATCCAGATTTCACAAGAGGACCAAGCACATAAAGAGACGCTTCAATTCCATTCGGGACCAAGTCCAAGTGGGAGACATAGAGATTTGCAAGATACATACGGATCTGAATGTTGCAGACCCGTTGACTAAGCCTCTCTCACGAGCAAAACATGATCAGCACCAAGACTCCATGGGTGTTAGAATCATTACTATGTAATCTAGATTATTGACTCTAGTGCAAGTGGGAGACTGAAGGAAATATGCCCTAGAGGCAATAATAAAGTTATTATTTATTTCCTCATATCATGATAAATGTTTATTATTCATGCTAGAATTGTATTAACCAGAAACATAATACATGTGTGAATACATAGACAAAACTATAGTCACTAGTATGCCTCTACTTGACTAGCTCATTAATCAAAGATGGTCATGTTTCCTGACCATAGACATGTGTTGTCATTTGATTAGTGGGATCACATCATTAGAAGAATGATGTGATTGACATGACCCATTCTGTTAGCCTAGCACTTGATCGTTTAGTATATTGCTATTGCTTTCTTCATAACTTATACAAAGTTCCTGCAACTATGAGATTATGCAACTCCCGTGTACCGGAAGAACACTTTGTGTGCTACCAAACGTCACAACGTAACTGGGTGATTATAAAGGTGCTCTACAGGTGTTTCCGAAGGTTCATGTTGAGTTGGCATAATTCGAGATTAGGATTTGTCACTCCGATTGTCGGAGAGGTATCTCTCGGCCCTCTCGGTAATACTCATCACTTAAGCCTTGCAAGCATGTAACTAATGAGTTAGTTATGAGATGACGTATTACAGAACGAGTAAAGAGACTTGCCGGTAACGAGATTGAACTAGGTATTGGATACCGACGATCAAATCTCGGGCAAGTAACATACCGATGACAAAGGGAACAAAGTATGTTGTTATGCGGTTTGACCGATAAAGATCTTCGTAGAATATGTTGGAACCAATATGGACATCCAGGTCCCGCTATTGGTTATTGACTAGAGACGTGTCTCGATCATGTCTACATTGTTCTCGAACCGTAGGGTCCACGCGCTTAAGGTTTCGATGACAGTTATATTATGAGTTTATGTATTTTGATGTACCGAAGGTTGTTCGGAGTCCCGGATGTGATCACGGACATGACGAGGAGTCTCGAAATGGTCGAGACATAAAGATTGATATATTGGACGGATATATTTGGACACCGGAAAGGTTCCGGGAGAGTTTGGGAATATACGGGAGCTCCGGGAGGTTACCGGAACCCCCCGGTAAGTATATGGGCCTTATTGGGCCCAAGTGGGAGGAAGGGAGAAGGAGCAAAGGAGGGGGGCGCGCCCCCCCAAGCCCAATCCGAATTGGGGAGGGGGGCCGGCCCCCCCTTTCCTTTCTCCTTCCCCCTCTTCCTTCCTACTACTAGTACTCCTTCCTTCCCCCTCCAACATGTATTAGGAAAAAGAGGGGAAACCTACTTGGAGTAGGTTTCCTCCTCCCTATGGCGCGCCCCCCCTTGGGCCGGCCACCTCCTCCCTCCCTCCTTTATATACGGGGGTAGGGGGCACCCTAGAACACACAAGTTGATCATTGATCGTTCCTTAGCCGTTTGCGGTGCCCCCCTCCACGATATTACACCTCGGTCATATTGTAGCGGCGCTTAAGCGAAGCCCTGCGACAGGAGAACATCAAGATCGTCACCACACCGTCGTGCTGACGGAACTCCCCCTCGGAGCCTCTACTAGATTGGAGATCGAGGGTGCGTCATCGAGCTGTACGCGTGTCAAGAACTCGGAGGTGCCGGAGTAACGGTGCTTGGATCGGTCGGACTGGGAGGACGTACGGCTACTTCCTCTACGTTGCGTCAACGCTTCCGCTTCGGTCTACGAGGGTACGTAAACAACACTCTCCCCTCGTTGCTATATCATCACCATGATCTTGCGTGTGCGTAGGAAATTTTTTGAAATTACTACGAAATTTTTTGAAATTACTACGTTCCCCAACAGTTTTAGTCATCTTGCCCATGAGGCACGGTTCGCAAGTACCAAGTGATTCATAATCAAGTGATTCCAAAAGCCCATCAGTATGGAGTTTCTTCATGCGTTTTACACCGATATGACCTAAACGGCAGTGCCACAAATAAGTTGCACTATCGTTATCAACTCTGCATCTTTTGGTTTCAACACTATGAACATGTGTATCTCTACTATCGAGATTCAATAAGAATAGACCACTCTTCAAGGGTGCATGACCATAAAAGATATTACTCATATAAATAGAACAACCATTATTCTCTGATTTAAATGAATAACCGTCTCGCATCAAACAAGATCCAGATATAATGTTCATGCTCAACGCTGGCACCAAATAACAATTATTTAGGTCTAAAATTAATCCCGATGGTAGATGTAGAGGTAGCGTGCCGACCGCGATCACATCAACTTTGGAACCATTTCCCACGCGCATCGTCACCTCGTCCTTAGCCAATCTTCGCTTAATCCGTAGTCCCTGTTTCGAGTTGCAAATATTAGCAACAGAAACAGTATCAAATACCCAGGTGCTACTGCGAGCTCTAGTTAGGTACACATCAATAACATGTATATCACATATACCTTTGTTCACTTTGCCATCCTTCTTATCCGCCAAATACTTGGGGCAGTTCTGCTTCCAGTGTCCAGTCTGCTTGCAGTAGAAGCACTCAGTTTCAGGCTTAGGTCCAGACTTGGGTTTCTTCTCTTGAGCAGCAACTTGCTTGCCGTTCTTTTGAAGTTCCCCTTCTTCTTCCCTTTGCCCTTTTTCTTGAAACTGGTGGTCTTGTTAACCATCAACACTTGATGCTCCTTCTTGATTTCTACCTCCACAGCTTTTACCATTGCGAAGAGCTCGGGAATAGTCTTGTTCATCCCTTGCATGTTATAGTTCATCATGAAGCTCTTGTAGCTTGGTGGCAGTGATTGGAGAATTCTGTCAATGACACTATCATTAGGAAGATTAACTCCTAGTTGAATCAAGTAATTCTTATACCCAGACATTTTGAGTATATGTTCACTGACAGAACTATTCTCCTCCATCTTGCAGCTGTAGAACTTATTGGAGACTTCATATCTCTCAATCCGGGCATTTGCTTGAAATATTAACTTCAACTCCTGGAACATCTCATATGCTCCATGACGTTCAAAACGTCGTTGAAGACCCGGTTCTAAGCCGTAAAGCATGGCACACTGAGCTATCGAGTAGTCATCAACTTTGCTCTGCCAGACGTTCTTAACATCGTCGGTTGCATCAGCAGCAGGCCTGGCACCCATCAGTGCTTCCAGGACGTAACTTTTTTGTGCAGCAATGAGAATAGTCCTCATTTTACGGACGCAGTCCGTGTAATTGCTACCATCATCTTTCAACTTTGCTTTCTCAAGGAACGCATTAAAATTCAACGGAACAACAGCACGAGCCATCTATCTACAAACAAACATAGACAAGCAAAATACTATCAGGTACTAAGTTCATGATAAATTTAAGTTCAATTAATCATATTACTTAAGAACTCCCACTTAGACAGACATCTCTATAGTCATCTAAGTGATCACGTGATCCAAATCAACTAAACCATGTCCGATCATCACGTGAGATGGAGTAGTTTCAATGGTGAACATCACTATGTTGATCATATCTACTATATGATTCATGCTTGATCTTTCGGTCTCCGTGTTCCGAGGCCATATCTGTATATGCTAGGCTCGTCAAGTATGACCTGAGTATTCCGCGTGTGCAGCTGTTTTGCACCCGTTGTATTTGAACATAGAGCCTATCACACCCGATCATCACATGGTGTCTCAGCACGAAGAACTTTCGCAGCGGTGCATACTCAGGGAGAACACTTCTTGATTATTTAGTGAGAGATCATCTTAAAATGCTACCGTCAATCAAAGCAAGATAAGATGCATAAAGGATAAACATCACATGCAATCAATATAAGTGATATGATATGGCCATCATCATCTTGTGCTTGTGATCTCCATCTTCGAAGCACCGTCGTGATCACCATCGTCACCGGCGCGACACCTTGATCTCCATCGTAGCATCGTTGTCGTTACGCCATCTATTGCTTCTACGACTATCGCTACCGCTTTGTGATAAAGTAAAGCAATTACAGGGCGTTTGCATTTCATACAATAAAGCGACAACCATATGGCTCCTGCCAGTTGCCGATAACTTCGGTTACAAAACATGATCATCTCATACAACAAAATATAGCATCACATCTTGACCATATCACATCACAACATGCCCTACAAAAACAAGTTATACGTCCTCTACTTTGTTGTTGCAAATTTTTACGTGGCTGCTACGGGCTTAGCAAGAACCGTTCTTACCTACGCATCAAAAAACCACAACGATAGTTCGTCAAGTTGGTGCTGTTTTAACCTTCGCAAGGACCGGGCGTAGCCACACTCGATTCAGCTAAAGTGAGAGAGACAGACACCCGCCAGCCACCTTTAAGCACGAGTGTTTGTAACGGTGAAACCAGTCTCGCGTAAGCGTACGCGTAATGTCGGTCCGGGCCACTTCATCTCACAATACGCCGAACCAAAGTATGACATGCTGGTAAGCAGTATGACTTGTATCGCCAAAACTCACTTGTGTTCTACTCGTGCATATAACATCAACGCATAAAACCTAGGCTCGAATGCCACTGTTGGGGAACATAGTAATTTCAAAAAAATTCCTACGCACACGCAAGATCATGGTGATGGTATAGCAACGAGAGGGGAGAGTGTTCGTCCACGTACCCTCGTAGACCGTAAGCGGAAGCGTTACCACAACGCAGTTGATGTAGTCGTACGTCTTCACGATCCGACCGATCCAAGCACCGAACGTACGGCACCTCCGAGTTCAGCACACGTTCAGCTCGATGACAATCTCCGGCCTCCGATCTAGCAAAGCTCCGGAGATGAGTTCCGTCAGCACAACGGCGTGGTGACGGTGATGATGTTCTAGCGGCGCAGGGCTTCGCCTAAACTCCGCGAAGATACGACCGAGGTGGAATATGGTGGAGGGGGGCACCGCACACGGCTAAGGAACGATCCGTAGATCAACTTGTGTGTCTATGGGGTGCCCCCGCCCCCGTATCTAATGGAGCCAGGGGGGAGGAGGCGGCCGGCCAAGGAGGGCACGCCAAGGGGGGAGTCCTACTCCCACCGGGAGTAGGACTCCCTTCTTTCCAAGTAGGAGTAGGAGAAGGGGGGGAAAGAGGAGGAAGAGGAGAAGGAAAGGGGGGGGGCACCGCCCCCCTTCCCTTGTCCTATTCGGACTAGGAAGGGGAGGGGCGTGCGGCCCCCTCCTGGCTCCTTCCCTCTTCTCCCTCGAGGCCCATGTAGGCCCAATAACCCCCGGGGGGGTCCGGTAAACTCCCGGTACTCCGATAAAATGCCGATTTCACTCGGAACGATTCCGATGTCCAAATATAGGCTTCCAATATATCGATCTTTATGTCTCGACCATTTCGAGACTCCTCGTCATGTCCGTGATCATATCCGGGACTCCGAACAAACTTCGGTACATCAAAACTTATAAACTCATAATAAAACTGTCATCGTAACGTTAAGCGTGCGGACCCTACGGGTTGGAGAACTATGTAGACATGACCTAGAACTATTCTCGGTCAATAACCAATAGCGGGACCTGGATGCCCATATTGGTTCCTACATATTCTATGAAGATCTTTATCGGTCAAATCGCATAACAACATACGTATGTTACTTGCCCGAGATTCGATTGTCGGTATCCAATACCTAGTTCAATCTCGTTACCGGCAAGTCTCTTTACTCGTTACGTAATGCATCATCCCGTAACCAACTCATTGGTTACATTGCTTGCAAGGCTTATAGTGATGTGCATTACCGAGAGGGCCCAGAGATACCTCTCCGACAATCAGAGTGACAAAACCTAATCTCGAAATACGCCAACTCAACATGTACCTTCGGAGACACCTGTAGTACTCCTTTATAATCACCCAGTTACGTTGTGACGTTTGGTAGTACCCAAAGTGTTCCTCCAGTAAACGGGAGTTGCATAATTCTCATAGTTACAGGAACATGTATAAGTCATGAAGAAAGCAATAGCAGTATACTAAACGATCAAGTGCTAGGCTAACGGAATGGGTCTTGTCAATCACATCATTCTCCTAATGATGTGATCCCGTTAATCAAATGACAACACATGTCCATGGTTAGGAAACATAACCATCTTAAATTAATGATCTAGTCAAGTAGAGGCATACTAGTGACATTATGTTTGTCTATGTATTCACACATGTATCATGTTTCCGGTTAATACAAGTCTAGCATGAATAATAAACATTTATCATGATATGAGGAAATAAATAATAACTTTATTATTGCCTCTAGGGCATATTTCCTTCAGTTCTTCCCCATCCCGGCTTGCGGCGTGCATCGCAGGTTCGGACAGTAGGCCTCTGAAACCCCGCCACTTCGAGTCCTGTACGGGAGAAAGTTGATAAGGTTTTTGGGGAGCGCTCCGCGCGACTACAGACTTCTTCATCACGGACGCTGACGACCACTTTCCCAAACGACGACTTCTTCCCCGACGTCGACAACCACTTCGACGACATGGCCGGCGAGGACATTGACCCCAAGACCGATGCTTCTGCCGTTGCTCCGTACGTCCTCTTGTTCTTTCTATTTATGATACTGCCACAATTTCTTGTTCTAGCTTCTGCCATTTGCATACTCTTTGTTAGATTGCATGATTTCACTACTAGGGAAAAGCCTAGCAGCAGCGCGGGTTTTGGGCCTATTAGTAGCGCGGGTACCCGTGCTACTAATAAGGCGCTACAGCTAACTTATAGCAGTAGCGCCCTAATTTTCAAATTTCGGAATTATTTTAACCTCTAATCACCCCTCCCTCATCGCTGCTCAATTTAATCTCTAATCACCCCTCATCATTCCAAATCATCTAACTTCCCAGACGGTCACCCATCCTCTCACTACTCCAGCCTGAGCACGCTTAACCTGCTGGTTCTATTCTCCCTCGTTTCCAAGTCTGCACTTGTTGTTTTCCTGACAATAGTAAGATGTCAATCCTATTAACCTCAGGAATTTAGCTTGATCATGAAGTCACACATTTCACTGTTTGTGTTTGAAACTATTGTTCTCTAAAAAATTAGTAACACTAATATTTCTTGAATAATTAGTTTGACCATAGTTTGACCATAGTTTGACCAGATTTGACCACAGTTTGACCATAGTTTGACCAGATTTGACCAAAATTCAAAAAAACTAAAATAATTATTTAGTAACACTAATATTCTTGAATAATTAGTTTGACCATAGTTTGACCAGATTTAACAAAAATTAAAAAAAAAACTGATTTTTTTTCAATTTTTTTGCCTCCAGATCTTAAAAGCCCCGTAACTTTTTTTCTGTTAGGCTTTTGAGGATTTTAAAAATGTTTAACGGGGTTCCCATATAATAGTAGCTTGTTCTGCCCTGGTTAACATATTGTAGCTTGTTCCTGGTTAACATATTGGCTTGTTTTGAGTGGATCTTGGCCTGCTTGTATGATGTTAATCTTGGCCCTGGTTAACATATTGTAGCTTGTTCTGCCATGATAATAACCGTAGGGATCAGTTACTGCAGCAGCTAGAATGGCTTGTTTTGAGTGGAGGCAAACGTGAAATGCACTACATGCTGGCATATAGAAGATGCTTTATTAGTTCAAGTCGCAATGAAGTTTGGAATCTTAACCTAGTTTTAGATGAGTTTTTATAGAGATCTCAAACTGAATGTATTTTAAGCATTTGATTCAGCATTTTTAGCTTACCTCCAAGGCTCACTGCAATCTTGAAGTAACACAATTTTGGCTGTAGTGCATCCCCTGTAAAGTTCATGCCATGTGCCAAGTACAAACATTGTTAACTGGATATTTTTGCTCATTGTTTGCTAGACCTGTCTAGTATATGTTTGCTATTTGCCATTTTTTGGGATCTGGTCAGATTTCTCACCAGTGACCTTGGTTGCCATTAGGGCATGTACAATGGTTGATAAGATAGTCTTATCTTAAGTCTTGCATGTAAATTAGAGATGACAAAAAAATAAGTCTACAATGGGTCATTTCTTAAATAATTAGTTGTTCCTAAAAACATGGTGAGACAAATTGTGCTAAGAGATCATCTCTTGTCTTCTCTTAAATAAGAGAAGGCAAGCTTTATCTTACGATTTCTCTCTCCTCCACCTCATCATTTATCCTACGTGGCACTGTTAAGATAGAACCATTGTACATGCCCTTATCTTAATTCAAAAGGTGCCAGCACTGAATGTCTTGCTCTGTTCCCATCTATGGCAAGAAAATGGGTCTTGTGTGACTACTTAGAATGTTTTACTGATATTCTCTAAGTAACATTTCTCTTAAATTAACTATTGTAGCAATAACAAACTCCCTCTATTCAGAAATACTTGACGCGGGGAGACAAAATTTTGAACTGACTACTACAGTTCAAATTTTTGTCTCCCCTGGTCAAGTATTTCCAAACGGAGGGAGTAGTTCTTTTATTGCCACACTATCATGTTCTAAGATCAATGTTTTGCTTGCAGTTCCTGAGAAACCCCTTTGCTTGAACTACCGCTGATGCATCGGAAATGCATTTCATCCTGGAGATGCCAGAATCTCATGCCATTCTCTCTGCTACTAGCTACATTTGGAAGTTTTCATTTCACATCATTTTCGGTCACTTGTGTTGACAAACTGAACATGGTACTGCTGCCATCATAGTTTTATGTTGTTGCCCTTTAAATTATTACCTACAAACTAAACAAGCTACTACTCCCTCCGTTCTTAAATATAAGTCTTTTTAGAGATTCCAATATAGACAACATACAGAGCGAAGTGAGTGAATCTACACTCTAAAATGCGTCTATATACATCCGTATGTGGTCCGCGTTGAAATCTCTAAAAGGTCTTATATTTAGAAATGGAGGGGGTAGTTGGTAACACTGATGATGCACCACAAGTAATTAATAGTTACATAACAATTCTGGACATGTTAATATCCCTTTAATTTAGTAACACAGGCTGAACAATTCTGCATGTGTTGATGCTGGCAGGCCGGCAGCAACACAGGCATGCATGTAATGGAAAGACAATGTTCTGAATTTAGTAACTAGTGTTGTAGCTGTTCATAATATTTTGGTGGTGTGGCTATCAACCAATGTGGTGCATGCATTTGTAGGCTTTTAGGCTGATGTGATCTTCCATGCTATAAAATGCAGTATGTATTGTTATTTTTGCCGCTGCAAAATTTTACGTTGCTTTGGCATGATATATTGTTTGTCCTTTGTTGGCTGAGGCACTAGTTTATCTTGTTCTCACTCTCTCCGTGTCCAGGGAAGGGGTCTGAACCTGCACCACCGTAAAGTTTGATCTTGCGAAGGGCGAGAAGACCGGTGGGAGCTTGTAGCGTCGCTTGGTCGTAACTCAAGGGTCTTGCTGCTGAGTGTATGGATTTCGGGTGGTGTGAAGTGCCTACTAGGTGGCTCCCTTTGTATTTCAACACAAGGGTCTGGGCATGTAGTTTCATCGAGTGCAGTGTATTAACTGACTTTGAAATAAGCAACCTGGCATCATTCTTTGTTGATTCAATTCATCTCAACGTGTTATGCTGCCGAAATTTCTAGCCAAATTTCACTTGACTTGTAACCTACTAGCAACCTACTAGCACCAATCCCGGACTTGGAGACAAGAATTGGATACAAGAGATGAACTAGGGTTTGGAGATGAGATGGTGCTGGTGAAGATGTTGACGGAGATTGCCCTCTCCCGGTGAGAGGAGCGTTGGTGATGTCGATGGTGATGATTTCCTCCTCCCGGAGGGAAGTGTCCCCGGCAGAACAGCTCTGCCGGAGCCCTAGATTGGTTCCGCCAAGGTTCCGCCTCGTGGCGGCGGAGTCTCGTCCCGAAAAGTTCTCTACTAATTTTTTCTCATCGAAAGACTTCATATGGGAGAAGATGGGCGTCGGAGAGCCACCAGGGGGCCCATGAGGTAGGGGGCGCGCCCAGGGGGCGCCCCCACCCTCGTGAGCAGGGTGTGGGCCCCCTGGCCTTCATCTTTGGCGATGATTTTTCTTCATTTATTCTAAGGTATTCCATGGAGTTTCAGGACTTTTGGAGTTGCGCAGAATAGTCCTTCAATAGTTGCTCCTTTTCCAGCCCAGAATTCCAGCTGCTGGCATTCTCCCTCTTCATGTAAACCTTATAAAATAAGAGAGAATAGTCATAAGTATTGAGACATAACGTGAAATAGCAGCCCATAATGCAATAAATATCGACATAAAAGCATGATGCAAAATGGACGTATCATGTCCCCATGGCTCATCAGCAGCATGATGGTCTCACCGTGCATCAGCAGGGCCTCCCTGGGCGTTGAGTAAGTGATGCTATTAGTACCGCCACCGCGGCCGCCCGAGATCCTGACTGACACACACTTGCCGTGCACACCATGGCGGGAGTTCTTGACGACCTGAATCTTGGCTCCACCGCCCAGGAAGCTGTTGTCGAGCATGCTGAGCGCGAGGCTTTGGATGTTGTTGTCGTCCTCGACCTCCTCCTGAAATTCCTTGAGCAGGTCTCTGGCCGGGGCACTGGAGGGGGAGGGCCAAGGTCATCCTCGATGTCGGCCCAGACGGCATTGTCGGCCTCAGCGAGGCACACCCAGGCGACGAAGTCGGTGCCGAAGACCTCCATGCGGCCCTCATCAGTGGCCTGAACCTCGTACGTGATCTCGAAGAGGCACCCTTTGTACTCCTCCCGGAGGCCGTGGAAGTCGGCGTTGTTGGAGAACCGCAGTGCCCACATGAACTCGAACGCGACGAAGTCTGCCCGACGCTGCCCCGGGAGCGCCTTGAGCTGCAGCTCCGGCCCCACGGGGCACACACTACACTGTAGTAAAGTAAACTCTATGTAGAGCACGACTGCGAGCGCCGACCGCCGAGGGCCGCGGAGGTGGCTCGCATGTGCACACGAGTTGTTAGAGGAAATACGCGCGCGCGAGAGGGAGAGAGAGAGAGAGAGAAGGTTGATGCTGACATGTGGGTCTCACCTGTAATAACGGTCAACTTAATGGTCAAAATAAACAGAGTTGACTTTTCAGCACGTCAGCCCCCGACGGATGGGTCTCGCATGTCCTAAACGTGTTCAAGTCGTCTAAACTGGCCATTATCGGAAAATGATAGTTTTTAGTCACAATTTCTTTTAGCGTTTGGTCACTTTTAGAAAAATGGTTAGTTCTATGGGACGCATACCCCTAAAAGGGTATTTGCCAGACACTCTTTCCGCCGGCTGGTTTGGGGGCGGCTAAGGAGGAAGCCGGGATGGACGGCGAGGGATGAAGCTTTTGGTTGCACACTTGCACCGACCCTCGCGTTGGGTCGGGTTTGCCCATGGTGGTGGTAGTTTTTTTTCCTTTACATGGGATGGGAGGTTTGGGCGTGACAAAGTGTTAACGTCCATTTGTCTCGCGCCATCGTGATTTTTACGTCCAAATGAGGTTAAAAATGGTCACTGTTGTTTGTCACTACCAAGAATTACGTGCAGTAAACACTGTCGCGATTTGTAAAGTGATGGCTTTTTGTTGCTCAGAACATTATTATGATGGTTTTATACATTTCACTCATATAAGGCAGTGTGCAGCAGCAGCAATGCTTGTCGGGCACGGTTGGCGGTGGTAGGTGGTTCGGTCGGCGGTATGAAGCCAAATAAATGGAAAAGAACTCCATATGATAAGCTGGAGTAGTGGTAATTTTCGTGAGTCTCCATACATGAACTTGTTCTAAAGAAAACGATACTCCCTCTATACACTAATTTAAGATGTTTTTGTTGTTTAATTTAAACTGCAAAAGGTTCTCCAGGTTTTCTCACGCAACCGTCTTGTCTCGCAAAAATTAGGATTCCCCTGTCTCTCACCGGCGCCGGCGCTGGTCCGCCTCATCTCCGGTGGCCTTAGGGCCATGAGGGCATGGTTGATCACGGCCCTTGCTGGTGGGAGGACTCTGTTTTTTTATGTGTCTTCAAGATTTGTTAGGGTTTGTGTCCTTCTCATGAAGGCGAGACGGCCGCGGTTCCCCTTAAGATGGAATAAGGTTCTCCCTGCTTAGCCCCATTCCGCAAGTGCATCTAGCATCGTCGGTGGGCGCGTGAAGGTGTCTTCTCGGCGGATTTGCTCGGAGCTATTCGTCATTCATCTACGTCCATGTGTCTTTTCGGTTGGATCCTTTCGATCTATTCTACTATTTATCGGCGGCGGTTGTTGTTCTGGTGCGCTGGTCGCATGGAGACTTAGCACGATAACTTCCCGATCGTCTGCTACAACAAGTTTTGCTCGGCTCGAACTTCAGCTCGTTTCATTGCTTGTAGTCGTTGCTAGGTGGTCTATGGATCTGTATGTAATTTTATTATTTCTGGTGTTCGTTGTATTGCCATGATTAAAACTAAATAGATCGGATATTTTCCTGAAAAAAATATATCGCAAAAATGTCTCATTGTATAGTACATAAACTCCATGCACAAACAAAAAAAAAACATCCCATACATAAATTCCTTGGACTCGTGAAGGAGTAAAAATTAGCCCCTGTAATTGTTTGTCTCAACGCCAAAGCAAAAAGAAGAAGGAAAAGATAGAATCTACTATCATGTATTCATGTTTTTGCGCGCTGCCTGACGCTCGTTGCACCAGTCGTCCATCTCCTTGGCGATGCGCTGGCTCTGATTGATGAGAGCTGCGGTCGTGGCTTTACTTCCCCCGTGGAGCTGCAGGATGAGCGCGTGAGCAGGGTCCTCCCAATAGTTGCACTTGTACCTTTTATCTATCGTCAGGTCAAACTCATACTCGGATCGTTCGTAGGCTCGCTTCGTCCCCGCCACCGGCCCATACGCGGCGACGGCCGTCCAGCTACTGTCGTTGCACTTGTGCCGCTTCTCCGTCAACGCTGCGTCGAGCTTGCCCTCCGACCGCTCATGGCTTCTCTTCGCCCCAACCCATGCTGGCTCGTTTTCATCTCCATAATCGTAGTATTCCATCGCTTCTCCGATCCAAGCAAACGACGGTGCGCGTACGTGCTAGGTTGCGATGGCTTTTTGGTAGCTAGGTTTTAGCTTCTGAGGTCGCCCCGGCCTGTCTTTCGTTGGAGTATATATAACCCACAACACAGCCACGCACGCGCTTAATCACCGGTCCGACTCGTTGGGCCACCTTGAGCATGGCAGTCCGTTTCCGTCTACATACCAAACAGCAACCAGGTTTTCCTTCCCCGACAAGAAACAAAAACGATCCTTCAGCTCTTCTCTTAGAAAAAAAAAAAACAGGACAGGCACAACTAGCTCGGACCTTTGCTAAGAAGAAAAATCTTGCTCGTTGAGACTTGAAGAGAGGTGGAGCCAAGACGGTCTTTTTCTTTGCGGTTGAAATTTGTATTACTCAAGTGGTAGCAAAGCTACTGTGTGAAGTACAAAGATCAATGACTTCTGACCAGCCAGAGTTCAACCAAACGACAGTTCGTCCTTCACTTCTACTCCCTCCGTTTCGATTTACTCGTCGTGGTTTCAGTTCAAATTTAAACTAAAACCACGACGAGTAAATCGGAACGGAGGGAGTAGCATACTTAGCTAAAAAATCACTAACATTGTCTTGAGTATGATTAATATGCGTGACACGAGTCTTCCGAAGACTCCTCAAATGCTTGATCTCCCGTACAAAAGAGGCAAAAATTGATCTATCTGTTGCTTCATCATTTATCAGGTTGACATAGAATGGGAAGTTCTGTCCTTTGGACAGCAATTGACAGCCCTTCCATGCAAGCACTAAGCTCCGACTCCAAAGCATTTCTGCATGAGAAGAGTTCCCTGCATGATGAGAAAATAATGTTGCACTCATTATCACAGAGTATCATGCCTGCACCTGCTTGACCATCTGCTGACCATGACCTGTCGGTATTCAATTTAGCCCATCACGCCGGTGGCAAAACCCAAGGAACGCTTGGGCCAGGGGCCACAGTCGTACGTGTGGTGCCAATGTTTTCATTTTTTTTGGAAAAGGGGCCGAGCCCCAGCCTCTGCATCAGAATGATGCATACGGCTAATATTATTAATAAGGCGAAACCAATCTCCAAAGTACATCCAAGTCATAGTGCAATACTTAAACAAAAAAACTGCAAATATGAAAACTGAAAGCCACAACCGGCTGGCAAAACTATCGGATCACTCTATCCTATTACATGACCGCCATCCAAACCGGTTGAAAATAACCCGAGCTACCATCTCCCATCGGGTAGACGCAGTAACCAAACGCTCCCTGGCCTCCGTCGGAGTGAGTAGCGACCACATACGGATGAACGTTGTGGCTCTGAAAACAACCTGCAAAAAATGAAAGTTTGTTGATCTGTTAAAGACTAAGTCATTTCTGCATTTCCATATTGCCCACAAAAGAGCACACACGCCAACACGAATGTGTCTCGCAATGTCAGACTCCACCCCATGTAGCCATATTCCAAATAACATACTAATAGAGGTAGGCTGACTGATATTGAAAGCAATATGCACCGACCGCCATAGAATCTTAGCCAACGGACAATCGAGAAAGAGGTGTTTGATGTTTTCAGAATGATCACAGAAGCTACACCGAGACGGACCTACCCAATTACGTCTTGCAAGATTATCCTTAGTCAAAATTACCTGTTTATGCACAAACCACATAAACACTTTGATACGTAAAGGTACCTTAACTTTCCAGACATGTAAAGAGGTAGGTAAGACCGAAGAGTTAATGACATCCTGATACATTGATTTGACCGAGAACACACCGTTCTTAGTAAGCTTCCAATGCAGCTGATCAGGGTGAGTGGACAGCCTGACATCCATCAAACGTCGAACCAGATGTAGCCAAGCCTCCCAACGATTACCAACAAGCGTCCGCCTAAAGCTGATATTGAGGGGAACGGACTGTAAAACAGTAGCAACATAGGCGTCTCTACGTTGGACTATGTTATACAAAGAAGGATATTGAAGTGCTAGTGGAGTCTCCCCAAGCCACGTATCCTCCCAAAACCTCGTCGTGGTACCATTCCCCACAATGAATTTAGTCTTGTTGTAAAATAGTTGTTTAACTCTCATTAGCCCCTTCCAAAAAGGCGAATCTGAAGGTCTCACAGACACTTGGGCCAAGGTTTTAGCAAAGAGATACTTATTGCGTAAAAGCTGTGCCCAAGTGGCCTCCGTCTCAGAAGACAACTTAAAAAGCCACTTGCTAAGGAGACATATATTTTTGATTTCCAGATTTTCAATACCTAAGCCACCCTGGTCTTTAGGTCTGCAAATAATATCCCACTTTGCAAGTCTATACTTCCGCTTCAGCTCGTCAATTTGCCAAAAGAAACGAGATCGGTAGAAATCTAATCTTTTCCTAACTCCAACCGGAACCAAGAAAAAGGATAGCAGAAACATCGGCATACTAGTAAGGACCGAGTTAATCAGAATTAATCGTCCTCCATATGACATGAGCTTTCCTTTCCAACAGCTCAATTTCTTTTCAAACCGATCCTCCAAACTTTTCCACTCAGCGTTGGTTAGCTTACGATGATGAATGGGTATACCCAAGTACGAAAAAGGTAAGGAACCCAGTTCACATCCGAACAATTGTTGATACGATTCCCGTTCATCATTAGCTCTTCCAAAGCAAAACAACTCGCTCTTGTGGAAGTTAATTTTAAGCCCGGACAATTGTTCAAATAAGCACAGCAGCAGCTTCATGTTCCTAGCTTTCGCCAAGTCATTCTCCATAAATATGATAGTATCATCAGCATATTGGAGAATAGATAACCCGCCGTCAACTAGATGCGGAACCAGACCACCTACCTGTCCTGCATCCTTTGCCCGACCTATTAAAATAGTCAGCATGTCGGCCACTATGTTGAATAGAATCGGTGACATAGGGTCACCTTGCCTTAGGCCCTTGTGAGTTTGAAAATAATGACCAACGTCATCATTCACCTTAATCCCCACACTCCCTTTTTGCGTTAAAGAGTTAATTTGGTTTCTCCATGCCGGATGAAAACCTTTCATACGTAACGTTTGTTGCAGGAAAGGCCATTTGACTTTATCATAAGCTTTCTCAAAATCCACTTTGAACACAACACCATCCAACTTTTTGGAGTGAATTTCGTGGAGTGTTTCGTGCAAGACAACAACCCCTTCCAGGATGTTTCTGTCCGGCATGAAAGCAGTCTGAGACGGCTGGACTACTGAGTGTGCTATTTGTGTAAGCCTATTTGTGCCAACCTTAGTGAAGATCTTGAAACTCACATTTAGCAAACAAATGGGTCGAAACTGTTCGATCCGAACAGCGTCTGTCTTCTTAGGCAGAAGAGTAATCGTCCCAAAATTCAGCTTGAACAACTGCAGCTGACCCTCGAAGAACTCGTGAAACATGGGCATTAAATCACCCTTGATAAAATGCCAACACTTCTTGTAGAACTCCGCCGGAAACCCATCCGGACCTGGAGCCTTGTTGTTCTCCATTTGAGAAATAGCCTCAAACACCTCTTTCTCCGAAAAAGGAGCAGTCAATAACTCATTCTCGGCGGTCTCAAGTTGAGGCACATCCTCAACCCTAGACTCATCCAACTCCACAAAAGTCTCTACCGGGTTACCAAATAACTGCTTGTAATAATTCGTAATGTATTCTTTGAGATTATCCTGACCAACTATGGTTCCTTCATCTTGTTCTAATTGAAAAATTCTCTTCTTCCGATGCTTCCCATTCGCAATCATGTGAAAGAATTGAGTGTTATCCTCGCCTTCTACGATTTTGCGCACCTTGGCTCGTAAGGCCCACTTCAATTCCTCCTCACGGAGAAGCTTTTTAAGCTTCATCTCCGCATCTATCTTTGTTTCCAACTCAGTGGAATCTAAGATAGATGTTTCTGCTTTAGCTTCGAGATTTTGAATGATAAGGAGGAGTCTGTCCTTCTCCACCTTATAGATCCCATGCGTGTGTTTAGCCCAACCACGAAGGAAACGACGGAGATGTCTAATCTTGGATTGCCATTTGTCGATAGGTGTCCTACCTCCAGAGTCCCTAGCCCACTCTGTAGCTAACATCTCTAGGAAGCCTTCTCGCTCGAACCAAGCCAGTTCAAAAGAAAAGAGATTCTTGTTACCCACGAAATTTTGTACTCCGGAATCAACTAACAGCGGTGTATGATCAGAGACACCTCTAGTCAAGGCCTGCACCGTTACCAGTGAAAACTTCTGTTCCCATTCGACACTAGCTAGCACTCGGTCAAGCTTCTCAAAAGTCGGAACGCTTGGGCCAGGGGCCACAGTCGTACGCGTGGTGCCAATGTTTTCATAGGATATAATAACTTGCTTCCCTTTCCTGTGGTCAAAATCTGAACTTTGGAGCATGAAGAGTGACTCCAAGTAGCTTGACAAGTATCCCTTGGACACCTCCATGGGCGGCAGAAGCTTTCCAAGTGTAACTTCATTCCGATTGTGCCAAGTCCGCCATATTGTCATCAATAGCATACATCTGCCAATATCAGGTAGATGGTATAGGGTCTGAAGAAGCCATTCAGTACCTGAGTTTTGAATCTCTGATAACTTCGGCAGTCGCCATATCGATGTCATACTATTCCAGAATTGTACTGCCCGGGGGCATCGACAGAGAGCATGGAACGTATCTTCTACTTCTTGTCCACATACTGGGTAAGTTCCTGATATATCAAGGCCTCTTTTATGCTTATTTTGCCATGTGGGCAGTGAATTCGCCGTTGTGCGCCAATCAAAATTTTTAATAGACGGGGGGACATGGCTTTTCCAAATAATTTGCCAGCATGTGCGGCGACCATCAGGAGTGTTGAGTATCGTGATTAGTTAGGAAACATAAGATAGACTAGGAATTATTCTGGCTTCTCTTGTACTCCAAGTTGATCATGTACTCCTATATATATGCCCACGAGGCTCAAGCAATACAACGAACTATTCCATCAAATCTCTCTCTCCCTTCTAACATGGTATCTATCGCAAGTCGATCCTAAACCCTAGCCGCCACCGCTTCCGCACCCGTGCGCCGCCCCCGGGGCGGTCGACCTCCATGACCGCCGCCGGGGGCCGCGCCGCCCGTACCTAGGGTTCGTCCGCCGGCCGTGTTGGCCGGCTGCCCTAGAGAGTTTTTTTCCCGAGCCCTTGCTCCGGTTTTTTTCGCTCTCTCGCCGGTCGTTTTTGATCGGCGTTTTTCTTTTTGATTTTCCGATCTATTCGTGATCGGTTTGCGTCGCCCGCCGCCGCCGTCGATCCCCGTGCGCCTCTACTCCGACCCCGGCGCGACCAGCCGGCCTCTCCTCCGACCCGGTGGCCACGCGCGCCGAGGCGGCCCGTCCGGGCCAGCCGCCGTCCGCGCGTCGGTCCGCCCGTCGCCCTGCGCCGGTCGTCATCGCCCTGCACCGACCGGGACACACCTGCATCGCCGCGAACGGCGGCCTCGCGCCATGCGTCGGCCAATCATAGCCGACGCTCGCACGCCGGCCCGCCCATCGATCCACGTCACCCGCCTCCGCCGCGTCTACACGGCGGCTCGGCGGTCTACCTCGCCGGCCTCGTCCTCGGCTGCATCAGGCTCGTCGGCCGCCTCAACTCGGGTACCGCTGCTCCGTTGGTCGTTCGGGCCTCGCTGCCCGGGCGTCGGCGCTGTTTTGGCAGCCCGGGTGCCGGTGCTGACGTCTCCCGCCGTCCGTCGTCGCCGGCCTCATCCCGGACTCCGCCGCCACCACTCCTCCATCGAGCGGCGTCCCCGACCTCGCGCGCGATCGGATTGATCACCCGCCCGCCGCCGCGATTCGCCTCATCTATGCCGCGCGACCGACTTGGCCCGTTGGTTACGCGCGCCTCCGCAGGTCCCGTGAAGATCGTCCCCGAGTTCAGCACGCCTCTCCACCGATCGAGCATCGGGCTGCCGCTGCGTCGCCCCATCGGGCCGCAGCGCCGCCGCCACGTGGTTCTCCTCACAGCTGCACCGACCCGCGTCACCACTGCGTCGCCCCTTCCGGCCGTAGTGCCGCGGCCCGCGGTCCTCCGTCGCTCTGGGGCCGTCCGCTCCAGGCCATCCCCGTGGCTACACCGACCCTCGCGCCGCCGCTGCGTCGCCCCGTCGGGCCGTAGCGAGCGTGGTACGTGGTCCACGCCGCTGTCCTGAGGCCGTCCCCGCGGTTGCACCGACTCGCAAACCGCCGTTGCGTCGCCCCTTCGGGCCGCAGCGTCGCGGCCCGCGGTCCTCGCCACCGCCCCGAGGTCTTCCGCCGTCGTCCCGACCCGCCTGCCGCCGCTGCGTCGCCCCTTCGGGCCGTAGCGCCACGGCCCACGGTCCACTCTGCCGTCACCGCGCGTCGACCTCTCGTGGTATGCGCCGCGCCGTCTCTCTTTGGCGCGGGAACGCCACCGTCCGCGCCGGTCTTCGTCACGCTGTCAGGGTTCTTCGCCTACTTCGAGCACCGCCGCCGCACTCCTAACCTAGCCGCCGCCGCCGCCGTCAGGCCGCTGTTGCCGCTCTTCTTTGGCCGCCGCCGCCGCTACTTTTGTAGCCGCTGCCGCCGCCGCCCGTCCACCCCCTTCGTCTTCGTCCAGCACCAGCTCGTCGCCAGCGTCGTCGTCATCTACCTCGACCGCTTCATCTACTCCGACAACCGCGGGCGAAATTGGACCCGCTCCGATTGGCGCCGCAACCGTCGTCGAGTCCTTCTCTGCTGGCCTCTCCGACTTCTCCGACATGGCGTACAGCTCGTGCAGGTCCCTCGTCTACGCATGCCCGATGCTGGCAACACCGATGCGTGCCTTCATCCACGATGTGTCCCCGGGCCTGGCAAGCCTGGTCGGCGCTTCGTCAACTTCGTCTTCGTCCGTCTACGCATGCCCGGTGCTGGTAACATCGGTGCGTGCCTTCGTCTACGATGTGTCCCCGGGTTTGGCAACCCCGGCGCGACGCGTCGTCAACATCATCTACTTCCTGGCGCACCACTACTTCGACACCACTGCGCCCATGCTAACTCGGCGCCCCTTGCGCCCGCGGCTCCACGGCGACTTCCTCGACACCGGCTACCCCGACTCGACATCGACCACGGCATTCTTCGCATGGCTACCTCGACCACGGCTCCACCACCCACGCTCTCGGCTACATCGACAAACGGCACAAAGGGCTACCGCCTGCTTGAGCAACCTCGTTGGTTTCCACTCCAGCCACGACTCCGCGATGCGTCGATCGTTATGACTGTGGGGGGGTGTCCGTCGGCTTGCCTTCGGATTCTTCTCCAGTCTCACCGTCTGCGTCGCTACCGTTGTGACTGCGGGGGGATGTTGAGTATCGTGATTAGTTAGGAAACATAAGATAGACTAGGAATTATTCTGGCTTCTCTTGTACTCCAAGTTGATCATGTACTCCTATATATATGCCCACGAGGCTCAAGCAATACAACGAACTATTCCATCAAATCTCTCTCTCCCTTCTAACAAGGAGCAGTGCTCGAGGATTCTGCAGTCAGTCGGCATGATTCATTAAACGCCAAATCCTAACCCGAATTAACTAAGAAGACGCCACTTTTTGCAGGGCCCCAAAGCAAGCACATCATCACGCACTTCTTGGGCATGCTCGAATTTTCAGAATTTCCATTATGTCGCACGGTAAGAAGGAAGCCTGCAGCAAGTTTAGGTTCCAAGAACCGTTATCATTTATACTCCCTCCTTTCCGGTTTATAAGGCTCAATTCAAAAATCTCACCAACCAAGGTAGATGGTGAGTGGCGGAATACCTTTTGGAGTTTGCAAAAGCACCCAATTAATGCTCTTGTTTTCCTCAAAAAAGTATGTTTACCAATGCATTAATTGCAATGCATGCATGCATAAATTACATGCATTGGTCAATTTTCTCTTAATACTTGCATGCAATGATTTAATGCACCTTGGAATCTGAACATGTGATGGGAAATAACCAAATTGAGCCTTATAAAATGGAAAAGCTAAAATTTTGAGATAAGCCCTATAAACCGGAAAGGAGGGAGTAATTGACTAACAAACCGAAATCTGCATAATCCCTGTGCTGATACTGGTTTATACAAGAAAGGCCGAGGAATCCAACAATCCGCCATATTCTAAAGATTCGTCCGTTTCCAACCCTCCATATCAAACCTTTCTTGAGAAGATCAAGAACATGGCTAATGGTCGTCCATGTGGAGGACGAATTACCTTTATTGAGCCAAGCCGGTTAGCTGGACTAGATCTTTTTAGGTCATACTATCTACAAGGGGATTGCTACCCGTCGGCCGGGCGGCCTCGCGAGTGCCGTTCTTCACTTTTGCAACATATGTTGTGTTACAGAACTTTTCTACAACAAAGGTTATGTTGCATAAGATACTTGTACTAAAGGTTGGGTTGTAGAATTTTCTTTGCAACAGAGGTTATGCTGCAGAATTTTGTTTGCAACAGAATTCGTGTCGTATTTTTTTGTCTGCACCGTCGAGTTGCCACTTCAACATTGCACATGATCCAGAAACATGGATGCTGATGCAAAATCTTGAGACTTGCGGTGTGTTGAACTGGTCCGACACATGGTTGGCTCTCGACGCAGCGGACGCAGAGCATATAATCAGCCGGATGATTCTAATCATTCCCTTGTGATATGGTGGGGCTTCTATGCATCAGTCGTGGATCTTTTTAAAAGATCTGCCGCCTCGCGAGCTGTCAGAATTAACACAATTGATCAGCCAGATGTCTTCCTATACTTTGCAACATAGATCTTATCGCAGAAGCATTTGTAAGAGAGGTTATGTTGCGTTTTTTTTGCAACACGGGTTGTGTTCCAGAAAAAAAAAATGCAACATGGGTCGTGTTGTAGAAAAAATATATATAACATGGGCCACTGCAGGATCTAGCCTCTGGTCGGTTTGCAACAAGGGGGTAGTTACATAAGCCCTTTCTGAAACAATGGACCAGTTACAGAAGGTGGACACAGAGAGGTTGGCTCCCGACAATTTGATTAAGAGTCCATCTGACGAACATGAAGGAGGCAGACACTCATACAAGATTGGTCGGTTGAAGGGAATCATTTCTCTATATACAATGGTTGACAAGTTAGTCTTAACTTAAGTCTGTCACATAATCATGATAAAACACTAAGAAAATAGGGATCAACTAGGCGTAAGTTGACTGATTTTAGCTTTTGGGTCGGTTGACTGACCATAATCTTATTTTAGTCAATTTATCTTTGCAGCACGTAGTAACTGCATCATGTATGCTTTGGAGTAATTCCATGCATGTATGCTGTTGTGTGTCTTGTCTTTGGTGTTCGGCCTAGTACTAGCTACTATTACTACGATTCTAGTACGTGTGAATTGATGGATTAGCCTTGCCCAACTTCAAGCTAACTGCCCTGCTGCACTATCAACCATGATTCCTCTTGTGCCGTTAATGTTCCTGCGCCGGTCTAGTTTCTCAACACGTGCAGGTCAGCCTGCTTCCGCGACCACACATTAGTCACGGTTGTGTGATTGGCTCCCATCTGATTGGTCAAAAACATCACCACAGTCGGGAGTGCTTCTGCTAAATAACTAATAAACCTTTTTTTTTGCGCTGGTAAAAGAGTTTTATTCCATAATCATAGGGTCACAATCAAGAGGCAAAAGTTCCTCCACACACGGTGGACCTCGACCAAGCCATACAGCAGTAGTGTGCTCCGTATGACTATACGTAGCCAAACGATCTGCTATCCTATTTTGCACACGATTAAGTTTCATAGGAATAAAAACTCTATCTACCATAAGATGACGAATCTCAGCAACAAGGTGCCCATAGGCAGATCTTGTTAAGCTAGTACCAGATAAGGCGGATAGGGCCATCGAGGAGTCGGACTGGACGATGATAGGCAGCTCACAATGCTGGATAGCAAGCACCATACCCTGCATCAGCGCGTGTAGCTCCGCCTTGAGTGCATCGTTGCAATTGAATATGTAACGGTGTGCAGCAAAGATAACACTTCCATCCTGCCTCCGTAAAATCATACCCGCTGCTGCTGACCCATCCGCCTGAGAAAAGGAGCCGTCGACAAATAATGCAACTAGGTCCAGCGGAGGTGGCGGCCATGGAAGGGGCTGAGGAGTCATCCGAGCGGCCACTTCCGCCTGTATCATGGGCATCTTGCCCTCAATAATCTCGTCCGTCGAAAACCTCCTGGAGAGATCTAGCGACTGCATGTAACTCTGCAGATACAAAACTGTAGCAGCAACCGTTGGCACTTCCGTCCCGTGCGTTAAGTCGGACCGAAGTGACCAAATTCGCCAAAGCAACATGATCACACAGTCCCTCATGAATTCATCACAGTTTGCAAGGACATTTAGCAGCCAATCTCTCCCAGTGTCTTGAAGCAATTCTTGCCGAGGTAATCTCCATACCGACCTCATTTGCAACCAAACCTCACGTGCATAATCACATGCAACGAGTGCATGGAAGCTGGTATCCCTTTCCTTTGAGCATAGTGAGCATGAGTCCCTCGTAGATATATGGCGATATTTCTTGCATGCGTTAGTAGCCAGTGCCCCGGAGACCACCTTCCAGGCCAAAATTCTCATTTTAAGTGGCACTCTCGAATTCCATATGCATCTCCAAACCGGTCGCTCTCCTGAAGGGTGGGAAACCCTTTCTTTTTCGGGGTAACTAAAGAACTGTTTGATAGCAATTATTTTCTAAGTATTCTTAGAATTGCAGTCTTTTTTATTTATCATGGTTTTAATTAATGTGAGTTGTTAAAAATGATATTCAATTTGGCTCTAGGGAGCACATGCTCCTGCATGCCAAAAATGTATTTTACAAATGTCAAAAGAATTTTGAAAAAATAGATGTGTTCGTTGTCACACCCAAATGGTCCATGCAAATTTGTAGGTGAAAAACTTAAGCATTTTGACTTGTGCAAAAAAAAAAAAACGAGTCAAACGGCAAATGCTACCTCCAAATGTTACACTTAATTTTTTTTTCACCGACGAAGCACTACTATCCCATATGGCATGAAAATTGTCAAGCATACTTGCCACACTAATATGAACATCTACAAAAAACAATAGGATTTTTAAAATTTATTTACTATTTGTTTTGATTTTACTGTTCATTAGGGGCATATGCTCTCGAGAGCTAAAAATCCGCGTCTGAAAAACATAAATAAAAATGAAGTATTCTGTCATAGAAGGTATTAGTTACACTTGTATTGCTCTTCAATATTAAAACAAATAATAAAAAAAGTGCACAATTTACACACAAAATTGTGCTTTTCATTATGCAAGAAAAGACACATAATAATGGATTTTTCAAGAAACATTTAATTACCCTATCAGCAAAGTATTTCCCAAGTATTCTTAGAATTGCACATTTTTTAGTTACCATTTTTTATTACTGTGAGTTGTTCCAAAATAAGAAAAGAGCTCCTCCGGTGTCGGCGAGGAGTTGGGGCGGGGTGGAAGGGGCCTGGGGTAGCACTGGCAAGGTTCCCTCGCAACCCCAGGGGAATTGACAATAAGATTGAAGAGGTATTTCAGAGCTTATGTTTTGTGCCACACATTGACAAACATCTAGCACTTCATGGTATGATAAAATTTCTATCACCCTCTCTCATTTCTGCAACAACGGCGGCATATGTGGGGAGGGAGGCGGCCGACGACGGATAATGGTGGCGCATATGGGAAGAGGGCGGTGATGGCCATGGAATTATGGGACTGTGGTGACTTGGAGGTGAAGGGACGGTGTGGCCTGACCATGAGAGCATGGCAACAAACGTTAATCTCTCTCTCTCTCTCTCTCATTTGATTATATGGGATATTGTGCTTACTGAAGTTATTTCTTTCACCATTCGCCAATCTGAACTTAGTTATTCTGGTAAAGTAAGTTTCAGCAAAGCGTACTTCATAGTTATATTCGCCCAAATTTTTCTTCAATTGTTTTGTTCAGTCTAATGTACACTGGTTTTGAAAAAGCATTGTGGTGCATCATGGATTTATGGATTTTTAGAGGTGTCATTGGTCATGATTTTGTAATACTCTTTCCTTTCTTGAATTACAGTAATATCGAAATGTTACTTACTGCGAAAGGTTGTCTCCTGTAATGTTTGAACTACATTGTACATTTATTCATGTGGATACCATGCTTTAACTTACTGTGTGATGATATTCTTTTTTTGTACATACCTATAAGCTTCATTTGAATAGTAATAATTGAATCTCATAGGGAAAAAAATGAAGCCATTTACGAACATTTGGTGTATGCAATCTGCCTTATAAGAGTGTTGAAATAATTGGTACATGGTTCAAGTACATGGTAAGTGGTAGGCTATTTGCCATGTATTTCGTGTGCTGCTACATACTTCATACTACATCCGGTATCAATTTAGGGCCCTCAAAGATTGGTTATTTTTGGATAATGAACAATTAATCTTGCCTCTGTAGTCTGAATAGTCGACATTCATGCTTTGCTTCACCAGATTTTAAGTAAGCCCCGTTTTTCATTTCCATAGATAAATTGTGGCTATTGTTCTTGCCAGCATAGGACTATAGCACTTGTCATATTTATCAATGTTTCTTCGAGACGGGAGCAAATGATTTGCCTCGTCGGTTAATTAAGGACAAAATAGAGTTTGTTAGATGCCACCCCCAAGAACCACATGAATTATTATTGGACAAGTAGTGATCCAAAGCTTTGCCTCGGCAATGATGAAGTTGAGCAATATTGTTGGTGGTGCTCTTGCTGCGGAACGCCCCTGTGTTCCTCTCATTTCATATGGTCCACGATACAAGCATGATAAGCGAAGTCATGGCTTTTTATTCGAGGGTGCCGACGCCGGTTGCTTCGGCCATGGCTTTTATCAGTTTTCAAGTTGCTAACGTAGAAGGTAGGCTAACTAACAGGTTGCAAGATGGCATGACATATATTACTTATCAATATTTTTTAAATTTTGGAGAACGTGTTTCATGCTGATCTAGGTCCTCCCTTTCCTTATTTGGTTCCTATTCTGTTAAATTAAGTAACCTTTGCAGAGGGAGATTAAACCGACTATGTTCTAATAATTTTACTAGGTGGTAGAATTAAGTGCTGGAATTTAGTCTAGCTTTGGGCCAGCACAATATTTTTTTCAGAAATTCTTAATAAATCCTAGAGGCCCACTTAGCCCATTCGTGCAAGGCAAGAGGTGGGACTAAAGTTCAGTCCCACATTGTTAGTTTGGTAGGAGTTGGACCTTCTTATAAGGGAAGATGTTTTCCCACATGTATTAGCATGAGAACAAGAGAGACATTCACGCACGCTCTCCTCCGCCGCCCGCCACGCATGTCTAAATTTTTTGCCACGCACGACTGGTATATGAAAGGTCAGATGGGAGCTGAAAAGTTTTGCTGTAGTGGAGATTGAATATGAACGCTGCACCCTTCGGCTATTGGCTGTTCGTTTCATCTCCCTCTTTTCCTTCGCCTCCCATCACTGCCTGTTCGCTTCCATCTCTTGTGCCTATAAAAGAGAGGTCGCTCCTCTCAAAAGAGATACACCCGGACATCATCTTCCTCTCGCCACCGAGTTCCAAGCTTTGAGCTACTACAGGGTTCTTGTTGGGGAACGTAGTAATTTCAAAAAATTTCCTACGCACACGCAAGATCATGGTGATGGTATAGCAACGAGAGGGGAGAGTGTTCGTCCACGTACCCTCGTAGACCGTAAGCGGAAGCGTTAGCACAACGCGGTTGATGTAGTCGTACGTCTTCATGATCCGACCGATCCAAGCACCGAACGTACGGCACCTCCGAGTTCAGCACACGTTCAGCTCGATGACAATCTCCGGCCTCCGATCCAGCAAAGCTCCGGAGATGAGTTCCGTCAGCACAACGGCGTGGTGACGGTGATGATGTTCTACCGGCACAGGGCTTCGCCTAAACTCCGCGACGATACGACCGAGGTGGAATATGGTGGAGGGGGCACCGCACACGGCTAAGAACGATCCGTAGATCAACTTGTGTGTCTATGGGGTGCCCCCGCCCCCGTATCTAAAGGAGCCAGGGGGAGGAGGCAGCCGGCCAAGGAGGGCGCGCCAAGGGGGGAGTCCTACTCCCACCGGGAGTATGACTCCCTTCTTTCCAAGTAGGATTAGGAGAAGGGGGGAAAGAGGAGGAAGAGGAGAAGGAAAGGGGGTCGCCGCCCCCCTTCCCTTGTCCTATTCGTACTAGGAAGGGGAGGGGCGCGCGACCCCCTCCTGGCTCCTTCCCTCTTCTCCCTCAAGGCCCATGTAGGCCCAATAACCCCCCGGGGGGTTCCGGTAACCTCCCGGTACTCCGGTAAAATGCCGATTTCACCCGGAACGATTCCGATGTCCAAATATAGGCTTCCAATATATCGATCTTTATGTCTCGACCATTTCGAGACTCCTCGTCATGTCCGTGATCATATCCGGGACTCCGAACAAACTTCGGTACATCAAAACTTATAAACTCATAATAAAACTATCATCGTAATGTTAAGCGTGCGGACCCTACGGGTTGGAGAACTATGTAGACATGACCTAGAACTATTCTCGGTCAATAACCAATAGCGGGACCTGGATGCCCATATTGGTTCCTACATATTCTACGAAGATCTTTATCGGTCAAACCGCATAACAACATACGTTGTTCCCTTTGTCATCGGTATGTTACTTGCCCGAGATTCGATTGTCGGTATCCAATACCTAGTTCAATCTCGTTACCGGCAAGTCTCTTTACTCGTTACGTAATGCATCATCCCGTAACCAACTCATTGGTTACATTGCTTGCAAGGCTTATAGTGATGTGCATTACCGAGAGGGCCCAGAGATACCTCTCCGACAATCGGAGTGACAAAACCTAATCTCGAAATACGCCAACTCAACATGTACCTTCGGAGACACCTGTAGTACTCCTTTATAATCACCCAGTTACGTTGTGACATTTGGTAGTACCCAAAGTGTTCCTCCAGTAAACGGGAGTTGCATAATTCTCATAGTTACAGGAACATGTATAAGTCATGAAGAAAGCAATAGCAGTATACTAAACGATCAAGTGCTAGGCTAACGGAATGGGTCATGTCAATCACATCATTCTCCTAATGATGTGATCCCGTTAATCAAATGACAACACATGTCGATGGTTAGGAAACATAACCATCTTAAATTAATGAGCTAGTCAAGTAGAGGCATACTAGTGACGTTATGTTTGTCTATGTATTCACACATGTATTATGTTTCTGGTTAATACAATTCTAGCATGAATAATAAACATTTATCATGATATGAGGAAATAAATAATAACTTTATTATTGCCTCTAGGGCATATTTCCTTCAGTCTCCCACTTGCACTAGAGTCAATAATCTAGATTACATAGTAATGATTCTGACACCCATGGAGTCTTGGTGCTGATCATGTTTTGCTCGTGAGAGAGGCTTAGTCAACGGGTCTGCAACATTCAGATCCGTATGTATCTTGCAAATCTCTATGTCTCCCACTTGGACTTGGTCCTGAATGGAATTGAAGCGTCTCTTTATGTGCTTGGTCCTCTTGTGAAATCTGGATTCCTTTGCCAAGGCAATTGCACCAGTATTGTCACAGAAGATCTTCATTGGTCCCGATGCACTAGGTATGACACCTAGATCGGAAATGAACTCCTTCATCCAGACTCCTTCATTTGCTGCTTCAGAAGCAGCTATATACTCCACTTCACATGTAGATCCCGCCACGACGCTTTGTTTAGAACTGCACCAACTTACAGCTCCACCGTTTAATAAAAACACGTATCCGGTTTGCGATTTTGAATGTCCGGATCAGTGTCAAAGCTTGCATCGACGTAACCATTTACGACTAGCTCTTTGTCACCTCCATATACGAGAAACATATCCTTAGTCCTTTTCAGGTATTTCGGGATGTTCTTGACCGTGTCCAGTGATCCACTCCTGGATTACTTTGGTACCTCCCTGCTAAGCTTATTGCTAAGCATACGTCAGGTCTGGTACACAGCATTGCATACATGATAGAGCCTATGGCTGAAGCATAGGGAACACTTTTCATTTTCTCTCTATCTTCTGCTGTGGTCGGGCATTGAGTTTGACTCAACTTCACACCTTGTAGCACAGGCAAGAATCCTTTTTTTGCCTGATCCATTTTGAACTTTTTCAAAATTTTATCAAGGTATGTGCTTTGTGAAAGTCCTAATAGATCAAGACGCTTAATAGGACTTTCACAAAGCACATACCTTGAAAAAATATTGAAAAAGTTCAATATGGATCAGGCAAAGAAAGGTTTCTTGCCTGTGCTACAAGGTGTGAGGTTGAGTCGAACTCAATGCCCGACCATAGCAGAAGATAGAGAGAAAATGAAAAGTGTTCCCTATGCTTCAGCCATAGGCTCTATCATGTATGTAATGCTGTGTACCAGACCTGACGTATGCTTAGCAATAAGCTTAGCAGGGAGGTACCAAAGTAATCCAGGAGTGGATCACTGGACAGCGGTCAAGAACATCCTGAAATACCTGAAAAGGACCAAGGATATGTTTCTCGTATATGGAGGTGACAAAGAGCTAGTCGTAAATGGTTACGTCGATGCAAGCTTTGACACTGATCCGGACGATTCAAAATCGCAAACCGGATACGTGTTTTTCTTAAACGGTGGGGCTGTAAGTTGGTGCAGTTCTAAACAAAGCGTCGTGGCGGGATCTACATGTGAAGCGGAGTACATAGCTGCTTCTGAAGCAGCAAATGAAGGAGTCTGGATGAAGGAGTTCATTTCCGATCTAGGTGTCATACCTAGTGCATCGGGACCAATGAAGATCTTCTGTGACAATACTGGTGCAATTGCCTTGGCAAAGGAATCCAGATTTCACAAGAGGACCAAGCACATAAAGAGACGCTTCAATTCCATTCGGGACCAAGTCCAAGTGGGAGACATAGAGATTTGCAAGATACATACGGATCTGAATGTTGCAGACCCGTTGACTAAGCCTCTCTCACGAGCAAAACATGATCAGCACCAAGACTCCATGGGTGTTAGAATCATTACTATGTAATCTAGATTATTGACTCTAGTGCAAGTGGGAGACTGAAGGAAATATGCCCTAGAGGCAATAATAAAGTTATTATTTATTTCCTCATATCATGATAAATGTTTATTATTCATGCTAGAATTGTATTAACTAGAAACATAATACATGTGTGAATACATAGACAAAACTATAGTCACTAGTATGCCTCTACTTGACTAGCTCATTAATCAAAGATGGTCATGTTTCCTGACCATAGACATGTGTTGTCATTTGATTAGTGGGATCACATCATTAGAAGAATGATGTGATTGACATGACCCATTCTGTTAGCCTAGCACTTGATCGTTTAGTATATTGCTATTGCTTTCTTCATAACTTATACAAAGTTCCTGCAACTATGAGATTATGCAACTCCCGTGTACCGGAAGAACACTTTGTGTGCTACCAAACGTCACAACGTAACTGGGTGATTATAAAGGTGCTCTACAGGTGTTTCCGAAGGTTCATGTTGAGTTGGCATAATTCGAGATTAGGATTTGTCACTCCGATTGTCGGAGAGGTATCTCTCGGCCCTCTCGGTAATACTCATCACTTAAGCCTTGCAAGCATGTAACTAATGAGTTAGTTATGAGATGACGTATTACAGAACGACTAAAGAGACTTGCCGGTAACGAGATTGAACTAGGTATTGGATACCGACGATCAAATCTCGGGAAAGTAACATACCGATGACAAAGGGAACAAAGTATGTTGTTATGCGGTTTGACCGATAAAGATCTTCGTAGAATATGTAGGAACCAATATGGACATCCAGGTCCCGCTATTGGTTATTGACTAGAGACGTGTCTCGATCATGTCTACATTGTTCTCGAACCGTAGGGTCCACGCGCTTAAGGTTTCGATGACAGTTATATTATGAGTTTATGTATTTTGATGTACCGAAGGTTGTTCGGAGTCCCGGATGTGATCACGGACATGACGAGGAGTCTCGAAATGGTCGAGACATAAAGATTGATATATTGGACGGATATATTTGGACACCGGAAAGGTTCCGGGAGAGTTTGGGAATATACCGGAGCTCCGGGAGGTTACCGGAACCCCCCGGTAAGTATATGGGCCTTATTGGGCCCAAGTGGGAGGAAGGGAGAAGGAGCAAAGGAGGGGGGCGCGCCCCCCCAAGCCCAATCCGAATTGGGGAGGGGGGCCGGCCCCCCCTTTCCTTTCTCCTTCCCCCTCTTCCTTCCTACTACTAGTACTCCTTCCTTCCCCCTCCAACATGTATTAGGAAAAAGAGGGGAAACCTACTTGGAGTAGGTTTCCTCCTCCCTATGGCGCGCCCCCCCTTGGGCCGGCCACCTCCTCCCTCCCTCCTTTATATACGGGGGTAGGGGGGCACCCTAGAACACACAAGTTGATCATTGATCGTTCCTTAGCCGTTTGCGGTGCCCCCCTCCACGATATTACACCTTGGTCATATTGTAGCGGCGCTTAAGCGAACATCAAGATCGTCACCACACCGTCGTGCTGACGGAACTCCCCCTCGGAGCCTCTACTGGATTGGAGATCGAGGGTGCGTCATCGAGCTGTACGCGTGTCAAGAACTCGGAGGTGCCGGAGTAACGGTGCTTGGATCGGTCGGACTGGGAGGACGTACGACTACTTCCTCTACGTTGCGTCAACGCTTCCGCTTCGGTCTACGAGGGTACGTAGACAACACTCTCCCCTCGTTGCTATATCATCACCATGATCTTGCGTGTGCATAGGAATTTTTTTGAAATTACTACGTTCCCCAACAGTTTTAGTCATCTTGCCCATGAGGCACGGTTCGCAAGTACCAAGTGATTCATAATCAAGTGATTCCAAAAGCCCATCAGTATGGAGTTTCTTCATGCGTTTTACACCGATATGACCTAAACGGCAGTGCCACAAATAAGTTGCACTATCGTTATCAACTCTGCATCTTTTGGTTTCAACACTATGAACATGTGTATCACTACTATCGAGATTCAATAAGAATAGACCACTCTTCAAGGGTGCATGACCATAAAAGATATTACTCATATAAATAGAACAACCATTATTCTCTGATTTAAATGAATAACCGTCTCGCATCAAACAAGATCCAGATATAATGTTCATGCTCAACGCTGGCACCAAATAACAATTATTTAGGTCTAAAATTAATCCCGATGGTAGATGTAGAGGTAGCGTGCCGACCGCGATCACATCAACTTTGGAACCATTTCCCACGCGCATCGTCACCTCGTCCTTAGCCAATCTTCGCTTAATCCGTAGTCCCTGTTTCGAGTTGCAAATATTAGCAACAGAAACAGTATCAAATACCCAGGTGCTACTGCGAGCTCTAGTTAGGTACACATCAATAACATGTATATCACATATACCTTTGTTCACTTTGCCATCCTTCTTATCCGCCAAATACTTGGGGCAGTTCTGCTTCCAGTGTCCAGTCTGCTTGCAGTAGAAGCACTCAGTTTCAGGCTTAGGTCCAGACTTGGGTTTCTTCTCTTGAGCAGCAACTTGCTTGCCGTTCTTTTGAAGTTCCCCTTCTTCTTCCCTTTGCCCTTTTTCTTGAAACTGGTGGTCTTGTTAACCATCAACACTTGATGCTCCTTCTTGATTTCTACCTCCACAGCTTTTACCATTGCGAAGAGCTCGGGAATAGTCTTGTTCATCCCTTGCATGTTATAGTTCATCATGAAGCTCTTGTAGCTTGGTGGCAGTGATTGGAGAATTCTGTCAATGACACTATCATCAGGAAGATTAACTCCTAGTTGAATCAAGTAATTCTTATACCCAGACATTTTGAGTATATGTTCACTGACAGAACTATTCTCCTCCATCTTGCAGCTGTAGAACTTATTGGAGACTTCATATCTCTCAATCCGGGCATTTGCTTGAAATATTAACTTCAACTCCTGGAACATCTCATATGCTCCATGACGTTCAAAACGTCGTTGAAGACCCGGTTCTAAGCCGTAAAGCATGGCACACTGAACTATCGAGTAGTCATCAGCTTTGCTCTGCCAGACGTTCTTAACATCGTCGGTTGCATCAGCAGCAGGCCTGGCACCCATCAGTGCTTCCAGGACGTAACTTTTCTGTGCAGCAATGAGGATAGTCCTCATTTTACGGACCCAGTCCGTGTAATTGCTACCATCATCTTTCAACTTTGCTTTCTCAAGGAACGCATTAAAATTCAACGGAACAACAGCACGAGCCATCTATCTACAAACAAACATAGACAAGCAAAATACTATCAGGTACTAAGTTCATGATAAATTTAAGTTCAATTAATCATATTACTTAAGAACTCCCACTTAGACAGACATCTCTATAGTCATCTAAGTGATCACGTGATCCAAATCAACTAAACCATGTCCGATCATCACGTGAGATGGAGTAGTTTCAATGGTGAACATCACTATGTTGATCATATCTACTATATGATTCATGCTTGATCTTTCGGTCTCCATGTTCCGAGGCCATATCTGTATATGCTAGGCTCGTCAAGTATGACCTGAGTATTCCGCGTGTGCAGCTGTTTTGCACCCGTTGTATTTGAACATAGAGCCTATCACACCCGATCATCACATGGTGTCTCAGCACGAAGAACTTTCGCAGCGGTGCATACTCAGGGAGAACACTTCTTGATTATTTAGTGAGAGATCATCTTAAAATGCTACCGTCAATCAAAGCAAGATAAGATGCATAAAGGATAAACATCACATGCAATCAATATAAGTGATATGATATGGCCATCATCATCTTGTGCTTGTGATCTCCATCTTCGAAGCACCGTCGTGATCACCATCGTCACCGGCGCGACACCTTGATCTCCATCGTAGCATCGTTGTCGTTACGCCATCTATTGCTTCTACGACTGTCGCTACCGCTTAGTGATAAAGTAAAGCAATTACAGGGCGTTTGCATTTCATACAATAAAGCGACAACCATATGGCTCCTGCCAGTTGCCGATAACTTCGGTTACAAAACATGATCATCTCATACAATAAAATATAGCATCACATCTTGACCATATCACATCACAACATGCCCTACAAAAACAAGTTATACGTCCTCTACTTTGTTGTTGCAAATTTTTACGTGGCTGCTACGGGCTTAGCAAGAACCGTTCTTACCTACGCATCAAAAAACCACAACGATAGTTCGTCAAGTTGGTGCTGTTTTAACCTTCGCAAGGACCGGGCGTAGCCACACTCGATTCAGCTAAAGTGAGAGAGACAGACACCCGCCAGCCACCTTTAAGCACGAGTGTTTGTAACGGTGAAACCAGTCTCGCGTAAGCGTACGCGTAATGTCGGTCCGGGCCACTTCATCTCACAATACGCCGAACCAAAGTATGACATGCTGGTAAGCAGTATGACTTGTATCGCCAAAACTCACTTGTGTTCTACTCGTGCATATAACATCAACGCATAAAACCTAGGCTCGAATGCCACTGTTGGGGAACGTAGTAATTTCAAAAAAATTCCTACGCACACGCAAGATCATGGTGATGGTATAGCAACGAGAGGGGAGAGTGTTCGTCCACGTACCCTCGTAGACCGTAAGCGGAAGCGTTACCACAACGCAGTTGATGTAGTCGTATGTCTTCACGATCCGACCGATCCAAGCACCGAACGTACGGCACCTCCGAGTTCAGCACACGTTCAGCTCGATGACAATCTCCGGCCTCCGATCTAGCAAAGCTCCGGAGATGAGTTCCGTAAGCACAACGGCGTGGTGACGGTGATGATGTTCTAGCGGCGCAGGGCTTTGCCTAAACTCCGCGAAGATACGACCGAGGTGGAATATGGTGGAGGGGGGCACCGCACACGGCTAAGGAACGATCCGTAGATCAACTTGTGTGTCTATGGGGTGCCCCCGCCCCCGTATCTAAAGGAGCCAGGGGGGAGGAGGCGGCCGGCCAAGGAGGGCACGCCAAGGGGGGAGTCCTACTCCCACCGGGAGTAGGACTCCCTTCTTTCCAAGTAGGAGTAGGAGAAGGGGGGGGGGGAAAGAGGAGGAAGAGGAGAAGGAAAGGGGGGCGCCGCCCCCCTTCCCTTGTCCTATTCGGACTAGGAAGGGGAGGGGCGCGCGGCCCCCTCCTGGCTCCTTCCCTCTTCTCCCTTGAGGCCCATGTAGGCCCAATAACCCCCGGGGGGGTCCGGTAAACTCCCGGTACTCCGATAAAATGCCGATTTCACTCGGAACGATTCCGATGTCCAAATATAGGCTTCCAATATATCGATCTTTATGTCTTGACCATTTCGAGACTCCTCGTCATGTCCGTGATCATATCCGGGACTCCGAACAAACTTCGGTACATCAAAACTTATAAACTCATAATAAAACTGTCATCGTAACGTTAAGCGTGCGGACCCTACGGGTTGGAGAACTATGTAGACATGACCTAGAACTATTCTCGGTCAATAACCAATAGCGGGACCTGGATGCCCATATTGGTTCCTACATATTCTATGAAGATCTTTATCGGTCAAACCGCATAACAACATACGTATGTTACTTGCCCGAGATTCGATTGTTGGTATCCAATACCTAGTTCAATCTCGTTACCGGCAAGTCTCTTTACTCGTTACGTAATGCATCATCCCGTAACCAACTCATTGGTTACATTGCTTGCAAGGCTTATAGTGATGTGCATTACCGAGAGGGCCCAGAGATACCTCTCCGACAATCAGAGTGACAAAACCTAATCTCGAAATACACCAACTCAACATGTACCTTCGGAGACACCTGTAGTACTCCTTTATAATCACCCAGTTACGTTGTGACGTTTGGTAGTACCCAAAGTGTTCCTCCAGTAAATGGGAGTTGCATAATTCTCATAGTTACAGGAACATGTATAAGTCATGAAGAAAGCAATAGCAGTATACTAAACGATCAAGTGCTAGGCTAACGGAATGGGTCTTGTCAATCACATCATTCTCCTAATGATGTGATCCCGTTAATCAAATGACAACACATGTCCATGGTTAGGAAACATAACCATCTTAAATTAATGATCTAGTCAAGTAGAGGCATACTAGTGACATTATGTTTGTCTATGTATTCACACATGTATCATGTTTCCGGTTAATACAAGTCTAGCATGAATAATAAACATTTATCATGATATGAGGAAATAAATAATAACTTTATTATTGCCTCTAGGGCATATTTTCTTCAGTTCTTCCCCATCCCGGCTTGCGGCGTGCATCGCAGGTTCGGACAGTAGGCCTCTGAAACCCCGCCACTTCGAGTCCTGTACGGGAGAAAGTTGATAAGGTTTTTGGGGAGCGCTCCGCGCGACTACAGACTTCTTCATCACGGATGCTGACGACCACTTCCCAAACGACGACTTCTTCCCCGACGTCGACAACCACTTCGACGACATGGCCGGCGAGGACATTGACCCCAAGACCGATGCTTCTGCCGTTGCTCCGTACGTCCTCTTGTTCTTTCTATTTATGATACTGCCACAATTTCTTGTTCTAGCTTCTGCCATTTGCATACTCTTTGTTAGATTGCATGATTTCACTACTAGGGAAAAGCCTAGCAGCAGCGCGGGTTTTGGGCCTATTAGTAGCGCGGGTACCGCGCTACTAATAAGGCGCTACAGCTAACTTATAGCAGTAGCGCGGGTGCAACCCGCGCTACAGCTAACGTATAGCAGTAGCGTGGGTAGAAACCCGCGCTACTAGTAATCTGTAGCGCGGGTATTTTTTTTTTGAAATTTTTTTGAAATTTTTTTTTGAAATTTTTTCCCTAATTTTCAAATTTCGGAATTATTTTAACCTCTAATCACCCCTCCCTCATCGCTGCTCAATTTAATCTCTA
The DNA here is from genome assembly GCA_963921465.1 of Triticum timopheevii. Lineage (NCBI taxonomy): Eukaryota > Viridiplantae > Streptophyta > Magnoliopsida > Poales > Poaceae > Triticum > Triticum timopheevii. Next base: position 77,272,131 of record OY997266.1, on the reverse strand, counting down.
ATCACCCCTCATCATTCCAAATCATCTAACTTCCCGGACGGTCACCCATCCTCTCACTACTCCAGCCTGAGCACGCTTAACCTGCTGGTTCTATTCTCCCTCGTTTCCAAGTCTGCACTTGTTGTTTTCCTGACAATAGTAAGATGTCAATCCTATTAATCTCAGGAATTTAGCTTGATCATGAAGTCACACATTTCACTGTTTGTGTTTGAAACTATTGTTCTCTAAAAAATTAGTAACACTAATATTTCTTGAATAATTAGTTTGACCATAGTTTGACCATAGTTTGACCAGATTTGACCACAGTTTGACCATAGTTTGACCAGATTTGACCAAAATTCAAAAAAACTAAAATAATTATTTAGTAACACTAATATTCTTGAATAATTAGTTTGACCATAGTTTGACCAGATTTAACAAAAATTAAAAAAAACTGATTTTTTTTCAATTTTTTTGCCTCCAGATCTTAAAAGCCCCGTAACTTTTTTTCTGTTAGGCTTTTGAGGATTTTAAAAATGTTTAACGGGGTTCCCATATAATAGTAGCTTGTTCTGCCCTGGTTAACATATTGTAGCTTGTTCCTGGTTAACATATTGGCTTGTTTTGAGTGGATCTTGGCCTGCTTGTATGATGTTAATCTTGGCCCTGGTTAACATATTGTAGCTTGTTCTGCCATGATAATAACCGTAGGGATCAGTTACTGCAGCAGCTAGAATGGCTTGTTTTGAGTGGAGGCAAACGTGAAATGCACTACATGCTGGCATATAGAAGATGCTTTATTAGTTCAAGTCGCAATGAAGTTTGGAATCTTAACCTAGTTTTAGATGAGTTTTTATAGAGATCTGAAACTGAATGTATTTTAAGCATTTGATTCAGCATTTTTAGCTTACCTCCAGGGCTCACTGCAATCTTGAAGTAACACAATTTTGGCTGTAGTGCATCCCCTGTAAAGTTCATGCCATGTGCCAAGTACAAACATTGTTAACTGGATATTTTTGCTCATTGTTTGCTAGACCTGTCTAGTATATGTTTGCTATTTGCCATTTTTTGGGATCTGGTCAGATTTCTCACCAGTGACCTTGGTTGCCATTAGGGCATGTACAATGGTTGATAAGATAGTCTTATCTTAAGTCTTGCATGTAAATTAGAGATGACAAAAAAATAAGTCTACAATGGGTCATTTCTTAAATAATTAGTTGTTCCTAAAAACATGGTGAGACAAATTGTGCTAAGAGATCATCTCTTGTCTTCTCTTAAATAAGAGAAGGCAAGCTTTATCTTACGATTTCTCTCTCCTCCACCTCATCATTTATCCTACGTGGCACTATTAAGATAGAACCATTGTACATGCCCTTATCTTAATTCAAAAGGTGCCAGCACTGAATGTCTTGCTCTGTTCCCATCTATGGCAAGAAAATGGGTCTTGTGTGACTACTTAGAATGTTTTACTGATATTCTCTAAGTAACATTTCTCTTAAATTAACTATTGTAGCAATAACAAACTCCCTCTATTCAGAAATACTTGACGCGGGGAGACAAAATTTTGAACTGACTACTACAGTTCAAATTTTTGTCTCCCCTGGTCAAGTATTTCCAAACGGAGGGAGTAGTTCTTTTATTGCCACACTATCATGTTCTAAGATCAATGTTTTGCTTGCAGTTCCTGAGAAACCCCTTTGCTTGAACTACCGCTGATGCATCGGAAATGCATTTCATCCTGGAGATGTCAGAATCTCATGCCATTCTCTCTGCTACTAGCTACATTTGGAAGTTTTCATTTCACATCATTTTCGGTCACTTGTGTTGACAAACTGAACATGGTACTGCTGCCATCATAGTTTTATGTTGTTGCCCTTTAAATTATTACCTACAAACTAAACAAGTTACTACTCCCTCCGTTCTTAAATATAAGTCTTTTTAGAGATTCCAATATAGACAACATACAGAGCGAAGTGAGTGAATCTACACTCTAAAATGCGTCTATATACATCCGTATGTGGTCCGCGTTGAAATCTCTAAAAGGTCTTATATTTAGAAATGGAGGGGGTAGTTGGTAACACTGATGATGCACCACAAGTAATTAATAGTTACATAACAATTCTGGACATGTTAATATCCCTTTAATTTAGTAACACAGGCTGAACAATTCTGCATGTGTTGATGCTGGCAGGCCGGCAGCAACACAGGCATGCATGTAATGGAAAGGCAATGTTCTGAATTTAGTAACTAGTGTTGTAGCTGTTCATAATATTTTGGTGGTGTGGCTATCAACCAATGTGGTGCATGCATTTGTAGGCTTTTAGGCTGATGTGATCTTCCATGCTATAAAATGCAGTATGTATTGTTATTTTTGCCGCTGCAAAATTTTACGTTGCTTTGGCATGATATATTGTTTGTCCTTTGTTGGCTGAGGCACTAGTTTATCTTGTTCTCACTCTCTCCGTGTCCAGGGAAGGGGTCTGAACCTGCACCACCGTAAAGTTTGATCTTGCGAAGGGCGAGAAGACCGGTGGGAGCTTGTAGCGTCACTTGGTCGTAACTCAAGGGTCTTGCTGCTGAGTGTATGGATTTCGGGTGGTGTGAAGTGCCTACTAGGTGGCTCCCTTTGTCTTTCAACACAAGGGTCTAGGCATGTAGTTTCATCGAGTGCAGTGTATTAACTGACTTTGAAATAAGCAACCTGGCATCATTCTTTGTTGATTCAATTCATCTCAACGTGTTATGCTGCCAAAATTTCTAGCCAAATTTCACTTGACTTGTAACCTACTAGCAACCTACTAGCAACCTACTAGCACCAATCCCGGACTTGGAGACAAGAATTGGATACAAGAGATGAACTAGGGTTTGGAGATGAGATGGTGCTGGTGAAGATGTTGACGGAGATTGCCCTCTCCCGGTGAGAGGAGCGTTGGTGATGTCGATGGTGATGATTTCCTCCTCCCGGAGGGAAGTGTCCCCGGCAGAACAGCTCTGCCGGAGCCCTAGATTGGTTCCGCCAAGGTTCCGCCTCGTGGCGGGGGAGTCTCGTCCCGAAAAGTTCTCTACTAATTTTTTCTCATCGAAAGACTTCATATGGGAGAAGATGGGCGTCGGAGAGCCACCAGGGGGCCCATGAGGTAGGGGGCGCGCCCAGGGGGCGCCCCCACCCTCGTGAGCAGGGTGTGGGCCCCCTGGCCTTCATCTTTGGCGATGATTTTTCTTCATTTATTCTAAGGTATTCCATGGAGTTTCAGGACTTTTGGAGTTGCGCAGAATAGTCCTTCAATAGTTGCTCCTTTTCCAGCCCAGAATTCCAGCTGCTGGCATTCTCCCTCTTCATGTAAACCTTATAAAATAAGAGAGAATAGTCATAAGTATTGAGACATAACGTGAAATAGCAGCCCATAATGCAATAAATATCGACATAAAAGCACTTGTTGTTTTCAAGTCTGCACTTGTTGTTTTCCTGACAATAGTAAGATGTCAATCCTATTAACCTCAGGAATTTAGCTTGATCATGAAGTCACACATTTCACTGTTTGTGTTTGAAACTATTGTTCTCTAAAAAATTAGTAACACTAATATTTCTTGAATAATTAGTTTGACCATAGTTTGACCATAGTTTGACCAGATTTGACCACAGTTTGACCATAGTTTGACCAGATTTGACCAAAATTCAAAAAAACTAAAATAATTATTTAGTAACACTAATATTCTTGAATAATTAGTTTGACCATAGTTTGACCAGATTTAACAAAAATTAAAAAAAAAACTGATTTTTTTTTTCAATTTTTTTGCCTCCAGATCTTAAAAGCCCCGTAACTTTTTTTCTGTTAGGCTTTTGAGGATTTTAAAAATGTTTAACGGGGTTCCCATATAATAGTAGCTTGTTCTGCCCTGGTTAACATATTGTAGCTTGTTCCTGGTTAACATATTGGCTTGTTTTGAGTGGATCTTGGCCTGCTTGTATGATGTTAATCTTGGCCCTGGTTAACATATTGTAGCTTGTTCTGCCATGATAATAACCGTAGGGATCAGTTACTGCAGCAGCTAGAATGGCTTGTTTTGAGTGGAGGCAAACGTGAAATGCACTACATGCTGGCATATAGAAGATGCTTTATTAGTTCAAGTCGCAATGAAGTTTGGAATCTTAACCTAGTTTTAGATGAGTTTTTATAGAGATCTGAAACTGAATGTATTTTAAGCATTTGATTCAGCATTTTTAGCTTACCTCCAGGGCTCACTGCAATCTTGAAGTAACACAATTTTGGCTGTAGTGCATCCCCTGTAAAGTTCATGCCATGTGCCAAGTACAAACATTGTTAACTGGATATTTTTGCTCATTGTTTGCTAGACCTGTCTAGTATATGTTCGCTATTTGCCATTTTTTGGGATCTGGTCAGATTTCTCACCAGTGACCTTGGTTGCCATTAGGGCATGTACAATGGTTGATAAGATAGTCTTATCTTAAGTCTTGCATGTAAATTAGAGATGACAAAAAAATAAGTCTACAATGGGTCATTTCTTAAATAATTAGTTGTTCCTGAAAACATGGTGAGACAAATTGTGCTAAGAGATCATCTCTTGTCTTCTCTTAAATAAGAGAAGGCAAGCTTTATCTTACGATTTCTCTCTCCTCCACCTCATCATTTATCCTACGTGGCACTGTTAAGATAGAACCATTGTACATGCCCTTATCTTAATTCAAAAGGTGCCAGCACTGAATGTCTTGCTCTGTTCCCATCTATGGCAAGAAAATGGGTCTTGTGTGACTACTTAGAATGTTTTACTGATATTCTCTAAGTAACATTTCTCTTAAATTAACTATTGTAGCAATAACAAACTCCCTCTATTCAGAAATACTTGACGCGGGGAGACAAAATTTTGAACTGACTACTACAGTTCAAATTTTTGTCTCCCCTGGTCAAGTATTTCCAAACGGAGGGAGTAGTTCTTTTATTGCCACACTATCATGTTCTAAGATCAATGTTTTGCTTGCAGTTCCTGAGAAACCCCTTTGCTTGAACTACCGCTGATGCATCGGAAATGCATTTCATCCTGGAGATGTCAGAATCTCATGCCATTCTCTCTGCTACTAGCTACATTTGGAAGTTTTCATTTCACATCATTTTCGGTCACTTGTGTTGACAAACTGAACATGGTACTGCTGCCATCATAGTTTTATGTTGTTGCCCTTTAAATTATTACCTACAAACTAAACAAGCTACTACTCCCTCCGTTCTTAAATATAAGTCTTTTTAGAGATTCCAATATAGACAACATACAGAGCGAAGTGAGTGAATCTACACTCTAAAATGCGTCTATATACATCCGTATGTGGTCCGCGTTGAAATCTCTAAAAGGTCTTATATTTAGAAATGGAGGGGGTAGTTGGTAACACTGATGATGCACCACAAGTAATTAATAGTTACATAACAATTCTGGACATGTTAATATCCCTTTAATTTAGTAACACAGGCTGAACAATTCTGCATGTGTTGATGCTGGCAGGCCGGCAGCAACACAGGCATGCATGTAATGGAAAGGCAATGTTCTGAATTTAGTAACTAGTGTTGTAGCTGTTCATAATATTTTGGTGGTGTGGCTATCAACCAATGTGGTGCATGCATTTGTAGGCTTTTAGGCTGATGTGATCTTCCATGCTATAAAATGCAGTATGTATTGTTATTTTTGCCGCTGCAAAATTTTACGTTGCTTTGGCATGATATATTGTTTGTCCTTTGTTGGCTGAGGCACTAGTTTATCTTGTTCTCACTCTCTCCGTGTCCAGGGAAGGGGTCTGAACCTGCACCACCGTAAAGTTTGATCTTGCGAAGGGCTAGAAGACCGGTGGGAGCTTGTAGCGTCGCTTGGTCGTAACTCAAGGGTCTTGCTGCTGAGTGTATGGATTTCGGGTGGTGTGAAGTGCCTACTAGGTGGCTCCCTTTGTATTTCAACACAAGGGTCTGGGCATGTAGTTTCATCGAGTGCAGTGTATTAACTGACTTTGAAATAAGCAACCTGGCATCATTCTTTGTTGATTCAATTCATCTCAACGTGTTATGCTGCCGAAATTTCTAGCCAAATTTCACTTGACTTGTAACCTACTAGCAACCTACTAGCACCAATCCCGGACTTGGAGACAAGAATTGGATACAAGAGATGAACTAGGGTTTGGAGATGAGATGGTGCTGGTGAAGATGTTGATGGAGATTGCCCTCTCCCGGTGAGAGGAGCGTTGGTGATGTCGATGGTGATGATTTCCTCCTCCCGGAGGGAAGTGTCCCCGGCAGAACAGCTCTGCCGGAGCCCTAGATTGGTTCCGCCAAGGTTCCGCCTCGTGGCGGGGGAGTCTCGTCCCGAAAAGTTCTCTACTAATTTTTTCTCATCGAAAGACTTCATATGGGAGAAGATGGGCGTCGGAGAGCCACCAGGGGGCCCATGAGGTAGGGGGCGCGCCCAGGGGGCGCCCCCACCCTCGTGAGCAGGGTGTGGGCCCCCTGGCCTTCATCTTTGGCGATGATTTTTCTTCATTTATTCTAAGGTATTCCATGGAGTTTCAGGACTTTTGGAGTTGCGCAGAATAGTCCTTCAATAGTTGCTCCTTTTCCAGCCCAGAATTCCAGCTGCTGGCATTCTCCCTCTTCATGTAAACCTTATAAAATAAGAGAGAATAGTCATAAGTATTGAGACATAACGTGAAATAGCAGCCCATAATGCAATAAATATCGACATAAAAGCACTTGTTGTTTTCAAGTCTGCACTTGTTGTTTTCCTGACAATAGTAAGATGTCAATCCTATTAACCTCAGGAATTTAGCTTGATCATGAAGTCACACATTTCACTGTTTGTGTTTGAAACTATTGTTCTCTAAAAAATTAGTAACACTAATATTTCTTGAATAATTAGTTTGACCATAGTTTGACCATAGTTTGACCATAGTTTGACCAGATTTGACCAAAATTCAAAAAAACTAAAATAATTATTTAGTAACACTAATATTCTTGAATAATTAGTTTGACCATAGTTTGACCAGATTTAACAAAAATTAAAAAAAAACTGATTTTTTTTCAATTTTTTTGCCTCCAGATCTTAAAAGCCCCGTAACTTTTTTTCTGTTAGGCTTTTGAGGATTTTAAAAATGTTTAACGGGGTTCCCATATAATAGTAGCTTGTTCTGCCCTGGTTAACATATTGTAGCTTGTTCCTGGTTAACATATTGGCTTGTTTTGAGTGGATCTTGGCCTACTTGTATGATGTTAATCTTGGCCCTGGTTAACATATTGTAGCTTGTTCTGCCATGATAATAACCGTAGGGATCAGTTACTGCAGCAGCTAGAATGGCTTGTTTTGAGTGGAGGCAAACGTGAAATGCACTACATGCTGGCATATAGAAGATGCTTTATTAGTTCAAGTCGCAATGAAGTTTGGAATCTTAACCTAGTTTTAGATGAGTTTTTATAGAGATCTGAAACTGAATGTATTTTAAGCATTTGATTCAGCATTTTTAGCTTACCTCCAGGGCTCACTGCAATCTTGAAGTAACACAATTTTGGCTGTAGTGCATCCCCTGTAAAGTTCATGCCATGTGCCAAGTACAAACATTGTTAACTGGATATTTTTGCTCATTGTTTGCTAGACCTGTCTAGTATATGTTTGCTATTTGCCATTTTTTGGGATCTGGTCAGATTTCTCACCAGTGACCTTGGTTGCCATTAGGGCATGTACAATGGTTGATAAGATAGTCTTATCTTAGGTCTTGCATGTAAATTAGAGATGACAAAATAATAAGTCTACAATGGGTCATTTCTTAAATAATTAGTTGTTCCTGAAAACATGGTGAGACAAATTGTGCTAAGAGATCATCTCTTGTCTTCTCTTAAATAAGAGAAGGCAAGCTTTATCTTACGATTTCTCTCTCCTCCACCTCATCATTTATCCTACGTGGCACTGTTAAGATAGAACCATTGTACATGCCCTTATCTTAATTCAAAAGGTGCCAGCACTGAATGTCTTGCTCTGTTCCCATCTATGGCAAGAAAATGGGTCTTGTGTGACTACTTAGAATGTTTTACTGATATTCTCTAAGTAACATTTCTCTTAAATTAACTATTGTAGCAATAACAAACTCCCTCTATTCAGAAATACTTGACGCAGGGAGACAAAATTTTGAACTGACTACTACAGTTCAAATTTTTGTCTCCCCTGGTCAAGTATTTCCAAACGGAGGGAGTAGTTCTTTTATTGCCACACTATCATGTTCTAAGATCAATGTTTTGCTTGCAGTTCCTGAGAAACCCCTTTGCTTGAACTACCGCTGATGCATCGGAAATGCATTTCATCCTGGAGATGTCAGAATCTCATGCCATTCTCTCTGCTACTAGCTACATTTGGAAGTTTTCATTTCACATCATTTTCGGTCACTTGTGTTGACAAACTGAACATGGTACTGCTGCCATCATAGTTTTATGTTGTTGCCCTTTAAATTATTACCTACAAACTAAACAAGCTACTACTCCCTCCGTTCTTAAATATAAGTCTTTTTAGAGATTCCAATATAGACAACATACAGAGCGAAGTGAGTGAATCTACACTCTAAAATGCGTCTATATACATCTGTATGTGGTCCGCGTTGAAATCTCTAAAAGGTCTTATATTTAGAAATGGAGGGGGTAGTTGGTAACACTGATGATGCACCACAAGTAATTAATAGTTACATAACAATTCTGGACATGTTAATATCCCTTTAATTTAGTAACACAGGCTGAACAATTCTGCATGTGTTGATGCTGGCAGGCCGGCAGCAACACAGGCATGCATGTAATGGAAAGGCAATGTTCTGAATTTAGTAACTAGTGGTGTAGCTGTTCATAATATTTTGGTGGTGTGGCTATCAACCAATGTGGTGCATGCATTTGTAGGCTTTTAGGCTGATGTGATCTTCCATGCTATAAAATGCAGTATGTATTGTTATTTTTGCCGCTGCAAAATTTTACGTTGCTTTGGCATGATATATTGTTTGTCCTTTGTTGGCTGAGGCACTAGTTTATCTTGTTCTCACTCTCTCCGTGTCCAGGGAAGGGGTCTGAACCTGCACCACCGTAAAGTTTGATCTTGCGAAGGGCGAGAAGACCGGTGGGAGCTTGTAGCGTCACTTGGTCGTAACTCAAGGGTCTTGCTGCTGAGTGTATGGATTTCGGGTGGTGTGAAGTGCCTACTAGGTGGCTCCCTTTGTCTTTCAACACAAGGGTCTAGGCATGTAGTTTCATCGAGTGCAGTGTATTAACTGACTTTGAAATAAGCAACCTGGCATCATTCTTTGTTGATTCAATTCATCTCAACGTGTTATGCTGCCAAAATTTCTAGCCAAATTTCACTTGACTTGTAACCTACTAGCAACCTACTAGCAACCTACTAGCACCAATCCCGGACTTGGAGACAAGAATTGGATACAAGAGATGAACTAGGGTTTGGAGATGAGATGGTGCTGGTGAAGATGTTGACGGAGATTGCCCTCTCTCGGTGAGAGGAGCGTTGGTGATGTCGATGGTGATGATTTCCTCCTCCCGGAGGGAAGTGTCCCCGGCAGAACAGCTCTGCCGGAGCCCTAGATTGGTTCCGCCAAGGTTCCGCCTCGTGGCGGCGGAGTCTCGTCCCGAAAAGTTCTCTACTAATTTTTTCTCATCGAAAGACTTCATATGGGAGAAGATGGGCGTCGGAGAGCCACCAGGGGGCCCATGAGGTAGGGGGCGCGCCCAGGGGGCGCCCCCACCCTCGTGAGCAGGGTGTGGGCCCCCTGGCCTTCATCTTTGGCGATGATTTTTCTTCATTTATTCTAAGGTATTCCATGGAGTTTCAGGACTTTTGGAGTTGCGCAGAATAGTCCTTCAATAGTTGCTCCTTTTCCAGCCCAGAATTCCAGCTGCTGGCATTCTCCCTCTTCATGTAAACCTTATAAAATAAGAGAGAATAGTCATAAGTATTGAGACATAACGTGAAATAGCAGCTCATAATGCAATAAATATCGACATAAAAGCACTTGTTGTTTTCAAGTCTGCACTTGTTGTTTTCCTGACAATAGTAAGATGTCAATCCTATTAACCTCAGGAATTTAGCTTGATCATGAAGTCACACATTTCACTGTTTGTATTTGAAACTATTGTTCTCTAAAAAATTAGTAACACTTATATTTCTTGAATAATTAATTTGACCATAGTTTGACCATAGTTTGACCAGATTTGACCACAGTTTGACCATAGTTTGACCAGATTTGACCAAAATTCAAAAAAACTAAAATAATTATTTAGTAACACTAATATTCTTGAATAATTAGTTTGACCATAGTTTGACCAGATTTAACAAAAATTAAAAAAAAAACTGATTTTTTTTCAATTTTTTTGCCTCCAGATCTTAAAAGCCCCGTAACTTTTTTTCTGTTAGGCTTTTGAGGATTTTAAAAATGTTTAACGGGGTTCCCATATAATAGTAGCTTGTTCTGCCCTGGTTAACATATTGTAGCTTGTTCCTGGTTAACATATTGGCTTGTTTTGAGTGGATCTTGGCCTGCTTGTATGATGTTAATCTTGGCCCTGGTTAACATATTGTAGCTTGTTCTGCCATGATAATAACCGTAGGGATCAGTTACTGCAGCAGCTAGAATGGCTTGTTTTGAGTGGAGGCAAACGTGAAATGCACTACATGCTGGCATATAGAAGATGCTTTATTAGTTCAAGTCGCAATGAAGTTTGGAATCTTAACCTAGTTTTAGATGAGTTTTTATAGAGATCTGAAACTGAATGTATTTTAAGCATTTGATTCAGCATTTTTAGCTTACCTCCAGGGCTCACTGCAATCTTGAAGTAACACAATTTTGGCTGTAGTGCATCCCCTGTAAAGTTCATGCCATGTGCCAAGTACAAACATTGTTAACTGGATATTTTTGCTCATTGTTTGCTAGACCTGTCTAGTATATGTTCGCTATTTGCCATTTTTTGGGATCTGGTCAGATTTCTCACCAGTGACCTTGGTTGCCATTAGGGCATGTACAATGGTTGATAAGATAGTCTTATCTTAAGTCTTGCATGTAAATTAGAGATGACAAAAAAATAAGTCTACAATGGGTCATTTCTTAAATAATTAGTTGTTCCTGAAAACATGGTGAGACAAATTGTGCTAAGAGATCATCTCTTGTCTTCTCTTAAATAAGAGAAGGCAAGCTTTATCTTACGATTTCTCTCTCCTCCACCTCATCATTTATCCTACGTGGCACTGTTAAGATAGAACCATTGTACATGCCCTTATCTTAATTCAAAAGGTGCCAGCACTGAATGTCTTGCTCTGTTCCCATCTATGGCAAGAAAATGGGTCTTGTGTGACTACTTAGAATGTTTTACTGATATTCTCTAAGTAACATTTCTCTTAAATTAACTATTGTAGCAATAACAAACTCCCTCTATTCAGAAATACTTGACGCGGGGAGACAAAATTTTGAACTGACTACTACAGTTCAAATTTTTGTCTCCCCTGGTCAAGTATTTCCAAACGGAGGGAGTAGTTCTTTTATTGCCACACTATCATGTTCTAAGATCAATGTTTTGCTTGCAGTTCCTGAGAAACCCCTTTGCTTGAACTACCGCTGATGCATCGGAAATGCATTTCATCCTGGAGATGTCAGAATCTCATGCCATTCTCTCTGCTACTAGCTACATTTGGAAGTTTTCATTTCACATCATTTTCGGTCACTTGTGTTGACAAACTGAACATGGTACTGCTGCCATCATAGTTTTATGTTGTTGCCCTTTAAATTATTACCTACAAACTAAACAAGCTACTACTCCCTCCGTTCTTAAATATAAGTCTTTTTAGAGATTCCAATATAGACAACATACAGAGCGAAGTGAGTGAATCTACACTCTAAAATGCGTCTATATACATCCGTATGTGGTCCGCGTTGAAATCTCTAAAAGGTCTTATATTTAGAAATGGAGGGGGTAGTTGGTAACACTGATGATGCACCACAAGTAATTAATAGTTACATAACAATTCTGGACATGTTAATATCCCTTTAATTTAGTAACACAGGCTGAACAATTCTGCATGTGTTGATGCTGGCAGGCCGGCAGCAACACAGGCATGCATGTAATGGAAAGGCAATGTTCTGAATTTAGTAACTAGTGTTGTAGCTGTTCATAATATTTTGGTGGTGTGGCTATCAACCAATGTGGTGCATGCATTTGTAGGCTTTTAGGCTGATGTGATCTTCCATGCTATAAAATGCAGTATGTATTGTTATTTTTGCCGCTGCAAAATTTTACGTTGCTTTGGCATGATATATTGTTTGTCCTTTGTTGGCAGAGGCACTAGTTTATCTTGTTCTCACTCTCTCCGTGTCCAGGGAAGGGGTCTGAACCTGCACCACCGTAAAGTTTGATCTTGCGAAGGGCGAGAAGACCGGTGGGAGCTTGTAGCGTCACTTGGTCGTAACTCAAGGGTCTTGCTGCTGAGTGTATGGATTTCGGGTGGTGTGAAGTGCCTACTAGGTGGCTCCCTTTGTATTTCAACACAAGGGTCTGGGCATGTAGTTTCATCGAGTGCAGTGTATTAACTGACTTTGAAATAAGCAACCTGGCATCATTCTTTGTTGATTCAATTCATCTCAACGTGTTATGCTGCCGAAATTTCTAGCCAAATTTCACTTGACTTGTAACCTACTAGCAACCTACTAGCACCAATCCCGGACTTGGAGACAAGAATTGGATACAAGAGATGAACTAGGGTTTGGAGATGAGATGGTGCTGGTGAAGATGTTGACGGAGATTGCCCTCTCCCGGTGAGAGGAGCGTTGGTGATGTCGATGGTGATGATTTCCTCCTCCCGGAGGGAAGTGTCCCCGGCAGAACAGCTCTGCCGGAGCCCTAGATTGGTTCCGCCAAGGTTCCGCCTCGTGGCGGCGGAGTCTCGTCCCGAAAAGTTCTCTACTAATTTTTTCTCATCGAAAGACTTCATATGGGAGAAGATGGGCGTCGGAGAGCCACCAGGGGGCCCATGAGGTAGGGGGCGCGCCCAGGGGGCGCCCCCACCCTCGTGAGCAGGGTGTGGGCCCCCTGGCCTTCATCTTTGGCGATGATTTTTCTTCATTTATTCTAAGGTATTCCATGGAGTTTCAGGACTTTTGGAGTTGCGCAGAATAGTCCTTCAATAGTTGCTCCTTTTCCAGCCCAGAATTCCAGCTGCTGGCATTCTCCCTCTTCATGTAAACCTTATAAAATAAGAGAGAATAGTCATAAGTATTGAGACATAACGTGAAATAGCAGCCCATAATGCAATAAATATCGACATAAAAGCACTTGTTGTTTTCAAGTCTGCACTTGTTGTTTTCCTGACAATAGTAAGATGTCAATCCTATTAACCTCAGGAATTTAGCTTGATCATGAAGTCACACATTTCACTGTTTGTGTTTGAAACTATTGTTCTCTAAAAAATTAGTAACACTAATATTTCTTGAATAATTAGTTTGACCATAGTTTGACCATAGTTTGACCAAATTTGACCACCATTTGACCATAGTTTGACCAGATTTGACCAAAATTCAAAAAAACTAAAATAATTATTTAGTAACACTAATATTCTTGAATAATTAGTTTGACCATAGTTTGACCAGATTTAACAAAAATTAAAAAAAACTGATTTTTTTTCAATTTTTTTGCCTCCAGATCTTAAAAGCCCCGTAACTTTTTTTCTGTTAGGCTTTTGAGGATTTTAAAAATGTTTATCGGGGTTCCCATATAATAGTAGCTTGTTCTGCCCTGGTTAACATATTGTAGCTTGTTCCTGGTTAACATATTGGCTTGTTTTGAGTGGATCTTGGACTGCTTGTATGATGTTAATCTTGGCCCTGGTTAACATATTGTAGCTTGTTCTGCCATGATAATAACCGTAGGGATCAGTTACTGCAGCAGCTAGAATGGCTTGTTTTGAGTGGAGGCAAACGTGAAATGCACTACATGCTGGCATATAGAAGATGCTTTATTAGTTCAAGTCGCAATGAAGTTTGGAATCTTAACCTAGTTTTAGATGAGTTTTTATAGAGTTCTGAAACTGAATGTATTTTAAGCATTTGATTCAGCATTTTTAGCTTACCTCCAGGGCTCACTGCAATCTTGAAGTAACACAATTTTGGCTGTAGTGCATCCCCTGTAAAGTTCATGCCATGTGCCAAGTACAAACATTGTTAACTGGATATTTTTGCTCATTGTTTGCTAGACCTGTCTAGTATATGTTTGCTATTTGCCATTTTTTGGGATCTGGTCAGATTTCTCACCAGTGACCTTGGTTGCCATTAGGGCATGTACAATGGTTGATAAGATAGTCTTATCTTAAGTCTTGCATGTAAATTAGAGATGACAAAAAAATAAGTCTACAATGGGTCATTTCTTAAATAATTAGTTGTTCCTAAAAACAAGGTGAGACAAATTGTGCTAAGAGATCATCTCTTGTCTTCTCTTAAATAAGAGAAGGCAAGCTTTATCTTACGATTTCTCTCTCCTCCACCTCATCATTTATCCTACGTGGCACTGTTAAGATAGAACCATTGTACATGCCCTTATCTTAATTCAAAAGGTGCCAGCACTGAATGTCTTGCTCTGTTCCCATCTATGGCAAGAAAATGGGTCTTGTGTGACTAAGAATGTTTTACTGATATTCTCTAAGTAACATTTCTCTTAAATTAACTATTGTAGCAATAACAAACTCCCTCTATTCAGAAATACTTGACGCGGGGAGACAAAATTTTGAACTGACTACTACAGTTCAAATTTTTGTCTCCCCTGGTCAAGTATTTCCAAACGGAGGGAGTAGTTCTTTTATTGCCACACTATCATGTTCTAAGATCAATGTTTTGCTTGCAGTTCCTGAGAAACCCCTTTGCTTGAACTACCGCTGATGCATCGGAAATGCATTTCATCCTGGAGATGTCAGAATCTCATGCCATTCTCTCTGCTACTAGCTACATTTGGAAGTTTTCATTTCACATCATTTTCGGTCACTTGTGTT
Organism: Triticum timopheevii; assembly: GCA_963921465.1. Taxonomy (NCBI): domain Eukaryota; kingdom Viridiplantae; phylum Streptophyta; class Magnoliopsida; order Poales; family Poaceae; genus Triticum; species Triticum timopheevii. The sequence goes on along the minus strand of OY997266.1, from coordinate 77,257,101 downwards.
GACAAACTGAACATGGTACTGCTGCCATCATAGTTTTATGTTGTTGCCCTTTAAATTATTGCCTACAAACTAAACAAGCTACTACTCCCTCCGTTCTTAAATATAAGTCTTTTTAGAGATTCCAATATAGACAACATACAGAGCGAAGTGAGTGAATCTACACTCTAAAATGCGTCTATATAAATCCGTATGTGGTCCGCGTTGAAATCTCTAAAAGGTCTTATATTTAGAAATGGAGGGGGTAGTTGGTAACACTGATGATGCACCACAAGTAATTAATAGTTACATAACAATTCTGGACATGTTAATATCCCTTTAATTTAGTAACACAGGCTGAACAATTCTGCATGTGTTGATGCTGGCAGGCCGGCAGCAACACAGGCATGCATGTAATGGAAAGGCAATGTTCTGAATTTAGTAACTAGTGTTGTAGCTGTTCATAATATTTTGGTGGTGTGGCTATCAACCAATGTGGTGCATGCATTTGTAGGCTTTTAGGCTGATGTGATCTTCCATGCTATAAAATGCAGTATGTATTGTTATTTTTGCCGCTGCAAAATTTTACGTTGCTTTGGCATGATATATTGTTTGTCCTTTGTTGGCTGAGGCACTAGTTTATCTTGTTCTCACTCTCTCCGTGTCCAGGGAAGGGGTCTGAACCTGCACCACCGTAAAGTTTGATCTTGCGAAGGGCGAGAAGACCGGTGGGAGCTTGTAGCGTCGCTTGGTCGTAACTCAAGGGTCTTGCTGCTGAGTGTATGGATTTCGGGTGGTGTGAAGTGCCTACTAGGTGGCTCCCTTTGTATTTCAACACAAGGGTCTGGGCATGTAGTTTCATCGAGTGCAGTGTATTAACTGACTTTGAAATAAGCAACCTGGCATCATTCTTTGTTGATTCAATTCATCTCAACGTGTTATGCTGCCGAAATTTCTAGCCAAATTTCACTTGACTTGTAACCTACTAGCAACCTACTAGCACCAATCCCGGACTTGGAGACAAGAATTGGATACAAGAGATGAACTAGGGTTTGGAGATGAGATGGTGTTGGTGAAGATGTTGACGGAGATTGCCCTCTCCCGGTGAGAGGAGCGTTGGCGATGTCGATGGTGATGATTTCCTCCTCCCGGAGGGAAGTGTCCCCGGCAGAACAGCTCTGCCGGAGCCCTAGATTGGTTCCTCCAAGGTTCCGCCTCGTGGCGGCGGAGTCTCGTCCCGAAAAGTTCTCTACTAATTTTTTCTCATCGAAAGACTTCATATGGGAGAAGATGGGCGTCGGAGAGCCACCAGGGGGCCCATGAGGTAGGGGCGCGCCCAGGGGGCGCCCCCACCCTCGTGAGCAGGGTGTGGGCCCCCTGGCCTTCATCTTTGGCGATGATTTTTCTTCATTTATTCTAAGGTATTCCATGGAGTTTCAGGACTTTTGGAGTTGCGCAGAATAGTCCTTCAATAGTTGCTCCTTTTCCAGCCCAGAATTCCAGCTGCTGGCATTCTCCCTCTTCATGTAAACCTTATAAAATAAGAGAGAATAGTCATAAGTATTGAGACATAACGTGAAATAGCAGCCCATAATGCAATAAATATCGACATAAAAGCACTTGTTGTTTTCAAGTCTGCACTTGTTGTTTTCCTGACAATAGTAAGATGTCAATCCTATTAACCTCAGGAATTTAGCTTGATCATGAAGTCACACATTTCACTGTTTGTGTTTGAAACTATTGTTCTCTAAAAAATTAGTAACACTAATATTTCTTGAATAATTAGTTTGACCATAGTTTGACCATAGTTTGACCAGATTTGACCACCGTTTGACCATAGTTTGACCAGATTTGACCAAAATTCAAAAAAACTAAAATAATTATTTAGTAACACTAATATTCTTGAATAATTAGTTTGACCATAGTTTGACCAGATTTAACAAAAATAAAAAAAAACTGATTTTTTTTCAATTTTTTTGCCTCCAGATCTTAAAAGCCCCGTAACTTTTTTTCTGTTAGGCTTTTGAGGATTTTAAAAATGTTTAACGGGGTTCCCATATAATAGTAGCTTGTTCTGCCCTGGTTAACATATTGTAGCTTGTTCCTGGTTAACATATTGGCTTGTTTTGAGTGGATCTTGGCCTGCTTGTATGATGTTAATCTTGGCCCTGGTTAACATATTGTAGCTTGTTCTGCCATGATAATAACCGTAGGGATCAGTTACTGCAGCAGCTAGAATGGCTTGTTTTGAGTGGAGGCAAACGTGAAATGCACTACATGCTGGCATATAGAAGATGCTTTATTAGTTCAAGTCGCAATGAAGTTTGGAATCTTAACCTAGTTTTAGATGAGTTTTTATAGAGATCTGAAACTGAATGTATTTTAAGCATTTGATTCAGCATTTTTAGCTTACCTCCAGGGCTCACTGCAATCTTGAAGTAACACAATTTTGGCTGTAGTGCATCCCCTGTAAAGTTCATGCCATGTGGCAAGTACAAACATTGTTAACTGGATATTTTTGCTCATTGTTTGCTAGACCTGTCTAGTATATGTTTGCTATTTGCCATTTTTTGGGATCTGGTCAGATTTCTCACCAGTGACCTTGGTTGCCATTAGGGCATGTACAATGGTTGATAAGATAGTCTTATCTTAAGTCTTGCATGTAAATTAGAGATGACAAAAAAATAAGTCTACAATGGGTCATTTCTTAAATAATTAGTTGTTCCTAAAAACATGGTGAGACAAATTGTGCTAAGAGATCATCTCTTGTCTTCTCTTAAATAAGAGAAGGCAAGCTTTATCTTACGATTTCTCTCTCCTCCACCTCATCATTTATCCTACGTGGCACTGTTAAGATAGAACCATTGTACATGCCCTTATCTTAATTCAAAAGGTGCCAGCACTGAATGTCTTGCTCTGTTCCCATCTATGGCAAGAAAATGGGTCTTGTGTGACTACTTAGAATGTTTTACTGATATTCTCTAGGTAACATTTCCCTTAAATTAACTATTGTAGCAATAACAAACTCCCTCTATTCAGAAATACTTGACGCGGGGAGACAAAATTTTGAACTGACTACTACAGTTCAAATTTTTGTCTCCCCTGGTCAAGTATTTCCAAACGGAGGGAGTAGTTCTTTTATTGCCACACTATCATGTTCTAAGATCAATGTTTTGCTTGCAGTTCCTGAGAAACCCCTTTGCTTGAACTACCGCTGATGCATCGGAAATGCATTTCATCCTGGAGATGTCAGAATCTCATGCCATTCTCTCTGCTACTAGCTACATTTGGAAGTTTTCATTTCACATCATTTTCGGTCACTTGTGTTGACAAACTGAACATGGTACTGCTGCCATCATAGTTTTATGTTGTTGCCCTTTAAATTATTGCCTACAAACTAAACAAGCTACTACTCCCTCCGTTCTTAAATATAAGTCTTTTTAGAGATTCCAATATAGACAACATACAGAGCGAAGTGAGTGAATCTACACTCTAAAATGCGTCTATATACATCCGTATGTGGTCCGCGTTGAAATCTCTAAAAGGTCTTATATTTAGAAATGGAGGGGGTAGTTGGTAACACTGATGATGCACCACAAGTAATTAATAGTTACATAACAATTCTGGACATGTTAATATCCCTTTAATTTAGTAACACAGGCTGAACAATTCTGCATGTGTTGATGCTGGCAGGCCGGCAGCAACACAGGCATGCATGTAATGGAAAGGCAATGTTCTGAATTTAGTAACTAGTGTTGTAGCTGTTCATAATATTTTGGTGGTGTGGCTATCAACCAATGTGGTGCATGCATTTGTAGGCTTTTAGGCTGATGTGATCTTCCATGCTATAAAATGCAGTATGTATTGTTATTTTTGCCGCTGCAAAATTTTACGTTGCTTTGGCATGATATATTGTTTGTCCTTTGTTGGCTGAGGCACTAGTTTATCTTGTTCTCACTCTCTCCGTGTCCAGGGAAGGGGTCTGAACCTGCACCACCGTAAAGTTTGATCTTGCGAAGGGCGAGAAGACCGGTGGGAGCTTGTAGCGTCGCTTGGTCGTAACTCAAGGGTCTTGCTGCTGAGTGTATGGATTTCGGGTGGTGTGAAGTGCCTACTAGGTGGCTCCCTTTGTATTTCAACACAAGGGTCTGGGCATGTAGTTTCATCGAGTGCAGTGTATTAACTGACTTTGAAATAAGCAACCTGGCATCATTCTTTGTTGATTCAATTCATCTCAACGTGTTATGCTGCCAAAATTTCTAGCCAAATTTCACTTGACTTGTAACCTACTAGCAACCTACTAGCACCAATCCCGGACTTGGAGACCAGAATTGGATACAAGAGATGAACTAGGGTTTGGAGATGAGATGGTGCTGGTGAAGATGTTGACGGAGATTGCCCTCTCCCGGTGAGAGGAGCGTTGGTGATGTCGATGGTGATGATTTCCTCCTCCCGGAGGGAAGTGTCCCCGGCAGAACAGCTCTGCCGGAGCCCTAGATTGGTTCCGCCAAGGTTCCGCCTCGTGGCGGCGGAGTCTCGTCCCGAAAAGTTCTCTACTAATTTTTTCTCATCGAAAGACTTCATATGGGAGAAGATGGGCGTCGGAGAGCCACCAGGGGGCCCATGAGGTAGGGGGCGCGCCCAGGGGGCGCCCCCACCCTCGTGAGCAGGGTGTGGGCCCCCTGGCCTTCATCTTTGGCGATGATTTTTCTTCATTTATTCTAAGGTATTCCATGGAGTTTCAGGACTTTTGGAGTTGCGCAGAATAGTCCTTCAATAGTTGCTCCTTTTCCAGCCCAGAATTCCAGCTGCTGGCATTCTCCCTCTTCATGTAAACCTTATAAAATAAGAGAGAATAGTCATAAGTATTGAGACATAACGTGAAATAGCAGCCCATAATGCAATAAATATCGACATAAAAGCACTTGTTGTTTTCAAGTCTGCACTTGTTGTTTTCCTGACAATAGTAAGATGGCAATCCTATTAACCTCAGGAATTTAGCTTGATCATGAAGTCACACATTTCACTGTTTGTGTTTGAAACTATTGTTCTCTAAAAAATTAGTAACACTAATATTTCTTGAATAATTAGTTTGACCATAGTTTGACCATAGTTTGACCAGATTTGACCACAGTTTGACCATAGTTTGACCAGATTTGACCAAAATTCAAAAAAACTAAAATAATTATTTAGTAACACTAATATTCTTGAATAATTAGTTTGACCATAGTTTGACCAGATTTAACAAAAATTAAAAAAAACTGATTTTTTTTCAATTTTTTTGCCTCCAGATCTTAAAAGCCCCGTAACTTTTTTTCTGTTAGGCTTTTGAGGATTTTAAAAATGTTTAACGGGGTTCCCATATAATAGTAGCTTGTTCTGCCCTGGTTAACATATTGTAGCTTGTTACTGGTTAACATATTGGCTTGTTTTGAGTGGATCTTGGCCTGCTTGTATGATGTTAATCTTGGCCCTGGTTAACATATTGTAGCTTGTTCTGCCATGATAATAACCGTAGGGATCAGTTACTGCAGCAGCTAGAATGGCTTGTTTTGAGTGGAGGCAAACGTGAAATGCACTACATGCTGGCATATAGAAGATGCTTTATTAGTTCAAGTCGCAATGAAGTTTGGAATCTTAACCTAGTTTTAGATGAGTTTTTATAGAGATCTGAAACTGAATGTATTTTAAGCATTTGATTCAGCATTTTTAGCTTACCTCCAGGGCTCACTGCAATCTTGAAGTAACACAATTTTGGCTGTAGTGCATCCCCTGTAAAGTTCATGCCATGTGGCAAGTACAAACATTGTTAACTGGATATTTTTGCTCATTGTTTGCTAGACCTGTCTAGTATATGTTTGCTATTTGCCATTTTTTGGGATCTGGTCAGATTTCTCACCAGTGACCTTGGTTGCCATTAGGGCATGTACAATGGTTGATAAGATAGTCTTATCTTAAGTCTTGCATGTAAATTAGAGATGACAAAAAAATAAGTCTACAATGGGTCATTTCTTAAATAATTAGTTGTTCCTAAAAACATGGTGAGACAAATTGTGCTAAGAGATCATCTCTTGTCTTCTCTTAAATAAGAGAAGGCAAGCTTTATCTTACGATTTCTCTCTCCTCCACCTCATCATTTATCCTACGTGGCACTGTTAAGATAGAACCATTGTACATGCCCTTATCTTAATTCAAAAGGTGCCAGCACTGAATGTCTTGCTCTGTTCCCATCTATGGCAAGAAAATGGGTCTTGTGTGACTACTTAGAATGTTTTACTGATATTCTCTAAGTAACATTTCTCTTAAATTAACTATTGTAGCAATAACAAACTCCCTCTATTCAGAAATACTTGACGCGGGGAGACAAAATTTTGAACTGACTACTACAGTTCAAATTTTTGTCTCCCCTGGTCAAGTATTTCTAAACGGAGGGAGTAGTTCTTTTATTGCCACACTATCATGTTCTAAGATCAATGTTTTGCTTGCAGTTCCTGAGAAACCCCTTTGCTTGAACTACCGCTGATGCATCGGAAATGCATTTCATCCTGGAGATGTCAGAATCTCATGCCATTCTCTCTGCTACTAGCTACATTTGGAAGTTTTCATTTCACATCATTTTCGGTCACTTGTGTTGACAAACTGAACATGGTACTGCTGCCATCATAGTTTTATGTTGTTGCCCTTTAAATTATTACCTACAAACTAAACAAGCTACTACTCCCTCCGTTCTTAAATATAAGTCTTTTTAGAGATTCCAATATAGACAACATACAGAGCGAAGTGAGTGAATCTACACTCTAAAATGCGTCTATATACATCCGTATGTGGTCCGCGTTGAAATCTCTAAAAGGTCTTATATTTAGAAATGGAGGGGGTAGTTGGTAACACTGATGATGCACCACAAGTAATTAATAGTTACATAACAATTCTGGACATGTTAATATCCCTTTAATTTAGTAACACAGGCTGAACAATTCTGCATGTGTTGATGCTGGCAGGCCGGCAGCAACACAGGCATGCATGTAATGGAAAGGCAATGTTCTGAATTTAGTAACTAGTGTTGTAGCTGTTCATAATATTTTGGTGGTGTGGCTATCAACCAATGTGGTGCATGCATTTGTAGGCTTTTAGGCTGATGTGATCTTCCATGCTATAAAATGCAGTATGTATTGTTATTTTTGCCGCTGCAAAATTTTACGTTGCTTTGGCATGATATATTGTTTGTCCTTTGTTGGCTGAGGCACTAGTTTATCTTGTTCTCACTCTCTCCGTGTCCAGGGAAGGGGTCTGAACCTGCACCACCGTAAAGTTTGATCTTGCGAAGGGCGAGAAGACCGGTGGGAGCTTGTAGCGTCGCTTGGTCGTAACTCAAGGGTCTTGCTGCTGAGTGTATGGATTTCGGGTGGTGTGAAGTGCCTACTAGGTGGCTCCCTTTGTATTTCAACACAAGGGTCTGGGCATGTAGTTTCATCGAGTGCAGTGTATTAACTGACTTTGAAATAAGCAACCTGGCATCATTCTTTGTTGATTCAATTCATCTCAACGTGTTATGCTGCCAAAATTTCTAGCCAAATTTCACTTGACTTGTAACCTACTAGCAACCTACTAGCACCAATCCCGGACTTGGAGACAAGAATTGGATACAAGAGATGAACTAGGGTTTGGAGATGAGATGGTGCTGGTGAAGATGTTGACGGAGATTGCCCTCTCCCGGTGAGAGGAGCGTTGGTGATGTCGATGGTGATGATTTCCTCCTCCCGGAGGGAAGTGTCCCCGGCAGAACAGCTCTGCCGGAGCCCTAGATTGGTTCTGCCAAGGTTCCGCCTCGTGGCGGCGGAGTCTCGTCCCGAAAAGTTCTCTACTAATTTTTTCTCATCGAAAGACTTCATATGGGAGAAGATGGGCGTCGGAGAGCCACCAGGGGGCCCATGAGGTAGGGGGCGCGCCCAGGGGGCGCCCCCACCCTCGTGAGCAGGGTGTGGGCCCCCTGGCCTTCATCTTTGGCGATGATTTTTCTTCATTTATTCTAAGGTATTCCATGGAGTTTCAGGACTTTTGGAGTTGCGCAGAATAGTCCTTCAATAGTTGCTCCTTTTCCAGCCCAGAATTCCAGCTGCTGGCATTCTCCCTCTTCATGTAAACCTTATAAAATAAGAGAGAATAGTCATAAGTATTGAGACATAACGTGAAATAGCAGCCCATAATGCAATAAATATCGACATAAAAGCACTTGTTGTTTTCAAGTCTGCACTTGTTGTTTTCCTGACAATAGTAAGATGTCAATCCTATTAACCTCAGGAATTTAGCTTGATCATGAAGTCACACATTTCACTGTTTGTGTTTGAAACTATTGTCCTCTAAAAAATTAGTAACACTAATATTTCTTGAATAATTAGTTTGACCATAGTTTGACCATAGTTTGACCAGATTTGACCACAGTTTGACCATAGTTTGACCAGATTTGACCAAAATTCAAAAAAACTAAAATAATTATTTATTAACACTAATATTCTTGAATAATTAGTTTGACCATAGTTTGACCAGATTTAACAAAAATTAAAAAAACAGATTTTTTTTCAATTTTTTTGCCTCCAGATCTTAAAAGCCCCGTAACTTTTTTTCTGTTAGGCTTTTGAGGATTTTAAAAATGTTTAACGGGGTTCCCATATAATAGTAGCTTGTTCTGCCCTGGTTAACATATTGTAGCTTGTTCCTGGTTAACATATTGGCTTGTTTTGAGTGGATCTTGGCCTGCTTGTATGATGTTAATCTTGGCCCTGGTTAACATATTGTAGCTTGTTCTGCCATGATAATAACCGTAGGGATCAGTTACTGCAGCAGCTAGAATGGCTTGTTTTGAGTGGAGGCAAACGTGAAATGCACTACATGCTGGCATATAGAAGATGCTTTATTAGTTCAAGTCGCAATGAAGTTTGGAATCTTAACCTAGTTTTAGATGAGTTTTTATAGAGATCTGAAACTGAATGTATTTTAAGCATTTGATTCAGCATTTTTAGCTTACCTCCAGGGCTCACTGCAATCTTGAAGTAACACAATTTCGGCTGTAGTGCATCCCCTGTAAAGTTCATGCCATGTGCCAAGTACAAACATTGTTAACTGGATATTTTTGCTCATTGTTTGCTAGACCTGTCTAGTATATGTTTGCTATTTGCCATTTTTTGGGATCTGGTCAGATTTCTCACCAGTGACCTTGGTTGCCATTAGGGCATGTACAATGGTTGATAAGATAGTCTTATCTTAAGTCTTGCATGTAAATTAGAGATGACAAAAAAATAAGTCTACAATGGGTCATTTCTTAAATAATTAGTTGTTCCTAAAAACATGGTGAGACAAATTGTGCTAAGAGATCATCTCTTGTCTTCTCTTAAATAAGAGAAGGCAAGCTTTATCTTATGATTTCTCTCTCCTCCACCTCATCATTTATCCTACGTGGCACTGTTAAGATAGAACCATTGTACATGCCCTTATCTTAATTCAAAAGGTGCCAGCACTGAATGTCTTGCTCTGTTCCCATCTATGGCAAGAAAATGGGTCTTGTGTGAGTACTTAGAATGTTTTACTGATATTCTCTAAGTAACATTTCTCTTAAATTAACTATTGTAGCAATAACAAACTCCCTCTATTCAGAAATACTTGACGCGGGGAGACAAAATTTTGAACTGACTACTACAGTTCAAATTTTTGTCTCCCCTGGTCAAGTATTTCCAAACGGAGGGAGTAGTTCTTTTATTGCCACACTATCATGTTCTAAGATCAATGTTTTGCTTGCAGTTCCTGAGAAACCCCTTTGCTTGAACTACCGCTGATGCATCGGAAATGCATTTCATCCTGGAGATGTCAGAATCTCATGCCATTCTCTCTGCTACTAGCTACATTTGGAAGTTTTCATTTCACATCATTTTCGGTCACTTGTGTTGACAAACTGAACATGGTACTGCTGCCATCATAGTTTTATGTTGTTGCCCTTTAAATTATTACCTACAAACTAAACAAGCTACTACTCCCTCCGTTCTTAAATATAAGTCTTTTTAGAGATTCCAATATAGACAACATACAGAGCGAAGTGAGTGAATCTACACTCTAAAATGCGTCTATATACATCCGTATGTGGTCCGCGTTGAAATCTCTAAAAGGTCTTATATTTAGAAATGGAGGGGGTAGTTGGTAACACTGATGATGCACCACAAGTAATTAATAGTTACATAACAATTCTGGACATGTTAATATCCCTTTAATTTAGTAACACATTTTGAACAATTCTGCATGTGTTGATGCTGGCAGGCCGGCAGCAACACAGGCATGCATGTAATGGAAAGGCAATGTTCTGAATTTAGTAACTAGTGTTGTAGCTGTTCATAATATTTTGGTGGTGTGGCTATCAACCAATGTGGTGCATGCATTTGTAGGCTTTTTGGATGATGTGATCTTCCATGCTATAAAATGCAGTATGTATTGTTATTTTTGCCGCTGCAAAATTTTACGTTGCTTTGGCATGATATATTGTTTGTCCTTTGTTGGCTGAGGCACTAGTTTATCTTGTTCTCACTCTCTCCGTGTCCAGGGAAGGGGTCTGAACCTGCACCACCATAAAGTTTGATCTTGCGAAGGGCGAGAAGACCGGTGGGAGCTTGTAGCGTCGCTTGGTCGTAACTCAAGGGTCTTGCTGCTGAGTGTATGGATTTCGGGTGGTGTGAAGTGCCTACTAGGTGGCTCCCTTTGTATTTCAACACAAGGGTCTGGGCATGTAGTTTCATCGAGTGCAGTGTATTAACTGACTTTGAAATAAGCAACCTGGCATCATTCTTTGTTGATTCAATTCATGTCAACGTGTTATGCTGCCGAAATTTCTAGCCAAATTTCACTTGACTTGTAACCTACTAGCAACCTACTAGCACCAATCCCGGACTTGGAGACAAGAATTGGATACAAGAGATGAACTAGGGTTTGGAGATGAGATGGTGCTGGTGAAGATGTTGACGGAGATTGCCCTCTCCCGGTGAGAGGAGCGTTGGTGATGTCGATGGTGATGATTTCCTCCTCCCGGAGGGAAGTGTCCCCGGCAGAACAGCTCTGCCGGAGCCCTAGATTGGTTCCGCCAAGGTTCCGCCTCGTGGCGGCGGAGTCTCGTCCCGAAAAGTTCTCTACTAATTTTTTCTCATCGAAAGACTTCATATGGGAGAAGATGGGCGTCGGAGAGCCACCAGGGGGCCCATGAGGTAGGGGGCGCGCCCAGGGGGCGCCCCCACCCTCGTGAGCAGGGTGTGGGCCCCCTGGCCTTCATCTTTGGCGATGATTTTTCTTCATTTATTCTAAGGTATTCCATGGAGTTTCAGGACTTTTGGAGTTGCGCAGAATAGTCCTTCAATAGTTGCTCCTTTTCCAGCCCAGAATTCCAGCTGCTGGCATTCTCCCTCTTCATGTAAACCTTATAAAATAAGAGAGAATAGTCATAAGTATTGAGACATAACGTGAAATAGCATCCCATAATGCAATAAATATCGACATAAAAGCACTTGTTGTTTTCAAGTCTGCACTTGTTGTTTTCCTGACAATAGTAAGATGTCAATCCTATTAACCTCAGGAATTTAGCTTGATCATGAAGTCACACATTTCACTGTTTGTGTTTGAAACTATTGTTCTCTAAAAAATTAGTAACACTAATATTTCTTGAATAATTAGTTTGACCATAGTTTGACCATAGTTTGACCAGATTTGACCACAGTTTGACCATAGTTTGACCAGATTTGACCACAGTTTGACCATAGTTTGACCAGATTTGACCAAAATTCAAAAAAACTAAAATAATTATTTAGTAACACTAATATTCTTGAATAATTAGTTTGACCATAGTTTGACCAGATTTAACAAAAATAAAAAAAACTGATTTTTTTTCAATTTTTTTGCCTCCAGATCTTAAAAGCCCCGTAACTTTTTTTCTGTTAGGCTTTTGAGGATTTTAAAAATGTTTAACGGGGTTCCCATATAATAGTAGCTTGTTCTGCCCTGGTTAACATATTGTAGCTTGTTCCTGGTTAACATATTGGCTTGTTTTGAGTGGATCTTGGCCTGCTTGTATGATGTTAATCTTGGCCCTGGTTAACATATTGTAGCTTGTTCTGCCATGATAATAACCGTAGGGATCAGTTACTGCAGCAGCTAGAATGGCTTGTTTTGAGTGGAGGCAAACGTGAAATGCACTACATGCTGGCATATAGAAGATGCTTTTTTAGTTCAAGTCGCAATGAAGTTTGGAATCTTAACCTAGTTTTAGATGAGTTTTTATAGAGATCTGAAACTGAATGTATTTTAAGCATTTGATTCAGCATTTTTAGCTTACCTCCAGGGCTCACTGCAATCTTGAAGTAACACAATTTCGGCTGTAGTGCATCCCCTGTAAAGTTCATGCCATGTGCCAAGTACAAACATTGTTAACTGGATATTTATGCTCATTGTTTGCTAGACCTATCTAGTATATGTTTGCTATTTGCCATTTTTTGGGATCTGGTCAGATTTCTCACCAGTGACCTTGGTTGCCATTAGGGCATGTACAATGGTTGATAAGATAGTCTTATCTTAAGTCTTGCATGTAAATTAGAGATGACAAAAAAATAAGTCTACAATGGGTCATTTCTTAAATAATTAGTTGTTCCTAAAAACATGGTGAGACAAATTGTGCTAAGAGATCATCTCTTGTCTTCTCTTAAATAAGAGAAGGCAAGCTTTATCTTACGATTTCTCTCTCCTCCACCTCATCATTTATCCTACGTGGCACTGTTAAGATAGAACCATTGTACATGCCCTTATCTTAATTCAAAAGGTGCCAGCACTGAATGTCTTGCTCTGTTCCCATCTATGGCAAGAAAATGGGTCTTGTGTGACTACTTAGAATGTTTTACTGATATTCTCTAAGTAACATTTCTCTTAAATTAACGATTGTAGCAATAACAAACTCCCTCTATTCAGAAATACTTGACGCGGGGAGACAAAATTTTGAACTGACTACTACAGTTCAAATTTTTGTCTCCCCTGGTCAAGTATTTCTAAACGGAGGGAGTAGTTCTTTTATTGCCACACTATCATGTTCTAAGATCAATGTTTTGCTTGCAGTTCCTGAGAAACCCCTTTGCTTGAACTACCGCTGATGCATCGGAAATGCATTTCATCCTGGAGATGTCAGAATCTCATGCCATTCTCTCTGCTACTAGCTACATTTGGAAGTTTTCATTTCACATCATTTTCGGTCACTTGTGTTGACAAACTGAACATGGTACTGCTGCCATCATAGTTTTATGTTGTTGCCCTTTAAATTATTACCTACAAACTAAACAAGCTACTACTCCCTCCGTTCTTAAATATAAGTCTTTTTAGAGATTCCAATATAGACAACATACAGAGCGAAGTGAGTGAATCTACACTCTAAAATGCGTCTATATACATCCGTATGTGGTCCGCGTTGAAATCTCTAAAAGGTCTTATATTTAGAAATGGAGGGGGTAGTTGGTAACACTGATGATGCACCACAAGTAATTAATAGTTACATAACAATTCTGGACATGTTAATATCCCTTTAATTTAGTAACACAGGCTGAACAATTCTGCATGTGTTGATGCTGGCAGGCCGGCAGCAACACAGGCATGCATGTAATGGAAAGGCAATGTTCTGAATTTAGTAACTAGTGTTGTAGCTGTTCATAATATTTTGGTGGTGTGGCTATCAACCAATGTGGTGCATGCATTTGTAGGCTTTTAGGATGATGTGATCTTCCATGCTATAAAATGCAGTATGTATTGTTATTTTTGCCGCTGCAAAATTTTACGTTGCTTTGGCATGATATATTGTTTGTCCTTTGTTGGCTGAGGCACTAGTTTATCTTGTTCTCACTCTCTCCGTGTCCAGGGAAGGGGTCAGAACCTGCACCACCGTAAAGTTTGATCTTGCGAAGGGCGAGAAGACCGGTGGGAGCTTGTAGCGTCGCTTGGTCGTAACTCAAGGGTCTTGCTGCTGAGTGTATGGATTTCGGGTGGTGTGAAGTGCCTACTAGGTGGCTCCCTTTGTATTTCAACACAAGGGTCTGGGCATGTAGTTTCATCGAGTGCAGTGTATTAACTGACTTTGAAATAAGCAACCTGGCATCATTCTTTGTTGATTCAATTCATCTCAACGTGTTATGCTGCCGAAATTTCTAGCCAAATTTCACTTGACTTGTAACCTACTAGCAACCTACTAGCACCAATCCCGGACTTGGAGACAAGAATTGGATACAAGAGATGAACTAGGGTTTGGAGATGAGATGGTGCTGGTGAAGATGTTGACGGAGATTGCCCTCTCCCGGTGAGAGGAGCGTTGGTGATGTCGATGGTGATGATTTCCTCCTCCCGGAGGGAAGTGTCCCCGGCAGAACAGCTCTGCCGGAGCCCTAGATTGGTTCTGCCAAGGTTCCGCCTCATGGCGGCGGAGTCTCGTCCCGAAAAGTTCTCTACTAATTTTTTCTCATCGAAAGACTTCATATGGGAGAAGATGGGCGTCGGAGAGCCACCAGGGGGCCCATGAGGTAGGGGGCGCGCCCAGGGGGCGCCCCCACCCTCGTGAGCAGGGTGTGGGCCCCCTGGCCTTCATCTTTGGCGATGATTTTTCTTCATTTATTCTAAGGTATTCCATGGAGTTTCAGGACTTTTGGAGTTGCGCAGAATAGTCCTTCAATAGTTGCTCCTTTTCCAGCCCAGAATTCCAGCTGCTGGCATTCTCCCTCTTCATGTAAACCTTATAAAATAAGAGAGAATAGTCATAAGTATTGAGACATAACGTGAAATAGCATCCCATAATGCAATAAATATCGACATAAAAGCACTTGTTGTTTTCAAGTCTGCACTTGTTGTTTTCCTGACAATAGTAAGATGTCAATCCTATTAACCTCAGGAATTTAGCTTGATCATGAAGTCACACATTTCACTGTTTGTGTTTGAAACTATTGTTCTCTAAAAAATTAGTAACACTAATATTTCTTGAATAATTAGTTTGACCATAGTTTGACCATAGTTTGACCAGATTTGACCACAGTTTGACCATAGTTTGACCAGATTTGACCAAAATTCAAAAAAACTAAAATAATTATTTAGTAACACTAATATTCTTGAATAATTAGTTTGACCATAGTTTGACCAGATTTAACAAAAATAAAAAAAACTGATTTTTTTTCAATTTTTTTGCCTCCAGATCTTAAAAGCCCCGTAACTTTTTTTCTGTTAGGCTTTTGAGGATTTTAAAAATGTTTAACGGGGTTCCCATATAATAGTAGCTTGTTCTGCTCTGGTTAACATATTGTAGCTTTTTCCTGGTTAACATATTGGCTTGTTTTGAGTGGATCTTGGCCTGCTTGTATGATGTTAATCTTGGCCCTGGTTAACATATTGTAGCTTGTTCTGCCATGATAATAACCGTAGGGATCAGTTACTGCAGCAGCTAGAATGGCTTGTTTTGAGTGGAGGCAAACGTGAAATGCACTACATGCTGGCATATAGAAGATGCTTTTTTAGTTCAAGTCGCAATGAAGTTTGGAATCTTAACCTAGTTTTAGATGAGTTTTTATAGAGATCTGAAACTGAATGTATTTTAAGCATTTGATTCAGCATTTTTAGCTTACCTCCAGGGCTCACTGCAATCTTGAAGTAACACAATTTCGGCTGTAGTGCATCCCCTGTAAAGTTCATGCCATGTGCCAAGTACAAACATTGTTAACTGGATATTTTTGCTCATTGTTTGCTAGACCTGTCTAGTATATGTTTGCTATTTGCCATTTTTTGGGATCTGGTCAGATTTCTCACCAGTGACCTTGGTTGCCATTAGGGCATGTACAATGGTTGATAAGATAGTCTTATCTTAAGTCTTGCATGTAAATTAGAGATGACAAAAAAATAAGTCTACAATGGGTCATTTCTTAAATAATTAGTTGTTCCTAAAAACATGGTGAGACAAATTGTGCTAAGAGATCATCTCTTGTCTTCTCTTAAATAAGAGAAGGCAAGCTTTATCTTACGATTTCTCTCTCCTCCACCTCATCATTTATCCTACGTGGCACTGTTAAGATAGAACCATTGTACATGCCCTTATCTTAATTCAAAAGGTGCCAGCACTGAATGTCTTGCTCTGTTCCCATCTATGGCAAGAAAATGGGTCTTGTGTGACTACTTAGAATGTTTTACTGATATTCTCTAAGTAACATTTCTCTTAAATTAACTATTGTAGCAATAACAAACTCCCTCTATTCAGAAATACTTGACGCGGGGAGACAAAATTTTGAACTGACTACTACAGTTCAAATTTTTGTCTCCCCTGGTCAAGTATTTCCAAACGGAGGAAGTAGTTCTTTTATTGCCACACTATCATGTTCTAAGATCAATGTTTTGCTTGCAGTTCCTGAGAAACCCCTTTGCTTGAACTACCGCTGATGCATCGGAAATGCATTTCATCCTGGAGATGTCAGAATCTCATGCCATTCTCTCTGCTACTAGCTACATTTGGAAGTTTTCATTTCACATCATTTTCGGTCACTTGTGTTGACAAACTGAACATGGTACTGCTGCCATCATAGTTTTATGTTGTTGCCCTTTAAATTATTACCTACAAACTAAACAAGCTACTACTCCCTCCGTTCTTAAATATAAGTCTTTTTAGAGATTCCAATATAGACAACATACAGAGCGAAGTGAGTGAATCTACACTCTAAAATGCGTCTATATACATCCGTATGTGGTCCGCGTTGAAATCTCTAAAAGGTCTTATATTTAGAAATGGAGGGGGTAGTTGGTAACACTGATGATGCACCACAAGTAATTAATAGTTACATAACAATTCTGGACATGTTAATATCCCTTTAATTTAGTAACACAGGCTGAACAATTCTGCATGTGTTGATGCTGGCAGGCCGGCAGCAACACAGGCATGCATGTAATGGAAAGGCAATGTTCTGAATTTAGTAACTAGTGTTGTAGCTGTTCATAATATTTTGGTGGTGTGGCTATCAACCAATGTGGTGCATGCATTTGTAGGCTTTTAGGCTGATGTGATCTTCCATGTTATAAAATGCAGTATGTATTGTTATTTTTGCCGCTGCAAAATTTTACGTTGCTTTGGCATGATATATTGTTTGTCCTTTGTTGGCTGAGGCACTAGTTTATCTTATTCTCACTCTCTCCGTGTCCAGGGAAGGGGTCTGAACCTGCACCACCGTAAAGTTTGATCTTGCGAAGGGCGAGAAGACCGGTGGGAGCTTGTAGCGTCGCTTGGTCGTAACTCAAGGGTCTTGCTGCTGAGTGTATGGATTTCGGGTGGTGTGAAGTGCCTACTAGGTGGCTCCCTTTGTATTTCAACACAAGGGTCTGGGCATGTAGTTTCATCGAGTGCAGTGTATTAACTGACTTTGAAATAAGCAACCTGGCATCATTCTTTGTTGATTCAATTCATCTCAACGTGTTATGCTGCCGAAATTTCTAGCCAAATTTCACTTGACTTGTAACCTACTAGCAACCTACTAGCACCAATCCCGGACTTGGAGACAAGAATTGGATACAAGAGATGAACTAGGGTTTGGAGATGAGATGGTGCTGGTGAAGATGTTGACGGAGATTGCCCTCTCCCGGTGAGAGGAGCGTTGGTGATGTCGATGGTGATGATTTCCTCCTCCCGGAGGGAAGTGTCCCCGGCAGAACAGCTCTACCGGAGCCCTAGATTGGTTCCGCCAAGGTTCCGCCTCGTGGCGGCGGAGTCTCGTCCCGAAAAGTTCTCTACTAATTTTTTCTCATCGAAAGACTTCATATGGGAGAAGATGGGCGTCGGAGAGCCACCAGGGGGCCCATGAGGTAGGGGGCGCGCCCAGGGGGCGCCCCCACCCTCGTGAGCAGGGTGTGGGCCCCCTGGCCTTCATCTTTGGTGATGATTTTTCTTCATTTATTCTAAGGTATTCCATGGAGTTTCAGGACTTTTGGAGTTGCGCAGAATAGTCCTTCAATAGTTGCTCCTTTTCCAGCCCAGAATTCCAGCTGCTGGCATTCTCCCTCTTCATGTAAACCTTATAAAATAAGAGAGAATAGTCATAAGTATTGACACATAACGTGAAATAGCAGCCCATAATGCAATAAATATCGACATAAAAGCACTTGTTGTTTTCAAGTCTGCACTTGTTGTTTTCCTGACAATAGTAAGATGTCAATCCTATTAACCTCAGGAATTTAGCTTGATCATGAAGTCACACATTTCACTGTTTGTGTTTGAAACTATTGTTGTCTAAAAAATTAGTAACACTAATATTTCTTGAATAATTAGTTTGACCATAGTTTGACCATAATTTGACCAGATTTGACCACAGTTTGACCATAGTTTGACCAGATTTGACCAAAATTCAAAAAAACTAAAATAATTATTTAGTAACACTAATATTCTTGAATAATTAGTTTGACCATAGTTTGACCAGATTTAACAAAAATTAAAAAAAACTGATTTTTTTTCAATTTTTTTGCCTCCAGATCTTAAAAGCCCCGTAACTTTTTTTCTGTTAGGCTTTTGAGGATTTTAAAAATGTTTAACGGGGTTCCCATATAATAGTAGCTTGTTCTGCCCTGGTTAACATATTGTAGCTTGTTCCTGGTTAACATATTGGCTTGTTTTGAGTGGATCTTGGCCTGCTTGTATGATGTTAATCTTGGCCCTGGTTAACATATTGTAGCTTGTTCTGCCATGATAATAACCGTAGGGATCAGTTACTGCAGCAGCTAGAATGGCTTGTTTTGAGTGGAGGCAAATGTGAAATGCACTACATGCTGGCATATAGAAGATGCTTTATTAGTTCAAGTCGCAATGAAGTTTGGAATCTTAACCTAGTTTTAGATGAGTTTTTATAGAGATCTGAAACTGAATGTATTTTAAGCATTTGATTCAGCATTTTTAGCTTACCTCCAGGGCTCACTGCAATCTTGAAGTAACACAATTTTGGCTGTAGTGCATCCCCTGTAAAGTTCATGCCATGTGCCAAGTACAAACATTGTTAACTGGATATTTTTGCTCATTGTTTGCTAGACCTGTCTAGTATATGTTTGCTATTTGCCATTTTTTGGGATCTGGTCAGATTTCTCACCAGTGACCTTGGTTGCCATTAGGGCATGTACAATGGTTGATAAGATAGTCTTATCTTAAGTCTTGCATGTAAATTAGAGATGACAAAAAAATAAGTCTACAATGGGTCATTTCTTAAATAATTAGTTGTTCCTAAAAACATGGTGAGACAAATTGTGCTAAGAGATCATCTCTTGTCTTCTCTTAAATACGAGAAGGCAAGCTTTATCTTACGATTTATCTCTCCTCCACCTCATCATTTATCCTACGTGGCACTGTTAAGATAGAACCATTGTACAGGCCCTTATCTTAATTCAAAAGGTGCCAGCACTGAATGTCTTGCTCTGTTCCCATCTATGGCAAGAAAATGGGTCTTGTGTGACTACTTAGAATGTTTTACTGATATTCTCTAAGTAACATTTCTCTTAAATTAACTATTGTAGCAATAACAAACTCCCTCTATTCAGAAATACTTGACGCGGGGAGACAAAATTTTGAACTAACTACTACAGTTCAAATTTTTGTCTCCCCTGGTCAAGTATTTCCAAACGGAGGGAGTAGTTCTTTTATTGCCACACTATCATGTTCTAAGATCAATGTTTTGCTTGCAGTTCCTGAGAAACCCCTTTGCTTGAACTACCGCTGATGCATCGGAAATGCATTTCATCCTGGAGATGTCAGAATCTCATGCCATTCTCTCTGCTACTAGCTACATTTGGAAGTTTTCATTTCACATCATTTTCGGTCACTTGTGTTGACAAACTGAACATGGTACTGCTGCCATCATAGTTTTATGTTGTTGCCCTTTAAATTATTACCTACAAACTAAACAAGCTACTACTCCCTCCGTTCTTAAATATAAGTCTTTTTAGAGATTCCAATATAGACAACATACAGAGCGAAGTGAGTGAATCTACACTCTAAAATGCGTCTATATACATCCGTATGTGGTCTGCGTTGAAATCTCTAAAAGGTCTTATATTTAGAAATGGAGGGGGTAGTTGGTAACACTGATGATGCACCACAAGTAATTAATAGTTACATAACAATTCTGGACATGTTAATATCCCTTTAATTTAGTAACACAGGCTGAACAATTCTGCATGTGTTGATGCTGGCAGGCCGGCAGCAACACAGGCATGCATGTAATGGAAAGGCAATGTTGTGAATTTAGTAACTAGTGCTGTAGCTGTTCATAATATTTTGGTGGTGTGGCTATCAACCAATGTGGTGCATGCATTTGTAGGCTTTTTGGCTGATGTGATCTTCCATGCTATAAAATGCAGTATGTATTGTTATTTTTGCCGCTGCAAAATTTTACGTTGCTTTGGCATGATATATTGTTTGTCCTTTGTTGGCTGAGGCACTAGTTTATCTTATTCTCACTCTCTCCGTGTCCAGGGAAGGGGTCTGAACCTGCACCACCGTAAAGTTTGATCTTGCGAAGGGCGAGAAGACCGGTGGGAGCTTGTAGCGTCGCTTGGTCGTAACTCAAGGGTCTTACTGCTGAGTGTATGGATTTCGGGTGGTGTGAAGTGCCTACTAGGTGGCTCCCTTTGTATTTCAACACAAGGGTCTGGGCATGTAGTTTCATCGAGTGCAGTGTATTAACTGACTTTGAAATAAGCAACCTGGCATCATTCTTTGTTGATTCAATTCATCTCAACGTGTTATGCTGCCGAAATTTCTAGCCAAATTTCACTTGACTTGTAACCTACTAGCAACCTACTAGCACCAATCCCGGACTTGGAGACAAGAATTGGATACAAGAGATGAACTAGGGTTTGGAGATGAGATGGTGCTGGTGAAGATGTTGACGGAGATTGCCCTCTCCCGGTGAGAGGAGCGTTGGTGATGTCGATGGTGATGATTTCCTCCTCTCGGAGGGAAGTGTCCCCGGCAGAATAGCTCTGCCGGAGCCCTAGATTGGTTCCGCCAAGGTTCCGCCTCGTGGCGGCGGAGTCTCGTCCCGAAAAGTTCTCTACTAATTTTTTCTCATCGAAAGACTTCATATGGGAGAAGATGGGCGTCGGAGAGCCACCAGGGGGCCCATGAGGTAGGGGGCGCGCCCAGGGGGCGCCCCCACCCTCGTGAGCAGGGTGTGGGCCCCCTGGCCTTCATCTTTGGCGATGATTTTTCTTCATTTATTCTAAGGTATTCCGTGGAGTTTCAGGAGTTTTGGAGTTGCGCAGAATAGTCCTTCAATAGCTGCTCCTTTTCCAGCCCAGAATTCCAGCTGTTGGCATTCTCCCTCTTCATGTAAACCTTATAAAATAAGAGAGAATAGTCATAAGTATTGAGACATAACGTGAAATAGCAGCCCATAATGCAATAAATATCGACATAAAAGCACTTGTTGTTTTCAAGTCTGCACTTGTTGTTTTCCTGACAATAGTAAGATATCAATATATTAACCTCAGGAATTTAGCTTGATCATGAAGTCACACATTTCACTGTTTGTGTTTGAAACTATTGTTCTCTAAAAAATTAGTAACACTAATATTTCTTGAATAATTAGTTTGACCATAGTTTGACCATAGTTTGACCAGATTTGACCACAGTTTGACCATAGTTTGACCAGATTTGACCAAAATTCAAAAAAACTAAAATAATTATTTAGTAACACTAATATTCTTGAATAATTAGTTTGACCATAGTTTGACCAGATTTAACAAAAATTAAAAAAAAACTGATTTTTTTTCAATTTTTTTGCCTCCAGATCTTAAAAGCCCCGTAACTTTTTTTCTGTTAGGCTTTTGAGGATTTTAAAAATGTTTAACGGGGTTCCCATATAATAGTAGCTTGTTCTGCCCTGGTTAACATATTGTAGCTTGTTCCTGGTTAACATATTGGCTTGTTTTGAGTGGATCTTGGCTGCTTGTATGATGTTAATCTTGGCCCTGGTTAACATATTGTAGCTTGTTCTGCCATGATAATAACCGTAGGGATCAGTTACTGCAGCAGCTAGAATGGCTTGTTTTGAGTGGAGGCAAACGTGAAATGCACTACATGCTGGCATATAGAAGATGCTTTATTAGTTCAAGTCGCAATGAAGTTTGGAATCTTAACCTAGTTTTAGATGAGTTTTTATAGAGATCTGAAACTGAATGTATTTTAAGCATTTGATTCAGCATTTTTAGCTTACCTCCAGGGCTCACTGCAATCTTGAAGTAACACAATTTTGGCTGTAGTGCATCCCCTGTAAAGTTCATGCCATGTGCCAAGTACAAACATTGTTAACTGGATATTTTTGCTCATTGTTTGCTAGACCTGTCTAGTATATGTTTGCTATTTGCCATTTTTTGGGATCTGGTCAGATTTCTCACCAGTGACCTTGGTTGCCATTAGGGCATGTACAATGGTTGATAAGATAGTCTTATCTTAAGTCTTGCATGTAAATTAGAGATGACAAAAAAATAAGTCTACAATGGGTCATTTCTTAAATAATTAGTTGTTCCTAAAAACATGGTGAGACAAATTGTGCTAAGAGATCATCTCTTGTCTTCTCTTAAATAAGAGAAGGCAAGCTTTATCTTACGATTTCTCTCTCCTCCACCTCATCATTTATCCTACGTGGCACTGTTAAGATAGAACCATTGTACAGGCCCTTATCTTAATTCAAAAGGTGCCAGCACTGAATGTCTTGCTCTGTTCCCATCTATGGCAAGAAAATGGGTCTTGTGTGACTACTTAGAATGTTTTACTGATATTCTCTAAGTAACATTTCTCTTAAATTAACTATTGTAGCAATAACAAACTCTCTCTATTCAGAAATACTTGACGCGGGGAGACAAAATTTTGAACTGACTACTACAGTTCAAATTTTTGTCTCCCCTGGTCAAGTATTTCCAAACGGAGGGAGTAGTTCTTTTATTGCCACACTATCATGTTCTAAGATCAATGTTTTGCTTGCAGTTCCTGAGAAACCCCTTTGCTTGAACTACCGCTGATGCATCGGAAATGCATTTCATCCTGGAGATGTCAGAATCTCATGCCATTCTCTCTGCTACTAGCTACATTTGGAAGTTTTCATTTCACATCATTTTCGGTCACTTGTGTTGACAAACTGAACATGGTACTGCTGCCATCATAGTTTTATGTTGTTGCCCTTTAAATTATTACCTACAAACTAAACAAGCTACTACTCCCTCCGTTCTTAAATATAAGTCTTTTTAGAGATTCCAATATAGACAACATACAGAGCGAAGTGAGTGAATCTACACTCTAAAATGCGTCTATATAAATCCGTATGTGGTCCGCGTTGAAATCTCTAAAAGGTCTTATATTTAGAAATGGAGGGGGTAGTTGGTAACACTGATGATGCACCACAAGTAATTAATAGTTACATAACAATTCTGGACATGTTAATATCCCTTTAATTTAGTAACACAGGCTGAACAATTCTGCATGTGTTGATGCTGGCAGGCCGGCAGCAACACAGGCATGCATGTAATGGAAAGGCAATGTTCTGAATTTAGTAACTAGTGTTGTAGCTGTTCATAATATTTTGGTGGTGTGGCTATCAACCAATGTGGTGCATGCATTTGTAGGCTTTTAGGCTGATGTGATCTTCCATGCTATAAAATGCAGTATGTATTGTTATTTTTGCCGCTGCAAAATTTTACGTTGCTTTGGCATGATATATTGTTTGTCCTTTGTTGGCTGAGGCACTAGTTTATCTTGTTCTCACTCTCTCCGTGTCCAGGGAAGGGGTCTGAACCTGCACCACCGTAAAGTTTGATCTTGCGAAGGGCGAGAAGACCGGTGGGAGCTTGTAGCGTCGCTTGGTCGTAACTCAAGGGTCTTGCTGCTGAGTGTATGGATTTCGGGTGGTGTGAAGTGCCTACTAGGTGGCTCCCTTTGTATTTCAACACAAGGGTCTGGGCATGTAGTTTCATCGAGTGCAGTGTATTAACTGACTTTGAAATAAGCAACCTGGCATCATTCTTTGTTGATTCAATTCATCTCAACGTGTTATGCTGCCGAAATTTCTAGCCAAATTTCACTTGACTTGTAACCTACTAGCAACCTACTAGCACCAATCCCGGACTTGGAGACAAGAATTGGATACAAGAGATGAACTAGGGTTTGGAGATGAGATGGTGCTGGTGAAGATGTTGACGGAGATTGCCCTCTCCCGGTGAGAGGAGCGTTGGTGATGTCGATGGTGATGATTTCCTCCTCCCGGAGGGAAGTGTCCCCGGCAGAACAGCTCTGCCGGAGCCCTAGATTGGTTCCGCCAAGGTTCCGCCTCGTGGCGGCGGAGTCTCGTCCCGAAAAGTTCTCTACTAATTTTTTCTCATCGAAAGACTTCATATGGGAGAAGATGGGCGTCGGAGAGCCACCAGGGGGCCCATGAGGTAGGGGGCGCGCCCAGGGGGCGCCCCCACCCTCGTGAGCAGGGTGTGGTCCCCCTGGCCTTCATCTTTGGCGATGATTTTTCTTCATTTATTCTAAGGTATTCCATGGAGTTTCAGGACTTTTGGAGTTGCGCAGAATAGTCCTTCAATAGTTGCTCCTTTTCCAGCCCAGAATTCCAGCTGCTGGCATTCTCCCTCTTCATGTAAACCTTATAAAATAAGAGAGAATAGTCATAAGTATTGAGACATAACGTGAAATAGCAGCCCATAATGCAATAAATATCGACATAAAAGCACTTGTTGTTTTCAAGTCTGCACTTGTTGTTTTCCTGACAATAGTAAGATGTCAATCCTATTAACCTCAGGAATTTAGCTTGATCATGAAGTCACACATTTCACTGTTTGTGTTTGAAACTATTGTTCTCTAAAAAATTAGTAACACTAATATTTCTTGAATAATTAGTTTGACCATAGTTTGACCATAGTTTGACCAGATTTGACCATAGTTTGACCATAGTTTGACCAGATTTGACCAAAATTCAACTAAAATAATTATTTAGTAACACTAATATTCTTGAATAATTAGTTTGACCATAGTTTGACCAGATTTAACAAAAATTAAAAAAAACTGATTTTTTTTGAATTTTTTTGCCTCCAGATCTTAAAAGCCCCGTAACTTTTTTTCTGTTAGGCTTTTGAGGATTTTAAAAATGTTTAACGGGGTTCCCATATAATAGTAGCTTGTTCTGCCCTGGTTAACATATTGTAGCTTGTTCCTGGTTAACATATTGGCTTGTTTTGAGTGGATCTTGGCCTGCTTGTATGATGTTAATCTTGGCCCTGGTTAACATATTGTAGCTTGTTCTGCCATGATAATAACCGTAGGGATCAGTTACTGCAGCAACTAGAATGGCTTGTTTTGAGTGGAGGCAAACGTGAAATGCACTACATGCTGGCATATAGAAGATGCTTTATTAGTTCAAGTCGCAATGAAGTTTGGAATCTTAACCTAGTTTTAGATGAGTTTTTATAGAGATCTGAAACTGAATGTATTTTAAGCATTTGATTCAGCATTTTTAGCTTACCTCCAGGGCTCACTGAAATCTTGAAGTAACACAATTTTGGCTGTAGTGCATCCCCTGTAAAGTTCATGCCATGTGCCAAGTACAAACATTGTTAACTGGATATTTTTGCTCATTGTTTGCTAGACCTGTCTAGTATATGTTTGCTATTTGCCATTTTTTGGGATCTGGTCAGATTTCTCACCAGTGACCTTGGTTGCCATTAGGGCATGTACAATGGTTGATAAGATAGTCTTATCTTAAGTCTTGCATGTAAATTAGAGATGACAAAAAAATAAGTCTACAATGGGTCATTTCTTAAATAATTAGTTGTTCCTAAAAACATGGTGAGACAAATTGTGCTAAGAGATCATCTCTTGTCTTCTCTTAAATAAGAGAAGGCAAGCTTTATCTTACGATTTCTCTCTCCTCCACCTCATCATTTATCCTACGTGGCACTGTTAAGATAGAACCATTGTACAGGCCCTTATCTTAATTCAAAAGGTGCCAGCACTGAATGTCTTGCTCTGTTCCCATCTATGGCAAGAAAATGGGTCTTGTGTGACTACTTAGAATGTTTTACTGATATTCTCTAAGTAACATTTCTCTTAAATTAACTATTGTAGCAATAACAAACTCTCTCTATTCAGAAATACTTGACGCGGGGAGACAAAATTTTGAACTGACTACTACAGTTCAAATTTTTGTCTCCCCTGGTCAAGTATTTCCAAACGGAGGGAGTAGTTCTTTTATTGCCACACTATCATGTTCTAAGATCAATGTTTTGCTTGCAGTTCCTGAGAAACCCCTTTGCTTGAACTACCGCTGATGCATCGGAAATGCATTTCATCCTGGAGATGTCAGAATCTCATGCCATTCTCTCTGCTACTAGCTACATTTGGAAGTTTTCATTTCACATCATTTTCGGTCACTTGTGTTGACAAACTGAACATGGTACTGCTGCCATCATAGTTTTATGTTGTTGCCCTTTAAATTATTACCTACAAACTAAACAAGCTACTACTCCCTCCGTTCTTAAATATAAGTCTTTTTAGAGATTCCAATATAGACAACATACAGAGCGAAGTGAGTGAATCTACACTCTAAAATGCGTCTATATAAATCCGTATGTGGTCCGCGTTGAAATCTCTAAAAGGTCTTATATTTAGAAATGGAGGGGGTAGTTGGTAACACTGATGATGCACCACAAGTAATTAATAGTTACATAACAATTCTGGACATGTTAATATCCCTTTAATTTAGTAACACAGGCTGAACAATTCTGCATGTGTTGATGCTGGCAGGCCGGCAGCAACACAGGCATGCATGTAATGGAAAGGCAATGTTCTGAATTTAGTAACTAGTGTTGTAGCTGTTCATAATATTTTGGTGGTGTGGCTATCAACCAATGTGGTGCATGCATTTGTAGGCTTTTAGGCTGATGTGATCTTCCATGCTATAAAATGCAGTATGTATTGTTATTTTTGCCGCTGCAAAATTTTATGTTGCTTTGGCATGATATATTGTTTGTCCTTTGTTGGCTGAGGCACTAGTTTATCTTGTTCTCACTCTCTCCGTGTCCAGGGAAGGGGTCTGAACCTGCACCACCGTAAAGTTTGATCTTGCGAAGGGCGAGAAGACCGGTGGGAGCTTGTAGCGTCGCTTGGTCGTAACTCAAGGGTCTTGCTGCTGAGTGTATGGATTTCGGGTGGTGTGAAGTGCCTACTAGGTGGCTCCCTTTGTATTTCAACACAAGGGTCTGGGCATGTAGTTTCATCGAGTGCAGTGTATTAACTGACTTTGAAATAAGCAACCTGGCATCATTCTTTGTTGATTCAATTCATCTCAACGTGTTATGCTGCCGAAATTTCTAGCCAAATTTCACTTGACTTGTAACCTACTAGCAACCTACTAGCACCAATCCCGGACTTGGAGACAAGAATTGGATACAAGAGATGAACTAGGGTTTGGAGATGAGATGGTGCTGGTGAAGATGTTGACGGAGATTGCCCTCTCCCGGTGAGAGGAGCGTTGGTGATGTCGATGGTGATGATTTCCTCCTCCCGGAGGGAAGTGTCCCCGGCAGAACAGCTCTGCCGGAGCCCTAGATTGGTTCCGCCAAGGTTCCGCCTCGTGGCGGCGGAGTCTCGTCCCGAAAAGTTCTCTACTAATTTTTTCTCATCGAAAGACTTCATATGGGAGAAGATGGGCGTCGGAGAGCCACCAGGGGGCCCATGAGGTAGGGGGCGCGCCCAGGGGGCGCCCCCACCCTCGTGAGCAGGGTGTGGTCCCCCTGGCCTTCATCTTTGGCGATGATTTTTCTTCATTTATTCTAAGGTATTCCATGGAGTTTCAGGACTTTTGGAGTTGCGCAGAATAGTCCTTCAATAGTTGCTCCTTTTCCAGCCCAGAATTCCAGCTGCTGGCATTCTCCCTCTTCATGTAAACCTTATAAAATACGAGAGAATAGTCATAAGTATTGAGACATAACGTGAAATAGCAGCCCATAATGCAATAAATATCGACATAAAAGCACTTGTTGTTTTCAAGTCTGCACTTGTTGTTTTCCTGACAATAGTAAGATGTCAATCCTATTAACCTCAGGAATTTAGCTTGATCATGAAGTCACACATTTCACTGTTTGTGTTTGAAACTATTGTTCTCTAAAAAATTAGTAACACTACTATTTCTTGAATAATTAGTTTGACCATAGTTTGACCATAGTTTGACCAGATTTGACCATAGTTTGACCATAGTTTGACCAGATTTGACCAAAATTCAACTAAAATAATTATTTAGTAACACTAATATTCTTGAATAATTAGTTTGACCATAGTTTGACCAGATTTAACAAAAATAAAAAAAACTGATTTTTTTTGAATTTTTTTGCCTCCAGATCTTAAAAGCCCCGTAACTTTTTTTCTGTTAGGCTTTTGAGGATTTTAAAAATGTTTAACGGGGTTCCCATATAATAGTAGCTTGTTCTGCCCTGGTTAACATATTGTAGCTTGTTCCTGGTTAACATATTGGCTTGTTTTGAGTGGATCTTGGCCTGCTTGTATGATGTTAATCTTGGCCCTGGTTAACATATTGTAGCTTGTTCTGCCATGATAATAACCGTAGGGATCAGTTACTGCAGCAACTAGAATGGCTTGTTTTGAGTGGAGGCAAACGTGAAATGCACTACATGCTGGCATATAGAAGATGCTTTATTAGTTCAAGTCGCAATGAAGTTTGGAATCTTAACCTAGTTTTAGATGAGTTTTTATAGAGATCTGAAACTGAATGTATTTTAAGCATTTGATTCAGCATTTTTAGCTTACCTCCAGGGCTCACTGAAATCTTGAAGTAACACAATTTTGGCTGTAGTGCATCCCCTGTAAAGTTCATGCCATGTGCCAAGTACAAACATTGTTAACTGGATATTTTTGCTCATTGTTTGCTAGACCTGTCTAGTATATGTTTGCTATTTGCCATTTTTTGGGATCTGGTCAGATTTCTCACCAGTGACCTTGGTTGCCATTAGGGCATGTACAATGGTTGATAAGATAGTCTTATCTTAAGTCTTGCATGTAAATTAGAGATGACAAAAAAATAAGTCTACAATGGGTCATTTCTTAAATAATTAGTTGTTCCTAAAAACATGGTGAGACAAATTGTGCTAAGAGATCATCTCTTGTCTTCTCTTAAATAAGAGAAGGCAAGCTTTATCTTACGATTTCTCTCTCCTACACCTCATCATTTATCCTACGTGGCACTGTTAATATAGAACCATTGTACATGCCCTTATCTTAATTCAAAAGGTGCCAGCACTGAATGTCTTGCTCTGTTCCCATCTATGGCAAGAAAATGGGTCTTGTGTGACTACTTAGAATGTTTTACTGATATTCTCTAAGTAACATTTCTCTTAAATTAACTATTGTAGCAATAACAAACTCCCTCTATTCAGAAATACTTGACGCGGGGAGACAAAATTTTGAACTGACTACTACAGTTCAAATTTTTGTCTCCCCTGGTCAAGTATTTCCAAACGGAGGGAGTAGTTCTTTTATTGCCACACTATCATGTTCTAAGATCAATGTTTTGCTTGCAGTTCCTGAGAAACCCCTTTGCTTGAACTACCGCTGATGCATCGGAAATGCATTTCATCCTGGAGATGTCAGAATCTCATGCCATTCTCTCTGCTACTAGCTACATTTGGAAGTTTTCATTTCACATCATTTTCGGTCACTTGTGTTGACAAACTGAACATGGTACTGCTGCCATCATAGTTTTATGTTGTTGCCCTTTAAATTATTACCTACAAACTAAACAAGCTACTACTCCCTCCATTCTTAAATATAAGTCTTTTTAGAGATTCCAATATAGACAACATACAGAGCGAAGTGAGTGAATCTACACTCTAAAATGCGTCTATATAAATCCGTATGTGGTCCGCGTTGAAATCTCTAAAAGGTCTTATATTTAGAAATGGAGGGGGTAGTTGGTAACACTGATGATGCACCACAAGTAATTAATAGTTACATAACAATTCTGGACATGTTAATATCCCTTTAATTTAGTAACACAGGCTGAACAATTCTGCATGTGTTGATGCTGGCAGGCCGGCAGCAACACAGGCATGCATGTAATGGAAAGGCAATGTTCTGAATTTAGTAACTAGTGTTGTAGCTGTTCATAATATTTTGGTGGTGTGGCTATCGACCAATGTGGTGCATGCATTTGTAGGCTTTTAGGCTGATGTGATCTTCCATGCTATAAAATGCAGTATGTATTGTTATTTTTGCCGCTGCAAAATTTTACGTTGCTTTGGCATGATATATTGTTTGTCCTTTGTTGGCTGAGGCACTAGTTTATCTTGTTCTCACTCTCTCCGTGTCCAGGGAAGGGGTCTGAACCTGCACCACCGTAAAGTTTGATCTTGCGAAGGGCGAGAAGACCGGTGGGAGCTTGTAGCGTCGCTTGGTCGTAACTCAAGGGTCTTGCTGCTGAGTGTATGGATTTCGGGTGGTGTGAAGTGCCTACTAGGTGGCTCCCTTTGTATTTCAACACAAGGGTCTGGGCATGTAGTTTCATCGAGTGCAGTGTATTAACTGACTTTGAAATAAGCAACCTGGCATCATTCTTTGTTGATTCAATTCATCTCAACGTGTTATGCTGCCGAAATTTCTAGCCAAATTTCACTTGACTTGTAACCTACTAGCAACCTACTAGCACCAATCCCGGACTTGGAGACAAGAATTGGATACAAGAGATGAACTAGGGTTTGGAGATGAGATGGTGCTGGTGAAGATGTTGACGGAGATTGCCCTCTCCCGGTGAGAGGAGCGTTGGTGATGTCGATGGTGATGATTTCCTCCTCCCGGAGGGAAGTGTCCCCGGCAGAACAGCTCTGCCGGAGCCCTAGATTGGTTCCGCCAAGGTTCCGCCTCGTGGCGGCGGAGTCTCGTCCCGAAAAGTTCTCTACTAATTTTTTCTCATCGAAAGACTTCATATGGGAGAAGATGGGCGTCGGAGAGCCACCAGGGGGCCCATGAGGTAGGGGGCGCGCCCAGGGGGCGCCCCCACCCTCGTGAGCAGGGTGTGGTCCCCCTGGCCTTCATCTTTGGCGATGATTTTTCTTCATTTATTCTAAGGTATTCCATGGAGTTTCAGGACTTTTGGAGTTGCGCAGAATAGTCCTTCAATAGTTGCTCCTTTTCCAGCCCAGAATTCCAGCTGCTGGCATTCTCCCTCTTCATGTAAACCTTATAAAATAAGAGAGAATAGTCATAAGTATTGAGACATAACGTGAAATAGCAGCCCATAATGCAATAAATATCGACATAAAAGCACTTGTTGTTTTCAAGTCTGCACTTGTTGTTTTCCTGACAATAGTAAGATGTCAATCCTATTAACCTCAGGAATTTAGCTTGATCATGAAGTCACACATTTCACTGTTTGTGTTTGAAACTATTGTTCTCTAAAAAATTAGTAACACTACTATTTCTTGAATAATTAGTTTGACCATAGTTTGACCATAGTTTGACCAGATTTGACCATAGTTTGACCAGATTTGACCAAAATTCAACTAAAATAATTATTTAGTAACACTAATATTCTTGAATAATTAGTTTGACCATAGTTTGACCAGATTTAACAAAAATTAAAAAAAACTGATTTTTTTTGAATTTTTTTGCCTCCAGATCTTAAAAGCCCCGTAACTTTTTTTCTGTTAGGCTTTTGAGGATTTTAAAAATGTTTAACGGGGTTCCCATATAATAGTAGCTTGTTCTGCCCTGGTTAACATATTGTAGCTTGTTCCTGGTTAACATATTGGCTTGTTTTGAGTGGATCTTGGCCTGCTTGTATGATGTTAATCTTGGCCCTGGTTAACATATTGTAGCTTGTTCTGCCATGATAATAACCGTAGGGATCAGTTACTGCAGCAACTAGAATGGCTTGTTTTGAGTGGAGGCAAACGTGAAATGCACTACATGCTGGCATATAGAAGATGCTTTATTAGTTCAAGTCGCAATGAAGTTTGGAATCTTAACCTAGTTTTAGATGAGTTTTTATAGAGATCTGAAACTGAATGTATTTTAAGCATTTGATTCAGCATTTTTAGCTTACCTCCAGGGCTCACTGAAATCTTGAAGTAACACAATTTTGGCTGTAGTGCATCCCCTGTAAAGTTCATGCCATGTGCCAAGTACAAACATTGTTAACTGGATATTTTTGCTCATTGTTTGCTAGACCTGTCTAGTATATGTTTGCTATTTGCCATTTTTTGGGATCTGGTCAGATTTCTCACCAGTGACCTTGGTTGCCATTAGGGCATGTACAATGGTTGATAAGATAGTCTTATCTTAAGTCTTGCATGTAAATTAGAGATGACAAAAAAATAAGTCTACAATGGGTCATTTCTTAAATAATTAGTTGTTCCTAAAAACATGGTGAGACAAATTGTGCTAAGAGATCATCTCTTGTCTTCTCTTAAATAAGAGAAGGCAAGCTTTATCTTACGATTTCTCTCTCCTCCACCTCATCATTTATCCTACGTGGCACTGTTAAGATAGAACCATTGTACATGCCCTTATCTTAATTCAAAAGGTGCCAGCACTGAATGTCTTGCTCTGTTCCCATCTATGGCAAGAAAATGGGTCTTGTGTGACTACTTAGAATGTTTTACTGATATTCTCTAAGTAACATTTCTCTTAAATTAACTATTGTAGCAATAACAAACTCCCTCTATTCAGAAATACTTGACGCGGGGAGACAAAATTTTGAACTGACTACTACAGTTCAAATTTTTGTCTCCCCTGGTCAAGTATTTCCAAACGGAGGGAGTAGTTCTTTTATTGCCACACTATCATGTTCTAAGATCAATGTTTTGCTTGCAGTTCCTGAGAAACCCCTTTGCTTGAACTACCGCTGATGCATCGGAAATGCATTTCATCCTGGAGATGTCAGAATCTCATGCCATTCTCTCTGCTACTAGCTACATTTGGAAGTTTTCATTTCACATCATTTTCAGTCACTTGTGTTGACAAACTGAACATGGTACTGCTGCCATCATAGTTTTATGTTGTTGCCCTTTAAATTATTACCTACAAACTAAACAAGCTACTACTCCCTCCGTTCTTAAATATAAGTCTTTTTAGAGATTCCAATATAGACAACATACAGAGCGAAGTGAGTGAATCTACACTCTAAAATGCGTCTATATACATCCGTATGTGGTCCGCGTTGAAATCTCTAAAAGGTCTTATATTTAGAAATGGAGGGGGTAGTTGGTAACACTGATGATGCACCACAAGTAATTAATAGTTACATAACAATTCTGGACATGTTAATATCCCTTTAATTTAGTAACACAGGCTGAACAATTCTGCATGTGTTGATGCTGGCAGGCCGGCAGCAACACAGGCATGCATGTAATGGAAAGGCAATGTTCTGAATTTAGTAACTAGTGTTGTAGCTGTTCATAATATTTTGGTGGTGTGGCTATCAACCAATGTGGTGCATGCATTTGTAGGCTTTTAGGCTGATGTGATCTTCCATGCTATAAAATGCAGTATGTATTGTTATTTTTGCCGCTGCAAAATTTTACGTTGCTTTGGCATGATATATTGTTTGTCCTTTGTTGGCTGAGGCACTAGTTTATCTTGTTCTCACTCTCTCCGTGTCCAGGGAAGGGGTCTGAACCTGCACCACCGTAAAGTTTGATCTTGCGAAGGGCGAGAAGACCGGTGGGAGCTTGTAGCGTCGCTTGGTCGTAACTCAAGGGTCTTGCTGCTGAGTGTATGGATTTCGGGTGGTGTGAAGTGCCTACTAGGTGGCTCCCTTTGTATTTCAACACAAGGGTCTGGGCATGTAGTTTCATCGAGTGCAGTGTATTAACTGACTTTGAAATAAGCAACCTGGCATCATTCTTTGTTGATTCAATTCATCTCAACGTGTTATGCTGCCGAAATTTCTAGCCAAATTTCACTTGACTTGTAACCTACTAGCAACCTACTAGCACCAATCCCGGACTTGGAGACAAGAATTGGATACAAGAGATGAACTAGGGTTTGGAGATGAGATGGTGCTGGTGAAGATGTTGACGGAGATTGCCCTCTCCCGGTGAGAGGAGCGTTGGTGATGTCGATGGTGATGATTTCCTCCTCCCGGAGGGAAGTGTCCCCGGCAGAACAGCTCTGCCGGAGCCCTAGATTGGTTCCGCCAAGGTTCCACCTCGTGGCGGCGGAGTCTCGTCCCGAAAAGTTCTCTACTAATTTTTTCTCATCGAAAGACTTCATATGGGAGAAGATGGGCGTCGGAGAGCCACCAGGGGGCCCATGAGGTAGGGGGCGCGCCCAGGGGGCGCCCCCACCCTCGTGAGCAGGGTGTGGGCCCCCTGGCCTTCATCTTTGGCGATGATTTTTCTTCATTTATTCTAAGGTATTCCATGGAGTTTCAGGACTTTTGGAGTTGCGCAGAATAGTCCTTCAATAGTTGCTCCTTTTCCAGCCCAGAATTCCAGCTGCTGGCATTCTCCCTCTTCATGTAAACCTTATAAAATAAGAGAGAATAGTCATAAGTATTGAGACATAACATGAAATAGCAGCCCATAATGCAATAAATATCGACATAAAAGCACTTGTTGTTTTCAAGTCTGCACTTGTTGTTTTCCTGACAATAGTAAGATGTCAATCCTATTAACCTCAGGAATTTAGCTTGATCATGAAGTCACACATTTCACTGTTTGTGTTTGAAACTATTGTTCTCTAAAAAATTAGTAACACTAATATTTCTTGAATAATTAGTTTGACCATAGTTTGACCAGATTTGACCACAGTTTGACCATAGTTTGACCAGATTTGACCAAAATTCAAAAAAACTAAAATAATTATTTAGTAACACTAATATTCTTGAATAATTAGTTTGACCATAGTTTGACCAGATTTAACAAAAATTAAAAAAAAAACTGATTTTTTTTCAATTTTTTTGCCTCCAGATCTTAAAAGCCCCGTAACTTTTTTTCTGTTAGGCTTTTGAGGATTTTAAAAATGTTTAACGGGGTTCCCATATAATAGTAGCTTGTTCTGCCCTGGTTAACATATTGTAGCTTGTTCCTGGTTAACATATTGGCTTGTTTTGAGTGGATCTTGGCCTGCTTGTATGATGTTAATCTTGGCCCTGGTTAACATATTGTAGCTTGTTCTGCCATGATAATAACCGTAGGGATCAGTTACTGCAGCAGCTAGAATGGCTTGTTTTGAGTGGAGGCAAACGTGAAATGCACTACATGCTGGCATATAGAAGATGCTTTATTAGTTCAAGTCGCAATGAAGTTTGGAATCTTAACCTAGTTTTAGATGAGTTTTTATAGAGATCTGAAACTGAATGTATTTTAAGCATTTGATTCAGCATTTTTAGCTTACCTCCAAGGCTCACTGCAATCTTGAAGTAACACAATTTTGGCTGTAGTGCATCTCCTGTAAAGTTCATGCCATGTGCCAAGTACAAACATTGTTAACTGGATATTTTTGCTCATTGTTTGCTAGACCTGTCTAGTATATGTTTGCTATTTGCCATTTTTTGGGATCTGGTCAGATTTCTCACCAGTGACCTTGGTTGCCATTAGGGCATGTACAATGGTTGATAAGATAGTCTTATCTTAAGTCTTGCATGTAAATTAGAGATGACAAAAAAATAAGTCTACAATGGGTCATTTCTTAAATAATTAGTTGTTCCTAAAAACATGGTGAGACAAATTGTGCTAAGAGATCATCTCTTGTCTTCTCTTAAATAAGAGAAGGCAAGCTTTATCTTACGATTTCTCTCTCCTCCACCTCATCATTTATCCTACGTGGCACTATTAAGATAGAACCATTGTACAGGCCCTTATCTTAATTCAAAAGGTGCCAGCACTGAATGTCTTGCTCTGTTCCCATCTATGGCAAGAAAATGGGTCTTGTGTGACTACTTAGAATGTTTTACTGATATTCTCTAAGTAACATTTCTCTTAAATTAACTATTGTAGCAATAACAAACTCCCTCTATTCAGAAATACTTGACGC
The DNA here is from genome assembly GCA_963921465.1 of Triticum timopheevii. Taxonomy (NCBI): domain Eukaryota; kingdom Viridiplantae; phylum Streptophyta; class Magnoliopsida; order Poales; family Poaceae; genus Triticum; species Triticum timopheevii. Next base: position 77,221,031 of record OY997266.1, on the reverse strand, counting down.
GGGGAGACAAAATTTTGAACTGACTACTACAGTTCAAATTTTTGTCTCCCCTGGTCAAGTATTTCCAAACGGAGGGAGTAGTTCTTTTATTGCCACACTATCATGTTCTAAGATCAATGTTTTGCTTGCAGTTCCTGAGAAACCCCTTTGCTTGAACTACCGCTGATGCATCGGAAATGCATTTCATCCTGGAGATGTCAGAATCTCATGCCATTCTCTCTGCTACTAGCTACATTTGGAAGTTTTCATTTCACATCATTTTCGGTCACTTGTGTTGACAAACTGAACATGGTACTGCTGCCATCATAGTTTTATGTTGTTGCCCTTTAAATTATTACCTACAAACTAAACAAGCTACTACTCCCTCCGTTCTTAAATATAAGTCTTTTTAGAGATTCCAATATAGACAACATACAGAGCGAAGTGAGTGAATCTACACTCTAAAATGCGTCTATATACATCCGTATGTGGTCCGCGTTGAAATCTCTAAAAGGTCTTATATTTAGAAATGGAGGGGGTAGTTGGTAACACTGATGATGCACCACAAGTAATTAATAGTTACATAACAATTCTGGACATGTTAATATCCCTTTAATTTAGTAACACAGGCTGAACAATTCTGCATGTGTTGATGCTGGCAGGCCGGCAGCAACACAGGCATGCATGTAATGGAAAGGCAATGTTCTGAATTTAGTAACTAGTGTTGTAGCTGTTCATAATATTTTGGTGGTGTGGCTATCAACCAATGTGGTGCATGCATTTGTAGGCTTTTAGGCTGATGTGATCTTCCATGCTATAAAATGCAGTATGTATTGTTATTTTTGCCGCTGCAAAATTTTACGTTGCTTTGGCATGATATATTGTTTGTCCTTTGTTGGCTGAGGCACTAGTTTATCTTGTTCTCACTCTCTCCGTGTCCAGGGAAGGGGTCTGAACCTGCACCACCGTAAAGTTTGATCTTGCGAAGGGCGAGAAGACCGGTGGGAGCTTGTAGCGTCGCTTGGTCGTAACTCAAGGGTCTTGCTGCTGAGTGTATGGATTTCGGGTGGTGTGAAGTGCCTACTAGGTGGCTCCCTTTGTATTTCAACACAAGGGTCTGGGCATGTAGTTTCATCGAGTGCAGTGTATTAACTGACTTTGAAATAAGCAACCTGGCATCATTCTTTGTTGATTCAATTCATCTCAACGTGTTATGCTGCCGAAATTTCTAGCCAAATTTCACTTGACTTGTAACCTACTAGCAACCTACTAGCACCAATCCCGGACTTGGAGACAAGAATTGGATACAAGAGATGAACTAGGGTTTGGAGATGAGATGGTGCTGGTGAAGATGTTGACGGAGATTGCCCTCTCCCGGTGAGAGGAGCGTTGGTGATGTCGATGGTGATGATTTCCTCCTCCCGGAGGGAAGTGTCCCCGGCAGAACAGCTCTGCCGGAGCCCTAGATTGGTTCCGCCAAGGTTCCACCTCGTGGCGGCGGAGTCTCGTCCCGAAAAGTTCTCTACTAATTTTTTCTCATCGAAAGACTTCATATGGGAGAAGATGGGCGTCGGAGAGCCACCAGGGGGCCCATGAGGTAGGGGGCGCGCCCAGGGGGCGCCCCCACCCTCGTGAGCAGGGTGTGGGCCCCCTGGCCTTCATCTTTGGCGATGATTTTTCTTCATTTATTCTAAGGTATTCCATGGAGTTTCAGGACTTTTGGAGTTGCGCAGAATAGTCCTTCAATAGTTGCTCCTTTTCCAGCCCAGAATTCCAGCTGCTGGCATTCTCCCTCTTCATGTAAACCTTATAAAATAAGAGAGAATAGTCATAAGTATTGAGACATAACATGAAATAGCAGCCCATAATGCAATAAATATCGACATAAAAGCACTTGTTGTTTTCAAGTCTGCACTTGTTGTTTTCCTGACAATAGTAAGATGTCAATCCTATTAACCTCAGGAATTTAGCTTGATCATGAAGTCACACATTTCACTGTTTGTGTTTGAAACTATTGTTCTCTAAAAAATTAGTAACACTAATATTTCTTGAATAATTAGTTTGACCATAGTTTGACCAGATTTGACCACAGTTTGACCATAGTTTGACCAGATTTGACCAAAATTCAAAAAAACTAAAATAATTATTTAGTAACACTAATATTCTTGAATAATTAGTTTGACCATAGTTTGACCAGATTTAACCAAAATTAAAAAAAACTGATTTTTTTTCAATTTTTTTGCCTCCAGATCTTAAAAGCCCCGTAACTTTTTTTCTGTTAGGCTTTTGAGGATTTTAAAAATGTTTAACGGGGTTCCCATATAATAGTAGCTTGTTCTGCCCTGGTTAACATATTGTAGCTTGTTCCTGGTTAACATATTGGCTTGTTTTGAGTGGATCTTGGCCTGCTTGTATGATGTTAATCTTGGCCCTGGTTAACATATTGTAGCTTGTTCTGCCATGATAATAACCGTAGGGATCAGTTACTGCAGCAGCTAGAATGGCTTGTTTTGAGTGGAGGCAAACGTGAAATGCACTACATGCTGGCATATAGAAGATGCTTTATTAGTTCAAGTCGCAATGAAGTTTGGAATCTTAACCTAGTTTTAGATGAGTTTTTATAGAGATCTGAAACTGAATGTATTTTAAGCATTTGATTCAGCATTTTTAGCTTACCTCCAGGGCTCACTGCAATCTTGAAGTAACACAATTTTGGCTGTAGTGCATCCCCTGTAAAGTTCATGCCATGTGCCAAGTACAAACATTGTTAACTGGATATTTTTGCTCATTGTTTGCTAGACCTGTCTAGTATATGTTTGCTATTTGCCATTTTTTGGGATCTGGTCAGATTTCTCACCAGTGACCTTGATTGCCATTAGGGCATGTACAATGGTTGATAAGATAGTCTTATCTTAAGTCTTGCATGTAAATTAGAGATGACAAAAAAATAAGTCTACAATGGGTCATTTCTTAAATAATTAGTTGTTCCTGAAAACATGGTGAGACAAATTGTGCTAAGAGATCATCTCTTGTCTTCTCTTAAATAAGAGAAGGCAAGCTTTATCTTACGATTTCTCTCTCCTCCACCTCATCATTTATCCTACGTGGCACTGTTAAGATAGAACCATTGTACATGCCCTTATCTTAATTCAAAAGGTGCCAGCACTGAATGTCTTGCTCTGTTCCCATCTATGGCAAGAAAATGGGTCTTGTGTGACTACTTAGAATGTTTTACTGATATTCTCTAAGTAACATTTCTCTTAAATTAACTATTGTAGAAATAACAAACTCCCTCTATTCAGAAATACTTGACGCGGGGAGACAAAATTTTGAACTGACTACTACAGTTCAAATTTTTGTCTCCCCTGGTCAAGTATTTCCAAACGGAGGGAGTAGTTCTTTTATTGCCACACTATCATGTTCTAAGATCAATGTTTTGCTTGCAGTTCCTGAGAAACCCCTTTGCTTGAACTACCGTTGATGCATCGGAAATGCATTTCATCCTGGAGATGTCAGAATCTCATGCCATTCTCTCTGCTACTAGCTACATTTGGAAGTTTTCATTTCACATCATTTTCGGTCACTTGTGTTGACAAACTGAACATGGTACTGCTGCCATCATAGTTTTATGTTGTTGCCCTTTAAATTATTACCTACAAACTAAACAAGCTACTACTCCCTCCGTTCTTAAATATAAGTCTTTTTAGAGATTCCAATATAGACAACATACAGAGCGAAGTGAGTGAATCTACACTCTAAAATGCGTCTATATACATCCGTATGTGGTCCGTGTTGAAATCTCTAAAAGGCCTTATATTTAGAAATGGAGGGGGTAGTTGGTAACACTGATGATGCACCACAAGTAATTAATAGTTACATAACAATTCTGGACATGTTAATATCCCTTTAATTTAGTAACACAGGCTGAACAATTCTGCATGTGTTGATGCTGGCAGGCCGGCAGCAACACAGGCATGCATGTAATGGAAAGGCAATGTTCTGAATTTAGTAACTAGTGTTGTAGCTGTTCATAATATTTTGGTGGTGTGGCTATCAACCAATGTGGTGCATGCATTTGTAGGCTTTTAGGCTGATGTGATCTTCCATGCTATAAAATGCAGTATGTATTGTTATTTTTGCCGCTGCAAAATTTTACGTTGCTTTGGCATGATATATTGTTTGTCCTTTGTTGGCTGAGGCACTAGTTTATCTTGTTCTCACTCTCTCCGTGTCCAGGGAAGGGGTCTGAACCTGCACCACCGTAAAGTTTGATCTTGCGAAGGGCGAGAAGACCGGTGGGAGCTTGTAGCATCGCTTGGTCGTAACTCAAGGGTCTTGCTGCTGAGTGTATGGATTTCGGGTGGTGTGAAGTGCCTACTAGGTGGCTCCCTTTGTATTTCAACACAAGGGTCTGGGCATGTAGTTTCATCGAGTGCAGTGTATTAACTGACTTTGAAATAAGCAACCTGGCATCATTCTTTGTTGATTCAATTCATCTCAACGTGTTATGCTGCCGAAATTTCTAGCCAAATTTCACTTGACTTGTAACCTACTAGCAACCTACTAGCACCAATCCCGGACTTGGAGACAAGAATTGGATACAAGAGATGAACTAGGGTTTGGAGATGAGATGGTGCTGGTGAAGATGTTGACGGAGATTGCCCTCTCCCGGTGAGAGGAGCGTTGGTGATGTCGATGGTGATGATTTCCTCCTCCCGGAGGGAAGTGTCCCCGGCAGAACAGCTCTGCCGGAGCCCTAGATTGGTTCCGCCAAGGTTCCGCCTCGTGGCGGCGGAGTCTCGTCCCGAAAAGTTCTCTACTAATTTTTTCTCATCGAAAGACTTCATATGGGAGAAGATGGGCGTCGGAGAGCCACCAGGGGGCCCATGAGGTAGGGGGCGCGCCCAGGGGGCGCCCCCACCCTCGTGAGCAGGGTGTGGGCCCCCTGGCCTTCATCTTTGGCGATGATTTTTCTTCATTTATTCTAAGGTATTCCATGGAGTTTCAGGACTTTTGGAGTTGCGCAGAATAGTCCTTCAATAGTTGCTCCTTTTCCAGCCCAGAATTCCAGCTGCTGGCATTCTCCCTCTTCATGTAAACCTTATAAAATAAGAGAGAATAGTCATAAGTATTGAGACATAACGTGAAATAGCAGCCCATAATGCAATAAATATCGACATAAAAGCACTTGTTGTTTTCAAGTCTGCACTTGTTGTTTTCCTGACAATAGTAAGATGTCAATCCTATTAACCTCAGGAATTTAGCTTGATCATGAAGTCACACATTTCACTGTTTGTGTTTGAAACTATTGTTCTCTAAAAAATTAGTAACACTAATATTTCTTGAATAATTAGTTTGACCATAGTTTGACCATAGTTTGACCAGATTTGACCACAGTTTGACCATAGTTTGACCAAAATTCAAAAAAACTAAAATAATTATTTAGTAACACTAATATTCTTGAATAATTAGTTTGACCATAGTTTGACCAGATTTAACAAAAATTAAAAAAAAAACTGATTTTTTTTCAATTTTTTTGCCTCCAGATCTTAAAAGCCCCGTAACTTTTTTTCTGTTAGGCTTTTGAGGATTTTAAAAATGTTTAACGGGGTTCCCATATAATAGTAGCTTGTTCTGCCCTGGTTAACATATTGTAGCTTGTTCCTGGTTAACATATTGGCTTGTTTTGAGTGGATCTTGGCCTGCTTGTATGATGTTAATCTTGGCCCTGGTTAACATATTGTAGCTTGTTCTGCCATGATAATAACCGTAGGGATCAGTTACTGCAGCAGCTAGAATGGCTTGTTTTGAGTGGAGGCAAACGTGAAATGCACTACATGCTGGCATATAGAAGATGCTTTATTAGTTCAAGTCGCAATGAAGTTTGGAATCTTAACCTAGTTTTAGATGAGTTTTTATAGAGATCTGAAACTGAATGTATTTTAAGCATTTGATTCAGCATTTTTAGCTTACCTCCAGGGCTCACTGCAATCTTGAAGTAACACAATTTTGGCTGTAGTGCATCCCCTGTAAAGTTCATGCCATGTGCCAAGTACAAACATTGTTAACTGGATATTTTTGCTCATTGTTTGCTAGACCTGTCTAGTATATGTTTGCTATTTGCCATTTTTTGGGATCTGGTCAGATTTCTCACCAGTGACCTTGGTTGCCATTAGGGCATGTACAATGGTTGATAAGATAGTCTTATCTTAAGTCTTGCATGTAAATTAGAGATGACAAAAAAATAATTCTACAATGGGTCATTTCTTAAATAGTTAGTTGTTCCTAAAAACATGGTGAGACAAATTGTGCTAAGAGATCATCTCTTGTCTTCTCTTAAATAAGAGAAGGCAAGCTTTATCTTACGATTTCTCTCTCCTCCACCTCATCATTTATCCTACGTGGCACTGTTAAGATAGAACCATTGTACATGCCCTTATCTTAATTCAAAAGGTGCCAGCACTGAATGTCTTGCTCTGTTCCCATCTATGGCAAGAAAATGGGTCTTGTGTGACTACTTAGAATGTTTTACTGATATTCTCTAAGTAACATTTTTCTTAAATTAACTATTGTAGCAATAACAAACTCCCTCTATTCAGAAATACTTGACGCGGGGAGACAAAATTTTGAACTGACTACTACAGTTCAAATTTTTGTCTCCCCTGGTCAAGTATTTCCAAACGGAGGGAGTAGTTCTTTTATTGCCACACTATCATGTTCTAAGATCAATGTTTTGCTTGCAGTTCCTGAGAAACCCCTTTGCTTGAACTACCGCTGATGCATCGGAAATGCATTTCATCCTGGAGATGTCAGAATCTCATGCCATTCTCTCTGCTACTAGCTATATTTGGAAGTTTTCATTTCACATCATTTTCGGTCACTTGTGTTGACAAACTGAACATGGTACTGCTGCCATCATAGTTTTATGTTGTTGCCCTTTAAATTATTACCTACAAACTAAACAAGCTACTACTCCCTCCGTTCTTAAATATAAGTCTTTTTAGAGATTCCAATATAGACAACATACAGAGCGAAGTGAGTGAATCTACACTCTAAAATGCGTCTATATACATCCGTATGTGGTCCGCATTGAAATCTCTAAAAGGTCTTATATTTAGAAATGGAGGGGGTAGTTGGTAACACTGATGATGCACCACAAGTAATTAATAGTTACATAACAATTCTGGACATGTTAATATCCCTTTAATTTAGTAACACAGGCTGAACAATTCTGCATGTGTTGATGCTGGTAGGCCGGCAGCAACGCAGGCATGCATGTAATGGAAAGGCAATGTTCTGAATTTAGTAACTAGTGTTGTAGCTGTTCATAATATTTTGGTGGTGTGGCTATCAACCAATGTGGTGCATGCATTTGTAGGCTTTTAGGCTGATGTGATCTTCCATGCTATAAAATGCAGTATGTATTGTTATTTTTGCCGCTGCAAAATTTTACGTTGCTTTGGCATGATATATTGTTTGTCCTTTGTTGGCTGAGGCACTAGTTTATCTTGTTCTCACTCTCTCCGTCTCCAGGGAAGGGGTCTGAACCTGCACCACCGTAAAGTTTGATCTTGCGAAGGGCGAGAAGACCGGTGGGAGCTTGTAGCGTCGCTTGGTCGTAACTCAAGGGTCTTGCTGCTGAGTGTATGGATTTCGGGTGGTGTGAAGTGCCTACTAGGTGGCTCCCTTTGTATTTCAACACAAGGGTCTGGGCATGTAGTTTCATCGAGTGCAGTGTTTTAACTGACTTTGAAATAAGCAACCTGGCATCATTCTTTGTTGATTCAATTCATCTCAACGTGTTATGCTGCCGAAATTTCTAGCCAAATTTCACTTGACTTGTAACCTACTAGCAACCTACTAGCACCAATCCCGGACTTGGAGACAAGAATTGGATACAAGAGATGAACTAGGGTTTGGAGATGAGATGGTGCTGGTGAAGATGTTGACGGAGATTGCCCTCTCCCGGTGAGAGGAGCGTTGGTGATGTCGATGGTGATGATTTCCTCCTCCCGGAGGGAAGTGTCCCCGGCAGAACAGCTCTGCCGGAGCCCTAGATTGGTTCCGCCAAGGTTCCGCCTCGTGGCGGCGGAGTCTCGTCCCGAAAAGTTCTCTACTAATTTTTTCTCATCGAAAGACTTCATATGGGAGAAGATGGGCGTCGGAGAGCCACCAGGGGGCCCATGAGGTAGGGGGCGCGCCCAGGGGGCGCCCCCACCCTCGTGAGCAGGGTGTGGGCCCCCTGGCCTTCATCTTTGGCGATGATTTTTCTTCATTTATTCTAAGGTATTCCATGGAGTTTCAGGACTTTTGGAGTTGCGCAGAATAGTCCTTCAATAGTTGCTCCTTTTCCAGCCCAGAATTCCAGCTGCTGGCATTCTCCCTCTTCATGTAAACCTTATAAAATAAGAGAGAATAGTCATAAGTATTGAGACATAACGTGAAATAGCAGCCCATAATGCAATAAATATCGACATAAAAGCACTTGTTGTTTTCAAGTCTGCACTTGTTGTTTTCCTGACAATAGTAAGATGTCAATCCTATTAACCTCAGGAATTTAGCTTGATCATGAAGTCACACATTTCACTGTTTGTGTTTGAAACTATTGTTCTCTAAAAAATTAGTAACACTAATATTTCTTGAATAATTAGTTTGACCATAGTTTGACCATAGTTTGACCAGATTTGACCACAGTTTGACCATAGTTTGACCAGATTTGACCAAAATTCAAAAAAACTAAAATAATTATTTAGTAACACTAATATTCTTGAATAATTAGTTTGACCATAGTTTGACCAGATTTAACAAAAATTAAAAAAAAACTGATTTTTTTTCAATTTTTTTGCCTCCAGATCTTAAAAGCCCCGTAACTTTTTTTCTGTTAGGCTTTTGAGGATTTTAAAAATGTTTAACGGGGTTCCCATATAATAGTAGCTTGTTCTGCCCTGGTTAACATATTGTAGCTTGTTCCTGGTTAACATATTGGCTTGTTTTGAGTGGATCTTGGCCTGCTTGTATGATGTTAATCTTGGCCCTGGTTAACATATTGTAGCTTGTTCTGCCATGATAATAACCGTAGGGATCAGTTACTGCAGCAGCTAGAATGGCTTGTTTTGAGTGGAGGCAAACGTGAAATGCACTACATGCTGGCATATAGAAGATGCTTTATTAGTTCAAGTCGCAATGAAGTTTGGAATCTTAACCTAGTTTTAGATGAGTTTTTATAGAGATCTGAAACTGAATGTATTTTAAGCATTTGATTCAGCATTTTTAGCTGACCTCCAGGGCTCACTGCAATCTTGAAGTAACACAATTTTGGCTGTAGTGCATCCCCTGTAAAGTTCATGCCATGTGCCAAGTACAAACATTGTTAACTGGATATTTTTGCTCATTGTTTGCTAGACCTGTCTAGTATATGTTTGCTATTTGCCATTTTTTGGGATCTGGTCAGATTTCTCACCAGTGACCTTGGTTGCCATTAGGGCATGTACAATGGTTGATAAGATAGTCTTATCTTAAGTCTTGCATGTAAATTAGAGATGACAAAAAAATAAGTCTACAATGGGTCATTTCTTAAATAATTAGTTGTTCCTAAAAACATGGTGAGACAAATTGTGCTAAGAGATCATCTCTTGTCTTCTCTTAAATAAGAGAAGGCAAGCTTTATCTTACGATTTCTCTCTCCTCCACCTCATCATTTATCCTACGTGGCACTGTTAAGATAGAACCATTGTACATGCCCTTATCTTAATTCAAAAGGTGCCAGCACTGAATGTCTTGCTCTGTTCCCATCTATGGCAAGAAAATGGGTCTTGTGTGACTACTTAGAATGTTTTACTGATATTCTCTAAGTAACATTTCTCTTAAATTAACTATTGTAGCAATAACAAACTCCCTCTATTCAGAAATACTTGACGCGGGGAGACAAAATTTTGAACTGACTACTACAGTTCAAATTTTTGTCTCCCCTGGTCAAGTATTTCCAAACGGAGGGAGTAGTTCTTTTATTGCCACACTATCATGTTCTAAGATCAATGTTTTGCTTGCAGTTCCTGAGAAACCCCTTTGCTTGAACTACCGCTGATGCATCGGAAATGCATTTCATCCTGGAGATGTCAGAATCTCATGCCATTCTCTCTGCTACTAGCTATATTTGGAAGTTTTCATTTCACATCATTTTCGGTCACTTGTGTTGACAAACTGAACATGGTACTGCTGCCATCATAGTTTTATGTTGTTGCCCTTTAAATTATTACCTACAAACTAAACAAGCTACTACTCCCTCCGTTCTTAAATATAAGTCTTTTTAGAGATTCCAATATAGACAACATACAGAGCGAAGTGAGTGAATCTACACTCTAAAATGCGTCTATATACATCCGTATGTGGTCCGCGTTGAAATCTCTAAAAGGTCTTATATTTAGAAATGGAGGGGGTAGTTGGTAACACTGATGATGCACCACAAGTAATTAATAGTTACATAACAATTCTGGACATGTTAATATCCCTTTAATTTAGTGACACAGGCTGAACAATTCTGCATGTGTTGATGCTGGCAGGCCGGCAGCAACACAGGCATGCATGTAATGGAAAGGCAATGTTCTGAATTTAGTAACTAGTGTTGTAGCTGTTCATAATATTTTGGTGGTGTGGCTATCAACCAATGTGGTGCATGCATTTGTAGGCTTTTAGGCTGATGTGATCTTCCATGCTATAAAATGCAGTATGTATTGTTATTTTTGCCGCTGCAAAATTTTACGTTGCTTTGGCATGATATATTGTTTGTCCTTTGTTGGCTGAGGCACTAGTTTATCTTGTTCTCACTCTCTCCGTGTCCAGGGAAGGGGTCTGAACCTGCACCACCGTAAAGTTTGATCTTGCGAAGGGCGAGAAGACCGGTGGGAGCTTGTAGCGTCGCTTGGTCGTAACTCAAGGGTCTTGCTGCTGAGTGTATGGATTTCGGGTGGTGTGAAGTGCCTACTAGGTGGCTCCCTTTGTATTTCAACACAAGGGTCTGGGCATGTAGTTTCATCGAGTGCAGTGTATTAACTGACTTTGAAATAAGCAACCTGGCATCATTCTTTGTTGATTCAATTCATCTCAACGTGTTATGCTGCCGAAATTTCTTGCCAAATTTCACTTGACTTGTAACCTACTAGCAACCTACTAGCACCAATCCCGGACTTGGAGACAAGAATTGGATACAAGAGATGAACTAGGGTTTGGAGATGAGATGGTGCTGGTGAAGATGTTGACGGAGATTGCCCTCTCCCGGTGAGAGGAGCGTTGGTGATGTCGATGGTGATGATTTCCTCCTCCCGGAGGGAAGTGTCCCCGGCAGAACAGCTCTGCCGGAGCCCTAGATTGGTTCCGCCAAGGTTCCGCCTCGTGGCGGCGGAGTCTCGTCCCGAAAAGTTCTCTACTAATTTTTTCTCATCGAAAGACTTCATATGGGAGAAGATGGGCGTCGGAGAGCCACCAGGGGGCCCATGAGGTAAGGGGCGCGCCAGGGGGCGCCCCCACCCTCGTGAGCAGGGTGTGGGCCCCCTGGCCTTCATCTTTGGCGATGATTTTTCTTCATTTATTCTAAGGTATTCCATGGAGTTTCAGGACTTTTGGAGTTGCGCAGAATAGTCCTTCAATAGTTGCTCCTTTTCCAGCCCAGAATTCCAGCTGCTGGCATTCTCCCTCTTCATGTAAACCTTATAAAATAAGAGAGAATAGTCATAAGTATTGAGACATAACGTGAAATAGCAGCCCATAATGCAATAAATATCGACATAAAAGCACTTGTTGTTTTCAAGTCTGCACTTGTTGTTTTCCTGACAATAGTAAGATGTCAATCCTATTAACCTCAGGAATTTAGCTTGATCATGAAGTCACACATTTCACTGTTTGTGTTTGAAACTATTGTTCTCTAAAAAATTAGTAACACTAATATTTCTTGAATAATTAGTTTGACCATAGTTTGACCATAGTTTGACCAGATTTGACCACAGTTTGACCATAGTTTGACCAGATTTGACCAAAATTCAAAAAAACTAAAATAATTATTTAGTAACACTAATATTCTTGAATAATTAGTTTGACCATAGTTTGACCAGATTTAACCAAAATTAAAAAAAACTGATTTTTTTTCAATTTTTTTGCCTCCAGATCTTAAAAGCCCCGTAACTTTTTTTCTGTTAGGCTTTTGAGGATTTTAAAAATGTTTAACGGGGTTCCCATATAATAGTAGCTTGTTCTGCCCTGGTTAACATATTGTAGCTTGTTCTTGGTTAACATATTGGCTTGTTTTGAGTGGATCTTGGCCTGCTTGTATGATGTTAATCTTGGCCCTGGTTAACATATTGTAGCTTGTTCTGCCATGATAATAACCGTAGGGATCAGTTACTGCAGCAGCTAGAATGGCTTGTTTTGAGTGGAGGCAAACGTGAAATGCACTACATGCTGGCATATAGAAGATGCTTTATTAGTTCAAGTCGCAATGAAGTTTGGAATCTTAACCTAGTTTTAGATGAGTTTTTATAGAGATCTGAAACTGAATGTATTTTAAGCATTTGATTCAGCATTTTTAGCTTACCTCCAGGGCTCACTGCAATCTTGAAGTAACACAATTTTGGCTGTAGTGCATCCCCTGTAAAGTTCATGCCATGTGCCAAGTACAAACATTGTTAACTGGATATTTTTGCTCATTGTTTGCTAGACCTGTCTAGTATATGTTTGCTATTTGCCATTTTTTGGGATCTGGTCAGATTTCTCACCAGTGACCTTGGTTGCCATTAGGGCATGTACAATGGTTGATAAGATAGTCTTATCTTAAGTCTTGCATGTAAATTAGAGATGACAAAAAAATAAGTCTACAATGGGTCATTTCTTAAATAATTAGTTGTTCCTAAAAACATGGTGAGACAAATTGTGCTAAGATATCATCTCTTGTCTTCTCTTAAATAAGAGAAGGCAAGCTTTATCTTACGATTTCTCTCTCCTCCACCTCATCATTTATCCTACGTGGCACTGTTAAGATAGAACCATTGTACATGCCCTTATCTTAATTCAAAAGGTGCCAGCACTGAATGTCTTGCTCTGTTCCCATCTATGGCAAGAAAATGGGTCTTGTGTGACTACTTAGAATGTTTTACTGATATTCTCTAAGTAACATTTCTCTTAAATTAACTATTGTAGCAATAACAAACTCCCTCTATTCAGAAATACTTGACGCGGGGAGACAAAATTTTGAACTGACTACTACAGTTCAAATTTTTGTCTCCCCTGGTCAAGTATTTCCAAACGGAGGGAGTAGTTCTTTTATTGCCACACTATCATGTTCTAAGATCAATGTTTTGCTTGCAGTTCCTGAGAAACCCCTTTGCTTGAACTACCGCTGACGCATCGGAAATGCATTTCATCCTGGAGATGTCAGAATCTCATGCCATTCTCTCTGCTACTAGCTACATTTGGAAGTTTTCATTTCACATCATTTTCGGTCACTTGTGTTGACAAACTGAACATGGTACTGCTGCCATCATAGTTTTATGTTGTTGCCCTTTAAATTATTACCTACAAACTAAACAAGCTACTACTCCCTCCGTTCTTAAATATAAGTCTTTTTAGAGATTCCAATATAGACAACATACAGAGCGAAGTGAGTGAATCTACACTCTAAAATGCGTCTATATACATCCGTATGTGGTCCGCGTTGAAATCTCTAAAAGGTCTTATATTTAGAAATGGAGGGGGTAGTTGGTAACACTGATGATGCACCACAAGTAATTAATAGTTACATAACAATTCTGGACATGTTAATATCCCTTTAATTTAGTAACACAGGCCGAACAATTCTGCATGTGTTGATGCTGGCAGGCCGGCAGCAACACAGGCATGCATGTAATGGAAAGGCAATGTTCTGAATTTAGTAACTAGTGTTGTAGCTGTTCATAATATTTTGGTGGTGTGGCTATCAACCAATGTGGTGCATGCATTTGTAGGCTTTTAGGCTGATGTGATCTTCCATGCTATAAAATGCAGTATGTATTGTTATTTTTGCCGCTGCAAAATTTTACGTTGCTTTGGCATGATATATTGTTTGTCCTTTGTTGGCTGAGGCACTAGTTTATCTTGTTCTCACTCTCTCCGTGTCCAGGGAAGGGGTCTGAACCTGCACCACCGTAAAGTTTGATCTTGCGAACGGCGAGAAGACCGGTGGGAGCTTGTAGTGTCGCTTGGTCGTAACTCAAGGGTCTTGCTGCTGAGTGTATGGATTTCGGGTGGTGTGAAGTGCCTACTAGGTGGCTCCCTTTGTATTTCAACACAAGGGTCTGGGCACGTAGTTTCATCGAGTGCAGTGTATTAACTGACTTTGAAATAAGCAACATGGCATCATTCTTTGTTGATTCAATTCATCTCAACATGTTATGCTGCCGAAATTTCTAGCCAAATTTCACTTGACTTGTAACCTACTAGCAACCTACTAGCACCAATCCCGGACTTGGAGACAAGAATTGGATACAAGAGATGAACTATGGTTTGGAGATGAGATGGTGCTGGTGAAGATGTTGACGGAGATTGCCCTCTCCCGGAGAGAGGAGCGTTGGTGATGTCGATGGTGATGATTTCCTCCTCCCGGAGGGAAGTGTCCCCGGCAGAACAGCTCTGCCGGAGCCCTAGATTGGTTCCGCCAAGGTTCCGCCTCGTGGCGGCGGAGTCTCGTCCCGAAAAGTTCTCTACTAATTTTTTCTCATCGAAAGACTTCATATGGGAGAAGATGGGCGTCGGAGAGCCACCAGGGGGCCCATGAGGTAGGGGGCGCGCCCAGGGGGCGCCCCCACCCTCGTGAGCAGGGTGTGGGCCCCCTGGCCTTCATCTTTGGCGATGATTTTTCTTCATTTATTCTAAGGTATTCCATGGAGTTTCAGGACTTTTGGAGTTGCGCAGAATAGTCCTTCAATAGTTGCTCCTTTTCCAGCCCAGAATTCCAGCTGCTGGCATTCTCCCTCTTCATGTAAACCTTATAAAATAAGAGAGAATAGTCATAAGTATTGAGACATAACGTGAAATAGCAGCCCATAATGCAATAAATATCGACATAAAAGCACTTGTTGTTTTCAAGTCTGCACTTGTTGTTTTCCTGACAATAGTAAGATGTCAATCCTATTAACCTCAGGAATTTAGCTTGATCATGAAGTCACACATTTCACTGTTTGTGTTTGAAACTATTGTTCTCTAAAAAATTAGTAACACTAATATTTCTTGAATAATTAGTTTGACCATAGTTTGACCATAGTTTGACCAGATTTGACCACAGTTTGACCATAGTTTGACCAGATTTGACCAAAATTCAAAAAAACTAAAATAATTATTTAGTAACACTAATATTCTTGAATAATTAGTTTGACCATAGTTTGACCAGATTTAACCAAAATTAAAAAAAACTGATTTTTTTTCAATTTTTTTGCCTCCAGATCTTAAAAGCCCCGTAACTTTTTTTCTGTTAGGCTTTTGAGGATTTTAAAAATGTTTAACGGGGTTCCCATATAATAGTAGCTTGTTCTGCCCTGGTTAACATATTGTAGCTTGTTCCTGGTTAACATATTGGCTTGTTTTGAGTGGATCTTGGCCTGCTTGTATGATGTTAATCTTGGCCCTGGTTAACATATTGTAGCTTGTTCTGCCATGATAATAACCGTAGGGATCAGTTACTGCAGCAGCTAGAATGGCTTGTTTTGAGTGGAGGCAAACGTGAAATGCACTACATGCTGGCATATAGAAGATGCTTTATTAGTTCAAGTCGCAATGAAGTTTGGAATCTTAACCTAGTTTTAGATGAGTTTTTATAGAGATCTGAAACTGAATGTATTTTAAGCATTTGATTCAGCATTTTTAGCTTACCTCCAGGGCTCACTGCAATCTTGAAGTAACACAATTTTGGCTGTAGTGCATCCCCTGTAAAGTTCATGCCATGTGCCAAGTACAAACATTGTTAACTGGATATTTTTGCTCATTGTTTGCTAGACCTGTCTAGTATATGTTTGCTATTTGCCATTTTTTGGGATCTGGTTAGATTTCTCACCAGTGACCTTGGTTGCCATTAGGGCATGTACAATGGTTGATAAGATAGTCTTATCTTAAGTCTTGCATGTAAATTAGAGATGACAAAAAAATAAGTCTACAATGGGTCATTTCTTAAATAATTAGTTGTTCCTAAAAACATGGTGAGACAAATTGTGCTAAGAGATCATCTCTTGTCTTCTCTTAAATAAGAGAAGGCAAGCTTTATCTTACGATTTCTCTCTCCTCCACCTCATCATTTATCCTACGTGGCACTGTTAAGATAGAACCATTGTACATGCCCTTATCTTAATTCAAAAGGTGCCAGCACTGAATGTCTTGCTCTGTTCCCATCTATGGCAAGAAAATGGGTCTTGTGTGACTACTTAGAATGTTTTACTGATATTCTCTAAGTAACATTTCTCTTAAATTAACTATTGTAGCAATAACAAACTCCCTCTATTCAGAAATACTTGACGCGGGGAGACAAAATTTTGAACTGACTACTATAGTTCAAATTTTTGTCTCCCCTGGTCAAGTATTTCCAAACAGAGGGAGTAGTTCTTTTATTGCCACACTATCATGTTCTAAGATCAATGTTTTGCTTGCAGTTCCTGAGAAACCCCTTTGCTTGAACTACCGCTGATGCATCGGAAATGCATTTCATCCTGGAGATGTCAGAATCTCATGCCATTCTCTCTGCTACTAGCTACATTTGGAAGTTTTCATTTCACATCATTTTCGGTCACTTGTGTTGACAAACTGAACATGGTACTGCTGCCATCATAGTTTTATGTTGTTGCCCTTTAAATTATTACCTACAAACTAAACAAGGTACTACTCCCTCCGTTCTTAAATATAAGTCTTTTTAGAGATTCCAATATAGACAACATACAGAGCGAAGTGAGTGAATCTACACTCTAAAATGCGTCTATATACATCCGTATGTGGTCCGCATTGAAATCTCTAAAAGGTCTTATATTTAGAAATGGAGGGGGTAGTTGGTAACACTGATGATGCACCACAAGTAATTAATAGTTACATAACAATTCTGGCCATGTTAATATCCCTTTAATTTAGTAACACAGGCTGAACAATTCTGCATGTGTTGATGCTGGCAGGCCGGCAGCAACACAGGCATGCATGTAATGGAAAGGCAATGTTCTGAATTTAGTAACTAGTGTTGTAGCTGTTCATAATATTTTGGTGGTGTGGCTATCAACCAATGTGGTGCATGCATTTGTAGGCTTTTAGGCTGATGTGATCTTCCATGCTATAAAATGCAGTATGTATTGTTATTTTTGCCGCTGCAAAATTTTACGTTGCTTTGGCATGATATATTGTTTGTCCTTTGTTGGCTGAGGCACTAGTTTATCTTGTTCTCACTCTCTCCGTGTCCAGGGAAGGGGTCTGAACCTGCACCACCGTAAAGTTTGATCTTGCGAAGGGCGAGAAGACCGGTGGGAGCTTGTAGCGTCGCTTGGTCGTAACTCAAGGGTCTTGCTGCTGAGTGTATGGATTTCGGGTGGTGTGAAGTGCCTACTAGGTGGCTCCCTTTGTATTTCAACACAAGGGTCTGGGCATGTAGTTTCATCGAGTGCAGTGTATTAACTGACTTTGAAATAAGCAACCTGGCATCATTCTTTGTTGATTCAATTCATCTCAACGTGTTATGCTGCCGAAATTTCTAGCCAAATTTCACTTGACTTGTAACCTACTAGCAACCTACTAGCACCAATCCCGGACTTGGAGACAAGAATTGGATACAAGAGATGAACTAGGGTTTGGAGATGAGATGGTGCTGGTGAAGATGTTGACGGAGATTGCCCTCTCCCGGTGAGAGGAGCGTTGGTGATGTCGATGGTGATGATTTCCTCCTCCCGGAGGGAAGTGTCCCCGGCTGAACAGCTCTGCCGAAGCCCTAGATTGGTTCCGCCAAGGTTCCGCCTCGTGGCGGCGGAGTCTCGTCCCGAAAAGTTCTCTACTAATTTTTTCTCATCGAAAGACTTCATATGGGAGAAGATGGGCGTCGGAGAGCCACCAGGGGGCCCATGAGGTAGGGGGCGCGCCCAGGGGGCGCCCCCACCCTCGTGAGTAGGATGTGGGCCCCCTGGCCTTCATCTTTGGCGATGATTTTTCTTCATTTATTCTAAGGTATTCCATGGAGTTTCAGGACTTTTGGAGTTGCGCAGAATAGTCCTTCAATAGTTGCTCCTTTTCCAGCCCAGAATTCCAGCTGCTGGCATTCTCCCTCTTCATGTAAACCTTATAAAATAAGAGAGAATAGTCATAAGTATTGAGACATAACGTGAAATAGCAGCCCATAATGCAATAAATATCGACATAAAAGCACTTGTTGTTTTCAAGTCTGCACTTGTTGTTTTCCTGACAATAGTAAGATGTCAATCCTATTAACCTCAGGAATTTAGCTTGATCATGAAGTCACACATTTCACTGTTTGTGTTTGAAACTATTGTTCTCTAAAAAATTAGTAACACTAATATTTCTTGAATAATTAGTTTGACCATAGTTTGACCATAGTTTGACCAGATTTGACCACAGTTTGACCATAGTTTGACCAGATTTGACCAAAATTCAAAAAAACTAAAATAATTATTTATTAACACTAATATTCTTGAATAATTAGTTTGACCATAGTTTGACCAGATTTAACAAAAATTAGAAAAAACTGATTTTTTTTTCAATTTTTTTGCCTCCAGATCTTAAAAGCCCCGTAACTTTTTTTCTGTTAGGCTTTTGAGGATTTTAAAAATGTTTAACGGGGTTCCCATATAATAGTAGCTTGTTCTGCCCTGGTTAACATATTGTAGCTTGTTCCTGGTTAACATATTGGCTTGTTTTGAGTGGATCTTGGCCTGCTTGTATGATGTTAATCTTGGCCCTGGTTAACATATTGTAGCTTGTTCTGCCATGATAATAACCATAGGGATCAGTTACTGCAGCAGCTAGAATGGCTTGTTTTGAGTGGAGGCAAACGTGAAATGCACTACATGCTGGCATATAGAAGATGCTTTATTAGTTCAAGTCGCAATGAAGTTTGGAATCTTAACCTAGTTTTAGATGAGTTTTTATAGAGATCTGAAACTGAATGTATTTTAAGCATTTGATTCAGCATTTTTAGCTTACCTCCAGGGCTCACTGCAATCTTGAAGTAACACAATTTTGGCTGTAGTGCACCCCCTGTAAAGTTCATGCCATGTGCCAAGTACAAACATTGTTAACTGGATATTTTTGCTCATTGTTTGCTAGACCTGTCTAGTATATGTTTGCTATTTGCCATTTTTTGGGATCTGGTCAGATTTCTCACCAGTGACCTTGGTTGCCATTAGGGCATGTACAATGGTTGATAAGATAGTCTTATCTTAAGTCTTGCATGTAAATTAGAGATGACAAAAAAATAAGTCTACAATGGGTCATTTCTTAAATAATTAGTTGTTCCTAAAAACATGGTGAGACAAATTGTGCTAAGAGGTCATCTCTTGTCTTCTCTTAAATAAGAGAAGGCAAGCTTTATCTTACGATTTCTCTCTCCTCCACCTCATCATTTATCCTACGTGGCACTGTTAAGATAGAACCATTGTACATGCCCTTATCTTAATTCAAAAGGTGCCAGCACTGAATGTCTTGCTCTGTTCCCATCTATGGCAAGAAAATGGGTCTTGTGTGACTACTTAGAATGTTTTACTGATATTCTCTAAGTAACATTTCTCTTAAATTAACTATTGTAGCAATAACAAACTCCCTCTATTCAGAAATACTTGACGCGGGGAGACAAAATTTTGAACTGACTACTACAGTTCAAATTTTTGTCTCCCCTGGTCAAGTATTTCCAAACGGAGGGAGTAGTTCTTTTATTGCCACACTATCATGTTCTAAGATCAATGTTTTGCTTGCAGTTCCTGAGAAACCCCTTTGCTTGAACTACTGCTGATGCATCGGAAATGCATTTCTTCCTGGAGATGTCAGAATCTCATGCCATTCTCTCTGCTACTAGCTACATTTGGAAGTTTTCATTTCACATCATTTTCAGTCACTTGTGTTGACAAACTGAACATGGTACTGCTGCCATCATAGTTTTATGTTGTTGCCCTTTAAATTATTACCTACAAACTAAACAAGCTACTACTCCCTCCGTTCTAAAATATAAGTCTTTTTAGAGATTCCAATATAGACAACATACAGAGCGAAGTGAGTGAATCTACACTCTAAAATGCGTCTATATACATCCGTATGTGGTCCGCGTTGAAATCTCTAAAAGGTCTTATATTTAGAAATGGAGGGGGTAGTTGGTAACACTGATGATGCACCACAAGTAATTAATAGTTACATAACAATTCTGGCCATGTTAATATCCCTTTAATTTAGTAACACAGGCTGAACAATTCTGCATGTGTTGATGCTGGCAGGCCGGCAGCAACACAGGCATGCATGTAATGGAAAGGCAATGTTCTGAATTTAGTAACTAGTGTTGTAGCTGTTCATAATATTTTGGTGGTGTGGCTATCAACCAATGTGGTGCATGCATTTGTAGGCTTTTAGGCTGATGTGATCTTCCATGCTATAAAATGCAGTATGTATTGTTATTTTTGCCGCTGCAAAATTTTACGTTGCTTTGGCATGATATATTGTTTGTCCTTTGTTGGCTGAGGCACTAGTTTATCTTGTTCTCACTCTCTCCTTGTCCAGGGAAGGGGTCTGAACCTGCACCACCGTAAAGTTTGATCTTGCGAAGGGCGAGAAGTCCGGTGGGAGCTTGTAGCGTCGCTTGGTCGTAACTCAAGGGTCTTGCTGCTGAGTGTATGGATTTCGGGTGGTGTGAAGTGCCTACTAGGTGGCTCCCTTTGTATTTCAACACAAGGGTCTGGGCATGTAGTTTCATCGAGTGTAGTGTATTAACTGACTTTGAAATAAGCAACCTGGCATCATTCTTTGTTGATTCAATTCATCTCAACGTGTTATGCTGCCGAAATTTCTAGCCAAATTTCACTTGACTTGTAACCTACTAGCAACCTACTAGCACCAATCCCGGACTTGGAGACAAGAATTGGATACAAGAGATGAACTAGGGTTTGGAGATGAGATGGTGCTGGTGAAGATGTTGACGGAGATTGCCCTCTCCCGGTGAGAGGAGCGTTGGTGATGTTGATGGTGATGATTTCCTCCTCCCGGAGGGAAGTGTCCCCGGCAGAACAGCTCTGCCGGAGCCCTAGATTGGTTCCGCCAAGGTTCCGCCTCGTGGCGGCGGAGTCTCGTCCCGAAAAGTTCTCTACTAATTTTTTCTCATCGAAAGACTTCATATGGGAGAAGATGGGCGTCGGAGAGCCACCAGGGGGCCCATGAGGTAGGGGGCGCGCCCCGGGGGCGCCCCCACCCTCGTGAGCAGGGTGTGGGCCCCCTGGCCTTCATCTTTGGCGATGATTTTTCTTCATTTATTCTAAGGTATTCCATGGAGTTTCAGGACTTTTGGAGTTGCGCAGAATAGTCCTTCAATAGTTGCTCGTTTTCCAGCCCAGAATTCCAGCTGCTGGCATTCTCCCTCTTCATGTAAACCTTATAAAATAAGAGAGAATAGTCATAAGTATTGAGACATAACGTGAAATAGCAGCCCATAATGCAATAAATATCGACATAAAAGCACTTGTTGTTTTCAAGTCTGCACTTGTTGTTTTCCTGACAATAGTAAGATGTCAATCCTATTAACCTCAGGAATTTAGCTTGATCATGAAGTCACACATTTCACTGTTTGTGTTTGAAACTATTGTTCTCTAAAAAATTAGTAACACTAATATTTCTTGAATAATTAGTTTGACCATAGTTTGACCATAGTTTGACCAGATTTGACCACAGTTTGACCATAGTTTGACCAGATTTGACCAAAATTCAAAAAAACTAAAATAATTATTTAGTAACACTAATATTCTTGAATAATTAGTTTGACCATAGTTTGACCAGATTTAACAAAAATTAAAAAAAACTGATTTTTTTTCAATTTTTTTGCCTCCAGATCTTAAAAGCCCCGTAACTTTTTTTCTGTTAGGCTTTTGAGGATTTTAAAAATGTTTAACGGGGTTCCCATATAATAGTAGCTTGTTCTGCCCTGGTTAACATATTGTAGCTTGTTCCTGGTTAACATATTGGCTTGTTTTGAGTGGATCTTGGCCTGCTTGTATGATGTTAATCTTGGCCCTGGTTAACATATTGTAGCTTGTTCTGCCATGATAATAACCGTAGGGATCAGTTACTGCAGCAGCTAGAATGGCTTGTTTTGAGTGGAGGCAAACGTGAAATGCACTACATGCTGGCATATAGAAGATGCTTTATTAGTTCAAGTCGCAATGAAGTTTGGAATCTTAACCTAGTTTTAGATGAGTTTTTATAGAGATCTGAAACTGAATGTATTTTAAGCATTTGATTCAGCATTTTTAGCTTACCTCCAGGGCTCACTGCAATCTTGAAGTAACACAATTTTGGCTGTAGTGCATCCCCTGTAAAGTTCATGCCATGTGCCAAGTACAAACATTGTTAACTGGATATTTTTGCTCATTGTTTGCTAGACCTGTCTAGTATATGTTTGCTATTTGCCATTTTTTGGGATCTGGTCAGATTTCTCACCAGTGACCTTGGTTGCCATTAGGGCATGTACAATGGTTGATAAGATAGTCTTATCTTAAGTCTTGCATGTAAATTAGAGATGACAAAAAAATAAGTCTACAATGGGTCATTTCTTAAATAATTAGTTGTTCCTAAAAACATGGTGAGACAAATTGTGCTAAGAGATCATCTCTTGTCTTCTCTTAAATAAGAGAAGGCAAGCTTTATCTTACGATTTCTCTCTCCTCCACCTCATCATTTATCCTACGTGGCACTGTTAAGATAGAACCATTGTACATGCCCTTATCTTAATTCAAAAGGTGCCAGCACTGAATGTCTTGCTCTGTTCCCATCTATGGCAAGAAAATGGGTCTTGTGTGACTACTTAGAATGTTTTACTGATATTCTCTAAGTAACATTTCTCTTAAATTAACTATTGTAGCAATAACAAACTCCCTCTATTCAGAAATACTTGACGCGGGGAGACAAAATTTTGAACTGACTACTACAGTTCAAATTTTTGTCTCCCCTGGTCAAGTATTTCCAAACGGAGGGAGTAGTTCTTTTATTGCCACACTATCATGTTCTAAGATCAATGTTTTGCTTGCAGTTCCTGAGAAACCCCTTTGCTTGAACTACCGCTGATGCATCGGAAATGCATTTCATCCTGGAGATGTCAGAATCTCATGCCATTCTCTCTGCTACTAGCTACATTTGGAAGTTTTCATTTCACATCATTTTCGGTCACTTGTGTTGACAAACTGAACATGGTACTGCTGCCATCATAGTTTTATGTTGTTGCCCTTTAAATTATTACCTACAAACTAAACAAGCTACTACTCCCTCCGTTCTTAAATATAAGTCTTTTTAGAGATTCCAATATAGACAACATACAGAGTGAAGTGAGTGAATCTACACTCTAAAATGCGTCTATATACATCCGTATGTGGTCCGCGTTGAAATCTCTAAAAGGTCTTATATTTAGAAATGGAGGGGGTAGTTGGTAACACTGATGATGCACCACAAGTAATTAATAGTTACATAACAATTCTGGACATGTTAATATCCCTTTAATTTAGTAACACAGGCTGAACAATTCTGCATGTGTTGATGCTGGCAGGCCGGCAGCAACACAGGCATGCATGTAATGGAAAGGCAATGTTCTGAATTTAGTAACTAGTGTTGTAGCTGTTCATAATATTTTGGTGGTGTGGCTATCAACCAATGTGGTGCATGCATTTGTAGGCTTTTAGGCTGATGTGATCTTCCATGCTATAAAATGCAGTATGTATTGTTATTTTTGCCGCTGCAAAATTTTACGTTGCTTTGGCATGATATATTGTTTGTCCTTTGTTGGCTGAGGCACTAGTTTATCTTGTTCTCACTCTCTCCGTGTCCAGGGAAGGGGTCTGAACCTGCACCACCGTAAAGTTTGATCTTGCGAAGGGCGAGAAGACCGGTGGGAGCTTGTAGCGTCGCTTGGTCGTAACTCAAGGGTCTTGCTGCTGAGTGTATGGATTTCGGGTGGTGTGAAGTGCCTACTAGGTGGCTCCCTTTGTATTTCAACACAAGGGTCTGGCCATGTAGTTTCATCGAGTGCAGTGTATTAACTGACTTTGAAATAAGCAACCTGGCATCATTCTTTGTTGATTCAATTCATCTCAACGTGTTATGCTGCCGAAATTTCTAGCCAAATTTCACTTGACTTGTAACCTACTAGCAACCTACTAGCACCAATCCCGGACTTGGAGACAAGAATTGGATACAAGAGATGAACTAAGGTTTGGAGATGAGATGGTGCTGGTGAAGATGTTGACGGAGATTGCCCTCTCCCGGTGAGAGGAGCGTTGGTGATGTCGATGGTGATGATTTCCTCCTCCCGGAGGGAAGTGTCCCCGGCAGAACAGCTCTGCCGGAGCCCTAGATTGGTTCCGCCAAGGTTCCGCCTCGTGGCGGCGGAGTCTCGTCCCGAAAAGTTCTCTACTAATTTTTTCTCATCGAAAGACTTCATATGGGAGAAGATGGGCGTCGGAGAGCCACCAGGGGGCCCATGAGGTAGGGGGCGCGCCCAGGGGGCGCCCCCACCCTCGTGAGCAAGGTGTGGGCCCCCTGGCCTTCATCTTTGGCGATGATTTTTCTTCATTTATTCTAAGGTATTCCATGGAGTTTCAGGACTTTTGGAGTTGCGCGGAATAGTCCTTCAATAGTTGCTCCTTTTCCAGCCCAGAATTCCAGCTGCTGGCATTCTCCCTCTTCATGTAAACCTTATAAAATAAGAGAGAATAGTCATAAGTATTGAGACATAACATGAAATAGCATCCCATAATGCAATAAATATCGACATAAAAGCACTTGTTGTTTTCAAGTCTGCACTTGTTGTTTTCCTGACAATAGTAAGATGTCAATCCTATTAACCTCAGGAATTTAGCTTGATCATGAAGTCACACATTTCACTGTTTGTGTTTGAAACTATTGTTCTCTAAAAAATTAGTAACACTAATATTTCTTGAATAATTAGTTTGACCATAGTTTGACCATAGTTTGACCAGATTTGACCACAGTTTGACCATAGTTTGACCAGATTTGACCAAAATTCAAAAAAACTAAAATAATTATTTAGTAACACTAATATTCTTGAATAATTAGTTTGACCATAGTTTGACCAGATTTAACAAAAATTAAAAAAAAACTGATTTTTTTTTTCAAATTTTTTGCCTCCAGATCTTAAAAGCCCCGTAACTTTTTTTCTGTTAGGCTTTTGAGGATTTTAAAAATGTTTAACGGGGTTCCCATATAATAGTAGCTTGTTCTGCCCTGGTTAACATATTGTAGCTTGTTCCTGGTTAACATATTGGCTTGTTTTGAGTGGATCTTGGCCTGCTTGTATGATGTTAATCTTGGCCCTGGTTAACATATTGTAGCTTGTTCTGCCATGATAATAACCATAGGGATCAGTTACTGCAGCAGCTAGAATGGCTTGTTTTGAGTGGAGGCAAACGTGAAATGCACTACATGCTGGCATATAGAAGATGCTTTATTAGTTCAAGTCGCAATGAAGTTTGGAATCTTAACCTAGTTTTAGATGAGTTTTTATAGAGATCTGAAACTGAATGTATTTTAAGCATTTGATTCAGCATTTTTAGCTTACCTCCAGGGCTCACTGCAATCTTGAAGTAACACAATTTTGGCTGTAGTGCATCCCCTGTAAAGTTCATGCCATGTGCCAAGTACAAACATTGTTAACTGGATATTTTTGCTCATTGTTTGCTAGACCTGTCTAGTATATGTTTGCTATTTGCCATTTTTTGGGATCTGGTTAGATTTCTCACCAGTGACCTTGGTTGCCATTAGGGCATGTACAATGGTTGATAAGATAGTCTTATCTTAAGTCTTGCATGTAAATTAGAGATGACAAAAAAATAAGTCTACAATGGGTCATTTCTTAAATAATTAGTTGTTCCTAAAAACATGGTGAGACAAATTGTGCTAAGAGATCATCTCTTGTCTTCTCTTAAATAAGAGAAGGCAAGCTTTATCTTACGATTTCTCTCTCCTCCACCTCATCATTTATCCTACGTGGCACTGTTAAGATAGAACCATTGTACATGCCCTTATCTTAATTCAAAAGGTGCCAGCACTGAATGTCTTGCTCTGTTCCCATCTATGGCAAGAAAATGGGTCTTGTGTGACTACTTAGAATGTTTTACTGATATTCTCTAAGTAACATTTCTCTTAAATTAACTATTGTAGCAATAACAAACTCCCTCTATTCAGAAATACTTGACGCGGGGAGACAAAATTTTGAACTGACTACTACAGTTCAAATTTTTGTCTCCCCTGGTCAAGTATTTCCAAACAGAGGGAGTAGTTCTTTTATTGCCACACTATCATGTTCTAAGATCAATGTTTTGCTTGCAGTTCCTGAGAAACCCCTTTGCTTGAACTACCGCTGATGCATCGGAAATGCATTTCATCCTGGAGATGTCAGAATCTCATGCCATTCTCTCTGCTACTAGCTACATTTGGAAGTTTTCATTTCACATCATTTTCGGTCACTTGTGTTGACAAACTGAACATGGTACTGCTGCCATCATAGTTTTATGTTGTTGCCCTTTAAATTATTACCTACAAACTAAACAAGCTACTACTCCCTCCGTTCTTAAATATAAGTCTTTTTAGAGATTCCAATATAGACAACATACAGAGCGAAGTGAGTGAATCTACACTCTAAAATGCGTCTATATACATCCGTATGTGGTCCGCGTTGAAATCTCTAAAAGGTCTTATATTTAGAAATGGAGGGGGTAGTTGGTAACACTAATGATGCACCACAAGTAATTAATAGTTACATAACAATTCTGGACATGTTAATATCCCTTTAATTTAGTAACACAGGCTGAACAATTCTGCATGTGTTGATGCTGGCAGGCCGGCAGCAACACAGGCATGCATGTAATGGAAAGGCAATGTTCTGAATTTAGTAACTAGTGTTGTAGCTGTTCATAATATTTTGGTGGTGTGGCTATCAACCAATGTGGTGCATGCATTTGTAGGCTTTTAGGCTGATGTGATCTTCCATGCTATAAAATGCAGTATGTATTGTTATTTTTGCCGCTGCAAAATTTTACGTTGCTTTGGCATGATATATTGTTTGTCCTTTGTTGGCTGAGGCACTAGTTTATCTTGTTCTCACTCTCTCCGTGTCCAGGGAAGGGGTCTGAACCTGCACCACCGTAAAGTTTGATCTTGCGAAGGGCGAGAAGACCGGTGGGAGCTTGTAGCGTCGCTTGGTCGTAACTCAAGGGTCTTACTGCTGAGTGTATGGATTTCGGGTGGTGTGAAGTGCCTACTAGGTGGCTCCCTTTGTATTTCAACACAAGGGTCTGGGCATGTAGTTTCATCGAGTGCAGTGTATTAACTGACTTTGAAATAAGCAACCTGGCATCATTCTTTGTTGATTCAATTCATCTCAACGTGTTATGCTGCCGAAATTTCTAGCCAAATTTCACTTGACTTGTAACCTACTAGCAACCTACTAGCACCAATCCCGGACTTGGAGACAAGAATTGGATACAAGAGATGAACTAGGGTTTGGAGATGAGATGGTGCTGGTGAAGATGTTGACGGAGATTGCCCTCTCCCGGTGAGAGGAGCGTTGGTGATGTCGATGGTGATGATTTCCTCCTCCCGGAGGGAAGTGTCCCCGGCAGAACAGCTCTGCCGGAGCCCTAGATTGGTTCCGCCAAGGTTCCGCCTCGTGGCGGCGGAGTCTCGTCCCGAAAAGTTCTCTACTAATTTTTTCTCATCGAAAGACTTCATATGGGAGAAGATGGGCGTCGGAGAGCCACCAGGGGGCCCATGAGGTAGGGGGCGCGCCCAGGGGGCGCGCCCAGGGGGCGCCCCCACCCTCGTGAGCAGGGTGTGGGCCCCCTGGCCTTCATCTTTGGCGATGATTTTTCTTCATTTATTCTAAGGTATTCCATGGAGTTTCAGGACTTTTGGAGTTGCGCAGAATAGTCCTTCAATAGTTGCTCCTTTTCCAGCCCAGAATTCCAGCTGCTGGCATTCTCCCTCTTCATGTAAACCTTATAAAATAAGAGAGAATAGTCATAAGTATTGAGACATAACGTGAAATAGCAGCCCATAATGCAATAAATATCGACATAAAAGCACTTGTTGTTTTCAAGTCTGCACTTGTTGTTTTCCTGACAATAGTAAGATGTCAATCCTATTAACCTCAGGAATTTAGCTTGATCATGAAGTCACACATTTCACAGTTTGTGTTTGAAACTATTGTTCTCTAAAAAATTAGTAACACTAATATTTCTTGAATAATTAGTTTGACCATAGTTTGACCATAGTTTGACCAGATTTGACCACAGTTTGACCATAGTTTGACCAGATTTGACCAAAATTCAAAAAAACTAAAATAATTATTTAGTAACACTAATATTCTTGAATAATTAGTTTGACCATAGTTTGACCAGATTTAACAAAAATTAAAAAAAACTGATTTTTTTTCAATTTTTTTGCCTCCAGATCTTAAAAGCCCCGTAACTTTTTTTCTGTTAGGCTTTTGAGGATTTTAAAAATGTTTAACGGGGTTCCCATATAATAGTAGCTTGTTCTGC
Source organism: Triticum timopheevii (assembly GCA_963921465.1). Classification (NCBI taxonomy): domain Eukaryota; kingdom Viridiplantae; phylum Streptophyta; class Magnoliopsida; order Poales; family Poaceae; genus Triticum; species Triticum timopheevii. The sequence goes on along the minus strand of OY997266.1, from coordinate 77,192,262 downwards.
CCTGGTTAACATATTGTAGCTTGTTCCTGGTTAACATATTGGCTTGTTTTGAGTGGATCTTGGCCTACTTGTATGATGTTAATCTTGGCCCTGGTTAACATATTGTAGCTTGTTCTGCCATGATAATAACCGTAGGGATCAGTTACTGCAGCAGCTAGAATGGCTTGTTTTGAGTGGAGGCAAACGTGAAATGCACTACATGCTGGCATATAGAAGATGCTTTATTAGTTCAAGTCGCAATGAAGTTTGGAATCTTAACCTAGTTTTAGATGAGTTTTTATAGAGATCTGAAACTGAATGTATTTTAAGCATTTGATTCAGCATTTTTAGCTTACCTCCAGGGCTCACTGCAATCTTGAAGTAACACAATTTTGGCTGTAGTGCATCCCCTGTAAAGTTCATGCCATGTGCCAAGTACAAACATTGTTAACTGGATATTTTTGCTCATTGTTTGCTAGACCTGTCTAGTATATGTTTGCTATTTGCCATTTTTTGGGATCTGGTCAGATTTCTCACCAGTGACCTTGGTTGCCATTAGGGCATGTACAATGGTTGATAAGATAGTCTTATCTTAAGTCTTGCATGTAAATTAGAGATGACAAAAAAATAAGTCTACAATGGGTCATTTCTTAAATAATTAGTTGTTCCTAAAAACATGGTGAGACAAATTGTGCTAAGAGATCATCTCTTGTCTTCTCTTAAATAAGAGAAGGCAAGCTTTATCTTACGATTTCTCTCTCCTCCACCTCATCATTTATCGTACGTGGCACTGTTAAGATAGAACCATTGTACATGCCCTTATCTTAATTCAAAAGGTGCCAGCACTGAATGTCTTGCTCTGTTCCCATCTATGGCAAGAAAATGGGTCTTGTGTGACTACTTAGAATGTTTTACTGATATTCTCTAAGTAACATTTCTCTTAAATTAACTATTGTAGCAATAACAAACTCCCTCTATTCAGAAATACTTGACGCGGGGAGACAAAATTTTGAACTGACTACTACAGTTCAAATTTTTGTCTCCCCTGGTCAAGTATTTCCAAACGGAGGGAGTAGTTCTTTTATTGCCACACTATCATGTTCTAAGATCAATGTTTTGCTTGCAGTTCCTGAGAAACCCCTTTGCTTGAACTACCGCTGATGCATCGGAAATGCATTTCATCCTGGAGATGTCAGAATCTCATGCCATTCTCTCTGCTACTAGCTACATTTGGAAGTTTTCATTTCACATCATTTTCGGTCACTTGTGTTGACAAACTGAACATGGTACTGCTGCCATCATAGTTTTATGTTGTTGCCCTTTAAATTATTACCTACAAACTAAACAAGCTACTACTCCCTCCGTTCTTAAATATAAGTCTTTTTAGAGATTCCAATATAGACAACATACAGAGCGAAGTGAGTGAATCTACACTCTAAAATGCGTCTATATACATCCGTATGTGGTCCGCGTTGAAATCTCTAAAAGGTCTTATATTTAGAAATGGAGGGGGTAGTTGGTAACACTGATGATGCACCACAAGTAATTAATAGTTACATAACAATTCTGGACATGTTAATATCCCTTTAATTTAGTAACACAGGCTGAACAATTCTGCATGTGTTGATGCTGGCAGGCCGGCAGCAACACAGGCATGCATGTAATGGAAAGGCAATGTTCTGAATTTAGTAACTAGTGTTGTAGCTGTTCATAATATTTTGGTGGTGTGGCTATCAACCAATGTGGTGCATGCATTTGTAGGCTTTTAGGCTGATGTGATCTTCCATGCTATAAAATGCAGTATGTATTGTTATTTTTGCCGCTGCAAAATTTTACGTTGCTTTGGCATGATATATTGTTTGTCCTTTGTTGGCTGAGGCACTAGTTTATCTTGTTCTCACTCTCTCCGTGTCCAGGGAAGGGGTCTGAACCTGCACCACCGTAAAGTTTGATCTTGCGAAGGGCGAGAAGACCGGTGGGAGCTTGTAGCGTCGCTTGGTCGTAACTCAAGGGTCTTGCTGTTGAGTGTATGGATTTCGGGTGGTGTGAAGTGCCTACTAGGTGGCTCCCTTTGTATTTCAACACAAGGGTCTTGGCATGTAGTTTCATCGAGTGCAGTGTATTAACTGACTTTGAAATAAGCAACCTGGCATCATTCTTTGTTGATTCAATTCATCTCAACGTGTTATGCTGCCGAAATTTCTAGCCAAATTTCACTTGACTTGTAACCTACTAGCAACCTACTAGCACCAATCCCGGACTTGGAGACAAGAATTGGATACAAGAGATGAACTAGGGTTTGGAGATGAGATGGTGCTGGTGAAGATGTTGACGGAGATTGCCCTCTCCCGGTGAGAGGAGCGTTGGTGATGTCGATGGTGATGATTTCCTCCTCCCGGAGGGAAGTGTCCCCGGCAGAACAGCTCTGCCGGAGCCCTAGATTGGTTCCGCCAAGGTTCCGCCTCGTGGCGGCGGAGTCTCGTCCCGAAAAGTTCTCTACTAATTTTTTCTCATCGAAAGACTTCATATGGGAGAAGATGGGCGTCGGAGAGCCACCAGGGGGCCCATGAGGTAGGGGGCGCGCCCAGGGGGCGCCCCCACCCTCGTGAGCAGGGTGTGGGCCCCCTGGCCTTCATCTTTGGCGATGATTTTTCTTCATTTATTCTAAGGTATTCCATGGAGTTTCAGGACTTTTGGAGTTGCGCAGAATAGTCCTTCAATAGTTGCTCCTTTTCCAGCCCAGAATTCCAGCTACTGGCATTCTCCCTCTTCATGTAAACCTTATAAAATAAGAGAGAATAGTCATAAGTATTGAGACATAACGTGAAATAGCAGTCCATAATGCAATAAATATCGACATAAAAACACTTGTTGTTTTCAAGTCTGCACTTGTTGTTTTCCTGACAATAGTAAGATGTCAATCCTATTAACCTCAGGAATTTAGCTTGATCATGAAGTCACACATTTCACTGTTTGTGTTTGAAACTATTGTTCTCTAAAAAATTAGTAACACTAATATTTCTTGAATAATTAGTTTGACCATAGTTTGACCATAGTTTGACCAGATTTGACCACAGTTTGACCATAGTTTGACCAGATTTGACCAAAATTCAAAAAAACTAAAATAATTATTTAGTAACACTAATATTCTTGAATAATTAGTTTGACCATAGTTTGACCAGATTTAACAAAAATTAAAAAAAAACTAATTTTTTTTCAATTTTTTTGCCTCCAGATCTTAAAAGCCCCGTAACTTTTTTTCTGTTAGGCTTTTGAGGATTTTAAAAATGTTTAACGGGGTTCCCATATAATAGTAGCTTGTTCTGCCCTGGTTAACATATTGTAGCTTGTTCCTGGTTAACATATTGGCTTGTTTTGAGTGGATCTTGGCCTGCTTGTATGATGTTAATCTTGGCCCTGGTTAACATATTGTAGCTTGTTCTGCCATGATAATAACCGTAGGGATCAGTTACTGCAGCAGCTAGAATGGCTTGTTTTGAGTGGAGGCAAACGTGAAATGCACTACATGCTGGCATATAGAAGATGCTTTATTAGTTCAAGTCGCAATAAAGTTTGGAATCTTAACCTAGTTTTAGATGAGTTTTTATAGAGATCTGAAACTGAATGTATTTTAAGCATTTGATTCAGCATTTTTAGCTTACCTCCAGGGCTCACTGCAATCTTGAAGTAACACAATTTTGGCTGTAGTGCATCCCCTGTAAAGTTCATGCCATGTGCCAAGTACAAACACTGTTAACTGGATATTTTTGCTCATTGTTTGCTAGACCTGTCTAGTATATGTTTGCTATTTGCCATTTTTTGGGATCTGGTCAGATTTCTCACCAGTGACCTTGGTTGCCATTAGGGCATGTACAATGGTTGATAAGATAGTCTTATCTTAAGTCTTGCATGTAAATTAGAGATGACAAAAAAATAAGTCTACAATGGGTCATTTCTTAAATAATTAGTTGTTCCTAAAAACATGGTGAGACAAATTGTGCTAAGAGATCATCTCTTGTCTTCTCTTAAATAAGAGAAGGCAAGCTTTATCTTACGATTTCTCTCTCCTCCACCTCATCATTTATCCTACGTGGCACTGTTAAGATAGAACCATTGTACATGCCCTTATCTTAATTCAAAAGGTGCCAGCACTGAATGTCTTGCTCTGTTCCCATCTATGGCAAGAAAATGGGTCTTGTGTGACTACTTAGAATGTTTTACTGATATTCTCTAAGTAACATTTCTCTTAAATTAACTATTGTAGCAATAACAAACTCCCTCTATTCAGAAATACTTGACGCGGGGAGACAAAATTTTGAACTGACTACTACAGTTCAAATTTTTGTCTCCCCTGGTCAAGTATTTCCAAACGGAGGGAGTAGTTCTTTTATTGCCACACTATCATGTTCTAAGATCAATGTTTTGCTTGCAGTTCCTGAGAAACCCCTTTGCTTGAACTACCGCTGATGCATCGGAAATGCATTTCATCCTGGAGATGTCAGAATCTCATGCCATTCTCTCTGCTACTAGCTACATTTGAAAGTTTTCATTTCACATCATTTTCGGTCACTTGTGTTGACAAACTGAACATGGTACTGCTGCCATCATAGTTTTATGTTGTTGCCCTTTAAATTATTACCTACAAACTAAACAAGCTACTACTCCCTCCGTTCTTAAATATAAGTCTTTTTAGAGATTCCAATATAGACAACATACAGAGCGAAGTGAGTGAATCTACACTCTAAAATGCGTCTATATACATCCGTATGTGGTCCGCGTTGAAATCTCTAAAAGGTCTTATATTTAGAAATGGAGGGGGTAGTTGGTAACACTGATGATGCACCACAAGTAATTAATAGTTACATAACAATTCTGGACATGTTAATATCCCTTTAATTTAGTAACACAGGCTGAACAATTCTGCATGTGTTGATGCTGGCAGGCCGGCAGCAACACAGGCATGCATGTAATGGAAAGGCAATGTTCTGAACTTAGTAACTAGTGTTGTAGCTGTTCATAATATTTTGGTGGTGTGGCTATCAACCAATGTGGTGCATGCATTTGTAGGCTTTTAGGCTGATGTGATCTTCCATGCTATAAAATGCAGTATGTATTGTTATTTTTGCCGCTGCAAAATTTTACGTTGCTTTGGCATGATATATTGTTTGTCCTTTGTTGGCTGAGGCACTAGTTTATCTTGTTCTCACTCTCTCCGTGTCCAGGGAAGGGGTCTGAACCTGCACCACCGTAAAGTTTGATCTTGCAAAGGGCGAGAAGACCGGTGGGAGCTTGTAGCGTCGCTTGGTCGTAACTCAAGGGTCTTGCTGCTGAGTGTATGGATTTCGGGTGGTGTGAAGTGCCTACTAGGTGGCTCCCTTTGTATTTCAACACAAGGGTCTGGGCATGTACTTTCATCGAGTGCAGTGTATTAACTGACTTTGAAATAAGCAACCTGGCATCATTCTTTGTTGATTCAATTCATCTCAACGTGTTATGCTGCCGAAATTTCTAGCCAAATTTCACTTGACTTGTAACCTACTAGCAACCTACTAGCACCAATCCCGGACTTGGAGACAAGAATTGGATACAAGAGATGAACTAGGGTTTGGAGATGAGATGGTGCTGGTGAAGATGTTGACGGAGCTTGCCCTCTCCCGGTGAGAGGAGCGTTGGTGATGTCGATGGTGATGATTTCCTCCTCCCGGAGGGAAGTGTCCCCGGCAGAACAGCTCTGCCGGAGCCCTAGATTGGTTCCGCCAAGGTTCCGCCTCGTGGCGGCGGAGTCTCGTCCCGAAAAGTTCTCTACTAATTTTTTCTCATCGAAAGACTTCATATGGGAGAAGATGGGCGTCGGAGAGCCACCAGGGGGCCCATGAGGTAGGGGGCGCGCCCAGGGGGCGCCCCCACCCTCGTGAGCAGGGTGTGGGCCCCCTGGCCTTCATCTTTGGCGATGATTTTTCTTCATTTATTCTAAGGTATTCCATGGAGTTTCAGGACTTTTGGAGTTGCGCAGAATAGTCCTTCAATAGTTGCTCGTTTTCCAGCCCAGAATTCCAGCTGCTGGCATTCTCCCTCTTCATGTAAACCTTATAAAATAAGAGAGAATAGTCATAAGTATTGAGACATAACGTGAAATAGCAGCCCATAATGCAATAAATATCGACATAAAAGCACTTGTTGTTTTCAAGTCTGCACTTGTTGTTTTCCTGACAATAGTAAGATGTCAATCCTATTAACCTCAGGAATTTAGCTTGATCATGAAGTCACACATTTCACTGTTTGTGTTTGAAACTATTGTTCTCTAAAAAAATTAGTAACACTAATATTTCTTGAATAATTAGTTTGACCATAGTTTGACCAGATTTGACCACAGTTTGACCATAGTTTGACCAGATTTGACCAAAATTCAAAAAAACTAAAATAATTATTTAGTAACACTAATATTCTTGAATAATTAGTTTGACCATAGTTTGACCAGATTTAACAAAAATAAAAAAAAACTGATTTTTTTTCAATTTTTTTGCCTCCAGATCTTAAAAGCCCCGTAACTTTTTTTCTGTTAGGCTTTTGAGGATTTTAAAAATGTTTAACGGGGTTCCCATATAATAGTAGCTTGTTCTGCCCTGGTTAACATATAGCTTGTTCCTGGTTAACATATTGGCTTGTTTTGAATGGATCTTGGCCTGCTTGTATGATGTTAATCTTGGCCCTGGTTAACATATTATAGCTTGTTCTGCCATGATAATAACCGTAGGGATCAGTTACTACAGCAGCTAGAATGGCTTGTTTTGAGTGGAGGCAAACATGAAATGCACTACATGCTGGCATATAGAAGATGCTTTATTAGTTCAAGTCGCAATGAAGTTTGGAATCTTAACCTAGTTTTAGATGAGTTTTTATAGAGATCTAAAACTGAATGTATTTTAAGCATTTGATTCAGCATTTTTAGCTTACCTCCAGGGCTCACTGCAATCTTGAAGTAACACAATTTTGGCTGTAGTGCATCCCCTGTAAAGTTCATGCCATGTGCCAAGTACAAACATTGTTAACTGGATATTTTTGCTCATTGTTTGCTAGACCTGTCTAGTATATGTTTGCTATTTGCCATTTTTTGGGATCTGGTCAGATTTCTAACCAGTGACCTTGGTTGCCATTAGGGCATGTACAATGGTTGATAAGATAGTCTTATCTTAAGTCTTGCATGTAAATTAGAGATGACAAAAAAATAAGTCTACAATGGGTCATTTCTTAAATAATTAGTTGTTCCTGAAAACATGGTGAGACAAATTGTGCTAAGAGATCATCTCTTGTCTTCTCTTAAATAAGAGAAGGCAAGCTTTATCTTACGATTTCTCTCTCCTCCACCTCATCATTTATCCTACGTGGCACTGTTAAGATAGAACCATTGTACATGCCCTTATCTTAATTCAAAAGGTGCCAGCACTGAATGTCTTGCTCTGTTCCCATCTATGGCAAGAAAATGGGTCTTGTGTGACTACTTAGAATGTTTTACTGATATTCTCTAAGTAACATTTCTCTTAAATTAACTATTGTAGCAATAACAAACTCCCTCTATTCAGAAATACTTGACGCGGGGAGACAAAATTTTGAACTGACTACTACAGTTCAAATTTTTGTCTCCCCTGGTCAAGTATTTCCAAACGGAGGGAGTAGTTCTTTTATTGCCACACTATCATGTTCTAAGATCAATGTTTTGCTTGCAGTTCCTGAGAAACCCCTTTGCTTGAACTACCGCTGATGCATCGGAAATGCATTTCATCCTGGAGATGTCAGAATCTCATGCCATTCTCTCTGCTACTAGCTACATTTGGAAGTTTTCATTTCACATCATTTTCGGTCACTTGTGTTGACAAACTGAACATGGTACTGCTGCCATCATAGTTTTATGTTGTTGCCCTTTAAATTATTACCTACAAACTAAACAAGCTACTACTCCCTCCGTTCTTAAATATAAGTCTTTTTAGAGATTCCAATATAGACAACATACAGAGCGAAGTGAGTGAATCTACACTCTAAAATGCGTCTATATACATCCGTATGTGGTCCGCGTTGAAATCTCTAAAAGGTCTTATATTTAGAAATGGAGGGGGTAGTTGGTAACACTGATGATGCACCACAAGTAATTAATAGTTACATAACAATTCTGGACATGTTAATATCCCTTTAATTTAGTAACACAGGCTGAACAATTCTGCATGTGTTGATGCTGGCAGGCCGGCAGCAACACAGGCATGCATGTAATGGAAAGGCAATGTTCTGAATTTAGTAACTAGTGTTGTAGCTGTTCATAATATTTTGGTGGTGTGGCTATCAACCAATGTGGTGCATGCATTTGTAGGCTTTTAGGCTGATGTGATCTTCCATGCTATAAAATGCAGTATGTATTGTTATTTTTGCCGCTGCAAAATTTTACGTTGCTTTGGCATGATATATTGTTTGTCCTTTGTTGGCTGAGGCACTAGTTTATCTTGTTCTCACTCTCTCCGTGTCCAGGGAAGGGGTCTGAACCTGCACCACCGTAAAGTTTGATCTTGCGAAGGGCGAGAAGACCGGTGGGAGCTTGTAGCGTCGCTTGGTCGTAACTCAAGGGTCTTACTGCTGAGTGTATGGATTTCGGGTGGTGTGAAGTGCCTACTAGGTGGCTCCCTTTGTATTTCAACACAAGGGTCTGGGCATGTAGTTTCATCGAGTGCAGTGTATTAACTGACTTTGAAATAAGCAACCTGGCATCATTCTTTGTTGATTCAATTCATCTCAACGTGTTATGCTGCCGAAATTTCTAGCCAAATTTCACTTGACTTGTAACCTACTAGCAACCTACTAGCACCAATCCCGGACTTGGAGACAAGAATTGGATACAAGAGATGAACTAGGGTTTGGAGATGAGATGGTGCTGGTGAAGATGTTGACGGAGATTGCCCTCTCCCGGTGAGAGGAGCGTTGGTGATGTCGATGGTGATGATTTCCTCCTCCCGGAGGGAAGTGTCCCCGGTAGAACAGCTCTGCCGGAGCCCTAGATTGGTTCCGCCAAGGTTCCGCCTCGTGGCGGCGGAGTCTCGTCCCGAAAAGTTCTCTACTAATTTTTTCTCATCGAAAGACTTCATATGGGAGAAGATGGGCGTCGGAGAGCCACCAGGGGGCCCATGAGGTAGGGGGCGCGCCCAGGGGGCGCCCCCACCCTCGTGAGCAGGGTGTGGGCCCCCTGGCCTTCATCTTTGGCGATGATTTTTCTTCATTTATTCTAAGGTATTCCATGGAGTTTTAGGACTTTTGGAGTTGCGCAGAATAGTCCTTCAATAGTTGCTCCTTTTCCAGCCCAGAATTCCAGCTGCTGGCATTCTCCCTCTTCATGTAAACCTTATAAAATAAGAGAGAATAGTCATAAGTATTGAGACATAACGTGAAATAGCAGCCCATAATGCAATAAATATCGACATAAAAGCACTTGTTGTTTTCAAGTCTGCACTTGTTGTTTTCCTGACAATAGTAAGATGTCAATCCTATTAACCTCAGGAATTTAGCTTGATCATGAAGTCACACATTTCACAGTTTGTGTTTGAAACTATTGTTCTCTAAAAAATTAGTAACACTAATATTTCTTGAATAATTAGTTTGACCATAGTTTGACCATAGTTTGACCAGATTTGACCACAGTTTGACCATAGTTTGACCAAAATTCAAAAAAACTAAAATAATTATTTAGTAACACTAATATTCTTGAATAATTAGTTTGACCATAGTTTGACCAGATTTAACAAAAATTAAAAAAAACTGATTTTTTTTCAATTTTTTTGCCTCCAGATCTTAAAAGCCCCGTAACTTTTTTTCTGTTAGGCTTTTGAGGATTTTAAAAATGTTTAACGGGGTTCCCATATAATAGTAGCTTGTTCTGCCCTGGTTAACATATTGTAGCTTGTTCCTGGTTAACATATTGGCTTGTTTTGAGTGGATCTTGGCCTGCTTGTATGATGTTAATCTTGGCCCTGGTTAACATATTGTAGCTTGTTCTGCCATGATAATAACCGTAGGGATCAGTTACTGCAGCAGCTAGAATGGCTTGTTTTGAGTGGAGGCAAACGTGAAATGCACTACATGCTGGCATATAGAAGATGCTTTATTAGTTCAAGTCGCAATAAAGTTTGGAATCTTAACCTAGTTTTAGATGAGTTTTTATAGAGATCTGAAACTGAATGTATTTTAAGCATTTGATTCAGCATTTTTAGCTTACCTCCAGGGCTCACTGCAATCTTGAAGTAACACAATTTTGGCTGTAGTGCATCCCCTGTAAAGTTCATGCCATGTGCCAAGTACAAACACTGTTAACTGGATATTTTTGCTCATTGTTTGCTAGACCTGTCTAGTATATGTTTGCTATTTGCCATTTTTTGGGATCTGGTCAGATTTCTCACCAGTGACCTTGGTTGCCATTAGGGCATGTACAATGGTTGATAAGATAGTCTTATCTTAAGTCTTGCATGTAAATTAGAGATGACAAAAAATTAAGTCTACAATGGGTCATTTCTTAAATAATTAGTTGTTCCTGAAAACATGGTGAGACAAATTGTGCTAAGAGATCATCTCTTGTCTTCTCTTAAATAAGAGAAGGCAAGCTTTATCTTACGATTTCTCTCTCCTCCACCTCATCATTTATCCTACGTAGCACTGTTAAGATAGAACCATTGTACATGCCCTTATCTTAATTCAAAAGGTGCCAGCACTGAATGTCTTGCTCTGTTCCCATCTATGGCAAGAAAATGGGTCTTGTGTGACTACTTAGAATGTTTTACTGATATTCTCTAAGTAACATTTCTCTTAAATTAACTATTGTAGCAATAACAAACTCCCTCTATTCAGAAATACTTGACGCGGGGAGACAAAATTTTGAACTGACTACTACAGTTCAAATTTTTGTCTCCCCTGGTCAAGTATTTCCAAACGGAGGGAGTAGTTCTTTTATTGCCACACTATCATGTTCTAAGATCAATGTTTTGCTTGCAGTTCCTGAGAAACCCCTTTGCTTGAACTACCGCTGATGCATCGAAAATGCATTTCATCCTGGAGATGTCAGAATATCATGCCATTCTCTCTGCTACTAGCTACATTTGGAAGTTTTCATTTCACATCATTTTCGGTCACTTGTGTTGACAAACTGAACATGGTACTGCTGCCATCATAGTTTTATGTTGTTGCCCTTTAAATTATTACCTACAAACTAAACAAGCTACTACTCCCTCCGTTCTTAAATATAAGTCTTTTTAGAGATTCCAATATAGACAACATACAGAGCGAAGTGAGTGAATCTACACTCTAAAATGCGTCTATATACATCCGTATGTGGTCCGCGTTGAAATCTCTAAAAGGTCTTATATTTAGAAATGGAGGGGGTAGTTGGTAACACTGATGATGCACCACAAGTAACTAAAAGTTACATAACAATTCTGGACATGTTAATATCCCTTTAATTTAGTAACACAGGCTGAACAATTCTGCATGTGTTGATGCTGGCAGGCCGGCAGCAACACAGGCATGCATGTAATGGAAAGGCAATGTTCTGAATTTAGTAACTAGTGTTGTAGCTGTTCATAATATTTTGGTGGTGTGGCTATCAACCAATGTGGTGCATGCATTTGTAGGCTTTTAGGCTGATGTGATCTTCCATGCTATAAAATGCAGTATGTATTGTTATTTTTGCCGCTGCAAAATTTTACGTTGCTTTGGCATGATATATTGTTTGTCCTTTGTTGGCTGAGGCACTAGTTTATCTTGTTCTCACTCTCTCCGTGTCCAGGGAAGGGGTCTGAACCTGCACCACCGTAAAGTTTGATCTTGCGAAGGGCGAGAAGACCGGTGGGAGCTTGTAGCGTCGCTTGGTCGTAACTCAAGGGTCTTGCTGCTGAGTGTATGGATTTCGGGTGGTGTGAAGTGCCTACTAGGTGGCTCCCTTTGTATTTCAACACAAGGGTCTGGGCATGTAGTTTCATCGAGTGCAGTGTATTAACTGACTTTGAAATAAGCAACCTGGCATCATTCTTTGTTGATTCAATTCATCTCAACGTGTTATGCTGCCGAAATTTCTAGCCAAATTTCACTTGACTTGTAACCTACTAGCAACCTACTAGCACCAATCCCGGACTTGGAGACAAGAATTGGATACAAGAGATGAACTAGGGTTTGGAGATGAGATGGTGCTGGTGAAGATGTTGACGGAGATTGCCCTCTCCCGGTGAGAGGAGCGTTGGTGATGTCGATGGTGATGATTTCCTCCTCCCGGAGGGAAGTGTCCCCGGCAGAACAGCTCTGCCGGAGCCCTAGATTGGTTCCGCCAAGGTTCCGCCTCGTGGCGGCGGAGTCTCGTCCCGAAAAGTTCTCTACTAATTTTTTCTCATCGAAAGACTTCATATGGGAGAAGATGGGCGTCGGAGAGCCACCAGGGGGCCCATGAGGTAGGGGGCGCGCCCAGGGGGCGCCCCCACCCTCGTGAGCAGGGTGTGGGCCCCCTGGCCTTCATCTTTGGCGATGATTTTTCTTCATTTATTCTAAGGTATTCCATGGAGTTTCAGGACTTTTGGAGTTGCGCAGAATAGTCCTTCAATAGTTGCTCCTTTTCCAGCCCAGAATTCCAGCTGCTGGCATTCTCCCTCTTCATGTAAACCTTATAAAATAAGAGAGAATAGTCATAAGTATTGAGACATAACGTGAAATAGCAGCCCATAATGCAATAAATATCGACATAAAAGCACTTGTTGTTTTCAAGTCTGCACTTGTTGTTTTCCTGACAATAGTAAGATGTCAATCCTATTAACCTCAGGAATTTAGCTTGATCATGAAGTCACACATTTCACTGTTTGTGTTTGAAACTATTGTTCTCTAAAAAATTAGTAACACTAATATTTCTTGAATAATTAGTTTGACCATAGTTTGACCATAGTTTGACCAGATGACCACAGTTTGACCATAGTTTGACCAGATTTGACCAAAATTCAAAAAAACTAAAATAATTATTTAGTAACACTAATATTCTTGAATAATTAGTTTGACCATTGTTTGACCAGATTTAACAAAAATTAAAAAAAAGCTGATTTTTTTTCAATTTTTTTGCCTCCAGATCTTAAAAGCCCCGTAACTTTTTTTCTGTTAGGCTTTTGAGGATTTTAAAAATGTTTAACGGGGTTCCCCCGATTAAATTCGGATGTAACTTTTCGAGTAGATGCTTTTTCATATAAAAAACTTTTTCATCCGAGTTCGTATGCAAAAGTTATGGCCATTTTACAATTTTCCAGAGAGATTTTGCAAATAAAGTTGAAATTCATATTTGTAAATTTTCCCAACAACTAGACCACATATCACATGGGAAACTTATTTTCTTTTATTTTTTTGACATTTTTATCATTTTCTTTTATTTTTTAAAAAACTGAAAATGCGGTCCACGGGGGGGGGGGGGGGGTAGATTTTGACAAATAGGCAATACCCCGCGCTACTGCTATGACAGACGATTAGCAGTAGCGCGGGTTTTTAACCCTCGCTACTACTAAGTTGATAGCAGTACCGCGGGTTAGTAGTAGCGAGGGTTAAAAACCCGCGCTACTGCTATCAACTTAGCAGCAGCGAGGGTTAAAAACCCTCGCTACTACTATGGCATATCCCGGGGGGCACGGTAGAGACCGCTTAGTAGTAGCGAGGGTTACAAACCCGCGCTGCTGCTATCAACTTAGTAGTAGCGAGGTTTAAAAACCTGCGCTGCTAGTAAGTAGCAGTAGCGAGGGTTTTTAACCCTCGCTGCTGCTAAGATTCTGTGTATAGCCTTTTCCCTAGTAGTGTTTGCTTCGTCTATGTTATAATAGTCATGTTTTATCTAGTTTTTCTATGGATTAAATCATATGGTAAATTACTCATATTTCCAACATAAGTTATGTGGATTATATGATGGGAGGTTAGGGTAGTTAATAAACAAATTATGGACATGTTTCTTGGTCCCAAGGTGTTGTGATTTACTCCTGTTTAGGAAAAAAATCATGCATGCTATATTTTCTTTCGCATTGCATGATTTGTCTAGTTGGTGTGGAATTGTTTAGAGAGTTGGATATCGCATAAGCGCGCTGAAGCTCCTAGACTTGTGAGCTTTTAACATGAAAATGAACTGTTATGAAATCTGTTCTGGATACGTCCTCGTAGCACTAAGCTTCATATATATAAGGAATCTTGAATGCTTGTACTCATAAAGAGCATTGTTTTATCTTTAATGCTTTTATTGAATATGGTTCTCCACTTTATTCTTATGGACAAGACTGTAACTAGGAAGTGATTATATTGATATGGTGAAATATCCCAGTGACCATGTACAATGATTTTATGAACACTAGATGGCTAGAAGAAAAGTAGAAAAAGTACTTGATGCTAGGAAATTAAATGTATGAGTTGGAATCAATTTAGCTGAGGATAAGAAGTGTTTTGATTATTCAAATGTGTAGCTTGTGAGTTAGGGACGGCTTATTGGAACCAAATCTTGTAACCAGTTAGTTATATTTATCCGAAGATATACCTTGCAAATTGCAGGCAAGTACATCTATCAACCAAACATGAGCATATTGTCTATTTCATGCTTCCCAATATGCTCTCTTTTGCATTTTGATGATGACAAAATGCTTGTGATACTTTGTTGGTATTACATGATCATTATGATATGTTGATGACAAAATTACAATATAGATGAACCTTCACTTTCTTGTATCATGTATTTTGTTGGATGTTTTTATCACCTATCATCTTGTGTAATTAGGAATAAAGATTCAATAGAGAACCTATTTATTTATTTATTTCGAGAAAGAAAGCATGCTCATCGAAGAAAGGGAAAATTGTCCTCCATGTCCTCGATCAGAGAGACGGGATAGTGGATGGAAGAAGTGATTTAAGTAGACTGATTTAACTGTTAAGAAAAGTCAATAGTGTCGTGTGACCATGCATGAAGATCCTAAAAGAATTTTTAGGCACAAGAGATAGAAAGTGAGAGGAATCTTTTTTTTTGCCCTTAATAGATACATAAAGTTGTACCATGAATCAGGCATGTGCGCTAAAAGAGAGGAGAAACATTGACATTTTTCATGCTTTGGACAAATATTTATATTCATAACTTTCTTTTCCCATGGCAAGGCATGTGTGTGGCGCCGTCATGGTAGAGCTTGAGGTGAAGGGTGGGTCCAGTATAGAACCAGGAGGTACTAGCACTAAGATGGGAAGGCGGTTGCAGCCCTTGTCCCTTGTTGCTTGCCTACCACGGCGACATTGATCATTGGCTCACTTAGAACACGAGTTAGTGGATTTTGTGACAAAAGTGAGGGTTGAGAGTGAGTGGGGTGCGGGTTTGAGTTGTTCTATTTAGTTACAGCTATCAAAGAGGAATAATTTTGCTACATTAAAAATATGAAAATTTGCATTTCGTTAGAGATGGCTTTGCAACAAATTGCATGAAGAGCGGTTCATATTTTTTTCATCAAGTCGTATACTTTTTTGGTCAGGATAGAAAGGTAAATGTATTGGTTGGTTGCTTCAAGAGTTAATGACGGACACAGTGGCGTATTAGTTGCATGCCCAACAACGGACATCATATTTTTTTGTGGTAATGCACGACATTCAACTCTATGTTACAGAGTGGCAATGGCTCTGGAGACATCGGATCCACCTTATTGGCTTAGATGGCATCACGGGAGGTGCACACCTCCTCCCCTTTAATGGCGGTGGTGGATCAGCACGAACACGGGGGGAGGGGATCAAGGTGGAGGGAGAGGCGGTTCGAGGGGGCTCCTCCTTTGTAGTTTGTGGGGAAGTACTATGTGAAGGGGAGAGGGTGTCATGACTCTCCCCATCATCTAGTTTTAAAGGAGAGGGCTCCAGCGAGAAATGTCCTGCTACAACGGGAAATCAGTGGGAATGGGAGAGTGCTGCAGAAAAAGGGAAGGGTGCATTGTGGTGTGGGTTTGGGACCGGATTTTAGGAGGCCAGACTGTTGAGACTGTTGAACGTTGGGGATCCCGTTGGGCAACCGTTTGATGTCTGAACACGTCCAGACGTATGAGGAAGAAATGAGATTTGACCTTAAAGATAACCTTAATCATTTGTTTGATTCATTTATATGCACTGTAAACTGTAGCAATGCACAGATCGTTCTACCACTAAAATTTAAGTGGGAAGAAATATACACAATCTGAATTAAGGCAAAGTATCTCCCTTGTGTACCATCTGATCTACAACGAGCGGCACAGATCAAAGGTGGGTTTCTAACCAGCCACTTAGGATGCATTTGGTTACCAGCACCGTTTTTGCCACTTAGCATACTTGACCCATCTGGGTCTGGTTGAGCATCTGTAGGCAAAAAAAAACAACAACAACTGTATGTTGATTGGTTGCCTGCATTGCATAAGGCCCAGATGGTGACATGTTGTTTCGTTGCCTGTATTGTGCTTTAGGGGTGATCAGATGCAAAGCACAACTGTTTGGCTGCGTGCAAGTAGCTGTTTTTGCTCACCCTTTTCAAATATGATGGCCTTGCCTTTTGCAGCACACAACACATGATCATATTACATCACACAACACACTTCACAACAAAAGAAGCAAGAACATCACAACAAGAACAACACAACAAGAACATGCAAATCATATTTAGTACTACAGTTAAGTTTAAAACAACATGGTATCCCATGCCCCTGCTGGACCCAAGGGTATTGATCCCTAGGCAAAATATAGTCAGGTTTAGCAGCAAAAAAGACGATCAACATAAGTTCAGACCTAACTTACTTCATACTTCCTATGATCTAGAGACAAACACCTAGAGGGCATGGTAGCTTGGAGCACTGGACCCTACAGATGTTGGAGGTGTTCGTGTTGTAGATCTGCACATTCATGCCCAGGCCGGAGAGCCACAGGACGACTAGGTCCCCGGGGATGATCCTGTGTCGCCAGTAGAAGTACTGCCAGCCGCGCCCGAGCACCATGTGTCCCCTCGAAGATCTGTACCTGGACCGAGAACTCGCACCATTTGTTCGTAGACATGCTTCCGACTCGAGGTAGGTGGACGACGAGCCATTGCTTCATCACCGGCATGAAGGCAACCGGGATGACAATCATGGCGATGTCTTCCTCGTCCTTGATCTGCACGTAGAACCTTATAGGGTCATGTGCTCCCTCCCCGTGGCCTATCCTATGCCTCCCGCCAGCGTCGAGCGGCACACTCATGGCGTTCATCCTTCCCAGAACCACCGCTCTCTTGAGCCAGCGGTTTGTGGGGATGAGATCCTCTGTAGCCTCGACGGTGACGACGACCTGCTCTCCTCCGCCAGCTGTGTCCTACTCCGTCTTCATTATCTTGTAAGTAAAGTGGACGACAGTTAGCAAAGTAGTGATGATCATTGGCAGTGATCATGTGCAATTGCTGCTGATTAGTGGCAGTTGCATTCGAGTTATGTTATGATCAGACAATAGCACTGCACAAGTGCAAATGCCAATGATCAGTGCTATCAGATCACTCCAAATGCACATGCTCAACTTTGTCCTACTATTATTTTTGGCATTCAGGTTTGTCTGACTAGCATGCACATGCATTGTCCTATGCTGATCACGCAATCATGTATCATGATCATGCACTATCAATGTGGCAACATACACACTATACAACATGATCGGCAAAGACCAACATAAAAACAACAAGAACGGCACAAAAACAACAACGAGCAACACCAAATTAGTATTGTAGGCAGTATGAATGTGGCATGAACAAATCGATCTAGCCTAGGTAGTAAAATGTGGCAAGAACAGACCCGTATGCATCAAACCTAGCATGAGTAAGGCAGCAAGATTCTCATCTAACCACTATAAAAACTAGCATTGCTCTGATTCAATCCAAATGTAGTGGATTCAAATTGAATCCGATCGAATCGAATCAGATCCAATCCAATCCACTCTGAACAATCAAATCTAGCACTGCCCTACTAACCCTAACTACGAACTCATCTGCAGGGGGGATCGAAGCTTACCGGAGCAGGTGGTGGTGGAGCGTACACCGGTCGTGGAGAAAACCCTAGCGGGAACAGGGGTGCCGCCATCGTCGAAGATGAGCCGATAATTCTAAGGTCCGCCCCCGTGGTCCTTGTCATGCACCGGTTGGAGGATGACACTACAAGAAATATGTCAACTTGTGACCAACACTATTGATCACTGAAAGGTCACAAATTTCCATTTACGACCTTTTTGTGACAAAAAACAAAAGGTCAAAAGCTGGCGGTCGTAAACTGACTATAGCGACCTTTCTTCTGGAATGGTCAAAGACGTTTACGACCAAAATATTCCTACTGTGGCGTTTTGGTCACTAGCAACCTCCCCAGGCCACGTAGGCATCCAGCATGGCAAGCTGATGTGGCACAAGATTCAGCCCGGTCCATTTCGGTGCTTTAGATGGGCCAAGCCCATTAATTTAGCCCATTTATTATTTGGCCAAACCCAATAAATCAGCCTATTTTTTATTTGCTTTCCTGGTAATTTTGGTCAGCCACATGGGCCAAGCCCAACAATTCAGTCTTTTATTTTGCTACAACGTGGGCTTTTGGGCTCTAGAGTTTCAGATTTTATTTTTTAAGATAAGGATCCACTAGTATAATGGGTCCCAATTGTCAGGTTCTAATAAGTAGGTCCCAGTTGTCAGGATTATATTCCTCATATTTTAGCGATCCAATAAATATTTACACAATGCTTCAAACAGAGCACAACAAAATATCATGAAAACATAGTTCACGTCATGAATATAATCAAACAGAGCCAAACTTGGCAGATTATAGTCAAACATGGTTCACATCAGAACTAGTTCACATCAGCTAACACAACTAAAAAATCAGGAAAAAAAACCTAGCTATCTAAGTATAACTAGCTCCAATAAGCTAGAACTCTAACTTCTTCGTCCTGGAGCTCACGGCGAAACATGAATGAAGGACAGCGTCTGCAAGTTATCAAAAAAATTTGTTAGGAACAAAATAAAGGCAAATCTAACAGCACATTAACTTGTAGGCAGTCTGTGTGCATAAATAAGAGTAAAACAAGCAAAATGAGGCAAAATCAGTGAATACTAGTAACTAACAGCAGCGAGTAAAAACTACTCCAATCACATCAGGTTTACAATCCTATTAAATGTGACATTTTTATCATTTTTATCATTTAAGCATGGAATGATTTGATTCAAGAGTACAGACTTGCTACACTATACAGGGGTAATTCAAGACAAGTTAACATAAGAAGTTGACAAAATAAACATAAACAGGTGCAAATCAGTTAATTGAACATTCTGAACATCCAATAAAAGAAGTAATTCAAGACAAGTTAATTTGTTGTCAAAGTAGAATTCTCCTACACGCTAGAACAGAAGGAAAAACTAACACTGTAAATCTACGGAGGATCACCAACAACATCCCACACTTGGAGGCACACCCAGCAAGCAGATAGACAGCAACAAATGGACATTCTATATGAGAACAAAACAGCATTGATCAAGCAGATGTTACGAGGATAGATATGTGACTGCTACAGATGAGTGAATTATCAAAAAAGGAAGAGCTACAGATATGCATCTGCCTGCCAAATACACAAGACTAGTGCAGCTAAAGGATGATGGGAAATTTGCATCTAATGCTACCAATTAATTTCAGTGCATGACAAGACAAAAAGCATGGCATCAACAACATTAGCAGCAGCATACTACCCTCGTAAATAGCAGCACAACAGCAACAGTAGGTAGTAGAAGTAGAAGAGTGAGGGCGCTATGGAGCACAGGGGCACGACCAGGAGTCGGGGAGGACGGGGCCGGAGTAGGTGAAGAGGCCATCATCCTACTTGTGGTGCATGCCGGCCGTTGTGACGGCCTTGACTTGCTGGCCATCACCTGATTCTGCTCCCCCACCCGCTGCTCCGCCTGCAGGAATATATACCAATAAAACAAGGTAAAATGAGTAACCAACAGAGCACTTTCTGTATTACCAGAACAAAACTAAAATTCAAACAATAACATGGCCCTTGGTATGGAAACAATTCTGCAGGTATATACCAATAAAATGAGGTGAAATGAGAACCCACGGCACAATGTCCAAAAAAGGCCAGCAGGATGAAGCTATAGCCAGCTAGCTATGCACCATAGGTGTCTGTACGGCCAGGTCAGAAGAATAACACGGCTAACATAAGGAGCGACACAACAGTTGCATATATAGACTAGTAGCAGTACTATGTGTGGCTTATTTAACAAGTCAAATAATTTTACTGTAGACAAGTTGCATATATAGACTAGTAGTAGTACTGTAATTTAACAGTGGCTAAAGCATACAAGAAACATATTGCAGTGTACTCTAGCCCAA
The DNA here is from genome assembly GCA_963921465.1 of Triticum timopheevii. NCBI lineage: Eukaryota > Viridiplantae > Streptophyta > Magnoliopsida > Poales > Poaceae > Triticum > Triticum timopheevii. The sequence continues at coordinate 77,171,881 of OY997266.1, read as the reverse complement.
ACGAATTCCCACCCATGCCTTGTTTCAGATTAGACACTTTCTTACAACTGAATTCCAGATACAATTGGTTTAAGCTCCATGTGTACTAATTAAGAAGGAGCCATATTCCTAGACCCTGAACCTTGAAGAAAGCGGTACAAAATAACTGAATACTGATCATAGAATGCACAAGGTGGTTACAGATCCAAGTGTTAACTGACAATTTCTCAATAAATTTTCTGTACAACAGCACAAGGTGGTTAACACAAAGGGGAAACAAAGAATTAACATGGCAGCAGAGCAAACCAATACAGCTTGCAACTAATAAGCACAAGATATTGCTTGGCAAATCAATTAAGCTCTGGTTAATTATTAAGCGCTGATAATTTCTTATTTGCACGTTCATGTTCATAAGCAAGTTCTAGTGTTCTACTGAACAATGACATGTCATTCGCTACGCATCTATACGTGAGACAAAAGTTGAAGGCAGGAAGCATGATGGATGGATGTATATGCGTAACTGAATCCAGGGGAAATGCCGGAAGGAGACGGAGGGCGTGACAGCGGTGTTCATGTGCGCGCCGGAGATGTGGCCGGTGGCGTAGATCACTGCGGTGACAATGAGGCCGCCGACGATGGAGTGGCTGAGCTGGGATACGCGCGTCACATCAGCGCCGTAGATGGACGTCGCCCCGCACATCACGAACACCAGCAGGAACGTCACCACCACCTCCAATATCACCTGCACACACGCAAGAACCCCTCAGACTGGATACTCGAACTTGTATCTTTGAACCCTATTAATCAACTTCAATTTGCAATTTTAACACTGTGCACGCGTCGACCAGAGGACGACCGGCGAGGTCCCCAAACGGAAGAGGAGCAACGGGAGAGGGAGGTGCCCAGGCACGTACCTTGGTGCGCGGAGCTGTCGCTGGAGAGCGGGGGGCGGAGAGGATGGCGCCACGATGTGCTCGCGGCCCTGCGCGATCCGCCGCTTGCACGCCGCTTACATAGCTTCGGAGACAAACGAGTGTGGCGGTGGCAGGGGACGTCGGACGCGCAGACGGTGGAGGATGTGGAGGCGGCGACTGCTCTGCTGCCACTACTGTCACGCTCGATCTGCTGCATAGCTGGGGTAGGGGGAGAAGGGGGCGGACGATCTGGTCGAAGGGGGCGGCTGATCTGGTCTGAGGGGAGGATGGAGCGGAAGGGACGGGGTCGCGGTGGTGTGCTAGGAGCCGCAGATTGCCGCCGGAAGTCGCCGGGATCGGCCGCCGTAGGTGGCGGCGGCGAGGAGTCGTGGGGAGAGAGAGATGGGGTTCGCGAGAGGATGGGGGTGTCGTGGGAGGTAGGGGAGACCGGAGACGGGCAATCAGGTCGCCAGTGGAGCAAGGTGGCTGCCAGATCGGCAGCGGTGGGAATCACGGAATGAGGGGCGGCCTCGATCAGATCTGGGGGAAGGGTGGGTGGGTGGGTTGTGGAGTTGGGGGAGGAGAGGGAGCGTGAGAAGGTGGAGAAGGAAGCGAGGGGCTGGCGGGGAGGGTGCGGCGTCGCGAGAAAGAAGACGGCGGGAAGGAAGGGGACGGGATCGAGAGGAGCTCCGCCGGATCGAGAAGGGCGCGATGGAGGAGAAGAGAGTGAGGGGAAGAAAGGAGGCGGGGGGTGGATGGAAAATGACCACAGAGCTAGGGTTTCGGGGTTAGTGTGGAAGGGCTGAGGACTACCGTTGGATCCCCGAGTATCCGACAGTGTCTGATGCACGATCCGCGTGAGATGTCCACGGACCAATCAAAAAGTAGTACCACGTTATGACCATTTAAATTGGTCGTGGTTGACTAAAAATAGCGTGTTAAAATCATATCAACTATTTTATGACCTGAAAATTCAAAAAGGAAATGGAAAACCTTCTCATTGTGTCACCAAGTGTGAATAAGTTTTTAGGAAAAATAACAAACATGAAATAAGATAAATATCTTTAAAAATGTGTCGTGAGAAATGAGTTTTTTGGCAAAAAAACATTTTCCATTTTCCGAGTGCCCAAAATGAGTTTTTTTGTGAAGGACCTACCATATATTTGTTTCAAAATTGTACCAAATCAATTTTATAAAATACTAGGACATATTTAATGCACAATCGACCAAATGGTCGGGTGTCAAAAGTTTCGAGCCACCTCTCGTGAAAAAGACAAATTTCCGCCGATTCAGTAGGAAGCGGGTAAATTTTGAACTGCAGCTGCCTCATAGTTTGCTCTTTATTTTTTCCAAAAAAAAATTCTAGGTAGATAGGTATCTATTTAATCACAGAAATATCAAAAGTTTTCCAAGATTCAACCATTAGCTAGGAACGGTCATTCCCGCCGTTTTGACCGCATTTTGAAACGGGCATAAAAAATTCAAAAAAAATCGAAAAATTGGAAACCTTCGCATTGTGTCATGATATGTGGCCAAGTTACCAGGAAAAATAACAAACTTGCAATACGGCAATTATTTTAAAAAAATGTTCTCAGAAATGAGCTATCATGCGTGAAGATTCATGGCTTTCAAGCCAAATGATCAATCTTATGGCCACATTCTTGGCATAGTTTGTTCAAATGATCTCATATTGTGCACAAGGGTGCATATTGGAATGGCAAACAATGTTGCCTAAGAAAGTTTTCTTTTTCTTTGGACAAAAGAACCATTTTCCATTTTTTGAGTGCCCAAAAGGAGGTTTTTTTGTGAAGGAACTACCAAATAATTGTTGCAAAATTGGACCAAATCAATTTTCTAAAATACTAGGACATATTTAATGCACAATTGACAAAATGGTTGGGTGTAAAAAGTTTTGATCCACCTCTCGTGAAAAGGACAAATTTCCACCGATTTAGCTGGAAGCGGGTCAAATTTGAACTGCAGCTGCCTCATAGTTTGCTATTTATTTTTTCCAAAAATAATTTCTAGGTACATAAGTATCTATTTAATCAGAGAAACACCAAAAGTTTTCCAAGATTCAACCACTAGCTAGGAACGGTCAAGCCCGCTGTTTTGACCGCATTTTGAAACGGGCATAAAAAATTCAAAAAAAATCAAAAAATTGGGAAACCTTCGCATTGTGTCATGATATGTGGCCAAGTTACCAGGAAAAATAATAAACTTGCAATACGGCAATTATTTTAAAAAAGTGTTCTCAGAAATGAGCTATCATGCGTGAAGATTCATGGCTTTCAAGCCAAATGATCAATCTTATGGCCACATTCGTGGCATAGTTTGTTCAAATGATCTCATATTGTGCACAAGGGGGCATATTGGAATGGCAAACAATGTTGCCTAAGAAAGTTTTCTTTTTCTTTGGACAAAAGAACCATTTTCCATTTTTTGAGTGCCCAAAAGGAGGTTTTTTTGTGAAGGAACTACCAAATAATTGTTGCAAAATTGGAACAAATCAATTTTCTTAAATACTAGGACATATTTAATGCACAATTGACAAAATGGTTGGGTGTAAAAAGTTTTGATCCACCTCTCGTGAAAAAGACAAATTTCCACCGATTCAGTTGGAAGCGGGTCAAATTTGAACTGCAGCTGCCTCATAGTTTGCTATTTATTTTTTCCAAAAATCATTTCTAGGTACATAAGTATCTATTTAATAAGAGAAACACCAAAAGTTTTCCAAGATTCAACCACTAGCTAGGAACGGTCAAGCCCGCCGTTTTGACTGCATTTTGAAACGGGCATAAAAAATTCAAAAAAATCAAAAAATTGGGAAACCTTCGCATTGTGTCATTATATGTGGCCAAGTTCCCAAGAAAAATAACAAACTTGTAATACGGCAATTATTTTAAAAAAGTGTTCTCAGAAATGAGCTATCATCTCTGAAGATTCATGGCTTTCAAGCCAAATGATCAATCTTATGGCCACATTCGTGGCATTGTTTGTTCAAATAATCTCATATTGTGCACAAGGGTGCATATTGGAATGGCAAACAATGTTGCCTAAGGAAGTTTTCATTTTCTTTGGACAAAAAAACCATTTTTCATTTTCCGAGTGCCCGAAAGGAGGTTTTTTTGTGAAGGAACTACCAAATAATTGTTGCAAAATTGGACCAAATCAATTTTCTGAAATACTAGGACATATTTAATGCACAATTGACAAAATGGTTGGGTGTAAAAAGTTTTGATCCACCTCTCATGAAAAAGACAAATTTCCACCGATTCAGCTGGAAGCGGGTCAAATTTGAACTGCAGCTGCCTCATAGTTTGCTATTTATTTTTTCCAAAAATCATTTCTAGGTACATCAGTACCTATTTAATCATAAATACATAGTTTGGTGATGATACGTCGAGGTTTGGGCGGTGGCCGAGGGCCCCATATCTAGAGCGCGTAAACTCGCATGCCCGCCGCGTGGTCACCGCGTGAACGTGGCGTTGCCATGTGTTCTGGGTGGCCTAGACATATCTAGTGGGTTGGGCACTCCCCAGGTTGGTGCTTGGAATAAAATTACAACATAAGATTCTCACGAGGAGACCGATCGATGCTCAAACATGAATTAGCAGCCAAGTGTTTGATTAGCGGTACGGGAAATGCACATGGCCAATGGGCGTGAGTTTTGGCTGAGGATGATCGTCTACTAAGGAGAATGTCTTCACAAATTTTGAGCTCAAAAGGAGGATCCTAGGTGGTACTTGCTTTGCAAAGTACCACGCTGGACAAAAATATGAATGTTGAAGCTGGGCTCAAATAATGAATGGAGTGAGCTGAAATTTTGTGAAGGATGGTTATTTGGGCATAGGAAAGCATTGTAGAAAATTGATACCATTTGGACATGCCAAAGTAGTACTTCCTTCACAATGCTCTTCTATGGACAAAAACTTGGGAAAACTAGTGAGAGAGATTGGATGAATGAAATGAGCTCAAAATTGGTGTAGGTAAGTTACTTAGGTATGATCATGCTCTGGTAAATTTTCAGATCATTTGGGTAAGCCTAGCTAGTACTTACTTCACAAATCTTCTCTCGAGGTAGAAACTTTGGAAATTTCCCGAGAAAGATTTACTAGGAAAATTGAGCTGAATATTATCATGTGGCAATGATTTGGGTATGGAAGAGTGTCCGAAAAGTTTGAGGGTAATAGGAGGGGTCTATATAACACTTGCTTTGCAACGTGCCAATTTGGCCATAAAATATAAATTGAATATGGGCTCACATAGATGATTTGATTGAGCTGCAATTTGTAGGAGGGTGATAATTTGGACATATGAAGGAACTGTATAAATTTCATGTCATTTAGAGATATAAAAAAGGTACTTCCTTCACAATGCTTCTAGGTGGACAAAAACTTTGGAAATTTGCCGAAGAAGATTTGCTTGGCAAATGGAGCTGAATTTTGTCATGCGGTAATGATTTGGATAGGAAAGAGTGCCCAAAAATTCCGAGGGCAATCAAGAATATATAAATAGCACTTCCTTCATAAAGTGTTGTTGTGAACAGAATAGGAAAATGAATATTGTTGAATTAGTTTTGAACTAGGCAAGGAAGGATTTTTACATATTTGATGAAGATATGCCCCAAAGAATTTATGAGATTTTTTTGGGAATTTTGGGAATGATAAAAATATAGGTTGCTTCACAACCTAGGGCAAAAACTGCCACATGGACATGACACATAGGCAAAACTGATGAGATGGCGCCTAGTCATCACAACCCACCACAATCTACAAGGCTATGACCATCTATATTGGTCATTAACAACTAGAAATAAGGCAGCGGACTAGCACTGTTTGCTTTGTGACCATTTCGTGTAAGGAAATTACGACCTTTCTGACCAAAATGGTCGCAATGGTTTAGGGTTTGGAGCCCCCTGAATAGCTTTTGACCAATTGGTCTAAAATGGTCATAAATTTATGACCAATTCTTTGAGGGTCACTGACAGAAAGTCATAAGTTGACATATTTCTTGTAGTGTGAGCGTGGCGTTCTCGAGCTCCTCTTCCCTTGCACCGGACATAGGGGAGAAACCCCTTGAATGGGGGTAAAAATACCCCCATATGTCGAGCTGGCCAAAGCCGCAGGCGGTGGGTTTTGTAACCCCGCCGTCGTTGAGCCAAGGATGAGACGGTCTGACTCAGGTGGCGGCGGTGGTGCATTGGCCCGTGGTGGCGGCGGTGGTGCATTGGCCCGTGGTGGCGGCATCGTGCAGAGCGTGAACAATGTCCGGAGTGCTGCCGCAAGATCCCGACCGGAAGACGGGAAGCTGGCAACCCACCGCTTCCGGATGGGGTTGCTACCGGCCATGGTGGGAGGGGGGCGACAGTGGCTGCCATTGGAGACGCTGAAGAGACAATGAGGGGGGAGAGAGCGACTGTGTGTGAACTGCAATGGGAGGTGACTGCAGAGAGCACAGGGAGTTATGAGATGTCCCGTCGTCTCCTGCACTTCCCCACCGTGCAGCCGCTCGCCACGCGTGGCTCGAGCGGACCTGACTCTAAAAAACGGCCGAATTGGCCGTTTCTCCAAATGAAGGCGCGAAGCTGCTTTGAGGTTCGTGTGGGCCAGAAAACACATGCAGCCTAGGCAACCAAACAGACAGATCTCATCCCGCGCGGGCTTGACTGAGGGAAATGTAGTCTACCAAACGCGTTCTTAAACGCCTATTGGCATATAACCCCTTGGTATATTTTTTAGAACTTCCTTTTTCTTTTTAGAAATGGCAAAGATTCCATTTAGATAACCCCTTCTCTTTATTCTCGCCATCTAGAACCCTCACTCTTCGTGATCCTTGAATCTGCTAAGCCGCACCAAATCTCCTCACCGCATCTCCTCCACCATGCGATGGCAGCGCTCCACCACGCTACGATATTGCCGACGAGGCGCTGCCCCCACGCAACATCAACCCGGCGGCCGCGCTGCTCCGATGTGACGACGATCCGGCAGCCTCGGTTTTGCCCAACGCGACGCTGCCGCATCTGGCTGGCGGTGACTCGGTGGCCGCGAAGCTGCCGCACTTGACCGCGACCCGACGGCCTTGGCGCTGCTCGACGAGATGGGGACCTAGCAGCCTAGGCGATGCTTGCCCGTGGAAGCTGACTGGATGTGGCAAGGTTGCTGTGGCTGACTGGATGTGGCAAGGTTGCTGTGGCTAGGGCCGGACGTACGAGCGAGCATTTTAGCTCGGCTCGAAGCTCGTTCTAGCTCGGCCCGACAACTAAAAAGGACGAGCCGAGCTGGAAATATAGGCCCGTTCAGCGACCGAGCCGAGCCTGTTTTCGCTCGGTCCAGCTCGGTGGCCCGTTTCGTCGCACACTCAAATTTTAAGATTCCGCAGCCCAGCGCTACACGAGCAGGCCAAGCCCAATACAAAGCAAAGCCCTTTTCTCTGACCTACACGAGCAGCACGCACTCACGCACCCCATCCAGAACCATCCCCGCCGCCGCCGCCGCACACATCGGTCGCCCCCATCCTCCCTCCTTGCAATCTCTTCTTCTTCCCGCCGCCATCCATCGATCTGCCATTCTCTTTCCAAGCAAGATGAGGAGGGGGTGACGTTGTGGCGGCGCTGGGCAACATGCCGACAACATGACCCCGCTGGACGCCGCGCCTACGCATGCCGTCGTCGGCGCGCACGCATGCAGGCATGACATCGCCGTCGAGCCCACGCACGCACGCCGGTGCTCGCGTGCTACACACCCACGTCCTTCTCTGCTCCTAGTCGTCCCCAACGTTGGCCGCTGCGTTACCGAAGCCGCGCCGCCACACTGCCCACGTCGCTTGCCGTCCCGTCACGAGCCGCTCGGGCTGGACCGAGTCAGTGAAAAAACGAGCCGAGCCACCCATATGCAGCTCGTTGGTTTCACGAGCCGAGCCGAGCCGAGCCGCTCCAGAGCGAGCTAAAGCGTGGCTCGGACCTAACTCGGCTCGGCTCGGCTCGTGTCCAGCCCTAGCTGTGGCTGACTGAGACTGAATGTGGCAAATTGTCAATGTTGTTCTAACTGAAGCAGAGTAGCAGACAATATTGTTGATGCACTAACGCCAGTGGCACTTTGCTTTGGCATTGTGATGTACGCATGCACCTGATCATGTAAACTCTATGGTGGCTAGCGATTTAGTGCTTTGGAGCATTGTCTTCAGTTCCTTCTGGTGCCCAAGCCTTGTTGCTTTGGTCATTGACCTATGCACAGAGTTTTCCCTCTACTCTTTGCTGTAGTAAATTCACATACTACTCTTCTAAATTCCACCCAAATGATGGTCCAAATTCCAATACAATCCATGGATGTATGATACTGAGATTTGGTCCTTTTCTATTTTGTGGTCGTGAATTGGTTGAGATATTTCCCAATTTGTTAAATCTTGTCATGTATCAGGTATAAATCATGTAGATGTTTATACAAGCCAAATTCTCATGATAGTCCCAATACATTTATACCTGATCCATGATAGTCAAACATTCTAAATGTGTACTCTTGTTGTAATTTTTGTACAAACCATTTTTTTTTTTTGAAATGAAAGGGGTTCCCCCCCCCCCCCCCCCCCCCCCCCCAACTTTTTATTGAAAGCCAAAGCAAACCAACACGCACAGACTGTTAAACAGCGCTCGGTAACAGCCTAAGAGTAGCTGCAAACATTCAGGTTCAGAGAAGGTCGCTTCGCTACAACTACAAGTGCGTGAGCAGAAACATGACAACATTCAGATTCAGGGGAAGAATCGAAGATAAATTGGTCACTGTGCGTTCTATATGCTGAGAGTCATCTTCTTAACATGATAACTTGGCTGCGCAAACAATCAAAGAATGCAACAACAACTCATTGATCAAAAGCAACCAAGATCCAGCCTAAGACTACAAGAACATCTTGTGCGACAGATTGCTGTTTAACACGACGAACCAAATTAGTTAAATCTTGTCATGGATCAGGTATAAATCCTGTAGACGTTTATACAAACCAAATTCTAATGATAGTACAGAGTGTGAAGAACCCAAAATCCCAGCATATTCCTTACCGCAGTTAAAATGTTAAATCTTGTCAGTATCCAACTCTTCAACTGACAGCGCACATTCACAATGAATCAGTGGAGTACAGATTTAGAACATTTTACTAGTTTATGTGCAACTGCATATCAAAACAGCAGATTCACATACAGCAAAGATTCTAGTTCAGAGAAGGTCTTTCACTACAACTACAAGTGCGTCTGCAGAAACATGACAACATTCAGATTCACAGGAAGAATCAAAGATAAATTGGCCACTGCGTGTTCTATATGCTGAGAGTCATCTTCTTAACACGATAAACTGGCAGCGCAAACAATCAAAGAATGCAACAACAATTAATTGTTCAAAAGCATCCAAGATTCAGCTAAGACTACAAGAACGTCTTGTGTGTTTAACACGACGACGAACGGATCAGATACGCCACTGACGCGGATGTACCACAAGCTCTCGCGGAGCGACCGGCTGCGCTGCCCCGGCGATGGTAAGCTTTAGCCGCAGCCCACGGGCGCGCTCCTCCAACACTCCGAAGTCAACCAGCAGCATCTGCTGGAACGGCTTCAGCTGCCTGTGCTTCTTCTTCTCCGCAATCCAGTTGCCCTCGGCTCGCGCCTATGCGCGCACCGCCTCCATACGATCGAATAGAATCCGTACCTCACGACCCACGTCGACCATCCGCGCGTAGGTGTCGACCAGCTCTGCACGTAGGATCTCGGCGGGCTGGAGGAGGTTGGCCTCCGCCGCGACAGGAAGCTGCCCGCCCTCAGCCACGGCGGGGGCGGGTGGGAGGGCGCCACCCTCGTGCTCGGCCTCCGCTGGGCCAAGGATTGCGCCGCCCTCGGCGACGGCGGGCAGGAGGAGGGCGGCCTCCGCCGCAGCAGGAACCTCGCCGCCCTCGGCGACGACTGGTGGTAGGGCGCCGCCCTCTCGGTCTCGCTGGTTCTCCGGTGTGCCGGATGGCGGCTCCTCGGCGCCTGCGGCAGCCCCGCCACGCTGCCCCTTCGCTCCTCCTCTCCGTGCCCGTCGGCGTCGCAGAACGACGAGGGCATGGACCACGTCCCCCGCCGCGCCATGGCGCTCCGCCTCGGCAGGAGAGAGGCGGATGTGGAGACGAATCAATCCGCGGCGCTCCTCCGCGGGCTGCGACGGCAGAGCCCCTATGGCCTGAAGGGCGGCGACTCTGATGTGCCCCACATCGGAGCCATCGGCCCCGACGACGGGCGCCCAGGCTGTCCCGAGCAGGCTCTTCCCGCGCAAGACCGGGACCCAGAGCTTGCGGGGGTCGACGCCAAGCGGGGCGTGGTGGCGGCGTCGATCGGGCCGCCGCGCTCCCGCACGGAGCTCCGCGCCGCGGTGCCTGCCGCGGAGGAGGTGCTGACGCGCGGCGGCGCGAGGCGGGGCAAAGGTGACTGCGTGCGGCGAGGAGGAGCTGGCGCTTGCACGGCGCCGAGCGGCAGCGGGTGCGGGCGGGGCGGGGCGGGGGAAGCATGCCGGCGAGGAAGAGGACGCGGCAGAGCGGGCGCGGCCGCGGCGGCGCGGCGGCCTGGATGGGCAGGGCGGAGGCGGTGGCGGTGGGGTTCCATGGCGGCAGGCGGTTGGGTTGCTGTTATCTTTGCTACAGGAGGAGATGGCCGGCGTGGGGAGCTTTATATATACTAGGTGGCGGTGAGGCAAGCCGTTGGTTTGGCGGTTGGCTTAGGCGGGAAGGTGGGAGGGGCGCCGATGCTCATTCTCGTTCTTGTTTCCCCCACGAGAGCACGGAGGCAAGCGCCGGCCAAACTCGCTCACTTTATTGATATATCAAAGAGTATGAACATCAGGAATTGAACTCCCTTGCAGTCATCAGGATTTCTCGCACGATACTTGTGCGTTTTCCTCCAGCTGCTTGATTGATTGATTGATTTCTTGAACCACTTCTTTGCAATCTGATGCAACAATTATATTGCTCAAAGTCAAATCCTTTGCTATGGTAACACCTCTCAGTTGGTAAATGATTTCATGCCGCTATGGAGGATCATTGTTGTGGCAGGAACTACCTTTCTCACGCGGATCAAAGTGATCAAATCAGATGGAAATTCATTGCCACGGACGACTACATGACAAGTTCTACATACAAGCATTACAACTGCAAGATTTAATCCATGGCCAGAACCAAAACTACAAAAAACAGTTCTGGAAGGCATGGGCACCCGAGCCATCATCATGCTCATCTATTGGGAGATATGGCAGCACGGAAACTGCTACACTTTCAAAAAAAAAAAAGATCCATGTTGAACGGGGGATCATCGATGCAATCCGAAGAACTATGGAGCAACGGAGAATGGCGGGTGCAGCTTGCCTACTGAGCCCCTTTAGGGACAATGTTGCGACATAAACAACATATTACCAGCAGGGGTTTTTATACCCCTCTTTTGTTCTTCTTTTTGTTAACTCTCTTTGCCTATGGCATCACCGATCATCTGATCATCCCATGTTTTTCATCCACTCTCTGATAAATCAACGAAAAGCCAACATGTGTTGGATCTTTCAAAAAAAAAACCCTCTGCTAACGCCAAAGCTATGAGAGTGGCAGGTTCAATCACACCCTGACAATGTGGCCGACACCCCAAGATATTTACCGTCCGAGTCCATGCAAACAGCGCCAAACGAGCTAGTTTTCGAGGGGTTTGGATCCTCTGCAGTAGCACACCGTGCAGTATAGGAGGTGAAGGAGATCGATGTGTTCTCGGTTAGATGATTTCCCTTTGCTGCTCACTGCTTTCTTTGGTTTTGCAACTTCCAATCCTTGTAGATATCGCGTGATGAATTTGTATGTCGCATAAGGGCTTTGAAATACCTGTTCATGTGTGGCCTTCCATTGCGCATGCCATATCGCTCATACGGTTACAAGAATTGTCACAAAATCCTTGTGAGGCATTGACTCCACCAACGTGGATATCCAACGTTTTGCCTTAGGTTCAACAATGTTGTTCCTAGCTTCTACCATGTCCTGATCATGTAAGGCCCAAATTAATCGGGCCATGTTGCAGTGTAGCAAATAATGCATCCACGAGTCCTCCATGTTGCAAATCAAACAATTGCTCACAGGCGACACGTTGCGGTTATGTACTAGATCGGCTCTGGGCAAAGATTGCATAGCCAGCCATCATAAGATTTTTTTTTTTTACCTTAGACGGGACTTGAACTTTCCACATGCTAGCCGACGCCTTCTCCTCTTATTTTCTATTTGAGGTCTCCGATCTGCAATATCCTATTGGACGCACACTGCTTCAAAATGTCGGCAGTTCGCACAGACCTTGGGGAGCAAGCGATTACCTGGGCTAGCCCATTTAACGTTGTTGCTTTCCTGTTTTGGGAACCATCTAGAGTTTCCCAGTCAGTTTTCCTGGTTTTGGGAACCTTCTCCTGAACCATTTTTCTGTTTCTTTTTGGTTTTTTCTGTTTATTTTTCTTTTGTTGTTTCTTTTTTTTCAAGTTTATTTTTCTTTTTTAAGAGTTCATAGTTTTTGAAAATTATTTGGAAACTTAAAAAAGTTCGTGCTTTCAAAAAACTTTCAACGTTTTTAAAAATCGTCGTGTTTTAAGAAATTGTTCATAAATTCAAAAAACGTTTGCATTTTTTAAAAATTTGTTCAGTAATTTCAGAAAATTTCCTTTTTCAAAAAACAATCGGAATATTTTTCAACAATTATTCAGAAAAATTTTATTCAATTTATCAGAATTTTTTTAAATAATGACCGGGATTTCAAAAAATGTTCCTGTTTTCAAAACTTATTCACATATTCAAAAACTGTTCTTGTATTAATTTTTCGTTCATGTGTTCATAAAATTTCCACATTTCAAATTTGTTTGTGATTTTCAGAATTGTTCTCCATTTCAAAATTTGTTTGAAAATTCAAAATATGTTCGTTATTTCGTAAAAAATCATTATTTCACAAAATGTATGTTTTTTATTTTTATTCACAAATTAAGAAAAATCTTTCCGCTTTCCTAAATTATTCACAATTTCAAACAAATGGGAATTTCGAAATACATTCCAGCAATCCAAGTTTGTTCACAAATTTAAGAAATGCTCATGTTTTTTAATATTGGTCGAAATTCAATTTTTTGGGGAATTTGAAAAACTGTTCACTATTAACTTTTCTCCACCAATTGAAAAATTGGGACTTTCCAAAAAATGTCCCGCTTTCCAAATTTGTTCACATCATCAAAATGTTCATGTTTTTCAAAATTTGACCCTGAATTCCATAAATGTTTGGGGGAATTGAAAAAATGTTCACGTCTTGAAAATTTTGTTCATAATTTTGAAAAATGTTCGCGCTTTCAGTTTTTTGTTTCTGTTTTTCAATTATTATTATTTTTGCATTTTCAAGAAATTCTTCTTAGTTTCAAAAAATGTGTCGTTTTCATTTTGTTCATTTTTTGAATTTATTTATATTCCCAAAAATGATTGAAGTTTTACTTTTTTTGCTCTGAAATATGAAAATGTCTGCGTTTTAAAACATATTAACTTTTTTTTGAAAAGAAAATCACGTTTAAAATTTTGAAGATAATTATAATTCTATTTCGGCTTATGTTCATATAAGGCGGACTGCCATTTTATGTACGAAATCACAGGAGTTAAGGTTGCTATTAGTGTTGTTCACTTGCAGCAGGTCATCTGTATGATCGTTGCCACTGTGGTATGTTTCTTTAAGTATGTGGCTGCTATCCTAACACGAGAAGTTGACCGTTGCAGTGGCTAGCACAATGCGCCACCGACTACGAAGTCGCAGGATCGATTCACAGCTCAAGCACTCCCTCTTTTTTGAGTGCAGAGGTCCGCTCCGATCACCCATCAAGCTAGGCCTTGTGACGCAACTAATGAGCATCATGTATGCAGATTGTGCGGTAAAGATGTTGTTCTTTTTGTGGTTCCACGACTACAAGTCCTTGAATATGGACTTGTATGTTTTGTTGTTGTCCTAATTACAAATCCACCCTCAACATGCAACCATTTTTGGTGGAGGGGGCAACATTTTTGTCCTAGTTGCAACTCCACCCTGAACATGCAACTGAGACTGCCTTTTTTTAATTGCAAGTCCAGGCTCAATATGCAACTGGGGGTTGACCCATTTTTGTCCCTAATTGAAATACCACCCCCAACATGCAATTTGGAGGTTCGAGTTGCAAGCCCATCCTTGATATGCAACCGAGGCCCGGGCCATTTTTTGTCCTAGTTGCGAGCCCACCATGAACACGCAACTGGGGGTCCGAACTTTTTTCCTCTCAGTTGCAACTCTACATCCGACATGCAATTGCAGCAGGCTGCCATTTTTCTTGTCCCAGTTGCAACTCCAAGATGAAGAGGAGCAGGAATTGAACTCCCTTGCAGTCATTAGGATTTCTCGGACGATATACTTGTGTGTTTCTCTCCAGCTGCTTGATTGATGTCTTGAACCACTTCTTTGTAGTCTGATGCAGCAATTATATTGCTCAAAGTCAAATCCCTTGCTATGGTAACACCTCTCAATTGGTAAATGATTTCTCGTCGCTATGGAGGATCATTGTTGCGGCAGGAACTACCTTTCAGGTGGATCAAAGTGATAAAATCAGATGGAAATTCACTGCCACGGTCGACTACAAAGCAACTTCTACATACAAGCATTACAACTGCAAGATTCAATCCACAGCCAGAACCAAAACTACAAAAAAAACTGTTCTGGAAGGCATGGGCACCCGAGCCATCATCATGCTCATCTATTGGGAGATATGGCAACATGGAAACTGCTACACTTTTTTAAAGAAGGTCCATGTTGAACGGGAGATCACCAATGAAATCCGAGGAACTATGGAGCAATGGAGAATGGAAGGTGCAGCTTGCCTACTGAGCCCCTTCAGGGACAATGCTGCGAGATAAACAACATGTTACCAATAGGGGTTTTTATGCCCCTCTTTTGTTCTTCTTTTTGTTAAACTCTCTTTGCCTATGGCATCACCGATCATCTGATCACCCCATGTTTTTCATCCGCTCTCTGATAAATCAATGAAAAGCCAACAAGTGTTGGTCTTTCAAAAATCAGTGCTCTGCTAACGCCAAAGCTTTGAGAGTGGCAGGTTCAATCACACCCTGACAATGTGGCTGACACCCCAAGATATTTACCGTTGGAGTCCCTGCAAACAGCGCCAAACGAGCTAGTTTTCGAGGGGGTTTGGATCCTCTACAGTATCGCACCATGCAGTATAGGAGGTGAAGGAGATCGGTGTGTTCTCGGTTAGATGATTTCCCTTCGCTGCTCGCTGGTTTCTTTGCTTTTGCAACTTCCAATCCTTGTAGATATCGCGTGATGAATTTTTATGTCACATAAGGGCTCTAAAATACCTTTTCATGTGTGGACTTCCATTGCGCATGCCATATCGCTCATAGGGTTACAATAATTGTCATAAAATCCTTGTGAGGCATTGACTCCACCAACCTAAATATCCAATGTTTTGCTCTGGTTTAGCAATCTTGTTCCTAGCTTCTACCATGTCCTAATCATGTAAGGCCCAAATTCATCGGGCCATGTTGCAGTGTAGCAAAGAATGCATCCACGAGTCGTCCTTGCTGCAAATCAAGCAATTGCTCACAGGCGACATGTTGCGGTTATGTACCAGATCGGCTGTGGTCAAAGATTGCAAAGCCAGCCGCCATAAGATTTTTTGACCTTAGACGGGACTTGAACTTTCCACATGCTAGGCCACGCCTTCTCCTCTTATTTTCTATTTGAGGTCTCTGATCTCCCATCAAGCCAGGCCTTGTGACGCAACTAATGAGCATCCTGTATGCAGATCATGCGCTCAAGATGTCGTTCTTTTCATGGTTCCCTCACCAAAAGTCCTCAAATATGGACCTGTGTTTTTTTGTCCTAATTATAAATCCACCCTCAACATGCAACCATTTTTCGGTGGAGGGGGGCAACATTTTTGTCCCAGCTGCAACTCCACCCCGAACATGCAACCGAGTCTGCTTTTTTTGGTTGCAAGTCCAGCCTCAATATGCAACTAGGGGTTCAACCCATTTTTGTCCCCAGTTGAAATTTCACCCCAACATGCAATTTGGAGGTTCCGGTTACAAGACCATCCTCGATATGCAACCGAGGCCTGGCCCAGTTTTTGTCCCAGTTGTGAGCCCACCATGGACACACAACTCGGGGTCTGAACCTTTTTCTCCCAGTTGCAACTCTACCTCCGGCATGCAATTGCAGCGTGCAACACCCCCAGTGTCATGCTACAATGACCTCATACTAATGGTGCCATGTCATCAAGTTCAACTAAGCCAAATTGCCATTTGATAAAAATCAAAGCCATTTTCAAATTTAAAATTAAAGTCAAATAAATTATTTATTCAAACATGAAAACAAAAATGTTCATTATGCGGAGAATAATTCTTAAATAATTATGGTGGAGAAATCAACATTTTATAAAGTGCTTAAGTTCCCAAAAACATTTAAAGAAGAGGCCAAAACAACAATTTAAATGCTTTTTAAATTATAAAAATTCTAAACTAATTTAAATAAGTGCCAAACTTTTTGTGGCAGTGGTCTAATTTGCTATACTAATTAAGGTGCAAGTGTCATATTTTTATAAAACTAAATTACTATTGAAAGTAAAACAAAACAAAAACTACTTAAAGAAAACAGTAAAGAATTAAATAAATAAACAAAATAATAGGAAAAGGGGTAAGTGACGTTGTGCACTTACCGGCCTGGCCAGCACAGTGCGGCCCAGCCCACGTCGCCCAACCTTTTCTTCAACCTCCTGCTCCTTCCCATCGCGCTGGAGCTCGCTCGCCCGTTCCCGCGTCGATATCCACACGTCGGTCATCCACCGGCCCGACGCGTGGATAAGGACACCCTGGCGCCGTAGGCTAACCATAGCGCCCTTCCCCTCTCTCTTCCTTCCTCCTCACGCCGCAACTCTCTCCCGAGCGCACACCCGTCACTGCCGTCACCGTGCCTTCCTCGTCCCCGTGGCGTCCGGCCACTGGTAGCAGTTCCAAGACGTCTAGGAGGACCGCCGGGCTTGCCTCTGTCGTCTGCAACACCAGATCGTCGTCGGGGAGCCCCTGCATCGCCGCCATCACCTTGTTCCCCACCTCCTCGGCCGTCGTCGATCCACTGCGAACACCACCGCTCCGACGCCTCTCCAGCTTCCCCAAGGCCTTCCTTGAGCTCCGCTGTGAGCACCACTTTGACTCCCTCTCTTTCTGTTCTCCCGGGGGCCCTCTACCTAACTGGCCCCGCCGCCATGCTCCGGCTGCTGCCATGGTTGCAACACACGAGTCGTGCACGCTCCCGAGCCCCCGCGCGGGCCACTGGCGCGCTCTAGGGCGCGTGCCACACCTAACCGAAGCCCCAGCTAACCCCCTAACCTCTCCCGTTGCATTTCTGACACAGGTCCGACTCCGTCCGTAGCCTGCCATTGCCGCCGCGGCCACCTCCGAGTCACCCGTCACCGCAGTTCGAAGCGGAACATCGCTCCCGTCCTGTAGAGCCTAGCTAGGCACGGTCCAAATGGACGGCGGAATCGGCCGGACGGCCATCACCGGCGTTCGGCCTCGCCGCAGGTGACACTGCTGGCGTGGCACGTCGTTAGCCACTGACAGCCCCCATAATTACCCCCTGGGTTTATGACAAATGGGACCCACACCCAAATTAACCCCGTTTTATTTAGGCACAAACTAATCTAACCTAATGACCTGCTGACAGGTGGGTCCTTCCCCCTTTTAATTAATCCACGTTTTAATTTATCATGTTTAACACTGCAGTCACTGACAGGTGGGGCCATCTACTATTCAAGTGGATAAGGTTGATCCAGTCAGCCTTTGTTGTCTTGGCCATTGAGCCAGTCAACAGGGCCCACTATCAACCACGGTGTGCACTGCTGTGTGCACATAGGAATTATTCTTTTATTTTTCTGAATTAAGTAAATTTCAGAAAAAATCGGAAAATTGAAAAATCATATAATTAATTCGTAAGTCAGATGAAAATAATTTATATATGAAAGTTGCTCAGAAAAATCTAACGAATCTAAATGTGCAATCCGTTCATCTGTCACATGCCTTTAGCATGATGAACATGGATCATTTCCCTCCGATTCATCTGTCCGCAAAATGCCAAATGCCGGGAAAGCATTCCCAGATGTTTTCTCGCTTTGTCTGTATCGTGTAGCCCTGTGTTAGGTCACCCCTAGAATGCACATTGCCATGTCATACATCGTGATGCACTTGCTTGCTTTATATTTATTGTTTCTTCCCCCTCTTCTCTCCGATAGACACCGAGACGGACGCTGCTCGAGAGTATGACTACACCTCTGACGTTCAGCCACTCTCAGCAGAGCTTCCAGGCAAGCAAAACCTTCTTGATCATTTCTATGTCGCCCATTCCTTCTCTCTCATGCTTGCATTAGATTTTGCTAATGTTGTTCGTTTGTACCTTTTCTGATGCATAGCCTGATTTTGTAACCTGTTATTGTTAGCTACCTGCTTATCCTATATGCTTAGTATAAGTAGGTTAGTGATCCACATGTGATCCCTCACCTTGTCCCTGCTACCCCCGCTTTATGACCGATGGCTCGATCAACGTGATCGACGTCCAGAGTCCGACACATCATCTCACACACCCTTAGTTGTACGACTCTGCAAAGCTGCTATCGAGTGTCGAGGGTGATACCTCATAACGCACTCATGATGATATCTTTGTAGTGTAGCTAATCGGTCATGGATTATGAAGGGTGATTCCTTCTTCACCACTCCCGATAACAACTCTGTCGTGCAACACCTCACACTAATTTGAATATGGACTACATACGAATGAATATAGACGTATTTTAGAGTGTAGATTCACTCATGTTGCACCGTATGTAGTCCATATTAGAATCTCTAAAAAGACTTATATTTAGGAACGGAGGGAGTAAGTAATAAGGAACAATTGTCATGTATTTAAGTTATCATGCTATTTTTGTTCCTCTAACCTTCTTCCCACATGCACTAGAAGGAAAAAAGGCACATGTCATCCTAGATTGTCTAACTTTGTTCCCACATGCACTAGAAGGAAAAAAGGCTCATGTCATCCTGGATTCTCTCAAATTTAAAAATAAAAAAACATTATGTAGCTAAAAAAATCCGCCGAATCCAAAATCGGTGGGTATGCATGGGTGGTGATGGAGTCATGTACCTAGGGTAGGGTCATAGACCTGATCTAAGTAACCTGCCCAAGGACACCCTTAGAAGAGATCACCTTCCAATCGACCTACGACGAACTCACTCGACTGACTTGAAGGACTCGACCACGAAGACTCACTCAACCACCAGAAGGTCAAGAAGCACTCTGCACTGCAACGGTCTATAATTAAGTAGACTTTATGATAGTTAAGACACTTTATGTGGGGCGTTACCAGTAACGCCCCGGACTTAATGTACCTTAAACCCTTCATTACGTGGGTTGGCTGGGGTCGTGGCGCACTCTATATAAGCCACCCCCCTCCACAGGCAGAGGGGTTCGCACTCCTGTAACTCATATACACATAATCCACTCGACCGCCTCCGGGCTCCGAGACGTAGGGCTTTTACTTCCTCCGAGAAGGGCCTGAACTCGTACATCTCTTGTGTTTACAACCTCTCCATAGCTAGGACCTTGCCTCTCCATACCTACCCCCCACTCTACTGTCAGACTTAGAACCACGACAGTTGGCGCCCACCGTGGGGCAGGTGTTTTAGCGATTTTGTGGAGAAGTTGCGATTCTTCCGAGTACTTTCATCATGGTGGCTGCTGGAGTTTTGGTCGAAGGTCGCGAGATCCGTCTCGGCGCTCTTACCTTCGTCGCCGACGACTCCGCCTGGCTCCAGGAGGCCCCACTCGACGTTGATGCGCTCCCCGTCCGCGGTGCAACGCATTTTCGCGCATGTGTCCGCGGCGTTCTGCTGCGACAACCTCGACCCTGTATCGGTCGACTCCCCTATCGACCACCCTCCCGGTCTCCCGCCAGCGCCAGCGCTCTGGTCGGTCGAGGCTTCAGCGGTGGGTGAGACACGCGGTGGCTCGCCAGACGGCCACCACCCAAGTTGCGGCAATCGAGCCCGACGAATCTCTCTACGGCCTGTTCGATATGTCGACTGGCTCCGTAGAGACTGCATCCGAATGCGATAGCAGTGATCCAGCGGCGGAAATCTTGATGGTCAACAGGCCTCGCAGTCTGCCTGGCTTCGCCCATGATGGCGGGGCAGGCGGCGGAGACGACCCCGCACGAGACCACGAAGAGTACCAGCCCGAGCCACTCGACTCTCTGCAAAGAGAGGAACTTCGCCGCAGGAACATGGATGCCCTGCATGCTCCCATCGCAGGAGAAACCCCCGAGGCTCGTGCCTTGGAGGAGGCACGTTTGGCCAATTTGGCCGAACGTGCTCGCTTGGAGAATTTTCAGCGAGCACTCGACGAGCGCGCGCGGCAACGAGTTCCCGACGCCAATCAACGTCAACTCTTCCCGCCGACTCAGGTATATCAAACCCCAATCCAGAATTTAGCAGCTGCGACCCGTATAGCAGAGTCCATCCAGCCCTCTCAGTCGGAAGCTGGCAGAGGCTTGATGCAGATCAGGGATTTGCTCCGGGCAGCAGGAGACCAGAATTCAGCCGTGTCGCAGTTGCGGAGCAGAATTCACAGTCGATCCGTCACTGCGAATACGGTTCAGTCGGCTCACAGTCCCAGATCGCCTCCGCGGCGAGAAGGGCGCGAGAATCGGCGGGACCAGTATGGAGACCGACACGACCGAGATGATAGGCGTCGAGTGCCCTCCTCCCCTCCGAGGGCTGGGTCTTACGCTCCTCGACAGCAAGATGACAGGCGTCAGCTCAGTGTGGGGCGAAGAGCTCCAGTTGACCCCAGAGAACCAGGCTTCGACGCGCGATCCATTATCGTGCAAGGCTTGGTCGACCGGAACAGAGCCCATCGGGGTGGACCCGACAGAGATGCGCCCACAAGCAGTCGAGTGCATGTTTCTGGTCCAGAATGTTTCAGCGGGGCTATCAGAGCCGCAGTGATCCCCCCAATTTCAGGTTGGCAACAGGAGTCAGCAAGTTCACCGGTGAATCTAAGCCTGAAACTTGGCTTGAGGACTACCGAGTGGCGGTTCAGATTGGTGGTGGGAAGGACGAGGTGGCCATGAAGCATTTTCCCCTCATGTTGGAAGGTTCTGCCAGAGCGTGGTTGAATCAGTTACCTCCTAGTAGCATTTACACTTGGGAAGATCTGTCCCGAGTGTTCGTCAGAACGTTTGAAGGAACTTGCAAGCGACCGGCTGGATTGACGGAGCTGCAAGTCTGTGTGAAGAAGACCAATGAGACTCTCAGGGAGTATATTCAGAGATGGATCACTTTGCACCATACTGTGGAGAATGTGTCTGATCATCAGGCAGTCTGCGCCTTCAAGGATGGCGTCAAGAACAGAGAATTGAGTCTGAAATTTGGTCGAACCGGAGACATGACCCTGAGTCGGATGATGGAGATTGCTACCAAGTACGCCAACGGTGAAGAAGAAGACCGACTCCGAAGCGGCAAGTACAAACCGAGTCAGTCGGAGAAGGGAAACACCAGTCGGAAACAGAAGCGGAAGGCTGAACCAGCAGCTCCTGGAGAGGCTCTGGCCGTGACTTAGGGAAAGTTTAAAGAGAAACCAAAAGGATCCTGGAACCCTAAGAAGGTAAAGGATAAAGAAGGGAACGACGTGATGGATATGCCGTGTCACATCCACACGAAGAAAGACGAAGAGGGCAATATCATTTACCCAAAGCATACCACACGCCAATGTCGACTCCTGATCCAGCAGTTTCAAGGAAAACAGTCTAAGGACAAGGAAAAGGAGTCGGACAAGGCCGAAGACAAGGAGGACAGTGAGGAAGGATATCCGCATGTCAACTCCACTCTGATGATTTTTGCAGATGTGGAAAGCAAGAGTTGACTGAAAGTCATTAACCGTGAGGTGAACATGGTTGCCCCAGCAAAAGCAAGTTATCTGAGATGGTCCCAAACACCCATCACATTCGACCAATCTGATCACCCGACTCATATTGCCACCCCTGGGAGGCAAGCTTTGGTGGTCGATCCAGTTGTCGAAGGCACTGGACTGACAAAAGTGCTGATGGACGGTGGTAGTGGGCTGAATTTGTTGTATGCAGACACACTGAAAGGAATGGCCATTCCGATGTCCCGACTGAGCACCAGTAACATGAGCTTTCATGGAGTTATACCAGGAAGAAAGCCGAGTCACTCGGCCAAATAGCTCTGGACGTGGTGTTTGGTGATTCGAAACATTTTCGCAAAGAGAAGTTGACGTTTGAGGTCGTGGATTTTCAGAGTGCGTATCATGCAATTTTGGGGAGACCAGCTTATGCACGGTTCATGGCTCGACCATGTTACGTGTACCTCAAACTGAAGATGCCCGGCCCCAAAGGAGTGATCACTGTCACCGGTGATCGGAAAAAGGCAGAAGAGTGCTTTCAGAAGGGCTCAAAGATTGCCGATTCCCAGCTGACAGCGGTCAAGTTTGAAGAATACAAGCAAAACACAGATCCGAGTGATTTGCTGCGATCCAAGAAACCCGCCACAGAATCTGCATTTCAGTTGTCCTGTGAGACGAAGCCTGTTCACATTCACCCGACCGACCCCAATGCAGCCTCGACCCACATCTCCACAACACTCGACCCGAAATAGGAAGAAGCGGTCATCCAGTTCCTCCATGAGAACTGGGACATTTTTGCATGGAAGCCCGCTGACATGCCAGGTGTTCCCAGGGGACTGGCTGAGCATCGCCTAAGAGTCGACTCATCAGCAAAACCAGTCAAAGAGCATCTTCGGCGGTCCGCCGTCCAGAAGAGAAAAGCCATTGGTGAGGAAGTGGCTCGACTGTTGGCGGCAGGATTTATCCGAGAGATATACCACTCCGAGTGGCTCGCTAATGTCGTCATGGTTCCTAAGAAGGACAAATCGCTCCGAATGTGCATTGATTTCAAGCACATCAACCGGGCCTGCCCGAAAGATCATTTTCCTCTCCCTCGCATAGATCAAATTGTTGAGTCGACCGCGGGATGCGAGAGATTGTCTTTTCTAGACGCCTATTCCGGGTACCACCAGATCCGTCTGTACGGACCCGATGAGATAAAAACAGCTTTCATCACTCCATTCGGGTGCTTCTGCTATATCACCATGCCATTCGGCCTCAAGAATGCCGGAGCCACATTTATGCGAATGATTCAGAAGTGTCTGCTCACTCAAATCAGTCGGAATGTGGAAGCGTATATGGATGATATCGTCGTCAAGTCACGAAAAGGTTCCGACCTGCTCGCTGACCTCGCCGAAACATTTGCCAACCTCAGAAGGTATGATATCAAGCTCAATCCATCAAAGTGCACATTCGGAGTTCCTGGTGGCAAGTTACTCGGTTTTCTCGTTTCCGAGCGAGGGATCGATGCTAATCCAGAAAAGATCGGCACTATTCTCCGAATGAAACGCCCTGTGCAAGTGCACGATGTCCAGAAGCTTATTGGATGCTTGGCCGCATTAAGTCGATTCATCTCACGACTCGGTGAAAAGGCATTGCCTCTTTACCGACTGATGAAGAAGGCAGACAAGTTCGAGTGGACTCCAGAAGCTGATGCAGCGTTTGCCGAGCTAAAAGCTCTGCTCTCCACCCAGCCGGTGCTTGCTGCTCCAATCAGCAAAGAGTCTCTGTTGCTTTATATCGCAGCCACAGGACAAGTCGTCAGTACAGTGCTTACGGTCGAGCAGGAAGAAGAAGGAAAAGCCTTCAAAGTTCAGCGCCCAGTGTATTATTTGTCTGAAGTCTTGACTCCATCCAAGCAGAGATATCCTCATTATCAGAAGCTTGTGTATGGAATATACATGACCACGAAGAAGGTTGCTCATTATTTCTCTGATTATTCCATCACAGTCGTCAGCGACGCTCCACTATCAGAGATTTTGCACAACAGAGATGCAACTGGTCGAGTGGCGAAATGGGCGATTGAACTTCTTCCCCTTGATATCAAGTTTGAGGCAAAGAAAGCCATTTAGTCCCAGGCAATAGCAGATTTCCTCGCCGAGTGGATTGAACAACAGCAGCCGACTGAAGTTCACTCGGAGCATTGGACCATGTTCTTTGATGGCTCTAAAATGCTGAATGGTTCCGGTGCTGGGGTGGTCTTGGTTTCCCCCAGAGGAGATAAGCTTAGATATGTGCTCCAGATTCACTTTGATTCTTCCAACAACGAGGCAGAGTATGAGGCCCTCTTATATGGATTATGCATGGCCATTTCACTCGGCGTCCGTCGCCTGATGGTCTATGGCGATTCAGATTTAGTGGTCAATGAAGTGATGAAGGAGTGGGACGTGAGAAGCCCAGCCATGACTGGATACTGCAATGCAGTGAGGAAGCTGGAAAAGAAGTTTGAGGGGTTAGAGCTCCATCACATACCCGACTGAAAAATCAGGCAGCAGATGATCTGGCAAAGATAGGTTCCAAGAGAGAAGCCATTCCGAGTGGTGTGTTCTTGGAGCATATACACACTCCGTCAGTCAAAGAAGATCCTTTCACCGAAGAAGCTCCACAGCCCAAGAGTGCCACAGATCCGACTGAGGTTGAAGTCCCAGCGGTGGTCGACTTGGCCATGGAGGTCTTAGTGGTCATTCCCGACTAGACAGTTCCATATATCGCGTATATCCTAAGAAAAGAGCTTCCAGAGGATGAAGAAGAGGCTTGACAGATCGTCCGTCGATCCAAGGCCTTTACCGTAATCAAAGGACAGTTATACAGAGAAAGCGCGACTGGAGTTGGTCAGAAGTGCATAACGCCAGAAGAAGGTCGAATCATCCTTAATGATATCCACTCGGGGACCTGTGGTCATCATGCGTCCTCTCGGACCATCGTGGCCAAAGCATACCGAGCCGGATTTTATTGGCCAAAGGCGAATGAGATGGCAAAGGAAATAGTGGACAAGTGCGAAGGATGTCAGTTCTACTCGAATATGTCACACAAGCCTGCATCAGCTCTGAAGACCATTCCACTCGTCTGGCCTTTCGCAGTATGGGGGTTGGACATGGTCGGTCCTTTGAGAACAGGTCGAAGTGGCTTCACGCATGTACTGGTGGCAGTCGACAAGTTCACCAAGTGGATTGAGGCTAAACCAATCAAGAACCTTGACGCCGGTACTGTTGTTAGCTTCATCAGGGGACTGATATTCAGATATGGAGTCCCGCACAGCATCATTACGGATAATGGGTCGAACTTTGACTCGGAGGAATTCAGGGATTTCTGCAACTCTCAAGGCACACGAGTCGACTACGCTTCAATCGCCCATCCGCAGTCGAATGGACAAGCAGAGCGAGCCAATGGCCTGATTTTCAAGGGATTGAAACCCCGACTGATGCGTGATCTCAAGCATGCGGCTGGAGCGTGGGTCGACGAACTTCCCTCGGTGCTTTGGGGACTACGGACCACACCTAATCAGTCGACCGGAAGAACTCCATTCTTCTTGGTCTACGGAGCTGAAGCAGTCTTGCCGAGTGATCTTCTCCACAATGCTCCTCGAGTTGAACTCTACAACGAAGCAGAAGCCGAACAAGCGCGGCAGGACGCAGTCGACCTTTTAAGGGAAGAAAGGGAGATGGCTCTGATCCGATCGACCATCTACCAACAAGACTTGCGTCGTTTCCACACCAGAAATGTGAGGGGTCGAGCCTTCTAGGAAGGGGATTTAGTTCTCCGAGTGGATCAGAAGAAACAACACAAGCTTGCCCCTTCTTGGGAAGGACCCTTCATCGTCACCAAAGTTCTCCACAACGGGGCGTATCGTCTTTACAACGTCGAACATAATATCGACGAGCCCCGAGCTTGGAACGCGGAACTACTCCGCCCATTTTACACTTAAGTTTATCACTCGGATGAGTTGTAATAAAGTACTTCTGTAGTTCATGGGTTTCAAAATAATAGTGTCATAATTCCTCCATAATTTTTGTCACTTTTTATTTTGTCCAATAAAATTTTCCCCTCAGTGGGTGACTTAGCCGCGAATCCGTTTCGCCTAAGTTTGTAAAAATCCTTACCGAGTGGTGAGCCAGACTCCCACTCGGGGGCTTAGCTGCAAATCCGTTTCGCCTAAGATTAAATAAAATCCTACCGAGTGGTAAGCCAGACTTCCACTCGGAGGCTTAGCTGCAGTCCAAGTACTCGCCTAAGTTATAAAAATCCTACCGAGTGGTAAGCCAGACTTCCACTCGGAGGCTTAGCTGCAGTCCAAGTACTCGCCTAAGTTATAAAAATCCTACCGAGTGGTAAGCCAGACTTCCACTCGGAGGCTTAGCTGCAGTCCAAGTACTCGCCTAAGTTATATAAATCCTACCGAGTGGCGAGCCAGACTCCCACTCGGGGGGCTTAGCTGCAGTTTAAACACTCGCCTAAGTACAACGTACGCTCGAAAGGAGGACGAGGTGCAGGTCGACTGCGGCCCTCTCCTCTGAGCTATGCCACAAATACAACGTGCGCTCGTGAGGAGGACGAGGTGCAGGTCGACTGCGACCCTCTCCTCTGAGCTATGCCATAAGTACAACGTACGCTCGAAAGGAGGACGAGGTGCAGGTCGACTGCGACCCTCTCCTCTGAGCTACGCCACAAATGCAACGTATGCTCGAAAGGAGGACGAGGTGCAGGTCGACTGCGACCCTCTCCTCTGAGCTACGCCATAAGTACAAATGTGCGCTCGTAAGGAGGACGAGGTGCAGGTCGACTGCGACCCTCTCCTCTGAGCTTCGCCACTAGTACAACGTGAAAATCCTACCGAGTGAAGAGCAAACCTCTCACTCGGGGGCTTAGTTGCAGCCCAGTGCTCGCCTAAGATATGAAAATCCTGCCGAGTGAAGAGCAAACCTCTCACTCGGGGGTTTAGCTGCAGCCCAGTGCTCGCCTAAGATATGAAAATCCTGCCGAGTGAAGAGCAAACCTCTCACTCGGGGGCTTAGCTGCAGCCCAGTGCTCGCCTAAGATATGAAAATCCTGCCGAGTGAAGAGCAAACCTCTCACTCGGGGGCTTAGCTGCAGCCCAGTGCTCGCCTAAGATATGAAAATCCTACCGAGTGAAGAGCAAACCTCTCACTCGGGGGCTTAGCTGCAGCACAGTGCTCACCTAAGATATAAAAATCCTACCGAGTGAAGAGTAAACCTCACACTCGGGGGCTTAGCTGCAGCCCAGCGCTCGCCTAAGTGGATTAAGGAATAAGTCGACTGCAGTAAGCGTCTTGCTTTGAACCTGCAAAAGACATTTCGAGCCAAAAGCAATCATATTCAAACATCAAATCCAAGTTCGGATCGATACCTAAAGGAACCGAAAGTGCTCAGGCGCTAAGCCTGTTAAGGTTTATCGGTTACAACTCCACTCGGCATACCGAGGCAAATTTAAAGTGTCGAGCTTAAAAGAAGTTTTTTACCCCTCCTGTGGAGGGCTGGAAGGAGCAACGAACTCATCAAGGTCAATTCCATCTGCGATCCGAGTGGCAGCAGCAATGAAGGTTTCCATGAAGGACCTGAAGTCGTGTTTCTTGGTGTTGGCCACTCGGAGAGCCGCCAGCTTGTCTTCTCGCGCATCTTTGCAGTGGACTCGGGCCAGACACAGAGCAACATCTGCACCGCACCGAGCCGAGGACTTTTTCCACTCCTGCACTCGACCAGGGACCGTGTTCAGGCGAGCCATCAGCGACTCAAGGTCGTTCTGGAGTGTCTCCCTGGGCCAGAGCGATGAGTCGATGCGAGATGTGGCGACCTTCAGCCTTGCAAGATAGTCCACGACAGCTGCAACACGGGACTCCAGTCGGAAAACATTCATGGCAACTTCGTCGTTCACCAGAGAATTGATGGGGTCAAGGTTTGGTTCCAGCCGGCTAGTCTCTTCTTCAAAGTTTTGACAAAATTCTGCAAGGACAATCATCGAGTCAAGGCAATGGTCGAATGGAAAAATCACAGTTGAAAATGATTGTTGAGAGTAAAGGGTTACCTTCAAGCATAAGGAACAGCTTCTTGGCAAGACCACTCAGGAAGGCCTCCAGATCATTTTTCTTCCCAGTCAACTGGCTGACTTGGTCGGTCAGGGCAGCTTTGTCAGTTTTCAGTCGACTGACTTCCTTGTTGGCAATCCCAAGAGCAGCTTTCAGATTGGTATTTTCTTGTTCAAGCTTGGTGACTGAAGCTAACTTCTCGTCAGCAAGCTTGATCTTCTCAGCTAGTTCAAGGTCTTTTTTCTGTTGGGCCTCCTTCACCTTACCTACAAGTTATAGCAAGATCAGATTTTGAAACAAACGAAGGGAAAAAGCAGTCGTCGAGGCCTCACCAAACATACCTTTGGTCTCCTCCTTTGCCTTTGTCAGATTCTCCTGAACCAGCTTCAAATCCAGCTCGAGCTGAATGTGCTTGTTTTCCAGCTCGGTGTAGCGAGCCGCAAGGTCACAGGATTTCTGCGAAGAACCAATCGACTAAATGTCAAAGATAATTCACTTCCGAGTGGAAAAGGAAAAATCATGCGTTTCTATGACTACGGCCGAATACAAGCATTCGACCGTAGTCTCGGGGACTACACCCAGTGGGTGCACTCAGCGTGCCCCCACTAATCCTATTGAAGACAGAGTCGACCAGTCGACCTAAAAAAACAAGATGTATTCTTTAAGACTGTAATCGACTGCAAGCAGTCGACCACAGTCTCGGGGACTACACCCAGTGGGTGCACTCAGCGTGCCCCCACCGGTTTGAGAAATCCATTCGCCTCAGACGAATGACGGAAAGATTCAACTTATAAAGCCTAAGGCCGACTGCCAGCAGTCGACCTTAGCCTTGGGGACTACACCCAACGGGTGCACTCAGCGCTCCCCCGCTAACACGGAGTTTAAATCGACACACCCAGTGGGTGACTACTATGAATTCCGGAAAGAAAAGTTTTGATAGCATTTCCTAACAGAACAAGCGATGGTCGATTGACCTGAACATTGCTTTGAAGGGCGGAACTGGCATCGTAAGCTGCCTGGCTTGCATCCCGGATGGTCTTCACCTGCTCCATCATGATCCCTGCCTGGCGTATCGCCTCCTTCGCGGCGCCAGCTTGGTCCTCTGGGACGTGGTGCATCGTGAAGAGGGAGGGCTGTGCGGCACTCGACGAAGCAGGGAGAGCACTCGTCAGTGGATCTGCGAAGGACACAGTGTGTCGAGTGGTGTTCTCCTCCTCCGCGACCAGAGTCTCGGGCGCCATCACATCCTGGGGCACCCCGCCGGCAGACGCTTTCCTGCTCCTTCTGTGCTTCAGCGGTTCCTCATCTTCATCATCATCAGGAAGAGTGATAACAACATTGGATGGAGCTACAGAAAAGAATCAGAATTAGAGATCATGAGTCAGTCGACTAAAAACGGAATTAAGAGTATAGTACCAGGGTTTGAGGTTGCTGCGTCCTCCATCTCATGGTCGTCAGCCCTGGCTGAGGTCTCAGAAGTAGCAGCACTGCAATTCCAAAGAATCAGTCGACTAGCTCAAGCGTCAACCAGAGATAAAGCTCGCATAAAACAGGAAGATTTAAGCAGCAATGATTACCCTGATATGGTGGGGATGGACACCTTCATCTTCAGCAGGAGCTTGGTCGGCTTTGACGGGGCCGCCCTGGGCTGCTTCGACGCCTTTTCAGTCGGCGTCGGAGAAGTGGTCCGAGGGCGCTTGGTCGACTGTGCAACAGTCGCAACCCCCTTGCCACGTTCAGTCGCAGGGTCATGGACAAGCTTCGACCGCCTTTCCGAGCGCGGTGGTGCGACCTCCTCCTCCTCCTCTTCTTCATCCTCCTCATTGTCATCATCATCATCATCATCCTCAGCGGCATCCAAGTCCCACTCCTCCTGGCTCTCGCCCCCGCTCGCTTCCCCCTCCTTAGTCGGAGCCTGTGCTCCATTGGGCATCGAGTACAGCTCAGTGAGGGCCTGATAGACATCAAAACAAAGATCAATCGACCGATTGGCAGAGAAAACAGAAATAAATATGACAAGAATACAATGGGAAGTGGAGCAGACATACCTTGTTTGGAACACTGCGGTAGTCGAGTGGAGGAATCCTTCTGGCTCCATGAGGGTTATCCTTGTTCCCAGTAACAGCGGCCATCCACCTTTCCAGAGTGGCATCGTCGACTGCTTCTGGATTGATCCGAGTCTCATCCTCAGTCCCGCGGTATAACCACATGTAATGACTCCGGAACTGAAGAGGCTGGATTCGTCGCCTAAGAAAAACCTCCAGGAGATCCATACCCGTCACTCCCTCCCGAACCAACTGAACTACGCGCTCCATCAGCATCTTCATCTCGGCTTTCTCCTCCGGAATCACCTTCAGAGAGGAGGGCTTGTTCACTCGGTCCATGGTGAACTGAGGGAGCCCACTCGACTTCCCCGGCGTCGGCTGATCCTGGCAGTAGAACCAGGTCGACTGCTAGCCTCTGACTGACTCGGGAAACGTCATGGCTGGGAAGGTGCTCTTGTTCCTCACCTGCATCCCCAGACCTCCACACATTTGGACGACTTGGGTTCTTTCGTCGCCTAGGCTTGCCTTCTTCACGGTCTGAGAGCGACACGTGAATATGTGCTTGAACAAGCCCCAATGTGGTCGACAACCCAGAAAATTCTCACACATGGACACAAACGCGGCAAGATAGGCGATGCAGTTCGGGGTGAAGTGGTGGAGTTGCGCTCCAAAGAAGTTCAAGAAACCACGAAAGAAAACGCTCGGTGGCAAAGAAAATCCGCGGTCGACATGGGTGGCCAGAAGCATGCACTCACCCTCTTCCGGCTGGGGCTGCCACTTTTTCCCCGGAAGCCTTGCGGCTCCGTGGGGGATCAGCCCGTCGTTGGCCATGTCGAGGAGATCCGCCTCCGTGATGGTCGACCGGATCCAATCTCCCTGGACCCAGCCTTTCGGCAGGCGAGATCTAGACGAAGACCCGCCGCGACTGGTGGATCTCCCCTTCGCCTTCTTCGTCACTGACGCCTTCTTCGCGCGTTCCAGCGCCGCCGTCTTCTCCTTGACCATGGCTGCCGGCGAGACGCGCGAGGAGAAGTTGTGCGGAGGCGAGAGTGAGCGCGTCGGGCGGAGACGAAGGAAGCAGAGAGAGAATGCTGAGGCACTGTTCAAAAAACCCTCGCAGGGCGCATTTATAAGATCCCGTCCGAGTGGATGACAGGTGGGCCCGGTCGATCTAATCATATCCCGAAACAGTTGCGCGGACGTGATACGTGGCGAAAAAAGCGGCACGGGGATCGAGGCGTCTATGCCCTATCCCATCCGAGCGCCGCGGTCCGCCCCGCTTCGTGCGCTTCCCCAAATTTCGTATCCCGCGGAATCCGCGAACGGCAGATCGGTCTGTCGGACGCGGGATTTCCTGCGATCCGTCACTCGGAAATCGGCGAAGTCCAAAAGATCACTCGACGAAAGAAAAGAATGGATCGAGTCGACTGAAGAAAAGTTGCTCACTATCAACAAAGAGATTTTTTGGTTCAAAACAACGCACGACTAGTATGCGAAGGCTAATCAGAAACAACATCAACTCCTTCATCACTCAAGCCTCAATCCATTCGGGGGCTAATGATGGAGTCATGTACCTAGGGTAGGGTCATAGACCTGATCTAAGTACCCTGCCCAAGGACACCCTTAGAAGAGATCACCTTCCAGTCGACCTACGACGAACGCACTCGACTGACTTGAAGGACTCGACCACGAAGACTCACTCGACCACCAGAAGGTCAAGAAGCACTCTGCACTGCAACGGTCTGTAATTAAGTAGACTTTATGATAGTTAAGACACTTTATGTGGGGCATTACCAGTAACGCCCCGGACTTAATGTACCTTAAACCCTTCATTACGTGGGTTGGCTGGGGTCGTGGCGCACTCTATATAAGCCACCCCCCTCCACAGGCAGAGGGGTTCGCACTCCTGTAACTCATATACACATAATCCACTCGACCGCCTCCGGGCTCTGAGACGTAGGGCTTTTACTTCCTCCGAGAAGGGCCTGAACTCGTACATCTCTTGTGTTTACAACCTCTCCATAGCTAGGACCTTGCCTCTCCATACCTACCCCCACTCTACTGTCAGACTTAGAACCACGACAGGTGGCGCCAAGGCTTAGGTGATGGTTGTGGCGACCGACATCCGGCAACTCGCATAGAGGCAGCTCCACCAGCAAAGGGACCAGCCTTTCCTCCTCCCCGCTCCTATGTTCCACCACTCCAGACATCAGATCCCCTGGCGGAGCACATTGTAGCGGGACGAGGAGCTTTGGAAAGCGACACATGTACAACCGCACGGCGAGATCTCTTCTCCGTCGGCTGGTTTTGGGGACGGTGAAGGAGGAAGCCGGGATGGACGGCGAGGGAGGAAGCCTTTGGTTGCGTTGACCCTCGCGTTGGGTCGGGCTTGCGCACGGGGGTGTGAGATTTTTTCTCCTTTACAGAGGGTGGGGGTTGTGGGTGTGGCAAAGCGTTAACGTCCATTTGTCTCACGCTGCCATGTGGGCAATTTGCCACGTCAAAATGAGGTTAAAAATGGTTAGTCTCATGATTTGTAAACTGATGATTTTTTGTTGATCAGAAGTCAGAACACTATTATGGTAGCTTTATGCATTTTTTTTGCGAGTTAGTTTTATGCATTTGACTCGTAAGATAGGGTGCACCACCATCGCCCGTCAAGCACGGTTGGCGACGGTAGCTCGGTATGGAGCCAAATCAATGGAAATGAACTCCATACGATAAACTGGAGTAGTAGTATTTGTGTGTTTAGAGATGAAATTTTCGTGAGTTAACTCCATACATGAACTCGTTCAGAAAATAATTATCCATACTGCCTCGATGCACTATTGTAAGACGTTTTTGCATTTTAATTTAAACTGCACAAGCACACTAATGTAAGATGTTTTTGCTGTTTAATTTAAACGGCAAAAACGTCTACGTTGTAGACCATAAACTCCATGCACATAAGAAGAAGAAAAAGACTCCATACATAAATTCCTTGGACTCATGAAGCAGTAATAATAATAATTACTAAAAAGTACTCCCTGTAAATTGTCCGTCTCCCCGCCAAAGGAAAAAAAGAAGGGAAAAGATACTAGAATCAAATTACATCTTGCTTTTGCGGGCCGCCTGAAGCTCGTCGTACCAATCGTCGAGCTCCTTGATGGTGCGCTGGCTCTGATTGATGAGAGCGGCGGTCATGGCTTTACCTCCCCCGCTTAGCTCGAGGATCAGCGCGGAAGAAGGGTCCTCCCAGTAGTTGCACTTGTACCTTTTATCTATCGGCAAGTCAAATGAATCCTCGGATCGTTCGAAGGCTCGCTTCGTCCCCACCACCGGTCCATATGCGGCGACGGCCTTCCAGCTACTGTCGTCGCACTTGCGCCGCTTCTCCGTCACCGCCGCGTCGAGCTTGCCGTCCGACCGCCCGTGGCCTCTCTTCGTCCCAACCCATGCTGGCCCGCTTTCATCTCCATAATCGTAGTATTCCATCGCTTCTCCGATCCAAGCAATCGACGATGCGCGTACGTGCTAAGGTTGCGATGGCTTTTAGCTAGGTTTTAGCTTCTGATGAGGTCGCCCCGGTCCTTCGTTGAAGGATAAACAGAAACCAGGTCCGATTATTAGAACACGCCGCGCGCTTAATCGCCGGTCCGATTCCACTAGGTTGGCTTGGGCCGCAGTCTGTCTCGGACTACTACCTGCCAAACAGACACCAGGTTTTTTTTTCCCTCACAAGAAAGAAAAAACGTTGACTCCTGCAGTCCTGCTTCCAGGAGAGCGACCACTCGGGAGTCGGGAGGGTGTGGAGCTGTAATCAGGAAGCTGTGGAAGTTTCATTGGACTACGGCCAACTTTGCATGTCGCAGACTGTCTGGAAATAAGCCGCGGCGGCCGCGGCGACAGGGCGACAGGTGTGTGCGCACGCACTGGACGTGGCGAGCACCGTGGTGGGCGTGCGTGTGTTGGGTAGGGGTGCGCGTGTGTATGTGCACGTGTCGCACCGGACCAGGTCCAAGTAGTTGGCGAGCCGGGCGGTGTGCTTGCTCAGGTTTGTTGCGGGCTCGTCGCGTCGTGCGCGCGTGGGAGCGTGTCGCGGGCGCGTCCAGAACGGGCCGAACCGAGCAAAAGAGTGGGTGCAGGTGTGGGGGTTGTGGCCTAGCGTTGGCCTGGGTATAAGATCGCCGCGGTGATCGTTGTAACGGTGGGTGTCAAGTTTGTGCTCGAGAAAAGTTGTTCGTGTAGTGGGTGTACGTCCGCCGGAAAACCTCCATGTCCACTCTCCTTCTTCTCCCTCCGTTCGAGCGAGTGTGAGCGAGCTAGTGGAGAGAGAGAGAAAGAGAGAGAGAGAGAGAGAGAAAGAGAGAGAGAGAGAGAGAGCGAGCTAGGGCTAGGCTTGCGCGCCAACAATTAGCATCAGAGCTACAGTTGCGAGGTGATCACCGGCGATGTCGCTTGTGTCGTACACCGGCGGAGCGGGGAGCTCGTTGCCCCTGCAATACCGGTTGCTCACCTGTTACAATTACACTGTGTGGGCGATCAAGGTGGAGGCAACTTCGACGCGCAAGTGCTGTGAGAGGCGGTGGCTCCGGCATATGCGACAGCGGTCGACGTGAAGAAGAACAAGACGACAAGGGCGTATCTGCTCGGAGCGCTCGCCGAGGACAGTCTGCTACAGGTGTCATCGAAGAAGACGTTGGCAGAGGTGTGGAGCAGCCTCAAGGCACGATTCGTCGGCGTGGATCAGGTCAGGGCGGCGCGACTGGGCCCCCTCCGCGACGAATTCGAACGACTGCGCATGGCGGACGGTGAGACGTTGGTCTCCTTCACTGGGGAGATTGGCGGCATGACGGCCTGCTACGCTGGGCTGGGATTGACGCTGGACGACCCGATGATGGTGAAGAAGCTACTAGACTCAGTCCTCGAACGCTTGTACTCCGTCGTCGCCGGAATGGAGCAGCTCTGCGATGTGGAGCAGATGTCGTTCGAGGAGGTGCTCGGGCGGCTGAAGGCATTCGAGGAGCGCGGCGGTGCGCACAAGCCGACGGTGAGCAGGCGGACAAGGAGTTGATGCTCACTGCAGCTCAATGGGCGACTCGACGACGCCATCACGACAGTGACATCAACAACGACGATGATGGCGGCAGCAGCATGGCGTCGGGAGGCGGAGACAAGAGGCGCGGTCGGTGCTACAATTGCGGCCAGCATGGGCACTTCCGACGGGATTGCATGAAGACGAAGAATCCGAGGCAGCGGAGCTGGCTCTCCTCGCCGGCGTCGACGTTGAGGAGGCGGTGCTGCTTTAGTCGTGGCTTAGGGGGTGATTGTCAGGAAATAAGCCACTGTGGCCGCGGCACCTGGTGTGTGTGGGTGCACTGGACGTGGCGAGCACCGTGGCGGGCGTGCGTGTGTGCATGCATGTGTTGGGTAGGGGTGCGTGCGTGTGTGTGCATGCGTCGCAACGGACCAGGTGCAAGCCGTTGGCGAGCCGGGTGGTGTGCTCGCGCTGGTTTGTTGCGGGCTCGGTGCGTC
The DNA here is from genome assembly GCA_963921465.1 of Triticum timopheevii. Lineage (NCBI taxonomy): Eukaryota > Viridiplantae > Streptophyta > Magnoliopsida > Poales > Poaceae > Triticum > Triticum timopheevii. The sequence goes on along the minus strand of OY997266.1, from coordinate 77,136,336 downwards.
ACGGGTGCGTCCAGAGTGGGACAAACCGAGGGCAGGAGTGGGTGGAGGCGTGGGGGTCATGGCCCATCTCTGGCCCGTGTATAAGATCGCCGCGGTGATCGTTTTAACGGTGGGGTGTCTAGTTCGTGCTCGAGAAAAGTTGTTCGTGCAGTGGGCATACGTGCGCAGGAAAACCTCCCTCTCCACTCTCCTTTTCCTTCCTCCTCCGTTCGAGCAAGAGTGAGCGAGCTAGTGCAGAGGAAGAGCGAACGTGGGCTAGGCTTACGCGCCAACACAGACGTGGTCTCGGCAGAATCGGCGGCGCTACGCGAAGGTCTAAAGCCTGTGAAGAATCTTGGGTGTAGCAACGTAATGGTGTGGATGGACAATATTGTCGTGGTGAATCCTCTCTGTCTAATGCTATGGTGGCAGCTCCTATTGTTGAAGAATGTAGAGATCTACTCATAGACCCCGGGAAGGTAACTATTGAGCATTGCAATCGAGAATAAAATATTTTTGTTCGTGAGCTAGTTAGCTGGGGTTGTGTAAACTCCATCCATGTGGGTGGATGCACCTTCTGATTTTATTGTAAAGTTTTTAGCGGACGATGTAAGTTTGATTGATTTTGTTGTTGTTGAGGAAATGCGATCATGGCACATTTTATTGCTCAAACCACAACTACATTGTCTATTAATAGCAACATAATAAAACTAGGCGAATCATCAACCCAAACATTTGGTTGTGAATCACAATCTTTAGCTAAGCAATGAGCAACTAGATTGGCATCGCTAGAACAATGGACAAAACAAACTTTTGTAAAAGAAATAAACTAAATGAGGGTGTCTTCAAAAATTAGAGCTGCTGCTGTTCCGGAAACACCTATATCATTTAGCATATTTATTACCTCCAAATTATTCGACTGGATCAACAATTTATGCACCCCCATCTTATTAGCAATATAGAGTCCATGAAGAACAGATGTTGCTTCCACTATTGTTGCATCAAGCACTGAAGACAATTTCTGGTTACTAGCAGCCACAAAGTGGCCTTTATCATCTCGAATAACAGCCCATGTTGCACCACTCCCCAAGTTAGCATCATAACCTGTGTCAACATTGATGGTCACAAACCCATCCGGAGCTCTACACCATTTGCTTGTCCTCCTTTTTGTTGTGTGTACTGTCACCCTAGTAAAATTCACCACCAGAACATGGATAGACATTACTGCATGAGATATTCCCGTCAAAAAAACTTTATTTTGCATGGTAATATGTGTCTCGTTTATATCACAAGGATCATAGTACAAGCCACGTACATACCGACCTGACAAAACTGAAAAGACAGCAGAACGCTAGCCTTTGCACACAGGAACACCAGCCAACAAGTAAAATTACAAACAAGACTGAAGAATCCTCTAAGCTAGACACCAACGCCCGTCACCTACCTCTGTCACTACCATAGCAACCACCAAAGGAGAAAATGACGGATCACCTCCACACCAGAGCTCGATGCGGCTCCATCGCTGATATGCAGCTTTGCGGACCTCCAAGGTGGCTCGCCAATAAAGGCGAAGCCATTGCCGTTGAACGAATCAGACTGGGGCAATACCCCGGACACGCCGTCGAACTCCAGATCTGGCACCGCCACCCAACTAAGATGTTGGAGGAGGAAACCATACCTGCCTGCTACGAACCACGAACCCAGATCCACCATCTTCCAGATGCCGCCTATGCAGACCACAATCTGCATCCGCTCCGGGACTACCTCCCAAGCTCCACGCCGGCGCTGGAGCAAACACCATCGTAACGGTGGAGCCCGAGGACACAAGTCCACCACGAGGATGCCGCCGCCGCTGCATCGTCCTTGCTTGAACGGTCTGGTTTCCAAACGTTTCTAGGCTTTTCCTAGAAAAACAAATCAGGTCAGACGTACACTACTCACCTTTTCTTCTAGTATAAAAGAGAAAGAAATATCCAGTTACCCGAACCAGATTTCTTTTTTGGGTTTTATTTATTATGCAATTTTTGCTTAGTTTTTTTGTGAGGATAACTTCTGCTCTATTCATCAGCTGTCAAAGTAGTACAAGGAACATCAGAAGTACAAAATACATTTAGGTTCATAGACCACCTAGCGACGACTACAAGCACTAGATCGAGCCGAAGGCGCACCGCCATATTCGCCTCTCCCTCATCAGAGAGGGCAAACCTTATTGTAATAGACTACCGGGAAGTCGTCGTCCTAAGACCCCATAGGACCAATGCACCAGAACAACAATCGCCGCCAATTAAGAGAAGCGTAGATCGAAAAGATCCAAACTGTAGACGCATGAACACAGACGAACGAAGACACGATCCACGTGGATCCACCAAAGACAAACGCCAACCAAATTGCGCAAGATCCGCCGGAGACAAACCTCCACACGTCCTCCAACGATGCTAGAAACACCACTGGGACAGAGAATAGGCGGGGAGAATTTTATATCATCTTTAGAGAGTCTTCGGCGCCTCGCCCATCTGAGTAGGACACAAACCCTAAAAAACTAAAAGAGGATGAAAGATGGAGCCCTCCTACATGATCCACCACACCTCCATGGCCCTACGTCCATGGGAGACGAGGTAGACCGGCAGCTGCACCGGCGGAAGGCACAAGAAACCCTAGCCAAAGGGTCTTTCTTCCACGGGAAGAAAGAAAACGACCCGAAGCTTGAAAACTATCGACTATTCCAGTTTTTGTTTGTTTGATTAGTCATCAGACCAGTCATGCATATACACAACTAAAATGTCTATTTTTATGACGGACCATATAATAACTAATGACCACCACATGTACAGCCGCACAGTGAGTCGTCTTCTCCGCCGGCCGGTTTGGGGGCGGCGAAGGTGGAAGCCGGGATGGACGGCGAGGGATGAAGCTTTTGGTTGCGTTGACCCTTGCGCTGGGTTAGGCTTGCGCACGGGGGTGGGATTTTTTTTCCTTTACAGGGTGTGGGAGGTTTGCGTGTGACAAAGCGTTAACGTCCATTTTGTTTTGAATCGAAAAGTGATTGATTGATCGATAGTTACAGAGAGTATATATATCTCCTGGAGAGATGTGACGATCTTGAAGAGATGCATCGGTTCCAGGAGGACGGGAGAGAGGCGACGGTTGCGACGGACACAAGCGTCCGTGCGGGCGCAACCGCGCGTTCGATGGGCAAGGGGAGATTTCCCTTAATTACAGATTATAATTTAATCTTAACACTCCCGCTAATCTACGCTTGACCATGTAGATCATCTTCACGATTGTCCGGGAAACTCTATCATCTCAAAAGATTCTCCTTCAAAAGTTCTTCATAAAATCTTTGATTAGATCCTGAAACATATACTCACAAAGAAAGATAGCATTATGTGATGTCATTAAAATGAGGATATCTCAAAAAGAGACTCCCCCTGACACCTGCAAGTCCCTAAGTCTTCGCATACCAATTCCATGAACACACTTCTGGAATGTAGAATTTGGTAGAGACTTGGTAAATAAATCAGCAAGGTTGTCGCATGATTTGACCTGCAGAATGCTTATTTCCCCGCTTTTCTGAAGATTATGGGGGGAAAACCATTTAGGAGAAATATGCTTGGTGATATTACTCTTGATGTATCCTGTTTGCATCTGCGCAACACAGGCCGCATTATCTTCATAGATAATGGTAGGTGATTTTATCGAACCCTTTCCACATGACTGTTGTATGTGGTTTATCATTCTGCGAAGCCATACACATTCGCATGTTGCTTCAAATAATGAAATTATTTCAGAATGATTGGTAGATGTTGCCACCAGAGTCTGTTTTGAAGACTTCCATGATATAGCAGTGCCACCATGTAGGAACACGAAGCCGGTCTGAGATCTGGCATTATGGGGATCAGACAAATAGCCGGCATCTGCATATCCAATCACATCAGAGTCCTGATTTTTCTGGGACTGGAAAAATAGGCCAAGATCCTTTGTGCCTTGGAGATATCGAAAGATATTCTTCACTCCAGACCAATGACGTTTGGTGGGAGCTGTGCTATGTCTAGCAAGTAGATTCACTGCAAATGCAATATCAGGTCTTGTGCAATTTGCAAGATACATAAGCGCTCCAACAGCACTAAGGTATGGAACTTCAGGTCCCAACACCTCTTCTCCATCATCCCTTGGTCTGAACGGATCTTTCTCTACGTCTAGAGATCGAACCACCATGGGAGTTTTAGATGGATAGGATTTGTCCATATTGAATTTCTCCAATATTTTCTGGATATAGGCAGATTGGTGTACCATGATTCCTGAGGGAAGATGCTCAAGTTGAATACCTAAGCAAAATTTGGTTTTACCCAAATCCTCATCTCAAATTCCATCTTTAGGTGATTGCGTGCTTCATCAATGTCTGGTGTGCTGCCCATGATGTCGAGATCATCAACATACACAGAAATGATGCAAAATCCTGTAGAGGACTTCTTGATGAAAACACATGGGCAATCAACACTATTGGAGTAACCTTTCTGAAGAAGGAACTCACTGAGTCGGTTGTACCACATCCGTTCCGACTGTCTTAAGCCATATAGTGACTTATTCAGCTTTACACAATACATGTTGCATTTTGCATTTTTATTCGGGACAGAGATTCCATCGGGAACCTTCATATATATGTCCGAATCTAGTGACCCGTAAAGATATGCGGTCATGACGTCCATCAACTGCATAGATAGACGATTTTGCACTGCCAAAGATATAAGATATCGGAAAGTGGTTGCACTCATTACTGGAGAATATGTTTCAGTGAAATCAATGTCGGGTTTCTGCGTGAAACCTTGTGCTACGAGCCTTGCTTTATACCTCACCACCTCATTGTTCTCATTCCGTTTCCGGAGAAAAACCCTTTTGAATCCCACAGGGAAAACACTGGGAGGTGTAGGTATTGCTTCAGTGAATACCTTTCTTTTGTTAAGCGAGGCGATTTCTGCTTGGATTGTATCCTTCCATTTAGGCCAGTCGGAGCGCCTTTGGCACTCGACGATAGACCTTGGATCATGATCAGTAAGAAGGGTATCTGCAATCTTTTCAGCAAAATATATGTCGACAGTCGTAGTCTTACGGTCAAATGATTCTCCAGAATCAACATAGTTGATGGAAATTTCTTGCACCCCTAGTGACTCTTCGTGATTTCCCAATGCGATCGAGTCTGGGTGTTCCGATGTCCCAGTCAGTTTGTGCGCACTGGAACTGGGTTGTGGAGGTTGCCCTTCCACTGGGTGTATACTACTCATGAGGTGTTTGTCAACGTTGAGTTGACCTGCATTTACTGACTCCGAGGTTTTTTTCCTCGATTTCCTTTGCTGCTTGCTAGAAGCATGCTCCGGGTCAGAGGCCGTACTACTCCCCCTCTTTTTAGGAATAGGGAGTTGAGTGGTTTTTATTGGTACCTCCACTCTTTCTGGCGCGTTTCTGGCCGGGTTTAGGGATTTTGTAACACCTTTCAAATCAGTAAATGAATCTGGCAGATTATTTGCAAGATGTTGCAAATTAATGATTTTCCGAACTTGAAGTTCGGTCTCTTGGGTACGTGGATCAGAGGATGAAATGGCATGAGCATTCCAATCAATTTCCGGGCATTCTTTCTGGTACTTGAAATCTCCCCCTAATGCCGGAAAATGTTCCTCATTAAATATGCAATCAGCGTGACGGGCTGTGAACAGATCCCCAGTCAGGGGTTCCAGGTACTTGATAATCGACGGCGATTTGTACCCCACATAGATCCCCAACTTCCTGTGTGGGCCCATAGATGTCCGCTGTGGTGGTGAGATCGGGATGTATGCAGCACATCCGAACTTACGCAGATGGGAAATGCTTGGAGGATTTCCACGTACCAATTCCAGAGGGGAAGAACTGTGATATGCAGTTGGCCTCAATTGTATCAAGTCAGCAGCGTGTAAAACAGCATGACCCCAACAAGAGGTTGGCAAGTTGCAATTCGTTAACAAAGGTCTTGCAATGAGTTTGATCCTCTTAATCAATGCTTCAGCCAAACCATTTTGTGTATGGACATATGGAACAGAGTGCTGAACTTCAATCCCCAAAGCCATGCAATAATCATTGAAAGCACGTGAGGAGAATTCTGCAGCATTGTCCATTCGAATTGACTTAATTCGACTTTCAGGATAATGGGCTTGCAACTTAATGACTTGCCTCATTATCTTGGCAAATGCATGGTTTCGTGTGGATAAAAGACACACATGTGACCATCGTGTAGACGCGTCAATCAGAACCATGAAATACCGGAAAGGTCCAGATAATGGCTGAATGGGACCACAAATGTCTCCTTGAATACGTTCAAGGAACTGAAGTGGTTCAGCTTGTATTTTGAGGTGTGAGGGCCTCAAAATTAGCTTTCCCGTGGCACAAGATGTGCACACAAAATCAGAAGATTGAGGAAATTTTGACTCAAGCAAATTATGACCAATGAAATTGCTAGTAATTTTTCTCATCATCCCTATTCCAGGATGGCCTAGGCGATCATGCCAGGTTTGGAATGTGTTAACATTTTGAAAAATTACTTTGTATGCAACATGTTCCACGGGTTTGATGTACGTATAGTACAAACCAGACGATAGAGAAGGAATTTTCTCATGTACCTTTTTGCCATATCCGTTATCTTTAGTAAAGAGTAGATACTCCTCTTTGTTGTCTTCATGGGTTTCAATATGAAAACCATTTTTATGGATATCTCGATAACTGATCAGGGTACGTGCAGAATCAGGATACAGTAAAGCATCCTCATTGTCACATATGTACCACTTGGGAGGGTGAATATGGCACGTCCAGTACCAACAATCACAGTATCGCGTCCAACGATACTTAGAATATCTCCATTTGTCTTTTTCAGAGTTTGGAAATATTTCATCTCCCTCAGTATGGAGTTTGTGGCACCACTGTCCACAAGGCATAATTCCTCTTCCATCGGATTGTCCCCGTAGAAAACTATATAAAACAAAGAATTTTCAATAAGAAAACCTCATAGTAATATATAGACTACAATCTTTATTATATCAAATGTGGTGATACAATACAATATAAAGACAACAACAAACTTATGTTCTTATTACAATCATCACAAATGGACATAATTAAATAGATCACTAGGAGATTGAGGGACTAGTCGAAGTCGCCAAACACGTGGTTTGCTGTGTACTCAATCAACGTGTTCTCCATATCAGCAGTATCCTCAGGCAGATAAGGAATCATGGCGTTGCTCGGTCCAGGAGGAACATCGTGCGAATCACCGGCTCCTTTTGCGCTATGCGGATGAAGGTTGAAGTTGGCTTCAAACCTTTTCCCTTGAGGTGCTTTGCGTCCCTGAGATTGCTGGTACAGCATAACCAGATGCTTGGGCATTGTGCACTTTTCAGTAGAATGCGTGTGGCATCCACACTTGTTGCAAAGCTTAGATTTATCAAATCTGGGCTTTGAAGTGCCTTTTCCCTTGCCTGGGAATCTAGATCTCCTGTTCCCATTACGCTTTCGCTTATGCTCGAAATTGGATTGTTTACCCCGAGGGGTACCATTAAACTTTTGTCTATTTGCAACATTCAGATGAACTTCAGGTAAAGGTTGTGCCCCAACTGGGCACTGAGAGCCATTCTTAGCGAGTAGCTCATCATGCTTCTCAGCCTGAAGTAACATGTGAATAAGCTCGGAATAGACAGTGTAGTTTCGAGCACGGTATTGCTGTTGGAGGATTCTATCTGAAGGGAGCATAGTTGACAAAGTTTTCTCGATCTTCTCCCCCTCAGTAGGTTCCTTCTCACAAAAGCGCAGTTTGGAACATATCTTATGAACAGCATGATTGTACTCACCAATGGACTTGAAATCCTGAAGACGGAGATGAGTCCAATCATGGAGTGCTTCTGGCAGGACTACTGCCTTCTGCTGTTCATACCTCGTTTTGAGGGCCAGAAACAGAGTACTAGGAGATTCCTCCTGTAAATACTCAGACTTGAGATCTGGATGAATATGGTGCCTTATGATGAATAAGGCAGCATAATTCTCCTGTTCTGTCAGTGGCGTGGCCCCATCCGGGAGAGGAGTCTCTGGGGGTTGTATTGCACGCGCTATCCCACGGGACGCAAGACTGATCTTGATGTCCATAGCCCATGTAGGGTAATTGTGGCCATTGAGGGCAAGCTCCTCAAACTCTTTGGCAGTCATCTTCGCCTACATGCACTACTAGGGAAAAGCCTAGCAGCAGCGCGGGTTTGGGCACCCTCAGTAGCGCGGGTACCGGCGCTACTAATAAGGCGCTACAGCTAACGTGTAGCAGTAGCGCGTGTTGACACACGCTACTGCTACACACGAATTGCTGCAGCGCGGTTTTGGGAAGGGCGCTACTAGTATTAGCTGCAGCGCCGTTTCGGTGTAAGCGCTACTGGTAAGCCGGCGCTACTGCTAAATACCCCCCTCGCTACTACTAGTTTTATTAGTTTTTTTCCCTGCAGATTTGTTTTTTATTTGTTTTGCATTTGAATAGGCTTTATACACTAATCTTTAGCATATCATCCACATACAAATGTAATCATAGCATATACATACAATTAGTCTCATCAAATCATGTCATCATCATAATCATCATCCAACACAAAGTGGTCTCGATCTCGTCATCAATCTCGAAAATAGCGATACAAGTCTCGATTACTTGCAAATACATCGTCATCCATCTAAACAATGATATACATGAGAATAGCCATCACTTTGAGTACATGAGTTCGTATCCCTCTCTCGCATTAGCGTGAACCTAAACTAAGTACTGCGTGTCGCTCGGAAACCGAAAACCGGTACACCTTGGCCTTTCACTCCGGCCACTTGTCGTATATATACTCCTGGCGTAGCACTTCTTCGCCATTTATGATCTATGCACCTGCATCGTCACATGAGTCGATGATATGCAACATATATAGTTGAGCAACACAAAGAGACAGACTTGGCAAAAATAGAAACAACATATCATAAGCATAAATAACAAAGTTCATCGTACCCAAATGACCTAACTAGAGTGATTTTCGCTAGTCGAGGAGGACGGTTTAATTACATCACAAATAAAGTTTCACCGTGCATAACTCAAAGTTTTGTCATAAAAGAAACTATGGACTAAACGGACACATTGTCATATATCGACAATCACTCCAGCATGTCGTGCCATCCATCCAAGTCAGGGAGATAGTCATCGAGCTTTGTGAAAGGCTTCATGTCGAGACGCTGAGAGGCTATCCATGTTCGGACGTCTTCCCGCGACATTTGTCCTTCTGGATGGAACATCCCTGTTTTTCCGACGACCTCATTCATGATGATTTGGGCAAGTTCGCGCTGGATGTTATAGAACTCAGCTCGAAGTCGATGATCCTCGATATCTCCTATGTCCTTTGCCCATTGCAAAATATGGGCATCGCTAGATCTAGGTGCCATGTGAAGGTTCTGGTGATCCCGTCGGTACTCCAGCATGTGGTGTAGGACATAGAATCCATCATTAAGAGAATCGTTCGGTTGCTGGATGCAGCAGAAGTCGGTCTTATGGCTGAAGGCGTGCCTGCCGCCCCTTTTCTTCTTGTCCCTAACATCTCCACCCCTTGCTTGGTAGTAAAACATAGCACCGTCGAGAACATCTTTGATGTGGGTGTAATCCTTTTTGTGAATGTTCTTCGACGAGTCCAAGTAAAGAGCGTGGGAGAATAGGGGGTAGAGGATGATGAGGACGGCGCGCCCGCCGCTGCGCAAAATAAGTACACCTCAAATTAATTAGCCTCCACCGTGCAAATGAATTATTGAAATCGAAGGAAGGATAGCAGCGCGGATGACTTACACGGGATGATAAGGCACGAGAATCGCCTCCTTGTCCTTATTGGCGAACATGAAACTAACGATGTAATCCCTCGCGTATTCACGATGCTGTGCACAGACTCCCAAGAAGGCCTCGTGCATGTAGTACGGGTCAGCGACACAGATATGAGCTATCTGCTCAACCCCAATGATGTAGCTCATGTTCAAGGCATAAAGGCGGACAAAAGTAAAATCCAGCTTCTTCACGTGAAACATGTCGAATATGTAATCGAATCGGAGGAAGAACTTATCCGCGGGGAAGCCATTGACGTACGACATTTGCTGCGGAACATTAACCACGTAGAGTGGGTATCCTGGATCTTTCGAGGCGATGAGGCCTTTCTCTACCCGCAGCACATCGTCATGAAGTCTCCTCAGATCGCCGAATCTGGCCCGTAGCGCTGTTTCAGGTAGGATTGGTTTACCGGGGATATGCCATTTATCCGCATCGGGGATATCTACACGGTCCCGAAGCCGAGGCTGCTGAGGCGGCTGGATCATAGAATCAGCTTTTTTGCCTTTCCTCGCTCTCTTCCTAGGCTTCTTTACCACCGGATGGTTGTCAATAACGCGTTGAGACGGTAATTCAGGCACTGACTCATGATGCTCAAACCCTGAGGAGGCGCCAGTATAGACATACTGTTCAGCGCCATCGTCATCCTCATCCTCATCCATGGCGACGTCATCAGCCTCTAATGGAGCCACCTGCTTACCCCGTCCGCTATCACCCAACCCGACACCCGACGCTAATTGGGTAGGTGGGGTGTTGATGTTCATACCTTGCTGAGGCTGTGTGCTCGTGGGTGTGCTCCCGGCCGCCTCCAGACGAAGCAGACTCTTTGGCCACAACAGGACCCACCCATTGCAACAATCACCAAGCCGCCGCGGGGTCTCGTCGTCATCCCCCACTAGTATTAGAGGAGGCAAATTCTCGTGGCCCGGTTTGACACTGGCCACGGAAACCTTGAAGACGTTCGGGGGGATCGGCCGGCTGTGGAACAATGGTTCCTTCGGCTCCATTATCGTCCCCTTCCCCACGTCCACCTTCTGTTCGCCGATGGTGTACAATATGGTGCACGAGGTTTCGTCGGCCTGCAAATAAAAGTCTGCGACGTGAGACATCCGAAAGGCAACGAAAACGGGAGATTATACATTTATATTGAAGGGGGCCGGTGTGGAAGATACCGTGAGGGCGTCGAGCTCAGCCAAAGAGGAGGCACCACCGAGCACGTCCGGTGCGGCAGCTGGTGCGGGAGCCGGTGCGGGAGCAGGTGCGGGAGCCGGTGCGGGAGCAGGTGCGGGAGCAGGTGCGGGAGCCGGTGCGGGAGCATGTGCTGCCAAGAAGTCAGCAAGGGGAAAGTCCTCTGCATTTTTTTGGATTTTCCCTTGTCCAAATGTGAACGCCCGTCACCAAGGAAGTAGATAAATCTGCAACCGCCTGTTTTGCGGCAGCTATCGCTGTTGCGACTGTCTGAGATGATTTCTTCTCAACCGCAATCTCAACCTTCTTGTCGATGCTTTCTTCAGTTAACCTCCGTCTTTCCTTTCTCTCCTCCGTGGTCTCACGGTAGTACTTCTTCCACGTGGCGCCGTCTCCGACACCGTGCACGCGTCCATACGACGGTCGAGTATCCAGCGGTTGTCGTTTCAATATGTTCAACGCCCGGTTGAATGGAGTGTCCCACTTGGGCCTCGCCAATGCCTCAGACGGCGAGTCGCTTTCGGCCGCAATCCGGCGTTGCTCTCTCTGCAAAAGGCACAAGGATCGTTTACAAATATGACTAACGTGTGCAGTCGAATTGATCAGAAACTAAAATTACCAGTAGTCTCATGAACTCCGTAATGACCGGTGTTGTCTCATAAACCTTCTTCAGTGGGTCCCAACGGTGGCGGGCCCTCAGGACGTCACGCTCCTGCGGGACGGTGAAATCCGCCAAGGGGTCTAGGATGCCCAGACTCGCGGCTTCCGCGTCCTCCTTGGCCCATTTGGACCTCTTTCCGCCGTAACCACGGCTTCCGAGGTGGTGGGTCCCAATGTTCCTCTTTTGAAGCCCCTTCATGTACTTAGACTTTTCTTTGGCAGCTTCGGCCTCGCAAGCCTCCTTGAATATTTGAAACTGCTCTTCCGTGATTGTCGGACTTTCCTTTACAATCTCGGAGTAGGGTTCCCCGTCGTTGATCTTTGCTTTCACTCGATTTTTCCAGGCGGCCAACGCGTTGCTAAACTTGGTCATGGCGTGTTTGTTTATCTTCTTCATTGCCGGGTCATTGTCTGGATCTTCATAATCCTTCTCATTCTGGCCCGGGAACAAGAATATCTGGTGAAACTTCTTTAGGAGGGAGCTCCTCATATTTTCTATCTTCTTTAGATTCTCATCGTTGATGGTGGCGGTTGTCCGTATGATGCAGCCTATTTGATTGCCGTAGCACGCGCGCGCTTCCTCGGGCGCCTTTGGCTCAAAATTGCCATTGTCCACCTCCGTGACCACCAGTCTAGTAGTCCCGAGTTTGTTAGGAACCCGTTGCCTCTTCGCTTTCGGTGCTACACCGGATCCGCTCCCCGAGGCAGCACCGGTCTCAGCGCCGGTCTCGATGCCGGTCTGAATCTCAGCGCCGGTGTCAGTCTCAGCACCGGTCTGCGTATCGGTCTCAGCACCGGTCTGCGTGTCGGTCTCAGTCCCCGATGCCGGGCCCAGCAACAACATCTGTTGATCGTCGGTAAAGCTAAAAAATTCGTCTGCCGCCCGGTAGACGTCGTCGCAATCACCAGAACCCTGTCCTTCATCGTTGCTAGCCATGTTTCCTATGATTAAATCTAGTCAATTAATTCTAGACCTAATAAAATGAATAATGACATAAAAAAGGACTATTGTTTTGCAGGAATGTTGACTCCTTCTTGGTGCGGCAAATCCCGGGCACTCGATATGTCCTAGTTTGTAGCACAAGTCATGCCGAAATTCACGGGAAATTTCGGCATGACCTTTGCTACAAAGTGGAAAAATCGAGAACCTGAAATTTGCCGGAACAGAAATGAATCAACATTCCGGCAAAACATAGGCCACTCAACATCATTCCCTGGAAACAACAAAGCCACCACTTGGGCACAATCGAACAACATGAAAAGATATGACATGACCACTTCAATGAAAAATAAAATTTGCCTAAATTCTTTTCCTTGAAAAATAGTGGTCTTTTGAAAAATCAAAAACCTTTGCCAATCTACTTAACCTAGCTTCTTAATCCAACGAACCTAATTAACCTACCTATTTAACCTAGTTGGTTAATCTTGTTTACCTAGATAATTAACCCTAATTAAACTAGTTAACGCAGCTAGTTCTCTGTCAAAGCCTAAAATAAATTTCTGCACTAATTAACATGGATAATTAACCTAATTAAACTAGTTAACCTGACTGTCATAGCCCTAACTAAGTTTTTGCACTAACCTAGATAATTAACCTAATTAAACTAGTTAACCTAACTACTTCTCTGTCAATGCCCTAACTAAATTTTTGCCCTAAAACCTAGATAATTAACCTAATTAAAAACTGGCTAACCTATGCATGAGAGAGAGAGGAGGGTGGGGGCTTACAGATGATGGCTCCGGTGGTGGCGACGGAGGCAGTGTGGTGGCGAGGGAGGCAGAGGCGTCTCCGGTGACGGCGAGGGAGGCAGGGGCGTCTCCGGTGACGTCGAGGAAGGTGGCGTCGACGGCGGCTCCGGTGGCGTTGACGAGGCCGCGCGGCTCCGTGGCGTTGGGGCGGCTCCGGTGTCGTCGACGGCGCACGGCTCTGGTGGCGCGCGTCGTCGGCGGCGGCGAAGTGTGGGGCGACGAATCGGGGAGACGGCAGCGCGCCCAGGGTGGGGTTTGAGGGATTTGGGGGAAGTGGTGGCCGGGGCGGGGGAAACGGTTTTTTGGCTAAGTCAAACGTAGCGGTAGCGCGTTTCGCAAAACGCGCTATAGCTAAGTTAGCTATAGCGCTTTCGCCAAAACGCGCTGCTGCTATAGCTAATTTCCTATTCTGTTTCTATAGCGGGGGTCTAGGGCACGCGCTGCAGCTACGTTAGCTATAGCGCCTCTTACAAACAAACGCTGCTGCTATGCCTTCCTCCGATTTTTCACTTTTTCGTTTATTTTGCTTTACATTTTATTTTTCCCTTTCTCCTTTTTCTATTTCTTTCATTTTCATTTAAATTTCTATTTGTTTATCATCTTATTTTATTTTTGTTAGTAGTAGCGCTCTTCCGCGGAAACGCGCTGCTAACTGTGATGTAGCAGTAGCGCGTTCCTTCTAAGATCGCTACTGCTATGCGTAGCCTAGCATTCTACCAATGGGAATATTAGTAGTAGCGCTTTTTGGTCAACAGGCGCTACTGCTAAGTTTGTGTCTGTAGCGCGGTTTCTAGTAGCTCGCTACTGCTAAATAGCACTAGCGCTGTTTTTTGAACCGCGCTGCTGCTAAGATTCTGTGTATAGCCTCTTCCCTAGTAGTGATGGGAGAACCAGAGATAATTAATTTACGGGTGGTAGCGCTCTTCCGCGGAAACGCGCTGCTAACTGTGATGTAGCAGTAGCGCGTTCCTTCTAAGATCGCTACTGCTATGCATAGCCTAGCATTCTACCAATGGGAATATTAGTAGTAGCGCTTTTTGGTCAACAGGCGCTACTGCTAAGTTTGTGTCTGTAGCGCGGTTTCTAGTAGCTCGCTACTGCTAAATAGCACTAGCGCTGTTTTTTGAACCGCGCTGCTGCTAAGATTCTGTGTATAGCCTTTTCCCTAGTAGTGATGGGAGAACCAGAGATAATTAATTTACGGGTGGTAAATTAAGAACCATCATGGTTGTGTAATAAGAATGCAAAAAATTGATACTCAAGTGTAAACTTGAGAAATTCTCAACCTCAATTGTGTGAACATAACACTTTGAAGATCACTTAGATCTCACAGTAATAGGCTACATCGCCATTACCTTGTGTATGCTACAATTCAAATATAAGGAATACACGTTGGAGGTAATCGTTTGTCGAGAATGACAAAGCGTAGACCTCACAGTAAGAGAGGACAGTCTGCAAATAAGCAGTAGGTCACAACTCATTACCTTGTGATTCCAAAAATGAGGGAGAAACATCCAAAAAAATTGCAAGTTTGATATGCGAGAGAAGATCTCAATCGCAAAGACATGTTCGATAAAAAATGAGATGTGGTAAACACATGGAACATGTCATTCTTCCCAGATGAAATCCGGTACTTTATTTATATTATCAATCCATTACATAATATAAACACACCTACTAATAATTACACAAATCCTAACATAGAATAAATCTAGAACATGACTAAAATGTAAGTAGTAGTCAACCTGAGTACTAAACAGTACTAAACATAGACTAAAATTGCACAAATACAATAATTAGTACTAATGTTAAGAAAACAGAGAAGAAAAAAAAATCCACACATCTGGCCGGCCCACCCGCCACAGTACTGCACAGGGGGGAAACTGCGGGCGCCTGGGCCTGGGCTGCCTGGCCTTTGGCCGGCCCACACGCCGCCGCACCGCACAAGACAGGGGAGAGCGGGCGGATAGGATAAGGGTCGGAGTATCCGAACCCCGCACCACCACCTCTGCTCGATCCCCACTGTCACATGGCGGCGTCGGCGGGAGGAGTGGCCGCCGCAGGCCCTCGCGATTCCGGTGGTCACCGGCGTAGCACCGACAACCCCTCCTCGTCCGAAGAAGAGTCGACGACGACGTGATCCGGGCGAGCAGTCCCTGGTGCGGCGCTGGCGAGTCCGAGACTCGCCGGAGCCCACGAACCGGGGCGGCGGCTGGGGCGACGGTCGATGGCGGCGACGGCGCGCCCGAAGAGACGCCCGAAGCGCCGTGCGGCCCGGCTGCTCGAGCCCGCAGCCGTCTCCTGCTGATGCGTGGCGGTGGCGGCATCGTCCTCCATGCCTGCTCCAAGGCGGACGACCCCGGAGGCACCGGTCGGCGCGGAGACGAAGGCGAGCGCCTCCTCCTCGTTCACGACGGCGCGCATCGGCACGGGGCAGTATCCGGGTGGGCCGGCGGCCTCGGCGGCGGGCGTTGGCGTCGACGGCGCGAGCCACGCGGCCGGCGGAGGAGGTGGTGGAGGCGGAGATCCAGGGGGCGGTGCAGGCGCGACTGCAGCCCTGTGCACCATGGAGGCGGTCGGGCCGGCCACCAGCCGGGGGTCGAACCCCATGGGCGCCTGGCCACGGGCGCACGGAGCACCATCGTGGGCGCGTCCAGGGGCGAGTGGAGCACTGCGGGGGGCGCGTCCAGTGGCGCCGTGGCGGCCAGGAGCACCACGTCCAGCGGCGCGGTGGTTGCCAGGAGCGCCACATCCAGCAGCGCTGCGGCCGAATCGACGGATGGCTTGCATCCGGCGACGGAAACGGCGGTGGCCACCAACTCCATGGCGGCGAAGGGCAATGAGGCGGTAGCGGCGACCGTCCTCGCGGATCAGACGGAGGAAGAAGGAGACGAGGCCTGTCATCTCACCGGCGGCGAGTGCTTCCTCTCTTCTCCTTTCTCTGTTGCTCTTTTCGCTCTCGCTGGTTGTTCTACGGGCTGATAACGTGTTTTGAATCGAAAAGTGATTGATTGATCGATAGTTACAGAGAGTATATATATCTCCTGGAGAGATGCGACGATCTTGAAGAGATGCATCGGTTCCAGGAGGACGGGAGAGAGGCGACAGTTGCGACGGACACAAGCGTCCGTGCGGGCGCAACCGCGCGTTCGATGGGCAAGGGGAGATTTCCCTTAATTACAGATTATAATTTAATCTTAACACATTTGTCTCACGCCATCGTGATTTTTGCCACGTGGGCAATTTGCCAAGTCAAAATGAGGTAAAAAAAAATTTCAGTGTTGTTTGCCATAGGAGTTACGTGTGGTGACCACTTTCGTGATTTGTAAAGTGGTGGCTTTTCGTTGGTCAAAATACTATTATGATGGTTTCACGCATTTCACTCGTAAGGCGTGCAGCAGCAGCAACGCTCATCGCGCACGGTTGGCGGGGGTTGGTGGTTCCGTCGGTGGTATGAAATCAGTGGAAAAGAACTCCATACGATAAAATGGAGCAGTAGTTTTTATGTGTTTAGAGACGGGATTTATGTGACCGAAGGCCCCGTCCGAAAGGAGTTTTTTTCGACACCCTTCAAATGAACCCATATTTTTATAGTGTTCAACCATCATCACTAGGATGCATGAAAAGTTTTCTGGCTTTTTTATGGCTTTAAGAATTTTCTATAATATTTACGGTAAAAACACCACATACCACACCCCGGACGTGATGCAATATGTTTTTGGTGTCCATGCATGACAAGTTCTCCGAAGACCGTTCGTGTATGAGCGAAGGCCCCATGCATGCGTTTTGCGACTGATTTTTCTACAATTTTTGTGTCGCTTATCGTCTCGTAACGTTAAAATGCATGTTTCCGTTTATTTTTTGAAGTTGCACGACTAACATCAAATTAAACATAGGATTTTTTCTAGATAAACCATTTCGAGTTCATTCATAATTCAAGATATTTTACATAACCTTAAACATAACCGAGCACTACTCTTACATAACTTGGACCGAATTTTAAATCTAAACCCTAAAACTAGACTACTCTTCGTCGCTGGCGCCGGTGAGGTCGACGACCGGCGCCATACCGCCGGCCTCTCCTTCACCGCCGTCGCCGCCATCGTCGCCGCCGTTGTCGTCGTCGTCGCTGAAGTCCCACCAGTTGTCTTCCCGCGCCTGCTGCTCCTGCACCGCCGCTATGGCCGCCAGCCGTTCTCGTTCCTCGCGAGTGGCCGCTGCCATCGCCTCCTCTGCCGACCGGGCCAGCACCGCAAGTAGCCCCGGCGTGTCATCGGGGTCTCCGTCTTGCATGAGGGTGGCCTACGCCAGCGGGATCTCGACCAGCGCCGGGGCAGGGGGCGCCTGCTGTGCCGGGGCAGTTGGGGTGGCTGGAGGTGGGCCATGGCGGCGACGACCATGGGAAGTGCCGGCCTCTCCGGTAATGTCCCCGACGGGGAGGCTGGCCGCCGCGGCCCTTAATGAGCCGAGGACGACGTCGAAGTTCTTCCCGTGCCAGAACCTGCGGCGGGCCCTCCGGTTGTACCGGCCGCCAGGGAAGACGCGGAGCTACTCCCTCGTCGGTGGCGGTCCCATGGTGGGGATGTCGTCCGCACCGATCCGCCATGGCCCCGACACCTTGGCTGCCGGCGGCACCAACAGGCGGTACCAGGCCAGATCCTCCGTGTCGCCGATGGTGAGGCTCAGCAGCCAGACACCGCCCGGTCACGCGCCCTCGTCGGAGTCGCTGGAAGACATTGCCGGCGAGGAAAGGAAGAGGAAGACGGGCGGGCGAGGAGAGGAAGAGCGAGATGGGCGGGCGAGGGAGATGGCACGACGTGGAGAGGGGCTGGCGCGGCCTTTTATAGACGGCGGGGGAGGGAGGTCGGCGGGCAAACCGTCGATGGCGCGCGCCACGAGGGCGGCTGGCGGCACGCGCGGCAGCGATGGCGTGTGAAGGCGCGACAGGCACGGCAGGCGAGGCATCGGTGGCGTCTGGGCGCGGCAGCGGTGGCGTGGGAAGGCACGAGGACGGCAGGCGCGGCAGGTGATGCGTTAGTGGCGTCTGAAGGCGGGCGGGCGGTCGCCGCAGCGGCGGCAGCCGAGCGGTCGCGTCAACTGCCGGCCCGAGGCGGAAGGCTGGCGGCAGGCGCCTGGTCGCCGCACGCGCGGCAGTGGTGTTGGGGAACATAGTAATTTTAAAAAATTTCCTACGCACACGCAAGATCATGGTGATACATAGCAACAAGAGGGGAGAGTGTGTCCACGTACCCTCGTAGACCGAAAGCGGAAGCGTTAGCACAACGCGGTTGATGTAGTCCTACGTCTTCACGGCCCGACTGATCAAGCACCGAAACTACGGCACCTCCGAGTTCTTGCACATGTTCAGCTCGATGATGTCCCCCGTACTCCGATCCAGCAGAGTGTCGAGGGAGAGTTCCGTCAGCACGACGGCGTGGTGATGATCTTGATGTTCTACCGCTGCGGGGCTTCGCCTAAGCACCGCTACAATATTATCGAAAACTATGGTGGAGGGGGGCACCGCACACGGCTAAGAGATCAAGAGATCAATTGTTGTGTCTATGGGGTGCCCTCCTGCCCCCGTATATAAAGGAGCAAGGGGAAGAGGGGCGGCCAAGGAGGAGGAGGCACGCCCAAGGAGGGCAATCCTACTCCAAGTAGGATTCCCCCCTTTTTCCAAATCCTAGTAGGAGAGGGGAAGTAAGGAAGGAGAGGGAGGAAAAGGAGGAAAGGGGGGCCGACCCCCTAGTCCAATTCGGTTTGGGCTAGGGGGGGGGCGCGCGCCCTGCCTCCTCTCTTCCACCACTTGGCCCATGAGGTCCATTACTTCTTCCTCGTATTCCCGTATCTCCCCGGTACCCCCGAAAATACCCGAATCACTCGGAACCTTTCCGATGTCCGAATATAGTCGTCCAATATATCGATCTTTACGTCTCGACCATTTTGAGACTGCTCATCATGTCCCTGATCTCATCCGGGACTCCGAACTCCTTCGGTACATCAAAACTCATAAACTCGTAATATAACTGTCATCGAAACCTTAAGCGTGCGGACCCTACGGGTTCGAGAACTATGTAGACATGACCGAGACACGTTTCCGGTCAATAAACAATAGCGGAACCTGGATGCTCATATTGGCTCCTACATATTCTACGAAGATCTTTATTGGTCAAACCGCATAACAACATACGTTGTTCCTTTTGTCATCGGTATGTTACTTGCCCGAGATTCGATCGTCGGTATCTCAATACCTAGTTCAATCTCGTTACCGACAAGTCTCTTTACTCGTTACGTAATGCATCATCCCGGAACTAACTCATTAGTCACATTGCTTGCAAGGCTTATAGTGATGTGCATTACCGAGAGGGCCCAGAGATACCTCTCCAACAATAGGAGTGACAAATCCTAATCTCGAAATACGCCAACCCAACATGTACCTTCAGAGACACCTGTAGAGCTCCTTTATAATCACCCAGTTACGTTGTGACGTTTGATAGCACACAAAGTGTTCCTCTGGTAAACGGGAGTTGCATAATCTCATAGTCATAGGAACATGTATAAGTCATGAAGAATGCAATAGCAACATACTAAACGATCAAGTGCTAAGCTAACAGAATGGGTCAAGTCAATCACATCATTCTCCTAATAGTGTGATCCCGTTAATCAAATGACAACTCATGTCTATGGTTAGGAAACTTAACCATCTTTGATTATGAGCTAGTCAAGTAGAGGCATACTAGTGACACTATGTTTGTCTATGTATTCACACATGTATTATGTTTCCGGTTAATACAATTCTAGCATGAATAATAAACATTTATCATGAAATAAGGAAATAAATAATAACTTTATTATTGCCTCTAGGGCATATTTCGTTCAGTCTCCCACTTGCACTAGAGTCAATAATCTAGTTTACATCACCATGTGATTTAACACCAATATTCACATCTGTATGTGATTAATACCCATAGTTCAAATCGTCATGTGATCAATACCCAAAGGGTTACTAGAGTCAATAATCTAGTTCCATAGTTATGTGATTAATAACCAAAGAGTACTATGGTATGATCATGTTTTGCTCGTGAGAGAAGTTTAGTTAACAGGTCTGTCACATTCAGAGCCATATGTATTTTGCAAATATTCAATGTCTACAATGCTCTGCACTGAGCTACTCTAGCTAATTGCTCCCACTTTCAGTATGTATCCAGATTGATATTTAGAGTCATCTGGATCGGTGTAAAAGCTTGCACCGATGTAACTCTTTACAACGGGCTCTTTTATCACCTCTATAATCGAGAAATATTTCCTTAGTCCTCACTAAGGATATTCTTGACCACTGTCCAGTGATCTACTCCTAGATCAAAATTGTATTCCCTTACCAAACTCAGAGCAAGGTATACAATAGGTCTGGTACATAGCATACTTTATAGAACCTATGACTGAGGCATAGGGAATGACTTTTCATTCTTTTCTATTTTCTACCATGGTCGGGTTTTTGAGTCGTACTCAACTTTATACCTTGCAACACAGGCAAAAACTCTTTCTTTGGCTGTTACATTTTGAATTACTTCAAAATCTTATCAAGGTATGTACTCATTGAAAAATCTTATCAAGCGTCTTGATCTATCTTATAGATCTTGATGCTCAATGTGTAAGCAGCTTTACCGAGGTCTTTCTTAGAAAAGCTCTTATTCAAGTATCCTTTTATGCTATCCAGAATTTCTATATCATTTCCAATCAACAATATGTCATCTACATATAGTTTTAGAAATGGTCAGAGCTCCCACTCACTTTCTTGTAAATACATGCTTCTCAAAAAAGATGTATAAAACCATATGCTTTGATCAACTCATCAATGCGTATATTTCAACTCCGAGATGCTTGCACCAGTCCATAGATGGATCGCTGGAGCTTGCACATTTTGTTAGCTTCTTTAGGATTGACAAAACCTTCTGGTTGCATCATATACAACTCTTCTTTAATAAATCCATTAAGGAATGTAGTTTTGACATCCATTTGCCAGATTTCATAAAATGTGGCAATTGCTAACATGATTGGGATAGACTTTTAAGCATCGATATGAGTGAGAAAATCTCATTGTATTCAACACCTTGAACTTTGTCAAAAACCTTTCTCGATAAGTCTAGCTTTGTAGATAGTAACACTACCATCAGCGTCCGTCTTCCTCTTGAAGATCCATTTATTCTTAATGACTCACCGATCATCGGGCAAGTCAATCAAAGTCCATACTTTGTTCTCATACATGGATCCCATCTCAGATTTCATGGCCTCAAGCCATTTCGCGGAATCTGGGCTCATCATCGCTTCCTCATAGTTCGTAGGTTTATCATGGTCTACTAATGACTTTCAGAATAGGATTACTGTACCACTCTGGTGCGGATCTTACTCTGGTTGACCTACGAGGTTCGGTAGTAACTTGATCTGAAGTTTCATGATCATCATCATTAGCTTCCTCACTAATTGGTGTAGGCATCACTGGAACTGATTTCAGTGATGAACTAGTTTCCAATTCGGGAGAAGGTACTATTACCTCATCAAGTTTCTACTTTTCTCCCACTCACTTCTTTCGAGAGAAACTCCTTCTCTAGAAAGGATCCATTCTTAGCAATGAATGTCTTGCCTTCGTATCTGTGATAGAAGGTGTACCCAACTGTCTCCTTTGGGTATCCTATGAAGACACATTTCTCCGATTTGGGTTTGAACTTATTAGGATGAAACTTTTTCACATAAGCATTGCAACCCCAAACTTTAAGAAACGACAACTTAGGTTTATTGCTAAACCATAGTTCATACGGTGTCGTCTCAACGGATTTAGATGGTGCCCTATTTTAACGTGAATGCAGCTATCTCTAATGCATAACCCCAAAATGATATTGGTAAATCGGTAAGAGACATCATTGATCGCACCATATCAAATAAAGTGCGGTTATGACGTTCGGACACACCGTTACGCTGTGGTGTTCCAGGTGGCATGAGTTTGTGAAAGTATTCCACATTATTTTAACTAAAGGCCAAACTCATAACTCAAATATTCATCTCCACGATCAGATCGTAGAAACTTTATTTTCTTATTACGATGATTTTCCACTTCACTCTGAAATTCTTTGAACCTTTCAACTGTTTCAGACTTATGTTTCATCAAGTAGATATACCCATATCTGCTCAAATCATCTGTGAAGGTCAGAAAATAATGATACCTGCCACGAGCCTTAATACCCATTGGTCTGTATACATCAGTATGTATTATTTCCAACAAGTCAGTAGCTCGTTCCATTGTTCCGGAGAACGGAGTTTTAGTCATCTTGCCCAAAAGGCACGGTTTGCAAGCATCAAATGATTCATAACCAATTGATTCAGAAAGCCCATCAGCATGGAGTTTCTTCATGCGCTTTACACCGATATGACCCAAACGGCAGTGCGACAAATATGTTGCACAATCATTATCAACTTTGCATCTTTTGGCATCAATATTATGAATATGTGTATCACTGCGATCGAGATCCAACAAACTATTTTCATTGGGTGTATGACCATTGAAGGTTTTATTCATGTAAACAGAACAACAATTATTCTCTGACTTTAAGTGAATAACTGTTTTGCAATAAACATGATCAAATCATATTCATGCTCAACACAAACACCAAATAACATTTATTTAGGTTTAACACTAATCCTGAAAGTATAGGGAGTGTGCGATGATGATCATATCAATCTTGGAACCACTTCCAACACATATCATCACTTCACCCTCAACTACTCTCTATTTATTCTGTAACTCCTGTTTCGAGTTACTAATTTTTAGCAACGGAACAAGTATCAAATACCCAGGGGCCACTATAAACACTAGTAAGGTACACATCAATAACATGTATATCAAAATATACCCTTGTTCACTTTGCCATCCTTCTTATCCACCAAATATTCAGGGTATTTCCGCTTCCAGTGACCATTTCCTTTGCAGTGTAAGCACTCAGTTTCAGGCTTTGGTCCAGCTTTGGGCTTCTTTGTGGGAGTGACAACTTGCTTGTCATTCTACTTGAAGTTCCCTTTCTTTCCCTTTGCCCTTTTTCTTGAAACTAGTGCTCTTGTCAATCATCAACAGTTGACGCTCTTTCTTGATTTCTACCTTCGTCAACTTCAATATCACGAAGAGCTCGGGAATCGTTTTCGTCATCCCTTGCATATTATAGTTCATCACGAAGTTCCAGTAACTTGGTGATGGTGACTAGAGAACTCTGTCAATCACTATCTTATCTGGAAGATTAACTCCCACTTGATTCAAGCGATTTTAGTACCCAGACAATCTGAGCACATGCTCACTAGTGGAGCGATTCTCCTCCATCTTTTAGCTATAGAACTTGTTGGAGACTTCATATCTCTCAACTCGGGTATTTGCTTGAAATATTAACTTCAACTCCTGGAACATCTCATATGACGTTCAAAACGTCTTTGAAGTCCCGATTCTAAGCCATTAAGCATGGTGCACTGAACTATCAAGTAGTCATCCTTTTGAGCTAGCCAAGCGTTCATAACGTCTGCATCTACTCCTGCAATAGGTCTGTCACCTAGCGGCGCATTAAGGATATAATTCTTCTGTGCAGCAATAAGGATAAACCTCAGATCACGGATCCAATCCGCATCATTGCTACTAACATCTTTCAACACAATTTTCTCTAAGCACATATCAAAATAAACATATGAAAGCAACAACGCGAGCTATTAATCTACAACATAATTTGCAAAATACTACCAGGACTAAGTTCATGATAAATTTAAGTTCAATTAATCATATTACTTAAGAACTCCCACTTAGACAGACATCTCTCTAGTCATCTAAGTGATCACGTGATCCAAATCAACTAAACCATGTGCGATCATCACGTGAGATGGAGTAGTTTTCAATGGTGAACATCACTATGTTGATCATATCTACTATATGATTCACGCTCGACCTTTCGGTCTCCATGTTCCGAGGCCATATCTGTATATGCTAGGCTCTGATACGTCTCCGTCGTATATACTTTTCCAAACACTTTTGCCCTTGTTTTGGACTCTAACTTGTATGATTTGAATGGAACTAACCCGGACTGACGCTGATTTTAGCAGAACTGCCATGGTGTTGTTTTATGTGCAGAAAATAAAAGTTCTCGGAATGTCCTGAAACTCCACGGAACACCTTAGAAAAAATAAAGAAAAATCCCCGCAAAAGATGAAGACCAGGGGGCCCACACCCTGCTCACGAGGGTGGGGGGTGCCCCCCTGGGCACGCCCCCTACCTCGTGGCCCCCCTGGTGGCCCTCCGACGCCAACTCCAACTCCATATATTGGCTTTCGGGAGAAAAAAATCAGAGAGAAGAAATCATCGCGTTTTACGATACGGAGCCGCCGCCAAGCCCTAATCTCTCTCGGGAGGGCTGATCAGGAGTCCGTTCGGGGCTCCGGAGAGGGGGATTTGTCGCCGCCGTCATCATCAACCGTCCTCCATCACCAATTTCATGATGCTCACTACCATGTGTGAGTAATTGCATCGTAGGCTTGCTGGACGGTGATGGGTTGGATGAGATTTATCATGTAATCGAGTTAGTTTTGTTAGGGTTTGATCCCTAGTATCCATTATGTTCTTAGATTGATGTTGCTATGACTTTGCTATGCTTAATGCTTGTCACTAGGGCCCGAGTGCCGTGATTTCAGATCTGAACCTATTATGTTTTCATGAATATATGTGTGTTCTTGATCCTATCTTGCAAGTCAATAGTCACCTACTATGTGTTATGATCCGACAACCCTGAAGTGACAATAATTGGGACCACTCCCGATGATGACCATAGTTTGAGGAGTTCATGTATTCACTATGTGCTAATGCTTTGTTCCGGTTCTCTATTAAAAGGAGACCTTAATATCCCTTAGTTTCCAATAGGACCCCTCTGCCACGGGAGGGTAGGGCAAAAGATGTCATGCAAGTTCTTTTCCATAAGCACGTATGACTATATACGGAATACATGCCTACATTACATTGATGAACTGGAGCTAGTTCTGTGTCACCCTATGTTATGACTGTTACATGACGAACCGCATCCGGCATAATTATCCATCGCTAATCCGGTGCCTACGAGTTTTCCATATACTGGTTCTCGTTTGTTTACTTTTCCGTTGCTACTGTTACAATCACTAAAAAATACCAAAAACATTACTTTTGCTGTCTTTACTTTTGTTACCTTTACCACCACTATCATATTACTTTGCTACTAAACACTTTGCTACAAATACTAAGTTTCAGGTGTGGTTGAATTGCCAACTCAGCTGCTAATACTTGAGAATATTCTTTGGCTCCCCTTGTGTCGAATCAACAAATTTGGGTTGAATACTCTACCCTCGAAAACTGTTGCGATCCCCTATACTTGTGGGTTATCAAGACATTTTTCTGGCGCCGTTGCCAGGGAGCATAGCTCTATTCTTTGAGTCACTTGGGATTTATATCTGCCGGACCTATCAAGAACTTGAAAGATGATCGAACTACTATTTTGCCCTCAACTACGAGGGGGGGTAAGGGACTGCCATCTAGCCTTGCACTAGATTCTCCTTCTATTATGAGTAAGTTTGCGACACCTAAACCCACTACTGCTATTGATTTTGATATGTCGCATGTTATTGATGATGCCACTTCTGCTATGCACGATACTTATGATGAAACTACTTCTATGCTTGATACTACTATGCCACTTGGTGAATTTCTTGATGAGCAAATTGATAGGTCTAGAGAAAGAGAAATTATTGAACCTGAACACGATGATGTTAGTGATGATGAACCTATGCCTGCTATTCCTGAGGGTTATCTTTTTGATGCTGAATCTTCTGCAGCTATTTTTTCTTGCCAGGATAGACGTGAACTTAAGAGGTTGCTAGTTAAATGGAGTAAAGAATCTTTTAGAGATAGAATGAGACCCGAACCTGCTTTTGCTACTTCACCTATCTGTGTGCCTGATCAGGATTATTATGATTTTTCTGTTGATTCAGATATAATTACTTTGGTTGAATCTGATCCTTTTTATGGCTATGAATCTAAAACTGTTGTGGCACATCTTACTAAGTTAAATGAGATAGCTGCCCTGTTTACTAATAATGAGAGATCACGCTACCTTTATTTACTCAAGATATTTCCGTTCTCATTAAAGGGTGATGCTAAGATATGGTATAATTCTCTTGATCCTGGTTGTGTGCAAAGTCCCCAGGATATGATTTATTACTTCTCTGCTAAATATTTCGCTACTCATAAGAAACAAGCTACTTTGAGGGAAATATACAATTTTGTGCAAATTGAAGAAGAGAGTCTCCCACAAGCTTGGGGGAGGCTTCTCAAGTTACTTAATGCTTTGCCTGATCATCCTCTTAAGAAACCTGAAATATTTGATATCTTTTATAATGGACTAATCGATGCTTCCAGAGATTACCTGGATAGTTGTGCTGGTTCTCTTTTCAGGGAAAGAACACCGGATGACGCTGAAATTCTATTGAATAATATGTTGGCAAATGAAAATAATTGGGCACCTCCTGAGCTACCTCCTGAGCTAGTTCCTGAGCCAATTACTGAGCCTATTCCTAAACCAACTCCGAAGAAGAGAGGTGTTCTGTTTCTCAGTCCCGAAGATATGCAAGAGGCAAAGAAATCTATGAAAGAAAAAGGTATTAAAGCTAAAAATGTTAAGAATTTACCTCTTATTGAAGAAATACATGGTCTTAATTTACCGCCTGTTGAAGAAGTATATGATCTCAATTACTTATTTACTGAAGAACCTCCCGATATCCCGACACAGGTAGTAAAGGTAAATTCTCTCTATAGATATGATAAAGCTGAAGTCCCTCCTATTAAAATTGCTAGTCAGTGCTTGGATGAGTTTGATGACTTTATGATTAAGCAAGATGACTTTAATGCTTATTTTGGTAGACAATTAAAACAGATACCTTTATGATTAAACGCTTGGGTGATTATATGGCTGATATTAGAGGTGAACTTAAACTTGTTAGCAAGCATGCTTCTATGGTTACCACTCAAGTAGAACAAGTACTTAAAGCTCAGAAAGAAGTGCTTGATGAAATGAATAGTAAGAAAAATGATTATGCTGTTAGAGTGGCTACTAGAACTGGTAGAATGACTCAGGAACCTTTGTATCCTGAAGACCACCCTAAGAGAATCGAGCAAGATTCTCAAAGAAATAATATTGATGTACCTAGTTCTTCTAAGAGGAAGAAAAAGAAAAATGATAGGACTTTGCAAACTTCTAGTGAACCTATCGCTGAACCACCTGAGAATCCAAATGACATCTCTGTTTCTGATGCTGAAACACAATTAGGTGATGAGCATGAACCTAGTGATAATGTTAATGATAATGTTCATGTTGATGCTCAACCTAGTAATGATAATGGTGTAGAAGTTGAACCTGTTGTTGATATTGATAACCCACAATCAAAGAATCAACGTTATGATAAAAGAGATTTTGTTGCTAGGAAACATGGTAAAGAAAGGGAACCATGGGTTCAGAAACCCATGCCTTTTCCTTCGAAACCATCCAAGAAAAGGATGATGAGGATTTTGAGCGCTTTGCTGAAATGAATAGACCCATATTTTTACGTATGTGATTAACTGATGTGCTCAAAACAAATCCTTATGCCAAGTATATCAAGGATATTATTACTAATAAAAAAAAGATACCTGAAGCTGAAATTTCCACCATGCTTGCTAATTATACTTTTAAGGGTGGGATACCAAAGAAACTTGGAGATCCCGGAGTGCCTACTATACCATGCTCCATTAAAAGAAGTTATGTTAAAACTGCTTTATGTGATCTTGGAGCCGGTGTCAGTGTTATGCCTCTCTCTTTATATCGTAGACTTGATTTGAATAAGTTGACACCTACTGAAATATCTTTGCAAATGGCTGATAAATCAACTGCTATACCTGTCGATATTTGTGAGGATGTGCCTGTTGTGGTTGCAAACGTTACTATTTTAACGGACTTTGTTATTCTTGATATTCCCGAGGATGATAGTATGTCTATTATTCTTGGAAGACCTTTCCTTAATACTGAAGGGGCTGTTATTGATTGCACCAAAGGCAATGTCAGTTTTCATGTTAATGACAATGAGCACACAGTGCATTTCCCAAGGAAACAACCTCAATTTTATAGTATCAACTCTATTGGAAAAATTCCATTGATTATATTTGGAGGTTTCGAATTTCCTCTCCCTACTGTCAAGAAAAACATGATATTCTTATTGTTGGGGATTTTCATATCCCCGTTGAGGTAACTTAGTGTCATTCGAAATTTCTCCTGTTCCGTGATTATTCGGAATGAGTTTGTTAACAAGACTTGATGAACCTTGTTAGTGGGTTCATTTTTGATGATCACGAGATGGATGGAACTAGAAGCACAACCTTCTGTACCCTCTTTATATTTTTCTGTTATCTAGTAGAAATAAAGTAAAATAATATTTTTTTGTCTGTTTCCTGACTTATCCGTGCAATATAAAAATATCCCGAAAATAAAAGTCCTCAGAATGCCATGCCAATTTAATATGATTTTTTTCGGGAATATTTAAGAATTTAATGTGCAAAAACTACCACGGGGGAGCTGCCACCTGGCCACGAGGGTGGAGGGCGCGCCCTAGCCCCCTAGGCGCACCCCCTGCCTCGTGGGCCCACGGTGGCCCTCCTCCACTTATTCCTGCACCCATCTTCTTCCTCTGTCTCACACAAACACGAAAAACCAACTCAAGCACGAGTTCCAGCCCCCGTTGCTGTGATTTTTGATCTCCTTGCTCAAAGCACCTCTCGCAAAACTGCTTGAGGAGATTGTTCCTTGGTATGTCACTCCTCCATTGGTCCAATTAGTTTTTGTTCTAGTGCTTTATTCATTGCAAATTTGTGCTGCATAGGTGACCATGTTCTTGAGCTTGCATGTCAAATTTATATGGTTCCAAGTAGTTCCAATGCTTTATATAGGCTCTAGGCACTTGTGGGAGTTGTTACTACCAATTTTATTGAAGTTGGTTCACTTTTGTTTGAAGTTACTAAAAATTTCAGATTGTTTCAGAAATAATGAAGAAATTTTTGAGGGGCTCGTCGAGCCGAAGCTCTAAGGAAAAACAAAAGGAAGAAGAGGAGAAGCCCAAATTTAATTTGCCTCGCACCGCAGAGGTCCGGCCGTGTGAATGGCCCTCCGATGACTTCTTGAGCAGAGCTAGGATTTATGAGGATTTCTATTTATTGATTGAGAATGCCGGCCTCACCAACTTCCTCCACGACCAACGTCATCAGTATCTCTTACTCACAAATACTTTTGTGCAAAACTTCTACTTTTTCCCTAAGAAATCACCTCCAACAGTAGAGTTTCATTTATATGACGTTGTTAAAGAGATGACATTAGCTGAATTCTGCGAGGTTTGCAGAATACCCTTTGAGGGCACTTTAGATGAACCCCACCGTAACGAAGTAGAAGCTTTTGTTAACACTATCACAGTGGGAGAAACTAGGAAGGTTTATGATGCAAGGATCACTAGCATACATTATCCTGTTTTACGCTACTTTGCCTTATTTGCTAGTCGTTGCTTGATTGGACGCGGGAACTGCGGGAACCTTAGTATTCTTGATATTATTATTTTTCTCCTCGATTTATACCGCAATAACTCTGTTAGTATGGGTGGAATCGTTACTAGACGGTTAAGTCTTAACCGTACTAAGGGCCCCATCTTTGGAGGCATTTATGCTTCACGCCTAGCTGAACATTTTGAAATACCTATTAGGCATGAGGAGAAAGAAGAAACAGCGCTGCCCCGTGCTTATTTAGATTATAAGAGTATGATAGCGCATGATTTTCTTGTTAAGAGTCACGATGGGGAGCTCAAATATAAATTATACTTTGATAAACATCACCCTGAGACTATTACTTTGCCTGCTCCTTCTTTGTTTAACTTGTCTGCAGAACCTCACATTGTTCCGTGGTCGGCTGTTCAAGCCTATCGGAACCCTGCACCAGCCCCGGAGCCGGAGCCACAAAATGAGCCTCCACGACTATCTGTTTATTCTTGGGATCCAGAGGAGGCCGCCAGCCAGTGGCAGTCAGAGTCTTCTTCGTCACACTATGACCCCAGCTACACTTATGGGTATCCGCCAGGCCATCCCTGGCAATAGACCAACTTAGGCCAAAAGCCTAAGCTTGGGGGAGTACGTATTTCCCACCGACATTACATTCATGATCACACACACACTAATTGCTAGATGTCGGTGCTCATACTCTTTCATTGTAATATCCATGTTAGTTTAAATTTCTTGTTCTAGCTTTCTTCTTGTGTGTTTGATAAACTTTAAGAAAAACCAAAAAAATTAGTTAGTTTACTTTCCATGCTTATAGTAGAATTGAAAAGAAAACCCAAAAATATTTCCCGTTATTCTTTTATTTGTTGGGAGCTTTCCCGTGTAAATAGTTTTTCTATTTCTTTTCCTTTCTTTGGGGGTCGAGAAGACCATATTGAAAATGCTTAGTGGCTCTTATATGCATGATTGTTTATTTAACTTAGATCCCATATTACTTGTCTTCTCTCTTGAGTTGAATGCTTGCAGATTCCAGCTTAGTCCAATGCACGTGCACTCTTTATACACACCGTTCGGTCGTGCAAGTGAAAGGCAATGAAGATGATATATGATGGACTTATTGGGAAGAGAAGAGCTGGTATGAACTCAACCTCTCTTGTTTTTGTAAATATGATGATTCATCGTTCCTGATTCAGCTATTATGAAGTAAACATATTTGCAATGACATTTAGAGATTATAGTTGCTTGTGCCATGCTTGATTAGCTATGAGTTATAATGGTTTACTTTGCGTGCCAACATGCTATTAGAATAATTATGATGTGGTATGATGGGATGGTATCCTCCTTTAAATGAATCGAGTGACTCGACTTGGCACATGTTCACGCATGTAGTTGAATCAAATCAACATAGCCTTCATGATTTTTATGTTCATGGTGGATTATATCCTACTCATGCTTGTATTCGGTGTGAATTAATTTTAATGCATGTTTACTACTGTCGTTTGCATTCATTATTATCGGTTTATATTGGGTATGACTTGACTTGATCTCTTTTACCATCAATGTTTAGTCAGTCCTTGATCTTTAAAGGTGCTCTGCATTTATGTTTTGCGGTCTCAGAAATTGCTAGCGAGATACCATTTTGTTATATCATGTTATGATTATTTTGAGAAAGTGTTGCCATCCGAGTTTTATTATTATGGCTCGCTAGCTGATTATGCTATTGATATGAGTAATTGTGAGACCTACGTGTTATTGTGAGTATGGTTAGTTCATAATAATTGCTGAAACTTGAATGCTGGCTTTTCATGTTTACAACAACAAGAGTAAACAGAGTTTGTAAAAGTTTTTCTTTTTCTCTTTCAGTTTGTCAACTGAATTGCTTGAGGACAAGCAAGGGTTTAAGCTTGGGGGAGTTGATACGTCTCCGTCGTATCTACTTTTCCAAACACTTTTGCCCTTGTTTTGGACTCTAACTTATATGATTTGAATGGAACTAACCCGGACTGACGCTGTTTTCAGCAGAATTGCCATGGTGTTGTTTTATGTGCAGAAAATAAAAGTTCTCGGAATGTCCTGAAACTCCACGGAACACCTTAGAAAAAATAAATAAAAATCCTCGCAAAAGATGAAGACCAGGGGGCCCACACCCTGCTCACGAGGGTGGGGGGAGCCCCCCTGGGGGCGCCCCCCTACCTCGTGGGCCCCCTGGTGGCCCTCTGACACCAACTCCAACTCCATATATTGGCTTTCGGTGAGAAAAAAATCAGAGAGAAGAAATCATCGCGTTTTACGATACGGAGCCGCCGCCAAGCCCTAATCTCTCTCGGGAGGGCTGATCTGGAGTCCATTCGGGGCTCCGAAGAGGGGGATTCGTCGCCGTCGTCATCATCAACCATCCTTCATCACCAATTTCATGATGCTCACCGCCGTGCGTGAGTAATTGCATCGTAGCCTTGCTGGACGGTGATGGGTTGGATGAGATTTATCATGTAATCGAGTTAGTTTTGTTAGGGTTTGATCCCTAGTATCCATTATGTTCTGAGATTGATGTTGCTATGACTTTGCTATGCTTAATGCTTGTCACTAGGGCCTAAGTGCCAAGATTTCAGATCTGAACCTATTATGTTTTCATGAATATATGTGTTCTTGATCCTATCTTGCAAGTCTCTAGTCACCTACTATGTGTTATGATCCGGCAACCCCGAAGTGACAATAATCGGGACCACTCCCGGTGATGACCATAGTTTGAGGAGTTCATGTATTCACTATGTGCTAATGCTTTGTTCCGGTTCTCTATTAAAAGGAGGCCTTAATATCCCTTAGTTTCCACTAGGACCCCGCTGCCACGGGAGGGTAGGACAAAAGATGTCATGCAAGTTCTTTTCCATAAGCACGTATGACTATATACGGATTACATGCCTACATTACATTGATGAACTGGAGCAAGTTCTGTGCCACCCTATGTTATGACTGTTACATGACGAACCGCATCCGGAATAATTATCCATCGCTAATCCGGTGCCTATGAGTTTTCCATATATTGGTTCTCGCTTGTTTACTTCTCCGTAGCTACTGTTACAATCACTACAAAATACCAAAAACATTACTTTTGATGTCTTTACTTTTGTTACCGTTACCACCACTATCATATTACTTTGCTACTAAACACTTTGCTACAGATACTAAGTTTCAGGTGTGGTTGAATTGACAACTCAGCTGCTAATACTTGAGAATATTCTTTGGCTCCCCTTGTGTCGAATCAACAAATTTGGGTTGAATAGTCTACCCTCGAAAACTGTTGCGATCCCCTATACTTGTGGGTTATCAGGCTCGTCAAGTTTAACCTGAGTATTCCGCGTGTGCAACTGTTTTGCACCCGTTTTATTTGAACGTAGAGCCTATGACACCCGATCATCACGTGGTGTCTCAGCACAAAGTACTTTTGCAACGGTGCATACTCAGGGAGAACACTTCTTGATAATTAGTGAGAGATCATCTTAAAATGCCACCGTCAATCAAAGGAAGATAAGATGCATAAAGGATAAACATCACATGCAATCAATATAAGTGATATGATATGGCCATCATCATCTTGTGCTTGTGATCTCCATCTCCGAAGCACCGTCGTGATCACCATCGTCACCGGCGCGACACCTTGATCTCTATCGTAGCATCGTTGTCGTTTACGCCATCTATTGCTTCTACGACTATCGCTACCGCTTAGTGATAAAGTAAAGCAATTACAGGGCGTTTGCATTTTATACAATAAAAAGACAACCATATGGCTCCTGCCAGTTGCCGTTAACTTCGGTTACAAAACATGATCATTTCATATAATAAAATATAGCATCATGTCTTGACCAAATCACATCACAATATGCCCTGCAAAAACAAGTTAGACGTCCTCTACTTTGTTGTTGCAAATTTTACGTGGCTGCTACGGGCTGAGCAAGAACCGTTCTTACCTATGCATCAAAACCACAACGATAGTTCGTCAAGTTAGTGCTGTTTTAACCTTCGCAAGGACCGGGCGTAGCCACACTCGGTTCAACTAAAGTTGGAGAAACAGACACCCGCCAGCCACCTGTGTGCAAAGCACGTCGGTAGAACCAGTCTCGCGTAAGCATACGCGTAATGTCGTTCCGGGCCGCTTCATCCAACAATACCGCCGAACCAAAGTATGACATGCTGGTAAGCAGTATGACTTGTATCGCCCACAACTCACCTGTGTTCTACTCGTGCATATAACATCTACGCATAAACCTGGCTCTGATACCACTGTTGGGGAACATAGTAATTTTAAATTTTTTCCTATGCACACGCAAGATCATGGTGATTCATAGAAACGAGAGGGGAGAGTGTGTCCACGTACCCTCGTAGACCGCGGAAGCGTTAGCACAACGCGGTTGATGTAGTCATACATCGTAACGGCCCGACCGATCAAGTACCGAAACTACGGCACCTCCGAGTTCTTGCACACGTTCAGCTCGATGACGTCCCCCGTACTCCGATCTAGCAGAGTGTTGAGGGAGAGTTCCATCAGCACGACGGCGTGGTGACGATCTTGATGTTCTACCGTCGCAGGGCTTCGCCTAAGCACCGCTACAATATTATCGAGAACTATGGTGGAGGGGGGCACCGCACATGGCTAAGAGATCAAGAGATCAATTGTTGTGTCTATGGGGTACCCCTGCCCCCGTATATAAAGGAGCAAGGGGAGGAGGGGCGGCCAAGGAGGAGGAGGCGTGCCCAAGGAGGGCAATCCTACTCCAACTAGGATTCCCCCCTTTTTCCAAGTCCTAGTAGGAGAGGGGAAGGAAAGGGAGGAGAAGGAGAAGGAAGGAGAGGGAGGAAAAGGAGGAAAGGGGGGCCGACCCCCTAGTCCAATTCGGTTTGGGCTAGGGGGGCCGCGCCCTGCCTCCTCTCTTCCACCACTTGGCCCATGAGGCCCATTACTTCTTCCTCGTATTCCTGTAACTCCCCGGTACCCACGAAGATACCCGAATCACTCGGAACCTTTCCGATGTCCGAATAAAGTCGTCCAATATATCAATCTTTACGTCTCGACCATTTTGAGACTCCTCGTCATGTCCCTGATCTCATCCGGGACTCCGAACTCCTTCGGTACATCAAAACCCATAAACTCATAATATAACTGTCATCGAAACCTTAAGCGTGCGGACCCTACGTGTCGTGGATTTGTCACGGCAGATGTCCTAGCGTAAGGACTTAGTCGTGGAGCCATCGCTACGGGTTTACTTGCAGGGGTTAAAGCGGACACAAAGACAAGGGTTTTATACTAGTTCGGCCCCTTCGATGAAGGTAAAAGCCTACGTCTAGTTGTGATGGAATTGATGTAGTCTCGATGGCTAGGGAGCAAACAAGCTTCGCCTAGGCTCGAGTTGTGGTTGTCTGTCCTTGAACCGTCGCCGGGCCGTCCCCTTATATACACGAGTGACGCCCGTCGGTTCGTAGAGTCCCAACCGGTTCATACTCGTATCCCGGTTGGTATCTCTCTATTCCTAACTTACAGTACAAGTTATACATCAGGCCGGTTTACGGCTACCAGCTCTAAACCGACTATAGGCCTTGGGCCTTTCTCTGCTTATACCACTAACGGAGCTAATCCGGCCCAAACTGGCCGGTTTACACCTAGTGGTAATATCCCCAACATTAGCCCCCAGATTGACTTGAACCGGTTCATGTCAACCTTTCACAAAGCCTGTATCTTGGACATCTTCTTTCGTTTGGTAAACCGCCGTGTCGTCGTCGCTTCTGATCACTGTAAACCGGCATGACGTCGTTGCTTCTGATCACTGTAAACCGGCATGACGTCATCTTGAAATTTTATCCTTTGTAACGCCTTCTTTAATGGCAGCCCCTGGATCCACGCGCTTGACCTAACTTTACTGCCTTATAAATAGGGCCGAAGGGTCATTCTTTTCCTCCCTTCGCTTCCTCTTCTTCGTCTTCCTCGCGCCGCAGCCATTGGAGCTCCGCCATCGTCATCGACCTCTGCTTCATCCTAGGCCGCTGCATCGACCTGAACGTATCAGAGCACTGCGGCCTCTTTCCGCATCTTCTCCATTCCTGGTAAGCTTCTTCCCCTTTTTAAATCTATTTCTGTACTTAGATCTGCTTTTAGGGTTCTAGCTTCGCACCATGTTCTTCGTGCGTTTTTATCCTTTTAACTTTGAACCACGCTGTGAATCTTGCTCTGTACCAATGGTGATTCCTGTGTATCCGCTGTACTTTCTCATTTTAATCCCATGGATCTTCTGCATATAAATCTGCCTTATGGTCCACTTCTGCTTCTCCTTTACTTCTGCAAAATATTTCCTGTTTTTCTGAAAACCCGCGTTTGATCCGTAGTAATCATGAGATTTTCTGAAACTTGTTTCTGTAAACTGGTCATAGCGTCAATTATCTCCAAGGCCTAGATTAGGCGGTTTAACTCACCATAAGGAAAAGCTGCTGAACCGGCACAGGCACACCATTAGTCCCCTTGTTGAACCGCCAGAACTCATCACATCTCAATAAACCGATTTAAACACTGCCTCCGGTTTATCATAACCTAGATCAATCACTTTGTGACAAACACGCTTTTAAACCGGATCCGTACTTTTGTAGATCTTGTCATGGCCAAACAAGTGTATGAATGCAACTGGGTTCCTTCCCGCATCTCCGAGACACAGCTGAATGAACTGGTATCAATTGGTGCTTTAGATGACAAAGACACAGTCCACTGGAGGGTTCTTGGAGAAGAATGTCCTCCCACTCCTCAGGAAGGGGAAGTTGTAGTTTTCGCGGATCACCTGGCCCGGGGTTTCAAACCGCCCGGTTCAAAATTTTACCGGGACGTGTTGGCCAATTTTCAGCTCCGTCCCCAAGACATTGGCCCCAACTCCGTCACCAACCTGTGCCACTTTCAAGTGCTATCCGAAGCATATCTGCAAGAGGAACCTTCTGTTGAACTGTTTAGAGATCTCTTCCATCTAAACCGTCGTACTGAATTCACTGACGGCCCCAATACAGAATTAGGTGGTATGGCTATCCAGAAAAGGAAGGAGATCACCTATCCCCACGTCAAACTCCATACTCACCCCAAAGAGTGGAATGCGACTTGGTTTTACTGCAAAGATACTTCTCCTGAAGGTGAAAATCCTTTACCTGGCTTTCGTCCAGAGCGGCTAAGCAATACTCATCCCTTTCCTCAAAGATTAACTGCCAAAGAGAGAAGCAAATATGCCCCACAACTGTCCAAACTCCGAGCCTTTATGGCCAACAGTTTGACTGGAATTGATCTTGCACGCTGCTGGTTATCTTGGGGCATACTGCCTTTGAGCCGGCGTTCCGGTCTGATGTGCCAGTATACCGGCAGCGTCGATGACCCACTCCGACACACCAAACTTGAACTTTCTGATGATGAAGTTACGGATTCAGTAAGAAGAATGCTGAATGAACCGGAGCATCTCTGTGCTCAAACCGGCTTGGCTCCTTACTGCACTACCAACACACCACCTGCGGTAAGTCTCTGACTGTGTCATCATTAAAACCTGTTATTACTTTCATATATCCAACTTTTAATTATTTCTGATCCAGGGTGATAATCCGTTTTGGAGCAAGAAACTTTCCCAAGACAAAGCGGACAAAGCTGGGCGGCCAAATCGGCCCAAAACAAAAGTTGTCAAGAAATCAGCCCACAAGAGAAAGACCACTGCTTCATCTGACCCGGCCATTGACGATGATGTGGTTAATCCGGAACTTGATTCTCTTGGCTTGCTTTTTACACGCCTTATTGATGATGATGCTTGTCAGGATGACGCTGAAGCCAGCAACGCAGGATTTGCTGAGGTAACCATTCTTTCTTCCGATTCAACAAATTTGCCTTCACCAAAATTTCGCCGGGCAAACCGGAAAGTTAACTTTTCTCACCCTCTTGCTTATTTGGATCCCAAACTTCTTATGAAGACACAGCAACATGAAGCTCGCCGCACAACCCGGCACAGCGGACAGGTAGTTACCTCTGCCGGTTTACCAAACAGCCCGGTTCGAAAGCGCCGCACCGAGGTTTCCGACCCTTTTATTGCTTTAAATTCCAAAGCGGGTTTCTTCCGTCAACCTCTTAATCCGTCCGATTCCGATTATCAGGTTACTTCTCATTCATCCTCTGGCGAATCCTCAGCCACTCAGCTACCGCCATTGAAAATAGCCGCTGGGTAAGTCAATACGGCCATATGCTTTCTGATACCTTCTGTAATGGATATGCTTTTTTCCTGACTTTTGTCTCTTCAGAACCAAACCGAAACCCAGCAAGAAGGCCCGTTTGGAAAAAACAATGACCCTCCGGTTCAAGAGGAGGTTATTCCTGAAGAGAGGCCTGTCAACACTTCAATCTATGCTGATCCACCTGCCAGCACTGTCCGGTTTGAAAAGCCTCGCAGTCCTACTGAAACAGCCGTGCCCACACAATCCGTCGAATCGAAAGATGATGACGTTGTGATTACTGGTATGGGCCGCTCTGAACCGGGGAATCCGGCAACTTTAACCCGGCATACTGTGAAAGAGGATTCTTCCACTTTTAATAAAGGAAAATGGGATGTGGAGCTGGAAACATATGCCGCTTTAAGCGCCCAAGACCTTCATTCTGGATATTTGAACCGGCTTTACAGTAGCCGTGACTATGAAGCTGGCTTGGTCAAATTAATGAGGGACAAGTTTGAGGTAACACTCCTTTCCTTATCACCAGCATATTATTCCTTGTAGCCCCCAAGGGCCGGTTTGTGATCTTGATCAAACCGGGACTTGACTATCTGCTTGTTCCATTGTGGAATCTTCCCACATAACCACCAGGGCCGGTTTAACTGTCCATACTTAAACCGGTTCTTCAATAAAAACTGTCTGACAAAACATTAGTAGAATCAAACAGTCATTAGCCCCCAAGTGCCAAGTTGAATACTTGTATTGAGCTTGGGACTTTGCCATGTAGTAGCAGCATAAAAATTGAAGGTACATTAGCCCCCAAGTGTCAAGCATATAACTGCGTTGTATGGTTGGGACTTTGACTTAAATTTCTGGCTGAACGTGCTGTCAATGCGCAGGCTGAAGTGAAAATCAAAGATGACCGGATTGCCGATTTACAAGCGGCTTTGAAAACCCAGCAGGCCGAAACATCGAAGGCCAAGAAAGAATTAACCAGCGCCTTGACCGCTGCTGAACAGGTGAAGGAAAGTATGAAGAAAGAACAGGCAGTCTGGGCCACTGAAAAGGCCAATTTGATCAAACGGGCAGAAAATGCTGAAGCTGCCCTTAAACCGGTGGTGGATGATCTGACAGCCGTGAAGCGGCAAGTACATTCTATGACTGCAGCCATCTTCGGTAAGCTCCCTGTGAATAATTGGGATATGTTGTACCTGCTGCATCATTAGTCCGGTTTAAAACTATCCCTTTACCGTATGTAGGCACACGCGTTGGGCACTTGGGAAATGACGTGCGGAAGAAACTGAAGGCTGTCTACACTTTAGTTGAGCAGTTATATACCGGAGCCCAGCGCGTTATCACCACAATGTCACATAACAATCCAGCGCCTTCCCTGATTCAAGATACTCTGAACCGGCTATCAATGCTTCCTTCCCGGATTGAAGAGGTGAAGAAATCTGCTGCCCGAACCGAAGCCATCAACGCCTTGATCCGAGCCAAGGCATGGGTACCAGACTTTGATCCCGTGGAAGCAGCTCAAGGCTATCCCAGCGTGAAAGAAGATGGCTCTGATTTCAGTGAAGAGGACTTACGGGCGATAAACCATGTGGTACGCCCGCTGGCTTGTCAATTGGCCGAAGAAGCCGACTTGGAGCATTACCAAGCACAATATAATGATCAAAACAAGCGAGTGTCTGCCCCAACCTTTGAACCGGAAAACCTGATCCCTCCAATCCGTAAGCATACTTACGCACCCGACATTGAACCATCTTCTTTGATTCACGAAGAGGCTGTTTTCCAAGCGCTAATGGGAATCGACTGGACCACTGTGGATTTCCAGCCAATGGGTAGGGATGAAGATGCTGAAGCGGCGGAAGATGAAGAATAGTCTTGAACCGGTAGCCGGGTTAA
This sequence comes from Triticum timopheevii, assembly GCA_963921465.1. NCBI lineage: Eukaryota > Viridiplantae > Streptophyta > Magnoliopsida > Poales > Poaceae > Triticum > Triticum timopheevii. Next base: position 77,096,149 of record OY997266.1, on the reverse strand, counting down.
ACATCTGTCGTGGGCGGTTTGCCCAAAGAACAATGATCTCATTTGGGCACTGTGTTGCCTTGTAATAGCCTTAGTTAAAACTTTCGGCCTGAATATGCCTTCGTGCATAGGTGAAACTTTTGCTTGATTCATACTCCCTGCAACCAGAAAAATTGAACCTCGGTGGCGGTGACACCGCCAGCCGGTTTATGGTATTCAATATATATATATATATATATATATATATATATATATATATATATATATATATATATATATATATCGAAAGTCAACAAGTATGTGATACAAATACCTGCCGTATCTGGGCATGAAGCTGGCGTAGCCAAACTTTGAAGCGGAGGTCTTAAAAACCATGACCGTCTGGGGAGATAATAACTCCCATATAACCGCGCTGAATCAGCACAAGCCCCCGTGTTATTCCAAGAGGATGAACCGGAAGAAGGTAAACCGGGCAGATAAAAACTCCGGTGCAATACCAAACCGTGTCCTGTCAGCTTGTAACTGATAGTTAAACCGGATAAAAATATTCGTCGGGTTTAAAAAACGCAACAAAAAATCGAATACCAATTATGTGAAAATATGGCAACAAAGGGAATAACTCTTTGCAAAAGTAAAGCTTCATGGAGCTGGTCAGATGGCATTACCATGGTCAGACGCAACCAAGCCCCCCGAAGGCGTAGCGATGGTGCTGGTCGGCCAGGTCCCCAAAAGACTCTTGGCGAGTACGCCGGCCAAGTGGCATGACATTGGTTCGGGTTCGACCAAGCCCCCAAATGACTCTGGCCCTATTGGCCGACCAAGAGGCATGACCGGTTCAGACGTGACCGTGTCCCCAAATGATCTGGTGGCTTTCGCCTATCAAGAGGTGTTGCATTGGTTCGGACACGACCAAGCCCCCAAGTGATAAATATAACTGTCAAGGGGTAAACTGGAGGCCGCTTTAAAAACAGAAACACTCCATGTAACCACACATGAGAAGAAAGACAGAGACCCCGCTTTAGCTGAGGCTCCGATTTTATTATATCGAAGATAATATATACATTGTCATGCTATGTACATAAACTGAGCCGATGACTCAAGTGTAGTAAGGTCGAAGATGAGCTATATTCCACGGCCTATTGGTCTCCTCCTCTGATGTACGTGAGTCTTTACGCTCTCGAATATCAATCAGATAGTAGGATCCGTTGTGTAGATTCTTGCTGACCACAAAAGGTCCTTCCCAAGGTGGGGATAACTTGTGCATATCTGTCTGGTCTTGGATGAGACGAAGCACCAAATCTCCTTCCTGAAAGGCTCTGGTTTTAACCCGGCGGCTGTGATAACGACGAAGATCTTGCTGGTAAATCGCCGAACGAGCGGCTGCCATATCACGCTCCTCATCCAATAGGTCCAAAGCGTCCTGTCGCGCCATCTCGTTGTCCGCTTCAACATAAGCCGCTACACGGGGCGAATCGTGCCGGATATCACTGGGGAGAACTGCCTCCGCTCCGTAGACCATGAAGAAAGGTGTATATCCAGTGGATCGGTTTGGCGTAGTATTGATACTCCATAGCACCGATGGGAGCTCTTCAACCCAGCACCCTGGTGTTCTCTGTAATGGAACCAGAAGTCGGGGTTTGATGCCTCGTAAGATTTCTTGATTAGCGCGTTCTGCCTGCCCGTTTGACTGGGGATGCGCTACTGACGACACGTCAAGCCGGATGTGCTCGCGTTCACAAAACTCTTTCATAGCCCCCTTGGATAGATTAGTGCCATTATCAGTAAATATACTGTGTGGAAAGCCAAACCGGAAAATCACCTTTTTGATGAACTGCACCGCTGTTGCCGCATCACACTTGCTGACAGGTTTCGCTTCAACCCACTTGGTGAACTTGTCCACTGCCACCAACAGGTGGGTCTTCTTATCCTTGGATCGTTTAAAGGGTCCAACCATATCCAGTCCCCAGGTCGCAAATGGCCACGTTATTGGGATCATCCTCAATTCTTGAGCCGGTACATGAGCACGCCTTGAAAATTTCTGACATCCATCACACCGTTTAACCAAGTCCTCCGCATCAGCATGGGCAGTCAACCAGTAAAATCCGTGACGGAACGCCTTCGCCACCAGGGACTTTGAACCGGCGTGATGTCCACAATCCCCTTCATGGATTTCCCTTAAAATTTCACCGCCTTCCTCAGGGGAAACACAGCGTTGAAACGCCCCTGACACACTGCAATGATGTAACTCACCATTAAGAATCGTCATAGATTTGGAGCGCCGGATTATCTGTCTGGCCAGAACCTCATCTTCTGGCAACTCCCCTCGAGTCATATACGCAAGGTAAGGGATCGTCCAATCCGGAATAGCATGCAATGCTGCCACCAACTGAGCTTCCGGATCAGGAATAGCCAAATCCGCTTCACCAGGGAGCTGGACCGACGGGTTGTGCAAGACGTCCAGAAAGACATTAGGCGGGACCGGTTTACGTTGAGAACCCAACCGGCTTAAAGCGTCTGCCGCTTCGTTCTTCCGGCGATCCACATGATCCACTTGATAGCCCTTGAAGCAACCTGCGATATTATCCACTTCTCGACGATATGCGGCCATGAGCGGGTCCTTAGAATCCCAAGTGCCAGATACTTGCTGAGCCACCAGGTCCGAGTCACCAAAGCACTTAACCCGGCTTAAATTCATATCCTTAGCCATCCGGAGACCATGGAGCAAGGCTTCGTACTCAGCTGCATTATTAGTACAAGGGAACATTAAACGGAGAACGTAACAAAACTTATCACCTCGTGGGGAAGTTAAAACGACTCCAGCCCCCGAGCCTTCCAACTGCCTGGATCCGTCGAAATGAATAGTCCAGTATGTGTGATCCGGTTTCTCCTCTGGCGCCTGTAACTCCGTCCAGTCATTAATGAAATCAACAAGTGCTTGTGACTTCACTGCTGTGCGTGGTATATACTTTAATCCATGCGGCCCAAGCTCGATGGCCCATTTTGCAATCCGGCCAGTCGCCCCTCGGTTCTGTATGATATCACCCAAAGGAGCTGAACTAACCACTGTAATAGGGTGCCCTTGGAAATATTGCTTCAGTTTCCGACTGGCCATAAAAACACCATAGACTAGCTTCTGCCAATGCGGATATCTCTGCTTGGACTCAATAAGCACCTCACTGATATAATAAACCGGCCGTTGAACCGGATACTCCTTGCCTGCCTCCTTGCGCTCTACCACAATGGCCACGCTTACTGCTCGAGCATTGGCTGCTACATATAACAACAACGGTTCCTTGTCAACCGGAGCCGCAAGAACAGGCGGATTGGCCAATTGCCGCTTTAGATCCTCAAATGCTTCGTCAGCAGCCGGACTCCAGACAAAATTATCTGTCTTCCTCAGCATCTGGTACAAGGGAATGGCCTTCTCTCCGAGGCGGCTGATAAACCGGCTCAACGCAGCGATCCTGCCCGCCAGACGCTGAACATCATTGATACACTTCGGTTTAGCCAAGGAAGTGATAGCTTTAATTTTCTCCGGATTAGCCTCAATTCCTCTATTAGACACCAGGAACCCCAATAACTTGCCAGCCGGAACACCAAAAACACACTTGGCCGGATTAAGCATCATCTTATAAATGCGCAAGTTGTCGAAGGTTTCCTTCAAATCTTCCACCAGTGTCTCCTTTTGTCTTGATTTCACCACAATATCATCTACATAAGCATGCACATTGCGGCCGATCTGCGTATGCAGGCAATTCTGTACACACCGCTGATAAGTAGCCTGGGCACTCTTGAGCCCAAAAGGCATAGATACATAGCAGAAGGCTCCAAAGGGAGTTATAAACGCTGTCTTCTCCTGGTCCTTAACCGCCATTTTGATCTGATGATATCTAGAGTATGCGTCCAAAAAACATAAACGTTCACATCCTGCCGTGGCATCAATAATCTGATCAATGCGGGGGAGGGCAAAAGGATCTGCTGGACAAGCCTTGTTAAGATCTGTGTAGTCCACACACATACGCCAGGTGCCATTTTTCTTAAGGACTAGCACCGGATTAGCAAGCCACTCTGGATGAAACACCTCAATGATAAAGCCAGCCGCCAGAAGCCTGGCTACTTCTTCTCCAATGGCCTTGCGCCTCTCTTCATTAAACCGGCGGAGGAACTGTTTCACCGGTTTATACTTAGGATCCACATTAAGTGTGTGCTCAGCGAGTTCCCTCGGTACACCTGGCATGTCAGATGGCTTCCATGCAAAGATATCCCGGTTCTCACGGATGAACTCGATGAGCGCGCTTTCCTATTTGGGATCCAGGTTAGCACTGACAGTAAACTGCTTGGACGAATCGCCTGGCACGAAGTCAACAAGCTTGGTCTCAGCTGCCGATTTAAACTTCAGATCCGATTCATGCTCTGTAGTGGGTTTCTTCAAAGGGGTCATATCCGCCGGGTCAACGTTGTCCTTATAGAATTTCAACTCCTCCGTGGCACAGACCGCCTCTGCATAAGCTGCATCACCTTCCTCACATTCCAAAGCGACTCGGCGGCTTCCATGCACCGTTATCGTTCCTTTGTAACCCGGCATTTTGAGCTGCAAGTAAATATAACAAGGTCGTGCCATGAACTTAGCATAAGCTGGCCGTCCAAACAAGGCATGATATGGACTCCGGATTTTCACCACTTCAAAAGTTAGCTTTTCAGACCGGGAATCATGCTCATCTCCAAAAGCCACATCCAGGGCTATCTTACCAACAGGATAAGCAGATTTGCCTGGTACTACACCATGGAACACCGTATTGGACGGTCTGAGATCCTTGTCTGTGAGACCCATGCGACGGAAAGTTTCATAGTATAATATATTGATACTGCTTCCTCCATCCATAAGCACCTTAGTAAACTTATAGCCCCCTACCTGAGGGTCGACCACCAATGCTAGTTGACCTGGATTATCAACCCGGGGGGGATGGTCCTCTCTGCTCCACACGATAGGCTGTTCTGACCAGCGTAAATATCGCGGCAAGGCCGGTTCAACAGAATTTACTGCTCGTTTGTGAAGCTTCCGATCCCGCTTGTCCAAACTGGTTGTGAAAACATGATACTGCCCACTATTCAGTAGAGGGACGGACAATAGGCTTTATACACGGCATGTTTGCTATACATATAAAAAGAACAAAAGAATGAACAAGAAAACAAAACAAACGTACGAACGAATGAAACGCTACTGAGCCAGCAATTGCCCGAGAGGAAAATGACCGGGCTTTCAGTTTCGGCCGGTAATTCTCTACTGATTTCGCCTCCTGGGCCTTCAGGGGCGCTACGGCCGGGGCCTCATTTAAACTTGCCTTGATGTGTTGTCCTTGTTTGCATCATCTCTTGCCATGAGTAGCTTCATGTAGCTTGGTCATGCATCATGCTTGTTGTGCATCATGCCTTGTTCATGTGTGGTGTGTTTACCATGTTGTGTGCTTCTTCTTGTTAGTTCCTGTTTCGTTGCGATCGTGAGGATTCGTTCGTCTACGGTTGGTTCGGCTTCATCCGTTCGTCTTCTTCATGGACTCGTTCTTCTTCCTTGCGGGATTTCAGGCAAGATGACCGCTACCCTGGATCTCACTACTATCATTGCTATGCTAGTTGCTTCGTTCTATCGCTATGCTGCGCTACCTATCATTTGCTCTTCAAGCCTCTCAAATTGCCATGAACCTCTAACCTTTGACACCATTCCTAGCAAACCGTTGTTTGGCTATGTTACCGCTTTTGCTCAGCCCCTCTTATAGCGTTGCTAGCTGCAGGTGAAGTTGAAGATTTCTCCATGGTGGACAGGATTTATGGTGGGATATCACAATATCTCTTATATTATTAATGCATCTATATACTTGGTAAAGGGTGGAAGGCTCGGCCTTATGCCTGGTGTTTTGTTCCACTCTTGCCGCCCTAGTTTCCGTCATACCGGTGTTATGTTCCCGGATTTTGCGTTCCTAACGCGGTCGGGTGATTTATGGGACCCCCCTGACAGTTCGCTTTGAATAAAACTTGTTCAGCAAGGCCCAACCTTGGTTTTACCATTTGCCTCACCACCACCTACTTTTTCCCTTGGGAGTCGCTCTCTCGAGGGCCATCTTTATTTTAGCCCCCCCCCCCCCCGTGCCAGTGCTTGTCTAAGTGCTGGCCTGAACCGGGCAGTGATCATGACGCGAGAGCGATGCTTGCTTGCTTTGAGTTCTTCTTCTGCTTCTTCGATCAGGGGATAGGTTCCAGGTCGGCAGCCTGGGCTAGCAGGGTGGATGTCGTTTGAGCTTCTGTTTGTGTTTCATCCGTAGTCGGATGTTGATCTTATGTATGATGTGATGTTGTATTCGTGTGGCATTGTATGCCTCTTGGATGTATCCCCTCTATTATGTAATGTTGATGTAATGATATCCACCTTGCAAAAGCGTTTCAATATGCGGGTCTATCCTTGGTGGGACCTTCGAGTTTCTTTTAGATAGGGTCGCATATTGGGCGTGACACCTCAGCTGTATGGCGACAACAGCCCACGCTTCTTCACCTACTGGACGGTGAAACCACTCCTCCTCTCAACCAAAACACTGTAGCACTGCACCACCATGCATCTTCCTTCATAGTTCATACCAGTGCAAGAAAGAAGAGAACTAAATGAAGTGTCGATGTATTGCATGCGTGCAGAGCGACGCGCCCCGGCCGTAGCGCCCCTGAAGGCCTAGGAGGCGAAATCAGTAGAGAATTACCGGCCGAAACTGAAAGCCCGGTCATTTTCCTCTCGGGCAATTGCTGGCTCAGTAGCGTTTCGTTCGTTCGTACGTTTGTTTTGTTTTCTTGTTCGTTCTTTTGTTCTTTTTATATGTATAGCAAACATGCCGTGTATAAAGCCTATTGTCCGTCCCTCTACTGAAAGTTTCCGATGTCCGAATATAGTCGTCCAATATATCAATCTTTACGTCTCGACCATTTTGAGACTCCTCGTCATGTCCCTGATCTCATCCGGGACTCCGAACTCCTTCGGTACATCAAAACCCATAAACTCATAATATAACTGTCATCGAAACCTTAAGCGTGCGGACCCTACGGGTTCGAGAACTATGTAGACATGACCGAGACACGTTTCCGGTCAATAACCAATAGCGGAACCTGGATGCTCATATTGGCTCCTACATATTCTACGAAGATCTTTATCGGTCAAACCGCATAACAACGTACGTTGTTTCTTTTATCATCGGTATGTTACTTGCCCGAGATTCGATCGTCGGTATCTCAATACCTAGTTTAATCTCGTTACCGGCAAGTCTCTTTACTCGTTACGTAATGCATCATCCCGCAACTAACTCATTAGTCACATTGCTTGCAAGGCTTATAGTGATGTGCATTACCGAAAGGGCCCAGAGATACCTCTCCGATAATCGGAGTGACAAATCGTAATCTCGAAATACGCCAACCCAACATGTACCTTCGGAGACACCTGTAGAGCTCCTTTATAATCACCCAGTTACGTTGTGACGTTTGGTAGCACACAAAGTGTTCCTCTGATAAACGGGAGTTGCATAATCTCATAGTCATAGGAACATGTATAAGTCATGAAGAAAGCAATAGCAACATACTAAACGATCAAGTGCTAAGCTAACAGAATGGGTCAAGTCAATCACATCATTCTCCTAATGATGTGATCCCGTTAATCAAATGACAACTCATGTCTATGGTTAGGAAACTTAACCATCTTTGATTAACGAGCTAGTCAAGTAGAGGCATACTAGTGACACTATGTTTGTCTATGTATTCACACATATATTATGTTTCTGGTTAATACAATTCTAGCATGAATAATAAACATTTATCATGAAATAAGGAAATAAATAATAACTTTATTATTGCCTCTAGGGCATATTTCCTTCAAGTGGAGGGCGCAGACTACGAGGGCAGCAGGTGGGCGCAGGCGCCCGGTCGCTGCACGCGCTGCAGTGGAGGGCGCGGACTACGAGGGCAGCAGGCGGGCGTCAGGAGATCCGCCGCGAGCAGTCGGCGCCTGCATGCACGCCCCAATTACTGCAAAGCAGGTAATTGCACGACGATACGGCCGTCCGCGCCACGTCCACACGTACGCCCCCACCGGTCAACGCACACTTTTTAAAATAAAACACGCCCTGCATCTGACATACTGGGCCCATGGATGCTAACTGCTCGGCTCGACTTGCATCCTCACGGCTCGGCTCGTCCCGCAGCCGCGTATACACATGCGCGCGGGGGTATCGGCGTGGACGCGCGGGGGTTTTTTTTTTTTACATAAGACGATCTGGCCCCTAGCAGCGAAGGGATATGGGGGAATCTCAGCCCTTGATGTGTGTAGGGGGGTGTACCGAAGCAGAAGTGCTCCATAAATAAACTCGTTCTAAAAAAGGTCTACACCGCAAAAACGTGTATGTTGTACTAGTACTTAAACTCCATGCTCAAAAGAAGAAGAAAAAAAACACTCCATACATAAATTTCTTGGACTCATGAAGTAATAAAAGGTATTCCCTGTATCCTTCGAAAAAAAAGTACTCCCTGTAAATTGTTCGTCTCTCCGCCAAAGCGGAAAAGAAGAGAAAAGATAATAGAATCTAATTACATCTTGCTTTTGCGCGCCGCCTGAAGCTCGTCGCACCAGTCGTCGAGCTCCTTGATGGTGCGCCAAGCCATATTGGTGAGAGCGGCGCCCCTGGCTTTGCTTCCCCCGCGGAGCTTCAGGATCAGCGCGTGATCAGGGTCCTCCCAGTAGTTGCACTTGTACCTCTTATCTATCGACAAGTCAAACTCATCCTCGGATCGCTCGTAGGCTCGCTTCGTCCCCGCCACCGGTCCATACGCGGCGACGGCCGTCCAGCTACTGTCGTCGCACTTGTGCCGCTTCTCCGTCAACGCTGCGTCGAGCTTGCCGTCCGACCGCTCGTGGCCTCTCTTCATCCCGGCCCATGCTGGCTCGCTTGCACCTGCAAAGTCGTCGTAGTATTCCATCGCTTCTTCATTTCAGTCAAGCAAAGAACGGTGTTGGTACGAGCTAGGTTGCGATGGTTATTATTATTATTTTTTTTTTGAAAGTGGTTGCGATGGTTATTAGCTAGGTATATAGTAGGTTTTAGCTTTTGATTTGAGGTTGCCCCGGTCCTTCGTTGGAGTACATATAACCCACGACCCAGCCGGTCCGATTCGTGCTAGTATGCAGTTAATCACCGGTCCGATTCGCTGCGCCACCTTGAGCCTGGCAGTCTGTTTCCGTCTACCGCCTACCAAACATCGACCAGGTTTTCCATCCCTCACAAGAAACAAAAACGATCCGTTCCGCTTTCCCCTTACATAGAGAAAAAAAGGACCGGCAAAGACTACCTTGGACCTTTGCTAAGAAGAGAAATCTTGCTCCTTGAGACTTGAAGAGAGATTGAGCCAAGCCAGTTAGGCGGACAATATATTTTTAAGGCATAATAACATACTCCCTCCGTCCGAAAATACTTGTCGCATAAATGGATGAAAATGGATGTATCTAAAATTAAAATACATCTAGATACATTCATTTCAATGACAAGTATTTCCGGACAGAGGGAGTACATCTGTTGATAATAAGTTAGTCTTATCTTAAGCCCGCCACATAATCTAGAGAAAATACAAAAAAACGGAGATATTATAAATTCGACGTCAGATTTATGCAATTTCCAAGCGAATGCTTTATTTGCCATGGATTTGAAGCACGAGAGCTGAAACGTCAACGATGGAAACCATTCGATAAAATAAGAGCCCTCGCGAATGCTCTCCCTTCCCCGCCTCATGTTTCTTATCCAGACTCCTCTCTCCTGTCGGCTCCTCCCCAACCACCCAAGCCACTCCACTGCCTCTTCCCTCTCCTCGCAATGGGACATGGAGGAGGAGCGATCGACGTTCGGCGATGATCGACCAAGCTGAACAGCAGTGGCGACGCGCCTAACTTGCTGCCGCAACCATGGAGTGGTGGTGGTCGGATGTGGTTGATAGTTAGGCAGAGGATCACCACGAGGGAAGAATGGCGACAGAGCATGGTGAGAGGCGGTGACGGAGGCTCTTGGGCTGCCAACAGGGAACGTCGTGCGGGGTAAGAGAAGGAGGCTGGCGTCATGAACCACTGTGTCGACGACTACGTGGCACAAGTGTGTGTCTACCTCACAGACCCTGCCTACCGCTCCGCCTTTGAGCTCGTAGCCCAAGAGGCATCCACCTACGCCCGCGCCCAAGGATAAATATGCCGACGCCTAGGTGTTAGGATACGCCCCTCACTGATGGCTCTACATTTTTATGCATTTTAGAGCCCATATTATCATCATGTATCATGTCCAATGGTTTTCTCCCTCGTATCTACTTTTCTAAACACTTTTGCTTTTGTTTTGAACACTAATTTGTATGATCTGAATGAACTAACCTGGGCTGACGCTGGTTTCAGTAGAATTGCCACGATGTTGTTTTTTATGCAGAAATCAAAGTTCTTGAATTGACCTGAAAATTTACAAAGAATTTTTATGGAAAATATAAAAAATACCGGAGGAAAAATATACCAGAGGGGGGCCATCCAGGAGCCACAAGCTCAGGGGGCTCCCCCCCCCCCCCCCCCCGGCAGGGCGTGCCCTACGAGCTTGTGGCCCCCCTGGACCTTCGGCAACCCTAACTCCAACTACATATATACCAATTCGCCAAAGAAAAAACCCCAGAGAGAAGGATTCATCGTGTTTTACGATATGGAGCCTCCGCCACCTCCCGTTCTTCATTGGGAGTGCTAATTTGGAGTCCGTCCAGGGCTCCGGAGAGGGGGATTCATCGTCGTCATCATCATCAACCTTCCTCCATCACCAAGATGCTCACTGCCGGGAGTGAGTAATTCCTTCGTAGGCTTGCTAGAGGGTGATGAGTTGGATGAGATTTATCATGTAATCAAATTAGTTTTGTTAGGGCTTGATGCCTAGTATCCACTATGTTTTGAGATTGATGTTGCTATGACTTTGCTATGCTTAGTGCTTGTCACTATGGCCCAAGTGTCATGATTTCAGATCTGAACCTATTATGTTTCATGAATATATGTGTATTCTTGATCCTATCTTGCAAGTTATATGCACCTATTACGTGTTCTTTTGAGAGTACGCAAAATGCGTACCTTAGCTTTATAGAAAGCAGAGGTTAGTTACAAGAAGTACAAAGGGGGCCTATGCCCACAGCGGAAAGCACGCCCGAAACTCCACTCCACACTCGCTAAAGCCACCACTCGACTCGATGTTGGACTCCTCTACCTCCTGCGGTCGTCCATAATCTCATCTCATGCGTGATAATGTCCGCGGCTCCCCATTCATTGGCATTGTTCATGCGCGAGAACACTCTTCCATTCCTTTGCTTCCAAAGGTTCCAACATATCAAGATGACGAGTGAGTCGTATCCTTATGCACCTATTGTCGGTGTCAAAACCGGAAGATCTCGGGTAGGAGGTCCCGAACTGTGCGTCTAAGGATCGAAGATAACAAGAGGCGGGGGGCACGATGTTTACCCAGGTTCGGGCCCTCTTAATGGAGGTAATACCCTACTTCCTGCTTGATTGACTTTGATGAGTATAGGGGTTACAAGAGTTGATCTACTTCGAGATCGTAATGGCTAAACCCTAGATGTTTAGCCTGTATGATTGTGATTGCCCCTAAAGACTAAACCCTCCAGTTTATATAGGCACAGGAGGGGACTAGGGGTGTGTTGGGGAACGTTGCAGAAAATTAAAAATTTTCCTACGGTTTCACCAAGATCCATCTATGAGTTCATCTAAGCAACGAGTCATGGAAGAGAGATTGCATCTACATACCACTTGTAGATCGAGTGCGGAAGCGTTCAGGGGGATGGTGATGATGGAGTCGTACTCGACGTGATTCAGATCACCAATGTCCAAGAGCTGAACGGACAGCACCTCCGCGTTCAACACACGTACGGGACGGACGACGTCTCCTCCGTCTTGATCCAGCAAGGAGGAAGGAGAGATTGAGGAAGATTGCTCCAACGACAGCACGACGGCGTGGTGGTGTTGGTGCAGAAGTACTCCGACAGGGCTTCGCCAAGCGCGTAACGGAGGAGGAGAGGTGTTGGGGAGGGGAGGGGCTGCGCCTTTGGATGTGTACAGCAGCCCTCCCCTCACCCCTCTATTTATAGGGAAGGGGCAAGGGGGGCCGACCCCTCTAGATGGGATCTAGAGGGGGGCGGCGGCCAGGGAGGGGGGACTTGCCCCCCAAGCAAGGGGGGCGCCCCCCTTAGGGTTTCCCCCCCCCCCAACCCTAGGCGCATGGGCCCAAGGTGGGGGGCGCGCCCAGCCCTCCAGGGGCTGGCTCCCTTCCCTTTGCGGCCCATGTGGCCCTCCGGGAGGGGTGGCCCCTCCCGGTGGACCCCCGGAACCTCTCCGGTGGACCCGGTACAATACCGATAAGCACCCGAAACTTTCCGGTGTCCGCATGACAACTTCCCATATATAAAACTTCACCTCCGGACCATTTTGGAACTCCTCGTGACGTCCGGGATCTCATCCGGGACTCCGAACAACATTCGGTAATCACATACAAGTCTTCCTAATAACCCTAGCGTCACCGAACCTTAAGTGTGTAGACCCTACGGGTTCGGGAGACATGCAGACATGACCGAGACCACTCTCCGGTCAATAACCAACAGCGGGATCTGGATACCCATGTTGGCTCCCACATGTTCCACGATGATTTCATCGATTGAACCACGATGTCGAGGATTCGATCAAACCCCGTATACAATTCCCTTTGTCAATTGGTACGTTACTTGCCCGAGACTCGATCGTCGGTATCCTAATACCTTGTTCAGTCTCGTTACCGGCAAGTCACTTTACTCGTACCGTAATGTATGATCCCGTGAACAACCACTTGGTCACTTTGAGCTCATTATGATGATGCATTACCGAGTGGGCCCAGAGATACCTCTCCGTCATACGGAGTGACAAATCCCAGTCTTGATCCGTGTCAACCCAACAGACACTTTCGGAGATACCTGTAGTGCACCTTTATAATCACCTAGTTACGTTGTGACGTTTGATACACCCAAAGCACTCCTACGGTATCCGGGAGTTACACGATCTCATGGTCTAAGGAAGAGATACTTGACATTGGAAAAGCTCTAGCAAACGAACTACACGATCTTTGTGCTATGCTTAGGATTGGGTCTTGTCCATCACATCATTCTCCTAATGATGTGATCCCATTATCAACGACATCCAATGTCCATAGCCAGGAAACCATGACTATCTATTGATCACAACGAGCAAGTCAACTAGAGGCTCACTAGGGACATATTGTGGTCTATGTATTCACACGTGTATTACGATTTTCGGATAATACAGTTATAGCATGAATAAAAGACAATTATCATGAACAAGGAAATATAATAATACTTTTATTATTGCCTCTAGGGCATATTTCCAACAGTCTCCCACTTGCACTAGAGTCAATAATCTAGTTACATTGTGATGAATCGAACACCCATAGAGTTCAGGTGTTGATCATGTTTTGCTCGCGAGAGAGGTTTAGTCAACGGATCCGCGACATTCAGATCCGTATGTACTTTGCAAATATCTATGTCTCCATCTTGAACATTTTCACGGATGGAGTTGAAACGACGCTTGATGTGCCTGGTCTTCTTGTGAAACCTGGGCTCCTTGACAAGGGCAATAGCTCCAGTGTTGTCACAGAAGAGTTTGATCGGCCCCGACGCATTGGGTATGACTCCTAGGTAGGCGATGAACTCCTTCACCCAAATTGCTTCATGCGCTGCCTCCGAGGCTGCCATGTATTCCGCTTCACATGTAGATCCCGCCACGACGCTCTGCTTGCAGCTGCACCAGCTTACTGCTCCACCATTCAACATATACACGCATCCGGTTTGTGACTTAGAGTCATCCAGATCTATGTCGAAGCTAGCGTCGACGTAACCCTTTACGACGAGATCTTCGTCACCTGCATAAACGAGAAACATGTCCTTTGTCCTTTTCATCAAGATCTATAGAGATAGATCAAGACGCTTAATAGGACTTTCACAAAGCACATACCTTGACAAAATATTGAAAAAGTTCAATATGGATCAGGCAAAGAAAGGATTCTTGCCTGTGCTACAAGGTGTGAAGTTGAGTCGAACTCAATGCCCGACCACAGCAGAAGATAGAGAGAAAATGAAAAATGTTCCCTATGCTTCAGCCATAGGCTCTATCATGTATGCAATGCTGTGTACCAGACCTGACGTATGCTTAGCAATAAGCTTAGCAGGAAGGTACCAAAGTAATCCAGGAGTGGATCACTGGACAGCGGTCAAGAACATCCTGAAATACCTGAAAAGGACTAAGGATATGTTTCTCGTATATGGAGGTGACAAAGAGCTAGTCGTAAATGGTTACGTCGATGCAAGCTTTTACACTGATCCGGACGATTCTAAATCACAAACCGGATACGTGTTTTTATTAAATGGTGGAGCTGTAAGTTGGTGCAGTTCTAAACAAAGCGTCGTGGCGGGATCTACATGTGAAGCGGAGTACATAGCTGCTTCTGAAGCAGCAAATGAAGGAGTCTGGATGAAGGAGTTCATTACCGATCTAGGTGTCATACCTAGTGCATCGGGACCAATGAAGATCTTCTGTGACAATACTGGTGCAATTGCCTTGGCAAAGGAATCCAGATTTCACAAGAGGACCAAGCACATCAAGAGACGCTTCAATTCCATTCGAGACCAAGTCCAAGTGGGAGACATAGAGATTTGCAAGATACATACGGATCTGAATGTTGCAGACCCGTTGACTAAGCCTCTCTCACGAGCAAAACATGATCAGCACCAAGACTCCATGGGTGTTAGAATCATTACTATGTAATCTAGATTATTGACTCTAGTGCAAGTGGGAGACTGAAGGAAATATGCCCTAGAGGCAATAATAAAGTTATTATTTATTTCCTCATATCATGATAAATGTTTATTATTCATGCTAGAATTGTATTAACCGGAAACATGATACATGTGTGAATACATAGACAAACATATAGTCACTAGTATGCCTCTACTTGACTAGCTCATTAATCAAAGATGGTCATGTTTCCTGACCATAGACATGTGTTGTCATTTGATTAGTGGGATCACATCATTAGAAGAATGATGTGATTGACATGACCCATTTTGTTAGCCTAGCACTTGATCGTTTAGTATACTGCTATTGCTTTCTTCATGACTTATACAAAGTTCCTGCAACTATGAGATTGTGTAACTCCCGTGTACCGGAAGAACACTTTGTGTGCTACCAAACGTCACAACGTAACTGGGTGCTTATAAAGGTGCTCTACAGGTGTTTCCGAAGGTTCATGTTGAGTTGGCATAATTCGAGATTAGGATTTGTCACTCCGATTGTCGGAGAGGTATCTCTGGGCCCTCTCGGTAATACTCATCACTTAAGCCTTGCAAGCATATAACTAATGAGTTAGTTATGACATGACGTATTACAGAACGAGTAAAGAGACTTGCCGGTAACGAGATTGAACTAGGTATTGGATACCGACGATCAAATCTCAGGCAAGTAACATACCGATGACAAAGGGAACAAAGTATGTTGTTATGCGGTTTGACCGATAAAGATCTTCATAGAATATGTAGGAACCAATATGGGCATCCAGGTCCCGCTATTGGTTATTGACCAGAGACGTGTCTCGGTCATGTCTACATTGTTCTCGAACCGTAGGGTCCGCACGCTTAAGGTTTCGATGACAATTATATTATGAGTTTATGTATTTTGATGTACCGAAGTTTGTTCGGAGTCCCGGATATGATCACGGACATGACGAGGAGTCTCGAAATGGTCGAGACATAAAGATTGATATATTGGACGGATATATTTGGACACCGGAAAGGTTCCGGAGAAGTTTGGAGCTCCGGGAGGTTACCGGAACCCCCCGGGAGGTATATGGGCCTTATTGGGCCCATGTAGGAGGAAGGGAGAAGGAGCAAGGGAGGGGGGCGCGCCCCTCCAAGCCCAATCCGAATTGGGGAGGGGCCCGGCCCCCCCTTTCCTTTCTCCTTCCCCCTCTTCCTATTCCTACTACTAGTACTACTTCCTAATACTAGTACTCCTTCCTTCCCCCTCCAAATAAGATAAGGAAAAGAGAGGGAAACCTACTTGGAGTAGGTTTCCCCCTCCCTATGGCGCGCCCCCCTAGGGCCGGCCACCTCCTCCCTCCCTCCTTTATATACGGGGGTAGGGGGGCACCCTAGAACACACAAGTTGATCATTGATCGTTCCTTAGCCATGTGCGGTGCCCCCCTCCATGATATTACACCTCGATCATATTGTAGCGGTGCTTAGGCGAAGCCCTGCGATAGGAGAACATCAAGATCATCACCACGCCGTCGTGCTGACGGAACTCCCCCTCGGAGCCTCTACTGGATTGGAGATGGAGGGTGCGTCATCGAGCTGTACGTGTGTCAAGAACTCGGAGGTGCCGGAGTAACGGTGCTTGGATCGGTCGGACCGGGAGGACGTACGACTACTTCCTCTACGTTGCGTCAACGCTTCCACTTCGGTCTACGAGGGTACGTAGACAACACTCTCCCCTCGTTGCTGTATCATCACCATGATCTTGCGTGTGCGTAGGAAATTTTTTGAAATTACTACGTTCCCCAACAGTGGTATCAGAGCCTGGTTTTTATGGTTTGATGTTATTTGCACGAGTAGAACACAAGTGAGTTGTGGGCGATATAAGTCATACTGCTTACCAGCATGTCATACTTTGGTTCTGCGGTATTGTTGGATGAAGCGGCCCGGACCGACATTACGCGTACGCTTACGCGAGACTGGTTTTACCGCCGTGCTTTGCACACAGGTGACTAGTGGGTGTCTGTTTCTCCAACTTTAGTTGAACCGAGTGTGACTACGCCCGGTCCTTGCGAAGGTTAAAACAGCATCAACTTGACAAACTATCGTTGTGGTTTTGATGCGTAGGTGAGATTGGTTCTTGCTTAAGCCCGTAGCAGCCACGTAAAATTTGCAACAACAAAGTAGAGAACGTCTAACTTGTTTTTGCAGGGCATGTTGTGATGTGATATGGTCAAGACGTGATGCTATATTTTATTGTATGAGATGATCATGTTTTGTAACCGAAGTTATCGGCAACTGGCAGGAGCCATATGGTTGTCGCTTTATTGTATGAAATGCAAACGCCCTGTAATTGCTTTACTTTATCACTAAGCGGTAGCGATAGTCGTAGAAGCAATAGATGGCGTAAAAGACAACGATGCTACAATGGAGATCAAGGTGTCGCGCCGGTGACGATGGTGATCACGACGGTGCTTCGGAGATGGAGATCACAAGCACAAGATGATGATGGCCATATCATATCACTTATATTGATTGCATGTGATGTTTATCCTTTATGCATCTTATCTTGCTTTGATTGACGGTAGCATTTTAAGATGATCTCTCACTAAAATTATCAAGTAGTGTTCTCCCTGAGTATGCACCGTTGCCAAAGTTCGTCGTGCCGAGACACCATGTGATGATCGGGTGTGATAAGCTCTACGTCCATCTACAACGGGTGCAAGCCAGTTTTGCACACGCAGAATACTCAGGTTAAACTTGACGAGCCTAGCATATGCAGATATGGCCTCGGAACACGGAGACCGAAAGGTCGAGCGTGAATCATATAGTAGATATGATCAACATGATGATGTTCACCATTGAAAACTACTCCATCTCACGTGATGATCGGTTATGGTTTAGTTGATTTGGATCACGTGATCACTTAGATGACTAGAGAGATGTCTGTCTAAGTGGGAGTTCTTTAGTAATATGATTAACTGAACTTAAATTTATCATGAACTTAGTACCTGATAGTATTTTGCTTGTCTATGTTTGTTTGTAGATAGATGGCTCGTGCTGTTGTTCCGTTGAATTTTAATGCGTTCCTTGAGAAAGTAAAGTTGAAAGATGATGGTAGCAATTACACGGACTGGGTCCGTAACCTGAGGATTATCCTCATTGCTGCACAGAAGAGTTACGTCCTGGAAGCACCGCTGGGTGCCAGGCCTGCTGCTGATGCAACTGACGACGTTAAGAACGTCTGGCAGAGCAAAGCTGATGACTACTCTATAGTTCAGTGTGCCATGCTTTACGGCTTAGAACCGGGACTTCAACGACGTTTTGAACGTCATGGAGCATATGAGATGTTCCAGGAGTTGAAGTTAATATTTCAAGCAAATGCCCGGATTGAGAGAAATGAAGTCTCCAATAAGTTCTATAGCTGCAAGATGGAAGAGAATAGTTCTGTCAGTGAACATATACTCAGAATGTCTGGGTATAACAATCACTTGATTCAACTGGGAGTTAATCTTCCTGATGATAGTGTCATTGACAGAATTCTTCAATCATCCACCAAGCTACAAGAGCTTTGTGATGAACTATAATATGCAAGGGATGAACAAGACTATTCCCGAGCTCTTCGCGATGCTGAAAGCCGCGGAGGTAGAAATCAAGAAGGAGCATCAAGTGTTGATGGTCAACAAGACCACTAGTTTCAAGAAAAAGGGCAAAGGGAAGAAGAAGGGAAACTTCAAAAAGAACGGCAAGCAAGTTGCTGCTCAAGAGAAGAAACCCAAGTCTGGACCAAAGCCTGAAACTGAGTGCTTCTACTGCAAGCAGACTGGTCACTGGAAGCGGAACTGCCCCAAGTATTTGGCAGATAAGAAGGATGGCAAAGTGAACAAAGGTATATGTGATATACATGTTATTGATGTGTACCTAACTAGAGCTCGTAGTAGCACCTGGGTATTTGATACTGGTTCTGTTGCTAATATTTGCAACTCGAAACAGGGACTACGGAATAAGCGAGCACTGGCCAAGGACGAGGTGACAATGCGCGTGGGAAACGGTTCCAAAGTCGATGTGATCGTCGTCGGCACGCTACCTCTACATCTACCATCGGGATTAGTTTTAGACCTAAATAATTGTTATTTGGTGCCTGCGTTGAGCATGAACATTATATCTGGATCTTGTTTGATGCGAGACGGTTATTCATTTAAATCAGAGAATAATGGTTGTTCTATTTATATGAGTAATATCTTTTATGGTCATGCACCCTTGAAGAGTGGTCTATTTTTATTGAATCTCGATAGTAGTGATACACATATTCATAATGTTGAAGCCAAAAGATGCAGAGTTGATAATGATAGTGCAACTTATTTGTGGCACTGCCGTTTAGGTCATATCGGTGTAAAACGCATGAAGAAACTCCATACTGATGGACTTCTGGAATCACTTGATTATGAATCACTTGGTACTTGCGAGCCGTGCCTCATGGGCAAGATGACTAAAACGCCGTTCTCCGGTACTATGGAGAGAGCAACAGATTTGTTGGAAATCATACATACAGATGTATGTGGCCCGATGAATGTTGAGGCTCGTGGCGGATATCGTTATTTTCTCACCTTCACAGATGATTTGAGCAGATATGGGTATATCTACTTAATGAAGCACAAGTCTGAAACATTTGAAAAGTTCAAAGAATTTCAGAGTGAAGTAGAAAATCATCGTAACAAGAAAATAAAGTTTCTACGATCTGATCGTGGAGGAGAATATTTGAGTTACGAGTTTGGTTTACATTTGAAACAATGCGGAATAGTTTCGCAACTCACGCCACCTGGAACACCACAACGAAATGGTGTGTCGGAACGTCGTAATCGTACTTTACTTGATATGGTGCGATCTATGATGTCTCTTACCGATTTACCGCTATCGTTTTGGGGTTATGCTTTAGAGACGGCCGCATTCATGTTAAATAGGGCACCATCAAAATCCGTTGAGACGACGCCTTATGAACTATGGTTTGGCAAGAAACCAAAGTTGTCGTTTCTTAAAGTTTGGGGCTGTGATGCTTATGTGAAGAAACTTCAACCAGATAAGCTCGAACCCAAATCGGAGAAATGTGTCTTCATAGGATACCCAAAGGAAACTGTTGAGTACACCTTCTATCACAGATCCGAAGGCAAAACATTTGTTGCTAAGAATGGATCCTTTCTAGAGAAAGAATTTCTCTCGAAAGAAGTGAGTGGGAGGAAAGTAGAACTTGATGAGATAACTGTATCTACTCCCTTGTTGGAAGGTAGTTCATCATGAGAACCGGTTCTCGTGACAACTACACCAACTAGTGAGGAAGCTAATGATATTGATCATGAAACTTCAGATCAAGTTTCTGCTGAACCTCGTAGGTCTACCAGAATAAGATCCGCACCAGAGTGGTACGGTAATCCTGTTCTGGAAGTCATGTTACTTGACCATGATGAACCTACGAACTATGAGGAAGCGATGATGAGCCCAGATTCCGCAAAATGGCTGGAGGCCATGAAATCTGAGATAGGATCCATGTATGAAAACAAAGTATGGACTTTGGTTGACTTGCCCGATGATCGGCAAGCCATTGAGAATAAATGGATTTTTAAGAAGAAGACTGACGCTGATGGTAATGTTACTGTCTATAAAGCTCGACTTGTTGCGAAAGGTTTTCGACAAGTTCAAGGGGTTGACTACGATGAGACTTTCTCACCCGTAGCGATGCTTAAGTCTGTCTGAATCATGTTGGCTATTGCTGCATTTCATGATTATGAAATTTGGCAAATGGATGTTAAGACTGCATTCTTGAATGGATTTCTAGAAGAAGAGTTGTATATGATGCAGCCGGAAGGTTTTGTTGATCCAAAAGGTGCTGATAAAGTGTGCAAGCTCCAACGTTCCATTTATGGACTGGTGCAAGCATCTCGGAGTTGGAATAAACGTTTTGATAGTGTGATCAAAGCATATGGTTTTATACAGACTTTTGGAGAAGCCTGTATTTACAAGAAAGTGAGTGGGAGCTCTGTAGCATTTCTAGTTTTATATGTTGATGACATATTATTAATTGGAAATGATATAGAATTTCTGGATAGCATAAAGGGATACTTGAATAAAAGTTTTTCGATGAAAGACCTCGGAGAAGCTGCTTACATATTAGGCATCAAGATCTATAGAGATAGATCAAGACGCTTAATAGGACTTTCACAAAGCACATACCTTGACAAAATATTGAAAAAGTTCAATATGGATCAGGCAAAGAAAGGATTCTTGCCTGTGCTACAAGGTGTGAAGTTGAGTCGAACTCAATGCCCGACCACAGCAGAAGATAGAGAGAAAATGAAAAATGTTCCCTATGCTTCAGCCATAGGCTCTATCATGTATGCAATGCTGTGTACCAGACCTGACGTATGCTTAGCAATAAGCTTAGCAGGAAGGTACCAAAGTAATCCAGGAGTGGATCACTGGACAGCGGTCAAGAACATCCTGAAATACCTGAAAAGGACTAAGGATATGTTTCTCGTATATGGAGGTGACAAAGAGCTAGTCGTAAATGGTTACGTCGATGCAAGCTTTGACACTGATCCGGACGATTCTAAATCACAAACTGGATACGTGTTTTTATTAAACGGTGGAGCTGTAAGTTGGTGCAGTTCTAAACAAAGCGTCGTGGCGGGATCTACATGTGAAGCGGAGTACATAGCTGCTTCTGAAGCAGCAAATGAAGGAGTCTGGATGAAGGAGTTCATTACCGATCTAGGTGTCATACCTAGTGCATCGGGACCAATGAAGATCTTCTGTGACAATACTGGTGCAATTGCCTTGGCAAAGGAATCCAGATTTCACAAGAGGACCAAGCACATCAAGAGACGCTTCAATTCCATTCGGGACCAAGTCCAAGTGGGAGACATAGAGATTTGCAAGATACATACGGATCTGAATGTTGCAGACCCGTTGACTAAGCCTCTCTCACGAGCAAAACATGATCAGCACCAAGACTCCATGGGTGTTAGAATCATTACTATGTAATCTAGATTATTGACTCTAGTGCAAGTGGGAGACTGAAGGAAATATGCCCTAGAGGCAATAATAAAGTTATTATTTATTTCCTCATATCATGATAAATGTTTATTATTCATGCTAGAATTGTATTAACCGGAAACATGATACATGTGTGAATACATAGACAAACATATAGTCACTAGTATGCCTCTACTTGACTAGCTCATTAATCAAACATGGTCATGTTTCCTGACCATAGACATGTGTTGTCATTTGATTAGTGGGATCACATCATTAGAAGAATGATGTGATTGACATGACCCATTTTGTTAGCCTAGCACTTGATCGTTTAGTATAATGCTATTGCTTTCTTCATGACTTATACAAAGTTCCTGCAACTATGAGATTGTGTAAATCCCGTGTACAGGAAGAACACTTTGTGTGCTACCAAACGTCACAACGTAACTGGGTGATTATAAAGGTGCTCTACAGGTGTTTCCGAAGGTTCATGTTGAGTTGGCATAATTCGAGATTAGGATTTGTCACTCCGATTGTCGGAGAGGTATCTCTGGGCCCTCTCGGTAATACTCATCACTTAAGCCTTGCAAGCATATAACTAATGAGTTAGTTATGAGATGACGTATTACAGAACGAGTAAAGAGACTTGCCGGTAACGAGATTGAACTAGGTATTGGATACCGACGATCAAATCTCGGGCAAGTAACATACCGATGACAAAGGGAACAAAGTATGTTGTTATGCGGTTTGACCGATAAAGATCTTCGTAGAATATGTCGGAACCAATATGGGCATCCAGGTCCCGCTATTGGTTATTGACCAGAGACGTGTCTCGGTCATGCCTACATTGTTCTCGAACCGTAGGGTCCGCACGCTTAAAGTTTCGATGACAATTATATTATGAGTTTATGTATTTTGATGTACCGAAGTTTGTTCGGAGTCCCGGATATGATCACGGACATGACGAGGAGTCTCGAAATGGTCGAGACATAAAGATTGATATATTGGACGGATATATTTGGACACCGAAAAGGTTCCGGAGAAGTTTGGAGCTCCGGGAGGTTACCGGAACCCCCCGGGAGGTATATGGGCCTTATTGGGCCCATGTAGGAGGAAGGGAGAAGGAGCAAGGGAGGGGGGCGCGCCCCCCCCAAGCCCAATCCGAATTGGGGAGGGGGGCTGGCCCCCCCTTTCCTTTCTCCTTCCCCCTCTTCCTATTCCTACTACTAGTACTACTTCCTAATACTAGTACTCCTTCCTTCCCCCTCCAAATAAGATAAGGAAAAGAGAGGGAAACCTACTTGGAGTAGGTTTCCCCCTCCCTATGGTGCGCCCTCCCTAGGGCCGGCCACCTCCTCCCTCCCTCCTTTATATACGGGGGTAGGGGGGCACCCTAGAACACACAAGTTGATCATTGATCGTTCCTTAGCCGTGTGCGGTGCCCCCCTCCACGATATTACACCTCGATCATATTGTAGCGGTGCTTAGGCGAAGCCCTGCGACAGGAGAACATCAAGATCGTCACCACGCCGTCGTGCTGACGGAACTCCCCCTCGGAGCCTCTACTGGATTGGAGATCGAGGGTGCGTCATCGAGCTGTACGTGTGTCAAGAACTCGGAGGTGCCGGAGTAACGGTGCTTGGATCGGTCGGACCGGGAGGACGTACGACTACTTCCTCTATGTTGCGTCAACGCTTCCGCTTCGGTCTACGAGGGTACGTAGACAACACTCTCCCCTCGTTGCTGTATCATCACCATGATCTTGCGTGTGCGTAGGAATTTTTTTGAAATTACTACGTTCCCCAACACTACATATAATATGAGAAATGCCACAGAGCTCCCACTCACTTTCTTGTAAACGCAGGCTTCTCCATAAGTCTGCATAAACCCAAACGCTTTGATCATCTCATCAAAGCGAATGTTCCAACTCCGAGATGCTTGCAACAGTCCATAAATGGATCGCTGGAGCTATACTTTGTTAGCGTTCTTAGGATCAACAAAACCTTCCGGCTGTATCATATACAGCTCTTCCTTAAGATGTCCGTTAAGGAATGCCATTTTGACGTCCATCTGCCATATCTCATAATCATAGTATGCGGCAATTGCTAACATGATTCGGACGGACTTCAGCTTCGCTACGGGAGAGAATGTCTCGTCATAGTCAATCCCTTGAACTTGTCGATAACCCTTAGCGACAAGTCGAGCTTTATATATGGTAACATTACCATCCGCGTCCGTCTTCTTCTTAAAAATCCATTTGTTTTCTATCGCTCGCCGATCATCGGGCAAGTCTGTCAAAGTCCATACTTTGTTTTCATACATGGATTCTATCTCGGATTTCATGGCTTCAAGCCATTTGTTGGAATCTGGGCCCGCCATCGCTTCTTCATAGTTCGAAGGTTCACCGTTGTCTAACAACATGATTTCCAGGACAGGGTTGCCGTACCACTCTGGTGCGGAATGTGTCCTTGTGGACCTACGAAGTTCAGTAGCAACTTGATCTGAAGTACCTTGATCATCATCATTATTTTCCTCTTCAGTTGATGTAGGCATCACAGGAACATTTTCCTGAGCTGCACCACTTTCCCGTTCGAGAGGTAGTACTTCATCGAGTTCTACTTTCCTCCCACTTACTTCTTTCGAGAGAAAGTCTTTTTCCAGAAAGCATCCGTTCTTGGCAACAAATATCTTGCCCTCGGATCTTAAGTAGAAGGTATACCCAACGGTTTCCTTAGGGTATCCTATGAAGACGCATTTTTCCGACTTGGGTTCGAGCTTTTCAGGTTGAAGTTTCTTGACATAAGCATCGCATCCCCAAACTTTTAGAAACGACATCTTAGGTTTCTTCCCAAACCATAATTCATACGGTGTCGTCTCAACGGATTTATACGGTGCCCTATTTAAAGTGAATGTAGCTGTCTCTAGAGCGTATCCCCAAAATGATAGCGGTAAATCGGTAAGAGACATCATAGACCGCACCATATCTAATAGAGTGCGATTACGACGTTCGGACACACCGTTACGCTGAGGTGTTCCAGGCGGCGTGAGTTGTGAAACGATTCCATATTTCCTTAAGTGTGTACCAAATTCGTGACTTAAGTATTCTCCTCCACGATCTGATCGTAGGAACTTTATCTTTCGGTCACGTTGATTCTCTACCTCATTCTGAAATTCCTTGAACTTTTCAAAGGTCTCAGACTTGTGTTTCATTAAGTAGACATACCCATATCTACTCAAGTCATCAGTGAGAGTGAGAACATAACGATATCCTCCGCGAGCCTCAACGCTCATTGGACCGCACACATCGGTATGTATGATTTCCAACAAGTTGGTTGCTCGCTCCATTGTTCCGGAGAACGGAGTCTTGGTCATTTTGCCCATGAGGCAAGGTTCGCATGTGTCAAATGATTCGTAATCAAGAGACTCTAAAAGTCCATTAGCATGGAGCTTCTTCATGCGCTTGACACCAATGTGACCAAGGCGGCAGAGCCACAAGTATGTGGGACTATCGTTATCAACTTTACATCTTTTGGCATTCACACTATGAATATGTGTAATACTACGCTCGAGATTCATTAAGAATAAACCATTGACCATCGGAGCATGACCATAAAACATATCTCTCATATAAATAGAACAACCATTATTCTCGGATTTAAATGAGTAGCCATCTCGCATTAAACGAGATCCTGATACAATGTTCATGCTCAAACTTGGCACTAAATAACAATTATTAAGGTTCAAAACTAATCCCGTAGGTAAATGTAGAGGCAGCGTGCCGACGGTGATCACATCGACTCTGGAACCATTCCCGACGTGCATCGTCACCTCGTCCTTCGCCAGTCTCCGTTTATTCCGCAGCTCCTGCTGTGAGTTACAAATATTAGCAACGGCACCGGTATCAAATACCCAGGAGTTACTACGAGTACTGGTAAGGTACACATCAATTACATGTATATCAAATATACCTTTGGTGTTGCCGGCCTTCTTATCCGCTAAGTATTTGGGGCAGTTCCGCTTCCAGTGACCCTTCCCCTTGCAATAAAAGCACTCAGTCTCAGGCTTGGGTCCATTCTTTGACTTCTTCCCGGCAACTGGCTTACCGGGCGCGGCAACATCCTTGCCGTCCTTCTTGAAGTTCTTCTTGCCCTTGCCCTTCTTGAACTTAGTGGTCTTATTGACCATCAACACTTGATATTCTTTCTTGATTTCAGCCTCTGCTGACTTCAGCATTGAGAACACTTCAGGAATGGTCTTCACCATCCCTTGCATGTTGTAGTTCATCACAAAGCTCTTGTAGCTTGGTGGGAGCGACTGGAGGATTCTGTCAATGACCGCCTCATCAGGGAGGTTAATGTTCAGCTGAGTCAGGCGGTTGTGCAACCCAGACATTTTGAGTATGTGCTCACTGACAGTACTGTTTTCCTCCATCTTACAACTATAGAACTTGTCGGAGACATCATATCTCTCGACCCGGGCATGAGCTTGGAAAACTAGTTTCAGCTCTTCGAACATCTCATATGCTCTGTGATGCTCAAAACGCTTTTGGAGCCCCGGTTCTAAGCTGTAAAGCATGCCGCACTGAACGAGGGAGTAATCATCAGCACGAGACTGCCAAGCGTTCATAACGTCTTGGTTCTCTGGGACGGGAGCGTCACCTAGCGATCCTTCTAGGACATATTATTTCCTGGCAGCTATGAGGATGATCCTCAGGTTCCGGACCCAGTCCGTATAGTTGTTGCCATCATCTTTCAGCTTGGTTTTCTCTAGGAACGTATTGAAGTTCATGTTGACATGAGCGTTGGCCATTTGATCTACAAGACATATTTGCAAAGGTTTTAGACTAAGTTCATGATAATTAAGTTCATCTAATCAAATTATTCAATGAACTCCCACTCAGATTTGACATCCCTCTAGTCATCTAAGTGTTACACGATCCGAGTCGACTAGGCCGTGTCTGATCATCACGTGAGACGGACTAGTCATCGTCGGTGAACATCTTCATGTTGATCGTATCTTCCATACGACTCGTGTTCGACCTTTCGGTCTTCGTGTTCCGAGGCCATGTCTGTACATGCTAGGCTCGTCAAGTTAACCCTAAGTGTTTTGCATGTGTAAAACTGTCTTACACCCGTTGTATGTGAACGTAAGGATCTATCACACCCGATCATCATGTGGTGCTTCGAAACGACGAACTGTAGCAACGGTGCACAGTTAGGGGAGAACACTTCTTGAAATTTTTGTAAGGGATCATCCTATTTACTACTGTCGTTCTAAGTAAACAAGATGCATAAACATAATAAACATCACATGCAATTATATAGTAGTGACATGTATGGCCAATATCATATAGCTCCATTGATCTCCATCTTCGGGGCTCCATGATCATCTTGTCACCGGCATGACACCATGATCTCCATCATCATGATCTCCATCATCGTGTCTTCATGAAGTTGTCACGCCAACGACTACTTCTACTTCTATGGCTAACGCGTTTAGCAATAAAGTAAAGTAATTTACATGGCGTTCTTCAATGACACGCAGGTCATACAAAAATAAAGACAACTCCTATGGCTCCTGCCGGTTGTCATACTCATCGACATGCAAGTCGTGAATCCTATTACAAGAACATGATCTCATACATCACAATATATCAATCATCATTCATCACAACTTCTGGCCATATCACATCACATGAACAATCGCTGCAAAAACAAGTTAGACGTCCTCTAATTGTTGTTGCATCTTTTACGTGGCTGCAATTGGGTTCTAGCAAGAACGTTTTCTTACCTACGAATAACCACAACGTGATTTTGTCAACTTCTATTTACCCTTCATAAGGACCCTTTTCATCGAATCCGCTCCAACTAAAGTGGGAGAGACAGACACCCGCCAGCCACCTTATGCAACTAGTGCATGCGAGTCGGTGGAACCGGTCTCACGTAAGCGTACGTGTAAGGTTGGTCCGGGCCGCTTCATCCCACAATACCGCTGAAGCAAGAAAAGACTCGTAGTGGCAAGCAAGTTGACAAGATCCACGCCACAACAAAATTGTGTTCTACTCGTGCATTAGAGAACTACGCATAGACCTAGCTCATGATGCCACTGTTGGGGAACGTTGCAGAAAATTAAAAAATTTCCTACGGTTTCACCAAGATCCATCTATGAGTTCATCTAAGCAACGAGTCATGGAAGAGAGATTGCATCTACATACCACTTGTAGATCGAGTGCGGAAGTGTTCAGGGGGATGGTGATGATGGAGTCGTACTCGACGTGATTCAGATCACCGATGTCCAAGTGCTGAACGGACAGCACCTCCGCGTTCAACACACATACGGGACGGATGACGTCTCCTCCGTCTTGATCCAGCAAGGAGGAAGGAGAGGTTGAGGAAGATTGCTCCAACGGCAGCACGACGGCGTGGTGGTGTTGGTGCAGAAGTACTCCGACAGGGCTTCGCCAAGCGCATAACGAAGGAGGAGAGGTATTGGGGAGGGGAGGGGCTGCGCCTTTGGATGTGTACAGCAGCCCTCCCCTCACCCCTCTATTTATAGGGGAAGGGGCAAGGGGGGCTGACCCCTCTAGATGGGATCTAGAGGGGGGGCGGCGGCCAGGGAGGGGGGACTTGCCCCCCAAGCAAGGGGGGCGCCCCCCTTAGGGTTTCCCCCCCAACCCTAGGCGCATGGGCCCAAGGTGGGGGGCGCGCCCAGCCCTCCAGGGGCTGGCTCCCTTCCTTTTGAGGCCCATGTGGCCGTCCGGGAGGGGTGGCCCCTCCCGGTGGACCCCCGGAACCTCTCCAGTGGCCCCGGTACAATACCGATAAGCCCCCGAAACTTTCCGGTGTCCGCATGACAACTTCCCATATATAAAACTTCACCTCCGGACCATTCCGGAACTCCTCGTGACGTCCGGTATCTCATCCGGGACTCCGAACAACATTCGGTAATCACATACAAGTCTTCCTAATAACCCTAGCGTCACCAAACCTTAAGTGTGTAGACCCTACGGGTTCGGGAGACATGCAGACATGACCGAGACCACTCTCCGATCAATAACCAACAACGGGATATGGATACCCATGTTGGCTCCCACATGTTCCACGATGATTTCATCGGTTGAACCACGATGTCGAGGATTCGATCAAACCCCGTATACAATTCCCTTTGTCAATTGGTACTTTACTTGCCCGGGACTCGATCGTCGGTATCCCAATACCTTGTTCAGCCTCGTTACCGGCAAGTCACTTTACTCGTACCGTAATGCATGATCCCGTGACCAACCACTTGGTCACTTTGAGCTCATTATGATGATGCATTACCGAGTGGGCCTAGAGATACCTCTACGTCATACGGAGTGACAAATCCCAGTCTCGATCCGTGTCAACCCAACAGACACTTTCGGAGATACCTGTAGTGCACCTTTATAATCACCTAGTTACATTGTGACGTTTGATACACCCAAAGCACTCCTACGGTATCCGGGAGTTACACGATCTCATGGTCTAAGGAAGAGATACTTGACATTGGAAAAGCTCTAGCAAACGAACTACACGATCTTTGTGCTATGCTTAGGATTGGGTCTTGTCCATCACATCATTCTCCTAATGATGTGATCCCGTTATCAACGACATCCAATGTCCATAGCCAGGAAACCATGACTATCTGTTGATCACAACGAGCTAGTCAACTAGAGGCTCACTAGGGACATATTGTGGTCTATGTATTCACACGTGTATTACGATTTCTGGATAATACAGTTATAGCATGAATAAAAGACAATTATCATGAACAAGGAAATATAATAATACTTTTATTATTGCCTCTAGGGCATATTTCCAACAGGGTGTACAAAATCGGTTTACAGAGGAAGGAAACTACACATCTGGACGCCAAGCTTGCCGTCCACGCAAAGGAGAGTCCCATCCGAACACGGGAGAAGGCCTTCGGTTCTACCTTCACGGCCCGTCAGTCCGGCCCATGTCACATAGGTCGGCTCTCCGAGGACCCCATAATCCAGGACTCCCTCAGTAGCCCCCGAACTTGCCTTCAATGACGATGTTGTATCCGGCTTTATGTCTTCGGCTTTGCAAGGTAAGTTCCCCATTGTGCTCCATATAGTTCGACTTTTGCATTAAATATTGTACTGTTCAGCTTCTGTGCCGCCGTCGCCTCGGCTTCCACATGTCAGACGAATACGAAGGGTCTAAGTATTTTTACAAATACCCCCTTGACCATGTAGGGAGCCGCTTATTTAAAGAGATTGAATCTGACCATGTAGGGAAGGTGCTCATTTAAAGAGATTAAATCTCGGATTCCATTCTCAACCAGACGAAAATCCTTAGAGCTTGCCATAAGAAACCACCCAAAGATGGCCAACGCTCCTTATTATTCCTCGCGTCCCCAAGGCCCTCAAGAAGGCGACTAGGAGAGCTGCTCGGTGCCCCACGCCCAATTGACCAAGCTTCAGGTCCAGGGATACCTCCCTCCATCGGATTTAGTCCCTGTTCGGGCGGGATTAACTACCTTCAATGGCGAAGCCCTGGCAGAGAAATTCCCCAATCCCAATAAAGGGGAGTGGGTGTGCTTTATTTCCTTCTTACTGAGGGGTGTAGAATTTCCAATCCACCCTTTCCTCAGAGGTCTTCTGGAGTATTACGGTCTCCAACTGCACAACCTCATGCCGGCTCCATTCTACACATCGCGGGCTTTGTTGCTCTTTGCGAGTTGTTTCTAGGCTGCGAGGCCCATTTCGATTTATGGAGGAAATATTTCTGCCTTGTCCCTCGCTCCCAGAAGGGATCCATTTTCGAGGTGGATGGTGCCGAAGTATGGCGTATAGGCGGAACAGGATACCTGTCCGACACTCCGAAGAAGGCATCCGAAGAGTGGCCCTCGGAGTGGTTCTACATTGAAGACATTGTCCTTCCGGACCCAATCCGGCAAGGTCTTCCCGAATTTCCCCCCGCTCCTTTAAAGAAGCGCGCCAGCTGGCGTCCTCGAAGCTATGAAGAAGAAGATAGTGCAGAGGTTAAAAGGCTAGTGAACAAGATCAGAATACTTGCCCACTCTGGACTAACTATAGTCGAGGTAATGGCGATTTCAATAATGCGATGCGTTCAGCCACTTATATCAAGGGGGCTTCCCATGTGCCATTACAATGGGGAGGACGTCACCTCACGTTATGGGCGCAAGGGTCCGGCTAATTTTGTCGCGCTGGCCGCTACGTTGGCTGACCTTTTCAAAGGAGAAAAAGAAGAGTTCGCTCGCCTGATGTGTCGAGAAGGTTTCTCCATGTATACCCCCATTGGCTGGGTGAGTCTTCGATTATAGGCCTTAATTGATCTTTTTTCCTTAACTATGTTTTTTAGTCGAACTTAATTCGACTACCTTTAATAAGAATGGAGAAAGGTCGTCGTGGGGATCTACAGCCCCGCTCTGCAGCTGAAGGACCATAATCGAGACCTTGATCCTGGATATGAAGAGGATTCGGACATATTTGTAGATTTTCAGGATGGAGTCTTTTATCAGACGAGCTACAATGGCACGGAAGTGGCCAATCACTACAAAAAAACCACTTCTGTGATGATACGTGTTTGTCACAGTAGGTCGCGTTTTCTATCATGCATGTACATCCATGACGATTTTATGACAGAATCAAGATAGTCATACCTGTGTTGTCGTAGAAGTGTTCCATGACATTACCAAAATTATCATCACAGAAGTGTCCACTTCCATGACGATAAATCACGTGTCATAGAAGTGCTTTCGTCAAGGGTGATGACACGTGGCATCCACCATAACGGGACGACGTTAACCGCCGTTAACCTATCGGGTCCAGTTTTTGGATCCGATAACCCGCTAACAGCCACGACCAATGCCGATTTTCCACGTGTAAAATCATCATTGGCTGGAGGAAACACGTGTTAGCTCCGCGTTGGCACAGGTGTCACTCATCCAATGGTCAAGATGGGCCTATGATATGTTGACACGTGGACCGGCCCAAAACTGACCCATAAAGTTTAAATGGGCCGGCCCAACCGAAGGCCCATAAGATTTAGCGGACCATAATGGGCCAACCCAGCTAAAGGCCCACAAGATTTTGCAAACCATAATGGGCCGGCCCAGGTAAAGGCCCACAAAATTTAGCGGACCATAATGGGCCAGCCCAGCTAAAGGCCCACCCAATTCTGCAGACCATAATGGGCTGACCCATTTAAAGGCCCACAAGATTTTGCGGACCACAATGGGCCGGCCCAGCTAAAGTCCCACAAGATTCTGCAGACCATAATGGGCCGGCCCAGCTAAAGGCCCAACATTCTCTGTCAAATCGGCCCATTAACGGCATGTCCTAAACTTGTCATCAACGCGGCCCATGGTCACTTCTGGCCCGTTAACAGTCCGCTAAGTAATTGGGCTGAATTACGGCCCGGTGTATTTCCGGCCTGTTAAAGGTCCTGCTTCATTTGGGCCCATTTACAGGCCATCAAAACTTTCGGCCCATAAACGACCGTGAAGGATTTGGGTCATATTCGGCCATGTCCGACATTCGGCCTGTTAGAGGCCCACTATAGATTTGGGCCACTTTCGGCCTATTGTCATTTTCGGCATGTGTTAACGCCGGACGAAACCATGGGCCATATGTGGCCCAACATCATATCGGGCCCATTAACGGCCCATATAAAAATGACGATAAACTAGCCTGACCGAAGTTCTGGCCTGTTAAAGGCCCGTGTATTAGGTCGGCGCATTTACGGCCCGTCCGAATTTCGGCCTGCCAAAGATCAGTGGGTTATTTGGCACAATCAGGGCCCAATCTCACTTTCGATCTATTAAAGGCTCATGTTTTTTATGGGCTCGAGATATTTACACCTGTAAACGGCCTATTTTTACTGAGGACCCAAATTATGTTTAAGCCTGTTAAAGGCCCAATATGGGCACAGGACTACCAGAAAAATATGAAAGCTTATGCTGATTTAGGCCCAGATATTTTTAGTGGGCTACATGCCAATTTTGGCCCGTAATCGTTTTTAGCCCAATTGGAATGGGCCCGACGAATGTTGGCATGTTGAGCTCCTACGAAGCTTTCGGTCGAATACATTACTAAGATAAACCTACATTATACAAAAATAGCGTTGCAATTACTGCAACCTGTGGCAGCATCATAAATGTTGTATCACAACAAAATAAATTCCAACCATACAACAAAAGGCCTGTTGGCATAAAGTTTACAGTCCTTCCAGATAAAAGCACCATCAGATGTATAGAAGCATAGATCATTTGACCTGAGTGCTAATGTTTCGGGCTGTAGAATCTGATGGAGCAACACGATCTTCACCTTTTTTCCGCCATTGCTCTTGAACAACGAAGCGAATGTATGATAGTCTGGTTTCAAAATCATTCATATCTTGACGACATTTGTCAATCACTATTCTTGTTTCTGAAATAACGTCCATTAGGGATTGGACTTGAGTCTGGAGCACAGATATATCACTCTGTCTAGCAGGAAGATTTTGTTCAGTAGGCGATTTGGACGAGGTTACCTTGACAACCAACCCAGAATTACGCAGGAAGGTGCTTTTTGCACTGTTAGTGGAGAGATACTGACGCACTGCAGCAAGAGATGACATTGTGCCTGCGGTAGCCTCGTCACCTTCAGGTGGTTGTGGCTGTTCAATCATTTGTTCCATAGCTTCCTGAAAGTTTGAACTTGTAAATTAGTGTACCAGATAAGTTACTAATGAGACAAGAACAAACAAAGTAGGTTAAACGTTTATACATAACTTATTTTGGTGAACTACTGTAATACATTTGCATGTACTGTAGTGCCAACTACATAATAAAATCACTTTCGGAACATATGTCCATGTAGCATGCCTACTGTATTGTCTATTTCCTCACATTCGTTGATATCTAAGGATAAAGAGACATGGTTTAAAGTGTGATGAACATAGTATGACATCATTCATATCATGGGCAAACAGATATAAAAAAACATGCTATTTTATCATTGTGTGCACACGTGAACATAACAACTAGAGTACAGATCAAGACCAAAAGAATATCCTTCATCTCTTTTAAACCATGTAAGGTGAAATGATACGTTAAGACAACTGTGTATAAAAGTGAACAGAGTAACTGACATTGGCTGCAAACCAAATAGTTAAATGAACACATCACAGTACCAATCAGTTCAAGGCAAGAGGAGTAAGAACTTACAACAGCGGCTTGAACTGGTGTGCTCATGCCCTTCATCTTGCTGGTGTGGCAATCCTTTAAGATTTGCACTGCATTCGGTTCAGGTTCTTTTTGGTCCGCACGGGCTTTCCTTTGTATTTGGAACAAGTCAATGTAGATACGATAATATGGCACAAAAAGAGGAAGTAGCAGCTATTTACAAGAGCCTCATAGTGTGCAATATAGCTACGAGATCCTGTTGTCTGTTAGAATTTCACTTTAGAACGGTTGGTTTTGTTCTTCAAACAGTTAGCCTAGAAGAAGATACACTTGTAAGGCACATACATAAATACAAGTTCAATATGTGGCCTGATAAAATATATATAGCCTACCTAATACTTTGGATCAGACCAGTGTTTAATGAGGATTGTCCAGTCTTCATCTGTAATATATTCCACTGGAGATGTTTGGGCGATTTCATTGTTAGCCTTGCCTTCAAAGTGAGATTTTCTAAGGTGGTACCGATACTGTCGCAGAGCAGACTGAAAAACATGAGTGCATGTTTGTTTAGTTGCATCATCTTTCGGATCCAACTCGAACATCATCTGTTGAAAAAACAATGTGAGTCTTATTAGGAGGAAGCTAGAAAGTATGGGACAGAGCAAGACAATATTACTAATTGCGATGAATAACATTACTTACGGATAAATGGTCAAGGAAGGTGTTAAACTGGGTATTGTCTTTCTCATTCCTGTACTGGATCCACGTTGGGAGGATACGTGCATGACACCTAACAGCAATGGATGCCTCTGATACTAACTTGGCTGACTCTGTAGCATCACGTGGCCTTTTTAAACCTGCCTCAAAATGGATCTCCATTCTTCCTCCTTTAGATTTGTTAATCTGTCAAGCATTATCCCTGATGTCTGTTTCCGCTTGCGCCGTGGTGCTAGTTCAACAATGAATATGGAAAATTTTAGTGTACATCAAACTGTGAGAGTACATATAAAGGAGCATGCAACTGCAACTTGACTCGGTCAGGTACCGTCTTGGTGTTGATGCTCATGAGGTTCATCCGATCTTGCCAAGTCCTGTTGTGTCAGCAGTGCTTCGAAAGTAGTGTTAAGTGTGAAGGCAGCTTGGGAACTGGCCAGTTCTGGAGCAAACGAACGAGTAACTCGTTGAGATGCTGGTACAGTTGAAGCGGATGCTGCAGCTGGTGGAGCAGCTGATGTTGGGGAACGTAGTAATTTCAAAATTTTCCTACGCACACGCAAGATCATGGTGATGATATAGCAACGAGGGGAGAGTGTTGTCTACGTACCCTCGTAGACCGAAGCGGAAGCGTTGACACAGCATAGTGGAAGTAGTCGTACGTCTTCCCGGTTCAACCGATCCAGGCACCGTTACTCCGGCACCTCCGAGTTCTTGACACACGTACAGCTCGATGACGCACCCTCGTTCTCCAATCCAGTAGAGGCTCCGAGGGGGAGTTCCGTCAGCACGACGGCGTGGTGACAATCTTGATGTTCTTCTGTCGCAGGGCTTCGCCTAAGCACCGCTACAATATGACCGAGGTGTAATATC
Source organism: Triticum timopheevii (assembly GCA_963921465.1). NCBI lineage: Eukaryota > Viridiplantae > Streptophyta > Magnoliopsida > Poales > Poaceae > Triticum > Triticum timopheevii. The sequence goes on along the minus strand of OY997266.1, from coordinate 77,060,496 downwards.
GTGGAGGGGGGCACCGCACACGGCTAAGGAACGATCAATGATCAACTTGTGTGTCCTAGGGTGCCCCCCTACCCCCGTATATAAAGGAGGGAGGGAGGAGGTGGCCGGCCCAAGGGGGGGCGCGCCATAGGGAGGGGGAAACCTACTCCAAGTAGGTTTCCCTCTCTTTTCCTTATCTTATTTGGAGGGGGGAAGGAAGGAGTACTAGTATTAGGAAGTAGTACTAGTAGTAGGAATAGGAAGAGGGGGAAGGAGAAAGGAAAGGGGGGGCCGGCCCCCCTCCCCAATTCGGATTGGGCTTGGGGGGCGCGCCCCCTTCCCTTGCTCCTTCTCCCTTCCTCCTATATGGGCCCAATAAGGCCCATATACCTCCCGGGGGGTTCCGGTAACCTCCCGGAGCTCCAAACTCTTCCGGAACATTTCCGGTGTCCAAATATATCCGTCCAATATATCAATATTTATGTCTCGACCATTTCGAGACTCCTCGTCATGTCCGTGATCACATCCGGGACTCCGAACAAACTTCGGTACATCAAAATACATAAACTCATAATATAACTGTCATCGAAACCTTAAGCGTGCGGACCCTACGGTTCGAGAACAATGTAGACATGACCGAGACACGTCTCCGGTCAATAACCAATAGCGGGACCTGGATGCCCATATTGGTTCCTACATATTCTACGAAGATCTTTATCGGTCAAACCGCATAACAACATACGTTATTCCCTTTGTCATCGGTATGTTACTTGCCCGAGATTCGATCGTCGGTATCCAATACCTAGTTCAATCTCATTACCGGCAAGTCTCTTTACTCGTTCTGTAATGCATCATCCCGTAACCAACTCATTGGTCACAAATCTTGCAAGGCTTATAATGATGTGCATTACCGAGAGGGCCCAGAGATACCTCTCCGACAATCGGAGTGACAAAACCTAATCTCGAAATACGCCAACTCAACATGTACCTTCAGAGACACCTGTAGTACTCCTTTATAATCACCCAGTTACGTTGTGACGTTTGGTAGTACCCAAAGTGTTCCTCCGGTAAACGGGAGTTGCATAATCTCATAGTTACAGGAACATGTATAAGTCATGAAGAAAGCAATAGCTACATACTAAACGATCAATTGCTAAGCTAACGGAATGGGTCAAGTCAATCACATCATTCTCCTAATGATGTGATCCCATTAATCAAATGACAACTCTTTTGTCCATGGCTAGGAAACATAACCATCTCTGATAAACGAGCTAGTCAAGTAGAGGCATACTAGTGACACTATGTTTGTCTATGTATTCACACATGTATTATGTTTCCGGTTAATACAATTCTAGCATGAATAATAAACATTTATCATGAAATAAGGAAATAAATAATAACTTTATTATTGCCTCTAGGGCATATTTCCTTCAGTCTCCCACTTGCACTAGAGTCAATAATCTAGTTCACATCGCCATGTGATTTAACACCAATATTCATATCTGTATATGATTAACACCCATAGCTCACATCATCATGTGACCAACATCCAAAGGGTTTACTAGAGTCAATAATCTAGTTCACATCGCTATGTGATTAACACCCAAAGAGTACTAAGGGGTGATCATGTTTTGCTCGTGAGAGAAGCTTAGTCAACGGGTCTGTCACATTCAAAGCCGTATGTATTTTGCAAATATTCTATGTCCACAATGCTTTGCATGGAGCTACTCTAGCTAATTGCTCCCACTTTCAATATGTATCCAGATTGGGACTTAGAGTCATCTGGATTGGTGTAAAAGCTTGCATCATTGTAACTTTTTACGACGGGCTCTTTTGTCACCTCCATAATCGAGAAATATTTCCTTACTCCTTTCTAAGGATATTCTTGACCAATGTCCAGTGATCTACTCCTAGATCACTATTGTACTCCCTTGCCATATTCAGAGCAAGGTATACAATAGGTCTGGTACATAGCATAGCATACTTTATAGAACCTATGACTGAGGCATAGGGAATGACTTTTCATTCTCTTTCTATTTTCTGATGTGGTCGGGATTTGAGTCTTACTCAATTTCATACCTTTGCAACACAGGCAAGAACTCTTTCTTTGACTGTTCCATTTTGAACTATTTCAAAATCTTGCCAAGGTATGTACTCATTGAAAAACTTATCAAGCGTCTTGATCTATCTCAATAGATCTTGATTCTCAATATGTAAGTAGCTTTTACTGAGGTCTTTTCTTTTTAAAGAACTCCTTTAAAACACTCCTTTATGCTTTGCAGAAAAATTCTACATCATTTCTGATCGACAATATGTCACTTACATATACTAATCAGAAAGGCTGTAGTGCTCCCACTCACTTTATTGTAAATACAGGCTTCATCGTAAGTCCATATAAAACTCTATGCTTTGATCAACTTATCAAAAGCGTATATTCCAACTCCGAGATGCTTGCACCAGTCCATAGATTGATCACTGGAGCTTGCACATTTTGTTAGCACCTTTAGGATTAACAAAACCTTCTGGTTGCATCATATACAACTCTTCTTTAATGAATCCATTAAGGAATGCAGTTTTGACATCCATTTGCCAGATTTCATAAAATGTGGCAATTGCTAACATGATTCAGACAGACTTAAGCATCGATACGAGTGAGAAAATCTCATCGTATTCAACACCTTGAACTTGTTGAAAACCTTTTGCAACAAGTCGAGCTTAGTAGATAGTAACACTACTATCAGTGTCCGTCTTCCTCTTGAAGATCCATTCATTTAACATGGCTTGCTGATCATCGAGCAAGTCAATCAAAGTCCATACTTTGTTCTCATACATGGATCATATCTCAGATTTTATGGCCTTGAGCCATTTCGTGGAATCTGGGCTCATCATCGCTTCCTCATAGTTCGTAGGTTCATCATGGTCTAGTAACATGACTTCCAGAACATGATTACTACACCACTCTGGTGCGGATCTTTACTCTGGAAGACCTACGAGGTTCTGTAGTAACTTGATCTGAAGTTTCATGATCAATATCATTAGCTTCCTCACTAATTGGTGTATTTGTCACAGGAACTGATTTCTGCGATGAACTACTTTCCAATAAGGGAACAGGTACAGTTACCTCATCAAGTTCTACTTTCCTCCCACTCACTTCTTTCGAGAGAAACTCCTTCTCTAGAAAGGATCTATTATCAGCAATAAATTTGCCTTCGGATCTGTGATAGAAGGTGTACCCAACAATTTCCTTTGGGTATTCTATGAAGACGCACTTCTCCGATTTGGGTTCGAGCTTATCAAGTTGAAAAACCTCTTTTCATATCAGCATCAAACTCCAAACTTTAAGAAACAACAGCTTAGGTTTACTGCTAAACCATAGTTCATACGGTGTCGTCTCAACGGATTTAGATGGTGCCCTATTTTAAACGTGAATGCAGCTGTCTATAATGCATAACCCCAAAACGATAGTGGTAAACTGATAAGAGACATCATAGATCGCACCATATCAAATAAAGTGCGGTTACGACGTTCGGACACACCATAACGATGTGGTGTTCCAGGTGGCGTGAGCTGTGAAACTATTCCACATTGTTTTAATTGAAGACCAAACTCGTAACTCAAATATTTGTCTCTGTGATCAGATCGCAGAAACTTTATTTTCTTGTTACGATGATTTTTCCACTTCACTCAGAAATTCTTTGAACCTTTCAACTATTTCAGACTTATGTTTCATCAAGTAGATATACCCATATCTGCTCAAATCATCTTGTGAAGGTCAGAAAATAACGATACTTGCCACGAGCATCAACACTCATTGGATCGCATACATCGGTATGTATTATTTCCAACAAGTCAGTAGCTCGTTCCATTGTTTTGGAGAACGGAGTTTTAGTCATCTTGCCCAAAAGGCACGGTTCGCAAGCATCAAATGATTCATAACCAAGTGATTCCAAAAATCCATCTTTATGGAGTTTCTTCATGCGCTTTACACCGATATGACCCAAACGGCAGTGCCACAAATAAGTTGCACTATCATTATTAACTTTGCATCTTTTGGCTTCAATATTATGAATGTGTGTATCACACAATCGAGATCCAACAAACCATTTTCATTGGGTGTATGACCATAGAAGGTTTTATTCATGTAAACAGAACAACAATTGTTCTCTAACTTAAATGAATAACCGTATTGCAATAAACATGATCAAATCATATTCATGCTCAACGCAAACACCAAATAACATTTATTTAGGTTCAACACTAATCCCGAAAGTATAGGGAGTGTGCGATGATGATCATATCAATCTTGGAACTACTTCCAACACTCATCGTCACTTTCCCTTCAACTAGTCTCTGTTTATTCTGTAACTCCTGTTTCGAGTTACTAGTCTTAGCAACCGAACAAGTATCAAATACTCAGGGGCTACTATAAACACTAGTAAAGTACACATCAATAATATGTATATCAAATATACTTATGTTCACTTTGCCATCCTTCTTATCCGCCAATCAATTGGGGTAGTTCCGCTTCCAGTGACCAGTCTCTTTGCAGTAGAAGCACTTAGTCTCAGGCTTAGGACCAGACTTGGGTTTCTTCACTTGAGCAGCAACTTGCTTGCCATTCTTCTTGAAGTTCCCCTTCTTTTCCCTTTGCCCTTTTTCTTGAAACTAGTGGTCTTGTCAATCATCAACACTTGATGCTCTTTCTTGATTTCTACCTTCGTTGATTTCAACATCACGAAGAGCTCGGGAATCGTTTTTGTCATCCCTTGCATACTATAGTTCATCACGAAGTTCTAGCAACTTAGTGATGGTGACTAGAGAATTCTGGCAATCACTATCTTATCTGGAAGATTAACTCCCACTTGATTCAAGCGATTGAAGTACCCAGACAATCTGAGCACATGCTCACTAGTTGAGCGATTCTCCTCCATCTTTTAGCATTAGAACTTGTTGGAGACTTCATATCTCTCAACTCGGGTATTTGCTTGAAATATTAACTTCAACTCCTGGAACATCTTATATGGTCCATGACGTTCAAAACGTCTTTGAAGTCCCGATTCTAAGCCGTTAAGCATGGTGCACTTAAACTATCAAGTAGTCATCATATTGAGCTAGCCAAACGTTCATAACGTCTGCATATGCTCCTGCAATAGGTCTGTCACCTAGCGGTGCATCAAGGACATAATTCTTCTGTGCAGCAATGAGGATAAACCTCAGATCACGGATCCAATCCGCATCATTGCTACTAACGTCTTTCAATACATTTTTCTCTAGGAACATATCAAAATAAACATATGAAAGCAACAACGCAAGCTATTGATCTACAACATAATTTGCAAAATACTATCAGGACTAAGTTCATGATAAATTTAAGTTCAATTAATCATATTACTTAAGAACTCCCACTTAGACAGACATCTCTCTAGTCATCTAAGTGATCACGTGATCCAAATCAACTAAACCATGTCCGATCATCACGTGAGATGGAGTAGTTTTCAATGGTGAACATCACAATGTTGATCATATCTACTATATGATTCACGCTCGACCTTTCGGTCTCCGTGTTCCGAGGCCATATCTGTATATGCTAGGCTCGTCAAGTATAACCTGAGTATTCCGCGTGTGCAACTGTTTTGCACCCGTTGTATTTGAACGTAGAGCCTATCACACCCGATCATCACGTGGTGTCTCAGCACGAAGAACTTTCGCAACGGTGCATACTCAGGGAGAACACTTCTTGATAATTAGTGAGAGATCATCTTAAAATGCTACCGTCAATCAAAGCAAGAATAAGATGTATAACAGATAAACATCATATGCAATCAAAATATGTGACATGATATGGCCATGATCATCTTGCGCCTTTGATCTCCATCTCCAAAGTATTGTCATGATCTTTATCGTCACCGGCATGACACCATGATCTTCATCATCTTGATCTATATCAATGTGTCGTCACATGGTCGTCTCGCCAACTATTGCTCTTGCAACTATTGCTATCGCATAGCGATAAAGTAAAGCAATTATTTGGCACTTGCATCTTATGCAACAAAGAGAGTACCATAGGGCTTCTGCCAGTTGCCGATAACTTCAACAAAACATGATCATCTCATACAAAAACTTATATCTCATCACGTCTTGACCATATCACATCACAACATGCCCTGCAAAAACAAGTTAGACGTCCTCTACTTTGTTGTTGCAAATTTTACGTGGCTGCTACGGGCTTAGCAAGAACCGTTCTTACCTACGCATCAAAACCACAACGATAGTTTGTCAAATAGACTCCGTTTTAACCTTCACAAGGACCGGGCGTAGCCACACTCGGTTCAACTAAAGTTAGAGAAACTGACACCCGCTAGTCACCTGTGTGCAAAGCACGGCGGTAAAACCAATCTCGCGTAAGCGTACGCGTAGTATCGGTCCGGGCCGCTTCATCCAACAATACCGCTGAACCAAAGTATGACATGCTGGTAGGCAGTATGACTTATATCGTCCACAACTCATTTGTGTTCTACTCGTGCATATAACATCAACGCATAAAACCTAGGCTCGGATGCCACTGTTGGGGAACGTAGTAATTTCAAAATTTTCCTACGCACACGCAAGATCATGGTGATGATATAGCAACGAGGGGAGAGTGTTGTCTACGTACCCTCGTAGACCGAAGCGGAAGCGTTGACACAGCGTAGTGGAAGTAGTCGTACGTCTTCCCGGTTCAACCGATCCAGGCACCGTTACTCCGGCACCTCCGAGTTCTTGACACACGTACAGCTCGATGACGCACCCTCGTTCTCCAATCCAGTAGAGGCTCCGAGGGGGAGTTCCGTCAGCACGACGGCGTGGTGACGATCTTGATGTTCTTCTGTCGCAGGGCTTCGCCTAAGCACCGCTACAATATGACCGAGGTGTAATATCGTGGAGGGGGGCACCGCACACGGCTAAGGAACGATCAATGATCAACTTGTGTGTCCTAGGGTGCCCCCCTACCCCCGTATATAAAGGAGGGAGGGAGGAGGTGGCCGGCCCAAGGGGGGCGCGCCATAGGGAGGGGGAAACCTACTCCAAGTAGGTTTCCCTCTCTTTTCCTTATCTTATTTGGAGGGGGGAAGGAAGGAGTACTAGTATTAGGAAGTAGTACTAGTAGTAGGAATAGGAAGAGGGGGAAGGAGAAAGGAAAGGGGGGGCCGGCCCCCCTCCCCAATTCGGATAGGGCTTGGGGGGGCGCGCCCCCTTCCCTTGCTCCTTCTCCCTTCCTCCTATATGGGCCCAATAAGGCCCATATACCTCCCGGGGGGTTCCGGTAACCTCCCGGAGCTCCAAACTCTTCCGGAACATTTCCGGTGTCCAAATATATCCGTCCAATATATCAATCTTTATGTCTCGACCATTTCGAGACTCCTCGTCATGTCCGTGATCACATCCGGGACTCCGAACAAACTTCGGTACATCAAAATACATAAACTCATAATATAACTGTCATCGAAACCTTAAGCGTGCGGACCCTACGGTTCGAGAACAATGTAGACATGACCGAGACACGTCTCCGGTCAATAACCAATAGTGGGACCTGGATGACCATATTGGTTCCTACATATTCTACGAAGATCTTTATCGGTCAAACCGCATAACAACAGACGTTATTCCCTTTGTCATCGGTATGTTACTTGCCCGAGATTCGATCGTCGGTATCCAATACCTAGTTCAATCTCGTTACCGGCAAGTCTCTTTACTCGTTCTATAATGCATCATCCCGTAACCAACTCATTGGTCACATTGCTTGCAAGGCTTATAATGATGTGCATTACCGAGAGGGCCCAGAGATACCTCTCCGACAATCGGAGTGACAAAACCTAATCTCGAAATACGCCAACTCAACATGTACCTTCAGAGACACCTGTAGTACTCCTTTATAATCACCCAGTTACGTTGTGACGTTTGGTAGTACCCAAAGTGTTCCTCCGGTAAACGGGGGTTGCATAATCTCATAGTTACAGGAACATGTATAAGTCATGAAGTAAGCAATAGCAACATACTAAACGATCAAGTGCTAAGCTAACGGAATGGGTCAAGTCAATCACATCATTCTCCTAATGATGTGATCCCATTAATCAAATGACAACTCTTTTGTCCATGGCTAGGAAACATAACCATCTCTGATAAACGAGCTAGTCAAGTAGAGGCATACTAGTGGCACTATGTTTGTCTATGTATTCACACATGTATTATGTTTCCGATTAATACAATTCTAGCATGAATAATAAACATTTATCATGAAATAAGGAAATAAATAATAACGTTATTATTGCCTCTAGGGCATATTTCCTTCATGTGATACTGTGTTTGTAGATTTAGCCGGTGGATTTGAACCTTCTACTGCACTATAAGTATCAGCAGAATCTCGACGGCAGATCCTTTTCCGTTTCACCCAACGAGTAATAGCATTCCCTACTATATTATTTTCCTTGCTCTTTTTTGACTTTGCCATGTCAAGCCGTACCCACAACACGAAAGAATAAAATCACTGTGGGGATGGTAGTTGCCAACTGGATACGAATACACCTTTTATTTATATGAAACTATCTTACAAATAGTTCATGTTATTAGTCTAACATAAATTTGTTGCTCCGTGAGTTGGCTCTTGAATGTTTCTGCTCTCCAGAATAGCTTACAAGTTTTGGCAGCAGTGCTATCTTTCCCAAATATCCATCATAGCGTAGTTCTGCATTTTTTGCCGCTCAGCTGAGTCATGAAGTTTGTTACCTCCTGGTTTATATGGTTGCACAATAGGCAGCCTAAGTGGATTTGTTCCATGCCATTTTAGTCAATAACGTGCTGTTTATTTGTGTTAGCAATGGTAGGTAGTCAAACCTTCCATTTTTTTACTGCTCATACCTTTTAAGACTAGAACATGAAAATGAGATGTGTGAATTTGTCTCGAATAGTACTTTACCACTTTAATTTTGTTGTAATTCATAAATTTATTGTTGTAAAAATTCACGGTCAAAGTTATGTTCTCGAAACCCTGTCAATAAAGTGGCCTTTTTAAGGGGACCAGGGAAGTACTCATACAACATTATCGCACAGTGCATTATCCTTATCATGCGACATATTTCTTCTTGATTTGGTCCGAATTCAAACCAGAAGATAGAGCTGTCTGATTATATTATTGGAAATGGTGCAATGTGGCGATCTAAAAATACTAATTCATTCAGGGAAGTGGTCCAGTGTATTGGTATGGTAAATGTTCTGTTGTTCCAATAAAACTACAGGTTTGATTGATGGCTGGGTGGATGGGTTTAATCTTTATAGAAACTAGATGATACCCCGTGCGTCGCTGCGGAACATTTGTGTGAGATAACATTAGTATGTTAAGTTCTAGCTTATTCTTTTCTACGCATGGTAGCATGAAACATGATGAATGATTAGTAAGTATAATAATTACTATACAACAACAAATCTTGTTGTTTATTCGTGTGTGACAAACATATGGAACTACATCCATAATCTAGCTAACGAAGAGCAATTAATCTTCATATCAGTATATATCATCAGATATAATTATATACAAAAATTGTACACATGAAGGTTTTCTTAGCCTTAAACACTACATGTACATCTTGCAAGAAATACACGCTTGACAGGTCAACATGTGTCCTTGCTTCAAGCTTTGCATTCTGCAAGCCTTAAATGTAAATGTTATATATGCACATCCTACAAATAAGACACGCTTTATAGGTCTACATGTGTCCTTGCTTGAAGCATTGTCTCTAAAACGGGAATTATCTAGGCTATATGGTTTACTATAAATGTAAGATAGGTGAAAAAATACAAATTGAGAGATAGCTACAGAAGGGGAAAAGAGATACAACCATAGATTTGTTAGGGAAAAGCCTGGATTTAACTCACTTGGTAGTGCATTCAGCAGACTTAGCACATAAAAAAATCTTTTGCAAGACATATACGCTGTCCTAATAGGCAAGGAAAGATGGCTGACATAGTAATTAAAGCATAAACATGTATTACTGACATCAGAAACAAATCGACCGAGTATGAAAATTACATTATCTCCGCACAAACCGCAAGATCATATATAGTTAGGCCGAACAGCATGTGATTGGACAGTTCCATGGCATTAAACATCAAGAATATTTACACTAACCAAGTTCATTACTTACCTAGTTGTTTAAGTAATCATATCAATCATTTTCTAGACGTTCAGTTAACCAAAATATATAAAAAAAAGCAATTTGCTGCAAGAGCAAATTAATTTCTTACCAAGGAAGTCATATGAAGTTACGCACCAATATATTAAAGAAATAATGTACTACGATAAAACTTATGCACAAACGGAAGCATAAAAAGGTAATGTTTCAGTTTCTGTCCAAGAAAGAAAGATAGAAGAAGCAGGATCGGTGCATTCAGTCTTATCATGCGGAAACCATGCAACTTCCTGGGCTGAGAGTCGTAAAGATCGCTTCCACGGTTCCACCACATACACCAACAGTAAGGGAAACTCTAACGCATTTGCAGCCCTCCAAAAATAACTGAAACTCAGATCATACCATACAGGTCACCCCCCATACATAAAATGTAGCACCAGCAGAACCTTCCCTACTTGGTAAAGAAAGAGGAAGATAGAAGATCCGTGTGGCCCAAGGTTAGAATCTGAGGTTAGCTCGCAAGAAAATGAATGGTGATCGATGTAGTGTTGCTTGCAGATTAGGAGTGGAGTTTTGCTAGTGACATACATATTGTTAACAAAAAGGGGACATCGCTCCAGCAATCCCCATAGAATTTATCTATTTTTAAAAATGTGGAGAACATACCTCAGACTGAGAAGAAAATTGTTGTGACCACACCTCTCTGTCTCCTGTTCTCTTACTCAAATCATAGACAAATTTATAAGTAGACGAACTTTACTAAATAATCAAAGAAACAAATTGGAAGGTGAAACTAATTAAATAATCAGATTTATAAGAAGGACCAAACCGATCAATGCATAGCAAGTAAATCCCTTCCCTGCACGAAAACGACCAAGCCCGAAAGTACCACGTTAGAAATCCTAATCATAGATGAAGAGGAGATGGGTGTGTCCATTTAGATTCAACAGGTCAACAGACCATTCAAACGGTTAAACCTAGAGTACTGCCTATTGAACGTGTCCTTCTGAACTGAAATTGGCTGGATTGCAGACTAATCTATTCAGGAAGAGTCAGTTAATCCATAATCTTATGGATGGAAAGATGCATCTTGCAACATGATGCGGCTGAAGAACTAAGCATGCGTGAGGGGACTTGGTAGCGCGTGTGGGAGTGAGCGTGTAGGGCTTGGCAACCTGGCGACATGGGGGCGCGAGCACGACTGCATATGGCGAGGCATGAATACGCCCGTGGAGGCGTCATGGTGAACTGGGATCTGGACGGCGAGACATAGGCTGGGAAGGAGTTAGATGGACAAAAGAGGGAAGGGAAATTTATAGTCGATTAAATCTCAGTAAATTGGTGAGATTAGAAGAGGTTCTAGTGTCATGCGTTGGCAGGAGAAGACAAAGAGGCAGAACTAAATTAACCGGTTGCTGAAATTAGAGATGACAACAGTTTCTCGTAGGGGATAGTGGAGAGGAGACGAACCAAAGGGTGAATCTGAGAGCCGCTGAGTAAGACGAACGGGCGGTCATGCCGGTTGAACGGGCAGTCGTTGTGGTGGAGCGCCATCACGACGAGGTGGGATCCCAGCCGCCGCGCCCTACTGTCGATCTAGGGGGAAATATTCTTTTTGTAGGGAATGGGAAGGGAAGGGAAGGAGCGCTCGATGTGTTGCGGGTTGAGAGATGAGTCGATCGAAGGAGGGAGAGGTCCGTTCAGGTTCACTTGTGTTCGGTCGGTTGTGTAACAGAATGCAAAACGTGTGGTATCTTGCATGCAAAAGTTGCTGGCATGGCATAGTTGCTTAGGTGGATAGGCTGCATGTTAAGAGAAATAAGATAGTGGGGATGAACTATTTATGTATTATAGATTATAGATTATAGATATAGATTTTAACATTTATTCTCTACTGACCGTCCGCTCGTTGACACTGGCAACGTATAGAAAATTGGATATTGTTTTTGTAGGGTGCAGCTACTTAATCTTTGCAAGATGTCAATGGAAGAAGACGCCATGCCAACAACCTCACAATAGCTCCGTTATGGATATTGCTCCAGCTAATATGAACTACGCCCCATCCAACTAGCAGGTGATCGATGTCTTCGTTTGCAGTGTGTGACTGTAGACAGCCACTAATATAAAAAGGTCGAGTCGAAGTGTGGTATAACCAGTTGCATCTTTCCATGGTCGATTTACCTTGTGCAGTTTGTAGGTGTGCCCGGGGGATCATTGTTTCAATACATCTTTCTCCGCAGGTTCCTTGCAGCAGGTCAATGAAGATGTTCAAGAAGTTGACGGAAGTTATTCCCAGTTTAGATGGAAAGTTCACGTAACTACCATTTTTTAGAAGGAACAAAATACTATAGTATCTTTTTGGGCTTGTAATTATAATTACCATTTTCACTTTTGAATCATAATTAGCATATTATACTTGACAATTGACATGTAAGACTGGTACACGTGTGTTGATGTGAGTCAAATATTCTGTTGATTTTCGTATTATTTGTGTACTTTGATTTTCCTGAATTTTCTTTCAAGTTACTAATTTTGTACCTAGGTTTCTTCGACTTGTAGAAAACGGAATAGTTTAAATTCTGGAATTGCTATGACATTATTATGAGAAATATGGTGTTATTTGTGGCCCGTTTTGATTATAATGACCCATTTTTGAATTTTGCAAGTTATCTCCTCTCCTGGTGTCCAGAGGAACATCAACATGGATTTCCCCCTGGTTTGTAGGGGGGGAGGGGTCCCAGGTGAGCAGGGCAATGCCACTTGGGGGTTTACCCAGGGTTTTTCCATCCCGACAACCAAATTAGCCCTTAGTAAGCACTAGCACATATGCCCGTGCATTGCAACGGGAGATAAAATAGTATGCATTTAAAGCCAGTGAGAATTATATGTGCAAGCAAAACCCTGTGTGCACACGAAAAAGGAATATTTAGTTTCTCGGTTTCGCCGCGTGTGAAGAAATCAGTCCGCTATTTTTCCATTCGTTGATCGAGGGCATTTAAGAGTTTTGTTACGTTATCGTACGCCAGAGAAGGGCCAAGAGTTATTCAGCCTATTTTTCCTTTCAATCCTTTCAATCGAGGGGATTTTAAGGTATGAAATTTCTGAATATTCAAAGAAAAATGAACAATTTTTTAAATCCTGTACATTTTTTTGAAAACTATGTACTCTTTTGGAAAAAATGCGAACAAAATATAAAAGAAAACATCTTTTCAAATTCACAAAAAAAGTTTGAAAACACCAACTTTTTTTATAAAAACATTAACATTATTTCAAATTGTGAACTTTTTTTAAAACGGGAACATGTATCGAAAATTCGTAAGATTGTTAGAAAATGTTTATTTTCGATAAACGAACATTATTTTTAATGGTGAAAATTCACAAAAACATGAATATTTCTTGAATTTGGAGCATTTTTCTAAATGCAATTTTCTTTTGAGACATGTCAAATAATTTCGAAAAACAATAAAAGTTTTGAAAAAATGGGAAACTTTTTGTAAGTTCCAAATATTTTTCAAAAATCTTGCAAAATTTGTTTTTATTCTGAATGGTTTTTGTGAATTTTTAATTGCCGAAGTAAATTATAAAAGAAAAATAAACTTGGAAATGAAAATTAGATAGGGAAAGAAGAATAAAAATAGAACTAAAACAACAAAAAATCGGCAAGCCCATTACTGGTTGTGCTGTGGGAAACTATGACTAAAAATCATGAACATTATTTGAATTTGTGAACATTTTTTATTAAACGGAAACATGTGTTGAAAATTCATAAGATTTTTAGAAAATGTTTATCTTTTATACATGAACATTATTTTTCATTGTAAGAAACTCTCAAAAACAGGAATATTTTTCAAATTTGGAGAATTTTTTAATGCCATTTTAATTTCAGAAATCTCAAAGAATTTTGAAAATTAATATATTTTGAAAAAATGGGAAACTTTTTGGAAGTTCCAAATATATTTTTCCAAAATAGAAAAAAAATTGGAATTACGAACAATTTCCAAAATTTATTTTTAAAATTCTGAACTTTTTTTGAGTATTTTCAAGTTGCTAAATAAATTCTAGAATTGGAAGGGGAAAAGGAGATAGGAAAAGGAGAATAAAAATAGAAGTAAAATACGGAAATTAAGAAAAATGGGCCAGCCCCTTATTGGTTCTCATGAGCGAAACACCTACTATTTGGCGCCTTGTGCGTAAAATAGAGTTTTCCAGCTGGATGGGCAGAATAATATGTGGGCTGGCTTCGCTGGGCTACATTGCGCGGCCACGTACGAAAATTCTTTTTCTAGCAGACAAACACATAAGAATTTAGTACCACCTCGGATAGAAAAAATATATTCTTTTCGGCGGTGAACGGATGAAAAAATTAACGAAACACACCTTGCTTTATTAGTAGGTATATATATAGATATAGATATAGATATAGATATAGATATAGAATTGACGAACAAGAAGCAAAGGAAACAACATCCGTGAAACAACATGCACACAAGCTCTGTTTCATAACCTCAGTACATCTAAGAAACATGCATTAGCAAGTATGCTGAGATCATCTTAATTGGGTAAACAACATCCAATCAAACTGCATGCACAAGTTCTGTTTCTGAAGCTCGGAATAACTGGGTAAACAGCATTCAATCAAACTACATGCACTAGCAAGTTCTGTTTTTGATGCTCAAAACATCTAAGAAACAGGTTAGCATTGAGTAGTATCCCGAGACCATCATAACCGGGTAAATTGGCACGCAAACAACAAAGAAAATTGACAATTTAGTGTCTAGAAGCAACCAAGACTGCAATCAAGAAGGTGACAGAAACCCATGTTTACAAGAACAGATTGACGTTTACTTGATCATGAACTCACGGGGGTGAGACCGGAGCTCGCGCGGAGGGATGAGTTGCGCTGCCCCGGCAAGAGTAAGCTTGAGCCGCACTGACGCGCGCACTCCTCCGTATCCTCATACTCGTCGAGCAACCTCTTCTGGTTTCGCCATGTCTTTTTAATTATGCCTTGTCATCACGACCCTCATGTACCCATTGGCCCGCGCCTCTGCGCGCCAGCTCCATTCGACCGAACAGAGACTGTATCTCGACACGACGGTCGATCATTTGCACGTAGATGTCGGTGAGCTCCGCGCATAGGGCCTCGACGGGAGGAAGGAGCTTGATCATCTGCCCGTAAATGTCGGTAAGCTCCACCCGTAGGGCCTTGCCACGCAGCTCCTTGGCCGGACCTCCTCGTGCGCGTCCCAGCAGTACGAGGCCATCGACCACGTCAACAGCGTGTAGCGGTCCTCGACGGGCTGCAACGGTAGAGCTCCGATGGCCTAAAGTGTGGCGACCGTGATGTGCTCCACGAGGGAGCCATCGGCCGCGATCACTAGAGCCCACGCTGTCGCGAGCAGGCTCGTCTCGTGGAAGATTGGGACCCGGAACTGGCGGGAGTTGAGGGAAAGTGGTGCGAGGTGGCGATGTCTATCGCTGCCCTCCAGCCCAGAGCTCTGTGTGGGGAGTGCCTGACGCAGAGGAAATACTGACGCGCCGTCGCGCAAGGTGGTGGCGAAGATGCGTGTGTGCGGCGAGGAGGAGCTCCCGCTCACACGGCGCCGAGCAGGGGTGGGTGGGCGCGAGGCGCCATGATAAGCTCCGAGGGAGAAGCATGGCGGCGAGGAGGATTATGGGGAGGAGTGGGCGTGGCGGCGCGGTGGCCTGGATGTGCATGGCGGAGATGGTGGTGGTGGGCTTCCATGGCAGCAGGCGGTTTGGTTGCTATTACGTTTGCTACAGGAGGAGAAGGCAGCGCATGCCGAGCTTTATAGGTGGTGGTGAGGCAATCCGTTAGTTGGTAGTCGGTGTAGGCGGCGAAGGAAGGAGGGGCGTGGGTGCTGCTGCATTCTTGTTCTTGTTTCATGCAAGACTGAGTTTTTTTATGGGTAAGGCCATGTTTGATAGCAAAGTATCATATAAACCAAAGTATCAAAAACTACAGTAATTTAATCTGTAGATATAAAATACCATAGTTTTAACATAACAGAGTTTTTTGAAGTATTGAGAATACAGAGCACATGTTTGGCTACACCACACAATGCTGTAAATTTGCTGCCAGTGACATATAGCTAGCCGTTGCTACACGTGCAGCTGGCCGGTTGTATACTGTTTCTGTTCGTTAATCTAGCCAGGGGCCTTGCCATTCGCAGGCATGCACAAAACGATGGAACGACTTTGTTGTACTTTTTTTAACACGGATCCAATACCTATCCAGCCAAGCTATCTCATATGCATAAGGGAACAGGCTGGACGGGGGATCAGCACGACCGTCCAGAGGCAGGAGCCAACGGCCGGCGCGAGGCGACGGCGTGAGCGAGAGGTGTTTGTTGTGGCGGCGACGACAGCGGCGACAGTCTGTTGAGAATAGCTAGTGACGGGCTCTTTTCTTTCGCTTGCTCTGTTTAAAAAAAAAAGAGGTTCGGGGCTCTTTTTTTTATACAGAGAATTTACCACAGTACTGGAAATACTCTGGTTTTGATAATGCAGTTTTTATTGCAAGCCAAACATGTCAGTGTAAATAAAACCATGGTAAGTAAAAAAAACTGTAGTATTCTAAGAATACTTAGAAAATACTTTGCTATCAAACAGGGCCTAAAGCCAAATTTATTGGTTGAAAACCAAGAGCCGGTCCAAACCATTTAGGGGCATGGGGCGATGAAAAATAATTGTTTTTCATACTGAACTTTTATACTTATTTTAAACTAAATGTACCATATTATAATTTTAATTAATATATTTTTTTATTGTTCAATCACAAAATAATGTTTCCAAATACTAATTATATTATTCATTGTTACACAATTGTAATATATAATTGAAAAATCTGATTCTATAAAATTTAAATTATACGATTTACTAAAAAAATCTATTTCTTGTTAAAAAATCAAATAAAATTTTCTAGTATTGCATAAATCATATAGTGTATACACATATATTTGCATATCTATGTGTGTGTTCATATATCCTTTGATAATATTCAATAACATGGTAGATATTTCTAAATCATACTATATATTAAATATTTCAATAGTGGTTTCGAATATATATATATATATATAAGACAATCATATTCATAGAAACTTTTAGGGTAGAGCAAATGTGACTTGGAAGTTGGGATCATTAATAGACTTATCGAAAACCAAAAATGTTGTTGATTGTACTTTTGCACCTGGTTTGATTTGGTGCAAATGAGATATCCAACCCGTTTCTCAAATGAAAATGTGTACATTGGTTTAAACATTAAAATCTTGTTACGACAAATTTTCATTATGATACTAAGACATCCATCATAAAGGAAGACTAACATACTTAAACTCAACTTCGCCAGTCGGATTGGTTTGCATGCACGTCGTATAAACTACTAGTATGTGGTGTGTATTTGTGCCCCTTCAAATTAAGGCTCTATTTTATGCATTTAATAATCTTTCATATATAATGTATATATGTATAGTGTTTACTAGTATAATTTGTTGTTGAGCCCTCCTCTCTTGGGGCCCAGGGCGGTCGCCCCTTTTGCCTGGTCTATGGGTCAGCTCTGCGAAAACCACAGAGAGTGGGATACAAAATGTGTCATGGGGTTGGCCCAACCAGACGTGGCGCTCCGGACCTAGATCCAACGAAAACTTGGCTAGACTATGTGCTTAAGTATTGATAGCACGACCTTCCAAAATAAAATTACAAAAAAACTGAGATGCTTTTAGTTTGATCTCGCTAACTATAACTCCATAGCTATCTGCAACTACTTGATTTGAAGCAATGACAAAACTTTGTAAATGAAAATCCACGGCTAGGGCGGACGCCTCCCGACATGCAATAGCCTCCAGGATCGCTGGATCATCAACACCATCAATAACCAAAGCACAACCTCCTACTAGTTGCATGCTCTATCTCTACACACTGCCGCAGCTGAAATGCCTCTTCCTGCCCTAGCACATGCGTCCACATGAATTTTGGTGTTACCTGCAGGGGGAGCCTAGGGCGACTCGGAGCAACCGGACGCACTCAAAACCGAGTGTGGGGCTTCTCATCTCTTTTAATACATCCAAGTTGGCAATAAAGCGATTGGCAATTGAGTGGACCATTTGATGGGTTTGAAAAATGCCTTCATGAATTGCCTTGCGTCTAAAGGTCCATATCACCCAAAGAGTAACCAGTACACGCACAAAATGATCATGCGATAACGAACCCCATAGAGAAAAAAATCCACTGCTTAGCATTGGGCTCCATCATCACCGTGACCTACTCAACAAGCTCCTCATCCGCAAGGGCCCAAGTGCATCTCGAAGCGGTGCAACTAACCAATGAGTGCCTCCATGACTCCGGTGCTCCACAAAAACCACATAAACTATTTTTCGCGATGTGTCTATGGGCTATAACATCTTCAGCGGGCAATCAATGTTTTGAGAGCCTCCATAGGAAAAAATGTTGGGTGCACGTGTCGGCGAGCTGTGCTGCATGGAGCCAAGGAGGCCAAGAAGAAAGAAGAGGCACAACCATAAGTTTACTGTGTCGTAGTGGATATCGTATATGTATGGGCCTATGATTAGCTGTAGTTTTGCCTTATAAGAGAGTGTAGTAGATGCTCAAAAGGATGCCATTTGGTTTCGGACAGTCATCCTCATGTTAGTGCTTTGTTTCCTCATGGCGGTGACTCTCGCAGACATTGCTTCTCCTCGCCCACACCCCCTCCCCTGACGAATGGCTGAGAGGTTCGGGACTACCTCCCGGCGACTACGTTTCATCAGGAAAGTGCGGCAAAGATGAGTGAGGAGGCTTCAGGGTCTGGCTCGACTACAAGCGACGTTGAGGCGATGATGCGGGAACTTGGACTCGGGGAAGAAGATCTCGTGGATGTGGTGGTGGAGGATGAGCAACTGCCACCAGAGGCAACCCGCTGGATGGCGATAGCACGGGTGCACATAGAGAAACCTTACAACTAGTTCTTGAGAAACATGAGAGTTGCATGGGATCTTACGAAGGAGGTAAAAATTCGGCCTCTCAATGCCAATATGTACACGTTACAATTATCATGCCTATAAGACTAGGAACAGGTTATGGAGGAAGGACCGTGAACATTCTGTGGCAATGTTTGCCGTTCTTGCACCCTATGATGGTTTACGAAGCTGTCATTAATCCCCCATAGACTCAATTGAGATATGGATTCAAATCCATGATTTACCTGATGGTTACTATCCAATACTCAAATCACTAGCGGGGATTGTGGGCGGATACATCTATTCTAAACAAAAATCTCAGGACTTTGAGGGCAATTTCATCATGGTGGGGATCAGGATTAAAGTGCATGGGCCTTTGAATAATGTTGTCTCTCTAGTCAAGTAGAAGGAGAGGCAAATTTTTAGGGTGAAGTATGAGAGGCTGCCAGATTGGTGTGCTGTGTGCGGACACTTGGGTCATGTCTACAAGGAATGTGGAGATCGAGTTCATCCCCATGCTGCTCCGGTCTTTAAGGGTGTGTTTGGTAGCATTCCCAACCAAGCATGGTTGTTCTCCTCTAATACATGCTGAGTGTAGACATGTTGAGTACATGCATTTGATGTTGTTTGGTAGAGGTGGATGTACTGAGACATGCTAAGCTGAGACTCTATTTGGTAGCTTGCATCTGTTTAGACATGTCGGTCGGTACCGTAGCAACTGGTATTTTCAAAGAAGTGAACAAAACATTTTAAAAATGTTAACAATTTTTTGAAACATGGAAAGTATAACATTTTTTTGAAAATTTAAACGCTCTTTGAAATTCAGAAGTTTTTTTAAAATTTAAATAAAATTTGGAACTTTGGTCTTTTTAAAAATATAAACAATTTTTGAAAATCTAAATATTTTTTGAAAAAACAAAATTTTAAAATAATCCAAACATTTTTTGAAAAAATAATTTTAAAAAATAAATCTGATTTTTTTTGAAACAAAATTTGAAATTCTGAACATTTTTTTTGAAAATCTTAACAGATTTTGAAAATCTGGACATTTTTTGAAAATCTAATAAAAAATTGAAAATCTGGATTTCTTTTTGAAAAGTTGAACCAATTTTGAAAATCTGAACAATTTTTGTATTCTGGACATTTTCTGAAAATTAAATTATTTTTTAGAAATTCTAGACACTTTTTGAAACACGTTGTCACTAGCTTCGGTCATACCTGCTGACCACCGAACGGTTGTTGGGGTGTTCTCTCTTCGTGCATGCTAAGAGGGTATTTGGGATGAGCTCGTGTATGGTGAGGAGGCCCCGTGCAGAGTACCAAACACTCAAAAGTGAGTCAAGGAGGGAATTTTTGAGCTCATGCACCCTCCATGCACTCTAACAAACACGCCCTAAGGGCCTTGATGCAACATGGTTACAAGGTGTTTGGCCGCGGTACGGGTGGTGGAAGAGGTCCTGGAGGCAGGAGGGGGTCGTGGTTGCGATGGATGAGGACCAGGATGAGGGGCTCCCGGTGAGACTTTTGTTGATGGGACCGACAACTCTGAATGATCCAGATGCTACGATGACGGAAGCCGAGCTGAATAGGAAGCGGGGCGCTGCCCTGACCCGCTCACTCTCAGGGCCGGCCCTGAGGGGGTGGCAGGGGGGCGGCCGCCCAGGGCCCCGGAAATCTAGGGGGGCCCTCCAGGGTTCGCAAGGAGCCCATGGCCCAGACCATAAGGAGGCATCGACCTAGAGCGCACGGAGAAATTCGCGAGTTCGCCACTTCGTGAGGATCCTATTCCTTTGAGGGCCCCGATCGCGAGTCGCGGCGACGATGTAGATCGCTCTCCGCCATGCGGCCGGCTGGTCTTCCTCCAGGTCCCCGGTCCCGTTGTGTTATCCCCCGTTCGTGAGATGCATCTCATGTGCAAGACGAAGCCACCCCACTTATAAGGTCATCCCTAACCTCCTCTTTCTAGTTGGTCACGTTCATATGGTGCAGCAACAGTCAGATCTTAGGAGGTCTCGCATATGATGCAGTACAAAATTTTAATTTCGTGTGCCCGTTGCTCTATTTGTCTGGACTTTGTCGACACAACACCAATCGCCTTATCTATTGAAAAAGTTGCCTGCTATGTGTTTGATTGTCATTCTTTGCATTCTCTCTCCAAATCATCATGACTGCAAATTTAACTTAAAAATTGGAAGAAGGTCTCAGCTATACACACATAACTTCAATCCAAACATGGTTATATAATAAAGCCACTCAGACTCCTGTAGCCGTCGGGTAGGTAAATGATCTTTTATTGTTGCAAATGAACTTTTAAACTTTAAACCTTTCATCTTGATGTTTGCCCTCTGTCAGGTATTCAATTTGTCTAATTAAGTAAAGCTATACACTATTTACAATTTTCATTTTATTTTGGAACAATAGACAATAATAAGTTAGATAAAGGAATGAATCTAAAAAGAAATTAAATTATTATTTTAATCTTTATAGTAGGGGCCCCGGGTTGTAATTTCGCCCTGGGCCCCCAAAATATCAGGACCGGCCCTGCTCACTCTGAAGGACCTCATAATGGATACTACGGGAGGTCCGGATCTTCCGAACAGGTTCTTATAACTGGACTCAAAGTGGCGACATATTATCTTTTCTCCACACCTTGTCTTAGTCAATTAGCACATCCTTAATTATT
Source organism: Triticum timopheevii (assembly GCA_963921465.1). Classification (NCBI taxonomy): domain Eukaryota; kingdom Viridiplantae; phylum Streptophyta; class Magnoliopsida; order Poales; family Poaceae; genus Triticum; species Triticum timopheevii. The sequence continues at coordinate 77,038,693 of OY997266.1, read as the reverse complement.
TCATACATTTATGTTACTCCCTCTGTTCACTTTTATAAGACATTTTAGACAGCTGAAATTAAACAGTTTTAGATGTTGTCTTAAATGTCTAAACGGTCTTACAAAAATGAACAAAGGGAGTACTCCTTTCTTTTGCATGAACGTCCAATCACAATACATCATGTGTGTTAGTTTTTCTTGAGATTCTTTCAATTCTGATAGACTGCTACAAGTTACTTTTTGATGTGAAAGTGTGCGACACAAAGCGTGGCTGAATGGAAACAACTAAAATCGGTAGTATTCTCCTTCTCGTTGAACATTGTGAGGGTGTCGAACTCGTCGTCAATCGAGAAGGAGCGGGAGCGAGAATGCCGGACGACATTGGGAGAATGGAGCGGGGGCGGCGTGGTGCTCCCACTGAAGGTGACCTTGTTTAGCTGCAATGCCATTCTTCCTCCTCGATGTTGCCATGCTTCTTCTTTAGTAGCTGCAATGCCACTGAAAATGTTGTGCTCTTGTATCTCAACTCTGAAGTGGAGCAGCATCAATCAGTGCCTCCATCAGCCGCCAACTGCTCTGCATCAGGCTCCCTGAAGCAGCCGGAGTAGATGACATACACCTTGTTTAAATCCGCGGCGCTCGCCGTCCACACGTGCCCCGGCGCCGCCCCAGGAAGGCCGCCGCCTGCCGCGATCATCTCCTCGCACCTCTCCTCGACCAGCGCCGCTTCCCGGAGTTTCCCTTCCCGCCACAGGCTCTTCACAAGCAGCGCCTTGGTGGGCGCGTCCGGCGCGACCCCGGCGCCGCGCATTTCGTCGAACAGCTTCAGCGCGAGCGCCGCGCGCTCCCGCTTGCAGTAGGCCCTGATGAGCACGGCGTACATGTGCCCGTCGGGCCGCAGCTCGCACTGCCGCACCATCCCGAACAGCCTGTGCACGCCCTTGAGGTCGCCGGCGCCGGCCAGGTGCTCCATCAGCCCCGAGAAGGTCTGCAGGTCCGGGAGCACGCCGCGCGTCGCCATCATCTCCTCCAGGAGCTCCGTGGCGTCGCGCCCTCGCCGGCACTTGGCCATCGTCCTCAGCAGCGACGAGCAGAGCAGCGCGAGGTTGGGCCGCGACACGGGGCCGCAGATGGAGTCGGCTTCCCGGAACACCCTCACCGCCGCGTTGGCCTGCTTGGAGAGCCCGTAGAAGTCGACGATTAGTCGCACGGTGGCGAACGGGAGGAGGATGCCGTCGTCCCGCACCTTGGTCAGCAGGCGCTCCACCAGGTCGTCGCGGCCGGCGCGGGCGAGGATGGCGGCCATCCTCGCCACGGTGTCGCGGTCGTGCGCGAAGCCGCCGGGGCGGCACGCCACCCAGCAGAAGAACTCCCACGCCGTCCCCGGCTTCCTGAACGCGCGCAGGAGCTTGCACACGAGCCGCGGCGTCCAGACGATCCCGGCGGCCTCCAGCTCCGCCACCTCCTTGGGGTCCCAGCCTTCCAGCGCCCTCGCGAGCTCCCGCGGGTCCAGCCATGGCTTGAGCGGCGTCTCCTTAGCTCTGGGCGTGTCCTTTTCACCATCCTCTTCCTCCTCGCTGTCTCCCTCGCCGTCCGCGTCGTCCACGGCGTACGGGATCCTTGCGTCCGGCGAAAGCTCCTCGACGAAGTCCTCGGTGCCCTCAGTGTGGCCCGCTTCCCTCATGGCGGCTATGGCAGCCCGCGTCTGCGGCCCGGGCATGACGCCGTCGACGGCCGCCATCTCGCGGACCAGCCACCGGAGCTGGTCGAACCTCCCGGCCTCCGCGAGCGCCTCGGCGAGCACGTTGTACTGCCGGGTGGTCCGCCGCGTGCGCAGCGACGGCAGGAGCCGGAACACCTCGAGCGCCTGGTCGACGAACCCCGCGGAGGCGAGGTGGGCGACGACGACGGTGTAGGTGCGCGCGTTGGGGAGCGCGCCCTCGCGGACCATGGCGCCGAACGCGGCCACGGCGGCGGCGTGGTCCCCGGCGCCGGCGTGGAGGTCGATGATGAGGGTGTGCGCCTCGGCGGGGCGGTGCGGGGCGGTCGGGATGGAGGCGAAGGCGGCGAGGGCGGCAGGGTGGTCCCCCGCGGCGGCGAGGAGGCGGAGGCGCACGAGCGGGGGAGGGGGGAGGGGGAAGGAGGCGAGCAGGGAGCGGAGGCCGGGGAGCGACGCGGGGTTGGCGAGGCGGGAGGCGAGCGCGTGGAAGAGCGGGAGCGGGGCCGGCGAGGGGAGGGCGCGGAAGAAGGAGAGCGCCGCCGCCGGGGTGGGCGCGGCGCGGATGCCGTGGAGCGCGACCACGGGGTCGTCGGGTGGGGGCGGCGGCGGGGAGGAAGGGGAGCGGAGGCGCAGGCGCAGCGAGTCGATGAGGCGCGCGCGGCGGAGGTAGGTGGCGACGCGGCTGCCGGGCGGGGGCATCGCGTGGCGGCGGCGGCAAGGCGAGGGACGCCCGAGCTCGTCGTCCCCTCAGCTCAAGAGAAAGGTTTTACAACTCTAGTCATGTGCACCCAACAGTACAGCCACATCCCAGGTTAACAGCATTCCATTTCTTCAGTGTTTCATAGATGATTTAAAGCAGACACCATAATTTCTCATGACTTTTCTTCAATTCAGTTTAGTTCATCGTGACTACGTGATCCAATTCTACCACGTTTTCCCTGTACATGTGAATTCAAGAAGAGAAACACATTACACATCATTTAACACAATACAATTTCGGTCTAAGATTACTAGTAGGAACAGCCAGTTTGGGGGAAAGATACTTGCAGATCAGTATTAGTTTTGCAAATTGCAACTATGGCCAAGGAGATACATAGATCAACATGCCCAATTCAGTACACCAAATGGTTCCATGGACTAACATTAAAGCCTCATCCCCTGAAGCAGTCATCGCAGCCAATGATGCAGAAACCAGAAAAGCGGGAACATCGGACCGAATTCGGAACCGGTTACAACCTATCTGTTTTCCCCTGGTCGAGGCGAAGCTGATCATACATCAACATTTGCTGGAGAATCAGATGTGGAGGAAACTCCTTGAAGGTGTGCCAGAGGAAACCTCATATGTCGTCTGAGACGATTGCTCTGTCAACCTCTGCAACATGCGATCCCGGGCGCATCAGGGACAACAAAGCCTGGGAGTAACCACCGGTCGGGTAGAATGAGTTCACTTCAAGTTTCAGTCCCACAAATGGGATGAACGAGCAATAGTTCACCATATGGCTGTGCCAACGGAGGAGTTCATTGTAGACCATGGACATATAGACACGGGATCCATGCTACGACTGCCTACAAGAAAAAATAGAAAACAAGAACCATACTCTGATTGCAGATTTGCGACCTCCATCGCTTCTGTAGCAGTCAATGTTAAACTTGCCAGAGGCATGAACTTCTGGACACGCTAACCATCATGGCCTTTCTTCGGTTCACGGCATCATATGACTGAAACACACGAGCCCTGTAATTTTCAAACAAAACCAGTAAGCAGAGAAATAATGGTCCAAGAATCATTTGCGCAATGGTTCAACTAAAGCAGATGCAGACCAAAGAGAACTATGATAAAATAGAATGAAGTATCTCACGGCTGTCCAACAAGAGCGGCAAAACTGCAATTCTGAATCACTCACCAAGCAGGTTTCATCTTGAAGCTGGTCCGCCCCTCCTCCTCTTGCTTGGTGACCTTGAATGGACCCTGCTGTTAACTTGTGTATGATCAACCTGGAATCGAGTCCGCTTCTCACGAACAGGGCCCGACTCATTCTCCTGATCAGGCACCATGGAGCTATTTAACTCATCCTCTGTGTCCCTCTGGCCCTCAGACCCCTGTTCAGCTGCAATAGTTGTTGAATCTGGAACCGCAGCAGCAATGTCGCAAAGTGATGACCCGCCAAGTTCCCCAACAAGTTCTACACATGTTCTAGTGACTCGCTCAATGAAAGCGCTACATTCGCCTCTGGAGCAGCCCTTTTGTGAAGCTGCCTCCTTCGCCAGAATAGTGAGTTTGTCGGTCTGGGATGAAACATGGAGGTGTCAGAAATATTCATGTGTATGCAGAAGAAGATGATCTGAATCTCTGCGCTTGATAACAGTGTGTGCGTCATGAGAAAATTAAACACATCTTACAAGTAGAATATCGTACCACTGAGTGGATCAGATGAGCTCTGGGGGTGTACCGAAGCTTTGAAGCACGCAAAGAATCTTCATCGTCAGCTGTTGCACTTCGCACGGATGCCCCATCCTGGTGGCCATTACTTATTCTCGGTGTGCAGAGGCGGATACGTGTCGACCGTCTGTACCACCGCAAATAATCCATGTAGTTGGCATGATCGTACGGTCGTTCTTCCATGATAACATGCTGCTCCTTTACTTCCCACATATCCACAAAAGACTTGTGCTTATCTGCCCAATCACTACGGACCTTTCCACGGCAACACCTGCAAAATCGTCAGAAAACCTTATGGGTGGCTACTGGTACATAATTTCCAACTTCCTCGAATCGAAAACAATCATGCACAGACAAAAGACATATCTTTGGACATACCAATGGAGTTCCACGCTGGTGTCCCGAAATGGTGGCGGGCATTCCTGATGGAGACCAAATTGACGCATCACTCTCTCCGGTGTGTAAACCTCCACCATAAAGAAAAAAACTAGAGGTGCTTGAGTTAGCCACAAATGAGAATCCTGGGTACATATAGGTGCAAGATGTAGTGTCTTCACGCGGTCGTCCCTATATGGGCTCCAAACAACCTGGTCATCTGTTAATAAGTCGAACTCATTTGTAAAGTGCTCATAGCAACGTGCTGGAGCTGACCGATACGTGCACGCCCCCACAACCCATCTGAGACCAACTGTTGGTCTATCCCTGTCATCCTCTAGCTCATCGATGTTTGGGAATTTCGGCTTTAGCATATCTGGCCTGCCGATTGGGAAGCGCTCCCATGACCAGAACTGAAGGAGCAGAAGGCAACCAGTCAGATTACTTTGATCTGATTGCCTCCTGCAAGCATCACACATTGCCCTGTAGAGATATGCCAGAGTAGCAGAACCCCAACTGTATGAACCAATGTTCTCAAGATCAGCTATCAGCGGAAAGGGATAGACGGTGTACCTATCACCAGAGGCATCAGGAAACAATAGACCACCAACCAGGCTAAGGATGTATGCCCTTGCATGCTGCTTTACGGTCTCCTCGTCGGCGTCTTCAGGGCACTTATTAAACTCGGCTCTGACCCATGCAACCCTCAACCCAGGACGGGACTTATCAGAAGGAGGTGTCTTCCCAAGGTAACGCTGGTACAATTCAATGTAGGACTCTGTTTTGTTTACAATGACAGCATGGCCAGAGATAGGTAGCCCAAGAATCATCGCAACATCCTGTAGTGTGATTGTAATCTCACCACAAGGCATGTGAAAAGTGTGTGTCTCAGGTCTCCACCGATCAACTAGTGCAGAGACGAGTGCACGATCAATAGAGGGCAGTCCAGCCCTGCAAATGTTCGCCAACCCCATCAACCCAGCTGGCCTAAGGTAACGTTCGTACCGCTTGTCAAACCGGAGAGGCTCACGGTTACGAGGATTGAGCTCAGTTAGATGCTGTGCCAAATCAAGGAAACAAGAGTCAGTCCTCTATTACTATACCACATTTGTTTGCATATAATGATATTGATACAGGTTGTCATTGATGTACCTGGCCTGATGCTAAAGCACGAGCACGATGAACCTCGTCATACAGCCCAATTAAAAGATAACTAGTTGTATCAACTGTCCCTGAAGCTCCACACTGGTACTGACCAGGCTGAACCTCTTCACCTGCAAACCGCCCACCAATGCTAGCACGGGCCCTGGTGCTCCTTGTTTTTCGTAGTCGTGGATGAACGGTAGGTGCATTGACTGTCACCATCGAAGGAGTAAAAAGAGGAGCGCCCTGTTCTGGATCTCGTGGTGGGGAATTCTGGCACTGCGCATCCGGTGGTTCACTGTCCAGCAATGCAGGCTCCGGGGAAACCGGCTCTGGAGATGGATGCTTCTCTGCCTGAACATAAACCTCCAGGCAATTCCAGTCGGTGCCATTGAAAACTGCTTTGACATAGTTACTCCAGGACATATCGTCGTCGATAGGCACCATGATGAAGTGCCGATGAGCGCCACCGCCAACATTCGTCCTTCCCTGTGCACGGATACTGTGCGTCGTAGGTTCCAGCCCGAGCTTCTTGTACACCGCGTCGATCAGCTCACTGTATGTGGGTGCTGCCTTGAACCATATACCCTGCTCGGAGAGGTCCCCGAATTCCACCCCATTTGGACCCTTCACCAGCTCCCCGCCGCTGTAAATTCGCACAAATTTGTCCATTGCCCCTGCCAAACATGAATGCACCCATTTCAAAGAGTGCCCAAATTTACAATACAAACGTCATAAACCAAGAAATGTGATTCATGAGCATGTCAGTACTCTTTCCGGCAAATCCTGGACCACCAAATTGGACAATACCAAAAGGAAGTTCGTTCCCCCAATCGAGGCGCCAAGCGAACTAGAGGAGTCACCATTGCCTAGAACCACTCCAAGGGCAAGAAGAAAAGAACAAGGATTCCTATTTTAGAATCGAAAGAACTAGGATTCTTGGTCCCAATCACATAGGCGCCGTTCGTCTCAAATTCTCCGCTGCTGGAAACCCTAGCTAAGCTTTTCCCCACACTTCACTCCCACTGCTAATTAAGCTATACCAAGGGTGCCCAACACAACAGCCTAGCTTTGTCCTCGCTGCTCACAGAGGCCGCGCCAGCATCTAAAGTAAAATCGCAAGAACTCGTAACTGAAAATCGCCCCCAAAATCTCCGGCGAGCACAGCTCCAGCGAGAGGGCTAGGGTGGCTCCAGGGCGAGTGACGGACGAGTGCGTCTGTCCGGGAGGGAGGGAGGGGCGGAGCTTACCGGAAAGGCGCGGAAGGGTTCCGCGGCGGCGCCGACGTCGCCGGGGACGGTGGCGGCGAGTAGGTGGGAGCTCGCGTCAAGCGTTTGTCACTGTCGCGTTTTTGGTCTCCAACGCTGGAGAGTTCAGCGTCTACAAAGGAAATGTCGCATAACTCTCCCGTACATACAAAAAAAAATCAAGAAAATTCAGAAATTGTGTCTAGACGAGTAAATAGAAAGAATAGAGTTAGAGCAACTCTAGCGGACCCCGCAAAACGCCCGGCCCACAAAAATTCCGGTGAGTATGCGGGCTCGGGCCAATTTTGCGGCCAGAACAAACCCCGCATACTCGCCCGGCCCACAAAAACTTTTGCCGCAGCCCGCAACCCCCTCCCCCCAGCGCTATAAGTGCGGTTCCGCGACCCTTTTGCGGGTCCAAACCCTATCCCCCCGCCGCCGCGAGCCACCCGATTCCCCTTTCTCCTCTCCCAATTTCTCGCCGCCGCGATCCTCCGCCCCGCCTCCAGCCGCCATGTGGGGGCGAATGTGAAGCTCCGGACGCGGCTCCGGCAGCAGATCTGGCCGGGAGAGGGACCCGGAGCGCGAGCAGCGCGTTCGGTCCGACGACGCGAGGAAGCGCAGCGCGCGGAAGTGGACCAACCGCGGCCTTTCGCCGCCGGCGAGCTTCGACCGCCGCGAGACGGTGGAGTACGACTGTCGGCGCGCATCGTTCTCCTCCGCGCGTTCTTCGTACGCCGGATCCTCCACCTCCTCTGCCGCGGGCTTCCTCCCCGTGAAGAGGGAGTGGTCGGACGAGGAGGAGGGACCAGAGCCGCCGGCGCCGTTCGCCTTCGTCCAGGTGAAGGAGGAGCCCGAGGAGCCCGCTCCGCTCGGTCGTCGCGGAATCATCGGGACCGAGGACTACATCACGGAGTTCGACGCCGTCGCCGCCGCCATCGCCGAGCGGAGCGTGCGCGAGGAGGAGCGTCGGCGCCACGCCGAGGAGCTCGAAGCCCTCGAGTGGCGGCAGGCGGTCGCCGCCAACGTCGCCGCCAACGAGAAGACGGGCGAGTGGCGCCGCATCCGCGAGGAGCAGTCGGAGAAGTACGTCGATCTCTGCAGCTCCAGCGAGGAGGATTGAGCGTCCGGCTTCTCTTCGGCGTCGTCTAGTTGCCGCGACCTCGCCTCCGTCAGATCCGAGCCCCTAGTACTAGTTTAACGTAGTATGTAGTATAACTATGCTTGTAGTTTGTGATGAACTATGTAGTATGTGATGAACTCTGTTCGTGCAATTTCTCCCATGAAACAATTTTTTTCAAATTATGCAGGTTTAGATACGGGTTCTGCTCGGCCGCGTATGTTTTTGACCCGCAAAAACGATTTTCGTGAACCTTATACCTCAAATGTACACTCTATTAACTTTAAAATAGCGTGTGAGCTGCAATCCTTCCGTCAGATAACCGATCAACTGTGTGTTAATTTTCTTTAAATACTACTCCCTCCGTTCCACAATGTAGTGCATATAGATTTTTCGAAAAGTAAAATTTTACAAACTTTGATTAAGTTTGTGGAGAAAAACATATACATCTAGAATATGAAATACATATCCTTAGATACTAGGACGGTGTGGAATCTCTTAGAAAAAATGTGACATTAAAAAAATAATGAAAATTGACTCCAATTTCTTTTCAGAAACATCGTATCAATTCAGAAGTAATTAAAAAAATATTTCCTTCAAAAATCTAGGAAATCCAGGAAGGTACAAAATACTCGGGAAGATAGAGAATAACTCTGGAACTTTAAGAGAACAAGAAATACACACACAAATCAGCAAAAAAAAAACTTCAACCCAATCACAGACACTAACCATGAGTTATACATGTCAATTCGCACAAATAACTAACACTACTGAGGTGTGCTAAGCACGGTTTTAACATCGAAAATACAAACTACGGCTAGAAATCCAGCAAGAATGGCATTTTATTGCATCAAAACATGCTCATGTGTGATTAATCCATAGCAAAATGTCTCGTTGAAATAGTTACACTACTAAAACTTCCACCATCAACTTCTTTGAACATTTTTATCAGCTAGCTTTAGCAAACCTGCAAAGCAAAAAACAACATTATTGCATTATTGTTACTACACAATATCAAATTTTGAACTATAAATAAGCACATTTTTCATTTATATGCATTTTTTTTGCAAAGAAACATATGCAAACATAATAAATGCTATTTTCTCTGAGAATAATCTGCAGGAAAACTTAAAAACCTTAACAATATATGGATTCATGTTTTAATTGCTTTGTTACTAATACATGTTCTACAAATCAAGCTTGAAGTTAAGAAAACAATATACCAACTCATTGGTGTACACATAAAGTGTAAAATGGACAGAGATAATGAACCAAATAAACCACTTGGGTCCATAGAGTTTAAACCCTGAAAGTGCGTTATATCGACTAGAGGGGGGGGGGGTGAATAGGCGATTTTTATGAATTCTTCACTGAGAAATTTGCTGGTGAGGAAATTCCTTAGCGAAGAACTACTTGCAGCGGAATAAGTACTCAGTAGTAAGCATAACAGAATACAAGCATGGTCATCATGATGAAATGAAGACAAGCACAGAGTACAGAAAGCGTAGTCACAGGATAACACAAGATGAAGACAAACAGACTGAAGAAATTGAACTGAGGAAATTGAGAAAGTCTTCAGTCAAAGTCTTCAAGCACAGATATGAACAAACACTTAACACAGTAATGAGGAAATGAAAGGGTTGAGGAAATAGAACCAGTTAGTTGGTGAAGACAATGATTTGGTAAACCAGTTCCAACTGATGTCTCAGTTGTACGTCTGGTTGGAGCGGCTGAGTATTTAAACTCGAGGACACGCAGTCCCAGACACCCAGTCACTGAGCACGCAGCTCAGGACACCCAGTCCTCACCGTATTCTCCTTGAACTAAGGCCACGCAGACCTCATCCAATCACTCGTGGTAAGTCTTCAGGTGACTTCCAAACCTTCACAGACTTGGTCACTCGGCGATCCACAATTCCTCTTGGATGCTCTAGACCTTGACGCCTAACCGTCTGGAAGAAGCACAGTCTTCAAAGGTAACAAGCGTCGGATCCACGCAGGATCAATTTCTTCAGTGATGCTCAATCACTTTGGGTTTGTGGGGGTTTGGTTCTTTGGGTTTTCCTCACTTGATGATTTTCGCTCAAAGTCCTCGGAGGATGGGTTGCTCTCAAATGACAAGTGTCAAGTTCTCTCGGAGCAGCCAACCAGCTAGTGGTTGTAGGGGGCGGCTATTTATAGCCTAGGGAGCAGCCTGACATGATAAGACATAAATGCCCTTCAATGATATGACCGTTAGGTGGATAAGATATTTTGGGACAGCTGGCGCGCAGCACAGCAACGGTCGGAAATTTGACTCTCAAATTCCTCAGGGCTATCATGTTCCTCACTGTGTAGGCAATTCGCACTGGCGAATTCCTAACTCCTTAGTCAGAACAAATTCCTCAGTGATCAGAAGAACTTCGTCTCTGCCACTGAAGAAAGTGACTGAACTGTATGAGATTTCCAAAGGCTTCACTCGAAGGGATTGGTAGGTGTAGGATTTTGAGTTGAGCATCACTTAGAGATTTTTCCTTAATATTTCCTCGACCCCCTTTAACAGTACGGTGTTTCCTATGACTCAAGAAAGAGAAAATGAAACTACGAAAACAAAAGTCTTCACGCTTCATGTTCCTCAAATGAATATCAAGTCTTCAAGGTCACACCAATTTCTTCACTTTCAAAGTCTTCAGAAGGTCTTCAGAATATCAAAGTCTTCAATCGAAGAACTTCATTTTTAGGGGTCGACTTTCTCTGTAAATATCAAACTCCTCATAGACTTATAGACCTGTGTACACTCACAAACGCATTAGTCCCTTAACCTATAAGTCTTCAATACACCAAAATCACTAAGGGGCACTAGATGCACTTACAAACCCAAGGCCAATTATCGAGATTGTGTATGCCTGACCCTTGGTTCTATAGCTAGGTACAAAAGGGAAGAACTTGAATGAGATTAATTTTCAACTTTGTCGATGGACAGAGTTTAACTCAACAGTTAGCTTGATACTAATGGTACTTTCATCAATGGAATTAAATTCCAATAGCTAATATGTTTATGCCACAACATTATTATAGGCTAGACAAGCATACTTCAGGTTATCCTGAAGAATCTAAGTTAAAATTAGGGCAAGGGAGTTACAAGTTGACTAGTCCGTTTCATATGTGATTTTCTAGATTTAGTTTACTAACAGAAGCAAATTATATCAAGGATTCAAGGGCTATCTTGATCATGCAAGAAAAATGAGTTGATGTTGTTTTACAACCTTTGTACCTACCTTTTTGGGGGCAAAATTTAGGCCTCTAATTGGTTTGCAACCAATTTATTTGGCAAATGTCGACTACTGCTTGATTTGATTCCAATTTAGTTTTAGTGATGAGACCATAAAAGATGAAACAAATAAGAAAACCTAAATTGATTAATTTTCCAAGAGAAACAAAATTAGCATGTACAATACAGATGTGCCGCACATACTCAAATATGCCACTGCCACTTATGTTGGGAACAAGGTGACCGCTCATAAGTTGGGAATTATATGTCCAGGTTTTACCACCATAGAGGTTTTACCTAGGTTCAGGCCCCTGTTCTAGGGTAACACCCTACTCCTACTAGATGTTTCTCTCTTGTATGAACAATGTGGTTACAATATGATGAATGAGTGATCTTGTGGATCTAGGTGATTCTAATGTGCTTGTCTAGATTTTACTTCGACTTCGCCTTATATAGGAGTGACGAAGCAGAGAATACAATGTCATTATGGTCACATCGTGCTAAGGGTGCAGTTAAGTTGGTCATTACAAGCTCCTGATAACATCATGGTGTAACTGAGGTTTTATGGCATCGTTGGTAACGTCAATCTTTAACACCCCACGACCGGCTTAGTCGTATGAACATCGTGGTGCGATATACTCAGAGGGGTTTAAGGATGTCGGCCCAGCTGAGTGATTTTCTCTAAGAGGGTTTGGCAGTGAGGGCCTGTTGGGTCGTATCCTCATTATGGGCCTACCCCGGGATATTGTTGTCAGTAGCCCCTGAGTTCTTCAAGGTCTCGCTAATGGCGCCGATTCCTTCGCGTTGAGGAAGATCTGGTTCGGTCAGACCAACTGTAAGAGTCCTCAAATTGCCTATGGAGAGGCCTTCATGGACTCGATTGATGGCCTGAAAAGGTTAGTTGTAGGAAAATTATGACAAAGGCTCTGTGATACCGAATGCGCCCGTTTGTGGTCTTGTGGCTTGCGAGGAAGTGTATCATGAATTTTGAGTGATGTCGAAGAACGCCTGGGCTTACTCCAAGTATGTCGTTGCGAATTGTCCTAAAGAGGAACATTATTTCGATCTTGATCTTCAAATCCGAGTCATCGGACCAAAACATTTGGTCACCAGACCAACTTGTCCCTTCGAGGATGTCTGGTCCGTTATCAGGCTTGGCATAGCCGAGTGGTCTGAAGCTCGTAGAATATGTGTATAATTACATGACTGATAGTTTAGAATTGTAGAATATGTGAAATAAGCTTATTTACGACTCAAGAATGGGCCCGACCCAAACAGTGGAAATTCAACATGGCCCGTCAAAAGGTGGCTTCTCAGCAGAAAAAAAATACAAGGCAAACTGAAATTCTGGGCAAATCTATGACAATTTTTCAGATGTCATTCCATTGCATATGTATCCACAGAGAACACATACTAATGAGCAGATAGTGATGTACACCTATACCAAGCCGCCAGAAAACCGTGTCCAAGAATTTACACAAGCTCTCTATCATTTCACCACGGGTACCAATCCAGCGGGCGGTCGAACAGGGATGATATGAATTACCGAAGAAATAGGAATGTAGTATGCAATATCAAAATGTACCCCCTTATGTAAAATGAATAAACTTTTTCATGCCATAAAGCTTTCTTCATGAAACTCTCCACTGTCCGCACCAGCTTGATATTTATACATACACTATAATATAAAACATCAAACAAACAAATAACAACCGAGCAATTAGTTAAAAAGTTAGCAGTTAAAATTTTAACATCATCGCATACAGGATATCCTACAAAATCTCTCAGAAGGCGTGGCTAGTACTTTATTTTAAAGTTAGTCCAACCGGACGTCGTTGGTGTCACTGGAAGGCACATCATCCTCTGTAAGCTTGTCGATGAGCATCTCCATCGTCTCAATGTACCTAGGCATGTAATGTTCGCTTATCATCGATCTGGCGAGTCGGATCTTGCTGTACATGTCGCGAGGGGTCTCGTAGACGGCAACACCCTCACTCTGGCTGCCTTGCTCTCCTGATATTGGCAATGCAACCATGTGCATGATTCTTCCTGGGGGGTACAACTGGCAATGCTGAGGTGACTGAGAGGTACTCGACGGTGATCGCAGGGCTTCCAGGAGCTGCTCCATGTGTTCTCCATCTGTTCCTTTCTCAGCTTCATCAAAAGTTTGACTCTTTGTAGCAACATATCGCCAACAGGATACGGCAGAATGCTTCTTCACTACTTCATGCACGCCTTCTGAATGCTTCATCTCAGCCTGGATTTGTAAGCCAAATTAACTCGGCACATGATAAAATACAAAGATGAACATCTGATGTTGCATCATCAGTTTGTTTTGTGTTTGAAAAAAATCTAGTAGTACCTCAGCAGTCCAAGATTGCAGCATATCGACATCTGCAACCTTAGAACTTGGACTGGATACAAAAGGAATGTAGGATCGCATGAAGTCCACGGAGTGGTTCATAAAACTCAGGAGTCTTTTCTGCTGAATATGTTCCTGGAGACCAGGTGCCCAGGATGATGCCATGACCTGCAGCGATTCCATAACAAATGCAAACGTATATATATGTTTGCTTCTGCACTAATAAGTTGTTTTTACTGAGACATTTTTCGCTTTTATTTTAACCAGCTCATTGTTGTTCACCATGAGATGAAAAAAGAAGAAGTGAGACAACCAACTCATTGCATTTTAGCTATGGAAGGAACGCACAAATTTAAAGATTTCATTCTTATTCACATCACTATATGAGAACATGTGGCAGGGTTTAAAAAAAATGAGTAAGAAGTATTTTTGTATGGGGTACCTTTGTACGAAGTTCAGCGGCTGAGACCTTGCCAAAAGATGGGACCAGATCATTTTTATTGACAACAGTGGTGACGAAGTCTTTGCTGGATTCAGCCAAGTCCCAGCTCATGCAAGCAGCTGGACAAAAGCAGTTCGTAATGTCATGTTATACTACATATGTAACAAAATATCGATAAGCAATTTTTGGAACCAAAAAGAAGGAACTATGACATCATTGCAGATATTAGTTGCTTCAGGTGACAATGCCAATGCTGGTGTTCAGCATTCTTGAGCTTCTAGTATTCGTTTCGTATTTGTGCAAGTAATGATTCCACACAGACCTTTCTTAAAATGAACGATTGTTTCTTAACAGTGCAAGCGGTGCATCATTATTACGTACACCCTCTGTTCCTAAATGTAATTGAACTGCAAAAACATCTTACATTTAGGAACAGAGGTAGTATTCGATTGCCATTCAGTGCTTTTTCTTGATATTCATTTGTTTAGAGGTCAATTTTCAATCTGGAATTGACTACAGCACAATACCTGGTCCAAAGGCAATACATGAAGATGATGATAACTTCTTGTTCTCACGTAGTATGTATGTTAAAATAGCTGCAATAGCAGCACCCATGGAATGCCCAATGATCTAAAATGAAACAATGATAATATTATTTTAGTTAGCAAAAATCTTGATGCAGCAATGATTTTTTTGTGAGAGTTTATTCTGAGGAGTCCTTATGTCATCTGCATTACCTTACAGTGTCAAATCTGTGCTACTTTACTGTGAAAGTTGACTGGTACTACCAAGAGAAATACCAAAAATACCATTCAGACAAGGCTAACTCAGTAAGGTCTTCTACAACTCTGTTTTGAAAAGCATTCAAATGGAAATCACATTTTCGGAAGTTCAGAAAATATTTAGTTACTTACCTTAATTTTGTAGTCTGGAAACTGCTCGAGTGCTCTGCTGAGGCAGGGAATGGCCTGATCCGCAACCCAGCGAGCTGCTGCAACCATTCCACACTGTGCATGCCCTACAACTATACAGGATCCACGGCCTTCTTGTGACACAACATGATGAAACGGAACCTCTGCAGCAGTTGCTGCTGTTAGGCGATCCTTAACACTGATAGCTCCCCGGATAAAAAGGAGGAAGCATCTGGTACTTTCATCGCGAACAACCGTGAACGAAGGCTTCATAAGCTGCATAGCCGCACAAGATTTACCGTAAGACATTTCCAGTTCAGAATCTGTACGAAGATGATAAAAAATTTGGCTCATTGTGATACATGCCTTTGCCTTGGACTTCCTTATAAGAATATCATTCTGCTCATATCCACCAAACTCTAGGAACACTTCATAATGCTCCTTTGAGAAGAACATGCAGAGTCTCAGGTATCTGAGAAGTGCAATCAGCTCCTGCCTTACTCCAGGACCTTCCAGGGGCACACAATTGCCACTTGTATACTCATGCTGCAGATTGCCCTGAAGAAAATGAATAGTTAATCAGAGAAGAAGCAATACATTTTCTTCAACCAAATCATGTCAATGAAATTAGTTGGGTAAAGGCCATGGGTTTGTTATAAGTAACAAACCAATCAGAACCATGCTGCTGAGCTGAATGCCTTGACTTCCTATCCCCTGGTCGTGGCCAGCCTGCGTCTGAGGGAAAGAAACCTCGCCGACGCAGGCTTGAGGGCCTGAAGCCCTATAGATCTAGCATCTACATCTGCAATCTCTTGGGCATACGAGAATCCTCTTTTGGAATATGCATTGTTTCGGTGCTAGGGGGCGCTGCAACCACCTGCGTGACTACATTAGAAAGGAGAATATTGACCTTCTATACCGAATAAGGCTCGCCCCCCGCTATATATATAAAGCAAAGACCAAATATACAACTCAACACATCCAACTCCACACCACCACACACGCACTCAAGGCAAGATACAAGGTGATTAAGAGCAACAACATGACCCCCTACTACCCCAAGCAAACTACATGTAGGAAGATAGGGCACCGCTTGAGACCTATGGGGCCCTCCACGGTGAACAAGCCACCGCGAAGATACGAAGCCATGTATGACGAGCCGAGTGTTCCAAAGCGGCGCCTTCAGGAAGGATACAACACTGGAGTGCCGCCACTGCCTAATCCAGAGATCAAGGTTCCCCCCAGAGTAACAAAGCGGACGAAGAGGAACCGCGACGACGCCTTCAAGAAGGAGACGACACCCACAGGTGTCGTCACCGTCAACCTACCAAGGCTAAATAAGGTTTTCACCTCGGCAAGCCCTCTTCATCACCAAGACAAAGTACACCAAGCCACGCTCGCTGCACCACCGCCACCTGCCGTCGCATGCATGCCACTGCGTCCCGCACGACATGACAGCCAGCCGGCACCCAAGCCATGAGCTCCACGCACAAGCACCGTGACTCCTACCACCAAGGCACCGCCCTGGCATCCATGACACCTACACCACCTCACATAGACTTGCCGCCACGATGACCAAAGAGACGAGCAGAAAGGCCCCTCCTTCCCCACCCCTAGCTAGACGGCCCCCAGGCCCCAGACCCTCCGGGCCGGCCAGATCTGGCCCCCACCGCTCCGCCCTGCCCTGCCTGGGCAAAAGGTGAGCTCCCCAGCGGGTTATCCCAAACGATTAAACAATCCCAAATGAGTCTGATTTGGTAAGGTCAAAAGCTTGGATGTTGTGGCTGATTCCTCTGGCTTAGATGCCATCAGATGGCAACAACGATATGATCTGGAAGCGGACTTGGTGTCCATTCATCATCAAAAGGAGATTTAGTGGAAACAAAGGGGCCGCCTCAATTGGATCTTCAAGGGCGACGCTAACGCGGCTTACTTCCATGGACTTTCTAACGGTCGCAGACGTCACTACTACATTGATCTGCTGATCATTAATGATGTCATGGTCACCGAGACACCGACCCCCATGCAACTACTGCTCATATCTACAAATTTTACTCCTCTTTGCTTAGCTTTCAGCATCCTTCTAGCTTCCTGTTTGACTTTGACCCTCAAGCTTGGGGACGTTGATGACGCAGCCTTGATGATTCCTCTCTCTTGTGGATGAGAGAATTTCTTCGATTCCTCTTCGACTCCTGCCCTGATGCTTCTTGATTATGTTCTTTAAGAAGTTTTTGGGTTGCTTAAGACCCTCCTATATAAAATTGTGGAGGGTTTCTGTCTGGGGACGGTGGATATTAAAGGCCTCAATTATGCGATACTTATGCTCATTTCAAAAGTTAAGGGTGTTGATAACGTCCACCTTTTCAGACCCATCGTGCTCATTAACAACATTGCCAAATTCTCTCCCAAGGCATTTGCTACTAGACTATCTTCGATTGCTCATAAGCTCATTAGCCAGACCCAGTGTGCATTCATTAAGGGGATAGCTATTCTTGATTGTATCCTTTGAACTACATGAAAACTGGTCCGTGACATCCACACCCGGGGCGCGAGGTGGTCATCCTCAAGCTTGATTTCGAAAAAGCATATGGTTGTGTTTGTTGGTCTTTCCTTCGTGATATTCTCTTCACTAGAGGTTTCGATCCTCGCTATGTTCACCGCGTTATGCAACTAATTTGTGATCCACACTGCCATCTTCATTGTAGAAGACTATAGGATGCAACTCAATTGTATTCCATCGGAGTTGGTTACATTATATACAAGAGGTGTCTTGCGTGACAAGCCAACTATCTCTACAATATCTCTAGAGATCAATCTATACAAGGCTAGAGATAAGAGGAGAATCAGTCGGAAATAAATACAAGGATATCACGTTTCAACACCCCCCGCAGTCGAAGCGTCGGCGTCGGCGTCGGCGATGCAAAGACTGGAACGGAACTCCTGGAATGCAGCGGTAGGCAATCCCTTGGTCATGATATCGGCAAACTGTTGGGTGGTCGGTACATGAAGTACACGAAGCTGACCCAACTGAACCTTCTCGCGGACAAAGTGAACATCGAGCTCGATGTGTTTAGTGCGCTTGTGCTGCACCGGATTAGCCGCGAGATAGGTGGCCGATACGTTATCACAGAAGACCACAGTAGCCTTCGGAAGAGAAATCCGAAGCTCACCAAGAAGATGACAAAGCCAACAAGTCTCCGCAACAACATTGGCGACAGCACGGTACTCGGCCTCAGCACTCGAACGGGAAACAGTGGGCTGCCGTTTAGAGGACCAAGAGACCAAAGAGTCACCGAAGAAGACACAATGTCCAGACGTGGAGCGACGAGTGTCTGGACAGCCAGCCCAATCCGCGTCAGTATAAGCGAGGAGCTCAGTCGAGGCGGATGCACGGAGACGAAGACCGTAGGTCGGAGTGCCACGAATGTACCGAAGAATGCGCTTGACCAAGGACCAGTGGACATCACGAGGCGAGTGCATATGCAAGCAAACTTGCTGGACTGCGAACTGAATGTCTGGTCTGGTGAGCGTGAGGTACTGAAGGGCGCCCACAATACTGCGATAAAGAGCAGCGTCGGTGGCAGGCTGGCCGGCGGAGGCGGAGAGCTTCGGCTTGGCCTCAGCAGGTGTGGCGGCTGGTTTGCAGTCAGTCATGCCGGCACGGTCCAGTAGATCAAGAGCATACTGTCCCTGATGCAGAAAGAACCCAGTGTCATCACGTCGCACATTAATGCCGAGGAAGAAGTGCAACGCGCCGAGATCCTTCAGTCGAAACTCAGAACCGAGGCGACCAATGATGTCGCGAAGAAGATCCGTGCGGGAGGCAGTGATGACAATATCATCAACATAGAACAGAAGCATAGCCACATGATCAGCCCGATGCAGCACGAACAGGGACGTGTCAGATGTAGTGCTGCAAAACCCAAGAAGACCAAGGAATCCGGCGATGCGCTGGTACCAAGCGCGCGGAGCCTGTTTGAGGCCATATAAGGACCGGGACAACAGACAAACATCATCCGGTCGCTGAGGGTCAACGAACCCAGTCGGCTGCTGACAGAGGACTCGCTCCTGAAGATGGCCATATAGAAAAGCATTGTTGATGTCGAGCTGATGGACGGGCCAGTGACGAGAGGCAGCCAGCTGAAGCACCACACGAATCGTGGCGGGTTTGACGACCGGAGAAAAAGTCTCAGAGAAGTCAACGCCAGCACGTTGTGCAAATCCTCGGACAACCCAGCGAGCCTTGTACCGATCCAGTGAGCCATCCGGATGGAGTTTGTGACGAAAAACCCACTTGCCCGAGATGATGTTGGCTCCAGGAGGGCGAGGAACAAGGGTCCAGGTCCGGTTGGCGACGAGAGCATCGTACTCAGCTCGCATAGCGGCGGTCCAATGCGAATCACTCAACGCAGAACGCACCGATCGCGGAACCGGAGAGAGGGTCGTGACGCTGAGGTTGTGGTAGCGCGGGTTCGGCTGGTGCACACCGGCCTTGGCACGCGCCACCATATGATGGTGAGGTGGCGGAGGAGGCGGGCGTGGACCACGACGCCGAGGCACCACAGCAACCGGCTCAGATGACGAAGAAGAAGCCGGCGCTGTGACGGGTGTCAAGGGCCCGGCCGACGGGGCCGAGAGGGTCGGCTCCTCCAGAGCCGACAGGGAGCCGGAGGACGCGCGCTCGGTCGGCGATGTGGGCGTAGAGGAGCCCGAAGGGCCCGGCTCCGCCTGAGCCGACGAGGCCCCTGATGGCCCGGCTGGGGTGGCGCCCAACTCCACCAGATTCGGTGGGCGACGACCCGACGAGGCCGGGGGGACTGGCTCCTCCAGAGCCAAGAGGCGGGGGCCCGGCGTGGCCGGGGAGGCCGACTCCTCCTGAGTCGGCAGAGGGAACGCCGAGGGCGGCGAGGCAGCACGCGACGAAGGCGCAACCGCGCCCGAACGGCGAGGCGGTGGGAGCGCAAGGGCTCCACGAGGCCTGCGAGGAGAGGCGTCCAGAGGTGGCGAGGGACGCGATGCAGCCTGCTGAAACGGAAAAACAACCTCATCAAAGTACACATGCCGAGACACGATCACACGATGGGACTCCGGGTCGTAGCAACGGAAACCTTTGGTGTTTGGTTGGTAGCTAAGAAAAACACAAGCGATAGAGCGAGGCGCAAGCTTGTGCGGTGTCGTGGCGGTGATATTGGGATAACAAAGGCAACCGAAAACATGAAGATCATCGTATGATGGAGGTGACCCAAATAAGAGGTGATGAGGGGTGTAGTTCCACCGGGGTTTGCAAGGCCGGATGTTAAGGAGAAGTGTAGCTGTGGCGAGGGCATCGGGCCAAAACCTAGCCGGCATGTGTGCGTGGAAGAGCATGGCGCGAACACTCTCATTAAGAGTGCAGAGAACACGTTCGGCACGACCATTTTGCTGAGATGTGTATGGACATGTGAGACGAAAATTTGTGCCATGAGAGGATAAAAGAGTGCGAATGGCGAGGTTATCAAATTCCTTTCCGTTGTCGGTTTGGAGGTGAGCAATGGTGCGGTGAAAGTGGGTGGCAACATAGGCGTAAAAGGCATGAAGAGAGGAAGCGACGTCGGATTTGCGGCGCAACGGAAAGGTCCAAGTAAAGTGAGAAAAATCATCCAAAATGACAAGGTAATATGATAAACCTGAATTGCTAGGCACAGGAGATGTCCACACATCACAATGAATAACATCAAAGGGGAAAGTAGCAATGGATGATGAAGTTGAAAACGGCAAACGAACGTGTTTTCCTACGCGACAGGCATGACAAGTGTGTGCTGCCGATTTATTACAAGAGAAGGAAAAAGTCTGCAAAATTTTATGAAGAGCGTCGGCGCCGGGATGGCCAAGGCGAGCATGCCAGAGAGACACATCGGCGTGGAGGGCGACGGGACCACTGCTTGTCGTTTGGCCACACGGGTAAAGATCGCCGGGGGAGTCACATCGGTGCAGAACCTTCCGGGAGTGGGCATCCTTGACAGAAAAACCATGTTTGTCAAACTCAACAGTAACAGGATGTTCACGAGTAAGAGTGCGGACAGAACATAAATTTTTGATTAAGGATGGAGACACAAGTACGTTATGGAGAGGGAGGGAAGATGATGAGAGAGGGAGGGAGGATGCACCGTGGTGGGTGATGGGAAGAGTGGATCCATCACCGACGACGATGCGAGAAGACAGAGGGTACGGAGAGACACGAGAGAGGATACCGGGGTTGGACGCCATATGAGCAGCGGCGCCTGTGTCCATGTACCAGTCCCCGCCGCCAGAGTAGTTGCTTGGGGAAGGGGCGGCGTGGAGAGTGGCTAGGAGCGCCGGGTCGTAGGTGTAGCCGGTCGGTGCAGCGCCGTAGGAGGATGATGAAGCAGCACCGGGAGCCATGGACCCGGTGTACGCCGAAGAACCGCCGAGTCCGGGACCGCCGGGCGCGGCCAGGAGAGCCTGATGAAGACCCGGGCGAGGGCCAAGTATGCCCGGAGCGGGTGCCCGCGGAAGGGGCATCGAGTAGGCGTGCACCACCCCTGTCCAGGGGTTGTACCCCGTGAGCCAGGGCGGGGGCGCCGCGGCCTGAGCAGGAGCGGGCGGAGCCGCCTGGCGGGGCTGGTTGCCGCCGTTGCGGCCGCGGCCGTCGCGGCCTCACCGCCTCTTCTGGCGGCCCTGGTCAGGGGCGGCGGGCGGCGGTGGAGCCGCGGCGCGAGGAGGCTGCGGGAGGGCGGGGATGCCCTTGGTGGTGCCGGCGTGGAGGGCGGCGAGAGGAGCTTGCCGCGCCGCGTGACGAAGGCGCTTTTCCTCCATGCGAAGGTACGTGACCGCCTTGGCGTACGTCGGCGTGAGAAGGGAGAGGTTGGCGGCGGACTGGCCGAGGTCGGGGTGGAGGCCGCGAAGGAGGTTGGTGAGGAGGACGGAGTCGTCGATGTTCATGCCGACGTCGCGGAGTTCGTCTGCAAGAACCTTCATCCGCGTGCAGTACTCGTCGATCGAAAGATCGTTTTGCTGCATGGTGAAAAAATCACCTTGGAGGAAGACGCGGCGTTGGAGTTGATTGTCGAGGAAGAGATCGCACAGCCGTGTCCACATGGTGTACGCCGACGGATCGCGGGAGTTCACCATGTTGAAGATGCCGGGAGAGATGGTGAGGAAGAGCCACTTGACGATGCAGGCGTCCACAGCGAGCCACTCGTCGTCGTCCTTCATGTCGGTGTAGTCGACGCTCCCGTCAACGTGCTCGATGAGACGGTAGGAGCGGAACAATAGCGCAAAGTATGTGCGCCATGCGTTGTAGGACGGCGAGTCGAGGTCGAGGATGACCGGAACATGGTCCTTGATGTGGATCTCGTTGAGGCGATCGGAGGCGAACGTGGTGCCGGAGAAGGAGCCGGCGTCGGAGGCAGAGGGTTTGGCCATGGAGATGGTTGGGGTTTGTGGGTGAGAGGGGTAGAGCGGCGGCGGCTACAGGAGGTACAGAGGAGCGGTGGCGGCGATTAGGGTTTTGGGAGGGAGAGGTGGCGGCAGGAGGAGAGGGTGCGGCGTTAGTAGATGCTGCGGCGGCGGCGAGTGCTAGGCGCGGCGGCAGGAGGAGTGGGCGCGGCGGCGGCGAGGGCTAGGCGCGGCGGCGGCGGCAGGAGGAGTTGGCGCGGCGGCGGCTAGGGCTAGGCGCGGCGGCGACGGGTTGCGGAAGCGATAGGATCACGGTAAAACTGATACCATGTAGAAGACTATAGGATGCAACTCAATTGTATTCCATCGGAGTTGGTTACATTATATATAAGAGGTGTCTTGCGTGACAAGCCAACTATCTTTACAATATCTCTAGAGATCAATCTATACAAGGCTAGAGATAAGAGGAGAATCAGTCGGAAATAAATACAAGGATATCACGTTTCAACATTCATCAATGGGGTTGTGGGCCCCTATTTCAAGAATGGTCGTGGCTTGAGAGTTGAGGCAAGGCGATCCCATAACATAAGTAGGTCTATTCATTTCCATAACATAAGTAGGTCTATTTTGGGACGAAGGGAGTACATTTTTTCAGGGGTTCTTTCATGAGTAAATAAAAGGAGTAAAGTAAGGTTATGTCCTTGGTCACCATGTACCTAGTTCGTAACAAACAAAAGCATGATCTAAGCAAAATCTAGCGACGCATGTCTTTTCCTCTCTTCGTGATGAACAAGCAGAAACGGCTTGCACTGCGACTATTCCAGGCTTCCCACAGATGGAAACATTCGATTTCGGGCCGAGGTGTGGTGAACACTCACCTGGAGGCGCATGTAGTGGCTGATCCCGAAGGCCATGTCCCCGAACGGCCACTTCCCCAGCGTCTCGCCGTACGCGAACCTCACCGTTCTCGCCGCCACGGCCGCGGCTTCCCTCCAGCTCGCCGGCGCGCTCTCCGGCCACCTCGCCTCGCTTTCCCCGTCAACGCCCCTCCGCCCGTGCCGCCTCCTCGGCGCCTCCTCCGCGCCGTCGGGGGACAGTCGTCCGGAGAGCACGACGTAGACCAGGGCCGCCGTCCCCGCCGCCGACGACGCCACCCCCTTGGCTCCCATTCTGGGCGTGCGGTGGCGGGAGGAATTAAGCAGATCGTTCATCGAAGTACCATTTCCCTCTTCATGTGTATGGGTATTCTGGGAAATCCGAACCCCATGGCAGGAGCATATCCGGGGTGCTTATGCTGATGCTGTGAAGAATGGTTTTTGGATATTCTACTGGCGGGAGCCAAAAGATACCTGCTGCTGGCTGCTGCCTTTCTGAATGTGTACCAGTTCGGTCACGTTTAGCTGTTGGGACTTGGGAACCAAAACAGTATACAAAGTGCCAAATCTAGGGTGACAATGGTGAATAGGCTTAAAACATCAAATTTCTAAGCCTAATTAACAAGTGCATTGGATGTTGAGTGGGGCGTTGCAAAGGCCGAGCTCCATGGAGCTCGTTTTGCAACAAAAAAAAAATCAAAATATATTTTAAAGTTTCAAAAATGCCAACTTTTTTCTACAAATACATATGCATATTCCTCAAGTATGTATAAAATTTTATCAACTAATTTGATTATTTGCATGATGCACAAAAAAAAAAAGGGTCCCGATAACTGCCACACGTGTGGCATGGATGGGAACCCGCCCGCACGCCTCGTGTGGCATGGACTGGAACCGGCCTGCACGACCACGTCCGCGCGCACAAAAGCACGGCCCGCACGTCCGTTGTTTGGCAACCCCGCCCGCACTGCCCCGTCCGGGCCAGCCGACCCGCTGCCCGCACGACCCAGCAGTTCCCGGCCTCCGATCCATCCCCTCTGTCGTTTGCCGCCATCGTCCCCCACCTCTCGAACCCCGACCTCCGTCGCCGGCCTTCTATGGTTGCCATGGCAACCAGAGCAGATCCGTAGGGCACTCCCACCGCAAAACCACACCCCAACCCTCCCCACCCCCAGCCCCACACTCCAACCCAGCCCTCCAGAGACGATCATCTAAAACCAGATGAAAATCTCCCGATCTCATCCTTCTCATCCTTAAGGCTGAAAATCTCCCGATCTTGTATTGGGTCCATGCTATAGGGGTAGAACACTGCATGGTTCAGTGTATATTCGCAATTGCCAGGCAGAGTACACCAGATCTGCCATGTACTACGTTTGAGATTAACTTAAGTTCCTAGTTTAATTGACGCAAGTAGTTGGGTATGAAAATGGATGAGTAGGAATCCCTAAAGAAGGACAGGAAGGACAAATTTTGAAATGAAGGGGGGTGAAAAAAATTAATTGCCACTTGTGTATAACGACAGTTGCCACCTTTTGTTGTCAGTAGCTGCCACCTATTTTGACCCGTCGCTTACCATCCATATCTTCTATGTGCAAGCAGCAGAAGAATACAATTCTTGTGGATTTTTGATGCCTTCTTGTTCATGCAGTGATTGAGAACACATTGGAAAGAAGCGAGACACTGGAAGAATGAATCACGAAGATGGCGCTGATGCTTGGGGTTCTCAAAGGCCAGAAACGCCTCCTTGGGATGCAACAGAGTACAATCAGCTCATCTCTGCAGGGCCGTTGCTGCCACTACTAGAACAGTATGCAGGCGTAGGTATGATGCGTGATAACAAAAGAAGAGAACAGTTGCCATCTTCGCAACGATGAAGATGACATTCTACTTACGTCATACACTGTCATTTTTTCGCAGGTTCTTATGACCAAAACACTCTTAGGGGGCCCCCATGGCAAGTTCAGTCACAAGGCGCTAACACTGACAAATGTACGGGCAGCCAACTTCAACTAGCTTGTATGGCTAATCAAGATAATGCAAAACGAGAAAAGAGCACATACTGCTGTGGACATGAAAAATGAACATGCAAAAAAACTGGCAAAAGGACTCACGAGTTATTACAGGTGAAAATGCAGAGCCTTCATGCAGCGCGTGGCATCAGGCAGCACCAATGTACCTGCCATCGACGTCATACACAGGTGAGTCCATACAAAAAGTAAAGTTGCGGATGCTCAATTAGCAGAAGGAGCATAGTTGACAACTACAATTGCCATGACTGGACATCTACAGTTGCCATGAATTAAAAACTACACTTGACATCCCTGGACAACTGTTGTTGCCATCCCTGGACACGTGCAGTTGCCATGGAAGAACAACTGCAGTTGCCATGCCAGTGCAACTACATTTGCCATGCCATGGCAACTACAGTTGCCATGAAGGAACAACTGCGGTTGCCATGCCGATGCAAATACAGTTGCCATGCCAGTAAAACTGCAGTTGCCACATCAGGGGCAACTGCAGTTGCCGTGCTAGCACAAAATGCATTTGCCATGAATTGACCAACCATTACTATGCTTACAGGTTATTACGCTGGTGGTAACCTGGCAAACGTCTCGTGGCAAGCTTCACAAATTGCAGGTGGAGCACGTCATTTTGGTGTCACAGACCACACAAGATGGTCAAATGCAGCACAACAAGGTAAGGAAAAAAACTGAACCACAAAAACAGCACTACATTTGTTATTTGTAGTTATTTGTAGGCAAAACAATAGTTGCCATGTTTGTTGAACAGTAGCTGCCATGACTGGACAGCTACAACTGCCATACATGTCCACGCGCAGACTCACGGCTTGCTGTTTGAAATGATGTCGTGCCAAATCACTCGTAGATGGTGTGATCCGTTGCGATACACATGTTATTCAAACAAAAATCTTACTCTCATACCTGTTTTTTCTATTACAGGGCCTACAACTACAGTGAACAGCGGCGCGGGGACATCTACTGCGGGGAGCTATGAGCGCACGGAAGACGCGTTCCACCAGCCAGCAGACAATCATGCCGCAGACAATTTCGAGTCAGAGTCGGGAATGGCAATCATTCCAGCAATGCCGACAAGCACCCCTTTGAACACAATCACTGCCAACACTCAAGTAGATGGAACTGCCGCCGATACTGAAGTGAATGATGAAACTGACGACGAGGCACAAGGGGATGAAGATGGTGGGCAATCAGAGATCATGGTACCTCAGCCACCATACATTGGGCAGAGATTTGAATCGTTCGAAGAAGCAAAGGAATACTACTAGACATATGCAAAGTTCCATGGATTTGCGGTCAACACCGAGTACCATAGGAAAATTAAGAAAACTAACGAGTACAGCAGAGGTGAGATGAGGTGCCACAAGGCACGGAGGAACAAGAAGGGGAAAGGTGTTGCGCCTGTCGTTCCAGAACGAAAGAGAGGGATCATTCTCAAGACGGGATGCCCTGTCCGGTGTAAGCTAAACGTAGATGGAACACAGTATGTGGTCACTGAATATTTTGACGAGCACAACCACAAACTCATAAAGAAGTTCGACCTGTTCAAATTTCTGACCGCCCACAAAGGATTCACCCCAGTCGAAAGGCAATTCGTAAAGCTGCTACATGATTGTAACGTCGGACCATCAAGAATGGTCCAGATACTATCACTCATCCACAGCAAAAAGGGGAAACTGAGTAGCATGCCCTACATTCCAGCTGACGTCACAAACCTACAGGCCAAGTACCATAGAGAGAGCAGGCTGGCGGGCATAGAGGCTACAATGGCCTACTTCGATGAGAAAGCGAAGGAAGATCCAGATTTCTTCTAAAGGATAAGGTTGGACGATGAGGACCGTGTCAGGAACATGTATTGGGTGGATGGTGCTGCAAGGAGAGCCTACAAACATTTCCGAGATTGCATTTCATTCGATGCGACGTACCTCACCAATATGTACAAGATGCCATGCGCTCCGTTCATAGGAATAAATAACCACAATCAGTCGTTGCAGTTCGGCTGCGGGCTCGTTCGGAACGAAGACACGGATGGGTACGTCTGGCTGTTCAAGACCTTCTTGGAGTGCATGGATGGACTTGCTCTGATGAACATAATAACAGACCAGGATTTCAGCATGCGTGCAGGCATAGAGGAGGTCTTTCCGTTGGCAGAGCATAGGCACTACAGGTGGCACATTATAAAGAAGGCTGAGGAGACGCTAGGACCGTTCTTTGCTGACCGCCCAGAGCTGCACAAGGCATTCGAGCTGTGCGTGGACCACAACTTGACGGTCGAGGAGTTTGAAAGGAGCTGGATGGCCATGGTTGAAACACATCAATTCCAAGACAACGAGACGCTTGCTAGCCTGTGGGAGAAGCGAATGTACTGGGTGCCGGTCTACTTCATGCAGTGCTTCTTCCCCTTTCTGCAGACTACGCAACGCAGTGAGGGGTTCAATGCTGTTTTGAAGCGGTACGTGAGCCCTGGCAACTCATTGCTACAGTTTGCCAAGCAGTACACATCTTTGCAACAAAAAATTCTAGGATCTGAGCTACAGCAAGAAGCTACCACCGCGCTAAAGCAGCCGAAATTGCTAACGTATTTACCGATGGTGTCGGAGTAATGGGCCACGGGTAGGCCGACCCGGGACCCAGGATCTTTCAAGACATCGGGGCAGGCCGCGCCCCTCTGGCCGAATCCCAGCCAGCGACCTTCGGAGAGGCCGAGTCCCAGAGGGCGATCTCCCGAAGAGTCGGGTCCCAGACGACGACTTTAAAGCAAGCCGACTCCCGGCTTGCGACCTCCAGAAGTGCCGACTATGGGAGTCGGCACGCGACCTTTCACGAAGACCAATGCAGAGTACGGCCCCGATGTTGCCGTCCCTTCCGGCCTACGAGGGGTAGGCATGGCTACAGTGAGCCGTATCACCGGGAGATCTCCGGTGAGGCGCGGCACTGTTGCCATGCCTCCCCTGACCTCAGCCACAGTGCGCAACGCACTGTGCCCACGACGCCGGCCTGTACGGCCCAGAGATCGCCGGCGGAGACGGCGGAGCGCCAGAAGATGGCCCTGAGGGAGTCGGCCTCCACGGAGTCGGCCGCCTCCCCGGCAGGGCCCCACAAGCCATAAACCAGATTGGATGGGGAGTGGCGACAGTGATCGCCTGACAGACGGCGGCACTGTTGCCACGACCCCATGACCAAGCCTGCGTCATCAGGAGTGCCGCACAGTGTCGACCTGTCCGCGGGACCCGCCAGTCGGCGGGCCCCAGAAGCCGGCAGGAAGGACGGCGGCTTGAGAGACTGACGACTGGGGGCCATGCCCAGTCAGATTACTATTGTACCCCCCGGGGGGTAGGCCTATATAAACCCCCCGGAGCACCCACGCAAAGGGTTCGGCCCTTGATAGAGTTAGACACATGGACAAGGGAGGAGAGAGCCTGCCTAGCTCCCTCCTGCCTCCCGATACAGCTCTAGGAGCACCCTTGTAACCTTTTCGCCATAGTGACCATGCGGAGACCCCGCAGAGCAGCAGTAGGGGTGTTATCTCCCCGGAGAGCCCCGAAGCTGGGTAAGATTCGCCGGCGTGCATATCTGCGCCTCATCCCGTTTCCAGGCACCGGCGACGTTCTACTCGCCCCCACCATGATAAGCCATCCGTTGGCATATGTCGCACCCAACCCCCGACATTTGGCGCCCACCGTGAGGCGAGGTGCACCGTAGTCCGGAGATCTGTTCTGGACGGGAACCCTTTTCCTCCCTGGCGAGCGCAGCCAGCCGGGCTCGCCAAATGGAGTCTGCATCGACACGCTGCGCGGCGCCGAAGCTGCCTGCGCTGCGAGCGGCCTCGCCGAACTTATCAGCGAGGTGCGCCTCTCCGACGAGCCTGCATCCGACGCAGGCACGGGTGGCCCCGAGAACCTTCTTGCGGGCCTCCTCGACCAACTCCACGTCGCCGGCGAGCCTGCCGTAGACTTGGAGTCCGTAGGCTCCTCCGACCCGATGCTGGTCGACTCCGACGCCGTATCGCTTGATATCTTCCCCACCAACGTGGTGATCTACGACGAGCCGCTTCCGTACGAGGAGAGTGGCGGAAGCGCCATCACGGAGGTGCTCGTCATCAGCCACGGCGAGCACTCCGGCGATGGAGCCCAGGACCCGCTGCCAGCGGTCCTGCAAGACCTAACCGCGCCCATTCCAGAGGACGCGGACGCCGAGACGCTGGAAGAACGCCGCCTTCAGATCATCGAAGGCACCAAGAAGTTGGCAAGCATGAGGCGCTTGTCAGAAGCATACCAGCGCGAGATGGATCGCGCCGTAGGCGGCTCGCTGGCTCCGACTGGGCCGAGCCGTCTGGGTGCGGTCAGACAGCGAGGCACAGCCATCGCCGACTTGCTCGGGGCGAAACGCCCCGTGTACGCCACCCCAGCGGAGAACATCCGCACCGCCCAAGCGGCGACTGACGAGCTGAAGAACTTTGAGGGCGAAGAGCGCCGTGTGAGGACGGAGCGAGTTCAGCAGCTCCTCGATGCGGTTGCTGCGCAAAACGCGGCCGGAGGCCGCGCAGATGCGCTGCAGCAGCAAAACAACGACGTACCTCCCTGCCGAGATCAAGGCGCGACCTCCTGGACGCCGACTGGCGGAGTCCGCAGAAGAAAAGAGAAGGAGCCGGCTGTCAGTCACAGTCGGACTCATATCACCATCGAGCGCGACCAAGACGGCCGCCCGAGAGCAGTGGAACGACGGGACGATTATCTGCCTCCCCCGCCCCGACGAGAGCGGCGAGTTTCTCCGTCGCCCATTGAGCATCCGACTCTCAGAGGTCGCCTTGGCCGCCAAGAGGGAGTCGGAGAGAATGACGCCCGCCATCGGATCGACCGATTCCACCGATCCCTGGCGCTGGAAGCGGAAGATGAGTTAGGTCTGCCTTGCTTCGGGCCCCGCATCAGAGACGAACCCTTCCCCAAAGGGTTCACGCTCCCCCGAGACACACCCAAGTACACCGGCTCCGTAAAGCCGGAGGACTGGCTGATAGACTACTCCACAGCCGTCAACATAGCAAACGGCAACAAGAGAGTTGCCGTGAAGTATGTTCCTCTCATGCTCCAGGGCACGGCCCGGACATGGCTGAACAGCCTGAAGCCCCGCAGCATCAATAGCTGGGTCGACTTCACCGAAGCCTTCATTCGCAACTTCACCAGCACGTACAAGCGACCTCCCAAGCCGCGCCAGCTCTCCTTGTGCGTGCAAGGCCCCGAAGAATCAATGTGCGACTACCTCGCACGCTGGGGCGAACTTCGAAACTCCTGCGAGGGCGTGCACGAGGTGCAGGCTATTGAGTACTTCACTGCCGAGTGCCGAGAGGGCACCCTCCTGAAGCACAAGCTCCTCTGCGACGAGCCAGAAACCCTTGACGAGCTGCTAGTCATAGCGGATAAGTACGCCACGGCCGACTCCTCTATGAAGACGGAGATTCAAGTCAACGCGGCTGGCAAAGTGACTCCCCAGGCTCCCAGAGCCCCGGTGGGAGACGCCAGTCAGCGACAGCAGCAAAACAACAACAAGCGCAAGGCCCCACAGCCGACTGCCAACAGTCGGCAGGTCGCTGCAGTAGAAGATCAGCAACCGGAGGGGCAGCCTCCGGCCAAGCGGCAGAAAGGCGGCAAGTCCAATTGGTTGCCGGCTTTCTCCTATGAGCAGACTTTGGATGGTTCTTGCAAGTTCCACAGTGGCGCGAAGCCGTCGAACCACACCACCAGAAAGTGCCACTGGCTCGCCAGAATCGCCAAGGGAGACGGCCTCACTCCTCCGCCGCCTGCAGGGCCGCCGCCTCTGCCGCCGCCCCAGCAGCCGGCGGATCGACCAGTCGGCGCAGTACAAGACGAGTTCCCAGAAGAGCACGGAGCCTACGTAGTGTTCACCAGTGTGGCAGATGACCGGCGCAGCAGGCGCCAACAGCAGCAAGAAGTAAACACAGTAGCAACGGATACTCCAGAGTTCATGCATTGGTCCGAGAGGCCTATCAGCTGGAGTCGGGCGGATCACCCAGAGGTGATGCCGAGTCCAGGCTCTTATGCCCTGGTCTTAGGTGCGACCTTGGCCACTGATAGGCGGGCCGCCCGTTTCTCGCGGGTCCTGATAGATGGAGGCAGCAGCATAAACATCCTGTACAAAGACACAATGGAGAAGCTCGGAATCAGGCGAAGGCAGCTGCAGAGCAGCCGCACTGTGTTCCATGGAATTGTACCCGGCCTCTCCTGTTCACCGATCGGCAAGATCCTGATAGACGTCCTCTTCGAAGACAAAGATCACTTCCACCGAGAGCCGGTCTGGTTCGAGGTGGTGGACTTGGAGAGCCCGTACCACGCCCTGCTTGGCCGGCCTGCTTTGGCCAAGTTCATGGCGGTTCCACACTACGCCTACCTCAAGATGAAGATGCCGAGTTCCAAGGGGATTCTGACCATTGTCGGCGACTACAAGAAGTCG
Organism: Triticum timopheevii; assembly: GCA_963921465.1. NCBI lineage: Eukaryota > Viridiplantae > Streptophyta > Magnoliopsida > Poales > Poaceae > Triticum > Triticum timopheevii. The sequence continues at coordinate 77,006,931 of OY997266.1, read as the reverse complement.
TCCGCTTGCGCGACCGAGAGCAGTCGGCTGGCCGAGTCTTTGGTGATCGCAGCCGAGAAGCGGCTCCTTGACCGAGTCGTGGCGATGGCCGGAAAGCAGCCAGAGATGTCGCCCAACCCCAAGGAGTCGGAGGCAGAAGGATCATTCAAGCCGGCTAAAGAAACCAAGAAGATACCCTTGGACCCAGAGCACCCAGAGAGATACGCTGTCGTAGGCACGGGCCTTAACAGCAAATAGGAAGGCGAGCTCGTCGATTTCCTCCGTGAGAATCGGGACATCTTCGCATGGTCCCCCAAGGACATGCCGGGTGTACCGACGGAATTCGCCGAGCACAAGCTACACGTCAGGCCGGATATGAAGCCCGTCAGGCAGCCCTTGCGCCGCCTGTCAGAAGAAAAAAGAAGAGTTGTTGGAGAAGAGATAGCCCGGCTCCTGGCAGCCGGCTTCATTATGGAAGTGTTTTTTCCAGAGTGGCTAGCAAACCCGGTGCTGGTGCTGAAGAAGAACAAGCAGTGGCGGATGTGCATCGACTACACAAGCCTCAACAAAGCCTGCCCAAAGGACCCGTTTGCTCTGCCAAGGATTGATCAGGTGATAGACTCCACAGCCGGATGCGAGCTGTTGAGTTTCCTGGACGCATACTCAGGATATCACCAGATCAAGCTGAATCCAGCAGACAGACTGAAGACCGCATTCATCACGCCATTTGGAGCCTTCTGCTACCTGACAATGACGTTCGGCCTGAGAAATGCCGGTGCCACCTTTCAGCGTTGCATGCAGAAGTGCCTCCTCAAGCAACTCGGCAGGAACGCCCACGTCTATGTGGATGATGTGGTGGTGAAGACGGAAAAGCGTGGGACGCTGCTGGAAGACCTCAAAGAGACCTTTGAAAATCTGCGCCGATTCTGGATCAAGCTCAACCCTGAGAAGTGCGTGTTCGGAGTCCCAGTCGGCCAGCTCCTTGGCTTCCTGGTCTCCGAACACGGCATAGAGTGCAACCCCGTGAAGATCAAGGCCATTGAGAGAATGGAGGTACTCAGCCGACTGTTGGATGTGCAAAAGTTCACCGGCTGCCTGGCGTCCATCAGCCGATTTATCAGTCGGCTGGGCGAGAAAGCTCTGCCTTTGTATCAACTGATGAAGAGACCACCTTTTTTGAGTGGAACCACAAGGCAGATGAGGCATTTCTCCAACTGAAGAAGATGTTGACTACTCCCCCCGTGTTGGCGGCTCCGACTCCCAAAGAGCCCATGCTCTTGTACATCGCCGCCACCAGCCGAGTAGTCAGCACAGTCATTGTAGTCGAGCGCAAGGAGGAAGGCAAGGCGCTCCCTGTCCAGAGACCGGTATATTACCTGAGCGAGGTACTATCGACCTCCAAGCAAAACTACCCTCACTATCAGAAGATGTGTTACGGCGTGCATTTTGCCGCCAAGAAGCTGAAGCCCTACTTTCAAGAGCATCCAATCACTGTGGTTTGCACCGCTCCACTCGCCGAGATCATTGGAAGCCGAGACGCCTCCGGCCGAGTGGCCAAATGGGCTATAGATCTAGCCCCTTACACCATCTACTACCAACCCCGCACCGCCATCAAGTCGCAGACGCTGTCCGGCTTCCTCGTCGACTGGGCCGAGACCCAGTACCTGCCGCCAGCGCCCGACTCCACTCATTGGCGGATGCACTTCGACGGCTCCAAGATGCGCACCGGCCTTGGAGCCGGCGTCGTCCTCACCTCCCCCAAGGGCGACAAGCTCAAATACGTGCTGCAAATCCACTTCACCGCCTCCAACAACGTCGCCGAATACGAAGCGCTCATCCATGGGCTCCGGCTTGCCAAAGAACTCGGCATTCGATGGATCCTGTGCTATGGCGACTCCGACTTGGTGGTTCAGCAATCATCCGACGACTGGGATGCCAAAGACGCAAACATGGCAAGCTACCGCTTCCTGGTGCAGCAACTCAGCGGATATGTCGAGGGGTGCGAATTCCTTCACGTACCAAGAAATGACAACGATCAAGCAGATGCCTTGGCGCGAGTCGGCTCCACTTGCCAAGCGATACCTTCTAGCGTCGCCCTTCAGCGCCTCCTCAAGCCGTCTATCAAGCCTTCACCAGAGTCAGACTCCATCTTCGTGCCGGCTCCGCCAGAGATAGTCGGATCCGACTCCAAGGCCCCAACAGGCAACCTCAAGAAAGCCACAGTTGGAACCAGCCCGGGGACTGCGCCAGTCGGCCCGGGGACTGCGCCAGTCGGCCCGGGGACTGCGCCAGTCGGCCCGGGAACTGCCCCAGTCGGCCCAGAGATTCCCTCAATCCAGCAAACGGCGGCAGACTCCAACCCGCCGCCTCCCAGCCCAGCCACCCTTGTCCAAGTCGCTGTGGTAGCAGTTGAAGAGATAGCAGCACCTTCATGGGCGCAGCCCATCCTCAAGTTTCTAGTGAACAAAGAATTACCAACATATGAGATCTCGGCTCAGCAAGTGCAGCACCGAGAAGCAGCATACACCATAGTCAACAGAGAGCTAGTCAGGCGCAGTGTCACTGGTGTCTATCAGCGCTGCGTAGAGTCAGAGCAAGGCCAAGAGATCCTCAGAGACATCCATCAGGGCGAGTGCGGCCACCATGTGGCTTCAAGGGCACTCGTGGCCAAAGCCTTTCGGCACGGTTTCTTCTGGCCGACTGCCCTGGAAGAAGCTAAAGAGCTAGTCCAAAAATGCAAGGGGTGCCAGATGTTCCGCTCCAAGCCCCTTCAGCCGGCTTCCGCGCTGAAGACAATCCCCATTGCCTAGCCCTTCGCAGTTTGGGGCCTGGACATGGTAGGACCATTCAAGACGGCCCGAGGCGGCCTAACTCATTTGCTTGTCGCGGTGGACAAGTTCACCAAGTGGGTGGAAGCAAAGCCTATCAAGAGATTGAACGGGCCTACAGCAGTAACCTTCATTGCCGACATCACAGTGCGGTACGGCATACCGCACAGCATCATCACCGACAACGGCACCAACTTCGCCAAAGGCGCCTTGGCTCGTTTCTGCGCGACGCAGGGCATCCGACTGGACTTAGCGTCTGTTGCCCATCCGCAGTCAAACGGCCAGGTGGAGCGAACCAATGGCCTCATCCTGTCCGGCATCAAGCCTCGATTGGTCGAACCACTCGAGCGTTCGGCCGGCTGTTGGGTCGAAGAGCTGCCTGCCGTCCTCTGGAGTCTGCGCACAACCCCAAACAAGTCAACCGGCTTCACGCCTTTCTTCCTCGTCTACGGTGCCGAAGCCGTCATCCCAACGGATATAGAGTTCGACTCTCCGCGAGTCTCCATGTACACCGAAGAGGAAGCCGAAGAAGCACGCCAAGACGGCGTCGACCTGCTGGAAGAGGGCCGACTGTTGGCACTCAGTCGGTCCAGCATCTACCAGCAGAGTCTGCGCCGATACTAAAACCGCAAGGTCAAGCCAAGATCGTTCCAAGAGGGCGACCTTGTGCTCCGGCTGATTCAGAGAACAGCCGGCCAACACAAGTTGTCGGCACCTTGGGAAGGTCCCTTCATCATCAGCAAGGTGCTAGGGAACGATGCCTACTATCTGATCGACGCTCAGAAGCCTCGAGCGCGCAAGAGGGACGACTCCGGCAAAGAAACAGAGCGCCCGTGGAACGCGAATCTTCTTCGAAGATTTTACAGTTGATGCAGTATGTATCGCACTACCCTCTTTGTATTAAAGTACTAAGACCTTAGGCCCCCCGGGACGAGCTCGGGGACTGCCTTTTTGATTATCTGTATGATAAGAATTATGCTTCCGAATATGCTGTTCTTTTTTATCATACTGTCTAGCACCGGGTCCGACTAGTCGGCCCGGGGACTCGCCGTCTTGCGCTATGAAATGCTTCCTGCGGTCAGACAAGTAATGTGTCGCGTTCAAAGCCGCCTCCTGTTGAAAGCCGCAGCTCGCAGAGCGACTGTCGGTAGGCAGGGGACGAGCAAGAACGAGCGCACACATGAAAAATGGCTAAGGACCTAAAAGCTACGCATAGCCCGAGCTGGCTACCAGCCTCCCCCCACCGAGCCGACTCATGAGCAGTCGGCTCGCCGTCTCAAGTTTTATCAAGGACAGCCGACTCTCGAATAGTCGGCCTGTCGGTTCCTAGCCGACTTGCTGAAAAAACTCTAAACGGCTAAGTACTTGCCTTCCTGAAGTAGCCAAGCACTTGACCCGGCGACAGTCCGCAGAGCGGCTGCCCAACCGGCAAGGCGGCAACTAAAAGAAGGCGGCAAAGGAAAAAGTATAAGGAGCAAAAAGCAAGGAAAGGCGGAAATTAGATAAATATTTACATAAGGCCGTCGGCCGAGTCTCCGAATAAGAATTCAGGATACACCCCGTGGGTGGAATTGTTCGATTCTAACAAGTCTTGCAAAAGGATTAATAAAGACAGGAAAATAGAAGTAGTCTAGGAGGCGGCCTCCGGAGCCGGAGGATCGGAGGTGACGGCGGTGTCGGATGCCGGGGCAGTCGGCTGGGCGGTCTAAGCCTGGTCGCCTCCGGCGGCCGTCGCCTTGTCCTTGCGCGGCTCGTTGCTGGAGGCGCGATCGGGCTGAGGCTGGCCGCCTGCTTCGTCTTCTGGCGCCTCCTCCTCGCCTCCGTCCTCCGACTCGTCCTCCTCCTCGGTGCTGGAGTCAATCACCTCCGCCGAGTCTTCCTCGTACTCCGGGTTCATCCCGAACCAGTCCGGCGGTGCCTCCTCGCCGCCTTCAGTCCGTTCGGGCACGAAGACGCTGGTGTCCGTGTACTCGGCGATGGCCGCCGCACACTCGACAAGGGCGCCTTCTGCGGCCTCCATCTCGGCCTGGGCCTCTGACCGGAATGCGGCCAGACGGTCCAGGTCCAGCCCCGAATACCAACCCTTGACGAACTCCAAGGCTCGGCGTGCTCCGGCCCGAGCCGAGGAGCCCTTCCAAGCCTCAAAGCGGCCGGCGGCGACCTCCAGCCAGTCGGTGGTCCGACTGGCGGTGCGAAGAGCCGGCACGTCCGGCCACAGGGCGGCAACCACTTGGGCACCGGCACGCTGAAGACGGCACAGCAGACGGTGAGCAGGACGAAGACGAGCCCCGATGCTCAGAAGCTGCTCGTCGATGGTTCGGGGGGCGTTGGCGGCAATCACTTCACCCTTCGCCCTTCGCTCCTCCCGAGCCGCCTCGATGGCCAGAGGGACGGCCTGCGAATGGCCGGGAAAGAAGTCTGCCAAGGCAGAAAAGAAGATAGTCAGAAAATCAAAAATCAGCTCGACACAGAGTCGGAAGACCAAAGAAGAGAAAAAGACTTACCATCGACGATGTCCTCGAGCTCATGGTAGCCGGAGGTCAGCATCGCCTCCCGGTCGGTCTAGGCGGAGCGTTCGACCTCGAACTCGGCCATGAGGGCATCCTCCCGTGACTTGGCGTCGTTCTGCGCCTTCCGGAGCAGCTCTTTCTGCTCGGCCAGCTGCGTCGCCAGCAGATCGCGCTCTTTGACGAGCTTGTTGCACTCCTCCTCCTTGGCGCGACGAGCGGTGTTGGCCTCGCCCAGCTGCTCCTGGAGGGCGGCGTTGGCGCCTGAAGATCGAAGAGGAAGACAAGAAAGTCATCAGTAAGGTAGATCGCCGGGGAGATCCGGCCCGACTGCTCAGTAGTCGGCCCGAATCTCGGGGACTACAACCCGCGGGCGCGCCAGCGCGCCCCCACGAAGAAGAAGGAAGATAGATCGCCGGGAAGATCCGGCCCGACTGCTCAGCAGTCGGCCCGAATCTCGGGGACTACAGCCCGCGGGTGCGCCAGCGCGCCCCCACGAAGAAGGAAGAAATAACTCACCTCGGCTTTCCGTCAGATCGGCGGTCCGCCTCTTCAGCTCCTCAGTGTTGCGGTTGAAGGCAGTGGCGCGGAGATTGTGATATTCCTGCAAAAAGCCGGCAAAGGCAAAAGTTAGTACTCGGAGCTCGCTAGAGGGAGTTCCGAACCGCCTGCTCAGCAGCCGGCCCGGAACTCGGGGACTACACCCAGTGGGTGCGCTGGCGCGCCCCCACAGAGAAAGACAGAAATTGAACAAGAGAAAGGAAACATACCCGGACGGACGTCCGCACAGCCAGATGCACTCTGGTGCAGACCTGGAGGGCGTCGCTCTCCTCGCGCAGCTTGGACTGGACGTCTAGGAGGGCCTGGTTCAGCGGGCCGGTGCCGCCTCCGCGTAACCAGCCGATGGGCGTGGCGCTGGAGGCCTCAACGTACAGATTCGCCGAGCTGGCGGCGCCAGTCTCCCGAGCCCGCGGCGCCGAGCTCGTCCTCTCAAGCCGGCGGCGCGCTGGCACGGCGACCTGAAGAAGCAGCCGCGCCTTGGCATCGTCCGCAGTCGGAGGATCTTGCGGGTCCACCGGCTGCTTGCCGTGCGGCCTCCCAGACGGTGGCGGAGGCGGCGCGTGGGTGTCCGAGCCTGAAGCATCGCCGCCCTCCTCCAGGAGAGGGTTCTCGGCGCCGACCTCCCCGGTCTGCCCTGTTAACTCAGGAGCCGGCGGCACCGACGACAGCGGAGGGACAAGCATCGCCGATCGGCGACGTGCGACCTCCTCAGCGTACCGCTTCGTCGCAGCGGCTGTCTCGGCCTCCTCCAGCCTCCTCTGGGCGTTGGCGGCCGCCTTGTCAGCCTCCTCCTTCTCCAGGCGGTCGGCCTCTCCTTCATCGCGCTTCTCCCGCACGTTCCGTTCCGTCGCCTCCCGAAGGTCGGCGGCGGGATCGACCCGCCGAGTGTTGGCGGATGTCTCCACCGACCCCATGACAGAGGGGACGGCGGCTCTCTCAAGGGAAAGGGGAGCTCTGGAGAAGATTGGAGGGAAAAATCAAAGAAGATTCAAATAAGATCCAACGAAGAAATGAAAGAAGTAAAGAAGACTCACGAGGAAACTAGCGGCGGCCTTCTCACTTCCTTTCGGAAGCGGTTGGCCTTCGCGGCCGCCTCCTCCCTCTTGGTCGCGGCGGCGGTCCCCTTGAACTTCTTCGGCTTGCCGCCGGGCGCGCTCGGCCCGGCGTGACGCCTCTTTGCGCTGGCTTGGCCGGAGGGGCCGGCCCTCGGCTGGCGGCGCGGGACGACTTCCACGTCAGCGTCGTCCTCGGGCCAGTCGGCGAACGTCGCCGACGGCCTGAGGCCGCCGTCCGCCCACTCTCCTCCGCCTTCGGCGTCGGCCTCCAGCGCCGCCGCCCCCAAGTCGGGGTCATCGACGTCGCTGTCCTCGCGATCTGGGACGTAATCGCGGGGCTCTCTTATGGCGCCGGCTGCGGGCGCCGTGAGGGGATTCTGCCCAGAAGAAACCAACAAGGATTAGAGGCCGGGAGTCGGCTGCAAAAAGGATCAAGCTACCGAAGGACGCGACTTACCATTGGAGGGGGGTTGTCGCGCGAGTACGGCTCCTTGCCGAACTGCCAGTTCTCCGTGAACTCGTAGTGTGCGATGTGGTTCACCAAGTTTGCCACCTCCCCACGCGGCATCTCCTTGGTGCACAGACGGCTCGGATCGTGGCGGCCGCTCATCTGACAGATGAGGTGAGGCCGTCCCTGGAGTGGGAGGACTCGGCGCGCCACGAAGGCGGCCAGAAGATCGGAGGCGACGAGCCCCTCCGACTGCAGCAGAACCTGGAGTCGCGCCACGGAGCCGGCTCCAGAGGGCGAAAGCGACTTGGACCGGTGGGACCAACTGGCAAGCCTGCCAGTCAGAGGCTCGGGGTCGAAGGGCGGCAGATTGACCCAGTCGCCGTCGGTGGAGATGTTCTTCACGTAGAAGTAAGATTTCTGGCACATCTTCACCGACTTCACCAACGGGATGGGAGGGAAAAGATTGTTGGCCGTCGAGCGCCGCACCGCGATGTAGGTGCCGCACTGAGCCGGCGTGCCGGCGGCCTGAGTACCGAGTTTTGAAGAGAAGAACTCCCCCCACATCTCGAGGATGGGGAGAACGCCGAGGTAGCCTTCGCACAGAGTGGCGAAGGCAGAAAGCAGCCCCACCGCGTTTGGGGTGAGGTGGTGTGGCTGCAGCTTGTGGAACTCCAGGAACGAGCGGAAGAATCCGCTCGCCGGAAGCCCCAGCCCGCGCATTAGGTGCGAGCGAAAGATGACCCGCTCGCCCTCCGCCGGCGCGGGCCGGATCTCTCCCGCCGGTGCGGGACGGGCGTGCACCAGGTCCGCGCTCGGGAGACGGCGGGTCCGGCGGAGAAACTCGATGTGCTCCGCCTCCACGTCTGAGCCATCCCACACACCGGAGCGCGAGGCGGGAGGTGCGGCGGAGGAAGAGCTCATCGCCGGCGAGAGGAGATGCTCTGGCTCGCGGCGGAGGAAGAAGAGAGGGCAGGAGAGTGGGGGAGAGGGTGTGCGTGCAGTGCCGCCCCGCTCCTCCCGGCCTATTTATAGCCCTGCGGGCTGAGGAGCCGAGGGGGCTGCGCCCGAGGCCCCACGCCGCCCATGATTCACCCCACGAAGTTACTGCGCGCAGTAACAACGTGGGGATGCCAACCGTCCGCATCCGCAGCGGATCCGCTCGGAAGCCGAGGCGCGGTAGTGGCGGGCCCCACCTGGCGGCCCGTCCCGTCGCGGCGTGGGTGGGCAGACTATCCTCCCCACGTGGCGCCGCGCGATAGGACCGTCTCAATGATGGCAGGGAAGCGTATCTGATACGCCGCCTGTTTCCCGTGCGACTTACGAGTAATGGCCCCTCGCCGAGCGGATCCGACTTCGGCGAGTCGGCCCAACGAAATGGCTGCCGAGTCTCAGAGTCGGCGCCGGGAAGATTGAAACTGTTGAAGCCCCACAAGGCAGCGCCCGCAGGGCTTCACCAGCTTCGAGGACTACTGTCGGAGTAATGGGCCACGGGTAGGCCGACCCGGGACCCAGGATCTTTCAAGACATCGGGGCAGGCCGCGCCCCTCTGGCCGAGTCCCAGCCAGCGACCTTCGGAGAGGCCGAGTCCCAGAGGGCGATCTCCCGAAGAGCCGGGTCCCAGACGACGACTTTAAAGCAAGCCGACTCCCGGCTTGCGACCTCCAGAAGTGCCGACTATGGGAGTCGGCACGCGACCTTTCACGAAGACCAATGCAGAGTACGGCCCCGACGTGGCCGTCCCTTCCGGCCTACGAGGGGTAGGCATGGCTACAGTGAGCCGTATCACCGGGAGATCTCCGGTGAGGCGCGACACTGTTGCCATGGCTCCCCTGACCTCAGCCATAGTGCGCAACGCACTGTGCCCACGACGCCGGCCTGTACGGCCCAGAGATCGCCGGGCCACCCGTCAGTGGGTGAATCGGAGACGGCAGAGCGCCAGAAGACGGCCCTGAGGGAGTCGGCCTCCACGGAGTCGGCCGCCTCCCCGGCAGGGCCCCACAAGCCATAAACCAGATTGGATGGGGAGTGGCGATAGTGATCGCCTGACAGACGGCAGCACTGTTGCCACGACCCCATGACCAATCCTGCGTCATCAGGAGTGCCGCACAGTGTCGACCTGTCCGCGGGACCCGCCAGTCGGCGGGCCCCAGAAGCCGGCAGGAAGGACGGCGGCTTGAGAGACTGACGACTGGGGGCCACGCCCAGTCAGATTACTATTGTACCCCCGGGGGGTAGGCCTATATAAACCCCCCGGAGCACCCACGCAAAGGGTTCGGCCCTTGATAGAGTTAGACACATAGACAAGGGAGGAGAGAGCCTGCCTAGCTCCCTCCTGCCTCCCGATACAGCTCTAGGAGCACCCTTGTAACCTTTTCGCCATAGTGACCATGCGGAGACCCCGCAGAGCAGCAGTAGGGGTGTTATCTCCCCGGAGAGCCCCGAAGCTGGGTAAGATTCGCCGGCGTGCATGTCTGCGCCTCATCCCGTTTCCAGGCACCGGCGACGTTCTACTCGCCCCCACCATGATAAGCCATCCGTTGGCATATGTCGCACCCAACCCCCGACAGATGGAGAGGCAAATGAGCAAGATATACACAAACAAGATCTTTAACAAGTAAGTCAGTTGTGTTACAATCTTATTTGCACAAAAAGCACTAAGGCAGTAGTGTGCCTTATAGAGTGCAATGCAGTTGCCATGTTTAATGAAATACTGTTTGCCATGCTTACTCAGCTGCAGTTGCCATGTTCAATGAAAATTCTGTTTTTGGCATGTTTAAGGAAATACTGTTTGACATGCTTACTGAACTGCAGTTGGCATGTTCAATGAAAATTTTGTTTGTCGTGTTCAATGAAGTGCAGTTGCCATGTTTAATGCACTGTACTGCCATTGGGGCATGTTGGTATGCAAATGCCAATGTCAACTGAAAAATGTTATATTCTAGACACATTTGATGAAATGCAGTTGCCATGTTTACTAAAAAAGCAAACTTCCATGTTTGTTGAAAAATGCAATTGCCATGTTTACTCAACTGTAGATGCCATGTTCAATAAAAATTCAGTTGCCATGTTTTATGCAAAGGGCTTCCAGTGAGGAATGTTGGTGTGGAAATGACAATGGTCAATTGAAAATGCAATGCAGTTGCCTTGTCTAGTATACTGCAGTTGCCATGTTTAGTGTACTATGTTTGCCATGTTCAGTGTACTATGTTTTCCATGTTCAGTATACTATGTTTGCCATGTTCAAACAAAAATCTATTTCTATTTCCATGACAACATAACGTGCTACAAAAAAAAGATCGCACGATAGTTTAATAGAAAACACACAAAACTTGCAGATTTCAGGAAGAAATAAAGCGTGCCAGCATGTTCACGGCTTTCCAGGTGGACGAACATACGTTCAAGGTGTGTTCTATTTTGGGCATGTCGGATTCAGAACCTGAAGACCCGGACAAAGGAAGGAACTACTTCGTGAAAGCCTCGATCAAACAAGGCGAATACTACTGCCAATGCTGCAAGTTCAAACGGGACGGCATTGTGTGCTCTCACATACTAAAAGTAATGGACATGAACGCTGTGACACGGATGCCCCGCCATTTCATAAGGCGGCGATGGACTTGGGACGCTGACGACGCGTTGGCGCCGCAGACAACACACGCGGTTCTGGCTGTGCATGACGAGAGACCTGAGTCAACCATGGAAGCTGTGAGGCACGAGATAAGGTACAAGTCAGGATTGGAGATTCAAGCAAAACACAAGAAAACGAAGAAAGGGGCGGGCAATCCATGAGCAAAAATTGGGGCGATGTGACATGGTCCTTGTGGACATTTTGTTTTGTACCCTAGATGATGGGAATTTTTTTAAAAATTGGGAGAATGACGCTTGAGGGGCTTCAGAAGTGGAAGGAAAATTCATTGAGTGGATAAATGCAGTTGCCATGTTATGGGTACTTAATCTGCCATGTTATGTGTAGTTAATCTGCCATGTTATGTGTAGTTAGTCTGCCATGCTATTTTATACTAAAAATATGCCATGCTATTTTATACTAAATATGCCATGCTAGTTGTACTGGATCTGCCATTTTAGTTGTACTGGATCTGCCATGTTAGTTGTACTGTATCTGCCATGTTAATTATGCTGGATCTGCCATGTTGTTTGTACTGTATCTGCCATGTTAGCTGTACTGAGAATATGCCATGGTATTTGAAATGACTCTGCATGGCATATATTTCCATGACAATACGACGCGGTTTAGAGACACATAGTGTGTTGTGGGCAATGTATGGGAAACAAGTTGGAAAAAGCGTAACGTGCATAAACCGCAGCAAATGTTGTGGCTGCATGATCAACCTACCCATGCTAGCCGGTGCAGTTAGCGATGAAAAAGAAGAAGCAAAACAGCCAAAATGAAAAACGACGACGACTTTCACTACCCATGTCTGTTGAACTACATTTGCCATCTTTTTTAAAACATCATAGACGCATTCGAAAATAGCAAACCGGTGCTATAAACGATGAAACCATTGTAATAATGATAAACATAAAAACATATGTGCAGTAACGCCTAAAATAGGTTCACTTCCACACATATATTACAGAAACTATTCAAATGTCGCTCACACACCACCACTACATAGTAGGCTACGCGGGGTTGCTATCGTAACATAGCACACAAACATAGTTTTCGATGATAACAAAGAGATAGTACCTTACATTCCTCAGCAACAGAATGTAAGGTATGCGTCCGGTGTGTAACACCACGTGATCACTTGTACTTCTTGTTGATTTTCTTGACAGCTTCCTCCACGAACTTGCGTGCTCCGGACCGCTTGTTGAAATCTTCATTTGTCAACCAGTTCCATGTGTGGAATTTCCGGAGCTCAACAACCGTTGCATCTGTGATAGCGGGGACAATTCTGCCTTCCCACTTTGCAAAGTATCCCAACGCGTGAAAGCCACAGTCTGTCCTGCACGAGAAAAAGATTCAGGTGAACACGCAAAAAAGGACAGACATAGCAAAGATAGACTTCAATTCAGATGTGACAACAAAAAGAGGGTTTGCATTGATGTAAACGGCACATGAAGGAGGGGGTTAAGAAATTACGTGTTCCCTTGCTTCACAGTCGCCACATACTCAGTCGGGAAATGCCTGATATGGACCTTTGAATGTTCGTAATGACGGTTCCATGTCTCTTTGAGGTTGTTGATGAAGAATTCGGCATGCGTAGTAAGGTCTGAATCAGCTTCCGAACGAATTGAATCGAGCACATCAAAATGTTGGTTCTTTAGGTCAAGACAGATTGCATAGTGGTGACCACACTTGTCGTGTGTGTCATGTGGTGCAAGATCCTGGAACATGGGGAACATGACCTACATTTAAAAGTGAATAAATGAGAAGCAGACTTCACATAAAGAACAGCAGAGGGACAAAAAAATTAGAATCACATAGAATGTTTGGTTATGGGTGGGGGTAGTTGAAAGAAAGTTGCCGTCCATGTATGAACAAAATGTGCCGTGTATTTTACTATCAAGTTGCCACATAGTTGGCACGGGATGCAAAAATCAAGATGTCAATGTGCACGGCAGCTGTTGCCACATGAAAACATCTGCCACATAATCACAAGTGCAGAAGATGGCAAAAAACCACACCATGTGAAAAAACAGTGCAGACAGGGAAGGAGTACTCACATATTTCTTTAGTGTGAGCTTGAATTCACCGTGTTGAGCAAAATTCTTCCTCGGGATTTTATGGTGGAAGTCACCATCCCATATTTTGTAGGTCACACTGTAATGCATGATTATCTTGTCGGCGCACACATCGATGTGATTGTTGATGTAGTCGATCCCGCATGCAACTACATTCGTCGACATTTTACCGTTTGGCCTCACGGACTCGGCAAGATCACCCAGGTCGACGTACATCGCTCCGCATTGAATGACTTTGGTTCTGTCCAAACATGAGCTGTATGAAAACGATATAACATGGAAGAATCATGCCTACTAAGTAAAAAATATATGAAAGAACTAAAACGTAAGCGGATCGTGTATAGAAAGTACGAAGAAGATGAATGGTAAAAAAGGAGCAAAGAAAAATGAGATATTATGGGGTGTGGTCATTTACGCTTTCAGCTCCTTCATGTGCTTGCTGCTGGCCCTCGCATTTCCAAACCGCTTGATGATATCGTACAGCTGGGTCTGTTCCTTAGTGGCCCTGAATTCGGGCTCGTAATCTTCTGTGGGAGGTGGGTGAACTACCCTCTGCTGCCTCACAGAACCAGGGGTGGCGCTCCTGATGGTATCCTCAGATGCCGTATCTGCAGGCACGTTGGAACTTGATTGCCCTTGCCCTCGTGAGGTCCTCCTCTGCAATGCTGCCTCCTCGATCTTGCGGTAAGCTTCATCAAGTGACGGTGAAATCTCCTCAGGGGTGCCTACAATGATTTAAAAAATAAAAAGTGTGTTAGGATACCTAGAAAATCAGAAAACAGATGGATTGTGAGGAGATAGGGTGCATGATGTGAGATGTAGGTAGAAAAAGTGGGGCAGTTGCCATGTGTGGTCCAACTACAGTGGCCATGTCATGGCAACTACAGTTGCCATGTAGTTGCGCTGTAGTTACCATCTAGATGGATTGTAGTTGCCATGTCACAGCAACTACAGTTGCCATGTTGTGTCAACTCCACTTGCCATGTGATTGCCGTATGAAAAAATGCAGCATGGTAACAAAAAATGCAGGTGACATGGTGTGGCAATCCAGTTGCCATGTGTAATGCACTGTATTTGCCATGTGACAGCAAATACAGTTGCCATGTTGAATCAACTTCAGTTGCCACGTGGTTGCCCAAATGTCAAATGCAGCATGGCAGCAAAAAAAATGTAGGTGACATGGTGCATCAAATCCAGTTGCCATGTCATCACATGTCAGTTGCCATCACAAGTGAGAACACCCGAAAAATATGATTGGGACAAAAGTCAAACTACAAAGATGTATACAAAAAAATCATAAGGACATGACAAGTGTACCTTGCACAATCGGATCCGCGAACTTGACAGCCTTCCTGCCCTCGACCATTGGCTGCGCCATCATTGCGGGCATGCCTCCTGGGAAAGCAAAGGCAACTGGCAAAGGATCTTGCACCACCGGTTGATCTTGACTGATGCCAAGGCTGAAGCTCGGTGTGGTAAATGCCATTGGGTGCCTCTCATTCCTACTGGCCGGACCACGAACGACTTGCGGGGCAGAATCCAAGGGTGAAAGATCGACAAACATATCTGAATCGGCCGCTACAGAATGATCGGGCTTATTTGCAGGGCAGGGCGTGTTGTCAGCGGTATCAGCCGCAACTTTCATGACAATCTTCTTGTTTGGGCTGTAGGGGACACCGACATTGACTGGGAGCCTGGAAGTGCGCAGATTTATGCTGGGGATTTCCACTGCGGGTAAAGGCGCGGTCTGCTCCGGGCGTTCACCTGCGTCACTCATGCCCGGCTTGACACCTGCATCAGTTGTGCTCCGGTCTTGCGTTTTCTCCATCACATTGCTTTTGGCAGGTGGCAGGAACAGTGTGGACGCAGGAACATAACCAGACTCGTCTCTCCTGCTCCTAGCTACAGCCGATGCGTTGGGTATGTCTGTTGGTTGCTTGCGGGGGCTACGACGCCTAGGTGGAAGACCAGCACGCGGAACGGTCGCCTTAGCAGTATCTGCACCGACAGGAGCTGGAGCTGTTGTGCCAGGACTATCACCTGTAGATGGCATATCCTTGTGAACTGCCGCCTCAACCGCTTCTGTCGTGGACACAGGTGTGCCACCACACACGCGCTTGGAATCAGTGTCAGATGAGCGGGAATCTTCCTTGCTTAGGTTCGTCTCGGGAGCGTCCACTTCAACGCTTGCTGATGGGGTGGCATGGCTCACAGGAGCATCCTTCATTGCCAGAAGAGTTGGCAATATTTCAGCTGCCCTGGCAGATACCGACTCGTCACTCCCCGATGTACGGATGCCTGTTGTTCTAGCCTGGACATCTGCATCCGGCGGAGATGGTCGGCCACTTGCATCAGAGTTGGTGGGAGCGGTCAACGGTGCAGCAGCAGTATTGTCGACTGGTGCCTCATGTACATCTGAGTTGCCCCCTGTTGACAACTTTGAATGTAGGCATTCGAGCGGGTCCTTACTGATATGCTTGGCCCTGCGCATAGTAGTCTTCTTCACCCTACAAAGAAAAAAAAGCACATGAAAAAGGTATGAAAAAATGAACAAAAATATGTTTGCAATGGTAGAAATCTTAAAAGACTGAAAAACAAGTGGAAAAGCTGGTAGTTGCCATGTAAGGGGAACATGAGTTGCCATGTGTCATAGTTAGCAGTTGCCATGTTAGCCAACTTGAAGAATGATAGAATGTCTGATCTGTCAGGAATGCAATTTCAAACCTAGGTGTGGGATGAGCTCACAAAGCCAACGGTAAAGATGGCAGTTGCCATTAGGTATAGTAAGAGTTTCCATTTGTCCTAGATGCCAGTTGCCATGTAAAGACCAATAGGAGTTGCCATACACTTAAAAATGAAGGAAGAAATCATTTGGAAAAACAGCAGTTGCCGTGTGGGGGACGATAGCAGAAGAACATGTGACAAGCTGAACAGTTGCATTGGAAATTCAAGAAAAAATACCACTATTTCAATGAAAGCACATGGAGAAACCTACTTCTTGACTGGCTTCCTCAGGTTTGGCAACACGACAGGATCCCCGGTGTTGGTCGTCGTCGTACGAGGAGAAGACCTGGTGGAAGGGGTGTCACCGGCAATGGGGGCACCTTTGTTCAAGCGAGCAGAAACACGGGTTGGCGTTGGCGCCTGTTTCTTTGTAACTGCTCGTCCACCAGTGGTCGGCTCACTGCACGTAACAGATGGAGGGAAAAAAGGTGGCAATTGTCAGACAACAAACTCATTGCCGTGCTTGACAAAAAACAAGTGCAAGAAATGGATGAGACTGTTCCAAGAAAATAGACACAGCAAAAAACTAAAATTAAAAGTCGAACCTCCTCCTGGCAGCTACGGGATCGGTCCTAGACCTCTTGCCAGGAGAACCCTGCCCAACATCCTCTGGAGCCCTCCCCCTCCTTGATGGCAACACCCCCTCGCCTCTCGCAGCCGTATGTTCTTTGACTTTCTCCGGTGGGGGGACATCTGTTGCATCCTTGCCCTTGTTACCACCTGTGCGAACTTCAGCATGTTCATCATCATCGGTGTCCTGTTGCACATTATCCATGTCATCGTCGTCATCCTTGCTGAGGCCAGCGTCTCCATCTAGATCATCTTGTGTGTCACCGGGCTCTTGGGAACTGTTGTAGTCATACCGGCCACGGCAACCGGTTGGCCGATGTGTACGTTCTGGGACAAATGAAGTGAACTGCCTCGCAACCGCGTCGCTGTCAGAGCCACTGAGGGACGTCCACCCCTCAACCAACCTCCCGAGCAAGCCGGTCATTCCAGATGCAAACTGCCCAATTAGATGCTCAACAGGTGCCCTCGCTTGTGCACGAAAACAAGAAGCATCAACAACCACCCGTATTGCAGTCACTTGCGCGACATCAACAAGTAATCCACGGCAAACCATAGATGTAGATATTTTGATTACCTCAGTAGGGAAAGACGGAGCTGAGTGCACGTCCATCCACTTTCCAAAGTTTTGAGGCCCCCCAAACACGCTGTAGTCTATAGCATGCTTGGCCATCAGCTAGAAAAAACAAAAGAAATAGTAAGGATGTAAGAGATAGTAGGTAAGTTTCAGCACAAATGAAAAGAGTTCCCATGTGGAGTGAAACATGGATACAATACGCAGACAGCCATGGATAACAAAAGGTAGTCATCCCTTATAAACCACGGACCGTTGCCTCATGTCAAATTTGTAAGCTTGCCGTGTGGAGAGAGAAACCAAAACTAACCTGCAGTTCTCCATATTTGGTATCAGTTACCCTGTCTGCGGGAAGCACAGCCTTGACAGCGTTGATAGTCCACGCAGAAACAACAAACTTGTGCGTAGGCGGCGGGCCTCCTACCCCAGTGAAATCCACGGTGGACAGATCAAGACAGTCGACATACATGAGCTGATTTAAAACAATTTTACAAAGAAAGAAATGTCAGTTGCCATCATGGGTACTTTGTAGTTGAAAAAAACAAGATAATCTATGTTCCCACGATAATCAAGTTGATGTGCATGAAAAGAATGGAATAAAAAGAAGAAGTTGCCTTCTATATGTGCTAGTTGCCATCATAGTGTGATGGCAATTGCCATATTGCTAAGATGGCAGTTGCCATCATAGTGTGATAACAATTGCCATACTAATATGATGGCAGTTGCCATATTGTCATTATGACAGTTGCCATATTGTCATTATGGCAGTTGCCATCTTGTTATGATCAGGTTGCCATGCATGAATAAAAGTGTGTTAAAAAACAGTGTTCACAGAAAGAACTGGTAAAAAAATACCATTAAATGCAGTCGACAACCCTTTTGGTACATCTTGCTTGAGAATGCATCGTGGAGGAAGTTGGCAATAAACTTACACCAGTTCACGTTCTTCACATTTTTCAGATCCGCCTGCACCACACAAAATTTCAGGGCAAAAGGTTTGCCGCATCAGAAATCAAACGAAAAAAACATTGAAAACACTGGCAGTCACTAGCTTTACACATGACATCGGAGCCAAAAGATTGAAAGAAAATAAAGTATTAAAGATGGATCATTCACCAGGATGGGGAAGCATTTGTTGCTTGGGCGAAGAGAAGTGGTCGGCGCGAAAACAGCGGAGATGAGGTACATGAGTAGCTTCATCTTGAAAACATCTCCATGCGTTGTCATGGCCTGCGGCGAATCTGCCAGTGCAGACGTGTTCGGCATGGATTACAATCCAGGAAACAAACAGGGGAACAGCGCTTCCTCGATCTCATTATTGACCTCGTACAGGACTTTGATATGTCCACGAGGCACACCCAAAGTGCAGAACACGGATTCCTTGTTCAACGGTAGTCTTCCACGTCCCGGAATCACGAATTTCCTGGAGGCGGGGTGGTAGATCTGTTGGAAATATGCCCTAGAGGCAATAATAAAAGTATTATTATATTTCAATGTTCATGATAATTGTCTTTTGTTCATGCTATAACTGTATTATCCGGAAATCGTAATACACGTGTGAACACGAAGACTACAAATGTCCCTAGTGAGCCTCTAGTTGACTAGCTCGTTGTGATCAATAGATAGTCATGGTTTCCTGACTATGGACATTGGATGTCGTTGATAACGGGATCACATCATTAGGAGAATGATGTGATGGACAAGACCCAATCCTAAGCATAGCATAAAAGATCATGTAGTTCGTTTGCTAGAGCTTTGCCAATGTCAAGTATCTATTCCTTCGACCATGAGATCGTGTAACTCCCGGTTACCGTAGGAGTGCCTTGGGTGTATCAAACGTCACAACGTAACTGGGTGACTATAAAGGTGCATTACAGGTATCTCCGAAAGTATCTGTTGGGTTGACATGGATCGAGACTGGGATTTGTCACTCCGTATGACGGAGAGGTATCTCTGGGCCCACTCGGTAATGCATCATCATAATGAGCTCAAGTTGACCAAGGTGTTGGCCACGGGATCATGCATTACGGTACGAGTAAAGTGACTTGCCGGTAACGAGACTGAACAAGGTATTGGGATACCGACGATCGAGTCTCGGGCAAGTAACGTACCGATTGACAAAGGGAATTGCATACAGGGTTTGATCGAATCCTCGACATCGTGGTTCAACCGATGAAATCATCGAGGAGCATGTGGGAGCCAACATGGGTATCCAGACCCCGCTGTTGGTTATTGCCCGAGAGTCGTCTCGGTCATGTCTGCGTGTCTCCCGAACCCGTAGGGTCTACACACTTAAGGTTCGGTGACGCTAGGGTTAGTAGGAAGTCAAGTATGTGACTACCGAATGTTGTTCGGAGTCCCGGATGAGATCCCGGACGTCACGAGGAGTTCCGGAAGGGTCCGGAGGTAAAGAATAATATATAGGAAGTGGTGTTTCGGCCATCGGGAAAGTTTCGGGGTCTCCCGGTAAAGTACCGGGACCACCGGAAGGGTCCCGGGGGTCCACCGGGTGGGGCCACCTATCCCGGAGGGCCCCATGGGCTGAAGTGGGAGGGGAACCAGCCCATAGTGGGCTGGTGCGCCCCCCTAGGCCCACCCCCTGCGCCTAGGGTTGAAACCCTAGGGGTGGGGGGGCGCCCCACCTGGCTTGGGGGGCACTCCACCCCCCTTGGCCGCCGCCCCCCCCCCCCCTGGAGATTGGATCTCCAGGGGCCGGCCACCCCCCTAGGGGGCCTATATAAAGGGGGGGAGGGAGGGGGGCTGCTGTACCCATCTCCAAGGCGCAGCCCCTCCCCTCCCCAACACTTCTCCTCTTCCGTAGGTGCTCGGCGAAGCCCTGTCGGAGTACTGCTTCTCCACCATCACCACGCCGTCGTGCTGCCGGTGGAGTTGTCTTCCTCAACCTCTCCTTCCTCCTTGCTGGATCAAGACGGAGGAGACGTCGCTCGTCCCGTACGTGTGTTGAACGCGGAGGTGCTGTCCGTTCAGCACTTGGACATCGGTGATCTGAATCACGTTCGAGTACGACTCCATCATCACCTTGCAAGCTTCCGCACGCGATCTACAAGTGGTATGTAGATGCAAACTCTCTCCCGTTACTCGTTGCTTAGATGAACTCATAGATGGATCTTGGTGAAGCCGTAGGAAAAATTTTAATTTTCTGCAACGTTCCCCAACAGTGGCATCATGAGCTAGGTCTATGCGTAGTTCTCTAATGCACGAGTAGAACACAATTTGTTGTGGGCGTTGATCTTGTCATCTTACTTGCCTCTACTAGTCTTTTCTTGCTCAACGGTATTGTGGGATGAAGCGGCCCGGACCAACCTTACACGTACGCTTACGTGAGACCGGTTCCACCGACTGACATGCACTAGTTGCATAAGGTGGCTGGCGGGTGTCTGTCTCTCCCACTTTAGTTGGAGCGGATTCGATGAACAAGGCCCTTATGAAGGGTAAATAGAAGTTGACAAAATCACGTTGTGGTGATTCGTAGGTAAGAAAACGTTCTTGCTAGAACCCAATCGCAGCCACGTAAAAGATGCAACAACAAGTAGAGGACGTCTAACTTGTTTTTGCAACGATTGATTATGTGATGTGATATGGCCAGAAGTTGTGATGAATGATGAATTGTGATGTATGAGATCATGTTCTTGTAATAGGATTCACGACTTGCATGTCGATGAGTATGACAACCGGCAGGAGCCATAGGAGTTGTCTTTATTTTTGTATGACCTGCGTGTCATTGAAGAACGCCATGTAAACTACTTTACTTCATTGCTAAACGCGTTAGTCATAGAAGTAGAAGTAGTCGTTGGCGTGACAACTTCATGAAGACACGATGATGGAGATCATGATGATGGAGATCATGGTGTCAAGCCGGTGACAAGATGATCATGGAGCCCGAAGATGGAGATCAATGGAGCTTCATGATATTGGCCATATCATGTCACAACTATATAATTGCATGTGATGTTTATTATGTTTATGCATCTTGTTTACTTAGGACGACGGTAGTAAATAAGATGATCCCTTACAAAATTTCAAGAAGTGTTCTCCCCTAACTGTGCACCGTTGCTACAGTTCGTCGCTTCTAAGCACCACGTGATGATCGGGTGTGATGGATTCTTACGTTCACATACAACGGGTGTAAGACAGTTTTACACAGCGAAAACACTTAGGGTTAACTTGACGAGCCTAGCATGTGCAGACATGGCCTCGGAACACGGAGACCGAAAGGTCGAACACGAGTCGTATGGAAGATACGATCAACATGAAGATGTTCACCGACGATGACTAGTCCGTCTCACGTGATGATCGGACACGGGCTAGTCGACTCGGATCATGTAACACTTAGATGACTAGAGGGATGTCTAATCTAAGTGGGAGTTCATAATTTGATTAGAACTTTATTATCATGAACTTAGTCTAAAACCTTTGCAAATATGTCTTGTAGATCAATGGCCAACGCTAATGTCAACATGAACTTCAACGCGTTCCTAGAGAAAACCAAGCTGAAAGATGTTGGCAGCAACTATACGGACTGGGTCCGGAACCTGAGGATCATCCTCATAGCTGCCAGAAAGCAATATGTCCTAGAAGGACCGCTAGGTGACGCTCCCGTCCCAGAGAACCAAGACGTTATGAACGCTTGGCAAGCTCGTGCTGATGATTACTCCCTCGTTCAGTGCGGCATGCTTTACAGCTTAGAACCGGGGCTCCAAAAGCGTTTTGAGCATCACGGAGCATATGAGATGTTCGAAGAGCTGAAACTAGTTTTCCAAGCTCATGCCCGGGTCGAGAGATATGATGTCTCCGACAAGTTCTACAGTTGTAAGATGGAGGAGAACAGTTCTGTCGGTGAGCACATCCTGAAGATGTCTGGGTTGCACAACCGTATGACCCAGCTGAACATTAACCTCCCAGATGAGGCGGTCATTGACAGAATCCTCCAGTCGCTCCCACCAAGCTACAAGAGCTTTGTGATGAACTACAACATGCAGGGGATGGTAAAGACCATTCCTGAAGTGTTCTCGATGCTGAAGTCAGCAGAGGCTGAAATCAAGAAAGAACATCAAGTGTTGATGGTCAATAAGACCACTAAGTTCAAGAAGGGCAAGGGTAAGAAGAACTTCAAGAAGGACGGCAAAGATGTTGCCGCGCCCGGTAAGCCTGTTGCCGGGAAGAAGTCAAAGAATGGACCCAAGCCTGAGACTGAGTGCTTTTATTGCAAGGGGAAGGGTCACTGGAAGCGGAACTGCCCCAAATACTTAGCGGATAAGAAGGCCGGCAACACCAAAGGTATATTTGATATACATGTAATTGATGTGTACCTTACCAGTACTCGTAGTAACTCCTGGGTATTTGATACCGGTGCCGTTGCTCATATTTGTAACTCACAGCAGGAGCTGCGGAATAAACGGAGACTGGCGAAGGACGAGGTGATGATGCGCGTCGGGAATGGTTCCAGGGTCGATGTGATCACCGTCGGCACGCTGCCTCTACATTTACCTACGGGATTAGTTTTAAACCTTAATAATTGTTATTTAGTGCCATGTTTGAGCATGAACATTGTATCTGGATCTCGTTTAATTCGAGATGGCTACTCATTTAAGTCTGAGAATAATGGTTGTTCGATTTATATGAGAGATATGTTTTATGGTCATGCTCCGATGGTCAATGGTTTATTCTTAATGAATCTCGAGCGTAATATTACACATGTTCATAGTGTGGATGCCAAAAGATGTAAAGTTGATAACGATAGTCCCACATACTTGTGGCACTGCCGCCTTGGTCACATTGGTGTCAAGCGCATGAAGAAGCTCCATGCTGATGGACTTTTAGAGTCTCTTGATTATGAATCGTTTGACACATGCGAACCTTGCCTCTTAGGCAAAATGACCAAGACTCCGTTCTCCGGAACAATGGAGCGAGCAACCAACTTGTTGGAAATCATACATACCGATGTGTGCGGTCCAATGAGCGTTGAGGCTCGCGGAGGATATCGTTATGTTCTCACTCTCACTGATGACTTGAGTAGATATGGGTATGTCTACTTAATGAAACACAAGTCTGAGACCTTTGAAAAGTTCAAGGAATTTCAGAGTGAGGTAGAGAATCAACGTGACCGAAAGATAAAGTTCCTACGATCAGATCGTGGGGGAGAATACTTAAGTCACGAATTTGGTACACACTTGAGAAAATGTGGAATCGTTTCACAACTCACGCCGCCTGGAACACCTTAGCGAAACGGTGTGTCCGAACGTCGTAATCGCACTCTATTGGATATGGTGCGGTCTATGATGTCTCTTACCGATTTACCGCTATCATTTTGGGGATACGCTCTAGAGACAGCTACATTCACTTTAAATAGGGCACCGTCTAAATCCGTTGAGACGACACCGTATGAATTATGGTTTGGAAAGAAACCTAAGCTGTCGTTTCTAAAAGTTTGGGGATGCGATGCTTATGTCAAGAAACTTCAACCTGAAAAGCTCGAACCCAAGTCGGAAAAATGCGTATTCATAGGATACCCTAAGGAAACTGTCGGGTATACCTTCTACTTAAGATCCGAAGGCAAGGTCTTTGTTGCCAAGAACGGATGCTTTCTGGAGAAAGAGTTTCTCTCGAAAGAAGTAAGTGGGAGGAAAGTAGAACTCGATGAAGTACTACCTCTCGAACGGGAAAGTGGTGCAGCGCAGGAAACCGTTCCTGTGATGCCCACACCAACTGAAGAGGAAAACAATGATGATGATCAAGGTACTTCGGATCAAGTTACTACTGAACTTCGAAGGTCCACGAGGACACGTTCCGCACCAGAGTGGTACGGCAACCCTGTCATGGAAATCATGTTGCTAGACAACAATGAACCTTCGAACTATGAAGAAGCAATGGCGGGCCCGGATTCCAACAAATGGCTTGGAGCCATGAAATTCGAGATAGAATCCATGTATGAAAACAAAGTATGGACTTTGACAGACTTGCCCGATGATCGGCGAGCGATAGAAAACAAATGGATTTTTAAGAAGAAGACGGACGCGGATGGAAATGTTACCATCTATAAAGCTCGACTTGTCGCTAAGGGTTATCGACAAGTTCAAGGGATTGACTACGACGAGACATTCTCTCCCTTAGCGAAGCTTAAGTCCGTCCGAATCATGTTAGCAATTGCCGCATACTATGATTATGAGATATGGCAGATGGACGTCAAAACGGCATTCCTTAACGGACATCTTAAGGAAGAGCTGTATATGATGCAGCCGGAAGGTTTTGTCGATCCTCAGAACGCTAACAAAGTATGCAAGCTCCAGCGATCCATTTATGGACTGGTGCAAGCATCTCGGAGTTGGAACATTCGCTTTGATGAGATGATCAAAGTGTTTGGGTTTATGCAGACTTATGGAGAAGCCTGCGTTTACAAGAAAGTGAGTGGGAGCTCTGTAGCATTTCTCCTATTATATGTAGATGACATACTCTTGATGGGAAATGATACAAAACTTCTGGACAGCATTAAGGCCTACTTGAACAAGTGTTTTTCAATGAAGGACCTTGGAGAAGCTGCTTATATATTAGGCATCAAGATCTATAGAGATAGATCGAGACGCCTCATAGGTCTTTCACAAAGCACATACCTTGATAAGATTTTGAAGAGGTTCAAAATGGATCAGTCCAAGAAGGGGTTCTTGCCTATGTTACAAGGTGTGAGATTGAGCTCGGCTCAGTCACCGACCACGGCAAAAGATAAAGAAGAGATGAGTGTCATCCCCTATGCTTCAGCCACAGGATCTATTATGTATGCCATGCTGTGTACCAGACCCGATGTAAACCTTGCCGTAAGTTTGGTTGCAAGATACCAAAGTAATCCCGGCAAGGAACACTGGACAGCGGTCAAGAATATCCTGAAGTACCTGAAAAGGACAAAGGACATGTTTCTCGTTTATGGAGGAGACGAAGAGCTCGTCGTAAAGGGTTACGTCGACGCTAGCTTCGACTCAGATCTGGATGACTCTAAGTCACAAACCGGATACGTGTATATGTTGAATGGTGGAGCAGTAAGCTGGTGCAGCTGCAAGCAGAGCGTCGTGGCGGGATCTACGTGTGAAGCGGAGTACATGGCAGCCTCGGAGGCAGCGCATGAAGCGATTTGGGTGAAGGAGTTCATCACCGACCTAGGAGTCATACCCAATGCGTCGGGGCCGATCAAACTCTTCTGTGACAACACTGGAGCTATTGCCCTTGCCAAGGAGCCCAGGTTTCACAAGAAGACCAGGCACATCAAGCGTCGTTTCAACTCCATCCGTGAAAATGTTCAAGATGGAGACATAGAGATTTGCAAAGTACACACGGATCTGAATGTCGCAGATCTGTTGACTAAACCTCTCTCGCGTGCAAAACATGATCAACACCAGAACTCTATGGGTGTTCGATTCATCACAATGTAACTAGATTGGTGACTCTAGTGCAAGTGGGAGACTGTTGGAAATATGCCCTAGAGGCAATAATAAAAGTATTATTATATTTCAATGTTCATGATAATTGTCTTTTGTTCATGCTATAACTGTATTATCCGGAAATCGTAATACACGTGTGAACACGAAGACTACAAATGTCCCTAGTGAGCCTCTAGTCGACTAGCTCGTTGTGATCAATAGATAGTCATGGTTTCCTGACTATGGACATTGGATGTCGTTGATAACGGGATCACATCATTAGGAGAATGATGTGATGGACAAGACCCAATCCTAAGCATAGCATAAAAGATCGTGTAGTTCGTTTGCTAGAGCTTTGCCAATGTCAAGTATCTATTCCTTCGACCATGAGATCGTGTAACTCCCGGTTACCGTAGGAGTGCCTTGGGTGTATCAAACGTCACAACGTAACTGGGTGACTATAAAGGTGCATTACAGGTATCTCCGAAAGTATCTGTTGGGTTGACATGGATCGAGACTGGGATTTGTCACTCCGTATGACGGAGAGGTATCTCTGGGCCCACTCGGTAATGCATCATCATAATGAGCTCAAGTTGACCAAGGTGTTGGCCACGTGATCATGCATTACGGTACGAGTAAAGTGACTTGCCGGTAACGAGACTGAACAAGGTATTGGGATACCGACGATCGAGTCTCGGGCAAGTAACGTACCGATTGACAAAGGGAATTGCATACAGGGTTTGATCGAATCCTCGACATCGTGGTTCAACCGATGAAATCATCGAGGAGCATGTGGGAGGCAACATGGGTATCCAGACCCCGCTGTTGGTTATTGCCCGAGAGTCGTCTCGGTCATGTCTGCGTGTCTCCCGAACCCGTAGGGTCTACACACTTAAGGTTCGGTGACGCTAGGGTTAGTAGGAAGTCAAGTATGTGACTACCGAATGTTGTTCGGAGTCCCGGATGAGATCCCGGACGTCACGAGGAGTTCCGGAAGGGTCCGGAGGTAAAGAATAATATGTAGGAAGTGGTGTTTCGGCCATCGGGAAAGTTTCGGGGTCTCCCGGTAAAGTACCGGGACCACCGGAAGGGTCCCGGGGGTCCACCGGGTGGGGCCACCTATCCCGGAGGGCCCCATGGGCTGAAGTGGGAGGGGAACCAGCCCATAGTGGGATGGTGCGCCCCCCTAGGCCCACCCCCTGCGCCTAGGGTTGAAACCCTAGGGGTGGGGGGGCGCCCCACCTGGCTTGGGGGGCACTCCACCCCCCTTGGCCGCCGCCCCCCCCTGGAGATTGGATCTCCAGGGGCCGGCCACCCCCCTAGGGGGCCTATATAAAGGGGGGGAGGGAGGGGGGCTGCTGTACCCATCTCCAAGGCGCAGCCCCTCCCCTCCCCAACACTTCTCCTCTTCCGTAGGTGCTCGGCGAAGCCCTGTCGGAGTACTGCTTCTCCACCATCACCACGCCGTCGTGCTGCCGGTGGAGTTGTCTTCCTCAACCTCTCCTTCCTCCTTGCTGGATCAAGACGGAGGAGACGTCGCTCGTCCCGTACGTGTGTTGAACGCGGAGGTGCTGTCCGTTCAGCACTTGGACATCGGTGATCTGAATCACGTTCGAGTACGACTCCATCATCACCTTGCAAGCTTCCGCACGCGATCTACAAGTGGTATGTAGATGCAAACTCTCTCCCGTTACTCGTTGCTTAGATGAACTCATAGATGGATCTTGGTGAAGCCGTAGGAAAAATTTTAATTTTCTGCAACGTTCCCCAACAAGATCTCACCAAGCCAGTCGCATACAGGGTTGACAAGGTTCGTGCACCGGACATCCATCAGAGCCTGCATACCCATCTCAGCAGCAGCTCCCTTCTGATCGTCGGTGAATTTGTTAGTCAACGCAGTCAGACGTTCTTGGGAGGCTCTATTGCGAATACATTTGTTCTTCTGCAAAAAACAGACAAGAAGTGATCAGTTGTTGCCATGTTTTGCAATGTCATGAAATTTTAGTTCATGACAGACAACTGCAAAGATTGAGGTGCCAACCAGTAACATAAATCAGGAGGAGGGGGCGGGTGTGTGGACAGTTACCTCATCACCCTCTTTTCTCCGTCCAGTTGCCCGATTACGCTGTGGTGGATCCATGAAATCATCATCATCATTTTGATGATCGCCACGAGCCATTCTGCTGAGATAGGAACAAACCAAATTGTCATGGTGGAAATGTAAATGCAAGAGGTAAGCAGTTGCCACCTAACAGAAAATGTCAACTAGTGAATGCAAAAATATAACATGAACACACACGAACCCCTCCTATGATTGTCGAGAACATAAATGTGGCAAGTAAGCACGTTGGTTGCACTATCAAGTAAAAAAAGTGTACAGATGGTAAATGCACTTGAAAACAAAAATGTTGAAGTTGCCATGTTAGCCCAAGATAGTACGATAGAAAGTCACAAAATCCTCCACATCATAGAAACTAAGTTGTGGCAGCTCACACACTGTCCTAAAAATACACCAATCAAATGCCACCTGTTCAGCGGCGCAAATGTGCTAGGGTGAAATTGTCGTGCTGAAATGCAACACATACTACAAAAAAGCAATGAAACCACATCTAATCAATAACCTGAAAATTGCCACACTGTGTTCAGATATCACAAAGTCATTGTGGCAAACAAAAAAATTGCGTCCGCAGTACAATGAATTTGCCACATTGTACTGACTGTAACATGGCAACAGACATGATGTGGTCAGCCAAAAACTTGCCACATGCAAAACATATGTATGGCATCTGACACAATTGGTACGCAAATTTGGTTGCCATATTATGCAGCCAATTTGCCACACTGTCTTATCTGCAGTTTGGCAACAGACAGTGTGTTCACATTCTATTTGCCACATGAATATACTATCCAAGTGGCAACAGGCACACTTGATGTGCACATTAGTTGTCGTCCAGTGCAGTTGGCTGCTGAAACTGCATTGACTACCGATTGTGGCAACTATCACAATGTGGTAACTATCACAAATCATTCAGAAAAAATTAGATGCCACAATGAAAAAGCATGTTTGTGGTTACTATCACAGTAATTCAGCAAATTTAGTTACCACATGGAAGAGCGTGTGTGTGGCAACTATCACAGTCATTCAATAAAATTAGTTGCCCATGCGAAAGCTTATATGTGGCAACTATCACAGTCATTTCAGTAATTTGTTGCCGCAAGGGAAAACACGTTTGTGGCAACTATCACATTTGTTTAGGGAGTTAGTTGCCACACAATCATGATAGTTAATAAAACTACCAAGTTCGCCTCATACTACAGTTTCAAAACCAAACTAACTAGATCTAGGGTTCAATGGCTACTACCGCGACTTCAAATTCACCCTCAGAGTTCTCCCACGAACTGATTGCAAACACAAATTCGAACTAATGCGCATCAAACAAACCGGGAGACACCTGCCCAATCCATACGCAAGACTAGTGCGTGCCTCCGAACAGGCATAACCACACCGACGATGCCGCCGCGGCGGCGGCGACAAAACTGCCCAGTGCCACCAAAAACGGCTAGCAGACAACTTCGGCGCCGGCGGGAACGCCGACGCACCGCCGAATCGCCTAAATCTCTATGAATCGATCTAGGAATCGAACAGGGAGGGAAGGGGGAAATGCAGGAAGGGATTGCGAGAGTTGTAGCGAGCATTACCTTCAACCCGCATGCGCTCCGGCGAAGCCGCTCCGTTCCGGCGAGCACCACCGACGGCCGCGAACATCGTCGATTGTTCCGCCTCCGCCGTAGCCTTCTCCCCTCGCCTTCTCCTCCAGTGGTTTGAAGTGCGAGTGGGTTGTGCCAGTAACTGCGGTGCGGGTGAGTAAATGGAACCGTGAGTGAAAGGGGGGAGCGGTGTGCGACGTGTTTGACGTCAACCGCGGTCGGAGCATGGCGTGCGGGCGCATGGCAGTTCCACCACACGCCTCCGAGTGGCAACCGCTAACCACGAGATGGCAACCAACGTGCGGGCTAACTGACTCGCACACTGCACATGCGCCTCGTCCTACGTGGCGCAGAAAACCGGCCGGTTTGTTCCAAGATTCGTGCACACAGTTGCCAACGGAGATGCTTGCGTGTGGTCGGGATGGTGAACGTGAAGGAAATATGCCCTAGAGGCAATAATAAAGTTATTATTTATTTCCTTATTTCATGATAAATGTTTATTATTCATGCTAGAATTGTATTAACCGGAAACATAATACATGTGTGAATACATAGACAAACATAGTGTCACTAGTATGCCTCTACTTGACTAGCTCATTTATCAGAGATGGTTATGTTTCCTAGCCATGGACAAAAGAGTTGTCATTTGATTAACGGGATCACATCATTAGGAGAATGATGTGATTGACTTGACCCATTCTGTTAGCCTAGCACTTGATCGTTTAGTATACTGCTATTGCTTTCTTCATGACTTATACAAAGTTCCTACAACTATGAGATTGTGCAACTCCCGTTTACCGAAAGAACACTTTGTGTGCTACCAAACGTCACAGCGTAACTGGGTGATTATAAAGGTGCTCTACAGGTGTTTCCGAAGGTACATGTTGGGTTGGCATAATTCGAGATTAGGATTTGTCACTCCGATTGTCGGAGAGGTATCTCTGGGCCCTCTCGGTAATACTCATCACATAAGCCTTGCAAGCATGTAACTAATGATTTAGTTATGAGATGACGTATTACGGAACGAGTAAAGAGACTTGCCGGTAACGAGATTGAACTAGGTATTGGATACCGACGATCAAATCTCGGGCAAGTAACATACCGATGACAAAGGGAACAAAGTATGTTGTTATGCGGTTTGACCGATAAAGATCTTCGTAGAATATGTAGGAACCAATATGGGCATCCAGGTCCCGCTATTGGTCATTCACCGAGAATGGTTTTAGGTCATGTCTACATAGTTCTCGAACCCGTAGGGTCCGCAGGCTTAACGTTTCGATGATAGTTTTATTATGAGTTTATAAGTTTTGATGTACCAAAGTTTGTTCGGAGTCCCAGATGTGATCACGGACATGACGAGGAGTCTCGAAATGGTCGAGACATAAAGATTGATATATTGGACGACTATATTCGGACACCGGAAAGGTTCCGGGAGTTTTTGGAGAAAACCGGAGTATCGGAGGGTTACCGGAACCCCCCGGGAAGTAATGGGCCTTAATGGGCCCTATTGGAGAAAGAGAGGGGCCGGCCAGGGCAAGTGGCGCGCCCCCTCCCCTTGAGTCCAAATAGGACAAGGAAAGGGGGGGCGGCGCCCCCCCTTGCCTTCCCCCTCTCCTACTCCTTCCTTCCCCCTCCTTCTTGGATTAGGAAAAGGAGGGGGAAACCTACTTGGAGTAGGTTTCCCCCTCCTAGGGCGCGCCTCCCCTTAGGCCGGCCCCCTCCTCCCTCCCTCCTTTATATACGGGGGCGGGGGGCACCCCATAGACACACAAGTTGATCTACGGATCGTTCCTTAGCCGTGTGCGGTGCCCCCTTCCACCATATTCCACCTCGGTCATATCGTCGCGGAGTTTAGGTGAAGCCCTGCGCCTGTAGAACATCATCATCGTCACCACGCCGTCGTGCTGACGAAACTCATCTCCGGAGCTCGGCTGGATCGGAGGCCGGAGATCGTCATCGAGCTGAACGTGTGCTAAACTCGGAGGCTCCGTACGTTCGGTGCTTGGATCGGTCGGATCGTGAAGACGTACGACTACATCAACCGCGTTGTGATAACGCTTCCGCTTACGGTCTACGAGGGTACGTGGACGAACACTCTCCCCTCTCGTTGCTATGCCATCACCATGATCTTGCGTGTGCGTAGGAAATTTTTTGAAATTACTACGTTCCCCAATAGTGGCATCCAAGCCTAGGTTTTATGCGTTGATGTTATATGCACGAGTAGAACACAAGTGAGTTGTGGGCGATACAAGTCATACTGCTTACCAGCATGTCATACTTTGGTTCAGCGGTATTGTTGGATGAAGTGGCTCGGACCGACATTACGCGTACGCTTACGCGAGACTGGTTTTACCGCCGTGCTTTGCACACAGGTGACTAGCGGGTGTCAGTTTCTCAAACTTTAGTTGAATCGAGTGTGGCTACGCCCGGTCCTTACGAAGGTTAAAACAGCACTAACTTGACGAACTATCGTTGTGGTTTTTGATGCGTAGGTAAGAACGGTTCTTGCTAAGCCCGTAGCAGCCACGTAAAACTTGCAACAACAAAGTAGAGGACGTCTAATTTGTTTTTGCAGGGCATGTTGTGATGTGATATGGCGAAGACATGATGCTATATTTTATTGTATGAGATGATCATGTTTTGTAACCGAAGTTATCGGCAACTGGCAGGAGCCATATGGTTGTCGCTTTATTGTATGAAATGCAAATGCCCTGTAATTGCTTTACTTTATCACTAAGCGGTAGCGATAGTCGTAGAAGCAATAGATGGCGTAAACGACAACGATGCTACGATGGAGATCAAGGTGTCGCGCCGGTGACGATGGTGATCATGATGGTGCTTCGGAGATGGAGATCACAAGCACAAGATGATGATGGCCATATCATATCACTTATGTTGATTGCATGTGATGTTTATCCTTTATGCTTCTTATCTTGCTTTGATTGACGGTAGCATTTTAAGATGATCTCTCACTAAAAATTATCAAGAAGTGTTCTCCTTGAGTATGCACCATTGCCAAAGTTCGTCGTGCCCAGACACCACGTGATGATCGGGTGTGATAAGCTCTACGTCCATCTACAACTGGTGCAAGCCAGTTTTGCACACGCGGAATACTCAGGTTAAACTTGACGAGCCTAGCATATGCAGATATGGCCTCGGAACACGGAGACCGAAAGGTCGAGCGTGAATCATATAGTAGATATGATCAACATGCGATGTTCACCATTGAAAACTACTCCATCTCACGTGATGATCGGTTATGGTTTAGTTGATTTGGATCACGTGATCACTTAGATGACTAGAGAGATGTCTGTCTAAGTGGGAGTTCTTAAGTAATATGATTAACTAAACTTAAATTTATCATGAACTTAGTCCTGGTAGTATTTTGCAAATTATGTTGTAGATCAATAGCTTGCGTTGTTGCTTTCATATGTTTATTTTGATATGTTCCTAGAGAAAATTGTGTTGAAAGATGTTAGTAGCAATGATGCGGATTGGATCCGTGATCTGAGGTTTATCCTCATTGCTGCACAGAAGAATTATGTCCTTAATGCACCGCTAGGTGACAAACCTATTGCAGGAGCAGATGCAGACGTTATGAACGTTTGGCTAGCTCAAAAGGATGACTACTTTATAGTTTAGTGCACCATGCTTAAACGGCTTAGAATCGGGACTTCAAAGACGTTTTGAACGTCATGGACCATATGAGATGTTCCAGGAGTTGAAGTTAATATTTCCAGCAAATACCCGAGTTGAGATATATGAAGTCTCCAATAAGTTCTAAAGCTAAAAGATGGAGGAGAATCGCTCAACTAGTGAGCATGTGCTCAGATTGTCTGGGTACTTCAATCGCTTGAATCAAGTGGGAGTTAATCTTCCAGATAAGATAGTGATTGACAGAATTCTCTAGTCACCATCACTAAGTTACTAGAACTTCGTGATGAACTGTAGTATGCAAGGGATGACGAAAACGATTCCCGAGTTCTTCGTGATGTTGAAATCGACGAAGGTAGAAATCAAGAAAAGACCATCAAGTGTTGATGATTGACAAAACCACTAGTTTCAAAAGAAGGGTAAAGGGAAAGAAAGGGGAACTTCAAGTAGATTGACAAGCAAGTTGTCACTCCCACGAAGAAGCCCAAAGCTGAACCAAAGCCTGAAACTGAGTGCTTACACTGCAAAGGAAATGGTCACTGGAAGCGGAAATGCCCTAAATATTTGGTGGATAAGAAGGATGGCAAAGTGAACAAGGGTATATTTGATATACAGGTGTTTGATGTGTGCTTTACTAGTGTTTATAGTAGCCCCTGAGTATTTGATACTTGTTCGGTTGCTAAGATTAGTAACTCGAAACAGGAGTTACAAAATAAACAAAGACTAGTTGAATGGGAAGTGACGATGAGTGTTGGAAGTAAGTTCCAAGATTGATATGATCATCATCGCACACTCCCTATACTTTCGGGATTAGTGTTAAACCTAAATAAATGTTATTTGGCGGTTGCGTTGAGCATGAATATGATTTGATCATGTTTATTGCAATACGGTTATTCATTTAAAGTCAGAGAGTAATTGTTGTTCTGTTTAAATGAATAAAACCTTCAAATGGTCATACACCCAATGAAAATAGTTTGTTGGATCTCGATCGTAGTGATACACATATTCATAATATTGATGCCAAAAGATGCAAAGTTAATAATGATAGTGCAACTTATTTGTGGCACTGCCGTTTGGGTCATATCGGTGTAAAGCGCATGAAGAAACTCCATAAAGATGCATTTTCGGAATCACTTGGTTATGAATCATTTGATGCTTGCGAACCGTGCCTTTTGGGCAAGATGACTAAACTCAGTTCTTCGGAACAATGGAACAAGCAACAAACTTGTTGGAAATAATACATACTGATGTATGCAGACCAATGAGTATTAAGGCTCGTGGCGAGTATCGTTATTTTCTGACCTTCACAGATGATTTAAGAAGATATAGGTATATCTACTTGATGAAACATAAGTCTGAAATAGTTGAAAGGTTCAAAGAATTTCAGAGTGAAGTGGAAATCATCATAACAAGAAAATAAAGTTTCTGCGATCTGATCGTGGAGATGAATATTTGAGTTACGAGTTTGGTCTTCAATTAAAACAATGTGGAATAGTTTCACAGCTCACGCCACCTGGAACACCACAACGTTATGGTGTGTCCGAACGTCGTAACCGCACTTTATTGGATATGGTGCGATCTATGATGTCTCTTACTGATTTACCACTATTGTTTTGGGGTTATGCATTAGAGACAGCTGCATTCACGTTAAAAGGGCACCATCTAAATCCGTTGAGACGACGGCATATGAACTGTGGTTTAGCAAGAAACCCAAGTTGTCGTTTCTTAAAGTTTGGGGCTGCGATGCTTATGTGAAAAAGTTTCAACCTGATAAGCTCAAACCCAAATCGGAGAAGTGCGTCTTCATAGAATACCCAAAGGAAATTGTTGGCTACACCTTCTATCACAGATCCGAAGGCAAGATATTCGTTGCTAAAAATGGATCCTTTCTAGAGAAGGAGTTTCTCTCGAAAGAAGTGAGTGGGAGGAAAGTAGAACTTGATAAGGTAATTGTACCTTCTCCCTTATTGGAAAGTAGTTCATCACAGAAATCTGTTCCTGTGACTACTACACCAATTAGTGAGGAAGCTAATGATGATGATCATGTAACTTCAGATCAAGTTACTACCGAACCTCGTAGGTCAACCAGAGTGAGATCCGCACCAGAGTGGTATGGTAATTCCATTCTGGAGGTCATGTTACTTGACCATGACGAACCTACGAACTATGAGGAAGCGATGATGAGCCCAGATTCCACGAAATGGCTTGAGGCCATGAAATCTGAGATATGATCCATGTATGAGAACAAAGTGTAGACTTTGATTGACTTGCCCGATGATCGGTGAGTCATTAAGAATAAATGGATTTTCAAGAGGAAGACGGACGTTGATAGTAGTGTTACTATCTACAAAGCTCGACTTGTCGCAAAAAGGTTTTTGACAAGTTCAAGGTGTTGACTACAATGAGATTTTCTCAACTGTAGCGATGCTTAAGTCTGTCCGAATCATGTTAGCAATTGCCACAGTTTATGAAATTTGGCAAATGGATGTCAACAACTGCATTCCTTAATGGATTTATTAAAGAAGAGTTGTATATGATGCAACCAGAAGGTTTTGTCAATCCTAAAGGTGCTAACAAAATGTGCAAGCTCCAGCGATCCATCTATGGACTGGTGCAAGCATCTCGGAGTTGGAATATACGCTTTGATAAGTTGATCAAAGCATATAGTTTTATATGGACTTACGATGAAGCCTGTATTTACAATAAAGTGAGTGGGAGCACTACAGCCTTTCTGATTAGTATATGTGAGTGACATATTGTTGATCAGAAATGATGTAGAATTTTTCTGCAAAGCATAAAGGAGTGTTTTAAAGGAGTTCTCTAAAAAGAAAAGACCTCAGTAAAAGCTACTTACATATTGAGCATCAAGATCTATTGAGATAGATCAAGACGCTTGATAAGATTTTCAATGAGTACATACCTTGGCAAGATTCTGAAATAGTTCAAAATGGAACAGTCAAAGAAAGAATTCTTGCCTGTGTTGCAAAGGTATGAAATTGAGTAAGACTCAAATCCCGACCACAACAGAAAATAGAAAGAGAATGAAAAGTCATTCCCTATGCCTCAGTCATAGGTTCTATAAAGTGTGCTATGCTATGTACCAGACCTATTGTATACCTTGCTCTGAGTTTGGTAAGGGAGTACAATAGTGATCTAGGAGTAGATCACTGGACAGCGGTCAAAATTATCCTTAGTGGAATTAGGATATGTTTCTCGATTATGGAAGTGACAAAAGGTTCGTCGTAAAGGGTTACGTCGATGCAAATTTTGACACCGATCTGGATGACTCTAAGTCTCAATCTAGATACATATTGAAAGTGGGAGCAATTAGCTAGAGTAGCTCCGTGCAGAGCATTGTAGACATAGAAAATTGCAAAACACATAACGGATCTGAATGTGAAAGACCCGTTGACTAAGATTCTCTCACAAGCAAAACATGATCACACCTTAGTACTCTTTGGGTGTTAATCACATAGCGATGTGAACTAGATTATTGACTCTAGTAAACCCTTTGGATGTTGGTCACATGATGATGTGAACTATGGGTGTTAATCATATACATATATGAATATTGGTGTTAAATCACATGGCGATGTGAACTAGATTATTGACTCTAGTGCAAGTGGGAGACTGAAGGAAATATGCCCTAGAGGCAATAATAAAGTTATTATTTATTTCTTTATTTCATGATAAATGTTTATTATTCATGCTAGAATTGTATTAACCGGAAACATAATACATGTGTGAATACATAGACAAACATAGTGTCACTAGTATGCCTCTACTTGACTAGCTCGTTTATCAGAGATGGTTATGTTTCCTAGCCATGGACAAAAGAGTTGTCATTTGATTAACGGGATCACATCATTAGGAGAATGATGTGATTGACTTGACCCCTTCTGTTAGCCTAGCACTTGATCGTTTAGTATACTGCTATTGCTTTCTTCATGACTTATACAAAGTTCCTACAACTATGAGATTGTGCAACTCCCGTTTACCGGAAGAACACTTTGTGTGCTACCAAACGTCACAACGTAACTGGGTGATTATAAAGGTGCTCTACAGGTGTTTCCGAAGGTACATGTTGGGTTGGCATAATTCGAGATTAGGATTTGTCACTCCGATTGTCAGAGAGGTATCTCTGGGCCCTCTCAGTAATACTCATCACATAAGCCTTGCAAGCATGTAACTAATGAGTTAGTTATGAGATGACGTATTACGGAACGAGTAAAGAGACTTGCTGGTAACGAGATTGAACTAGGTATTGGATACCGACGATCAAATCTCGGGCAAGTAACATACCGATGACAAAGGGAACAAAGTATGTTGTTATGCGGTTTGACCGATAAAGATCTTCGTAGAATATGTAGGAACCAATATGGGCATCCAGGTCCCGCTATTGGTCATTGACCGAGAATGGTTTAAGGTCATGTCTACATAGTTCTCGAACCCGTAGGGTCCGCACGCTTAATGTTTCGATGACAGTTTTATTATGAGTTTATAAGTTTTGATGTACCGAAGTTTGTTCGGAGTCCCAGATGTGATCACGGACATGACGAGGAGTCTCGAAATGGTCGAGACATAAAGATTGATATATTGGACGACTATATTCGGACACCGGAAAGGTTCCGGGAGTTTTCAGAGAAAACCGGAGTACCGGAGGGTTACCGGAACCCCCCCGGGAAGTAATGGGACTTAATGGGCCCTACTGGAGAAAGAGAGGGGCCGGCCAGGGCAAGTGGCGCGCCCCCTCCCCTTGAGTCCGAATAGGACAAGGAAAGGGGGGGGGGCGGCGCCCCCCCTTGCCTTCCCCCTCTCCTACTCCTTCCTTCCCCCTCCTTCTTGGATTAGGAAAAGGAGGGGGGAAACCTACTTGGAGTAGGTTTCCCCCTCCTAGGGCGCGCCTCCCCTTAGGACGGCCCCTCCTCCCTCCCTCCTTTATATACGGGGGCGGGGGGCACCCCATAGACACACAAGTTGATCTACGGATCGTTCCTTAGCCGTGTGCGGTGCCCCCTTCCACCATATTCCACCTCGGTCATATCGTCGCGGAGTTTAGGCAAAGCCCTGCGCCGGTAGAACATCATCATCGTCACCACACCGTCGTGCTGACGGAACTCATCTCCGGAGCTCGGCTGGATCGGAGGCCGGAGATCGTCATCGAGCTAAACGTGTGCTAAACTCGGAGGCTCCGTACGTTCGGTGCTTGGATCGGTCGGATCGTGAAGAAGTACGACTACATCAACCGCGTTGTGATAACGCTTCCGCTTACGGTCTACGAGGGTACGTGGACGAACACTCTCCCCTCTCGTTGCTATGCCATCACCATGATCTTGCGTGTGCGTAGGAAATTTTTTGAAATTACTACGTTCCCCAACAGAACGCCCACACGTGTGGGCGTTAACATTTCCGAAAGAAAAATATCTGGCCCAAATACAACAAAGAAAAAGTCCATTTTAATATGTGTATTTGTCTTTTGCATGTATATATGTTCATGAAACTCTATACATGTATATTACAAGTACATGTCTACATATGTATTTTTTTCAGATTTTTTTTCAGGTGTGAAAAATTATTTCTGAGAAAAAGTAAAGAGCTCAATGGAGCTCGGCCTTTGCAGGCAGTTTTCAATTGGATGTCGCATGTAAAGCACCTAGATAAAATTGTCAAGTGATATGTTTTGCTCACTAAATATAATACTCCCTCCATTTAAACTAAAGTCACGACACTCATTTTGGGACGAAGGGAGTACATTTTTTAGGACAAGCTTATACTTGTGTATGCGGTTGGAGCGGGTGGTCAGGTTTTTACCCAACATGGATGATAGCATAATCTCCGAATATGTCCACCACCTCCTTCGGCATAGGCATAGTGTCGGTCCTATATGACTCTACTGTTGCCGATATGTCAATTTTTTCTATATTATGTTTTGTCAGATTGTTGGTAGTACAACTGCGGAGACAGACCCCCGCGTCGCTCACACTGTGTGACTCGGGGGGGCTACAGCCGCCGGTTCCCCCGTTGATGATCTCTCCTCCATCGTTGCCAGCTAGGCTGCAGCGGCGACGGGCCCCATCTTCGAGTGAAGGGTGTGCTCCTCCACGCCGTGCAAAAACAACTCCCAATCATCGTTGATGTCGGACGATGTGTTGCTGTCGTCGCTTGCCATTGATCGGAAGGGAAGGGGACGGTGAAAGGAGAAGACGAAGAGAAGTGGAGTGGAGTGAGCTTTGATTGCAGTCTAGAGTTCGTCTGGAGTGGGGATATATGTGGGGGCGAGGTGGGTCAGGGTAGGCCGGTCCGACATGATGGATGCGGCCCGATCTCCCAATACCCTTCTTAGATTTGGGCTAGGTTTGAGGGGTGATGATCCGTACGTCCGCGGCTGGTTTGTGGAGGCAGTCGCGGTTTTGTGACGGACACTGACAGAGCCGTCCATCCGATCAGTTTGAGGGGTATGGATGTTGAGTCGATGGATTAAGGTGGTTGATGCAGAGGTGGGGGTCTTTTTTCCTCTTTTTATACTACAATAAAAAAATCAATTACACCGCTGGTGCTAGAACTTGGCGCAAACGGCCACTTTAGTGCTAGAACTTGTAGCATATATTGACTGGTGCAATAACTTGGCTCGGGCGTGCAAATACGGTGCAAATCACGTTTGATACAGAAACAATAATGACATGGCGTGCCAGCCTAGCATGGGGCCCGCCGTCAGCGACGCGAAGGCAGAGAGGAACGCGTGTGGCCTGTTTTTCTTTAAACCCCCTTGAATATTTTTATTTCTCATAAAAAGCCCATGTCTATGCTTTGGAAGGCATTTTATTTATCCGCCTCTATGACACAAGGGCCCCAGCTGCCAGTACTGGGAAATTAAAAGGGTAAAAAATGAAATCCAGGGGTCGAACTCGCGACCTACTGCTAAAATGCTAGTGGACTTAAACACTCAGAAAACTAGCACTTTTCTGCACAATATCGATAAGAGGCCTTCATGTAGTATAAACTGGACGTATGTGAGGCTTAAATGGGTTGCAAATAGTGCGGCCCAGTTTGCACGCACTAAGAAGTTTCTTTGAACATATTTGTAAAACGTATGTAATAAAATAATGTTCAAATATTTATGTGCTAAAAATTATTTTTTAGGGGATATAAATAGTATATGTAAAGACCATGAGTATCATATAAAAATGTATAGTAAATATGGATATTTAAATTATTTATTAAATAAAATGTTGAATGAGTACAAAAAAAAGTATACACTTGCAACTTATTTTTAAATTATACAAAATGATGAATACAAACATTTACTAAATACTCACTTTTGTATAATTTTAACTCATGTCCTATATTTAAAAAATTTATATAATTTATATATCAGCCATGATTGAATATTCATATGAACATTTTAAAATTTAAATTACGAATACAAGGGCGCCTTCGTTAAACTACATTAGGTTTTTTTTAGCATCACTACATTTGACGAAGTTATCCAAGTACAACATGAAAGCGTTTCGGGTGAAGTGGCTAGTCAAACCCATTAACGATCGCGTAAATGGCGATCCGCGTGAGCCACATCATCACAGGAGAACTGTTTTTTTTTTTGAAACTTACTTCAACCTTTATTTAAACTTCCCAAGCAGGGATTTCGTCCGAGATAACACTCAAAATACAGCCAGGTGGAGATTGTAACCACACCATACATAAATTATTTGCGACACCCTCCCTAGCTAACAAATGTGCCGCTTTATTTGCTAATCGTCGAGCCCACGTAACCCTCCAGCTTCCCCGCGTGCCCAGCATCTGTTTTACTTCTTCGATAACTGGCCCCATCGATGACAGGTCCTTTACCTTGCTCTGTAGCTTGCAAACGACTTCACGACAATCCACCTCTACATGCAGGTTATGTATATTAAGCTCAATGGCCAATTGCACTGCTCTCCTACATGCACTAAGCTCCGCTCTTGCTGGCTCCTGGCATCGCGGGAAGATGTGACATGCACCGCCCAGAAAGGCACCCTCCTGGCTTAGCATGACAATGCCCGCACCACCCACCTCTCCTACTCTGGAAATAGCTGCATCGACATTAGCTTTCACCCGTCCCTCTTCAGGCGGATTCCATTTCTCACATGGTCCTGGGTTGGATTGTTTGCTCTTGCGCCCATGAACGGCTTGCCACTCGCCCATCAGGTGGAACACTCTTCTGGCAATCGCTGTTAGAGTTGTGTCAAATATTATTGTACAAGTTAGGTTACAGTTGGACTTGGAGTCGTATGGTGTGTAGACAGAATATGGAGTCGTGTCCAAGTAGGACACTTGTATCCTAGGCCTCTCATATATAGCGAGGGTAGACACACGATGTAACCTATGCCAACATAATAGCACGGGAATGCGGGGGAGTCGACAGCATGTGCCGGCGCCCGGGCGGCCGGAGTGCGGTATTGTGACGGTGTCACGGGGAGGAGCGCCCATAGTCATGCCCCGGGGATGTAGCCATATCAGTGAACCTCGTTAACAAATCTCGGTGTCGTTCCTCATGTGATTGCGTGGTCCTCGGTAGATCGACGGTGGCCTCGGATTTATTCTAACAAGTGATATCATGAGCTAGGTTGTTTGCAGGTCGCGAAGGAGTTGATCTAGAGGAGAGGAAGAAAGTATCTATGAAATTCTGCGGGGCGATCGTTGAAGCAAAAGAAATCGGCGTGGCATCGTCGATGAGTTGATGCAGGCACGATCTAGAGGCAGATGGACTCATGGTGATATAAATCTTCAAGGAAGCAGGCAGCGACCGCAGTAGCTACGAGCTGATCGGATCGATTGGGACACACACCTACAATGCCTATTCAGATCGGGTGCAGATTCTGGCTCAAGACGGCGGCACGTGTTCTAGTCGATTGGGTCTCGCCAAGGACGATCGTGATACAGAATGAAGTGCAAGGCAAACGTGCCTACGGGTCTAGCAGCGAGGCAACAGGGCGCTTAAGGCCCATGCGCGCGGGTGCAGAGCCCAATCGGAGCTGGCGTGCAGGGCAGAGTGCAGCAGGTGGTCTCGTGT
Source organism: Triticum timopheevii (assembly GCA_963921465.1). Taxonomy (NCBI): domain Eukaryota; kingdom Viridiplantae; phylum Streptophyta; class Magnoliopsida; order Poales; family Poaceae; genus Triticum; species Triticum timopheevii. The sequence continues at coordinate 76,965,085 of OY997266.1, read as the reverse complement.
CGTGTGCAGCTGTAGCTACAAGTACTCCCTCCATTTTTTTTAGTCTGTATATAAAGTTCGGTCAAAGTCAATCTTTGTAAAGTTTGACTGACTTTATATTAAAAAATATCAACATTCACAATATGAAATCAATATTGCCAGATGCGTCATGAAATGTATTTCCATGCTATATAGTTTTAGTATTGTAGATGTTCATATTTTTTGATATAAACCTGGTCAAACTTTGTGTAGTTTGACTTTGACCAAATCTTATATGCGAAGTAAAAAGAAACGGAGGGAGTAGTTATCAGATTGATTTGAAGTGTAATTAAGAAAAGAAATAAGAAACTAGTCAGGAGGGTCACGTGGTGTTAGGTTGTGGAGTTGAATTTGCTGGTTGCTACACCTACACGAGAAGACTACCAGGAAGACTACGTTTGGGTTCTTTGCTTTGTACACTAGTTGGTAGCGATGTTGTTGTTCAACGGAGGCAGTCATATAGAAACTGAGAAGAACGGCGTGAGTATAAGGCTTGAAGAAGTCTGGAGTGCGTCGTGATAGGGATTATGCATACACAGGGCGTCAAGGCAATGCACAGATGTGCGAGGCGGACACGACGCGGGGTGGAGCATGGTGCAGTCGGATAATTTCGGCTGGGTCGGACTCGACAGTCTGATGGATCGGCAGGGATGTCGGTCAAAGCAGAAGACGGCGGTGATTTCAGCGATGACGACGTAGGAGCGTGATGCTGATGGTGGCCGACTTCTGGGGCGTGGAAACACGTGGTGCAGGCCTGAGGGCTTGTGCGGCTTCGACAGACTATGGCGCGGGGTTGGTTCAAGATGGTGCACATGAGAGCTTGGAGTCGACAGGGCGCGGGAGGGTGGCACGTACAACCACCATGGAGTCACGTTGAAGGTGGAGTTGGAGTCTGATGGATGACTACACTATGTGCTGATGGAGGGGCTACGGCGTAAATGCATGGAGAGTCGAAGCCTATTTCAGCGGGATAGCGAGAGACACGTGGATCGAACTAGGGCCCAATGGTCTGATGGAGACGTGATACTCGGCATCCGTCGGTAATGATCGGTGGTTCTCTGCAGTGGGGGTTGAGGCAGTGAGGGCTAGCTACCCGGGAGACTCGACCAGGACATCAGAGGCTCGACGTGGCAATAGCGGCGAGGTGTGCGGTAAGCATGGGACACAGCGACAGGCCAAGACACTGGTAGTCAGACATGTGGTCAGATAAATTGTGCAGGGGTGCTGAAGCAGTGTTGACAAGTACCAGATTCAAGTTGGTGACTGGATCTATCGGTGCTAGTTGATGGACATGAGTTGACCATGGAAGAATCTGAGAAAGTGGCGGAAAGTCTGAAATTGTCAAAAGCTGAGAGAGTACATGGCTGTATATTCCGTGGTGTTCAGTGCACATGGCAAAGTGCGGATGACAAGGCAGAAGGAGGCGGAGTGCTATAGCGGTGGGACATGTCAGAGACTATCCGAAAGAAGGGTGAGACAACTGTGAATTTTGACTAAGGGTGACACAGGGCGACGGTGAAATTCCTTCAAGTTTCAGACAGACGGTCATGAAAGATGTTGAGTTCAGGTAACTCTTATATGTGACGTTCAATATGTGAGTTGTTCACTTTCACGCAGACAGTGGTCAGTGTGTAATGGCATTGAACGGATTCTCCGGAAGTTGGAAGCACAAAGTAGTGTAATCAGGAACTTAATTTTGCTCGAGTGTTGACTGTGAAGAAGACGAGAAGGGACTACAGTTGCAGGTGGAGTCACATGGAGTCTGGGAGTAGCAGCGGTGCTCATGGCGTATCTCAAGTCCAATGTACATGGAGGTTCGACGCACAGACGAATTCAAGGTGGTGGAGAATATTCGCCAAGGTGGAGTTTGTTAGAGTTGTGTCAAATATTATTGTACAAGTTAGGTTACAGTTGGACTTGGAGTCGTATGGTGTGTAGACAGGATATGGAGTCGTGTCCAAGTAGGACACTTGTATCCTAGGCCTCTCATATATAGCGGGGGTAGACACACGATGTAACCTATGCCAACATAATAGCACGAGAACGCGGGGGAGCCGGCGGCATGTGCCGGCGCCCGGACGACCGGAGTGCGGTATTGTGACGGTGTGACGGGAAGGAGCGCCCGTAGTCATGCCCCGGGGATGTAGCCATATCGGTGAACCTCGTTAACAAATCTCGGTGTCGTTCCTCATGTGATTGCTTGGTCCTCGGTAGATCGACGGTGGCCTCGGATTTATTCTAACAATCGCTTCTGCGTCTTCTATTCTCTGCCCGTCTCTTGCGTTGTTCCGTGCCAGCCAGAGCGCATACACCCCCTGAACCATGACCGCCCTCTCATCGTCCGTCGCCTCCGCAAACCAAGACAGGAGCCACCTCGATAATGCACTCTGAGGACTAGCTGACTCCGGTGGGATCGCCACCGGCACCCCCAATTCCGAATGCATAATCTTCCAGAATTTCAATGAGTGAAAACAACCCAAGAACCTGTGAAATATGGTTTCTTCTCTGCCACACGCCACACAGAACACACCATCCTTGTTCTTCCTCCGATGGAGTTCCATCCCCACCGCCAGGCCATTACGTATCAGCCGCCACATATGTATTTTTACCTTCCGTGGCGCGACGGTGTCCCATAGATTCATCCAGGACTTGTGATCCTGTACCGCGGATGATGTTTCTGGCCAACCAGCTTTAAGTCGCTTCTGTTGCATACGCAAATGGTAGGCCGACCGTACAGTAAACACACCATTTTTGGTGTAGTTCCAGGCTAGGTAATCCTCCACATTTGGTCCACCAATAGGGATCCGGATTATCTCACCAGCTTCGTCCGGGGAGAACATTGCATGCACCTTCTCTACATCCCAAGCAGTGCCATTCTCAGCTAACAGGTCGCACACCCGATTTATGCCTTGGATATAAGGGTATGTTTGGTTTGAGCCCCAACTAGCCCCACCAAATTTTTTGGCATGACCAAAGGAAGGGCATGAGCAAAATTTTGGCAAGTTGTTGTTGTTTGGATTGTGACCATTATATCTACCAAAATTTTGGCAAATGGGGTCTTTGTTTTGTTTGGTTTGCAGCCATCTAACCACGTGATGATTACACTAGTTCTAAAATATTTAAATGCATCTACTATCTAAAATTAAGAAGATATATAGACCAAAATTGAGATGCAGTAGTTCTCTAAAAACAGACTTAGATGAAGCAAATGTGAAATAAAGTCACCAAAATAAAAAATCAAGGGTATGTTTGGTTTGAGCCCCAACTAGCCCCACCAAATTTTTGGCATGACCAAAGGAAGGGCATGAGCAAAATTTTGGCAAGTTGTTGTTGTTTGGATTGTGACCATTATATCTACCAAAATTTTGGCAAATGGGGTCTTTGTTTTGTTTGGTTTGCAGCCATCTGACCACATGATGATTACACTAGTTCTAAAATATTTAAATGCATCTACTATCTAAAATTAAGAAGATATACAGACCAAAATTGAGATGCAGTAGTTCTCTAAAAACAGACTTAGATGAAGCAAATGTGAAATAAAGTCACCAAAATAAAAAATCAAGTCATTGCAGCAAATGTAGTAATTGTCCCCGCAAAAAAAATCGCTAGTACCGCAACACCATGCTACATGCAATTTTTTAAAAGATGATAGTTGCATGCAGCTGGGCAACACATTTTTATTGAATGAAAGCGCTACTGATTGGCTGCAAATCAACCTATCCTACTGCATGCACTGGGCAGGGCCCACCCGACCACCACGGAGTCCAGCGCCAATGTTTTGGCGAAGCATTTCCGCGCCCTGGCTTCGCCCATGCATTGGCTAGATTAACACGGAGGGGCGCCGGCGAGTCTTGGCGAGCCTATTTTTGGGTGCCGATCCAAACAACCACCAAAACGTGCGGGCCAGCCAATTTTTTGGCGGGGCAAGCTTTGGGAGTAATCCAAACAGCCCCTAAGTTTGGCCCAGTGGCCTTAGACTTCCACTCCTTGGTATCCAATTATCATGGTGCACTTTGATTGAAGTACCATCCCCAACTCTCCAGATGAGTCCCTCCAAAAGCAGATCCCTCCCATGAAGTATGCTTCTGAAAGTGAATGATCCACCACTCGGGCAGGTTGCATTAAGAATCGATCCCTTCACAAAATATCGTGCTTTTAGAACACGAGCACATAGAGTCTCCAGTTGCTATAGCATTCTCCAAGCCTGCCTTGCGAGCATAACTTTTACCACGGGAGAACTGTTCTGGGAGGCCAATCGGGAGCGAGCTTTCGCGAGGCCAATCACGTTACCGTGCCTGGGAAGAAGAAAAAAAAGCGATAGAAAAAATACCGCTGGTTAGCACCTCCCCCAGGTAGGAGCAATCGGTGGTTCCTATGATCCCGCAGCCTCATCCCTCTTCCTCGATCCTCCCTCCACCACCAGCTGCCGCTACCGCTTCTCCATGTCTCCATCCCTCCTCTTCGTCCGATGGAGGCGACCAACTTCGCTCCATCTCGAGCTGCGTTCTCTCCTCTTCCCCGACAACCAGCGCAAGAAAGAGAAGATGAGAGAGAGAAGGAAGGAGAGGAGGGATAAAGAGAGGAAACAGAAGAGGAAGGTACGACGGCGGACGGAATAGGTTCACCGGCCGACGCCGGCGAGGTCGGGCGCGACCTCGCGATCGGTGGTGACGCGATCTGCTCATCAGGCGTCGGACGTCGGAGAAGGCAAGCCATGCCGCTCCCAGACCTTCTCCTCTTTGCGGCAAGGTGTGCCATGGCAGAAGAGGGGGAGGAAGGGGATGCCATGGGGACGCGGATTAATATTTTCCCCATGGGGACTCGGATCCACCTCTCCCATCCTCTGCTCCTCTCCATTGCGCGAGGCGGACCCCATGGAGGCGGCAGCAGAAGGGCTGCCCACGCAGGAGGAGCGGCGCAGACGACGACGACGCGGCAGACGATGTATCGATTTGTCCCACGAAGGTCGTCTCTCTCCTTCCCATTCTCTCTCTCTCTCTCTCTCTCTCTCAGCACCACATCCGCATCTCCTTCCCCTGCTACTTCTTCAAGAAGCTTTGACAGATCATATGAGTTGAATTCTCTTCCGAAATATAAGCTCAGGTCCAATGGAGTCTTCCCACCCTGTAATGTACACATGTAAATACAAACAACTTATGAGTTCAGAGTTCGGGCATCATCTTTTGGTCCTCAGGTAACATAACGCATCAACCCATGTAATTTAGACAGTAGTTTATGAGTTCAGAGTAAAGAGCAAGATATGCATCGCAGGAATAGTGGTTAGAACGCCAAGATTCAGAAGTTGTACATTGGATATGAACACTTCTCAAGGCGACTGACGAAATTTTGTGACATAGCATACAATGGCATGAAATGTACGCTGAATAGGACCTGAGCGCCTAAGAGCATCTCCAACAGCCGCGCTATAGCGCCGCGCGCAAAAAACCCGTTAGCGCGCGCTGCGGCTGGTTTTGCGCGCCCGCCTGCGCTGGCTCCAGCAGCGGCGCTATAATGCAGCGCGCGCGCGCCGCTCTAGCAGGGCGCAAAAATACAGCGCGCGCGCCGCACAAACCACATGTATATTTGAAAGAAGATGAGCAAAAATGATCAAACAAACAAAATAAAAATCAATAACAAATAGTTTAAAATAAATCATTACAACACAAACAAATAGTTTATCGTTCAGTACAACAATAAATAGTTCAAAATAAATTGTTACAACACAACAAATAGTTCATGAAGTTCATGCTCTTTGCCGTCCATGCCATGCCCACCACTCTTCAATTAGATCATTCTGAAGTTCATTGTGCGTTGTGGGACGCCGAATGGCATGATAGGAGGCAACAAAACGGGCTACCCTTTCAGCCCTCCGCCGCACTCGCACGGGATGTCCCAAGAGCTCATACTGTGAGTAGTCTAAATCTTGGCCACGCTCATTCTCGATGATCATGTTGTGCATGATCACACAAGCGTGCATGATGTACCAAAGCATTTGTTGATCCCAAAATCTTGCCGGTCCTCTCATAATAGCAAATTGGGCTTGCAAAATCCCAAATGCTCTCTCCACATCTTTTCTAGCCGCCGCCTGAGCATTGTGGAAATCAAGATTTTTCTTACCTTCCGGTTTTTTCAACGGCTTCACGAAGGTTTGCCACTTTGGATAGATGCCATCCGCTAGATAATAGCCATAGTTGTACGTACGGCCATTTGCTACAAACTGCACAGGTGGCAACTCACCGTTTGCAATCTTATTCATCAGTGGTGGCCGGTTGAGAACATTGATATCATTCAAAGATCCAGGCATTCCAAAGAATGCATGCCAAATCCAAGTCTCTTGATCGGCCACCGCTTCAAGGATCATAGTGGAACCCTTTTTTTGGCCGTGGAATTGCCCATGCCATGCCTTTGGACAATTCTTCCAACTCCAATGCATGCAATCTATTGAGCCAAGCATGCCAGGAAAGCCGCGCGCTTTGTTCATCGCCAATAGCCTTGCGGCGTCTTCAGTAGTGGGAGCTCTCAAATACTCCTCGCCAAACACTTGCACAATTCCCACAGCAAAGCGCTTGACACACATGATGGCTTGGCTCTCACCCATAGCCAAATGATCATCAACTAGATCAGCCGGGATACCGTATGCCAACATACGCAAAGCGGCTGTCACCTTCAGAAAAGTGCTATGCCCGAGCTCTCCGGCGGCATTCCTCCTTTGCTGGAAAAACCGGTCATGGCTCGCTAGTTTCTCTGCAATGCGCCTGAACAACTCGGTGCTCATCCTAAACCGGCGACAAAAATACGACTCCGGGTATGTGGGATTCTCCACGAAATAGTTCTTCATCAATCTGTTATGGGCATCAATCCTATCTCTCCAAATTTTCTCCCGACCCATAACCGAACCACCGTGCTTCGGTTTTTTATTGATATGCACAGCTACGATCATTGCAAGATCCTCCTCCTCTTCCATATCAAATTCTTCTTCGGAAGAATCATACGACGAACTCATCTACAATGTTCAATACTATACTATAAAAACTACAATTCAAAACATGCACCAAATTCATGAAGTTTGAGCAATACATACCTTGTAGGCGTTTTGTCAAACACCTTGCGGGCGCGGCGCGGCAGCGAGCGCTCGGGCACTGTTCCTCGGACGACGGAGACGCGCGGGCGCCGGCGGTACTAGGAGGGGATGGGCAGAAGCGCGGGCGCGCGGGGATAGGCCGGGGAAGTCTGAGACGGGCGCCGGGGTGCGCGGGCGGCGGCGGCGGCGCGGCCGGTCGGGGGTGGAAGCGTGAGAGGAAGAGCGGGCGCGAGCGCTCGAGTGTGCCGCGCGCTGTAGTGGGCGCGCGAAATACGCCGCGCGGGTAAGTGTTTTTGGCTGCGCGCCCAACCCGTTTTAGTGCGCGCGCCGTTTTTGCGCGCCCGCTGGAGCGCCCTGACGCGTTGCGCGCCCGCTAAAAACGCCTATTTTGCGGCGCGGCGCTAGTTTAGTGCGGCTGTTGGAGATGCTCTAAGAAGCAAAGATCATAGATCCAAAAACATTAAATCAAAAGGGCCATGCATTGGTTCTTCTTGTCTGATCAGCACCATTGACAAGCAATATCTTTGTTATATCTTGATTTCTACTCTGTACCGCTAAATGCAGTGGTGTCCAGCCATCCTGCATGACAGGAAAAATGTGAGAAAATAACTTAATGTCTCAGAATGGTTTAGCTGGTATGAGAAGTGCCCCCTTTCAACTTACAACATCAGCAACGGTTTATAGGGCACCAACTTGAACTGCATAATGTAATGGTGTGGCTCCATCCTGCAAATGGGGCAGATGAGATGCGCATAGGTTTCTTTTTCATCAGGTTTTACTAGCTTGAGTTTAGTTTCATTTTCACATTACTTCTCTTCCATATGGGTTGGATGGGAGCTATGGTATTCTCTTTTGAGGGTACGACTATCTGAATGAGTACTAAGCAAACGATTATATATTTATATTTATAAACAAAAGAGGAAAAAAAGAGAGTCAATACAGACCTGACAAGTAGGAAAGCATACGTGGTGAGATGCACTGGTTCCTTTTCTTTCTGAATTACTTGTTGAACCATTTAAACTTATCCATCTCGGTGTAAGAATGTGCATGTACGTGTTATTTAGTTATTTGGTTTATGTAAAGCTATGTGTCAACCTTCTCCTTACTTATGCTTCTTCCACAAGCATATTTTTTGCTTGCACATTATAATTACCAAATGCATAATTTTTGCTTGCAGGCTACATTCCGTCATATGGTATCTAACATGCAGAATCAAGATACCGTATATTGATAGTGACCCATATCTTACTTAGATCTATTTGAAGCAACATTTCCATTATTATCTACCGTTACCACTAAAGCGGTTTCAAAGGAAATAGAGTGAATTGACCAACTTTTCTATAGATACGCTGATAGCTCATCCAGCATGATTGAATAAGTTTTACATAATTTTCTCAAACACTTGTCTGCCATTATTTTAGAGGTAGGAGTTTTTAATTATGTTACATCCTGTTCTTATGACAAAATAATAAATCCTAAGAATTATCCCTGGTGTAAATACATCATTTCGTTTACTGGTTGTGGGTCTGCAATGGGTGTTGGAGGGGAGAGGTTTAGGGATACCTCTTCCCAAGGTTATATTATTCTAGGTTTTGGCAAAATACAAAAATATACAATAGTTCATAAATCTCAGTTCTTCACTCAAATAATTATGAATACCAATGCAGTAAAGGTATGATGTACGCTGTCAAATAACCTTTTATAATTCTATGGTAACATCACTGAAAACTATTGAATTGTGTTCTCTAATTTATTACAGTTAGCTTTAGATTGGGTGTTAATAGAAAACATATCCATGTATTGATGGATTCACATTTGAAGGGAAAATTCTGAAAACGAAAGGCGACATATTCGATAGTTCTTCTTTCATTATTCACAATCTAAACTTAGGGAGTGTCTAAAAGAAACCATGGTATGATTTGTTCCCTTTATTGTTGATTTGTTAAATTTCATATCATCTGTGTTGCCCTAGGTTCCAATGAAAAAATCTGGAGCCTCGCTCTGAAGGTCCAAGGAGGTGGAAGCACCAATAATTCCCTCAACAGAGCTGCTCAATTGGATTTCAATCCAAGGATGACATCCAAGAAAAGGTCATTATTCACAATCTAAACTTAGTGAGTGTCTAAAAGAAATCATGGCATGATTTGTTCCCTTTATTGTTGATTTGTTCAATTTCATATCATATGTGTTGCCCTAGGTTCGCATGAAAAAATCTGGAGCCTCGCTCTGAAGGTCCAAGGAGGTGGAAGCACCAATAATGCCCTCAACAGAGCTGCTCAATTGGATTTCAATCCAAGGATGACATCCAAGAAAAGGTACCCAACTTCCGTTATTGCTTTAACCTCCCATACTAGAGTAGTTGTATATGGTGCACTTGGTAGTGATATTCTCAAGGATTCCAAGATGATGGGCTGCATTTTGCACTGAAATTGTGAGGTGAGGCTCAAAAAGATACAGTGGTTACCGGCGGTGATGACGGCAATGACGAAGACTGGCCCGGGATCTGGGACAGTGATGCATTGAGCTGAGGTGAAGATCGGCCACTCCATCCACGATCACTGTTTTTTTCCTTCTTTTTGTGGATATGATTTGTACTCCTTATCAATGTGATGTTAGAACCAAGATGCATGTGTCACTTGTTCCATCAAGTGTGTAATGAACTTTCAATTCCGTTCCGGATGATGTAAAATCCCAACTGCAATATGTCTATTATGCGATAACACTACATACTATAAAAAGGAAAGTGGAAGGGGCGCCCCCCATCTAGCACCGCCCAACTTTCTCTTAGGCGGCGCCATCGGGTGGCGCCCCAAACACTAGTAGCACATTATGTGCTAGTCACAGGTCGCTGGTCACAGAGCACATTATGTGCTAGTCACAGAGCACATTTTTCGTATTATCTTTTCAGAAAGGAAAAAGTCCAAAACAAACCTTGAATTTGCAGGTGAAAGTTAAATCAAACCCTGAACTCTCAATCCCTGAAATCAGCACACCAGACTCTCTTATCCCAGTCTATTTTAAACCTTGGAAGGACTTAACCGGTATTTGCTCAATTGGGCCTGCCCATTAGTGCAGTCGCTCGCACGCACTGCTATGATTTTTCTTTCTCATTTCTTTTCTTTTATCATTTTTACACATGTCTAATTTTTCTTTGTACCCGATGTACATTTTTAACGCACACATAAAATATTATTTGGTAAAAATTTGATATTTTCAAATACATTATGTAAGATTTTAAATTACATGTTTCAATTTTTTTGAATACATGGTAATATTTCTCCAAATACATGTTTACATTTTCTTAATGACAATAAATATTTCATAAAACTACACAAACACTCTTTGCATGGTTCAGAATGTTTAAATTTGTATACGCTTTTTTCAAACACATGCCTCATATATTCTGTTAAGTGTAAGGCACATCTTTTTACAACACGCAAACAACTTTTTTACATTGTACACACATGTTTTTTTGAAAATGTCAAAAACACATTTTTCTAAACTCCTGAACATTATTGAAATGCTACATTTTTTCGAATGTACGAAACATTTTTTGAATCACACAAATGTTATACATTGTATAAAAATTTGTTTGAATTGGTCCGTACATTTTTTTTACAACTTGTGATACTTTTTAGATGTCAAAAAATATTTTATTTTAATTTGTTCAGATTTCGAAATTTATTCCTGTTTTTTAAATTTTCATGTCTGGTGGGCCGTCCAGTCGAGTCCTTAGTCAATAATCCGAAACATTTTCTGGAAACATTATTTACAAAATTCCAAAAACATTATTTATAAAATGTGACACACTTTTTGAAATCCGAAACATTTTCAAAGCATGTGAAAAACTGTTGAAATTCTGAACATTTTCTGAGAACTCTTTTTTGAAATCACAAACAGTTTTTAAAAATGCGAATATAATTTTGAAATTCCAGAGAAAAATAAAAACAAAAATGAATTGAATATGTGCGAAAAATAGAAAACAGGAATATATTTTTAAACTATTGAGAAGTTCACGATTTTTTGTTGTGCTATAGTGGGCCGGCCCAGATTCTTGTCCTTGAATGTAAAGGTTATCCCGGCCGGGATTATCTAATTCCCAGTGTGCCAAACAGGTCTAGGGTCCAAAATAGACCGGAATTACAAGTTCAGAGTGTCAATTTCCTGGATTCAAAGTTCAGGGTTTGATTTAGCTTTCATCTACAAATTCAATGTTTTTTTTGGACTTTTTCCTTTCAGAAAAATTGAAGATACCACCTCACCAATGTCGACAGGGTCTTTTTTGTGATAAATAAAAAAACCGAGGTGATTTTCACAAAAAAAAACTGGCCACACTCATCCTCCCTTCCCTCGAGTCACTGACAGGGCGCCCCACGCCACGCTGGCATGCCTAATCAGCGGTCAAGGCGTACACATTCAAGATTTGCACTGTATTTGCACGCTCGTGCCAAATTATTGCACCAGTTCGATATATGCCACAACTTCTAGCACTAAACTGGCGTGCACCACGATTCTAGCACCACCAATTTAATTGACTTAAAAAAATGGGTGGATTAAGGGCTCATTTATTGGTACGGCACGCCGAGGGACGAGGGTGATGACCCGGCTTTCGTTCTGGTCGGCAGGGCGCGAAAGCACGTAGGCGCGCCGGACTTTCTTGCCCGCCTCCCCCGACAGCGACCGCCCGCGCCGCCGCAGCAGAGCACTTCACCACATTCCGAGCCATGCCTTGTGCTGCACCTCACCTACGTGTCCCAGCCGTCTTGCCCAGTGTCCAAATCCAGCAGCCCAACCAATTTCCCGTTCCATTCGCCCCGGTCGCCATCGTCGGGCCAGCCGCCTCCTCCACCTTTTGGGCAAATTTACATTAGACCCGTCGTCTCCGTCCGGTCCGGCGGCCACCGGCTCGCTCAGCCCAAACCCACCCACCACCTACCCAGCCGTAAGTTTCCACCGCAACACGCCCCACTCAGCCAACCATGGCAGCGCCCACGCACCGGCTCCTCCTCCTTGCGCTGGCGTGCGCGCTCTGCGCCGCGGCGGCAGGGGACCCGCGCACGGCCGTGGCGGGCCAGTCCTGCGCGCCGGGGTCGGCCGTCTCCGGCTCCGTCCTGGCGGACAACTTCGTGCCCGCCATGGACGACCTCAACACCAACGTCAGCGCCAACGGCTTCGGTACCTCCGCGGTGGGCGCCAGGGGCCCCAACACCGTCTTCGGCCTGGGCCAGTGCCACCGCGACCTCTCCCCGCTCGACTGCAAGCTCTGCTTCGCCGAGGTCAGGTCGCTGCTCCCCAAGTGCTACCCGCGCGTCGGGGGCCGCCTCTTCCTCGACGGCTGCTTCGGCCGCTACGCCAACTACTCCTTCCTCGGCGAGGCCCTCGGACCGGCCGACGCCAGGGTCTGTGCCCCGGGGAACGCCAGCAACCCGCGAGGGTTCGCGGACGCGGCCAGGGCCGCGGTGGCCAACGTGACCGAGGCGGCGGTGCGCGGCGACGCCGACGGGTACGCGGTCGCGTCGGCGAGCGCGGGGGGCGCCACGGCCTTCGCGCTCGCGCAGTGCTGGGGGAGCCTCAACGCCACGGCGTGCGGCCAGTGCCTCCGCGCCGCGGCGCGCGCGGCGGCCGGGTGCGCGCCAGCGACGGAGGGCCGGGCGCTCTACACCGGCTGCTACCTCCGCTACTCCACGCGGCTCTTCTGGAATGTGAACGCCACGGCAGGGTCAGGATCATCAGGTACTGCTGTAACACTAACATGAAAATGCATTTTTTTTACTAATCATTCATTCGTTCGTTCGTCTGAGATGCTAATCCATTAGGCCGGGGTAGGGGAATTTGACAATTTTCACCGAACAGCTAGCTTTGTTCTGTCAAATTCAGTGGCAGTGCCACAAAATTTTGACTATTTTCAGCTCCTGGTCATCTTTTATGACCTCACTTTGTTGACTGAAATGCCCAAACCCAGAGAGGTGGTGCTTTGTCGTTTGGATTGTCAAAAACCGGTTACAAATTCACCAGTTTCGGAATACTTTTGACCAGCATTGGTGACTTCTTCTCTAGCTATTTCACTTTTTGAAAATGGTGGCTATGAAATAACTTTCGCTTGAAGCTTTTGTTTAGGTTATGCAGAGCAGGAAATAAAATCTATGTACAAAGTTACCTTATGTGAGTGCATATGCATGACTAATCTACATCTACATCTCACCACCAGTATGGTAGCTTCATTTGACTGACAAAACACACATTATCGCGTTTAACAGTTCCCTGAATCCTCCTGATACATCCATTTGTCTTTGTTTTTGCACTGACCATCAAATCTCTACAATGCGCAGGAAAGAATGGCGTCGTCTGGATATTAGTGGGTTCCTTTCTAGGTGCTTTTATCGTTGTCCTCATTATTGCTTTTCTGGCTTGGAAGAAAGGAATTCTGAGGAGAAAGAAACAGTCAAAATCATTCATAGGTCAGTTTATAAGAATAAATACGTTTACTCATTCATCGACCGTCTTCTTCTTTTCTTAATGTTCTTTGGAATGCATTTATGATGAACTACAGATATGTATGGAGATGGAGTCTCTATCAGAATCGCACAGTCTAGTTTAAATTTCAAATATGAAGAGCTAAGGAAAGCAACGAATTATTTCGATCCAGCAAACAAACTTGGTCAAGGGAGCAACGGAGCTGTATACAAGGTAAACATGTATAGTTAGTTAATTTATCTAGGAATTTTTGATACAGGTAGTGTGAGAAAGAAAATATGTTGACCCTTATATGTGATGAGCTCCGTAGGCTGTTATGCCAGATGGAAAAGAAGTTGCTGTCAAGAGGCTTTTCCTAAATACAAGGGAGTGGGTCGAGCAGTTTTTCAATGAAGTTGAACTCATAAGTCAGGTTCGCCATAAGAATCTAGTGAAGCTGCTTGGCTGCAGCGTGAATGGCCCAGAGAGCTTGCTTGTTTATGAATACTACTTCAACAAGAGCCTTGAACTATTCTTGTTTGGTAAGCCTCTTGCTTGATGCCACACGTTAAATATTCACTTGCGCCGTGTTTTGGGGTTTTTTCCTTGATATTTTTGCACTATCAATGAAAAACTGCAGCTTTGGTTGGTACAAGGGTATAGTTGTCTGGTTGACTCTTGTTGAATTTGCATGACCGTATTACCCTATCACTTTAATTTTCTTATCCTTAAGCCATGGAATGGCCCACCCTTGTCCATCGATCCAAAAATGGAATAATTAGGAATGCAGTGTACTTGAACTCTTCTATCATGCAACTTTCTGAAAGAAATTTAAATTTATACTGTTGTAAACCGTATAACTTATTTCCTGTAGTATCCTCCCAGATGCAAGTCGTAGCAGAAAATTAACCTGGGATCTGAGGGTTGGTATCATTCAAGGCATTGCAGAGGGGCTTTCTTATCTCCACGAGGAGTCAGAAACACGGATTATCCACCGAGACATCAAAGCTAGTAATATTTTGTTGGATGATAAGTACAAGCCCAAAATAACAGATTTTGGTCTTGCAAGAGCATTTGCAGCAGACATAACTCATCTTACAACTGGTGTCGCTGGAACATTGTAAGCTCTGTTTTTCATATTCTTTGGTTGGTGCACGGATTGCCACACGATGCTTAACCAGCGGTGTTGCAGTTGCCGCATGATTTATTTCACTGCCATGTCAAACGGCCACAGAGGGATTTTCTGATCTTGAGCTCACTGAATAAGTTTGTTGCAGAGGCTACATGGCTCCTGAGTATGTTGTGCATGGCCATCTTACGGAGAAGGCCGATGTCTTCAGCTATGGCGTTCTTGTTCTTGAGATCATAACAGGGAAAAGATGTAGTGGCTCAATTGGCTCACACGGAGGGCAGGCATTGTTAACAAAGGTACTGCTCAGGTCCTAAAAAAAGGGTTCCTCTGTGAAAGTAAATTCATGGTTATGTTCCATCGGACACCATTCCTGTGTTTGCATGGCTAAAACAGAATAGGTGAAAGCATAGCTTTATTGTTCAAAAGTTTCTTTCTTATTTGACTTGCATCATAACATTGTGTGTCAAACAAGCACCATGTTGCCGTCTTACAATCTGTTTAATGCAAGTGACTTGTTTGCATTGAAGGTATGGAAGCACTACAAGGACAACACAGTAGAGACGATTATCGATCCGATCATCTACAAAGATACGATCTGGGATAAGGTCTTGCATATAGTGCAGATTGGGCTGCTATGCGCCCAGGCGAACCCTGGCGACAGGCCTACAATGACGAAGGTCGTCGAGCTGCTGAGAAGCCACAAGCATGATGTCGAGATCGTCCTGAGCGACCCTCCATTTCTGAATGTTGAGGGGGTTGAGGATATGAAACAGGGCGAGCAGTCACGGTTGTTGTCCGCGCACTCTGGTCCTTCGGTGTCAGGGTCGTCTCGGTCTTACTTGAACGGAAGATAACCCTAAACATCTGTTTTCCATCCCCCCCCCCCCCCCCCCCCCCTTTTCTTATTCCTGCGAAGAGTCTGTTTTTCCTCTCAATTGTCTTTTATAACCATACTTGATACTTGTATATAGATAGAAACCAACTCAACTCTGTACTCTTCACTTGCAATATTTGTACATAGGACATGCTAAATAAATGAAGCCGAGAGCTCACCGATGAAGGTGGCAGTGTTTATGTTCTGTCGATGCTGTAAGTTGTGGTACCGTGTTCATGACATGATGTGGTACCGTGTTCATGACATGAATCATGTCAGAGCATCTCCAATAGCTTGTCTATATGGATGTCTATACTCGTTTTCCACGATGTGAGCCCAAAACAGGCGTCCAACAGCTTGTCTATATGGTTGTCCAAATATACACATCCTTTAAATCGACCTTGACAATGTCCACGCCTGGACAATGTGAAGGCGTTGTCTAAACTCAGCTGTAGTCATGATTTCTTCCTCTCCCCAGTAACGGCCCACCTGTCATGGTCCCTGTATATAGACGTTCTGATGCAAAACTGGATGTGTATATGAGGGAATCTTTTTAGACCATTGTCTATATGAATATATAGACATACAAATATGCACATGCTATTGGAGATGCTCTCAGCATCAGGATTCAGAGCAGGGGATGCCTACAAAAATGGTTTAATTCTTGCTAAAGATACCGAAAAGGCTCCCGCATTTAAAACGGTCTTACGGCCGAAAACCAACAGTTGGGCAGAGAGGAAGGAAATGACACGGAAAAAAAGAGAGGGTAGAGGAGTGGGGTTCCGATAGGAAACGAATTAGACGCAACCAGGCAAAAGATCCACCAGCACAAGAAACGCACACGCAGGGTCGACCAGAAGACGCTACACGAAGCCGGCGCAAAGGTGAGAAACGGGTTAACGAGATCGAACGGCGGTGAAGCCGCCAGGCAGGCATAGGGCCGCACTGGGAATTGATTGAACAGTGCAGGGGCCATTGGAGCCGCGAATGGCCTGAGAAGGCGGGTATTGCAACATCCTTTATAGGAGTATAATAAGTACAAAATCATTAGGAAAATACCTTAAACTTGGCCACAATTAGGAAATCCATGACCACCATAGTTCCATTCAAGAGAAATTCTCCTAGTTGAAAGGCATTGGAGCAGCAAAACGGGTAAAATGTTAGCCGGCTGATCATTAACAGAAACATTGGACTTGAATTACATTGCTTTTGACTAGTAGCTTAATTTGGGGAGACACGCTAATTGAATTGATAATATTTCCTGTTGACCGTAGCCCTTTTTCTTTCTTTTTGAAATTAGCTAGTTAGTATCCAATAGTTCTTCGAGAAAAGCTTACGGCATGTGGATGTGCTCCTCCATGCAGCATTGTCTTCTTATGATAGTGGTGACGACAATACATGAGGACTACGGTGAAGGTGGTGCTCTTCTGAGTACCGGGTCATTGGGGTGAAAACCTTAGGTTTGGCTTTTGTTGGTTGCACCTAACAATGATTGTGCTTACACATCATGCCCTTGCTGAAGGCCCTCAGACGTGCTCTTCGGAGTGAAAACTCAAGATCTGACCTTCAATGGTAGGATTCAACGATGGTGGTATTTGTGCATCGTTCCCTTTTTAGTGGTGTTGCTTTCGGAGAACCTTTCTCGTGGTCCCCACATTGTCAAGGACGGTTGATATAGTGTTCCTTGTATGTTGCGTATCTTTGTCATGTCACGCTCTGACGGTACTGAAAATTGTCAGTGGCCTTGGTAGGATGGATAGCATGACCGAAAGTACCAGAGGCGATCACACATACGGAGTTTACCCAGATTCTGGTCCTCATGGTTGAGGTAATACCTTACTCCTGCTTTGATTTTACTGGTAGTGGAGAACACATCACGTGAGGGGGTTACAAGTATGAGGTGATTGTTTCTACCAAGACGATGAATATGAAGTTGATGCCCTGAGCTATCCCCTGGCCTCGTCTATAAAGGGGGACGAGGCTTAGGGTTACACGAATCCTAACTGACCTAAAGCCCTGCTCAAAAGAGGAGTCCTTGGCATGCCCTCCAAGTTACTAGTCTTTCTTGGAGAGGGCTCCCTTTGTTAGCCCGAGGCATTTAGAATTGTCACAACCCACTAGCCCTGGGTCCGGTCCACCACCTGGCTTGCCATCCGTGGGCCACCCTCGGTGTAGTACGCCGTCAGTATCCCCTGAGCTTGTTTGGAATGCCCTCATCTCCGCTTCTACAGGCAGCAGGTGTGTACGAGGAGGCAGGGGTGATCTTCACCGGCCGCGTCTCCACCACAACCGCAAGGTGTTCAACACTTCGCTCGCGAGGTACCATGGATAGTGGGGATGAGTATTTTTTCAACAACTTCATTTGTTCATCAGAATTCGTCATCAGACGATGAGGAGCTTGTGGTTGTTGCATTGGTCATCAGTGACCACATTGCTAGGCAACGACTGAGGTTTAGGGGATCATTCTCGGGCCATGCTCCAGCGTTGAACCGCGATAGAGAGGGTGGTCATTGCCTGCTCTTCGCCAATTACTTTGAGAGCAACCACCTCTTTAAACTCCATCTTTTTCGGCGCCGCTTTCGGATGGCGAGGCATGTGTTTTCTCATATTCGGGAGGGAGTGGTAGCATATGATGATTACTTTGAGTGCAAGGAGGATGCCCTTGTGTAGGATCGAAGAAGGTGAGAGTGTCTAGAGGGGGGGTGATTAGACTACTCGACAAGATAAAAATTCCGTCTTTTGTCAAGGACAGATTTTGGCAGATTTTGCATATCACACAAGTCAAGTAGCATACTACACATGCAATTCTAGAGTATGGGCAGCGGAAAGTAAATTGCACAAGTAGTAAAGAGAAGTGGAGAAGATCAAACGCAATTTGGAGACACGGAGATTTTTCTCGTGGTTCCGATAGGTGGTGCTATCGTACTTCCACGTTGATGGAGACTTCAACCCACGGAGGGTAACGGCTGCGAGAGTCCACGGAGGGCTCCACCCACGAAGGGTCCACGAAGAAGCAACCTTGTCTATTCCATCATGGCCTACGCCCACGGAGGGCTAGCCTTACTCGGGGTAGATCTTCACGAAGTAGGCGATCTCCTTGCCCTTACAAACTTCTTGGTTCAACTCCACATCTCGACGGAGGCTCCCAAGCGACACCTAACCAATCTAGGAGGCACCACCCTCCAAAAGGTAATAGATGGTGTTGATGATGATGAACTCCTTGCTCTTGTGCTTCAAATGATAATCTCCCCAACACTCAACTCTCCTCACTGATTTGGCTGTGGTGGAAGAAAGGATTGAGTGGAAAGCAACTTGGGAAGGCTAGAGATCAAGCTTCATATGGTGGGAGTGGAGCAACTTGCTCTCAACACAAGGGTAGGTAGTTCTCTTCTCAGAAATGTAAGGTAGGAGTGGTAGTTCTTTCTGATGGCTCTCTCCACGAATGAAGAGGGGGTGGGGGGGTATTTATAGCCTCCACACAAAATCCAACCGTTACACACATTTGACCAATCTCGGTGGGACCGAAGTTGACAACTCGGTGAGACCGAAAGTTCAAATCATGTGAACGTTGGGATTTTCGGTGGGACCGAAAATACAAACTCGGTTAGTCCGATTCGTGCAAAGACAAGAGCTTGCCAATCTCGGTGGGACCGACTTCATCATCTCGGTGACACCGATTTGATGACAGAAGGTTACAGAAGCTTGGCAACTCAAGTTTCGGTGAGACCGAGTTCAGAATCGGAAAATCCGAGATTTCTAGGGTTTGGCTTTATGGCTGAGGTGGTTCATCTCGGTGTGACTGAGTTTGGAATATCGGTGGGACCGAGATTACTTATGAGTGTATATGGCAGTGAAAGTTGCTGATAGTTTAGGAGATGTATCACTAAGCACTTGAGCAACCAGATCATCATCATAACCTCATCCCCTTTTAATAGTATTGGCTTTCCTATGGACTCAATGTGATCTTGGATCACTAAACCAAAAATGGAGTCTTGAGCTTTTGCCAATGCTTGCCTTAGCATTTTGAGGGGTCCACCTCTTCAGTCCTTTTTCCATGCCAATGTGATTGAATTTCCTGAAACATACTTGATAAAAGCATTAGTCCAACCACAAAGTATGTTGTCATTAATTACCAAAACCACCCAGGGAGCAAATGTGCTTTCAATCTCCCCCTTTTTGGTAATTGATGGCAACACACAAAACAAGACATCAAAGCTTACTGAAAGAAAGACACAATTATCACGAAAGCTTTGACAAACATGTAGTACACAGGCTCCCCCTACAAGTGTGCAAGATTTTTATAAATTATGGTTTTGGACTACCACAAGCACACAAGAGAGAAAAGCAAGATGTGCTACATGCAGCTTGGCTATATGCATCAGAGCAGATGAAAAGAAGTGAGTGATGATGCATATGTGCATGGTGATTTCTTGCAAACAATTATTCACAAGCAAGTCACCATCATGCACATTCTGCAAAGTGCATATACTTACCTTGAGGTTCCTTGGCATTGTACCTGAAGAAATAAACTTGGGAAAACAAGGTTAGATAACACAAGAGCATTTCTTCAACCAACTGCAAGAACATCAAGAGTACCAAGCCAGGGATGACATGTATAAAGAGTGTCTCATATTGAGCACAAGCTTGAATCAGCAAACATGTCTCCGAAACTAAAAAGATTTTCAATGAACTCTGAGAGATTTTGCTTTCCATAAGATATCAATTGTGAAGGTTCCTCTCCCTTTGAGTTGTCTCAGATCAAGGGGTTTGATGGAAAGAGCAAAATCAAAAGAATGATGCCAAATGTAATATCCAATGTGGAACACGGCAAAGCTTTGATGTGATTCTCTCCCCCTTAAGGTAAGATTGCTCTTCTTCTCCCTCTGAATCTTCTCTTCTCCCCCTAAGTCTTCTCCCCCTTTGACATCAAGTGCCGAAAAGGACAGCAAACTAGGAAGGTCAGGGAAGATGGAAAGAAGTGGGTTCCTTAAGAATCACAACAGGGCAATAAGAAACATGCATAGAGAATCATTGAGTGGAGCTGCAGAAGATGATATCCTGAAAGAAATAAATCGGTGACACCGAAATAAGATGGATCGGTGGGTCCGAAAGTCATGGACTTAGGGCAGATCCTTTTCGGTCAGACCGAAATATTTAAGTTGGTGACGCCGAGTTTAATTCCAAGGAAATACAGAAATAATTCAGCTCACTTTGCAAGGAATGTTTCAAAGGATTTGCAATGAATTTGTAAATGATTTTCGAGGAATTGATCAGAGCCAAAAGGATATTCACAAAGACAGAAGAATAGAAATGAAAAAGATTCCTAGATGAAGTTTTTTTTTCTTTAAAGAAAACTCAATGAGAGAACATAAGAGAAAATAGAAATACTCCAAAACATATGTACTTCATCTAGATAGGGGTCGGCGACAAGGTCACCTATGTTTGAGTATTTTGACTTAGGAGTCAAATAAGAACATTTGATCATAGGTCATACTCATCGTTGAAGCACAAAATGGGATTGCCATTTTTCGATTAAGCATTTGATGTGATCACATCTTATGAAGCTGCTTGTACTCGTGTCTTTGAGCAAAGCTCCTTAAAGATGTGAAGAACATACCTTGGGCTTGTTGTTGCTTTGCTCATGTAGGTGAACTTGATGTAGGTGCTCATTGAATGTGAAGTTAGAGCGCCATTTCCACTTGTGTAGTTCATCTTCCTACATGGGTTAGGCAAGCAAGGAAATACTCAAGGATATCCAAGATGACAAGAGTGAAATACTAGATGTATAAGGTGTCAAAAAGGATATGTGGAATTTTGTTCCTTGAACTCAACATCCCAAAGGGCTAGATACTTGGTCAATGACAAGATTACTCATGATTTGAGTGTGTGGTAATCTTGTGGAATGTAGATCATCCAAGTACCTGCAAGGAGTTAGATGCAATACAAGGGGGCAAATGTGTCCAAGACATATGATCATCATCATAATAGAAATATCAAGGATAAGTCAAGTAGGCTCATGCCTTGCATGCATCAATGGAGTTTTCACTCCAAGTTTGAAGCATCAATGATGTTCAACTCACTCCTTAAGCGACAAAACACCTTCTCATCAAGAGGTTTTGTAAATATATCAGCGAGTTGTTTGCCAGTACGAACATGCTTAAGATTGATGTCACCCTTGGCAATGTGATCACGAATGAAATGGTGACGAACTTCAATATGTTTCGTTCGAGAGTGTTGCACGGGATTGTGTCCAATCTTAATCGCACTCTCATTGTCACAAAGCAAGGGAACATGTCTCACATGTATCCCATAATCCTTAAGCGTTTGTGTCATCCATAGCAACTGAGCACAACATGAACCAGCAGCAATATATTCTGCTTCGGCAGTGGATAATGATACCGAATTTTGTTTCTTGGAGGACCAAGATACAAGGGATCGACCAAGGAATTGACACGTACCCGAAGTTGACTTTCTATCAACCCTGTCACCGGCATAGTCCGAGTCGGAATAGCCAACAAGGTCGAAAGAGGCCCTCTTAGGATACCAAATGCCAAAGTTTGGTGTGTGTATCAAATATCTCACAATCCTTTTAACAGCTTTAAGATGACATTCTTTAGGGGCTGCTTGATATCGAGCACACATGCATACACTCAACATTATGTCAGGACGAGAAGCACAAAGATATAGTAGAGAACCAATCATAGATCGGTAAACCTTTTGATCAACGGGTTCTCCATCTTTTGTCAAGTCATTATGTCCACTTGTAGGCATGGGGGTTCTCATACCTTTGCTTTCTTGCATGTTGAACTTCTTGAAGAGATCCTTGGTGTACTTTGTTTGTGAGACAAAGGTACCCTCCTTAGATTGCTTGATTTGCAACCCAAGGAAGAATTTGAGTTCACTCATCATGGACATCTCATACTTCTCTGACATGAGCTTTCCAAACTTCTCGCTAAAATGAGGGTTAGTAGAACCAAAGATAATATCATCAACATATATTTGGCACACAAATAGTTCACCATCAACCCTTTTCGTGAATAGCGTTGAGTCTATCTTTCCAATCTCAAAGCCTTTTTCAAGAAGAAAGCTAGTCAAGCATTTGTACCAAGCTCTAGGAGCTTGTTTAAGTCCATAAAGAGCTTTGTGCAACTTGTAAACATGATTAGGCTTTTTAGGATTCACAAATCCGGGAGGTTGTTTCACAAATACTTCCTCCTCAATTTCACCATTTAGGAAAGCACTTTTAATATCCATTTGATAGAGAGTAATATCATGGTGGTTGGCATAAGCAAGAAGAATGCGAATGGACTCAAGTCTAGCAACGGGGGCATAGGTCTCACCATAGTCCATACCTTCGACTTGTGTGTAACCTTGAGCTACGAGACGAGCCTTGTTGCGGATGACTTGTCCATCTTCATCTTGCTTGTTCCGAAACACCCATTTGGTTCCAATGACGTTTTGATCATCCTTGGGCTTCTCTACCAAAGTCCATACCTTGTTCCTCTCGAAGTTGTGTAGCTCTTCGTGCATAGCATTCACCCAATCCGGGTCTTCAAGTGCTTCTTCTACCTTCATAGGTTCAATACTAGATATAAATGAGTAATGCTCACAAAAGTTAGCTAAGCGAGTTTTAGAGCGAGTAATTCTCCCGGAGTTGATGTCGTTGATCATTTGTTCCACGGGATGATTTTTCTTGACTCTTGCTCGGACTCGGGATAGCTTTTGTTGAGGTTGTGGCTGAGCTTCCTCATCATCTTCATCTTCCTCTTCTTCTTCATTGTTGTTGGTGTTGTCTTGAGGCGGTGGAGAAGGAGGTTGTGGTGGATCTTCTTGTTGCACTTCCTCATCTTGGTGAGTTCCACTTGTGGAGGCCTCCATGTTGCCTTGAGGTTCATCTTGCCGTGAGGTAGGGGGCTCCACATATGTAGATGAGGTACTCTCCTTCACTTCCATGGGACGAATCTTTCCAATAGATAAATCTTGGATTGCTTCCGATGGGTCCTTGTCTCCTACATCAATAGGCATTTGCTCTACTTGCGAGCCATTAGATTCATCAAACTTCACATCTACCGTCTCTTCAACCTTTCGGGTGAAATTATTGTAGACACGGTAGGTGTGGGAGTTTGATCCATAACCAAGAAAAAAACCTTCATGAGTTTTAGGAGCAAATTTAGACCGACGATGCTTATCAAGGATATAGCATTTCGAACCAAAGACATGAAAGTATCCCACTTGGGGTTTGTTACCGGTGAGGAGCTCGTATGATGTTTTGCCGAGGAGCTTATGAAGATAAAGCCTGTTGATAGCATGACAAGCTGTCTCGACGGCTTCCCCCCAAAAGTGCTTCGGTGTCTTGTATTCATCAAGCATCGTTCTCGCCATCTCTATGAGCGTTCGGTTCTTCCTCTCAACAACTCCATTTTGTTGAGGAGTGTACGTAGCCGAGAACTCATGTAGAATCCCTTCCTCATCGAGAAAAGAGTCTACATTGGCGTTCTTGAACTCCGTTCCATTGTCACTCCGAACTTTCTTGATCTTCACCTCAAATTGATTTTGGGCCTTTCTGGCAAAGGTTTTGAAGATTCTCTGAACCTGTGATTTGTCATCAAGGAAAAATACCCACGTAAATCTGGAATAATCATCAACTATAACTAGACCAAAGGAGTTACCACCAAGGCTTTTGTAAGCATTGGGACCGAAGAGATCCATATGAAGAAGCTCAAGCGGTCTCCTTGTGGTCATGATGTTCTTCACGGGATGACTTCCACCTACTTGTTTTCCTGCCTGACAAGCACTACAAAGTCTATCTTTGTCAAAGAGAACATCTTTAACGCCAAGAATATGATCACCTTTGATTAGCTTGTCTAGATTACGCATACCAACATGTCCAAGCCTTCTATGCCATAACCAACCTTTAGCGGATTTAGCAATGAAGCAAGTTCTAGGTTGGGCTTTCTTAGTGAAATCAACAATATATAGATCACCTCTACGGATACCGGTAAATGCCATGTTATGATTGTCACGACGAAAGACTTGGCAATCTACTTCGGTGAATAGCACATTGAATCCAAAGTCAGCTAATCTAGATACGGAAAGTAAATTGTATCCAAGTGATTCTACAAGCATGACATTTTGAATAGAGCTATCATGAGATATGGCCACCTTACCAAGGCCAAGTACCTTACCCTTGGAGTTGTCTCCAAAAGTCACATACTTGCGTGGACCATCGTTCTTTGCAAGCTCTCGAAACATGTCTTTGTCTCCGGTCATGTGATCGGTGCATCCACTATCAAGAATCCACTCTTTTCCGCCGGATATGTAGTCTCTCAGATTTGCCATAAGATTGAGACTCTTCATGATCTTGTCTAGCTCGGTGTCCGAATCGGAGTAATCATCATCATGCTCATGCTCATCATCATATTGACCCATAGATTGTTCATCATCAACACCTAGGTCAATTTGACAACAACTTGCATTAGTTTTGTCAATGTGACAATAATCATCGGAATGCAATACAAGAGCATTTCTAATTAGAGCATTGATAAGACAAGGATCACCCTTCTTTTTCATAAGATCACGAAGCTCAAAGAAGCATTTATCAAAGTTGGGATCATTGGGGTGCATCATATCAAATTCAATAGTCTTGTATAGAATTTCATCAAGACCTCTCAAAGAGTAGTCCGGATTAAGTTCTTCCAAGAACTTCCACATAGCATAGGCGCACTCAAAGTTTGTAACGAGCTTAAGCAAGTTATCGGGCAACCCTCTAATGATAAGATTTACAGTTCTAAGGTTACGAAGCAAATCAAGCTCTTCATCCATGGTAGGGTGCAAGGGGTCAAATGGAGGCACATATGGGGTTTCAACATATTTTCGCAAATTGTATGTCTTAAAGATAATAAGCATTTCAATCCTCCACGAGTTATAGGACACTCCATTAAGAATAGGCACTCTATGGCTAACACTCCCAAATGTAGACACGTCCATCTTCCTCCAATGGTGTGTAAACCAAAGCAATGGAGACCAAAGCTCTGATACCAATTGTAGGATCGAAGAAGGTGAGAGTGTCTAGAGGGGGGGTGATTAGACTACTCGATAAGATAAAAATTCCGTCTTTTGTCAAGGACAGATTTTGGCAGATTTTGCATATCACACAAGTCAAGTAGCATACTACACATGCAATTCTAGAGTATGGGCAGCGGAAAGTAAATTGCACAAGTAGTAAAGAGAAGTGGAGAAGATCAAACGCAATTTGGAGACACGGAGATTTTTCTCGTGGTTCCGATAGGTGGTGCTATCGTACTTCCACGTTGATGGAGACTTCAACCCACGGAGGGTAACGGCTGCGAGAGTCCACTGAGGGCTCCACCCACGAAGGGTCCACGAAGAAGCAACCTTGTCTATTCCATCATGGCCTACGCCCACGGAGGGCTAGCCTTACTCGGGGTAGATCTTCACGAAGTAGGCGATCTCCTTGCCCTTACAAACTTCTTGGTTCAACTCCACATCTCGACGGAGGCTCCCAAGCGACACCTAACCAATCTAGGAGGCACCACCCTCCAAAAGGTAATAGATGGTGTTGATGATGATGAACTCCTTGCTCTTGTGCTTCAAATGATAATCTCCCCAACACTCAACTCTCCTCACTGATTTGGCTGTGGTGGAAGAAAGGATTGAGTGGAAAGCAACTTGGGAAGGCTAGAGATCAAGCTTCATATGGTGGGAGTGGAGCAACTTGATCTCAACACAAGGGTAGGTAGTTCTCTTCTCAGAAATGTAAGGTAGGAGTGGTAGTTCTTTCTGATGGCTCTCTCCACGAATGAAGAGGGGGTGGGGGGGTATTTATAGCCTCCACACAAAATCCAACCGTTACACACATTTGACCAATCTCGGTGGGACCGAAGTTGACAACTCGGTGAGACCGAAAGTTCAAATCATGTGAACGTTGGGATTTTCGGTGGGACCGAAAATACAAACTCGGTTAGTCCGATTCGTGCAAAGACAAGAGCTTGCCAATCTCGGTGGGACCGACTTCATCATCTCGGTGACACCGATTTGATGACAGAAGGTTACAGAAGCTTGGCAACTCAAGTTTCGGTGAGACCGAGTTCAGAATCGGAAAATCCGAGATTTCTAGGGTTTGGCTTTATGGCTGAGGTGGTTCATCTCGGTGTGACTGAGTTTGGAATATCGGTGGGACCGAGATTACTTATGAGTGTATATGGCAGTGAAAGTTGCTGATAGTTTAGGAGATGTATCACTAAGCACTTGAGCAACCAGATCATCATCATAACCTCATCTCCTTTTAATAGTATTGGCTTTCCTATGGACTCAATGTGATCTTGGATCACTAAACCAAAAATGGAGTCTTGAGCTTTTGCCAATGCTTGCCTTAGCATTTTGAGGGGTCCACCTCTTCAGTCCTTTTTCCATGCCAATGTGATTGAATTTCCTGAAACATACTTGATAAAAGCATTAGTCCAACCACAAAGTATGTTGTCATTAATTACCAAAACCACCCAGGGAGCAAATGTGCTTTCACCTTGGTAAGGTTGTCTTATCATGTTATCATAAATGCATTGCGGCTATTCATATGATTGCATACGGAATTCCCGATAATCTTGTGGATGAGTACGTCCGCATGAGTGAGTCCACATGTCTCTCATGCAAGGCCATGGTGGCAGTGTTTGGCCCTGAGTACCAGAGAGAACCAATTGCTGCAGATACAGTCCTGATTGGTGGCGATCAATGCAGATAGAGGCTTTCCGGGAATGCTTGATAGCATATATTGTATGCACTAAAAGTGAAAGAACTGTCCTTTTGCTTGTCAGGGGCAGTACAAGGGGCATGTGAAATGTTGCACTGTCATACTAGAAGCAGTGGCTTCACATGATCTTTGAATTTGTCTCTCTTTTTTCAGCATGGTTGGTTCTCACAATGACATCAATGTGCTTCAGCATTCTCCAGTGTTCGCAAGGCTTGAAGAAGGCCACTAACCAAAGGTCAACTCTGAGATCAATAGGCACAAGTACAACAAGGGATACTACCCAGCTGATGATATTTATCTACAGTGGTCAACTCTTGTGAAGACAATACCCAATCCAGAAGAAGAGAAGAGAGAGATTTGCCCAATCACAAGAGAGTGCTAGGGAGGATCTGGAGCTTGCTTTTGGTGTGCTTCAATCTCGATGGACCATCGTTCGACAGCCTACAGAGACATGGAGCACCGAGAAGTTTTGAGAGGTGATGACTGCTTGTGTGATCATGTAGAACATGATCGTTTAGGATGAGGGTGATGACAACATCCACGACCAAGGGTTCCAAGTTTAGAGTGAAAATGTTGTGCCTGAGCAACAAGAACCTACAAAGTTTGAACAGTTCATCCAATTTTATCATGAAATACGTGATTGGCAAACTCATGCAACTCCATAATGACTTTATTGAGCACATGTGGATTCACCTTGGCAACCAGTAGATGTATCAGTTCATTTTCTTTCGATGTATTTGTGACAATTTAAATTTGGCAGTAAACTTTGTTATTTTTTCGTTTGTGACACTATTTATTATTATGCTACTATATGAGTTATTTGGTTGTAGTAAACTATATGCAATGTTTCTTTTTAATTAAAAAAATTGTTTACATTTGGTCGTCGGCAGGCCGAGCGGGTCAAATGCATCGGCCATGTTGGACGCACTGTCAACACAACAGCAAAAGAGGTCGGACATCGCCTCTCTACCCGACTCAAATGAACAGAATCTGAACAAAACGGACGTCTTTTGGATCGCGCGTCCCGCCGGCGCTGTGGTTGGCTGTTTATTTTATTTTTTTCTGATTGAGGGACATTTTTTTTTTGCGGATGATTGAGGGACATTTGGCTGGTCATTTGTTGGACTGACTATTCAAAATCGAAAAAAAATGCGGTGCAGACCGGTGCCTGTGCATACCCGACGCGGATGCACGCCGCGTGGCCGCCCAGGCCATCCAACGCCCATGTCGTCTCCACTTCGTAGTGTGTTGGGAGGGATATTTGTGCAAAACACCACACGCTTCTCTGTAATAACACTGTATTAAACAGGGGCAGTTCTGAAAAACAACCAAACCCCTCCGAAACCCTCGCCGGCTCGCCGCCTCCACCTCTTCTCTTGGCGATCGGCCACCGGCGTCGGCGCGGCAGCCCCCCTGCTTCCCCGCGACCTCGCCGCGCCTTCATATGGAGTTTGTAAGGAGAGGGTGTCGCAGTCTTCTTAACCTAGGCCGCGCCGGCGCCAATGCCCGCCCACTGCCCCGATCGGGCGGCGACAGGCGACACCTGGTGTCCCTCGCGCATGATGAACAGCTCTGGCTCGCCGATAGTTTCTACGGCTCCGGCTCCAGCAAGTCCTCCGGCCGGGTGCTGTAAGCCCCCCCCCCCCCCCCCCCCCCCCCCTCGCTCGGCCCCCAAATAAATTGGACTGTGTAATTAGTCTCGATCGCTGCAAATCAGATTGGACTGTGGCCCGCGTATGGTGGCGATTGGTTTGACTTGGCCTCGTTTAATACAATCATTAGACTCTGCGCGACCCTTGTTTTTTCCTCAAAAAAGAGTACTATGGCCCTCGTTGTTCTAAAAAATGAAGTATGGCCCTTGTTGAGTAATGAAATTGGGGGATTTTGGCCTATTGCCTGGTGGGGAAATTTGTAATATGCTTGATTTGGATGATTGTTGGCAATAATTGGTACTATGCCAAATATTGGCATCAAATTTGGCATTGCCAATATTTGGCAAGTCTTAAAAATTGCCATTGCTAATATTTGGCAAGTCTTTGATGCCGACGCATGCCAATTAGTGGCAAGTCTAAAAAGTGGTTAGTAATTGATTGGCTACCGATGTCAAATGTTGGCATCAAACGAACTAGCCTTTTTTTTGCTCAATGTGACAATGGACTATGACGACACCCTTTCATGTTTGTGGTAATAACTCATTGGGTTTAGTAAATTTCATCATCAGATATAAGGTTTGTGCACTGCACTCAGTAGGAACAACTTTATAGGTGTACAGGAAGTCCAATTTATGTCGCTTTTGCCTGCTGAACCATGTTGTTCAAGATGTAAAATTAATCTTCCTGTACAGATTGTCATCTTACCTACTGAACCATGTGCAAACATCTCCATGTTACATACACAACCATGTTTCCACTGTTTTGGCACCAGGGCATTTAACATTGTTGATTGAATTGTTACTGTCCAGATACTGCTTTACTACACCTTCATTTCAGATGGATAATCATCTTTTACTTACATTGTTGCGAACTGAATTTATTACAGCGGAGTAAATGGTCCAAGGCACTTCATGCCTACTGAGGTGGCCAAAGTCGTTGAGCATTTAACAAACAAGCCCCTTCTACACACAGTTACAGCTGGTAGGTTGATGGTTCCAGACCCTGCAAACCCTTATCTTCTCCTCGATCACACCAACTGCCTGGCTCGCTCCGGACTGGACATCGTGCACGCTGCAAACGAGAATGGGTTTTCCACTAAAGGCTTGTTCACCACCGACAATGTGAGAGTTATCCCTAGGAGCTGTACCTTTGGACTAAAAGATGTTGATCTGTCGGCTTGGAGCAGTTCTCTGAGTAATACAGAGAGGATGGAAAACCTTCTCGAGTACCTCGATTTCTTGCTGGACCTTATAGAACAAGAACATGGGTCACAGGCTCTCAATGTACTCCCACCGCTGTTCCAAGATCTACAAGATCTTGTGAAAGAAATGGAGTTGCAGGGGGGGTTGGTGGAACTGATTATCAACTATCCTGGGCTCCTACCTATACACAGCAAAGGGGTAGTGCTGAGAAGACTCTATAACGTTCTACTGCAAAGGATTCCAGCTTGCAAGGGTAAGATGACTGTTGAAGGGTTTGTGGCGGATCACAACAATGGGATAGCCGATGTAGAAGCTCTGGTAAGCAAGCTCATGGCTAGAGTGCCGTATACTACACACGACAAAAACAATGAAAGGTGGGGCACCAAGATTGCAAGCAGGAACGCAGACGTCTTTGAGGTGTGGAGCAGTGCCAGCAAAAATAGCACGGACAGCGCTGAGCTCCTGCTACGGTTGCTACGCGTCGGGGCCTCTCACCCTTTCGAAGCTGATATGGCAGATGCAATCATGAAGAAACTCAAAGCCAGCCGGCCTTCTTTGGCAACGAGCCAGCCCACGTGTACCGAGGTTATCCAGCTCCTCGACGCCAGTTTTCCTCTTGTTACACCAAGAATGGCTCGGGCATTTTGGGACCATAAGGTGTATGGTTGGCTTGGCATACCCCGACTGTTCCGTCTCCTGTGCTGAATCACGCACCACCCTCGCCAGAAGTGCACAAGGATACAAGGCAAGAAATTTGAGGCTGCTACTTCAACTTCAGAAGGATACAAGGCAAGAAATTTGAGGCTGCTACTTCATCTTGACAAGGATACAAGGCAAGAAATTTGAGGCTGCTACTTCATCTTGACAAGGATACAAGAGAAGAACTTGAGGCTGCTACTTCATCGGCTTGATTGAGCGTGTTAATATTTTGCCACCAGTGATGTTTATGAGTTATGAACATGTAAAATTCGATCACTTCATTGACTTGCTTGGTTCTATTAGCTGCCACTTATGTTAATGATGATGCTTATGAACGAAAGGTTCTAGCACTTGTTATATGTATGTATATATGAGAGAATATTATGCACTGGTAGAACATTATGCATCTCCGTAAATGAGGCTGTAGCATTTGTTTTCATTTATGGGGGGGAATAAAACAGAGTGCCCTGTGGCATGGGTTGCATAGGACAGACAGGATGTCGGCATTAGTAGAGTACAGTGGCTCACTGTGTTGGGTGAAGTATTTGTTGGACACGGTGATGGCGTCGTCGCAGTTTGAGAGGGTTGACCCAGACGAGGCTGGAGAGGTAGCCGCGCACCATGGCTTTGCCGGCCCAGCGTGCACGCACGCCGGCAGTCTCCGCCTCCCTGCATCTCCAGCAGCGAGCAAATAAAGGGGCAGTAGGCCCTTGGCGATCGAGGACGCCATTGTGCGAGTGGACGCCGCGCTCTGGGGGGCACGCCGTTGTGCTGGAGCGCGCTGTCGTGCGGGTGGACGCCGCCTTCCTCTAGCGCTCCACAGCTATGATCCCGGAGCTTGCTCTACTTCTGGCTATCATCCATCCCACAAGCATACCTTCTTCCATGGCGAAGGGAGCACAAGAGGCGGATAGATGGGATCGGTGGAGGTGTGAGAGAGAAGGCCAAGAGATAGGAGGAGGAGGCGTGCGAAACGGAAGGGAGAGGGACATCCGGATATTTAGTTGGAAAAAAAAGAAACCGACACAGATCGGAGGAAGCATTTTTTTATTTTTTATTTTTAGCTATAAAGAACGACGCGTGTGCTGAGGCGTGGCACCCCTCGGGCTCAGCTGAAAGCAACGCGTCAAACAGGGGAAAACCTTTTTTTCTTCTTCACATCAACAAACATGCATAGATGATGTCGTGTTTTTTTACGAAAAGCGTAGATGATGTCGTTGTTTGCATGCTTCTGTTTTACAACGTAATCAATCTATTTAACTTTTTTTAGGGATTCAATCTATTTAACTGTGATTGCATCATATTTGTGCATTAACCTAAACCTCGTAGGTGTGCAACCCAAGTAACTAAAAAATTGAAAAAAAAAAAGAGAAAAGAGAACAAGATCATGCAGTTGTATTATTTTCAGTACTTAATTGTTAAGACGTCTCTCACCGAAGCAGGGTGTACTTTTTTTTTGCCGGGGAAAAGAGATTTCAAAGTAAAAATTGAAGTATAATCTCGGTGCATGGACACTGCAATTTCTTTAAGAAATTTAACATGGCACATTGCCATTCAACCAAGAACTCTACCTAGCTGAGCTAATCCATGGTTTGCCGAAATTTGCTTCGCAGCTTGTTTTTTTTTTCTACATTTATACTTATAAGCATGTAAAGATAACAAGAACAAATATATCCTGGTAGTACAGAAACAGCCGATGTACGTTTGGATGAATATTTAGTTCTTTACAAAACATGCCTGGTAGATGGAAGGAAATGAGGAAAAACAGGCTAAAACATTGACATTGACATGCAAACATTACTCCGGACATAACCCTGTCATATAGACGTTAACGCCAAGATTCTGAACCATCAAGAAATGATGCATTGTTAAAAAATGGCAACAACTGTTTATTCTCAAAAACTGATCAGAAAAATTGACGCTGATACGTTGAACCACCAAGTAACTTTGTATGGCCAGAGCATCTTGATCTACTGTCATTGAATTCTGAAATACATTGTTTGAATAGTAATACATGATATTGCAGGAAACACGGCAATCTCAGTTTAGGAACTTTGTACATTCGGATTGACAACACTTGGGAGTCTACATCAGGCTTCGTAGAACTGAATATCTTTCTCAACCTCATCATCACCAAATAGCTTCCTGCACCCACTAAGTACCCCCACAGCTCTCTGTACCTTAACAAACAAACAAAAATCTGCCAACAAGTAAGGCAGTACAATTTCAGTCAACATGTGAGATAGTACGTACATAATAAGTAGGGTAAGGAAGCTAGGGGATCAAATGGGACTACAAACCTCAACATGACTGCCAACATTATTTTTTTTTGGAATAGGAGGATTACCTCCGGCCTCTGCATCAGTCGATGCATGCAGCCAAACATGACTGCCAACATGGGATTAATCAATGGAATCTCTAGAAACTTCGGTCTTCTCAATTCTAGTTGCTGCATGCAAAAATTTCAAACCACCTTGTTTAAATGAAACTGTAATTGGTCATCTCCAGTATGAGATTCTGCAGTCCTCCTTAAACTAAGCCACTGATGTTTGGTAATCAGAACCTAGAAGAGATTCATTAATTGGTTTAGCAAATCATCTTTTGCTTTGATAGGTAAAATAGGTATGTGTCAAGGTTGCAGAACAGATATAAGTATACTTTTGTTCTTTCTCTAGTGGCATTGTGATTGCTCTCTCACATGTCTGTGCTAAAAAAGACTATGCTTGCAAATATTCACCGCTTCAGCAACCAAATCCTCAAATCATAAGGAAGACAACTGTTATTTACAATTAAATGGATTGATGAATATACTGATCTTTCACTAGTCGCTCAAAGCTTGTCCAGTAGCAAATAATGCAGATTTTCACGGGTGATGCATTTAGTAAACATGCAATAATTAAAAGAATCGTGGCTTTTTAAATAAGATGAAAATGTATAATTTAACACCATTTGTATTTGCAGTTAACATATGATACTGAATGCAAACAACTGAAAGAATACTTTTGCAACCTCGCAATGGAAAGTTAAATTCAGTGTCCTACACTCATTCATCCGCTAGCACAAACTGCGTTATGTTCACCTAGATGGCTAGATCAATCATCGGATAGTCATCTATCTTCTAACAGGGAAGAGAGGTTGCATGACATGATAAGTCATTTGGTATAAGGAATTAAGAAATGTGTCTAATAAACAGATCACTCAACAAAGTAGTATGGCAGATTCATGCTTCCCTACAAACATTCAGTACCAGCTAAGATGAAGTGTGAACTATTGAGGACATCACAGAAGCTTGTACTCTAGGAGCAGATTCGGAAAAAAGTATCAACACTTGAGCTCACTACCACAATGGTAGTCAGTACTAAATCACTGAAATAAAAATAGAACATATTAACCAAAGTAAAATTAGTACAAAAAATTATCTTCAGAAATATCGGCATGAAATTTCACTGGCTAGTATCTTCATTACCGATAGACTACTATCTATTTATGTGGTTACAAAGATGAGGAATTTGTAAAGTGAAACAACGAGACCAGACATAGCAGATACGAAAATAACACTGTGCATTAATCTAAGTCACCTTGCCCATAGTTCCTTCTAATGACCAAACTGGAGACCGGTACAAAACGATGATGGGACTGGTTTTGGGGATCTTCTACGAAGATTTGAGTTCTTTTTCGAAATGAAGGCAAAAGATTTGCCTCATTGAATAATTAAGTAGAAGAGAAGCACCCAGTTAAATAATAGAAAATCAGGCGAAAACCGATGCAAACAACAACATGCGGACTACTCACGGAGCATACAACCCTATAAGCGCATGATAGTCCAACAACCATACTCAACAGCAACGACCACCAACCCCCACATTTCTAGATCGCAAAGAAACCCCCCAACGGAAGCACCCCGGTCGAAGACCATAGACGCCGCCAAATCCATGTAAACAAGCCAAGCCATAAGGACAACCCAAGCGTATGATGACCATCCATCAAGCAGCTGCAGACGCCTTTCCTATGGCACTACTCTTCTTGCTTTTGCTTCTGAGAGCCTTCTCGACAATCGTCTTGCCAAATCCAAGGCTAGCGGCCTCCAAACGTGCGAGCAAGCCGCAGAGCTCTATCTCGAAGATAATCACATCAACCTTGTCATGGGACAGTCACCACCTGCCCAACGGTCACGTGCGGCTGGGTGACGACAACATCAAAACCAACACGGTCCAGTAGGCGAGCGGCTGACTGGATCCAAAGGACTAGGCGCCAATGTACGGGACACACCAACATCATTAGCCACAGGAACCACCAACACGATGGACTCAGGCACCTCCAGTTGCTCATATGACAGAGGTAAATCCTGATGGGGAACATTGCATGGAAAACAAAAACAATTCCTACAAAATATCCAAGATATATTCTATGGAGATGCTAGCAACGAGAGGGAGCTGTCTACATACCCTTGTAGACCGAAAGCGTTAACGATTTAAAGATCATGGTTGGCGTAGTCATACTCCCTTCTAGATCCAATCCGATCCAGCATCGCATGAACGACACCTTCGAGACGTGCACACGTATGGCTCGGTGATGTCTCTGGCTTCTTGATCCAACAAGCGAGGGTGGAGAGGTAGATGGGATCTAGGCCAGCACGACGGCCTGGTGGTGGCAGCAGAACTGCGGCAGGGCTTCGCCAAGCACACTACGCGAGGAGGAGATGGGAGAGATAGGGAGGGGGCGGCGGCCAGGCAAGGGGTGATCCTCCCTCTACGCCTCCCCTCTAATTACAGGGGTGAGGGAGGGGTGGACAGCCCTAGCTCCTCCTCCAAGGGAGGACGACAGAGAAGGGGGAGGAGTGCCCTCCAAGACGAGGTGCCCCTCCCCTAGGGGAGAGGACGACAAAGAAGGGGGAGGAGTGCCCTCCAAGACGAGGTGCCCCTCCCCTAGGGTTTCACAACCCCAGCTGCATGGGCCTTAGGGGACTGGTACGCCTGGCTCGTGTAGGCTAGGGCGCCCCCACTACAGTCCACGTGAGCCCCCGGGGCTGGTGGACCCCCGAAACCCTTCGGTGCCTTTGGTACACTGTTGGCATACCCCAGAACTTTTCCTGTAGCCTAAAAATCACTTCTCATATATAAATCTTTACCTCCAGACCATTTCAGAGCTCCTCGTGATATCCTAGATCTCACCTGAGGCTCCGAACAACATTCGGTCTCACCACTATGTATATCCCAATACTACCCTAGCGTTACCGAACGTTAAGTGTGTGACCCTACAAGTTCGAGAATGCAGACATGATCGAGACTGCTCTCCGATCAATAATCAATAGCGGGAGCTAGATGCCCATATTGACTCCCACATATTGAATGAAGATCTTTATCAGTTTGAACCACGGTGTCAAGGATTCAGTTAATCCCATATATAATTCCCTTTGTCTGGCGACATGTTACTACCCGAGATTCGATCGTCGGTATCGCCATACATAGTTCAATCTCATTACCCGCAAGTCTCTTTACTCGTTTCGTAATACAAGATCTCTATGACTAAACACATTACTCACATGCTTGCAAGCTATTCATGATGTTGTCACTACAAAAAAATACACTTCCGTGATGATACGTGTTTGTCACAGTAGGTCGTGTTTTTTGTCATGCATGTACATCCATGACGATTTTATGATAGAATCAAGATAGTCATACCTGTGCTGTCATAGAAGTGTTCCATGACATTACCAAAATTATCATCACGGAAGTGTCCACTTCCATGACGATAAATCGCGCGTCACAGAAGTGCTTTTGTCAAGGGTGACCGACAAGTGGCATCCACCGTAATGGAACACCGTTAAGCTATCGGGTCGGGTTTTGGATTCGATAACCCGTTAACAGCCCCGACCAATGGGGATTTTCCACGTGTAAAATCATCATTGGCTGGAGGAAACACGTGTCGGATCACCGTTTGGACAGATGTCATCCGCTCATTGGACCGAAGGCGCCTATGATACGGCGACACGTGGCACGGCCCAACAGAGGCCCATTCTTGTGAAAAGGCCGGCCCATTTGACTTGGTCAAAAGGTGGCAGGCCGGCCCACGGAAAGCTTGTTAATGACATGTTCGCATATAGCCCATTTACAGCCCACTAACCCAGGGTCCGTTACGCCCTATCCGAATTAGGCCTAGTAGCGTCATCTGGGCCGTCCAATATGATTCCAGCCCATTTTAACTTCTGGCCCATGTGTGGCCCATGACTTCTTTCGGCCCATATGAGGCCCTTTGTAACTCTTGGCCCATTAACGGCCCGTGGTGAAACTGGCCCGTAATGAACAGAGTATCACTTTATACCCATTAACGGCCCGTTATTCCATTGGGCCGTTTCCAGCCCAAGTTATCTTTCGGCCTTCTCAGGGCCCATTGATTCTTGGGCTCATTTGTAGCATTCGGTTACATACGGCCCGTTACTGTCATTTTCTGCTTGTGGGCCAAATTCAGCCCGTCGTTACAATCGGCCCGTTTGTGGACCGTTAATACGTTGGGCCGTTTTCATGTCAAAAAAACCCATTGGGTTGTTTTCATAGAGTTATCAAATACGGCCTATTAACGGCCTGTTATGGTCCATGAATAGTATGGCCCATGATTGGCGAAATGATGATACGCCCCGTAGAAGGCCCATGGATCCTACGGCCCGTATGAGGCCCATGGATAGTACGACCCGTAGAAGGCCCATGGATCGTATGTCCCGTAGAAGGCCCATGGACCCTACGGCCTGTAGAAGGCCCATGGACCCTAAGGTCCGTATAGAAGGCCGATGGATCCTACGGCCCGTATAGAAGGCCAATGGATCCTAAAGTCGGAAGAAGGCCCATAGATCATATGGCCTGCAGGAGGCCCATGGTTACAACAGTCCGTGTGTTGCCATGATTATTTTGGCCTAGTTAACAAAAATAGGCTATTGTGGCCACTAGAAAAACACAGAAAAAGAACTGCAGTGACTACAAGCAAACAACTAAACAAGACAATAAGGAAATAAATAAGCAAGCAATTAACGCTAGCCTATTACCGCTATTACACATATTACATCCACTGGGCATCAAAGTTCGCCACCAGTGCAAATATAGGGAACAAAGCAACACATTACATACACTGGCCGTCAAAATTGGCCACCAGTGCAAATAAACGCGGCAGCAAAACAAGATCATAACTGAAACAACTTCAGAAGAGCTCAAGAAACGTTATCCTGGGTATCCACCATGCTGGCAATAAGCTTAGCAAGCTGATTAGCTTTGTCCTATTTGGCGCTAAAATCCTCCAACGCTTGCTGTTGCACCAGAAAGTATGCATCTGAATGCTCCAGGGACTTCCGAGTCCTTCCGCTTCTTGTCGTAGCACGGGTGATCGATGTCTTTCAGCTTATAGTTGAGACTCAAGAAACCGAACTGATTCAGACAGTGAGTTTGAATAGCTTGTGCAAGCGGTAGTGGCCAGTAACTCGAACACTAAACCAAGACAAGACTTTGGGGTTGTCTCGCTGTCTTCAAGATAGTCTTCCTTAGCTGTTTTATCAGCTTTGTTGGAGACCAACAAGGATGTGTCACTATCCTGAACCTTATCTGCATTACTTCCTTTACCATTGCTTAATAAGGCACTCTTCCCTAATATTTTGTCAGCATTCTAAAAGAAGAAACAAGCAGACACAGAACAAGTTTAGCATGTACTAGTATATGAAACTCATTTCGGTGAACCAGTTCATTAGTAAGGTGGACAGGATTAAACTACCAAGTCTTCTATTGCCAAGTACTAGTACATAATAAAAGCATCAAACAAACATATATCTATGTCCTATGGTCACTGCATTGTCTTGCCAAATCAAAATAGAGACACGGTTTAAATCATATCCATTCAAGACAAAGCAGCAATGAAAGAATACAAAGCGTGGGAAACTACACAGCACAACAAGATTTCAGATGGGTACCACGGGTCTACATGTACAACAACACTATTGGCTCTATTGTGATGCTAGTAATGTGCATGATATGAAAGTCAACTGTATACACAATTAAAATTGAAATCAACAGAGCTACTGATAAGAGCAAACCTGTTAAAGAAACATGCGTGAACATACCTGCTGTGCCATTGGAGTTTTGATTGGGTCCTTCAATTTAAAAATAAGTTTGTATGAGTAAATACAGTGATACAAGAGCAAAGCAATCATAGTTAAAAAAGGCGTGCCTAAGCGAGCGCTTAAGCGCGCCTAGGCTCTAGGCGTTGACAAAATGCATTGCGCATAACTATGCTTAATCTGTGCATAACTGCGCATAAGCATGCGCTTTGGTCAGTAAAGCACAAGGCGGTGGCAAAACGCACAATTAACGCCTAGAGCTTTTTTGAACTATGATAGCAATGGAATCTTAAATTAGAACAGTTGTTCTTCAGGTTTAGGCACTTGTTCTACATGAACAGAGTACAGTAAGACGCAAGAATATAATACTTAAAAATAGAAAATGAGCTCATAGACCTTACCACATTCTTGGTTCGGGACCAGTACAGAATAAGGCGTTCCCAGTCATCGTCCAGTAAATGTGTCTCAGGAGAACGTAAGAGAATTTGATGAGTTTCTTTGCCGATGAAGTACGTTTTCTTCAGGTAATTCCGATACTGCCACCAAGCATTCTTGAAGATAGCAGAGGTATTAGCATAGGTTACCTCATCCCGAGTTTCCAAATCGGTCCTTCTGTATAGAGAAAAATGGGAAAATTTGCTGTATTATAACCATCATGGAGGTAGGATGTATGGGACGAAGCAAAGTAATTGCCATGAATAACATTACTTACACATAACTCCTGGACAAACACCTGCAACAGGCATTTTCCTTCATCTTCAGTATAATATTTCCAAGATGGGAAGATACGCACATACGATTTAACAACATCAAATGCGATAGATGCTAAACTACGACTAGCTGGTTGTGCTTCCTCCACAGGAATAGGCGTACTAACTGGTGTAGTTGGGGTTCGCCGTGATAGTACTGGCCCTTTGGGCACTGGAGCTGCCTTACTAACTGCTCTTGTTTGGGAGCTCTGTGGTGGAGATGGTGCTGTGTCAACAGGAACTGGGTTACTATCCCCTGGGGTTGGGGTTAGATTGGGTGAAGCTGGTTCTCTGTCCATCGCAGTAGGGGTACAATCTGCGAAAGTTTGGGTTATGTATGGTAGGGCTGGTTCTTGTGCATGTACAACCGGGGTGCTATCTCCACCAAGAGGTAGCACTATTTTATTTGAAGACCGTGTTTTTAGTCCGCTAGATACTGGCATCACCCGCTCCAATTCAAATGGCTGATAAACAGGAAACATAGTTGAATGTACAGACATTGTATGAGAGACAGATGCAATAGATAGTGTGAAAAAAAGAGGGCATGAAATAGTTGACATGTATATTGTTTAACTAAAACAGATAGCATGACATAATTTCACATATATGATGTCTATCTAAACTGGATAGCATAGCATAACATAATTCAAAGATATGATGAATAACTAAACAGGATCGCATGAAATAATTCACCTACATGTTATCTAAGTAATCAGGATCGCATCATTTAATTCACATATGTGATTTATATGCTAAACAGAGGGCATTCGATATGATGTCTAAACTAAGAACATGGTGTTGAATATTGTGTATATGATGTCTAAACTATGCAATGCAAGACACCGTATGCATTATATGAGCAGTATAACCATGCCAAGTTAGAGCATACACCTCAGTGCGGGAATGTGACTGGTCATCTGTCTCTGAATCCATCTCTGAGGAGCTATCGGGACCCAACAAGAGATCTGCTTCGACAGGTAGCACTGTCTGCTCTGAAGGCCTTGTTTTCACTCCAGATTTTTCCATCTCCCATCCAAATGGCTGATTCACAGGAAGAGTAGTTTAATGTACAAACATTGTTGACAAATGGAAATGTAATGAAGAAAAGGATGGGCTAGATATCATTCAAATATATGATGCCTGGTTAAACAGGATGGCATTGCACATTTCACATATATTATGGCTGGCTAAAAGACATGAGACTGCATAATTCCCATATATGATATAGAAACTAAACAGGGGGCATTACAAAACATGTCTAAACTAAGCAGATGACATATATGATGTCAAAAGTAGGCACTGCAAGGCAACATATGCATGATATGACTAACATCATCATGCCAAGGTAGAGCAAAACACCTTGGGGGGTAAATAGGAGTGGTCAGCGGCGTCTGAATCCACCTCAGAACAGATATCTTCCTCTGGATTACAATCTAGAGAGGGGTGGGGAGGGTTTGCCATTGAACCCACCATGGGGCGATGTCTGCATGGCATTGTATTACCGCGCAAAACTCTTCTCTTTTTCTCTACATGTTCAGCATGACTGTGTACAATATCTGACATGCATACGAAAAAAATATGGTGAGATTATGTAAGGAGAGCATGCAGAAATTTAGAGTGATGGTAACAACCAGTGGATCGATGTTTTTCCATTGAACCAAAATAGCCCTAATGGATTGACATGAATGTATAGTAATAAGTGATGCAACAAGTGTACAACCTCTTTGCCTTAGCCGTGTCGACCTCAGCATCATTGGGTTGGTCGCTGAAGCAGTTGAGGAAGAGGTGGCTGTCGGTGGTGTGGAGGAAGATCTAAGGAATCTGTAGACGG
The DNA here is from genome assembly GCA_963921465.1 of Triticum timopheevii. Classification (NCBI taxonomy): domain Eukaryota; kingdom Viridiplantae; phylum Streptophyta; class Magnoliopsida; order Poales; family Poaceae; genus Triticum; species Triticum timopheevii. Next base: position 76,923,532 of record OY997266.1, on the reverse strand, counting down.
CGTCCAGGGCACTGCACTATTGTGATGGATCGTTCTGTCATTGGAGCAGCTCCGGTGAGCCTTACGACGTCAAGGCTGAAGCAACACAAGACAGACATCGTCAATCTCAAGTGGGATTCTAATAACATCTCCAATAGATGATGTAAAATTAACATCACCAAAAATCACCTGACTACAACAGATGAGGTAAAAACTGTTGACTCTGAACTTAACTGTCGAAACTGAAATTTACTGTGGAATCTGAATGCTACTGTTAAAACTGAACGCAATGGTAGCAAAGAGGCACTTGACATGTAGTTTAGGGAGGGCCTGCAGTTCATCTTCAACCTGCACCCCCCCTGAGCCGTCAGCCACCACCGGCCGAACCGCCGGCCCTAGCGCCGCCTCGCCGCCCCAAAACAACTCGCCACCGCCGCCCCGGCCAGCCCTCTACGCCCCCCGCCCCCATCCTGAACCCTAAGATAGATAGTGGGGTACCTCTCCGGCAATCCCCCGTCCCCACTGTGGGTGGTTCTTCCTTAACTCTGGCGAGCCCCCAACCCCTGAAAATCGACTGACCCAAAAGTCGATTCAGTCAACTGAAGTGTGGCTTAATCGGAGCAGAGCAGCAACACGATCAAGAGGGAGAGCCACAGCAGCAGCTGGGCGAGCGAGCGATCGAGCGAGAGCCAGAGTAGCAGCAGCAGATTCGGCTGGTATGGACGCCGCCGCCGAAGGGGCCTCACACTGGGGGAGAGCCGCCGTGCAGATGTCGCTCGCAACGCCGGCTTCAAGGTAGCAGCTGTTGGGGAACGTAGTAATTTCAAAAATTATCCTACGCACACGCATGATCATGGTGATGATATAGCAATGAGGGTAGAGTGTTGTCTACGTACCCTCGTAGACCGTAAGCGGAAGCGTTAGCACAACGCGGTTGATGTAGTCGTACGTCTTCACGATCCGACCGATCCAAGTACCGAACGTACGACACCTCCGAGTTCAGCACACGTTCAGCTCGATGACGATCCCCGGACTCCGATCCAGCAAAGTGTCGGGGATGAGTTCCGTCAGCACGACGGCGTGGTGACGATGTTGATGTTCTACCGGCGCAGGGCTTCGCCTAAACTCCGTGACGATATGACCGAGGTGGAATATGGTGGAGGGGAGCACCGCACACGGCTAAGGAACGATCCGTAGATCAACTTGTGTGTCTATGGGGTGCCCCCTGCCCCCGTATATAAAGGAGGGAGGGAGGAGGAGGCCGGCCCTAGGAGGGGCGCGCCATGGGGAGTCCTACTCCCACCGGGAGTAGGATTCCCCCTTTCCTAGTCCAACTAGGGGCCCTTCCATGTAGTAGGAGTAGGAGACTAGGAAGGGGAAGAGAGAAGGGAAGGAAGGAGGGGGTGCGGCCCCTCCCCCTAGTCCAATTCGGACTAGGCCTTGGGGGGGGGGGGGCCTGCCCTAGGCAGCCCCTCTCTCTTTCCCGCAGGGCCCAATAAGGCCCAATACTTCTCCCCGGCGAATTCCCGTAACTTTCCGGTACTCCGAAAAATACCCGAATCACTTGGAACCTTTCCGAACTCCGAATATAGTCGTCCAATATATCGATCTTTACGTCTCGACCATTTCGAGACTCCTCGTCATGTCCCCGATCTCATCCGGGACTCCGAACTCCTTCGGTACATCAAAACTCATAAACTCATAATATAACTGTCATCGAAACCTTAAGCGTGCGGACCCTACGGGTTCGAGAACTATGTAGACATGACCTAGAACTATTCTTGCTCAATAACCAATAGCGGGACCTGGATGCCCATATTGGCTCCTACATATTCTACGAAGATCTTTATCGGTCAAACCGCATAACAGCATACGTTGTTCCCTTTGTCATCGGTATGTTACTTGCCCGAGATTCGATCGTCGGTATCCAATACCTAGTTCAATCTCGTTACCGGCAAGTCTCTTTACTCGTTACGTAATGCATCATCCCGTAACCAACTCATTGGTCACATTGCTTGCAAGACTTATAGTGATGTGCATTACCGAGAGGGCCCAGAGATACCTCTCCAACAATCGGAGTGACAAAACCTAATCTCGGATTACGCCAACTCAACATGTACCTTTGGAGACACCTGTAGAGCACCTTTATAATCACCCAGTTACGTTGTGACGTTTGGTAGCACACAAAGTGTTCCTCCGATAAACGGGAGTTGCATAATCTCATAGTTACAGGAACATGTATAAGTTATGAAGAAAGCAATAGCAACATACTAAACGATCAAGTGCTAGGCTAACGGAATGGGTCATGTCAATCACATCATTCTCCTAATGATGTGATCCCGTTAATCAAATGACAACTCATGTCTATGGTTAGGAAACATAACCATCTTTGATAAACGAGCTAGTCAAGTAGAGGCATACTAGTGACACTATGTTTGTCTATGTATTCACACATGTATTATGTTTCCGGTTAATACAATTCTAGCATGAATAATAAACATTTATCATGAAATAAGGAAATAAATAATAACTTTATTATTGCCTCTAGGGCATATTTCCTTCAGTCTCCCACTTGCACTAGAGTCAATAATCTAGTTCACATCGCTATGTGATTTAACAGCAATATTCATATCTGTATATGATTAACACCCATAGTTCACATCGTCATGTGACCAACACTCGAAGGGTTTACAAGAGTCAATAATCTAGTTCACATCGCTATGTGATTAACACCCAAAGAGTACTAAGGTGTGATCATGTTTTGCTCGTGAGAGAAGCTTAGTCAATGGGTCTGTCACATTCAGAGCTGTATGTATTTTGCAAATATTCTATGTCTACAATGCTTTGCACGAAGCTACTTTAGCTAATTGCTCCCACTTTTAATATGTATCCAGATTGGGACTTAGAGTCATCTGGATTGGTGTAAAAGCTTGCATCATTGTAACTTTTTACGACGGGCTCTTTTGTCACCTCCATAATCGAGAAATATTTCCTTACTCCTTTCTAAGGATATTCTTGACCAATGTCCAGTGATGTACTCCTAGATCACTATTGTACTCCCTTGCCAAATTCAGAGCAAGGTATACAATAGGTCTGGTACATAGCATAGCATACTTTATAGAACCTATGACTGAGGCATAGGGAATGACTTTTTCATTCTCTTTCTATTTTCTGCTGTGGTCGGGATTTGAGTCTTACTCAATTTCATACCTTTGCAACACAGGCAAGAACTCTTTCTTTGACTGTTCCATTTTGAACTAGTTCAAAATCTTGCCAAGGTATGTACTCATTGAAAAACTTATCAAGCGTCTTGATCTATCTCAACAGATCATGATGCTCAATATGTAAGTAGCTTTTACTGAGGTCTTTTCTTTTTAAAGAACTCCTTTAAAACACTCCTTTTATGCTTTGCAGAAAAATTCTACATCATTTCTGATCAACAATATGTCACTCACATATACTAATCAGAAAGGCTGTAGTGCTCCCACTCACTTTATTGTAAATACAGGCTTCATCGTAAGTCTATATAAAACTATATGCTTTGATCAACTTATCAAAGCGTATATTCCAACTCCGAGATGCTTGCACCAGTCCATAGATGGATCGCTGGAGCTTGCACATTTAGCACCTTTAGGATTGACAAAACCTTCTGGTTGCATCATATACAACTCTTTAATAAATCCATTAAGGAATGCAGTTTTGACATCCATTTGCCAGATTTCATAAAATGTGGCAATTGCTAACATGATTCAGACAGACTTAAGCATCGATACGAGTGAGAAAATCTCATCGTATTCAACACCTTGAACTTGTTGAAAACCTTTCGCAACAAGTCGAGCTTGGTAGATAGTAATACTACTATCAGTGTCCGTCTTCCTCTTGAAGATCCATTCATTTAACATGGCTTGCTGATCATCGAGCAAGTCAATCAAAGTCCATACTTTGTTCTCATACATGGATCATATCTCAGATTTTATGGCCTCGAGCCATTTCGCGGAATCTGGGCTCATCATCGCTTCCTCATAGTTCGTAGGTTCATCATGGTCTAGTAACATGACTTCCAGAACATGATTACTACACCACTCTGGTGCGGATCTTACTCTGGAAGACCTACGAGGTTCTGTAGTAACTTGATCTGAAGTTTCATGATCAATATCATTAGCTTCCTCACTAATTGGTGTATTTGTCACAGGAACTGATTTCTGTGATGAACTACTTTCCAATAAGGGTACAGGTACAGTTACCTCATCAAGTTCTACTTTCCTCCCACTCACTTCTTTCGAGAGAAACTCCTTCTCTAGAAAGGATCCATTTTTAGCAACGAATATCTTGCCTTCGGATCTGTGATAGAAGGTGTACCCAACTATTTCCTTTGGGTATTCTATGAAGACGCACTTCTCCGATTTGGGTTTGAGCTTATCAGGATGAAACTTTTTCACATAAGCATTGTAGCCCCAAACTTTAAGAAACGACAACTTGGGTTTCTTGCTAAACCACAGTTCATATGCTGTCGTCTCAACGGATTTAGATGGTGCCCTTTTAACGTGAATGCAGCTGTCTCTAATGCATAACCCCAAAACAATATTGGTAAATCAGTAAGAGACATCATAGATCGCACCATATCCAATAAAGTGCGGTTACGACGTTCGGACACACCATAACATTGTGGTGTTCCAGGTGGCGTGAGCTGTGAAACTATTTCACATTGTTTTAATTGAAGACCAAACTCGTAACTCAAATATTCGTCTCCGCGATCAGATCGCAGAAACTTTATTTTCTTGTTATGATGATTTTTCCACTTCACTCTGAAATTCTTTGAACCTATCAACTATTTCAGACTTATGTTTCATCAAGTAGATATACCCATATCTGCTCAAATCATCTTGTGAAGGTCAAAAAATAACGATACTTGCCACGAGCATCAATACTCATTGGATCGCATACATCTGTATGTATTATTTCCAACAAGTTAGTAGCTCGTTCCATTGTTCCGGAGAACGGAGTTTTAGTCATCTTGCCAAAAAGGCATGGTTCGCAAGCATCAAATGATTCATAACCAAGTGATTCCAAAAATCCATCTTTATGGAGTTTCTTCATGTGCTTTACACCGATATGACTCAAACGGCAGTGCCACAAATAAGTTGCACTATCATTATTAACTTTGCATCTTTTGGCATCAATATTATGAATATGTGTATCATCACGATCGAGATCCAACAAACTATTTTCATTGGGTGTATGACCATTGAAGGTTTTATTCATGAAAACAGAACAACAATTATTCTCTAATTTTAAATGAATAACCGTATTGCAATAAACATGATCAAATCATATTCATGCTCAACGTAAACGCCAAATAACATTTATTTAGGTTTAACACTAATCCCGAAAGTATAGGGAGTGTGTGATGATGATCATATCAATCTTGGAACTACTTCCAACACTCATCGTTACTTCACCCTCAACTAGTCTCTGTTTATTCTGTAACTCCTGTTTCGAGTTACTAATATTAGCAACCGAACAAGTATCAAATACTCAGGGGCTACTATAAACACTAGTAAGGCACACATCAATAACCTGTATATCAAATATACCCTTGTTCACTTTGCCATCCTTCTTATCCACCAAATATTCAGGGCATTTCCGCTTCCAGTGACCATTTCCTTTGCAGTGTAAACACTTAGTTTCAGGCTATGGTCCAGCTTTGGGCTTCTTCGCAGGAGTGACAACTTGCTTGTCTTTCCACTTGAAGTTCCCTTTCTTTCCCTTTGCCCTTTTCTTGAAACTAGTGGTCTTGTCAATCATCAACACTTGATGGTCTTTTCTTGATTTCTACCTTCGTTGATTTCAACATCACGAAGAGCTCGGGAATCGTTTTCGTCATCCCTTGCATACTATAGTTCATCACGAAGTTCTAGTAACTTAGTGATGGTGACTAGAGAATTCTGTCAATCACTATCTTATCTGGAAGATTAACTCCCACTTGATTCAAGTGATTGAAGTACCCAGACAATCTGAGCACATGCTCACTAGTTGAGCGATTCTCCTCCATCTTTTAGCTTTAGAACTTGTTGGAGACTTCATATCTCTCAACTCGGGTATTTGCTGGAAATATTAACTTCAACTCCTGGAACATCTCATATGGTCCATGACGTTCAAAACGTCTTTGAAGTCCCGATTCTAAGCCGTTTAAGCATGGTGCACTAAACTATCAAGTAGTCATCCTTTTGAGCTAGCCAAACGTTCATAATGTCTGCATCTGCTCCTGCAATAGGTTTGTCACCTAGCGGTGCATTAAGGACATAATTCTTCTGTGCAGCAATGAGGATAAACCTCAGATCATGGATCGAATCCGCATCTTTGCTACTAACATTTTTCAACACAATTTTCTCTAGGAACATATCAAAATAAACATATGGAAGCAACAACGCAAGCTATTGATCTTACAACATAATTTGCAAAATACTACCAGGACTAAGTTCATGATAAATTTAAGTTCAATTAATCATATTACTTAAGAACTCCCACTTAGATAGACATCCCTCTAGTCATCTAAGTGATTACGTGATCCATATCAACTACACCATAACCGATCATCACGTGAGATGGAGTAGTTTTCAATGGTGAACATCGATATGTTGATCATATCTACTATATGATTCACGCTCGACCTTTCGGTCTCCGTGTTCCGAGGCCATATCTGCATATGCTAGGCTCGTCAAGTTTAACCTGAGTATTCCGCGTGTGCAAAACTGGCTTGCACCCGTTGTAGATGGACGTAGAGCTTATCACACCCGATCATCACGTGGTGTCTGGGCACGACGAACTTTGGCAACGGTGCATACTCAGGGAGAACACTTCTTGATAATTTAGTAAGAGATCATCTTAAAATGCTACCGTCAATCAAAGCAAGAATAAGATGTATAATAGATAAACATCATATGCAATCAAAATATGTGACATGATATGGCCATGATCATCTTGCGCCTTTGATCTCCATCTCCAAAGTACTGTCATGATCTCTATCGTCACCGGCACGACACCATGATCTTCATCATCTTGATCTATATCAATGTGTCATCACATGGTCGTCTCGCCAACTATTGCTCTTGCAACTATTGCTATCGCATAGCGATAAAGTAAAGCAATTATTTGGCACTTGCATCTTTATGCAACAAAGAGACAACCATAGGGCTTCTGCCAGTTGCCGATAACTTCAACAAAACATGATCATCTCATACAACAACTTATATCTCATCACGTCTTGACCATATCACATCACAACATGCCCTGCAAAAACAAGTTAGACGTCCTCTACTTTGTTGTTGCAAATTTTACGTGGCTGCTACGGGCTTAGCAAGAACTGTTCTTACCTACGCATCAAAACCACAACGATATTTTGTCAAATAGACTCCGTTTTAACCTTCACAAGGACCGGGCGTAGCCACACTCGGTTCAACTAAAGTGAGAGAGACAGACACCCGCCAGCCACCTTTAAGCACGAGTGCTCGTAACGGTGAAACCAGTCTCGCGTAAGCGTACGCGTAATGTCGGTCCAGGCCGCTTCATCTCACAATACCGCTGAACCAAAGTATGACATGCTGGTAGGCAGTATGACTTATATCGTCCACAACTCACTTGTGTTCTACTCGTGCATATAACATCAACGCATAAAACCTAGGCTCGGATGCCACTGTTGGGGAACGTAGTAATTTCAAAAATTATCCTACGCACACGCAAGATCATGGTGATGATATAGCAACGAGGGGAGAGTGTTGTCTACGTACCCTCGTAGACAATAAGCGGAAGCGTTAGCACAACGCGGTTGATGTAGTCGTACGTCTTCACGATCCGACCGATCCAAGTACCGAACGTACGGCACCTCCGAGTTCAGCACACGTTCAGCTCGATGACGATCCCCGGACTCCGATCCAGCAAAGTGTCGGGGATGAGTTCCGTCAGCACGACGGCGTGGTGACGATGTTGATGTTCTACCGGCGCAGGGCTTCGCCTAAACTCCGCGACGATATGACCGAGGTGGAATATGGTGGAGGGGGGCACCGCACACGGCTAAGGAACGGTCCGTAGATCAACTTGTGTGTCTATGGGGTGCCCCCTGCCCCCGTATATAAAGGAGGGAGGGAGGAGGAGGCCGACTCTAGGAGGGGCGCGCCATGGGGAGTCCTACTCCCACCGGGAGTAGGATTCCCCCTTTCCTAGTCCAACTAGGGGTCCTTCCATGTAGTAGGAGTAGGAGACTAGGAAGGGGAAGAAAGAAGGGAAGGAAGGAGGGGGTGCGGCCCCTCCCCCTAGTCCAATTCGGACTAGGCCTTGGGGGGGCGCGCGGCCTGCCCTAGGCAGCCCCTCTCTCTTTCCCGCAGGGCCCAATAAGGCCCAATACTTCTCCCCGGCGAATTCCCGTAACTCTCCGGTACTCCGAAAAATACCCGAATCACTCGGAACCTTTCCGAACTCCGAATATAGTCGTCCAATATATCGATCTTTACGTCTCGACCATTTAGAGACTCCTCGTCATGTCCCCAATCTCATCCGGGACTCCGAACTCCTTCAGTACATCAAAACTCATAAACTCATAATATAACTGTCATCGAAACCTTAAGCGTGCGGACCCTACGGGTTCAAGAACTATGTAGACATGACCTAGAACTATTCTTGGTCAATAACCAATAGCGGGACCTGGATGCCCATATTGGCTCCTACATATTCTACGAAGATCTTTATCGGTCAAACCGCATAACAGCATACGTTGTTCCCTTTGTCATCGGTATGTTACTTGCCCGAGATTCGATCGTCGGTATCCAATACCTAGTTCAATCTCGTTACCGGCAAGTCTCTTTACTCGTTACGTAATGCATCATCCCGTAACCAACTCATTGGTCACATTGCTTGCAAGGCTTATAGTGATGTGCATTACCGAGAGGGCCCAGAGATACCTCTCCGACAATCGGAGTGACAAAACCTAATCTCGAATTACGCCAACTCAACATGTACCTTTGGAGACACCTGTAGAGCACCTTTATAATCACCCAGTTACGTTGTGACGTTTGGTAGCACACAAAGTGTTCCTCCGATAAACGGGAGTTGCATAATCTCATAGTTACAGGAACATGTATAAGTTATGAAGAAAGCAATAACAACATACTAAACGATCAAGTGCTAGGCTAACGGAATGGGTCATGTCAATCACATCATTCTCCTAATGATGTGATCCCGTTAATCAAATGACAACTCATGTCTATGGTTAGGAAACATAACCATCTTTGATAAACGAGCTAGTCAAGTAGAGGCATACTAGTGACACTATGTTTGTCTATGTATTCACACATGTATTATGTTTCCGGTTAATACAATTCTAGCATGAATAATAAACATTTATCATGATATAAGGAAATAAATAATAACTTTATTATTGCCTCTAGGGCATATTTCCTTCAGCCGCTCCATGGGGGTGCGGGATGGAGCACCGTCGGCGCCGGGAGGTCGAGTTAAGGAGAAGGTGTGATGCGATGAGTGTACAACCTATTTGGTGGCGCCGAGTAGGACTCGGCTTCGACCGAGGAGTCGGTAATGATGTTGCGGTTCCGGTGGAGCAGGTTAAGGCAATGCTGTGGGGATGGAGCAGCCGCGATAGATGAGGCGATCGTCGAAGCAGCTCCTTGGAGGTGGAGGATGGGGCGGCTGAACCGGCGGGACGGCGAGATGGATGTAGGATCCTCATCTGGGGAGGTGGACGAGGGACGCCGAGCTATTGCGGTGGACGACGTCGTCGGGGAAGAGGCTCCGGCTGGGCAGCGGTGACGTGGCGGACGGAGGAGGGTGGGGTTTCGTGGCTGGAGCGGGGAGGTTATGGCGGCCTGGGATTTCGAATGGCAAAAAGGGGGCGATGGGAGGGGGTGAAGCATGACTTAGGGACGCGCTTGTCCAAAATGTAGGGTGTGTTACAAAGTACCCCCACCGATTTGAACTAGCGGCCCTTTCGGCTCAGGGTTAGAAGGGGGATTTCACGTGTCGGGATTTGGCAGCTGGAGGGAGTTTTCGCGCGCGTTGTAATTTTGGGATAGCAAGGCATGGGTTGTGAAGGCGCCAGTTTTGGGAGCACGATATCTGAATTTTTGGGATATAACAAGACGCGGGTTGAATTTTAGGGACAAGCCTAACGTTTAGTAATATTGTACTTGTACGTACCAAATCAATTCGCACTTCCCTCAACCAAAAAGAAAACGAAAAAAATAAAACTATTCACACCACACAAAGAGAGAGTCTTGCCCCGTTTTACTATACAAATGCTATTCAAAGCTACTCCCTCCTTCCATCTATATAGGGCCTAATGCATTTTTCGATGCTAACTTTGACCAAATATTAGAGCAATGATATATGACATGCAACTTACACAAAGCACACCGTTAAATTCGTCTGTGAAAGGTTCTTTCAATTATATAATTTTCACATTGTGCATGTCATGTACTATTAATCTTGTCAATAGTCAAAGGTGGTCTTAAAAAACTCATTACACCCTATATAGATGGAAGGAGGGAGTATGAATCCATGTTATGTCCAATTAATTTTTTTTTATTGCTGTATAATGCATGTAACCTACTCATACCAACATTTTAGTGCATTCCAAATGTCTATACTACCGTTGCAATTCGAACTAAATTTGAATTTGTTTCTCTATTTCAATAAGGATCTATAATCATGATTGTTGCCAACTTCAACCATCATAGTTTCCTTACTATCTGCCAGATATAAATCGGACGGTCTATAATGCAGGATGGCAGGCACACCATCATCAACAACTCCGTTTTTTTGTAAGAGTAGAGATAAAATATATTAAATGTAGTATAACATGTTCATAACCACACCATGTGTATCACCGTTATATATATTCACACATGCGTCGGTTTAAAATACTATGATAAATTCTTCAAATATCCGAATTCGCTTTTTATAATGAAGTATATATGATCTCTATTCATCTTTTACACCCACACAACCCCCTTATCTTTGTAGCTAGCGCTAACTTTTGCATGCACACGCCCGCATCCCTCTCACCCTCCCTCAGCATTCTTTAGCTCCATCGTGCAAATTCGTCTTTTCACTTTAGGTCGTTCACCCATGGTGTGTGTAGGCCCCCCAGCTCCGTCTCTACGGCACACATTGATTGATATGCCTCTCTAGCCAGGTGTGCCTAGCACAAACACAAGCTTCCCCTCTTCTCTTGTCACCGTCCATGCCTCACTCCCACCACTCTTTTCATCATTCTCGTACTCACACACTCCTCCCCCTCGATATAGTATGCCTCTCGTACCACCTCCTACATGCATACCTCTCTCTCTATCCTTCTCCTCGTGCCTCATTTGCTTCTAACACACACATGCATGTATACCGATCGATCTCCCAACATATACCTAGATCGACTTTAACTACCCCCATCGATCGACGTACCTCACAAGTTATGTCTCTCCTTTCTGTAACAAAGGGCGATTGATCTTCCTATGTAGTTACATCTGCTTACCATAGCCACATCGTCCCCCCTCATCATTCGTGCATGCCTCCTGACCCGTCTCTCACATGCATGTGCACAGACAACAAGCAGCCATCTCCTCTCTTATTGATATTGCGGGCGTGCCCTCCGTTTGTCTAGCAAGCCTATCCCACCATTTGTTAGAAGCAACTCCACTACCACCCCCTCCAACACTCTAGCTCTGTCTCTCTCCCAACCTTATTCCTCTCTTGCACATATGCATGGATGCCGATCGATCTCCCTTAATACATGAGGCAGATCGATCTCCTTAATACATGAGGTAGGCCTCTCTCCTCCTCCACACATATACCAGCCATTGTACCTCTATAGTTAATTGGGCCTCCCTCTTCCCCCACCACACACCGATAGTCGAGCGCTGCAGGTAGGTATCCATGCCACAGAGACAAACTGCATATGTCCCCTCTCACGTTCCAGTAGGTCAGCCACTCTATATCTTTGACGTGGGCAAACACAAATTCGATGGCACTCTTTATCGATCGCGCGCGCGCACACACACATCATCCCTCTCTTCGATTCCATGGACACCTCAAGCCGATGATACCTCCACTCTCTTCTCGTGGATCGCCCCCTCTATATATATGTTATATCCAGGACTCTATTTCACACACATTGCATATGTTACATTTTTTGATTGACCCCCCCCCCCCAAAAAAAACTCTCAAGAACCCACACACTATATCTCTCTAGGTTTGTATCTCTCTCACACAACCCCACGTAGGTGGTGTACATAGACAAGAAGAGAATAGGTGCACCGTGCACGTACTCACGCTTCGTGCCCAGCTACACCCGCGCGGGTACACGGTGGAGCTCATTTCTTTACAAACTGGCAGCCCACGTGCTAATTTGAACGCCTGTAGCGGTTGTTTACCTAGGGAGGTCGTGTACCACGCATGCACGAAAAAAAGTTCGACTTGACGCGTTGCCGCATTATTTTTAAATAATGTTATAGCGCTCAATGGCACGTACACAGAATATAAAACGATTTTTATGGAGAAAAAGGTAGTCCGCTCACTATATACAATGGAGCCTGCCTGCCTGGTTTGTCGCTCTTCAGAGTATCTCACACAAGGCTGTGGTGGCCTCTCACTCTCTCACCGTTGGTCCCTGATCCGCCCGCATCCCGTCCGCCGGGGGAAAGGGAGTGCGGTGGCCTCTCTCTCTGTCACCGTTGGTCACTGATCCGGCCGCATCCCGTCCGCCGGGGGAAAGGGAGGAAGTGCATCGTTTCTCTGTTCGACGACGCCGAGGTAGCACGTCCCGATCTGTGGTACACGCCATTCTCTCTGACCAAGCTCCGGCGCAGCAGGGCCTACGCCACCTGCTCGCAGATTCCGCCCGCCGCTGCTCACCTAGTTATATCCCGACGACCTCCAGGTATCCCCTCCGGCCTTGCTCCACTGCCCGTCTTCCCACGTCGCTGCATGTGGATCTTCCATAGTTCTTTGCCCAAAATGTAGCTCGTCCGGCGTACTTTCCATATTGCATTCTCGTCCTCACACCGTTTTAGACAAACACAACCGTGTTGTTATCTTCCCTTAGGACAAGGAATATGCTTGTTTTTGAAGGAAATATGCCCTAGAGGGAATAATAAAGTTATTATTTATTTCCTTATATCATGATAAATGTTTATTATTCATGCTAGAATTGTATTAACCGGAAACATAATACATGTGTGAATATATAGACAAACAGAGTGTCACTAGTATGCCTCTACTTGACTAGCTTGTTAATCAAAGATGGTTATGTTTCCTAACCATGAACAAAGAGTTGTTATTTGATTAACAAGATCACATCATTAGTTGAATGATCTGATTGACATGACCCATTCCGTTAGCTTAGCACCTGATCGTTTAGTATGTTGCTATTGCTTTCTTCATGACTTATACATGTTCCTATGACTATCAGATTATGCAACTCCCATTTACTGGAGGAACACTTTGTGTGCTACCAAACGTCACAACGTAACTGGGTGATTATAAAGGTGCTCTACAGGTGCCTCCAAAGGTACTTGTTGGGTTGGCGTATTTCGAGATTAGGATTTGTCACTCCGAATGTCGGAGAGGTATCTCTGGGCCCTCTCGGTAATGCACATCACTTAAGCCTTGCAAGCATTGCAACTAATGAGTTATTTGCGAGATGATGTATTATGGAACGAGTAAAGAGACTTGCCGGTAACAAGATTGAACTAGGTATTGGATACCGACGATCGAATCTCGGGCAAGTAACATACCGATGACAAAGGGAACAACGTATGTTGTTATGCGGTCTGACCGATAAAGATCTTTGTAGAATATGTAGGAACCAATATGGGCATCCAGGTCCCGCTATTGGTTATTGACCGGAGACGTGTCTCGGTCATGTCTACATTGTTCTCAAACCGTAGGGTCCGCATGCTTAAAGTTACGATGACAGTTACTTTATGAGTTTTTGTATTTTGATGTACCGAAGGTTGTTAGGAGTCCCGGATGTGATCACGGACATGACGGGGAGTCTCGAAATGGTCGAGACATAAAGATTGATATATTGGACGGATATATTTGGACACCGGAAAGGTTCCGGATGAGATTAGGATTATACCGGAGTTCCGGGAGGTTACCGGAACCCCCCGGTAAGTATATGGGCCTTATTGGGCTTTAGTGGAAGGGAGGGAGAAGGAGCAAAGGAGGGGGCGCGCCCCCCCCAAGCCCAATCCGAATTGGGAGGGGGTCCGGCCCCCCCTTTCCTTCTTCCCTCCCCTCTCTTCCTTCCCTCTGCTACTCCTAATAGGAAAGGGGGCCAAACCTACTTGGAGTAGGTTTGCCCCCCCTAGGGTGCGCCTCCCCTCTTGGCCGGCCCCCTCCTCCTCTCCCCCTTTATATACGGGGAGGGGGCACCCCATAGACACACAAGTTGATCTTCGTGATTGTTCCTTAGCCGTGTGCGGTGCCCCCCTCCACGATATTACACCTCGGTCATATTGTAGCAGTGCTTAGGCGAAGCCCTGCGACGGTAGAACATCAAGATCGTCACCACGCCATCGTGCTGACGGAACTCCTCCCTGAAGCTCTGCTGGATCGGAGCCCGGGGTGCGTCATCGAGCTGTACGTGTGTCAAGAACTCGGAGGTGCCGGAGTAACGGTGCTTGGATCGGTTGAACCGGGAAGACGTACGACTACTTCCTCTATGTTGTGTCAACGCTTCCGCTTCGGTCTACGAGGGTACGTAGACAACACTCTCCCCTCTCGTTGCTATGCATCACCATGATCTTGCGTGTGCGTAGGAATTTTTTTGAAATTACTACGGTCCCCAACACTTTTTTGTCGTCGCATGTGTCATCAACTGTTATTGGCCAGTAATTGTTTCCTTTCTACCTCTTTTTTGCAAACAGGGCTATCCATTTCACCTCGTTGCTATTGCAACCTTTTGGTGAACTACACAAATCACTTTTTTCTTAAGAGTGTTTTGTGCAGTTGTACTAAAATGTCACACGGGCAACGTCTCTACATTTCAGTGCGACTGCAAAAAGGGAGATTGGTTTTGCTCTATCCTCCTCATCCAACTCCAAACCTAATCTTCTCCAACTAGTTAGTCTTAAGAGAGACTGCAAAGGTGACCGGCTTCCATTTTTGTGTTTATTGTTTCATCAACAGTCCTCTATTATTGTAATCACACTTAATATCTTTGGAACATGGATGCTCAGCTCTATTTTAGTGGAACTGCACAAAATGATCGGAATGTTGCATGCTCCAGACAGCTACTTTTTCTCCCAACACGCCTTGTTGATTTAGACAGAGCCAGGGGGACGTTGCTGCCAATGAAAGCTTGGAAAAATTTTACTTTAACACCTTCTCACAACTCTGTCTTCAGTTGGTGATATAATTATTAGCTCTGATCTGCTAATAATTGACATGCATTAGCAAGGAAGTTAGTATTTTATTGTTTCCGAAAGAGCATCGATGGCAAGACACGCGAAACAAAAGCTGAAAGCTCACACCATTGTACAATTTCATGTCGCTGGAAAATTATTTGTATAGTACGTCAATTATGAAACAAATGATGGAAGCTTGATAGCATTGCCAGAAGCCTCTTCATCATCTGGGTCCATGTGCCATGCACAAGATTATACTCCTTCGTTCCTAAATATTTGTCTTTTTACAAATTTCAAACGGGCATATTTTAGAGTGTAGATTCACTCATTTTTCTTCGTATGTGTACTCCCTCCATTCCTAAATATTCTATTCATCTTTCTAGAGATTTCAACAAGTGACTACATACGAAGCAAAATGAGTGAATCTACACTCTAAAATATGTCTATATACATCTGTATGTGCCAGTCCATTTGAAATCTCCAAAAAGACAAATATTTGAGTAGTCACTCATTGAAATCTCAAGAAAGACAAATACTCCGGAGTATATTTAAGAACCGAGGGGGTAGTGAACAACCGCATGGGAGACTCAACCCGGTCGTTGCGCCACATTAATAGTGAGTAATGAGCAGTCAAATCATAAGCCCCACCTTTCCCACTGTAAGTTGCTCGGAAGAAGCAACCATCAATACACTCTTCTTTGAATCCGCTCATACTACTCCATCCGTCACTGTTTATACAACGCGCTTCAGAAAAAAGAAAAAAAATCTGTGGGACCAAGGCGACTAGCGATCGACCTGAAAAATAGCATTGATAGTTATAGCACGGCGTCTATTACTAAAGGGAATAATGCGTACACACATGCATGCAGTGCTTCCACCCTGGGTACACACATGCATGCACTTACTCCACTCCGTAGTGGTACAGTACATGGAGAGAAAATTGTGGACTTGATTGTGATTACCACGCCCTAATTAATTGAGCATTAAACCAAACGCGTCTAAAGTCTCTCTGGTGGTGGAAATGCATTGAGAGAAATGCATCATAAGGAAGCGCGCCCTGTAAACTGTGACGGAGGGAGGAGTAGTATGAAGGTGCAAAACCAAGTACGTGTATGGCCAGTCGGTCAACCCACCTCCTCTTGGCATATCACTGACATGTGGGACAGGAGTGTGAGCAAGCTGATCTCAATTGACGGCAAAGAGCCAACCCGCCGTTCCTTGAGAGAGACGAGGAGCGAGAACACACAGACGGGCTTGCACGGAGGCTAAGATATATTCGAGCATGGTTGGTTGATCGATATCATTCATTACATGTTGGGCTGCCGTTTTCCGCCCTTCTACGGAATAAACGTGTACTTTATCAGAGATAAAAAAATAAGAGTACAGATGCTCCATCATGCGGTTCTAGTAGTAGTACTACTCGTACTACTGCGCTTGGCTCTTCGCCTCTTCATGAAGTTGAACAATGATGGTACTCCGCATGTTGGGTACTACAGTGTATGCCTCTGACAATCTGACACCAAATGGACTGATGCATGTCCACCGAGGGTAGGTTGCATTAGTCAAAAGGCGTAAGCGAGCTTCACCTTGTCCTGCAAGCTTCTCCTCGTTCTGCGAGTTGACAGGACACACCAAAAAGTAGTGCTAGTCCATACTCCCTCCTTTCCGGTTAATATGGCTTAATCCTTTTTGTGGGTAAATGAGAGAGCTTTATTCATATATAAGTATTCTTAGGACGATCAGCCAAGACACTGGTCACTAGGAAGCGAGGTACCCCGCAAAAAAAGAAGTAGGAAGCGAGGTGTTTCATCAAGCCAGCTCTCGGCCACATTCAAAGTGCAGCAAGTACGGTTCGCACGAAGATGCGCCGCAAGGTTTGCTGACCTGTTTACATGCTAAATAACAAAAAAGAGGAAATATTACCGAGCGCTACTATTTGTAACAGGATATGAGCCAGAATTAAGCGAAAATTATGGTGAGTGTTCCATGCAATCAACTTCCATTATCACATGCGAGAACCCTCGAAGAGAACCAAATGTGTTGAAGATTGCTTTATCACATTTTAAAATTATAATAAGAGTGCAGACGCTCCTCCATCCGGTTCCTAGTACTAGTATAGTACATACCTTTATAGACTATAGTAGTAGTACTAGTACTAGTAAACTTTGCGCTTGGCTGTTCGCCTATTTGGGAAGTCGAACAATAATAGCACTAGTAGTATAGTGTATGCTTCTGGTAATCTAACACCGAATTAATTGTTGCACGTCCACCGCCTGAGCGAGGGAGAGCTTGCATTAGTCAAAAGTTTCTCCTTGTCCTGCGAGCCACCGCGCGCAAGCTTCTCCCGTCCTGCAACCTTCTCCTCGTTCGGCAAGTTGACGGGACACAACAAAGTAATGCTAGTCCATACTGCCTCCTCTCCGGTTAATATGGCTTAATTTCAAACGAGATAAATACACTGTTTGTCACTATATATTTGTAAAAATACGGTCAGTGGACTTGATAATACGCTCATTGCGCTCAATACATATATTTTCCGGTGTTTATACGGTCACTAGCTCACCCTGACTGAGTATGTGTGTGCATGCACATGTAGGTTGAGCACTTGAGCGTGACCGTGTGTGTTCTGTCATGTGCTCGGACATGCATGCATTAGGGCGTCGCGCGCGTTTTTGCGTCCATGTGTACGTGTGACTGTTGCATACACGTAGGGGGAGTATGTGTAGGGGCCACTAAGGAGCAGTAAAATCACACAGTAAGTTAGTCGGAAGAAGCAACCATCATTTCACTCTTGAATGACACGTACGCAATATAAAATGGTTGATATGGAGAGAAAAAGAAAACCACTATATATACACTAGCAGGAGCCTAAGCTACAAGCCTACTTGCTTAGGTTGCTCTCATCACAAGCATAGAACGACGGGCCTGATCCCGCAGCTGGGGGAAGGGAACAATATTCTGCGTAGAAGCAGTTGATATTGGCGAGGGAGAAAACCCACAGTCGGTGCGTCCCAATCGGGGGTCACCGCGGTATGGGCCGATGCCGCATCCCAACCGACCTTCTAGCTACAGCCTGATGTCCCAGGTAGTCCATCTTCCTTTTGGAGCCGGCTTGCTCCACTGTCGTAGCTCCATCTCCATGTCGATCTTTCTCTACTTCTACCGGCTTCTACTTGTGATGAGTTTATGTCTCATGAACTAGTGCCAGTACTATTATTCTAATCACACTTCTTCAATATCTTTGCCATCAGGAATGCTCAGGTCGATTTTAGTGGAACTGCACAAAAGCATCGTATGATCCAAGGGTGCCAGCCGTCTTTCCTTCGATAGGTTCTACCTGGCCAGGAAATTAAATCATGTTTAGGGGTTAGGGTTTAAGTCGTAGTGACCCCATCAGTAGTTTTTCTTTCGTACACGCTCTCACAAATTTTTTCTTTAGTTGTGAAGTAAATATTGGCTATGATCTGTCAATCATTGAGATGCATCAGCATGCGTGTTAGTTTTCCTATGTATTTGATGGAATGTTGTAACGGGGCAACCTTGGAATAGGAATGAAAATGGAGTGGAAAGTTTCCGTTTTTCCGGAGAAAAAATGGAAATGGAGAGAAACCAACGTTTCGTTTTGTTTGATCGCGCCATCGAGCAAAACCAACATTTAAATCACATCTGTCGTGTTCGTGTCTCACCCTCCTCCATGGCTCGACCCCACACGGTCGCTCGACATGCCACTCACCGCAAACCGAGCATACGATAACTTTCCCGCCTGCTTGTCGATGGATCACGCCATGGAGTACTAGCACTACTGGAAGCGATTGACGAGTTGGGGGAGGACAGCCAGCTGTAGCACGGACTCCCAAGAATGTTTTACATGCATGTTGTAGCCGGCTATTGTGACCTTTGAATGCGGAGGAGCCGCGTGCACCCGGAAGCGGCGTGGGCGACGCTCTCTCGGCTGGCGTGCCGCTTCAATGCCGGCGCCAGTGAGAGGTCGCGTCCGCTCTGGCCGGGCATGAATGCGGCACTGACCGTTTCAGGCAGGAAGCATGCGCGGATGATGAAGAGGGTTCGGGTTGGTCAGGACCAGCCGTGGCAGCGGTCCAGATGTCCGCAAACAAGAGATGTTGTATGTTAATATTGCTGCGTATATAATTAACAACATAAATAATGTGCTAGTTGGACAAATATGCTTGGAGATGGAGATGGAAATGGAATTTTACGTAAACACGGATATGCATGTCTATGTCTATGTGTGTGTGCGCGACGACTCTCGCGACCTGGAAGTGGGGCGTGTTTTTGATCAAGTTTTCTTTCTTGGTACGTTAGAAAATCAGTTTGTCTAATTCACATCTAGATGTTATTTAAGGATATCACATCTAAGCTCCCACAAGTATATAATGTAGCAACAAGAAACAAAAAAAACTAGGAAAAAAAATAGACCACAAACAGAGTGGACATCAACTTATATGTGACATAACTATGTCACATCTAGATGTGTCCTAGACAGACCCTTAAAAAATTGTTCGCCAATTTTCGTTTCTGTCCGCCAATTTTCGTTTCTTTTTTCCGGGAACGCGCGTATTCTATTTAAAACCACTGCTATGGAGAGATTTCTTTTACTCCATTATATCCTCTTGTTTGATAGAGTTTCTCGCATCTCGCTCTCTCACCCTCTCCATATCAAAACAAGATGACAGTGTCCACTCTATCTCTCTCCTCACCGGTGGTCATAGATCCGGCCGAATCCCGTCCGCTGCGGGAGGTCAGGAGGTGCAGCGTTGACGTTGTCGCCATCGGCAATGGAGGAAGCCGATGCGCACCGTCCTCTCAGAACCGGCGCTGGCGCGGACGAAGATCCTCCGCTCCCTTGTTCGCTGCCGTCGTGTGGGGAGATCCCGCCCACCCGCCTAAAGGACACCTCGCCCACCTGAGGTATAACTTCTTGTACTGGTCCAGCTCCCCAGGTCGCTGCGTGCGGGTTTTCTTCTATGCGACTACTCCCCAGCTCCCCATGCATAGTATCTAGGGTTCGTCGGCTGGTCCAACATCACCTACTTGTACTATTATAGAGGAAATGCCACTCGAAAAGTTGTCCTGATTTATGCCTCGGTGGAGGTATACATGTTGTTTCGACAAAAAGTACATGGTAGTTGTGCGGTCATTCTCCATATGGTGGTAGTACTATCACTGGTTAAATGAAGAAATGCTTTTTTTCTCGGGTATCCTTGTTTAGTTCCCATCAAGATAATTATGATGCTTCTATTTGTTGGTGTACTTTTCATTAATTCTTATTGACAATTGAGATGTTGTTGCTAACCCTTTTTTATATTTTTGGAAACAGCGATACGTGTCTCCATACCCGGGCATGTCTTCCTCAATTTTAGAGGAACTGCACAAAATTGGATGGCCATTGTTGTTCCGCCTCACTGTCCTCTGCCACGTGGTTCTTCCTTCCTCGAGCTTGATTACTGAGAAGAAACAGACCACAGTGAGGATTTTTCGAACTTCATAGGTGCCTCACCCAAACTTGATGCCAAATGGATGATGCATCACCACGATGACCTATCGATGCTCATGGTTGCGCCTCATGGTTGCGTCGGCTGGTGAAGCTGATCGATTTTCAATGAAAAACAAGCTGTCTTCCATCAGTGCTCTTTGCTTGTTACACACAAAGATGATATCCTTCGTCAGTTCACCTTGGTTGCATTGGAGACACAGTCTTCTTTCACGTTGGTGCAATTTTATCACACAATTGGCTATGAACCAAATGTTTCCTCGAAGAAGGATCGACGTTGGTACTACGAGCATAAGTTTTATATTGATTTCTAAGCCTTCTCACAACTTTGTCTCCAGCTCCCCTGTAATTTTATTTGTCCAGCTATTAACTTTGATTTAAAAAATGGTGTGGACTAAAAACCCGGATGGACGTAGTAGCCCTCCATTTTTATTTACTCTGCATATTAGATTTGACTGAAGTCAAACTTTGTAATACTCTCAAACCTTTCCGATAATTGAAATTAAAATTCTTTATTTGTACACACTCTCATACGTTTCGGATAATTCGGCGCATGTGTGGTTGTTCACTTAAGGGAGGGTAGTGTACCACATGTGAAGGACAGGAAGTGCGACCAGGACGCGTGGGCGTGGATCGTTAGTTCATCAGAAGTAGTACTAGTTTTCTTCACTGTACATTAAATAAAGAGTTTCGTTTCGTACTTACACAATTTAAAATGATTGTTATGGAGATAATTAGAAAACCACTCCACTATATATTAGTCGTATACACGAGAGTACTATATGGACGCAACTTCATTGACTTAGTGCACCTGCCTTTGGGTTTATGATAGGTGGGCCCAAAATGTGGCTGGCTCACCTGTCATGCAGCCAAAAGCAGGTGCAGTGAAGGCACGGGAGCTCAGTTCGTACTACAGTAGTATATATATAAGCTGGAGCCTCAGCGGTTGTTCGCTAGGGTTTGAACTCTCCACACGCTCGCCGCACTACATATATGTATACACGCTGGAGGCTCAACGTTCATTTGCTAGGGTTGCTATATTCACAGTCTCTCACCCTCTCTTCACCAGATCTAAACAAGACGGCGTTGGCCTCTTGTCTCTCTCTCTCTCCCCCCTCACAGCTGGTGAAGGAGGCGTCTGTATCCCGTCGCACCGGGAAGGGGAGGAGGTGCAGCGTTCACTCTATCACCTTCGGTGAGGGAGGCAATCCACTGCCGGCTGCGTTGTTCTCTTTCACCCAGCGCCTGTGTGGGAGGCCACCGACTGCTTCTTCCTCGCTGCCGTACGTAGTGTGGGCAGATCCGGCCTCCCGCCGCACGCCTTGCCACATCCCGACGACCCTAAGGTATAAGTTTCTTTGAAACCGTCGTTGCTCTAGCTGCATGTCGATCTTTTTCGATTTGTAGTCGAATCTAGGTCTTGGTTCAAAGAGGAAAGAAGGGTGCGGTTGTAACGCCCTGGATTCGATGCGCCAGGTGTCTGCCAGTTATTCTCCGTTAATTGCCATGTCATTTGCTTGCGTGTTGCATTTTATCATGTCATCATGTGCATTGCATTGCATACGTGTTCGTCTCATGCATCTGAGCATTTTCCCCGTTGTCCGTTTTGCAATCTGACACTCCTATGTCCTCTGGCGTCCCCCTTTTGTCTCCTGTTGTGAGCGGGTGTTAAACATTCTCAGAATGGACCGTGAATTGCCAAGTGGCCTTGCTACACCACCGGTAGACCGCCTGTCATGTTTCGTGCCATTTGGAGTCCGTTTGATACTCCAACGGTTAACCGGGGTACATAAAAGCCTCTTTTGTTGCCGCCCAACACCCCTTCATAACTGCCCATGAGCCCATCCAAACCCCCTCCATGCTCTCGGTCGTTCGATCACGATCGTGTGGGCGAAAACCGCTCCCCATTTGGACTCTCCTAGCTCCCTCTACCTTTATATATGTGTGCCTCCCCCGAAATTCGCAGTCCAAACCCTAGTCTTCTTCCACCTCCCGCCGCCGGACATGTCCATCCCGAGCCGGATGTGTCCACCGCCCGCAGCCACATCGCCCGGACCAATCCGGGGACGCAACGTCATCGCGCCGCCGCCCCGATCCACTCGCGTGCCGCCACATCGCCGCTGCCCGCGCCCACTTCGTCGGGGCCCGAGGGAGCCCAAATCCGGCCCATCCCGGGCCGACTAGGCCCACACGCCCGCAGCCGCCGCCGCCTCCTCCTGGGAGCCGCCCGTCCCCGCCGTCGGTGTGCTCCAGCGTCGACCCTGACGCCGGTGTGCTCCGGCGCTGACCCCGCCGCCGCCGCCTGGGCGCCTAGCTCCGGTGCCGCCCGCGCCGCCCTCCTCGTCCAGCCGCGCCGCCCTGTGGGTGCCTCCCCGCGCCGCTGAGCGCCCCGCGCCGCCTCCTGCGCCGCCTCCCGCGCTGCCGCCCATCACCGCCGACCGCCACCTCCGCCACGGCACACCGCCGCCGCCCGACCCGGCGCGCCCCGCGCCCGAGCCGGTGGGCTCCATGCCCAGCCGCCGGCCCCGCGGTCCCGTCCCACTGGCGCCTCGCCCCATCTTCCTCCAGCTCCAGCCACCTCCTCCCGCAGCTCCGGCGAGCGCACTCCAGCGATCCTCGGGATCCGTGCCGTCCGGATCCAGATCCAGCGAACCCTAAGGTTGACCCTGAAATTTCCCTAAGTCCCGAAATATTTGCATCTTGGTCCCCTGTTCATCGCATCATAACTCCATGCATACTGCTCCGTTTCGTGTGTGTGATATATCAAAATGTTCATCATGAGATGCTATTCATTTCATTCCATTGTGTCATGCTTGTTTGAATCCATCTTGATGCCCTCATCATTGTTGCAAGTGTGCTATATGATGTTAACTGCTGTCTGTTAACAGAACTTGTTGTTTTGTCTTTTTCATTGCATTTTGTGCGTGCATCCTATGAACTTGATGTATAAATGTGTTTTGAGCTACATAATGCCATATTTACAGGAGTGCAATCCATGTATTTTTTCGTGTCTTGTAGTGAGTGCATCGAGCTCATGAAGTAGGGTACTTGTTGTTACTGTTTTGCTAGTCTGAATCTGCTATATCCTGATGCTATGTAAACCTGCTGCTACAAGTCATTCTATGTGTAATATGGAGATGTTCACTAAGGACGTTTTGTTATATATGTCATTCTCTATCCATTCATTCCCCTGGTTGAATTTATAGCCTGCTGTAGATTGCTGTAATCGTGCTCTCAAATTGCTAAATAATGTTGCTGTCAGACTGTTAACATTAAGTTCAGTTTTTCCATGAGCTTTGCAAGTGATCCATTCGCCCTATGAACTTTCTACTGCCATGTTTAGCTTCATAAATATGTCATCTTACTGGTGGTCACCTTGTCATGCCATGTGTTGCTTTGTGGTGATTTGTACAAGCTCATCAACATGCCTACTTATTGTTGTTCCTGCCATGTCTGAATCTGTCATATCATTTGCCATGTTTGCATGGATCCTACCATATTTTCTGTTGATCTTTGGAATTAGTTCATTAAGGGAGTTTTGTTCTTTGTCTTCATAACTAGCATGCCATGCCTTTTTTTGCCATGTTAAGTTCCTATAACATGTTGTTTGATAGATCTAAACACTGCAACCTGATGTTATTCATGTTAAGTCCGAAACTGTTAATACTTGCAATCTTGCCATGTCATTTTAAGCATGTTATGTTTAAGCATGTTATGGTGTTTTCTGGAGATAGCTCAGTGTTCATGTTTTGTAGTGCTCTACCTGTACATCATGTCCATGACTTTTGTTCTCATGTTGAGGTTCTATAGTATATTGTTTTGATGCTTGCTAGATGCCTAGTTCATGTTGAGGTTCTTTGTATGCATTTAGCATCAATGCCATGCTTAACTTGTTTTGCTCATATCTTCTAGGCCGTAGCTCCGAATTAAATGAACTTTATATGTAACTTGACTAGAATCTCGTGTAGATCATCTTGGAGCATCTTAACTTACTGTTTAACAACTTGAACATAAGGTTTATTCAGTTCTGGACCAATTTCTAAATTTGCATATGAGGACTTACCGGAATCGTTACATGTTGTTTCCGGCCTCATTTAAACTTTCTTTGATGTGTTGTTCTTGTTTGCATCATCTCTTGCCATGAGTAGCCTCATCTAGATTTGTCATGCATCATGCTTGGTTGTGCATCATGTCATGTATATGTGTGGTGTGTTTACCTTGTTGTGTGCTTCTTCTCGATAGTTCCCATTTCATTGCGATCGTGAGGATTCGTTCGTCTACGCTTGGTTCGTCTTCGTGGATTCATCTTCTTCATTGACTCGTTCTTCTTCCTTGCAGGATTTCAGGCAAGATGACCGTCACCTTGGATCTCACTACTATCATTGCTATGCTAGTTGCTTCGTTCTATCGCTATGCCGCGCTACCTATCACTTGTTCTTCAAGCCTCCCAATTTGCCATGTCAGCCTCTAACCTTTTTCACCCTTCCTAGCAAACCGTTGTTTGGCTATGTTACCGCTTTGCTCAGCCCCTCTTATAGCGTTGTTAGTTGCAGGTGAAGTTGAAGATTGTTCCATGGTGGACAGGATTTTGTTGGGATATCACAATATCTCTTATATTATTAATGCATCTATATACTTGGTAAAGGGTGGAAGGCTCGGCCTTATGCCTGGTGTTTTGTTCCACTCTTGCCGCCCTAGTTTCCATCATATCGGTATTATGTTCCTGGATTTTGCGTCCTTAACACGGTTGGGTGATTTATGGGACCCCCTTGACAGTTCGCCTTGAATAAAACTCCTCCAGCAAGGCCCAACCTTGGTTTTACCATTTGCCTCACCACCACCTATACCTTTCCCTTGGGTCGGCCAACCCGAGGGTCATCTTTATTTTGGCCCCCTCGGGCCAATGCTTGTCTAAGTGTTGGTCCAAACTAGAGCACCGTGCGGGGCCATCCCTTGGCAACTTGGGTTACGTCAGTACCTGTACGCTTCGGTTATGCGGTGTGTCCTGAGAATGAGATACGTGCGACTCCTATCGGGATTGTCGACACATCGGGCGGCTTTGCTAGTCTTGTTTTACCATTGTCGAAATGTCTTGTAAACCGGGATTCCGAGACTGATCGGGTCTTCCTGGGAGAAGGTATATCCTTCGTTGACCGTGAGAGCTTGTGATGGGCTAAGTTGGGACACCCCTGCAGGGTTATAAACTTTCGAGAGCCGTCCCGCGGTTATGTGGCAGATGGGAATTTGTTAATGTCCGGTTGTAGATAACTTGACACCAGATTTGAATTAAAACGCATCCATCGAGTGTGTAGCCGTGATGGTCTCTTTTCGGCGGAGTCCGGGAAGTGAACACGGCTTTGGGTTATGTTTGACGTAAGTAGGAGTTCAGGATCACCTCTTGGTCATTGCTAGCTTCACGACCGTTCTGTTTGTTCTCTTCTCGCTCTTATTTGCGTATGTTAGCCACCATATCATGCTTAGTCGCTGCTGCAACCTCACCACTTTAGCCCATCCTTTCCCATTAAGCTTTGCTAGTCTTGATACCCATGGTAATGGGATTGCTGAGTCCTCGTGGCTCACAGATTACTACAACAACAGTTGCAGGTACAGGTTTTGCGATGATCATGACGCGAGAGCGATGTTTGCTTGTTTTGGAGTTCTTCTTCTGCTTCTTCTTCGATCAGGGGATAGGTTCTAGGTCGGCAGCCTGGGCTAGCAGGGTGGATGTCGTTTGAGTTTCTGTTTATGTTTCATCTGTAGTCGGATGTTGATCTTGTATATGAGATGATGTTGTATTCGTGTGGCATTGTATGCCTTTTGTATGTATCCCCATCTATTATGTAAAGTTGATGTAATGATATCCACCTTGCAAAAGCGTATCAATATGTGGTTCTATCCTTGGTGGGACCTTCGAGTCTCTTTAGGATAGTATCGCATATTGGGCGTGACAAGTTGGTAACAGAGCCTCGACCGACCTTAGGAGCCCCCTTGATTGATCGTGTAGTTTGGCCGTCGTTGAGTCTAGAAGAAAACTGTTTTCGGAGTTTATTTATATCGGAGAGTAGGAATTCTTTTTACTCCTCAGCCTCTTCGTCGCTCTGGTGAGGAATCGTGACGTAGGTGTTTTGAACTACTCCTCTTACCCTTCAAATTTTCTTTAGGATCACGCAGTTAGTTTTTCGTTCGTTGTCCATCCTCTTTTCAATCCGGCGCATTTCTCTTCGAGTGGTTTCGATCCTCGTCATCTTTTGCAAGATCAGTAGTCAGTTCTTTCTCTTTCGATGGTGTTTCCCTGACCAAAGTTGTCCTTGTTTTTCCCACCCGCCCACCCTTTTTCTTCTCGGAGCCGGAGTCCGCAATCGAGTATCCATCCTACTCGTGCGAAGTCTTTTCTTTCTTTCCTCAATGTTTTCAACTGGTGTTTTCTCTTCAAGATATTCGTCGGTTCTACCTTCCAAGTTGCCTTTGTTTTCCCGCCCTCCCACCCTCTTCTTCCCGGAGCCTGAGTCTCTTTCGAGCATCAATTTCATTCGTACAGAGCCTCTTCAGTCTTCCCTCAATTATCTCAACCGGTGAATTCTCGTCTCGTTTGACGTTCTTCATCTCTTTTCTTTTCCGGTGCACTCAATTCAAGTTTTCCGTGTTGATCGTATTCTTTTCCTTGGATCAAGTGTTCTCCTTGCTCGTCTGCCTCTCACCATTCAATCATTCCGGAGTTCGAAAGACATCTCAGGAGATTCGTCTGTGTTCCAATTAAGTCGAGGTTATCACCTCATTCAAATATTTTAAGTGTTCCAGTGTATCATCTATCTCGTTCAACAATCCTTTTCAACAGTGTTTTCTTTTAGTGGGCCCTAACTCACAGGTCTTTTCCCAGGATCTTACCTGACTCTTCTAATTTCCCGGAGCTATTCTCAAATTCTTTTCGGAGTTTGACGTAAGAATGAATTTCATCAGTCAGATGCCATCTCCAAGATCGCTTTCAAATTCTTTTCGTCTTTGGTCCAACCTTTCCTTTTTTTTCATCATTCCGGAGTTTCTCAACAATTTCGGTGGTGTTTCTCATCGTCATTCTCAGCTTTGAAGATCGAAGAAGAGTTTCTCTAAATCTTGCTCGTTCTCTCGAAGATTCGTGGTTCTAGCTTCTTGTTACCTTCTCGAATTATTCCGTTTGTCGAAAATTCCTTTTTCTCAACCATCCAGAGTATTTCAGGAGTTGATTTCTGTTTCATTTCACCGGAGTCCATCATTCTAGCTATCGTTACCCAATTATCCTGGCGCATCTGTCACGTATCCTTTATCAGCTCATTATCTCTTTGTTCTTTTGCTTCTAAATTCCCTCTAGCATATTTATTCTTCTAACTCTTCCAGGTGATTCATTCTCTTTCATCAGTCATTTTCGAATTCTTATGATGGTTTGTTCTAAATTCTTTTTCCTTGATTATCATTTTAATCCTTTCGTTCTCCCCAATCCTACCAGTGGTTCATGAAGACTTTCTCAAGTTTTGTGCTATACCCCTTAATCCTTTTCAAGAAGAATAAGTAGTATGCAAAAATCCATTGCTTGTCACCAATTTAATTTGATGAAGGGTAAGCATACAATAAATCTTACTCTTATTTCCTCAAAGTGAATAATCCCTTCCTATGGAGTTTGTTCGTGAGGAATAAATTCTAGTTTCAAGTGTTTTCATCTTTTCTTTTCCGGAGTTCAAATTTCCTCGGCCATTTCGTAGGAACCTCCATCTAAATCACTGCAAGGCTCATCTTATTCTTTCATCCTTCATTCTATCTCATCATCCTTTTTTTGTCACCGGAGTTCCTCATGGTGGTTCTTCATGATTTAATTCATTCTTCAAGAGTCCATCAAGATTTTGTTGGATGAGTTCAAGTATCGTTCCTCTCGTGTCTCGAAGTGCAAATAATTCTCCGTATTCTTTTGAAGTGGAGTTTTGCATTTCTTCGTTCCTCTCAGCTATTCAATCTTTTCCGCTTGTGGTCGGCGATCACCTCATAAATTTGAGATGTTATCCATAAGTCCACGACAAGCTTATTCTTTTTGTTGTTGATTTTCTCAACAACTCCGTTTAAACCTTCCTTCTAAAGATGCTTTCAATTTCATTCGTGGCACAAGTTGTCATTTTCTTCTCCGTTCTTTTCATTCAACTCTTTCAATTCTTTCCGGAGGTTTTGTGTCATGTCTTCATCAAGTATCATTCCATCCTCTCAAGCTCGTGTTCTATTCCTCCATGTTTCAGCCGGAGTGCTGCCTAAATCCTTTCATTATTATTCGTTTCTTATCTCGTTCTAACCGGAGTGGTTTCATAGTCTATCTGATTCTGTGAGCTTTCGATTCTCGTCATTTTCGTCATTCCTCTCTTCTTCTCAAGTGCTCTCGATTCTTTGCTTCTTCTCTTGAGTTCTTGTTTCACCTCATCCATTTTTCCTTCCGTCTCGGTCCTAAGATCTCGGGACGAGATCTCTTGGTAGTAGAGGAGGGTTGTAACCCCTCGGATTTGATGCGCCAGGTGTCTGCCAGTTATTCGCCGTTAATTTCCATGTCATTTGCTTGCGTGTTGCATTTTATCATGTCATCATGTGCATTGCATAGCATACGTGTTCGTCTCATGCATCCGAGCATTTTCCCCATTGTCCGTTTTGCAATCTGACACTCCTATGTCCTCCGGCGTCCCCCTTTTGTCTCCTGTTGTTAGCGGTAACATTCTCAGAATGGACCATGAATTGCTAAGCGGCCTTGGTACACCACCGGTAGACGGCCTGTCAAGTTTCGTGCCATTTGGAGTCCGTTTGATACTCCAACGGTTAACCGGGGTACCGTAAAAGCCTCTTTTTTTGCAGCCCAACACCCCTTCATAACAGCCCATGAGCCAATCCAAACCCCCTCCATGCTCTCAGTCGTTTTATCATGATCGTGTGGGCGAAAACCGCTCCCCATTTAGATTCTCCTAACTCCCTCTACCTATATATATGTGTGCCTCCCCCGAAATTCGCAGTCCAAACCCTAGTCTTCTTCCACCTCCCGCCGCCGGACATGTCCATCCAGAGCCGGACGTGTCCACCGCCCGCAGCCACGTCGCCCGGACCAATCCGGGGACGCCACGTCATCACGCCGCCGCCCCGATCCACTCGCGCGCCGCCACGTCGCCGCTGCCCGTGCCCACTTCGTCGGGGCCCGAGGGAGCATAGATCCGGCCCGCCCCGGGCCGATCTGTGCCCACGCGCCCGCAGCCGCCTCCTCCTGGGAGCCGCCCGTCCCTGCCGCTGGTGTGCTCCGGCGCCGACCCCGCCGCCGCCTAGCTCCGGCGCCTCCCGCGCCGCCCTCCTCGTCCAGCCGCGCCGCCCCGCGCCGCCTCCTGTGCCGCCGCCCTTCACCGCCGGCCGCCGCCTCCACCGTGGCACGCCGCCGCCGCCCGACCCGGCGCGCCCCGTGCCCGAGCCGGTGGGCTCCGCGCCCAGCCGCCGCCCCCGCGGTCCCGTCCCGCCGGCACCTCGCCCCGTCTTCCTCCAGCTCTGGCCACCTCCTCCCGCAGCTCCGGCAAGCGCACTCCGGCAATCCTCGGGATCCATGCCGTCCGGATCCAGATCCAGCGAACCCTGGAATTTCCCTGTCCCGAAATATTTGCATCTTGGTCCCCTATTCATCGCATCATAACTCCATGCATACTGCTCCGTTTCGTGTGTGTGATATATCAAAATGTTCATCATGAGATTCTCTTCATTGCATTCCATTGTGCAATGCTTGTTTGAATCCATCTTGATGCCCTTAGCATTGTTGCAAGTATGCTATATGATGTTAACTGCTGTCTGTTAACAGAACTTGCTGTTTTGTCTTATTCATTGCATTTTGTGTGTGCATCCTATGAGCTTGATGTCTACATGTGTTTTGAGCTACATCATGCCATCTTTACAGGGGTGCAATACATGTATTTTCGTGAGTCTTGTAGTGAGTGCATCGAGCTCGTGAAGTAGGGTACTTGCTGTTACTGTTTTGCTAGTCTGAATCTGCTATATCCTGATGCTATGTAAACCTGCTGCTACAAGTCATTCTATGCATAATCTGGAGATGTTCACTAAGGATGTTTTGTTATACATGTCATGCTATATCCATTCATGCCCCTGGTTGCATTTTTAGCCTACTGTAGCTTGTTGTAATCTTGCTCTCAGTTTTGCCATGAGCTTTGCTAGTGATCCATGCACCCTACTAACTTTTTCTTGCCATTTTTAGCTTGATAAATATGTCATCTTACTATTGGTCACCTTGTCATTCCATGTATTGCTCTGTGGTGAGTTGTACAAGCTCATCAACATGCCTACTTATTGTTGTTCCTGCCATGTCTGAATCTGTCATATCATTTGCCATGTTTGCATGGATCCTACCATATTTTCTGTTGGTCTTTGGAATTAGTTCAGTAAGGGATTTTTGTTCTTTGTCTTTAGTAATAGCATTCCATGCCTTGTTTTGCCACGTTAATTTCCTGTAACATGTTGTTTGATAGCTCTAAACATTGCAACCTGATGTTATTCCTGTTAAGTTTGAAACTGTTAATACTTGCAATCTTGCCATGTCATTTTGAGCATGTTATGGTGTTTTCTGGAGATAGCTCAGTGTCCATGTTTTGTAATGCTCTACCTGTACATCATGTAAATGCCTTTTGTTCTCATGTTAAGGTGTTGTAGTATATTGTTTTGATGCTTGCTAGATGCCTAGTTGCTGTTTTGGACAGCTTGTCCTTTAAACTTGTATAGAGTGTATGTGTTGAACCGTTCCTCCGTTTTGAGTGTGCTCTATATGAAACTTGCTTCGAATTGCATGTAGTTTCATATTATCATGTTGCATCCATGTTTTGAGAGTGTTTGATTGATGTTTGTATGCATTTAGCATCAATGCCATGCTTAACTTGTTTTGCTCATATCTTCTAGGCCGTAGCTCCGAATTAAATGAACTTTACATGTAACTTGACTAGAATCTCATGTAGATCATCTTGGTGCATCTTAACTTGCTGTTTAACAACTTGAACATAAGGTTTATTCAGTTCTGGACCAATTTCTAAATTTGCATATGAGGACTTACCGGAATCGTTACATGTTGTTTCCGGCCTCATTTAAACTTGCTTTGATGTGTTGTTCTTGTTTGCATCATCTCTTGCCATGAGTAGCCTCATCTAGCTTTGTCATGCATCATGCTTGGTTGTGCATCATGTTGTGTATATGTGTGGTGTGTTTACCTTGTTGTGTGCTTCTTCTCGATAGTTCCTGTTTCGTTGCGATCGTGAGGATTCATTCATCTACGCTTGGTTCGTCTTTGTGGCTTCATCTTCTTCATGGACTCGTTCTTCTTCCTTGCAGGATTTCAGGCAAGATGACCGTCACCTTGGATCTCACTACTATCGTTGCTATGCTAGTTGCTTCGTTCTATCGCTATGCTGCGCTACCTATCACTTGTTCTTCAAGCCTCCCAATTTGCCATGTCAGCCTCTAACCTTTTTCACCCTTCCTAGCAAACCGTTGTTTGGCTATGTTACTGCTTTGCTCAGCCCCTCTTATAGCGTTGTTAGTTGCAGGTGAAGTTGAAGATTGCTCCATGGTGGACAGGATTTTGTTGGGATATCACAATATCTCTTATATTATTAATGCATCTATATACTTGGTAAAGGGTGGAAGGCTCGGCCTTATGCCTGCTGTTTTGTTCCACTCTTGCCGCCCTAGTTTCCGTCATATCGGTATTATGTTCCCGGATTTTGCATCCCTAACGCGGTTGGGTGATTTATGGGACCCCCTTGACAGTTCGCCTTGAATAAAACTCCTCCAGCAAGGCCCAACCTTGGTTTTACCATTTGCCTCACCACCACCTATACCTTTCCTTTGGGTCGGCCAACCCAAGGGTCATCTTTATTTTAGCCCCCCCCCGGGCCAATGCTTGTCTAAGTGTTGGTCCAAACTAGAGCACCGTGCGGGGCCATCCCTTGGCAGCTTGGGTTACGTCGGTACCTGTACGCTTTGCTTGTCCGGTGTGTCCTGAGAATGAGATACGTGCGACTCCTATCGGGATTGTCGACACATCGGGCGGCTTTGCTAGTCTTGTTTTACCATTGTTGGAATGTCTTGTAAATCGAGATTCCGAGACTAATGTCTTCCTGGGAGAAGGTATATCCTTCGTTGACCGTGAGAGCTTGTGATGGGCTAAGTTGGGACACCCTTGCAGGGTTATAAACTTTCGAGAGCCGTGCCCACGGTTATGTGGCAGATGGGAATTTGTTAATGTCCGGTTGTAGATAACTTGACACCAGATCCGAATTAAAACACATCCACCAAGTGTGTAGCCATGATGGTCTCTTTTCGGCGGAGTCCGGGAAGTGAACACGGCTTTGGGTTATGTTTGACGTAAGTAGGAGTTAAGGATCACCTCTTGGTCATTGCTAGCTTCACGACCGTTCCGTTTGTTCTCTTCTCGCTCTTATTTGCGTATGTTAGCCACCATATCATGCTTAGTCGCTGCTGCAACCTCACCACTTTACCCCATCCTTTCCCATTAAGCTTTGCTAGTCTTGATACCCATGGTAATGGGATTGCTGAGTCCTCGTGGCTCACAGATTACTACAACAACAGTTGCAGGTACATGTTTTGCGATGATCATGACGCGAGAGCGATGTTTGCTTGTTTTGGAGTTCTTCTTCTGCTTCTTCTTCGATCAGGGGATAGGTTCCAGGTCGGCAGCCTGGGCTAGCAGGGTGGATGTCGTTTGAGTTTCTGTTTATGTTTCATCCGTAGTCGGATGTTGATCTTGTATATGAGATGATGTTGTATTCGTGTGGCATTGTATGCCTTTTGTATGTATCCCCTTCTATTATGTAAAGTTGATGTAATGATATCCACCTTGCAAAAGCGTATCAATATGTGGTTCTATCCTTGGTGGGACCTTCGAGTCTCTTTAGGATAGTATCACATATTGGGCGTGAAAGCGGCGGGCTGGAGCAAGAATCTAGGACGTGGTTCAATGAGTAAAGGAGGGGCGGAAAGTAGTATAGACTGGCTATCCAGCCGCTTTGTAGGTTGAAAAGGGAAAAAAGGGGTAACCCAGTACACACATATGTAAGGAACCGATCTCTTTGTTGAAAAGGGAAAGAAACTGGGGGTCGGGTAGTTTGTGCAGGACTAGATTTGCTGCCCTCACATAGGAAAAAGGCTCAAAGACAACAAATATGGGACCAATGCATATATGCTGCTTGGCTACATACTCTACATCACCCATTTATACGTGTGGACGCACATGGTGCTGGCATGTCCCATACAACTATTTTGATGTTGTTAATCTAAGAATGCCGCCGGAAAATTGAAGAAATGCCACTGTTAAAAGTAAATTACATTTTTTAACAAATGTTGTTTCAAGAGAATGTCTCTGTTAATATGAATCAATGCAACCGTTTTAGAAATGCTACTATCCTACTTTGTTTTCCATCCAAGATAAGTTGGATGCTTCTTTCTGTCACCGTTTGTTTCATCCTCCTTTATTGGCAAGTAATTGTTTCCTTTTTTGCCTCTGTTAAAACAGGGGTATCGATTCAACTTGTTGCTATTGCGACATTTTGCTTTGCTACTCTAAACACTTATGTTTTAAGGGTGTTTTGTGCAGTTCAACTTGAATGTCACACCGGTGACTTTGCTTAATTTTGGTGGAACTGCACAAAAGGAGATCGAGATTTGTTTCCAGTCTTCGTGGCGAGTTGTTTCAAATCTTGGTCTCATCCACATGATGTGCAATGTGCTTTGAGATGTTGTGCTACTTGTTTTGGTACTGTTTTAAATAAATGTTGAATTGAAGCTATTGTATTGCTGTCTTTTCCCATTAAGTAGTGAACAAAAATGGGACCAACCCAGACATGATGCTTGTTCCTTTGTTACAACAAATTCAGCATCACCCCCTTTATAAGCCAGTAATTGATGCCGCTCTCAGAATTAACTACTGAATCTTATTTCAAAACTACAACACTTGTTAGGGATTGGCGGGATTACCATTTTTGTGGCCGCATGTTTCATCCTCCTTTATTAGCCAGTAATTTATTCCTTTTTTGCCTCTGTTTAAACATGGCTATCTATTCAACTTGTTGCTATTGCGACATTTTGCTTCGTTACATGAAACACTTTGCTTGATTTCAGTGCAACTGCACAAAATGAGATTGGATTTCCTATTCGTGTTGGCAGATTCGTATTTTATCTTGTCCGTCTTGATACGTCCATTTTGCATCATGCTTTTATATCAATATTTATTGCATTATGGGCTGTTATTACACATTATATCTCGATACTTATGGCTATTCTCTCTTATTTTACAAGGTTTACCATGAAGAGGGGGAATGCCGGCAGCTGGAATTTTGGCTGGAAAAGGAGCAAACATTGGAAACCTATTCTGCACAGCTCCAAAAGTCCTGAAACTCCACGAAACATCCTTTTGGAATTAATAAGAATTTTTGGGCAAAAGAAATACAGCAGGGGGCCCACACCCTGCCCAGGAGACAGGAGGGCGCCCCCCTACAAGGCGAGCCCCTATCTCCGGGGCCCCCTGGTGGGCCTCCGGTGTCCATCTTCTGCTATATCAAGATTTTACCCTGAAAAAATCGTGGGCAAGCTTACGGGACGAAACTCCGCCACCACGAGGCGGAACCTTGGCGGAATCAATCTAGGGCTCCGGCGGAGCTGTTCTGCCGGGACACTTTCCTCCGGGAGGGGGAATTCATCACCAACGATCTCTCATCGAGAGGGGGTCAATCTCCATCAACATCTTCACCAGCACCATCTCCTCTCAAAACCCTAGTTCATCTCTTGTATCCAATCTTGTATCAAAACCACAAATTGGTACCTGTGGGTTGCTAGTAGTGTTGATTACTCCTTGTAGTTGATGCTAATTGGTTTACTTGCTGGAAGATCATATGTTCAGATCCTTTATGCATATTATTACTCCTCTGATTATGAATGAATATGCTTTGTGAGTAGTTACGTTTGTTCCTGAGGACATGGGTGAAGTCTTGCTATTAGTAGTCCCTGTGAATTTGGTATTCGTTCGATATTTTGATGAGATGTATGTTGTCTTTTCCTCTAGTGGTGTTATGTGAACGTCAACTACATGACACTTCACCATTATTTGGGCCTAGAGGAAGGCATAGGGAAGTAATAAGTAGATGATGGGTTGCTAGAGTGACAGAAGCTTAAACCCTAGTTTATGCGTTGGTTCATTAGGGGCTGATTTGGATCCATATGTTTAATGCTGTGGTTAGGTTTACCTTAATACTTCTTTTGTAGTTGCGGATGCTTGCAATAGGGGTTAATCATAAGTGGGATACTTGTTCAAGTTAGGGTTGTAACCAAGCACCGGTCCACCCACATACCAAATTATCAAAGTACCGAACGCGAATCATACGAACGTGATGAAAACTAGCTTGACGATAATTCCCATGTGTCCTCGGGAGCTCCTTTCTCAT
This sequence comes from Triticum timopheevii, assembly GCA_963921465.1. Classification (NCBI taxonomy): domain Eukaryota; kingdom Viridiplantae; phylum Streptophyta; class Magnoliopsida; order Poales; family Poaceae; genus Triticum; species Triticum timopheevii. Next base: position 76,887,137 of record OY997266.1, on the reverse strand, counting down.
TATTAGAAATTGTCCAGGCTTATCCTTTGCTACATAAAGGATTGGGACACCTTGCTGCACTTTATTTACTTTATTTACTTGTTACTCGTTACTATTTATCTTATCACAAAACTATCTATTACCTACAATTTCAGTGCTTGCAGAGAAAACCTTATCGAAAACCGCTTATCATTTCGTTCTGCTCCTTGTTGGGTTCGACACTCTTACTTATCTAAAGGACTACAATAGATCCCCTACACTTGTGGGTCATCAAGACTCTTTTCTGGTGTCGTTGCCGGGGAGTGTAGCGCTTTTGGTGAGTGGAACTTGGTAAGGAAACATTTTTATAGTGTGCTGAAATTTTCTGTTACTTGTCACTATGGAAACTAATCCTTTGAGGGGCTTGTTTGGGGTATCTTCACCCCGACCAGAAGAGCAAAGAGTTGCTCCTCAACCTACTGAACTTTATGAAAATATTTACTTTGAGATTCCTTCGGGTATGATAGAGAAACTGTTAGCTAATCCATTTGCAGGAGACGGAACATTGCATCCTGATTTACACCTTATCTTTGTGGATGAAGTTTGTGGATTATTTAAGCTTGCAGGTATTCCCGATAATGTTGTCAAAAGGAAGGTCTTCCCTTTATCTTGGAAGGGAGATGCTTTGACATGGTATAGGCTATGTGATGATACGAGATCTTGGAATTATAAGCGATTGAAGTTGGAATTTCACCAGAAGTTCTATTCTATGCATCTTGTTGATCGTGATCGTAATTAGATATATAATATCTGGCCTCGCGAAGGAGAAAGCATCGCTCAAGCTTGGGGGAGGCTTAAGTCAATGTTATATTCATGCCCCAATCATGAGCTCTCTCAGGAAATGATTATCCAGAACTTTTATGCTCGGCTTTCTCTTGATAATCGCAACCTGCTCGATACTTCCTGTGTTGGTTCTTATATGCTGAAGACTATTGATTTCAAATGGGACTTACTGGAAAGAATTAAACGCAACTCTGAAGATTGGTGTTCCGACGATGGTAAGGAGTCAGGTATGACACCTAAGTTCGATTGTGTTAAATCTTTTATGGATACCGATGCTTTTCGTGGGTTTAGCGCTAAGTATGGACTTGACTCTGAGATAGTAGCTTCTTTCTGTGAATCTTTTGCTACTCATGTTGATCTCCCTAAAGAGAAGTGGTTTAAATATAATCCTCCTGTTGAAGTGAAAGTAGTTGCACCTAGTACAGTCGAAGAAAAGACTATTACCTATAGTGATCCTATTGTTCCTACTACTTATGTTGAGAAACCCCCTTTTCCTGTTAGGATAAAGGATCATGCTAAAGCTTCGACTGTTTTTCGTAAGAGTAATACTAGGATTTATACACCTCCTGAGAAAATTAATGTTGAACCTAGTATTGCTATGGTTAAAGATCTCTTGGATGATGATTTAGATGGGCATGTTATTTATTTCTGTGGTGAGAATGCTAATATTTCTAGACCAGATACTAAGACACGTAGACATGTCGTAGGCATGCCTGTTATTTCTGTTAAAATAGGAGATCATTGTTATCATGGCTTATGTGATATGGGTGCTAGTGCTAGTGCAATACCTTATACCTTATATCAAGAAATTATGCATGATATTGCACCCATTGAATTAGAAGACATTGATGTTACTATTAAGCTTGCTAATAGGGATACCATTAAACCCTTAAAAATTGTTAGAGATGTTGAAGTTTTGTGTGGGAAGGTTAAATACCCTGTTGATTTTCTTGTTCTTGGTTCCCCACAATATGATTTTTGTCCCATTATTTTTGGTAGACCCTTCTTGAATACAGCTAGTGCTAAGATTAATCGTGAAAAGAATACTGTCACCGTTGGTATAGATGGTATGTCTCATGAGTTTAATTTTGCTAAGTTTAGTAGACAACCTCGTGATAGGGAACCACCTAGTAAGGATGAGATTATTGGTCTTGCTTCCATTGCTGTTCCTCCTACTGATTCGTTAGAACAATATTTGCTAGACCATGAAAACGATATGTTTATGAAGGAAAGAAAGGAAATAGATGAAGTGTTCCTTAAACAGGAGCCTATGCTGAAACATAACCTTCCCGTTGAAATTCTTGGGGATCCCCCTCCACCCAAGGGTGATCCCGTGTTTGAACTCAAACCATTACCTGATAATCTCAAGTATGCTTATCTTGATGAAAAGGAAATATATCCTGTTATTATTAGTGCTAACCTTTCAGAGAAAGAAGAAGAAAGATTATTGAAAACTTTGAAGAAGCACCGAGCAACTGTTGGATATACTCTGGATGATCTTAAGGGCGTTAGTCCCATGTTATGCCAACACAAAATTAAATTGGAGGATGATGCCAAACTAGTTAGAGATCCTTAGAGACGATTAAATCCCAAGATGAAGGAAGTGGTAAGGAAGGAGATATTAAAGCTCCTTGGGCAGGTATTATGTATCCCGTTGCTGATAGTGAATGGGTAAGCCCTGTCCATTGTGTTCCTAACAAGGGAGGTATTACCGTTGTTCCTAATGATAAAGATGAATTGATCCCACAAAGAATTATTACAGGTTATAGGATGGTAATTGATTTCCGTAAGTTAAATAAAGCTACTAAGAAAGATCATTACCCTTTAGCTTTTATTGATCAAATGTTAGAAAGACTACCCAAACACACACATTTCTGCTTTCTAGATGGTTATTCTGGCTTCTCTCAAATACCCGTGTCAGCGAAGGATCAATCTAAAACTACTTTTACTTGCCCTTTTGGTACTTTTGCTTATAGACGTATGCCTTTTGGTTTATGTAATGCACCTACTACCTTTAAAAGATGCATGATGGCTATATTCTCTGAATTTTGTGAAAAGATTTGTGAGGTATTCATGGATGATTTCTCCGTTTATGGATCCTCTTTTGATGATTGTTTGAGCAACCTTGATCGAGTTTTGCAGAGATGCAAAGACACTAGTCTTGTCCTGAATTGGGAAAAGTGTCACTTTATGGTTAATGAAGGCATTGTCTTTGGGCATAAGATCTCCGAGAGAGGTATTGAAGTTGAGAAAGCCAATGTTGATGCTATTGAAAAGATGCCATGTCCCAAGGACATAGAAGGTATAAGAAGTTTCCTTGGTCACACCGGTTTTTATAGGAGGTTCATTAAGGACTTTTCTAAAATCTCTAGGCCTTTGACTAATTTATTGCAAAAAGATATTCCTTTTGTCTTTGATGATGGTTGTGTAGAAGCATTTGAAATACTTAAGAAATCTTTGATCACTGCACCTATTGTTCAGCCACCTGATTGGAATTTACCTTTTGAAATTATGTGTGATGCTAGTGATTATGCTGTAGGTGCTGTTCTAGGGCAAAGAGTCGATAAGAAATTGAATGTTATCCAGTATGCTAGTAAGACTCTTGACACTACCCAGAGAAATTATGGTACTACTGAAAAAGAGTTCTTAGCAGTTGTGTTTGCATGTGATAAGTTTAGACCTTATATTGTTGATTCCAAAGTTACTATTCACACCGATCATGCTGCTATTAAATATCTTATGGAAAAGAAAGATGCTAAGCCTAGGCTCATTAGATGGGTTCTCTTGCTCCAAGAATTTGACTTGCATATTATTGATAGAAAGGGAGCTGAGAACCCTGTTGCAGACAACTTGTCTAGGTTAGAGAATGTTCTTGATGACCCACTATCTATTGATGATAGCTTTCCTAATGAACAATTAGCAGTTGTTAATGCCTCTCGTACTGCTCCTTGGTATGTTGATTACGCTAATTACATTGTTGCTAAATTTATATCGCCTAGTTTCACATACCAGCAAAAGAAAAAGTTCTTTTATGATTTAAGACATTACTTCTGGGATGATCCACACCTTTATAAAGAAGGAGTAGATGGTGTTATTAGACGCTGTGTGCCTGAGCATGAACAGGAACAGATTCTACATAAGTGTCACTCCGAATCCTATGGAGGACACCACGCTGGAGATAGAACTGCACACAAGGTACTACAATCTGGTTTTTATTGGCCTACTCTCTTCAAAGATGCTCGTAAGTTTGTCTTATCCTGTGATGAATGTCAAAGAATAGGTAACATTAGTAGACGTCAAGAAATTCCTATGAATTATTCTCTTGTTATTGAACCGTTTTATGTTTGGGGCTTTGATTATATGGGACCTTTTCCTGCCCCTAATGGTTATACACATATTATAGTTGCTCTTGATTACGTTACTAAGTGGGTAGAAGCTATCCCAACTAGTAATGCTGATCACAACACTTCTATTAAAATGCTTAAGGAAGTTATTTTTCTGAGGTTTGGAGTCCCTAGATATCTTATGACTGATGGTGGTTCACACTTTATTCATGGTGCTTTCCATAAGATGCTTGCTAAGTATGATGTCAATCACAGAATTGCATCTCCTTATCATCCGCAGTCTAGTGGTCAAGTAGAGTTGAGCAATAGAGAGCTCAAATTAATTTTGCAAAAGACTGTGAATAGATCTAGAAAGAATTGGTCCAAAAAACTTGATGATGCATTATGGGCCTATAGAACTGCATACAAAAATGAAGGAAATATGCCCTAGAGGCAATAATAAAGTTATTATTTATTTCCTTATTTCATGATAAATGTTTATTATTCATGCTAAAATTGTATTAACCGGAAACATAATACATGTGTGAATACATAGACAAACATAGTGTCACTAGTATGCCTCTACATGACTAGCTCGTTTATCAAAGATGGTTATGTTTCCTAGCCATGGACGAAAGAGTTGTCATTTGATTAACGGGATCACATCATTAGGAGAATGATGTGATTGACATGACCCATTCTGTTAGCCTAGCACTTGACCGTTTAGTATACTGCTATTGCTTTCTTCATGACTTATACAAAGTTCCTGCAACTATGAGATTGTGCAACTCCCGTGTACCGGAAGAACACTTTGTGTGCTACCAAACGTCACAACGTAACTGGGTGATTATAAAGGTGCTCTACAGGTGTTTCCGAAGGTTCATGTTGAGTTGGCATAATTCGAGATTAGGATTTGTCACTCCGATTGTCGGAGAGGTATCTCTGGGCCCTCTCGTTAATACTCATCACCTAAGCCTTGCAAGCATGTAACTAATGAGTTAGTTATGAGATGATGTATTACAGAACGAGTAAAGAGACTTGCCGGTAACGAGATTGAACTAGGTATTGGATACCGATGACCAAATCTCGGGCAAGTAACATACCGATGACAAAGGGAACAACGTATGTTGTTGTGCGGTTTGACCGATAAAGATCTTCGTAGAATATGTAGGAACCAATATGGGCATCCAGGTCCCGCTATTGGTTATTGACCGGAGACGTGTCTCGGTCATGTCTACATTGTTCTCGAACCGTAGGGTCCGCACGCTTAAGGTTTCGATGACAGTTATATTATGAGTTTATGTATTTTGATGTACCGAAGGTTGTTCGGAGTCCCGGATATGATTACGTACATGACGAGGAGTCTCGAAATGGTCGAGACATAAAAATTGATATATTGGACGGATATATTTGGACACCGGAAAGGTTCCGGAGAAGTTTGGAGCTCCGGGAGGTTACCGGAACCACCCGGGAGGTATATGGGCCTTATTAGGCCCATGTAGGAGGAAGGGAGAAGGAGCCAGGGAGGGGGGCGCGCCCCCCCAAGCCCAATCCGAATTGGGGAGGGGGCCCGGCCCCCCCTTTCCTTTCTCCTTCCCCCTCATCCTATTACTACTACTAGTACTACTTCCTAATACTAGTACTCTTTCCTTCCCCCTCCAAATAAGATAAGGAAAAGAGAGGGAAACCTACTTGGAGTAGGTTTCCCCCTCCTCATGGCACGCCCCCTAGGGCCGGCCACCTCCTCCCTCCCTCCTTTATATACGAGGGTAGGGGGCACCCTAGGACACACAAGTTGATCATTGATCGTTCCTTAGCCGTGTGCGGTGCCCCTCTCCACGATATTACACCTCGATCATATTGTAGCGGTGCTTAGGCGAAGCCCTGCGACAGGAGAACATCAAGATCGTCACCACGCTGTCGTGCTGACGGAACTCCCCCTCGGAGCCTCTACTGGATTGGAGATCGAGGGTGCGTCATCGAGCTGTACGCGTGTCAAGAACTCGGAGGTGCCGGAGTAACGGTGCTTGGATCGGTCGGACCGGGAGGACGTACGACTACTTCCTCTATGTTGCGTCAATGCTTCCGCTTCGGTCTACGAGGGTACGTAGACAACACTCTCCCCTCGTTGCTATATCATCACCATGATCTTGCGTGTGCGTAGGAAATTTTTTGAAATTACTACGTTCCCCAACAGTGGCATCCGAGCCTAGGTTTTATGCGTTGATGTTATATGCACGAGTAGAACACAAGTGAGTTGTGGACGATATAAGTCATACTGCCTACCAGCATGTCATACTTTGGTTCGGCGGTATTGTTGGATGAAGCGGCCCGGACCGACATTACGCGTACGCTTACGCGAGACTGGTTCTACCGACGTGCTTTGCACACAGGTGGCTGGCGGGTGTCAGTTTCTCCAACTTTAGTTGAACCGAGTGTGACTACGCCCGGTCCTTGCGAAGGTTAAAACAGAGTCTATTTGACAAACTATCGTTGTGGTTTTGATGTGTAGGTGAGAACGGTTCTTTCTAAGCCCGTAGCAGCCACGTAAAATTTGCAACAACAAAGTAGAGGACGTCTAACTTGTTTTTGCAGGGCATGTTGTGATGTGATATGGTCAAGACGTGATGAGATATAAATTGTTGTATGAGATGATCATGTTTTGTTGAAGTTATCGGCAACTGGCATAAGCCCTATGGTTGTCTCTTTGTTGCATAAAGATGCAAGTGCCAAATAATTGCTTTACTTTATCGCTATGCGATAGCAATAGTTGCAAGAGCAATAGTTGGTGAGACAACCATGTGATGACACATTGATATAGATCAAGATGATGAAGATCATGGTGTCGTGCCGGTGACGATATAGAGATCATGACAGTACTTTGGAGATGGAGATCAAAGGCGCAAGATGATCATGGCCATATCATGTCACATATTTTGATTGCATATGATGTTTATCTGTTATACATCTTATTCTTGCTTTGATAGACGGTAGCATTTTAAGATGATCTCTCACTAATTATCAAGAAGTGTTCTCCCTGAGTATGCACCGTTGCCAAAGTTCGTCGTGCCCAGACACCACGTGATGATCGGGTGTGATAAGCTCTACGTCCATCTACAACGGGTGCAAGCCAGTTTTGCACACGCGGAATACTCAGGTTAAACTTGACGAGCCTAGCATATGCAGATATGGCCTCGGAACACGGAGACCGAAAGGTCGAGCGTGAATCATATAGTAGATATGATCAACATAGTGATGTTCACCATTGAAAACTACTCCATCTCATGTGATGATCGGTTATGGTTTAGTTGATTTGGATCATGTGATCACTTAGATGACTAGAGAGATGTCTGTCTAAGTGGGAGTTCTTAAGTAATATGATTAATTGAACTTAAATTTATCATGAACTTAGTCCTGGTAGTATTTTGCAAATTATGTTGTAGATCAATAGCTCGCGTTGTTGCTTTCATATGTTTATTTTGATATGTTCCTAGAGAAAATTGTGTTGAAAAATGTTAGTAGCAATGATGCGGATTTGATCCGCGATCTGAGGTTTATCCTCATTGCTGCACAGAAGAATTATGTCCTTAATGCACCGCTAGGTGACAGACCTATTGCAGGAGCAGATGCAGACATTATGAACGTTTGGCTAGCTCAATATGATGACTACTTGATAGTTTTGTGCACCATGCTTTATGGCTTAGAATCGGGACTTCAAAGATGTTTTGAACATCATGGACCATATGAGATGTTCCAGTAATTGAAGTTAATATTTCAAGCAAATACCCGAGTTCAGAGATATGAAGTCTCCAACAAGTTCTATAGCTAAAAGATGGAGGAGAATCGCTCAACTAGTGAGCATGTGCTCAGATTGTCTGGGTACTTCAATCGCTTGAATCAAGTGGGAGTTAATCTTCCAGATAAGATAGTGATTGACAGAATTCTCTAGTCACCATAACTAAGTTACTGAACTTCGTGATGAACTATAGTATGCAAGGGATGACGAAAATGATTCCCGAGCTCTTCGTGATATTGAAATCGACGAAGGTAGAAATCAAGAAAAGACCATCAAGTGTTGATGATTGACAAAACCACTAGATTCAAGAGAAGGGCAAAGGGAAAGAAAGGGAACTTCAAGTGGAAAGACAAACAAGTTGTCACTCCCGTGAAGAAGACCAAAGCTGGACCAAAGCCTGAAACTGAGTGCTTACACTGCAAAGGAAATGGTCACTGAAAGCGGAAATGCCCTAAATATTTGGTCGGTAAGAAGGATGGCAAAGTGAACAAGTGTATATTTGATATACAGGTTATTGATGTGTGCCTTACTAGTGTTTGTAGTAGCCCCTGAGTATTTGATACTTGTTCGGTTGCTAAGATTTGTAACTCGAAACAGGAGTTACAGAATAAAGAGAGACTAGTTGAAGGGAAAGTGACGATGAGTGTTGGAAGTTGTTCCAAGATTGATATGATCATCATTGCACACTCCTTATACTTTCGGGATTAGTGTTAAACCTAAATAAATGTTATTTGGCGTTTGCGTTGAGCATGAATATGATTTGATCATGTTTATTGCAATACAGTTATTCATTTAAAATCAGAGAATAATTGTTATTCTGTTTACATGAATAAAACCTTCAATGGTCATACACCCAATGAAAATAGTTTGTTGGATCTCGATCGTAGTGATACACATATTCATAATATTGAGGCCAAAAGATGCAAAGTTAATAATGATAGTGCAACTTATTTGTAGCACTGCCGTTTGGGTCATATCGGTGTAAAGCGCATGAAGAAACTCCATAAAAATGGATTTTCGGAATCACTTGGTTATGAATCATTTGATGCTTGCGAACCGTGCCTTTTGGGCAAGATGACTAAAACTCCGTTCTTCGGAACAATGGAGCGAGCAACTGACTTATTGGAAATAATACATACTCATGTATGCGATCCGATGAGTGTTGAGGCTCACGGCGGGTATCGTTATTTTCTAACCTTCACAGATGATTTGAGTAGATATTGGTATATCTACTTGATGAAAACATAAATCTGAAATAGTTGAAAGGTTCAAAGAATTTCAGAGTGAAGTGGAAAATCATCGTAACAAGAAAATAAAGTTTCTGCGATCTGATCATGGAGATGAATATTTGAGTTACGAGTTTGGTGTTCAATTAAAACAATGTGGAATAGTTTCACAGCTCACGCCACCTGGAACACCACAACGTTATGGTGTGTCCGAACGTCGTAACCGCACTTTATTTGATATGGTGCGATCTATGATGTCTCTTACCGATTTACCACTATCATTTTGGGGTTATCCATTAGAGACAGCTGCATTCACTTTAAATAGGGCACCATCAAAATCCGTTGAGACGACGCCTTATAAACTGTGGTTTGGCAAGAAACCAAAAGTTGTCATTTCCTAAAGTTTGGGGCTGCGATGCTTATGTGAAAAAGTTTCAACCTGATAAGCTCAAACCCAAATCGGAGAAGTGCGTCTTCATAGAATACCCAAAGGAAATAGTTGGGTACACCTTCTATCACAGATCCAAAGGCAAATCATTCATTGCTAAAATGGATCCTTTCCAGAGAAGGAGTTTCTCTCGAAAGAAGTGAGTGGGAGGAAAGTAGAACTTGATGAGGTAACTGTACCTACTCCCTTATTGGAAAGTAGTTCATCACAAAAATCAGTTCCCGTGACAAATACACAAATTAGTGAGGAAGCTAATGATATTGATCATGAAACTTTAGATCAAGTTACTACAGAACCTCGTAGGTCTTCCAGAGTAAGATCCGCACCAGAGTGGTGTAGTAATCATGTTCTGAAAGTCATGTTACTAGACCATGATGAACCTACGAACTATGAGGAAGCGATGATGAGCCCAGATTCCGCGAAATGGCTCGAGGCCATAAAATCTGAGATATGATCCATGTATGAGAACAAAGTATGGACTTTGATTGACTTGCTCGATGATCAGCAAGCCATGTTAAATGAATGGATCTTCAAGAGGAAGACGGACACTGATAGTAGTGTTACTATCTACCAAGCTCGACTTGTTGCGAAAGTTTTTCAACAAGTTCAAGGTGTTGAATACGATGAGATTTTCTCACTCGTATCGATGCTTAAGTCTGTCTGAATCATGTTAGCAATTGCCACATTTTATGAAATCTGGCAAATGGATATCAAAACTGCATTCCTTAATGGATTTATTAAAGAAGAGTTGTATATGATACAACCAGAAGGTTTTGTCAATCCTAAAGGTGCTAACAAAGTGTGCATGCTCCAGCGATCCATCTATGGACTGGTGCAAGCATCTCAGAGTTGGAATATACGCTTTGATAAGTTGATCAAAGCATATAGTTTTATATGGACTTACGATGAAGCCTATATTTACAGTAAAGTGAGTGGGAGCACTACAGCCTTTCTGATTAGTATATGTGAGTGACATATTGTTGATCAGAAATGATGTAGAATTTTTCTGCAAAGCATAAAGGAGTGTTTCAAAGGAGTTCTTTAAAAAGAAAAGACCTCAGTAAAAGCTACTTACATATCGAGCATCAAGATCTATTGAGATAGATCAAGACGCTTGATAAGATTTTCAATGAGTACATACCTTGGCAAGATTTTGAAATAGTTCAAAATGGAACAGTCGAAGAAAGAGTTCTTGCCTGTGTTGCAAAGGTATGAAACTGAGTAAGACTCAAATCCCGACCACAGCAGAAAATAGAAGGAGAATGAAAAGTCATTCCCTATGCCTCAGTCATAGGTTCTATAAGTATGCTATGCTATGTACCAGACCTATTGTATACCCTGCTCTGAATTTGGCAAGGGAGTACAATAGTGATCTAGGAGTAGATCACTGGACATTGGTCAAGAATATCCTTAGTAAGGACTAAGGAGATGTTTCTCGATTATGGAGGTGATAAAAGAGTTTGTTGTAAAAGTTACATCAGTGCAAACTTTTACACTGATCCAGATGACTCTAAGTCCCAACCTGGATACATATTGAAAGTGGGAGCAATTAGCTAGAGTAGCTCCGTGCAGAGCATTATGGATATAAAATATTTGCAAAATACATACGGCTCTGAATGTGACAGACCCGTTGACTAAGCTTCTCTCACGAGCAAAACATGATCACACCTTAGTACTTTTTGGGTGTTAATCACATAGCGATGTGAACTAGATTATTGACTCTAGTAAACCCTTCGAGTGTTGGTCACATGACGATGTGAACTATGGGTGTTAATCATATACAGATATGAATATTGGTGTTAAATCACATGGCGATGTGAACTAGATTATTGACTCTAGTGCAAGTGGGAGACTAAAGGAAATATGCCCTAGAGGCAATAATAAAGTTATTATTTATTTCCTTATTTCATGATAAATGTTTATTATTCATGCTAGAATTGTATTAACCGGAAACATAATACATGTGTGAATACATAGACAAACATAGTGTCACTAGTATGCCTCTACTTGACTAGCTCGTTTATCAAAGATGGTTATGTTTCCTAGCCATGGACAAAAGAGTTGTCATTTGATTAACGGGATCACATCATTAGGAGAATGATGTGATTGACATGACCCATTCTGTTAGCCTAGCACTTGATCGTTTAGTATACTGCTATTGCTTTCTTCATGACTTATACAAAGTTCCTGCAACTATGAGATTGTGCAACTCCCGTGTACCGGAAGAACACTTTGTGTGCTACCAAATGTCACAACGTAACTGGGTGATTATAAAGGTGCTCTACAGGTGTTTCCGAAGGTTCATGTTGAGTTGGCATAATTCGAGATTAGGATTTGTCACTCCGATTATCGGAGAGGTATCTCTGGGCCCTCTCGGTAATACTCATCACCTAAGCCTTGCAAGCATGTAACTAATGAGTTAGTTATGAGATGACGTATTACAGAACGAGTAAAGAGACTTGCCGGTAACGAGATTGAACTAGGTATTGGATACCGACGATCAAATCTCGGGCAAGTAACATACCGATGACAAAGGGAACAACGTATGTTGTTGTGCGGTTTGACCGATAAAGATCTTCGTAGAATATGTAGGAACCAATATGGGCATCCAGGTCCCGCTATTGGTTATTGACCGGAGACGTGTCTCGGTCATGTCTACATTGTTCTCGAACCGTAGGGTCCGCACGCTTAAGGTTTCGATGACAGTTATATTATGAGTTTATGTATTTTGATGTACCGAAGGTTGTTCGGAGTCCCGGATATGATTACGGACATGACGAGGAGTCTCGAAATGGTCGAGACATAAAAATTGATATATTGGACGGATATATTTGGACACCGGAAAGGTTCCGGAGAAGTTTGGAGCTCCGGGAGGTTACCGGAACCACCCGGGAGGTATATGGGCCTTATTGGGCCCATGTAGGAGGAAGGGAGAGGGAGCAAGGGAGGGGCGCCCCCCCCCCAAGCCCAATCCGAATTGGGGAGGGGGGTCGGCCCCCCCTTTCCTTTCTCCTTCCCCCTCATCCTATTACTACTACTAGTACTACTTCCTAATACTAGTACTCTTTCCTTCCCCCTCCAAATAAGATAAGGAAAAGAGAGGGAAACCTACTTGGAGTAGGTTTCCCCCTCCTCATGGCACGCCCCCCTAGGGCCGGCCACCTCCTCCCTCCCTCCTTTATATACGGGGGTAGGGGGGCACCCTAGGACACACAAGTTGATCATTGATCGTTCCTTAGCCGTGTGCGGTGCCCCTCTCCACGATATTACACCTCGATCATATTGTAGCGGTGCTTAGGTGAAGCCCTGCGACAGGAGAACATCAAGATCGTCACCACGCCGTCGTGCTGACGGAACTCCCCCTCGGAGCCTCTACTGGATTGGAGATCGAGGGTGCGTCATCGAGCTGTACGCGTGTCAAGAACTCGGAGGTGCCGGAGTAACGGTGCTTGGATCGGTCGGACCGGGAGGACGTACGACTACTTCCTCTACGTTGCGTCAACGCTTCCGCTTCGGTCTACGAGGGTACGTAGACAACACTCTCCCCTCGTTGTTATATCATCACCATGATCTTGCGTGTGCGTAGGAAATTTTTTGAAATTACTACGTTCCCCAACAAAAAATCTTATGGGTATGTCTCCATATAAGATGGTTTATGGAAAAGCGTGTCATTTACCTCTTGAAGTTGAACATAAGGCATATTGGGCTATCAAAGAGCTCAATTATGACTTCAAACTTGCCGGTGAGAAGAGGTTGTTTGATATTAGCTCACTTGATGAATGGAGGACCCAAGCATATGAGAATGCCAAGCTATTCAAAGAAAAAGTCAAACGCTGGCATGATAAGAGCATACAAAAGCGTGAGTTTAATGTAGGAGATTATGTGTTATTATTCAACTCCCGTTTAAGATTTTTTGCAGGAAAACTTCTCTCAAAATGGGAAGGTCCTTACGTTATCGAGGAGGTCTATCATTCTGGTGCCATAAAAATCAACAACTTTGAAGGCACAAGTCCAAGGGTGGTAAACAGTCAAAGAATTAAACATTATATTTCAGGTAATCCTATCAATGTTGAAACTAATATTATTGAAACCGTAACCCCCAAGGAATACATAAGGGACACTTTCTAGAATGTTCCAGACTCCGAAAAGGAATAGGTATGTGGTATGGTAAGTAAACCGACTCCAAAACAACTCCATTGACAATTTTTATTAGTTTTGGAATATTTAAGAATTTTAGGAAGAAAGAAGTAGTCCGAAAGGGACACGAGAGTGGAGGGTGCCCCCCTACTGGGCACGCCCCCTGTCTCGTGGGCACCTCGTGTGTCTCCCGGACTCCATTTTCTTGCACGTTACGTATTTTGGTCGGTAAAAATTCATTATATATACTCCCGAAGGTTTTGACCACCGTATCACGCAAATATCCTCTGTTTTCGTTTTGAGCTGTTTCTGTTTCAGATCTAAGAGCATCATGTCGTCTCCAAGCGCTCCCAAGGACAAGTTTTTCGAGAGGGTTATCAACCCCTATCTTGCGGAGGTGCTGCAACACCCTCAAACCATTGAGATGCGTGATGGGGTGCTGCACATCCGCGATGTGGAGGGACCAAGGCATACCGGGAGCGTGGAGACAAAGCTCGAAGCCGTGGAGCAGCAAGTTTTCAAGTGTCAAGGGATGGTGGAGTGTGGACTCAACGCTAACCAGATGATGATCACGGAGTTCACCAACAACCACAAGTTGGATGCCAAAGTCATTGGGGAGACCATCTTCAAGCTTCAAGAGAAAATCAAGCACCTCCAAGCCCAGATCTATGACCTGCAAAACCAGAACTGTGAGTATGAATATAGATTAAAGAGGATGAGTTTGGCTGCAGATTTAAGGATCTCGGAGACTCGATCGTCCTTCTATGATGGAGAGCCGATGCCTTGGAAGACGGACGACAAGCCTACATCATCAACAACCCCTACTTCACCACCTTCGAGGACATAATCACATGGGTATGGGCACTCCCCTTGGCAACTGCCAAGCTTGGGGGAGGTGCCCCGGTATCGTATCACCATCACACTCCTATGTTTACCGCTTTATTTAGTTCGATCCTTTCAGTAGTATCTTGATCTAGTAGTTTGAAGTTTTGATATCAAGTAGTTTGAGTTTTGCTTTGTGATCTCTTTTTGTAATCGAGTCCGTGAGCTATCTATAATAAAGATTAGTGTTGAGTCAAGGGCTTTGCTATGTTGCTATGATCTTGAGAAAGTAGAAAGAATAAAAGAGTTCATATTGATCTTATGGATAGTGATAACGTCACACATAGAAAGTATGAGGCATAAAAATTGTTGAGAGTTGATGAACGTAGTTTTGGTCATCGTTGCAATTAATAGGAAGTGATAAGGAAAGAGGGGTTCACATACAAATATATTATCTTGGACACCTTTTTATAATTGGGAGCACTCATTAGGTATGACATGCTAAAAGAGTTGACGTTGGACAAGGAAGACAACGTAATGGTTTATGTTTTCGCGCATCTCAGTTAAAGTATATTGTCATTGACCTTCCAAACATGTTGAGCTTGCCTTTCTCCCTCATGCTAGCCAAATTCCTTGCACCAAGTAGAGATACTACTTGTGCTTCCAAATACCCTTAAACCCAGTTTTGCCATGAGAGTCCACTATACCTACCTATGAATTGAGTAAGATCCGTAAAGTAAGTTGTCATGTTGCAAGCAATAAAAATTGCTATCTAAATATGTGTGACTCATTAGTGCAGAGAAAATAAGCTTTGTACGAACTTGTTGTGGAAGCAATAAAAGCAACGTTCTTTTGCATTAAGATTTTGTGCATCAACCCTAAACGCACATGACAACCTCTGCTTCCCTCAGCGAAGGGCATATCTTTTACTTTATGTTTTTACTTTATGCTTGAGTCAAGGTGATCCTCACCTTTCCCTTTTTCATTTTATCCTTTGGCAAGCTTCTCGTGTTTGAAAGATCATGATATATATATATATATATATATATATATATATATATATATATATATATATATATATATATATATATATATATATCCAATTGGATGTTAGTTAGCATGGGCTATTATTGTTGACATCACCTAAAGGTGAATACGCTGGGAGGCAACACAATAAGCCCCTATCTTTCTAAGTGTCCGGCTGAAACTCCATAACCACAAGTGTTGCGTGAGTGTTAGCAATTATAGAAGACTACAAGATAGTTGAGTATGTGAGCTTGCTGAAAAGCTCTATTGTTGGCACTTTCTGATGTTGAGATAAATTGCAATTGCTTCAATGACTGAGATTATAGTTTGTTAGTTCCCAATGAAGTTTTTGACCATACTTGACATTGTGAATTGATTGTTACTTGAGCATAAGAAATCATATGATAAAATCTATATATGTTGATGTTATAAGAATAATCATGATGCCCTCATGTCTGTATTTTATTTTTATCGACACCTCTATCTCTAAACATGTGGACATATTTTTCGATTTCGGCTTCCGCTTGAGGACAAGCGAGGTCTAAGCTTGGGGGAGTTGATACGTCCATTTTGCATCATGCTTTTATATCAATATTTATTGCATTATGGGCTGTTATTACACATTATATCTCGATACTTATGGCTATTCTCTCTTATTTTACAAGGTTTACCATGAAGAGGGGGAATGCCGGCAGTTGGAATTCTGGCTGGAAAAGGAGCAAACATTGGAAACCTATTCTGCACAGCTCCAAAAGTCCTAAAACTCCACGAAACATCTTTTTGGAATTAATAATAATTTTTGGGCGAAAGAAATACACCAGGGGGCCCACACCCTGTCCAGGAGTCAGGAGGGCCCCCTACAGGCGTGCCACCTATCTCCTGGGCCTGCTGGTGGGCCTCTGGTGTCCATCTTCTGCTATATCAAAGCTTTTACCCTGGAAAAAATTGTGGGCAAGCTTACGGGACGAAACTCCGCTGCCACGAGGCGGAACCTTGGCGGAATCAATCTAGGGCTCCGGCGAAGCTGTTCTGCCGGGGACACTTCCCTCCGGGAGGGGGAATTCATCACCAACGTCATCACCAACGATCCTCTCATCGAGAGGGGGTCAATCTCCATCAACATCTTCACCAGCACCATCTCCTCTCAAAACCCTAGTTCATCTCTTGTATCCAATCTTGTATCAAAACCACAAATTGGTACCTGTGGGTTGCTAGTAGTGTTGATTACTCCTTGTAGTTGATGCTAATTGGTTTACTTGCTGGAAGATCATATGTTCAGATCCTTTATGCATATTATTACTCCTCTGATTATGAACATGAATATGCTTTGTGAGTAGTTACGTTTGTTCCTGAGGACATGGGTGAAGTCTTGCTATTAGTAGTCATGTGAATTTGGTATTCGTTCGATATTTTGATGAGATGTATGTTGTCTTTTCCTCTAGTGGTGTTATGTCAACGTCAACTACATGACACATCACCATTATTTGGGCCTAGAGGAAGGCATAGGGAAGTAATAAGTAGATGATGGGTTGCTAGTGAAGGAAATATGCCCTAGAGGCAATAATAAAGTTATTATTTATTTCCTCATATCATGATAAATGTTTATTATTCATGCTAGAATTGTATTAACCAGAAACATAATACATGTGTGAATATATAGACAAACAGAGTGTCACTAGTATGCCTCTACTTGACTAGCTTGTTAATCAAAGATGGTTATGTTTCCTAACCATGAACAAGGAGTTGTTATTTGATTAACAAGGCCACATCATTAGTCGAATGATCTGATTGACATGACCCATTCCGTTAGCTTAGCACCTGATCGTTTAGTATATTGCTATTGCTTCCTTCATGACTTATACATGTTCCTATGACTATGAGATTATGCAACTCCCATTTACCGGAGGAACACTTTGTGTGCTACCAAACGTCACAACGTAACTGGGTGATTATAAAGGTGCTCTACAGGTGTCTCCGAAGGTACTTGTTGAGTTGGCGTACTTCGAGATTAGGATTTGTCACTCCGAATGTCGGAGAGGTATCTCTGGGCCCTCTCGGTAATACACATCACTTAAGCCTTGCAAGCATTTCAACTAATGAGTTAGTTGCGAGATGATGTATTACGGAACGAGTAAAGAGACTTGCCGGTAACGAGATTGAACTAGGTATTGGATACCGAAGATCGAATCTCGGACAAGTAACATACCGATGACAAAGGGAACAACATATGTTGTTGTGCTGTTTGACCGATAAAGATCTTCGTAGAATAAGTAGGAACCAATATGGGCATCCAGGTCCCGCTATTGGTTATTGACCGGAGACGTGTCTCGGTCATGTCTACATTGTTCTCGAACCGTAGGGTCCGCACGCTTAAGGTTTCGATGACAGTTATATTATGAGTTTATGTATTTTGATGTACCGAAGGTTGTTCAGAGTCCCGGATGTGATCACGGACATGACGAGGAGTCTCGAAATGGTCGAGACATAAAGATTGATATATTGGACGGATATATTTGGACACCGGAAAGGTTCCGGGTGAGATTGGAAATATACCGGAGTTCCGGGAGGTTACCGGAACCCCCCCGGTAAGTATATGGGCCTTATTGGGCCTTAGTGGAAGGGAGGGAGAAGGAGCAAGGGAGGGGGCGCCCCCCCCAAGCCCAATCCGAATTGGGAGGGGGGGCGGCCCCCCTTTCCTTCTCTCCTCCCCCCTCTTCCTTCCTTCTCCTACTCCTAATAGGAAAGGGGGGCCAAACCTACTTGGAGTAGGTTTGCCCCCCCCTATGGCGCGCCTCCTCCCTAGGTCGGCCTCCTCCTCCCTCCCTCCTTTATATACGGGGGCGGGGGGCACCCTAGACACACAAGTTGATCATTGAGATCGTTCCTTAGCCGTGTGCGGTGCCCCTCCACGATATTACACCTCGGTCATATTGTAGCGGTGCTTAGGCGAAGCCCTGCGACAGGAGAACATCAAGATCATCACCACGCCGTCGTGCTGACGGAACTCCTCCCCGCACCTCTGCTGGATCGGAGATCGGGGTGCGTCATCGAGCTGTACGTATGTCAAGAATTCGGAGGTGCCGGAGTAACGGTGCTTGGATCGGTTGGACCGGGAGGACGTACGACTACTTCCTCTACATTGTGTCAACGCTTCCGCTTCGGTCTACGAGGGTACATAGACAACACTCTCCCCTCTCGTTGCTATGCATCACCATGATCTTGCATGTGCGTAGGAATTTTTTTGAAATTACTACGTTCCCCAACAGCTAGAGTGACAGAAGCTTAAACCCTAGTTTATGTGTTGCTTCGTTAGGGGCTGATTTGGATCCATATGTTTAATGCTGTGGTTAGGTTTACCTTAATACTTCTTTTGTAGTTGTGGATGCTTGCAATAGGGGTTAATCATAAGTGGGATACTTGTTCAAGTTAGGGAAGTACCCAAGCACCGGTCCACCCACATACCAAATTATCAAAGTACCGAACGCGAATCATATGAACGTGATGAAAACTAGCTTGATGATAATTCCCATGTGTCCTCGGGAGCTCCTTTATCATTATTAGAAATTGTCCAGGCTTATCCTTTGCTACATAAAGGATTGGGCCACCTTGCTGCACTTTATTTACTTGTTACTCGTTACTATTTATCTTATCACAAAACTATCTATTACCTACAATTTGAGTGCTTGCAGAGAAAACCTTATCGAAAACCGCTTATCATTTCCTTCTGCTCCTCGTTGGGTTCGCCACTCTTACTTATCGAAAGGACTACGATAGATCCCCTACACTTGTGGGTCATCACGTCTCATGAAAGGTCAGTACAGGCCTTCATCCACATGATTGTGCAGTGTGCTTTGAGATGTTGTGCTACTTGTATTGTTACTATTTTAAATAAATGTTGAATTGAAGCTATTGTATTGCTGTCTTTTCCCATTAAGTAGTGAACAAAAATGGGACCAACCAGACATGATGCTTGTTGCTTTGTTACAACAAACGCTGCATCACCACCTTTATTAGTAGATGGAAGCACATACTGTTGTTGCGCCCACTCTCCCCTGGAACTGTTTATGCTTTTCATTAATCTAATGCCGCTGGTAAAATTAAGCAATGCCATTCTCAGGATTAATTAACTACTAAATCTTAGTTCAAAACTGCAACACTTGTTAGGAATGGTACTATCCTGCTTTGTAGTTGTTTCTACATGTTTAACCAAGGTATTGTTAAGATAATGTCTCTGTTAAAATGAATCAGTTGCATTGTTTTAGGAATGGTACTTTTCTGCTTTGTCGTTCTTTATACATGTTGAAACAAGGCATTGTTAAGATAATGTCTTAGTCAATATGAATGAATCACACTGATGGAGAATTGCTACTCTCCTGATTTGTTTCGCTTTTCTTCTAGGAGTACAAGTCATCAGCCGTTATTTCTCATTAATTGTTTCCCTTATACCTATTGTTTCTTATAGGGATATCAAAATTAAAGCTTGGTTTTATTCCGACATTGATTTTAGTTGAACTGCACAAAAGGAGCCAATGTGTCCAAGGCAAACTGCTGCATTACTGGGTCCAGTTGGTCGTTCCACTTTGCAGAAAGAAGCAGTCGCTGTTTGCGCTACATTACAGAAGGAATGACCGAGAAGCTTTATAGAGTATTATTAGACACTGGTGACATGACTAGTCTGCAGAGAGCATTGGCAATTTAACAACACGTGGAGTGCCCTGGGCAAAAAGTGCCCAAACAAGTACAAGAAGCTACAACAAGACTCCATGATCATAGGCATTACATATTTTGAATGGGAAAAGCTTGTCAAAGTTTAATCATTGATGTGAGCAAGAAGACGTTGGTTTAATATATTGGAATTGGAAAACCTTGTCAAAATTTTCTCATTGATGTTAGCCAGAAGACATGCATTTGATATTTTTGAGTGGGACGCCCTTGCTGTGAGCAGCATCGAGTGTTTTTTCTTATTCATGTGTTCAGTTTAGAAGTAAATAGTTACTCTGCTGAGATATTCCCGTGTTAAGAGTTTATTCTGAATATTGTCTATGTAATGCCAGGCCTTGTGTTTGATTGGAAAGTTGAGCTTGGAATGTTTTGGCATGCGGCATCACGAGCTGTTCACCGTGCCTCCTGAGAATAATGCTTCGTATTGTTTTGCATGTTGATCTAATGCCAGTGATTTGCTTGTTAAGAAGATCATCCTCTTCTGTTGTTTCCGTGCTTAAGAAGTTCATCGTTTGATGGTTCATTCATAGCCTATACGACAAGTCGGGTAGGTTAGACGTGAAACCATATGATCTTCCGACCAACTCATGATATTAGGTTGTGATTGGATCGTCGTTTCCCAACCAAAATTGCTTGTAAAACTGACGATTGTAAATAAAAGCAGATGGTCTCAGGCGAAGGCGCTTGGTTGGTCGATTTCGACTAGTAAAATATCGGAAGTACTTCACACACGAAAAAAACACTGAACGACACTCGGACGATTGCTAATCCAGCTGTTAGCTACTATTCCAGCCTTACCCATGGATGGCATGATACGCACGTCGTGCATGTATCGTCTGGTAATGTCGTCCATATAGCAGTGCTCGTAAAATATACACTGGTGTCTCGAATTACACGCGTAACCCGCTGGTTTTACTTACAGACCTCGGGCCCTCGGTTTCACTACGCCTGTATTTTACGCGTTGTTTCCGATGACGAGTAAATGACACTTGTATGTTAATACAAGTTTGAAATAAACCAGAGCTCCCAAGTGCGGCCTTACCGTTTCATGCCGTCTCAGTTTCTCGAAGGTGCTCATAGGTGTCCGATGATCCTGGCTTCCTGAATGACCAGCGGGCGCTGTATCAGACCATCCGTAGGGCCCGGGAGGCCCTCTCCGTTGTCCTTCGAGTTGTTGCACTCGCTGTGGCACCGAGCATTGTTAATATCGTCAACGAACATGAGGATTCAGGAGATGACTTTATTTTGACTGGATGACACTAGGGACACACTAGGGCCATAGCCGTACGTACGCAAGTGCCTCCTTATTATGTACAACTATTTTTTTGCCTTCTCCTAGTTTCCTGACATCACGGTCCCACACCATTGTCAACCTATGTAGTCAATATAAATGAGAGAATTGCACAAGGTGCGGCCGACAGCTGGGACCAAGCAACTCGAGCAGTATTTGTGTTTTTGAGGCATGAGCACTGCAGAGTTTTTCTTGCGATGATTTCGTTGTTTTTCAGAGGAGAGCAGGGTATTAACTGGGCGGGCTGTGGCCCGTCTAGCCCAGGCCAGATATCCAGCCCAGATACTAATTTTTTCAAGATGAAAATGGCTAGCCCAGCTATACGTTTTTTGAGGAATACCCAGGCAAGGTCAACTTGTTATTCTCCGCCCTGCTGGTCTTCAAATCTTTCCTAGGAGGGATGCATTAGGCTTAACAGGAAAATGGGCAGTAACTATAAAAAATGCACCAAACACGAAATTAGTTTATAAAATATTATTTATGGATTTTGAAAATCTTAAATTTTCATTGTTGCGCGCGCAATGTTTCATTGGATTTTTACGTAATACAAATTTATATTTAATCTAACTAGAAATTTTGGGAGAAAAATATTTCAGATCCCATCAAAATGTGGGAAATTTTATTGAATTCTATCTTCAACGGTTGGTTGAAATTATTAATCATTTTCCTAGCTAGAAAATGGGATGTACTTTTAACAAACTGTAAATGGGATGTTGTAAATTCCATTAGAATTCAAAAACGGGCTGTACATTCTTACAAAACGCAAATGGGCTATAAGTTCTCTGCCACACACTTGTGGGCCTACTAAGTGATGCGTCCCCTAAAAAAATAAGTTGACGCGTATGCAAGACATTGTCAACTTATTATAGTCAACACACGGTTCTAGCAGCAGTGGCCGTTGGATGTCTATCCAACGGATGTCATGCTTCTTCTTCAATCTCGGATATTCTTAGCTTCGGCCGCCCAAAAAATGATTCCTCCCCCTGACATCTGGGGTGCACCGTTTCGGAGGCTGACCTGTGGGCCTACTAAGTTGGAGCGTACCAAGGGCTTTGTCAACTTAGTCAATATAAACGATTCTAGCTTCAGTGACCGTACGATGTCCATCCAATGGCCGTAGTGCTTCTTCAACCTCTGTTCTTCTTGGTCCAGCCGCCCAAAGCAGCGCCGGTCGTGCCGCTTGCTCCTGCCTCCCGTGGCCGGCTGTGCTGCCGTGGAGGCCTCACCGCCCCCATACTACTCCCACCGTTGGCCAGGCCATCCGTCCACTCACCCACACCCCCTATTATTCTGTGGCGACGGCAGCCTCACACCGCAGCCAAACCAGTGAACCCTCGTACTCCTCTCCGCGCGGGATTCCACTTATGTGTCTTCCTCGGCTCCACGTCGTCCCCTTCCTAGGCCTCACCGTCGTCCACTGCCCTGGTGCTCTCGGTGCGGCATGGTCAACGTGATCAAGGAACGACTTCCATCGGAAGAGTACTGTACGTGGAGAGGCTGACAGCTGGGTCCACGGCCGCAGCAAGGAAGTGCCTCCTTATTACGCGGAAAATAATTATTCCTCCACCTCACAGCAGGGACCCACCGGACGGGCCACCTTATTTCGCGAAAAAACGTTTCCCCCTGACTGCTGGGACCCACCAGACAGGCCACCGTATTTCGTGAAAAAATGTTCCCCCTGCTGTCAGCTCGGACCCACCGGAAGTGCCTCCTTATTACGCACAAAAAAATGAGTACTCCCCCTGCTAGCTGGGACCCACCTTGGTGGGA
Source organism: Triticum timopheevii (assembly GCA_963921465.1). Lineage (NCBI taxonomy): Eukaryota > Viridiplantae > Streptophyta > Magnoliopsida > Poales > Poaceae > Triticum > Triticum timopheevii. Next base: position 76,863,775 of record OY997266.1, on the reverse strand, counting down.
GGCTGACTTGTGGGCCTACTAAGTTGACGGGGACGGAGGGCTTTGTCAACTTAGTCAATATGAATGATTCTAGCTCTAGTGACCGTATGATGTCCATCCAACGGCCGTAGTGCTTCTTCAAACTCTGGTCTTCTTGCTCCAGCCGCCCAAAGCAGCGCCGGTCGTGCCACTTGCTCCTGCCTCCCGTGGCCGGCTGTGCTGCCGTGGAGGCCTCACCGCCTCCTACTATTCCCACCGCTGGCCAGGCCCTGCGGCGACGGCAGCCTCACACCGCAGCTGAATGAGTAAACCCTCATACTCCTCTCTGCGTGGGCATCCACTGCCGCGTCTTCACCGGCTCCGCGTCATCTCCTTCCTAGGCCTCGCCCTCGTCCACTGTCCTGGTGCTCTCGACGCGGCGTGGTCAACGTGATCAAGGAACGACTTCCATCGGACATGGACTGTGCGTGGAGAGGCTGACAGCTGGGTCCACGGCCGCAGCAAGGAAGTGCCTCCTTATTACGCGGAAAATAATGATTCCTCCACCTGACAGCAGGGACCCACCGGACGGGCCACCGTATTTCACGAAAAAAATGTTTCCCCCCTGACTGCTGGGACCCACCAGCTACACCTTCGCACGCAAGGAAGTGCGTCTGGGCAAAAAAAAACGATTCGCCCCCTTGACTGCTGGGACCCACAGCTACATCTTCACATTCAAGGAAGTGCGTCCGGGCAAAAAAAACGATTCGCCCCCTGACTGCTGGGACCCACCAGCTACATCTTCGGATGCAAGGAAGTGCCTCCGGCAAAAAAAAACGATTCGCCCCCTGACTTCTGGGACCCACCAGCTACATCTTCGCAAGCAAGGAAGTGCATCCTGGCAAAAAAATGATTCCCCCCTGACTGCTGGGACCCACCAGCTACATCTTCGCATGCAAGGAAGTGCGTCCGGGCAAAAAAAACAATTCGCCCACCTGACTGCTGGGACCCACCAGCTACATCTTCGCACACAAGGGAGTGCCTGACAGTCGGGACCCACCTGGTCGAAGCGTACGTAGCGTTGTCATTTTGGTCGCGAATGTGTACGTACATATATACTGGTGGATGTAGAGGCGCGCACGTGTCGTAGTAGAGGCGCGCACGTAGCATGTACACGTACATATAGCGGCCAGGGTGCAAGAAATAAAATATGGCCACGTATGTGTACATACGGGCGGGGTCTCGAACGCCTACTCGCGCATACGTACGGCCAGGGCTCGTGTAAATGGCTGGGTCGGAACGGAGAAACAACGTTGTCGTCGTGTTCATGGGGAGGCAACGGAATGCGTCGTGTTCATGGGGAGGCAACGGAATGCGTCTTGTTCATCGGGAGGCAACAGAACACGTGGGAGCCAACCGGCTGGGTCGGAACAGAATGCGTGGTCGTGTTCATCGGGAGGGCTTGGACGGAACAGGCGATGGAAATGAGGCCTGGCATACCGTAGAACGGAGGAAATGACCTTGTGTTCGACCAGCCACGTTCGAAACGGGGGTCCTGTTGATCGGGAGGGGTGTCGCGTACCGCAAAACGGAGGAAACGGACCTCCTACGGTCGAAATGGGGGTCCTGTTGATCGGGAGGGGTGTGGCGTACCGCAAAACGGACGAAACGGATCTCATACGGTCGAAACGGGGGTCCTGTTGATCGGGAGGGGTGTGGCGTACCGCAAAACGGATGAAACGGACTTGTGTTGGAGCGCTACGGTTGAAACAGGGGTCCTGTTCATCGGGAGGGGTGTGGAGTACCGCAAAACGAGACTCCGCGGATACTGTTCATCTCCACCGTCGACCTCCTGCAGCCTCCACGGGCTACCGTCGACCTCCTCCAGCCTCCACAGGATCCTGTTCATCCAGCCTCCACCGCGCGCTACTCCACCGGCTACTGTTCAACCACCCCTCCACGGGTACCCCTCCACCATCTACTGTTCATCCAGCCCTCCACCCCATGGGGTCCTGTTCATCCAGAGGCAATGCCACCGCTCACTGTTCATCCAACCCCCCCCCCCCCCCACAACGCTCACTGTTCATCCAATCGATCGGCTTCAGTTAGCAGCAGTAGCGAAGGAATCGCTCGATCGGGTTCAGTTAGCAGCCCATCGATCGATCGCTCGGGTTCAGTAACGCGTAGCCTACAGTGCAATCGCTCGGGTTCAGTTAGAGCCCAACGCCTCGCTCGGGTTCAGTTAGAGCCAACGCCTCGCACACACGCGCGTACGTGTACGAGAGAAATGTGCATCGCTCGGCCCCCGACCTCCCACCGTAACCGGGAACTCCTCGAAATTTTCCTCGCCCTCGCTTCTACCACGGTTTTTTCCGTCATGGACGGCCCAAAGAATGTCATGCAGCTGCGTCTCCGGCCCGCCCAGGATGAAAAGCCCATTTTCTGTCATGATTTTTTGTCATAGAAGTAGGAGCCCACCAAATCTATGATGATACCGGGTTTTTTCACAATTATCCTCATAGAAGTGTCATATGTATGACAGAAAAAAGTTTCGTTCGGCCCAAAATGTCACATATCTGTCTTTTTTTGTAGTGTGTATTACCGAGAGGGCCCGGAGATATCTCTCCGTCACACGGAGTGAGAAATCCCAGTCTCGATCCATGCAACCCAACAAATACTTTCTGAGATACCTGAAGTGCACCTTTATGATCACCATGTTACAAAGTGACGTTTGATACCCGCAAAGTATTCTTCCAGTATTAGGGAGTGGCACGATCTCATGGTCTAATTAAGGAACAAATACTTGACATGAAGAAAGTTGAAGCAATTAAACTAAATGATACGATCAGATGCTAAGCTTACGATTGGGTCTATCCATCCACTAGTACAGAACCGGGCTATTGCACCGGTTCGTAAGGCCCTTTAGTGCCCTTTAGGCCCTTTAGGCCCTTTAGTGGGGACTAAAGGTCCCCCCTTTAGTCCCGGTTCAACACGAACCGCCACTAAAGGGCCACCACGTGGCACAAGCCCGCGTCGGGGGCTAGGAGACCTTTAGTACCGGTTGGTAGCACCAACCGGTACTAAATGTTTTTTTAATTTTTTTGAAAAAAATGGTTTTTTTAGATTTTCAAATTTCCAAATTATTTGACAATTTAATCTCTAACCACCCCTCATCATTTCTCTAACAACCCCTCATCATTCCAAATCGTCTAACTTCCCGGCCGGTCACCCATCCTCTCAATACTCCAGCCTGAGCATGCTTAACTTCCGAGTATTCCCCCTAGTTTCCAAGTCTGCACTTGTTGTTTACCTGACAATAGTAAGCTGTCAATCCTATTAACTCTCAGGAGTTTAGCTTGAGCATGAAGTCACACGTTTCACCGTTTGAGTTTGAAACTATTTTTCTAAAAAATAATAATTATTTAATAATACTAATATTTCTTAAATAAGTAGTTTGACCATAGTTTGACCAGATTTGACCATAGTTTGACCACACTCTGACGAAAATTCAAAAAAAAACTAAAACATTTATTTATTAACACGAATATTTCTTGAATAAGTAGTTTGACATAGTTTGACCAAAAATTAAAAATAAACTAAAATTTGAGGATATCTTTTTTTCCTTTAAGAATTTGAGGATTCTAAAAGTTTGCAAAACGGCCTACAGCGGTCAAAATCGGATGCAGGTTTTTGTGCTGATTTTTTTGATATATTATGCGGGTTTTTTTCGACATCGTATGCAAAAGATATGGTCATTTTGCTTCTTCCTAACACTTTTTTGCAAAACATGTCGAAATCTATGTTTTTAAATTTCCCTAACTACTCAATGTAGTAACATAACTACATCTCAAAGGATTTTAATTTTTGAAGTTTTTATCATTTTCTTTTGATTTTTTTCAAAACAGAAAAGGTGATACAGGGGGGTAGAGTTTGAAAATTGCCCTTTAGCCCCGGTTTGTGTCTCCAACCGAGAGTAAAGGTTAGACCCCTTTAGTCCCGGGTTGTGATACAAACTGGGACTATAGGTTGGCTGTCGGTGTCAAAACCGGCAGATCTTGGGTAGGGGGTCCCGAACTGTGCGTCTAGGCGGATGGTAACAGGAGACAAGGGACACGATGTTTTTACCCAGGTTTGGGCCCTCTCGATGGAGGTAAAACCCTACTCCTGCTTGATTAATATTGATGATATGGGTAGTACAAGAGTGGATCTACCACGAGATCAAGGAGGCTAAACCCTAGAAGCTAGCCTATGGTATGATTGTTGTAATGGTTGTCCGTCCTATGGACTAAAACCCTCCGGTTTATATAGACACCGGAGAGGGCTAGGGTTACACAGAGTCGGTTACAATGGTAGGAGATCTACATATCCGTATTGCCAAGCTTGCCTTCCACGCCAAGGAAAGTCCCATCCGGACACGGGATGAAGTCTTCAATCTTGTATCTTCATAGTCTTGGAGTCCGGCCGATGACGATAGTCCGGCTATCTGTACACCCCCTAGTCCAGGACTCCCTCAGTAGCCCCTGAACTAGGCTTCAATGACGACGAGTCCAGCGCGCATATTGTCTTTGGCATTGCAAGGCGGGTTCCTCTTCCGAATAATCCATAGAGGATTGTGAACACCAGGATAGTGTCTCGCTCTGTAAAATAAATTCCACATACCACCGTAGAGAGAATAATATGTACACAAGTTCAATCTGCTGACGTATTTTGTGGCGTGACGTCACACCACTACCAAGCCTTTACTTGAATCATTTTTGTTATACCACCTCAGCGCGTTTAGCGAAGCGGTTTCCTTGGAACATCTTGTCGAAGCAGAGATTGTGTTCCCCTTATTCCGGGATTCCCATCAATACGGACGTGGGTAACCCAACCGCGCCATTGATTGTGGCGCTTGGGAGATAAGCGAGTTTTACCAGGCCGGTGGGGACGCATAGTCTTTGTCCGCCCATATATAAGGGATAAGGATCCACCTTTTTTACCTACGCCTTCTTCCTCCTTTGCTTATCCATCTCCGCGCACTCGAGCTCCAGCGCCCAAGTCCGCACATCTCGCCTCAACCTTCTCCAGCCATGTCCGGAGTGGGAGGCAAGTGGATGGCCTCCTCCGTTACGGAGGGGCACATTGAGAAGCTGCGCGGCGCCGAATACCTGTTCGGCGACATCGCACACCGGCTGCCCGACGAGGGGCAGCTCATCCCCACCCCCAGCCCCCATGAGAGGGTCGTATTTCTTCCCCACTTCCTCCGCGGACTGGGCTTCCCACTTCACCCCTTCGTCCAGGGGCTCATGTACTACTACGGCCTGGACTTCCACGATCTAGCACCAAACTTCATCCTCAACATCTCGGTGTTTATCATCATGTGCGAGGCCTTCCTCTGCATCCAGCCCCACTTCGGCTGAAGGTGGTGAAGGTGGTGAAGGGCGTCCAAGCGGAGTGCGGAGGCGCCATGGTGGGAAAAATGCCCAACGTCACTTGGCTTGAGGGTGCCTTCGTGGAATCCATCAAAGGGTGGCAATCGGGGTGGTTCTACATCACCAAGCCGCGTGACCCTAAATGGGCAGCGGCCCCCGAGTTCAGATCTGGTACCCCCATGCAGCTCACCTCCTGGAAAGAGAAGGGCTTGCTATGGGGTAGTTCGGAGGAGCTGACCAGACTCCAGTCCTGTCTCCAGACCCTGGTGAACAAGAAGCTTAAGCTTGTCAACGTGATCCAGGTCATGCTCGTCCGCCGGATTCTCCCCTGCTAGCAATGGGCCTTCAATTTGTGGGAGTTTGATCTGGCACAGCACCGGACCCTGAGCAGGCTCTTCGACATGACGTATGAAGCTGCCTGGAGGGTGCTGTTCAAGGGCGGAGAAGCCCCCGCATCCGCAACTGAAGATCGCGGATTCAGCACGCAGCGCCCGGCCGGCAAGGTAAGCTATGTTATCCTTTATGGGACACTCATTTCTTTCATAGTTTGACTCTATGTGGGATCTAAACACCCAATGCCTTTAACAGGACTAGCAGAAGACGTTCGGACAGGTTAACTGTCCAGCTCCCCTTCCAGAAGACCCAGCGGACACCCGTTTGACGGGGCTGCTGGTCCCGGCACTTTACGTGGTGCCGGAGAAGAAGGCCAAGAAAAAGGTCACGGGAACCCGAAGGAGTTCCCGACGCCAGGTGGTATCGGACTCATCGTCCGATGACTCCGAGGCGGACTCCTCCCCCGAGGAGGAGGAGAAAGAGGCCTCTCCCCCAGTGGGGGGAGAGAAGAAGAGGAAGGCCTCCCCAACGAGGGCGGCCGAAGGGTCCAAGAAAGGACGAACCCTTCTTCCGGACTGCTTCGCCAACACCGACGACAGCGACGAGGAGTGGCCCTCAAGGGCCAAGCCCCTGGCAAGATCGTAAGTGTCCGAATTCCTGGATGATTTATAATTTCTCTTTTTGCCACGTGGTGTCCTTCTAATGCCGCATACAACCCATAGTCCGGCCAAGGACGATCTTCCCGCTTCATCGAGCGGGTCCTTGGCTACGTCGGATATGGATTCCCTTCCGACCGCCTCCACCCCTCGTGATGCTGATGACACCGAGGTGGGATCCCAGGAGGGGACCCGCTAGCAGGGGGAGGCTCCGGAGGTTCCACAGGGCAACCTCCCGGACCTCGCACCGGACTCCGTACTGGAACCTGCAGTGGTTCCGGAGTCCGGCAGGCGGCCCCTTCGTAAGAAGGGCAAGACTGTGACACCGGCGGCCTCCGTCCAACCGAAGACACCGGATAACTTGTTGGAGGCGCTCAACGGCGCTTCCATCGAGGAAGAACACCGCACTATCATGAGTGCGGTGATTCAGAAGGTTCAGCTCGCCAAGAGTGGGCTGACCGAAGCCTGCAGCAGCATTCTAACAGGCTTTGAGGTAATAAATTTAAAATATGTAATATAATACCACATAGACAGTAGCCCCTGATGCTTAGTTCGGTGTTCGGAAAGAAAAGCCGGACTGAGAATCTAAAAAGATATACGCAGGAGGTCTAAAAAATATGTCAATATGGGATTGCAGGCTGCGCTGCTGACCTCTGCCGCACTGACTGCAGAGGTCGATGCTTTGAAGCAGAACCTCGAGCGGTCCGAGAGTGAGCTCGGCCGTGCCAAGAAGCAACTCGAGGACAAGGAAGGTGAGTAACACCGTATTAAATTTGTACCTTGCAGAAAAGGATTTTGGTTGCAAAAGAAATAACAAGGATAACATGGGTACTCCAGGGGCCACGAATGAGGTGGCGACCTTGAAGGAGGCCGTGTCCACGGTCGAACGCAATGCGGCCATGGAACGAGCTGAGCGAGAGAAGCAGAAGGTGCGGGTGGCGGAGGTGCAGCAAGAGCTCCAGGCTCTCGTGGAAAAGCATGAGAGTTTGGAGCACGACTCGAAGACTCGAGAGTCTGAGCTTGCATCGGCTCTTGAGTGTGCCAAAGCCGCTAAGGCCGAAGCCCACAAGGCCCTCCAGGAAATATAGGCGGTGAAGAAAATAGCGGCGGGTAAGGCATTTTTATGCAAAGCAAGCATGTGAATGTGAATTACCTGTTACTTACCCGAATTCGGAGCTCTCCAGGAGCGTTTGCAGATCTGCCCCGCAGCGTGTCCGATGCTGCCGCTTTCTACCGGGACGAGGAGGGGAGCTCGACGGAGAAGGTCTTCTGGTCTCAGTATGCTGAGGCCGGACATCCGGTGCCCCTTAGCGACCAGCTGAAGCAGCTGGTCGAGCTCCACAAGGTAGCCGAACAAGCCATGAAGGGCCTCATAGTTTGGCTATGGCCCAAGGAGGCCACGCCTCGGAGCTACTTCGGCCTGGTGCGGCGGCTGGTGGATGTGTGTCCCTGGGTGGAGGTCGTCAAGCACTCCGCCACCATTGAAGGTGCCCGTCGGGCCCTTGCCCGTGCAAAAGTGCACTGGGGCAGGATGGACGCTGAGAAGCTTCTGATGGACGCGCCGCCGGCGGGCAAGGAGTATCACACGCCCGAAATGTATTATAAGAGTGTCCTGAAGGGTGCCCGCATGATTGCGGATGAGTGGTCCAAAGATGTAATGTTTGAGTAGAATCGCATTATGTTATCCTGTGCGCTGAAAACTGTGTTCATATGCGCTAAGCAACGCTTATTAATTTAAAATATTACCTTCTGTGCGGCCGTTAATCAAATCTGAGAGATGGCAAGTCGTTGGCTTCAGCCCCCATGCCACGAGTGCTGGGGTGTTCGGGATAAACTTGAGCGCTCTTGTTCCCATTGTTGGGTCCATCTAGGGAGGCGCTCAACACAACGAATGAGGCAACCGGACTTATAATGCTTGAACACTCTCACTTAGCCATAGAATTCTATAATTTTAAATTTCGGCGAAGCCCCTAGTGTTCGGAAGACCGAGTTCGGGGCGCTATCCACGCCTGGGCCGGACAAAGCCGGTTCCTCGCTCTAAGCGGCATAAGTCTTTAGGGACTCGAAAAGACCTCTCGAACAGCGACCAGCTCTCGCCTTATCATGACGGTCAGTTTTAGCTTTCTCCATTGAGGCGCTCGCCCAGCTCAACCGAGGCGCAATCGCAGTGGTTCTCCCAGTGCTACATTAGCCGATAAAACGGAACGTAAGGTGTCAAAACATGGGAGCCGGGCAAACCAAACTATTGACCCAAGACATGATTCGGAGCCGATGCATATAATGCTATAAGTTCGGGGTGCCGCACTTGTGAAAGTGTTCGGACTTATCACACCATAATGCGGGGAACTTAAGCCCCTGGTGTATTCGGCCGTACCAAAGTGTACGGATGCAACATGTCATAAACGAACATATATAAGAAAGAAATGCAATTATAAGCAAAAAGCGATGCATTGTTTATTCTAGAAGTACTACCATGAATGCAGAACGATACAAACAGTGCGGTAAGCAAGGGATTTGGACTATTAAACATGTCCCCCTCCGGGGGTAGGCTGCGGAATGGTGTATTAAACAGATTTAATGCTCGTAATGGAGACCACCTGAGTGTTCGTCGTAGCCTTTCTCCTTCCCTGGCTGTTGCATCGTGAGTTCGGCAGGTCTACTGCCGGACAGGGCCTCTGGTGAACGGAGTCCTGTGGGTAAGAAAAAAGAAAAAAGAAAAAGAGCGACACACTTGGGAGCCCCTGGTGTGGTTGAGCCGCACTCTGGGCCTGTCGTGGTCGTGCCCCTCCCTCTATGCCCATGGTATCTCCGGAGCGTAATGATGTACGCGAAGGACTAGTCTTGCAATTATGCAAGGGCTGGGGTTGGGGCCGCATTGCTACGCGTGCTCGGAACGTGACAGGTGGTCTTGTTGTAGGTTACTCCGGGCGCGTTTGGCCGTGTCCGGTCGCTTAACGGCCGGACTCGAAAATTGCCTTAAGAGGCTGCTCTGTACTTCTGCCGCGATAGCCGCTGTGTGTTCCTCCGTTTGGAGGGAGCGTTCAGTGTTTCCGTTGACCGTGATGACTCCTCGAGGGCCTGGCATCTTGAGCTTGAGGTATGCGTAATGCGGCACCGTGTTGAACTTTGCAAACGCGGTTCGTCCGAGCAGAGCGTGATAGCCGCTGCGGAACGGGACTATGTCGAAGATTAACTCCTCGCTTCGGAAGTTATCCGGGGATCCGAAGACCACTTCCAGTGTGACTGAGCCTGTACAATTGGCCTCTACACCTGGTATGACACCTTTGAAGGTCGTCTTTGTAGGTTTAATCCTTGAGGGGTCTATGCCCATTTTGCGCACTGTATCCTGATAAAGCAGGTTCAGGCTGCTGCCGCCGTCCATCAGGACTCTGGTGAGGTGAATTCCATCGATGATTGGGTCTAAAACCAATGCGGCGAATCCGCCATGGCGGATACTGGTGGGGTGGTCCCTTCGATAAAAAGTGATCGGGCAGGAGGACCATGGATTTAACTTCGGGGCGACTGGCTCCATCGCATATACGTCCCTAAGTGCACGCTTCCGCTCCCTCTTGGGTATGTGGGTTGCGTATATCATGTTTACCGTCCGCACTTGTGGGGGGAAACCGTTCTGTCCTCTATTGTTCGGTGACCGGGTCTCTTCCTCATCGTCGCTATGCAGCCCCTTGTCATTGTTTTCGGTGATTAACTTGCCTGCCTGCTTGAATACCCAACAATCCCTGTTGGTGTGATTGGCTGGCTTTTCGGGGGTGCCTTGTATCTGGCACAAGCGGTCGAGTATTCGGTCCAAATTGGATGGACCCGGAGTAGTTCTTTTGAATGGCTTTTTCCGCTGACCGGGTTTGGAGCCTCTGAATCCGGCGTTAACTGCTGTATCCTCAGTGTTATCGCCGTTAACGCGGCGTTTGTTTTTGTTGCGATGCGACCTGCCATTGCAGTCCTTGTTACCGGACTGCCAGAATTTTTGCTGAGGTTGTTACTGCGGGCTAGCCAGCTGTCCTCTCCCGCGCAGAAGCGGGTCATGAGTGATGTGAGGGCTTCCATGGATTTCGGCTTTTCCTGTCCTAGGTGCTGGGCCAGCCACTCGTCGCGGATGTTATGTTTGAAGGCTGCGAGGGCCTCCGCATCCGGACAGTCGACAATTTGATTTTTCTTTGTTAAGAACCGTGTCCAGAACTGCCTAGCCGATTTGTCTGGCTGCTAAATTATGTGGCTTAGGTCATCGGCGTCTGGTGGTCGCACATATGTTCCCTGGAAGTTGTCAAGGAATGCGGCTTCCAGGTCCTCCCAACACCCAATTGACTCTGCTGGCAAGCTGTTAAGCCAATGCCGAGCTAGTCCTTTAAGCTTGAGTGGGAGATATTTGATGGTGTGAAGATTGTCACTGCGGGCCATGTGGATATGAAGGAGATAGTCTTCGATCCAAACCGTGGGGTCTGTTGTGCCATCGTAGGATTCAATGTTCACGGGTTTAAACCCTTCAGGGGTTTGATGATCCATTACTTCATCTGTGAAGCATAGTGGGTGTGCGGCGCCTCTATATTGGGCAATATCACGACGTAGCTCGAGCGAGCTTTGTCTACTGTGTTCGGCCCGGCCGGAGTTGCTGTATCCGGCACAACGGTAGTCGTCACGCATCGTGGGGCGCCCACGTGATCCGTAGATCGATCTTGATTGTCTTGCCTTGTCCTCCAATATGTCTCGCAAGTCCGGCGCATTCCCCCGTGGCTTCGTGCTTTTCGAGCGGTGCCGGGGTACGGTTCTGGCGGAGGGTCTAGAGGCCTCTCTGTCGCGGCCACGAGGTGGTCGGTCTGCCGTATTGTGCGCTGGTGATGAAGGTTTATAGGCCTCCTCCTCTAATCGGGGGAGCAACTTGCATTTTGGGTAGCTTTTGGAGGGGCGTTCGAGTTCATGCTCTTCGGCCGCAAGGACTTCGGTCCATCTATCGGCCAGCAGGTCTTGATCAGCTCGAAGCTGTTGCTGCTTTTTCTTTAGGCTGTTCGCCGTGGCCATTAGCCTGCGTTTAAAACGCTCTTGTTCGACGGGATCCTCGGGCACGACGAATTCGTCGTCATTGAGGCTTGCCTCGTCTCCGGAGGGAGGCATGTAATTGTCATCCTCTACCTCTTCGTCTGCCGCTCTCTCGTGAGGGCTGGCTTCTCCGTCCTCCTCTGCTGAATCTTGCTGGAGGTGGTTGTCTTCGGCACTCTCTGTGGTGTTATTATCTCCGGTGCCGGAATCTCCATTCTTGTTGTGGCGGGATATAGAGCGACGCCGCTGACGCCAGCGCTTGGGCTGTTTCTTGGAGGAACCTTGCTCCGCTGCATCCTCGCTGTTCCCATCCTTTGGGATGTCCACCATGTATATGCCGTATGACGAGGTGGTCTTCCAGTGCCCCGTAGGCGCTGGTTCTTGGTCGTCTCCGGCATCGTCGTCCATACCGTCGATGTCTTCGGAGTCGTAATCTAGCATGTCGGTTAGATCGTCGATAGTGGCTACAAAGTGGGTGGTGGGTGGGCTTTGAATTTCTTCGTCGTCCGCATCCCAACCGTCCTGACCGCAATCCGGCCAAGGCTCCCCTGATAACGAGAGATACTTTAGCGAATTCAGGATGTCGCCAAAGGGTGAGTGCTGAAAGATGTCCGCGGCGGTGAACTCCATGATCGGCGCCCAATCGGATTCGATTGGTAGGGGCGCAGGAGGTTCGGAGTCCGGCGAGGAGTCCGGCACCTCTGAGTCATGAACTTTACAAGGGACAAGGTCAGTATTTGGCTCCATCGCCGTAGAGGTTGCAGCCCCCGAGGCGGTGTCTAGCCACCCGTCCTCGATCTGCGCGGTCGGCTCTGAACTAAGGGTCGGAGCGGACTCATGTGCGGCCTCCAGGGCACTGTCCGGCAGCAGAGCTAAATCATGCCCATCGAGACAGTGCGGCGCGCTCGGCTGTGGCTCGAATCCATCGAAGATCAAGTCTCCGCGGATGTCAGCCGTGAAGTTTAGACTTCCAAATCTGACCTGATGGCCAGGGGCGTAGCTTTCGATCTGCTCCAGATGGCCAAGCGAATTGGCCCGCAGTGCAAAGCCGCCGAATATGAAGATCTGTCCGGGGAGAAAAGTCTCACCCTGGACTGCGTCGTTGTTGATGATCGAAGGAGCCATCAAGCCTATCAGTGACGACACAGAGGAACTCTCAATGAAAGCACCAATGTCGGTGTCAAAACCGGCGGATCTCAGGTAGGGGGTCCCGAACTGTGCGTCTAGGCGGATGGTAACAGGAGACAAGGGACACGATGTTTTTACCCAGGTTCGGGCCCTCTCGATGGAGGTAAAACCCTACTCCTTCTTGATTAATATTGATGATATGGGTAGTACAAGAGTGGATCTACCACGAGATCAAGGAGGCTAAACCCTAGAAGCTAGCCTATGGTATGATTGTTGTAATGGTTGTCCGTCCTACGGACTAAAACCCTCCGGTTTATATAGACACCGGAGAGGGCTAGGGTTACATAGAGTCGGTTACAATGGTAGGAGATCTACATATCCGTATTGCCAAGCTTGCCTTCCACGCCAAGGAAAGTCCCATCCGGACACGGGATGAAGTCATCAATCTTTTATCTTCATAGTCTTGGAGTCCGGCCGATGATGATAGTCCGGCTATCCGGACACCCCCTAGTCCAGGACTCCCTCATTGGCCCTTTAGTCCCGGTTTGTGTCACAAACCGGGACTAAAGGGGCTCGTGGGGCCCCAGCCTGACGCCGACCTGCCACCACCCCTTTAGTCTTGGTTTGTGATACAAACCGGGACTATAGGTGAGAAATGAACCGGCACTAATGCATAACCATTCGAACCGGCACTAATGGTCACATTAGTGCCGGTTCATTTACAAACCGGGACTAACGGGCTGAACATTAGGCCCTTTTTCTACTAGTGATCACATCATTCTCCTAATGATGTGATCACGTTATTAAGTGAAAACTCATGTCTATGGTTAGGAAACCTTAACCATCTTTAATCAACGAGCTTGTCTAGTAGAGGCTTACTAGGGACATGGTGTATGTTTATGTATCGACACATGTATCTGAGTTTCCGGTCAATACAATTATGGCATGGATAATAAACATTTATCATGAACAAGGAAATATGATAATAACAACTTTATTACTTGTGACGCCCCCAAAATCAACCGTGCACTAATAATCTATGCAACAAGCACGACCAAGATCAGAGACTCACGGGAAGATATCACAACACAAGTCTACGACACAAGTTAAACAAAGAAACAATATAATACAGGCCTGGGTCGTAAGACCCAAATTACATCAAGAGTTAGGTCTGAGTATAAACAATTACAAGGGTGCCTTAAGAAGGCGAAAACAAACAACGACTCTAGATCTAAAAGGCGCATGCCTCTTGCCTGGGACCTCTGAACTACTCCTGGTCGTACATCTCCACGTAGCGTCGGCAAAGGAACCTGCATCCGGAGCACTACTATCTGATAGCAGCAACCGGGTTGGATGAAAGAGTAGCAAGGCAACGGTGAGTACTCATCCAAAGTACTCACAAGACTTACATCAGATCTATACTAGATATGCATCGGTATCAAAGGAATGGGGTAGTATCCGTGGACTATACTACAGAAATGCCAAAATAAGAGGGAGAAGCTCATCCTATCAAAGACTACATTTTCTTGCAACATCATCTTGCAACAAAGGAAGAGAGGCTGGTCATCTTGCAGTAGGGGAAGGAGTATGATCATATACAATACCAACTTGCAATTAACACATCAATACAATACCCCAAGATCCTTCCTCGACTCCCCGCGAGAAAAGATTCGCGGGCATTCCATATTTATTGGGCAATGTATTTCATCAAGTATCTGGTTCAAGTCGTATAAGATCGGCATACTCTCATATATCCAAGTGTCTGTTATCGTGGACACGACTATTCAAATAGTTTAACTTCCCTACAGGGGTGCACCACATTACCCGATACGCTCAATTACCTCTGGGTGGACACACTTTTTTTGGTAATGCCCGGTGTCGTGGAATAGTCACGTCAGATGTCCTCGTGAAAGGACTTAGTTGTGGAGCCATCGCAACTAGGAAGCTTGAAGGGGTTAAATCGGGACAAGGGACACGAGAGGGTTTATACTAGTTCGGCCCCTTACGGTGAAGGTAAGGCCTACGTCTAATTGGGTTGGTATTGATGTTTCGATGACCAGGGAGCGAGATACGCTATGCCTGGCTCTCAATGAGTTGTTTCTTGCCCTAAGCCGCCAGCAGGTCGTCCCCTTATATACACGGGTTGACGCCCTGTGGCCTACAGGGTCTCGGCCGGCTTATAAACAGTGTCCGGCTCGGTGACTAGTTAAATATTCCTTACAATACAAGTCATGCTATTACGGCGGTTTAACACAACGGGCCTTAAGTCGCCTGTGGGCCTTAAGCCCTTTATTGAACCGCCATCTTTATGCTTGGCCTTGGGCTTCTCTCTGGTGAATCCTCTTTGCGTAACCCAGCCCCTCCTGGGCGGCTTACACAAGTAGTTATATCTCCAACATTAGGCCCCAGATTGATTTGAACCTGTTCATGTCAATCTTAAAATACCTTAACATATACTCAATCTTCTGTTCGTGCAAAGGTTTCCTTTAACCCGCCATGACATCATCTCTTGGCTTCAGGTTAAGCTGCTGTGACATCACCGTATCTTTCAACGGATCTCTGCCTTTATTGACTGTTCCGAATATCGAGGCATCGAGGCCGCTCGATAATAATTCTTATCTCCTTGTTTCCCGCGCCGTCTCAGTTATCCTCTCCTTTTAAATAGGCGCGACCTAGGTTTCTCATTCCCCTCCTTCCAGTCGTCTTCTTACTCTTGCCTCCTCTCTACCACTCGAGCTCTGCCGCCGCCGCCGCGGATCTTCCTGTCTTCACCAACTCAGGCCGCTGCATCAACCTGGTCGGACCAGAAAGAACGTGACACCCTTCTGCGGCAACCTTGCATCGGTGAGTCTCCCCTTTCCTGCTCCTTAGATGTACATCAAGGCCTTCAAGTTCTTCGAGTTCCTCGAGTTCTTCGCTGTTCAATAGCCCTCTTCGTAGATTTCTTTATCCTCGCCCTTCTTGATCTTGAAGATGATAAAAACTGATGTGGTAGATGTTTCGCACCTACTTTGAAATGCAAATGAACCCCTTTCTGTCACATAGAAGCCCCATTCAAGCTCTTGAACTTTATCCTCTCTGGTCTTAGGTCTAGAAAATTTTCTTTTCATAACAGTTATTTGATCCAAGATAACAGTGGTAGATGGTAAAACCTGTTTGTATCACCCAGAAAATTTCTTCTGTTGAATGCCCATAAGCACAACTATCCATGTAGCCGGTTTAAATAAGTGATACTGAGCTATAAGCCTTGCTAACTTTCTTCCCATGACCTTAAGAATTTTGAATTGCTCTTGATACTTGTAGCGGCTTAAATATTGTCGCACAGTCACCCTTATACCATTAGGCCCCTTGCTTAAGCCGCTATTCTAAATAATTTTGAATATTTTTCCCGGGTTAAATTTGAACCGGAATTTTATTACTTTGTCATAGATGGCTCCGAAGGTGGCCAAGGCCCCTGTGACCTGCAACTGGGTTCCATCCACAGTCACCAAAAGCAAACTTGCTGAGTTTGTGACCTCTGGCCATCTGCCAAAGAAGGAGATCATGTCCTATCGTGCCCCTCACCCATCTGAAGAGATACCTCAACCCAAAGACGGGGAGGTAGTAGTTTTCACAGACCATTGAACCGGGGATTTGCCCCTCCCGGCTCAAAATTCTTCAGGGAAGTTCTGGCTTTCTTTGACCTGAGGCCTCAAGACATTGGACCCAATTCCGTGTCCAATCTATGTAACTTCCAAGTCTTCTGCGAGGTATATTTAGGAGAGGAACCAAGTCTGCCGCTATTCAAGGAGCTTTTTTACTTAAATCGGCAGAATGAGCGCGCCAGCGGACCTAGTCTAGAACTTGGCGACATCTCGATCCAACGGCGGAGAGACTGCCTTTTTCCTTACGCTGAGCTACCGAGTCATCCCAAAGACTGGAACCAGACGTGGTTCTACTGCCAAGACACCTCTCCGGCTAACGAGAAGCCTTTGCCCGGCTTTCGCGCCCTGCGCCTTGAGTCCAACCATCCTTTAGCGGACAAGTTAACTGCCATTGAGCGCCTGCCTCTTAACCCCACCATTAGAAAGATCAAGGCCCTTTTGGGCAACGGGTTAATTGGCACTGATTTGGTCCGGGTCTGGGTCACCTGGCGGATACTACCATTAAGCCGCCGCTCCGGCTTAATGTGTACTTACACAGGCGAAAAGGACGACTCAATGCGTCATAGTCCTGAGGACTTACCAAATGATGTGGCAGATGCTACGGTCCAATCACTTTTAAAGGAGGGCACTGTAACCAGTAACACTTTCAGTTTGCTTCCCTTCTGCAAGAAGAACTCGGCTCCTGCAGTAAGTTACTAGTCTTTACAAATAGTCTTTAACATGTTACCTTCTGGTACTTACGATTCCTTGTCTTTTTCCACAGGCCGATGACAACTTCTGGAAGGTCAAGTATGACCATGAGGCTGCAAAACTGGCCCGGGCGGCCAAGAAGACCGAAAAGAAAGCTGCCAGGACGGGTACCTCTAAAAAGAAGAACCCCAGCGCCTCTAATATGATGAGATTGGACGACTCTTCTTCAGATGAGGAAGAGGTAATCTTTTAAATTTTCTTTAACTCCTTCACTGTTACCTTACTGACATTTAAATCCTTTCAGGGGGATACTGGGAACAGCCAAGCAGTTGGCAAAGAGGTAACTATAATTTCCTCCGACTCAGAGCCTTTGCCAACACATAGAATCCGAAGGGTGACCCGGAAAGTAAGGTTTTCACACCCTCTCGCTTACCAAGATCCTCAATTTCTTTTGAAGCAACAGCAGTTTGAGAACCGGCGGCAGACTCGGGCCAACCAGGACGCAGAGCTTTCCTCCGGCTTACCCGATGTGACCAGGAAGCGTCGGACCGAGGTGATGTCCGACTTAGGTTTTGTTTTACCCTTGATAGGTTTGATTAGCCAACCTCTCAATTGCTCTGACTCCAACTATCAGGATACTTCCCCTTCTTCTGATGAATCGATGCAATCGAACATGCCGGCTTTCAAAATGGCTCCCGGGTAATATAACCTTTCTTACTTCGAGTTTATCCATACTTATGTTTTGATCCTTATCCTTCCACTTTGATTGACAGCTTGCAAGTAAAGCCCAGCAAGAGGGCAAAGAAGAATAAGCCGTCCCAAGACCCGGTGGTTATTGAACCGGTGCTTGACTCATCCGTCCCAGATAGCTCCGCCCCTCAGCCACCGCCTGAGCCGGCTTCTGACATTCGGGAGCCAACTTATGACCCGCCTACAAAACACGTGATTCACAACTTGGATGACCCGAAAACTCCTAGCCCGTCCAAGACGGTTGACCCGGACGTTGAAATTGTGAAGAGCCAATATGTTGAACCAGGCCGGCCTACTGCCCTTGCCCAATGCACCGCCAAGGAAGAGTTTGCTCAGAGCCGGAGGTCCAAACAAGACATCACTGATTACTCTCATCTAAGTATTGGTGATATAGTCTCGGGCTATCTGAACCAAGTACACAGTAGCCGTGACCTGGAAATTGACATGGTGAAGCAAATACAGCATAAATCTGAGGTAAAATTTAAGCTTTCACTCTGAATCTTACTTACTGTACCAGCCCCCAAGTCTATTGCTTATGAATGAATATGTTGTAGACTTGATAATCTGCTAGCTATTAGTTTTGTTCAGCTTAAATTGAAGATGTTTAACCCGGAGACAACATAAAATTTTAAATTTGGGTTACATTAGCCCCCAAGTGTCAAGTATCTTTACTTGTAAAGTGCTTGAGACTTAACATGTGTGAATAGACTAAAAATTCTTTAACATACATTAGCCCCCAAGTGCCAAGTATCTTCACTTGTAAAGTGCTTGGGACTTAAATGTTGTCTTACCAAGCTTCTTACCATCACCTGATGTCAATGCAGGCCACCGTAAGTCAATTTGAGGCGGAGATTGCTGACTTGAAGAGCTAGTTGAAAACCCAAGAGCTCGAAGCTCAGAAAGCCAATTCCAATTTGAATTCAGTATCTCTGAACAAGAGAAGCTGAAGAAGAATTTTGAATCGGAGAAGAAGGCTTGGGTTGACAAGAGGGCTTCATTGGTGACCCGGGTTGAGACAGCGGAGGCATCTCTTGCCGAAGCAACAAATGAGCTATCCGACTTAAAGTGGCACATATCCCAAATTGTCTCAGCTATCTTTGGTAAGCCGCTCATAAACATCATAATCCTTCAAGAGTTATTGCAATAGTTGCCTCCGGCTTACTGTTATACCTGTGAATATGCAGGCCCCAGGAGTACCAATCTGAAGGAGAACATGCTTATCAAGCTTAAAGTAGTGTACACCTTGACAGAACAGCTGTACTCCGGGTCACAGCGTGCGTTGACCGCTGTGGCTTTATCAAATACCTCTCCCCGGCTCCTGCAAGACGTATTGAGACATCTGTCTGTGCTACCTCAACGCATTCAAGACTTCAGGCGGGCATCTACGAGAGCCGGAGCCGTGGCTGCTTTGAGTCGGGCAAAAGCATGGGTGCCGGAGCTTGACCTTGCTGAGCTCTCGCTTGGATATCCGAGTCTTAAGGAGGACGACACTGCTTTTGGCGAACATGACTTCACTGCCTGTGTTAAGGTCGTACGCCCTCTGGCAACTCTCATTGGGGAGGACACTGATCTCACCAAGTATTCGCCGGGTTATGATAGCGAAAACCGGAGAATCCCCAATGTCCCATATGACCAAGTCAGCCTACTTCCGCCAACGCGTAAGCATACCTTTGCCCCTGAAGTGGACCCGGCCAGTTTAATAGATGATGAAGCTGGATTTGAAGCTTTGAGCGGCATTGACTGGGCCTCGTCCACCTTCCAGGACTCAACAACCGACGGAGAGGCGGGGAAGGATAACCCGGAGTCATCAAGCCAGCCGGAGGAATGAGTCGCCAGCCGGGTTATAACTTGGCAAAGAACAATGCTTTACTTATTCAGACTTGGGGAGTCTTGTAATAGGATAGAAAAACTCTTTAATGCCTGTCATGCCTTATGGTACTTATTGCTTTTGTTAAGCCGCCAGTACCAAATTCATTTTGCATATGTTAATCAAGTGCTTCCTTGATCCTTCACCTTGCTCCGTTTTAACCTGCACGTAAAACAGGCAAGGCTTTCCTGGACGATTCACTGCACCAGCGGGTTATAGAATATTGATAACCCGGACATGATCAAAAATCATATATATAAGCCGGTTCATGATTAGTTAAAACATAATCATAACAGCATCCCTGCAACCTTTTGTGATAACCTCACCGGCTCATATAAGTTCTACCTGGCCCTTGTTAGAACCTGAAGTAACTAATATAAAGTCAAAAAGATCAAGAACCATCTCCTCAAGAAGGTTTCAATGATAGTGAAAATACTCATACTTGCAAATATTCACAGGCTCCTAATTCGAATATGATCAGAGAACTGTTCCAAAGGGGTTAAGCTAAGATTCGGATACGATCATATAGCCCCCAGTGGCTTTGGCGATGCCGATCAAGTGGGTATCGACAGCTATGTTCTCTTTGGTTCGAATACGACCTATGTTTGAACAGGAAGCCCCCAAGTGAACATAAGAGTTGTTTAATGACGCTGATTCGAATACGATCCACGTCAGACCCAAAGGGGTTAAGCTATGATTCAAGTTTGATCAGGAAGCCCCCAAGTGGGTTTGGCAATATGCCCATCAAGTGGGTATCGACAACTATGTTCTCTTTGGTTCGAATACGACCTATGTTTGAACAGGAAGCCCCCAAGTGACCAAGGCTAGATTCAAATA
Source organism: Triticum timopheevii (assembly GCA_963921465.1). NCBI lineage: Eukaryota > Viridiplantae > Streptophyta > Magnoliopsida > Poales > Poaceae > Triticum > Triticum timopheevii. The sequence goes on along the minus strand of OY997266.1, from coordinate 76,843,452 downwards.
TGATCATAAGCCGGACCAAAGGGAAAGCTGGATTCAGATATGATCCGTCCCCTGTTGGCATTGTCCACCACCTGATAAAGAAAACATGAAACATTCTTTATGGGAAAAAAGGACAAAGGTCCTGCTTTATTGCTTTATATAATATGTACATTATAGAAAGTATCTTAAGAAGTAACTTAAGTATAGTAAGGCCGGAGACCATGAAGTAATGCCTCATATTCAGCTGCATTGTTAGTACATGGAAACATAAGCCGGAGTACATAACGAAATTTGTCACCTCGAGGGGAAGTTAACACCACTCCAGCCCCCGAGCCTTCTAGCTGTCTAGACCCGTCAAAGTGAATAGTCTAGTATGTATTATCCGGCTTCTCCTCAGGGGCTTGCAACTCTGTCCAATCATTGATGAAGTCCACCAAGGCCTGAGACTTAATAGTCATCCGGGCCATGTATTTCAAGCCGTGAGGCCCAAGCTCAATAGCCCACTTGGCGACTCGTCCTGTGGCCTCCCTGTTCTGAATAATGTCTCCCAAAGGGGCAGAACTTACCACAGTTATAGGATGGCTTTGAAAATACTGCTTCAACTTCCGGTTTGCCATGAACACCCCATAAACAAGCTTTTGCCAATGCGGGTACCTTTGCTTGGATTCAATAAGCACCTCACTGATGTAAAACCGGCTGTTGAACCGGATGCTCCTTGCCGGCTTCCTTACGCTCCACCACGATGGCAATGCTGAAGGCACGCGAATTGGCAGCCACATACAACATCAAAGGTTCTTTGTCAATTGGAGCCGCAAGAATCGGCGGCTCAGACAATTGTCTCTTTAAGTCCTCAAAAGCAGCATCAGCGGCCTCACTCCACACAAAAGTGTCAGTTTTCTTCATCATCTGATACAACAGGAGGGCTTTCTCACCGAGCCGACTTATGAACCGACTTAAGGCGGCGACGCGACCCGCCAGTCGCTAAACATCATTGATGCACGCCGGTTTAGCCAGAGAGGTAATCGCCTTGATCTTCTCTGGGTTAGCTTCGATGCCTCTGTTGGACACCAGAAAGCCCAAAAAGCTTGCCTGCAGGGACACCAAACACGCATTTGGCCGGGTTAAGCATCATCTTGTAGACCCGGAGATTATCAAAGGTCTCCTTTAAGTCGGTTATCAAGGTCTCCTTTTCTTTGGACTTCACCACAATGTCATCCACATAAGCATGGACATTACGCCTAATTTGGTCGTGCAAACAGTTCTGCACACACCGCTGATAAGTCGCCTGGGCACTCTTGAGCCCAAATGGCATAGATACATAGCAGAAGGCTCCAAATGGAGTGATGAAAGCCGTCTTCTCCTGGTCCTTAACTGCCATCTTAATCTGATGATAACCGGAGTAAGCATCCAAAAAACTCAAACGCTCACAACCTGCCGTAGCATCAATGATTTGATCAATATAGGGAAGAGCAAAAGGGTCCGCTGGACAAGCCTTGTTTAAGTCCGTGTAGTCCACACACATCCGCCAGGTGCCATTCTTCTTGAGGACGAGCACCGGGTTAGCCAACCACTCCGGGTGAAAAACTTCAATGATAAACCCGGCCGCTAAGAGCCGGGCGACTCCTTCCCCAATAGCTTTTTGTCGTTCCTCATTAAAACGGCGAAGAAACTGCCTGACCGGCTTATACTTTGGATCAATATTAAGAGTGTGCTCAGCGAGTTCCCTCGGTACACCCGGCATGTCAGAAGGTTTCCATGCAAAGATGTCCCGGTTCTCACGGATGAACTCGATGAGCGTGCTTTCCTATTTGGGATCCAAATTGCTGCTGATGCTGAACTGTTTAGAAGAATCACCCGGGGTAAAGTCAACAAGCTTTGTCTCAGCTGCCGACTTAAACTTCAACGCCGGGTCATGCTCTGTAGTTGGCTTCTTCAGGGATGTCATATCCGCTGGGTCAACATTATCTTGATAAAATTTGAGCTCCTCTGCTGTGCAGGCCGACTCAGCATAAGCCGCGTCACCTTCTTCACACTCCAATGCCACCTTACGACTGCCATGTACAGTGATGGTGCCCTTGTAACCCGGCATCTTGAGCTATAAATAAATGTAACACGGTCGGGCCATAAACTTAGCATAAGCCGGCCGTCCAAACAGAGCGTGGTATGGGCTCCTGATCTTAACCACTTCAAACATCAACTTCTCAGCTCGAGAGTCATGTTCGTCTCTAAAAGCCACCTCCAGCTCAATCCTGCCAACTGGGTAAGCCGACTTACCAGGGACGACTCCATGGAAAACAGTGTTGGATGTTCTCAGATTTTTATCAGTCAGCCCCATGCGTTGAAAGGTCTCGTAGTAAAGAATGTTGATACTACTGCCCCCATCCATGAGCACCTTGGTGAACTTATACCCACCAACCTGAGGTGCCACTACCAAAGCCAACTGACCCGGGTTATCGACCCGCGGAGGATGATCCTCCCTGCTCCATATGATGGGCTGCTCTGACCACCTTAAATAACGAGGGATTGCCGGCTCAACGGAATTCACAGCCCCCTTATGAACCTTCTGGTCACGTTTGCACAAGCTAGTGGTAAACACGTGATACTGTCCACCACTCAACTGCTTCGGATGGCTTTGATAACCCGACTGTTGCTGCTGCTGTCCGCCTTGACCAGACTGCTGCTAACTATTGCCACCTGGATGCCCCTGAAAACCGGAATTTGAACCGCCGCCCGGGCTATGAAAGCCGCCAGCCCCTGAGCCGCCACCAGATCCTTGACCACCGTCAAAGGTGTTGGAGTTTTTAAATGCCTTCATGATCGCACAATCCTTCCATAGATGTGTGGTCAGCCGCTCCCGGGTGTCGTGTCTCGGGCAGGGCTCATTGAGTAGTTGTTCCATTGACGGGCCTGACCCGCCGGATCGCGGCGGTTTACCCTTACGTCTCGGGTTGTTACCTCGCACATTGGCATTGGCCACGAACTCCGGGTTACCGTCCGCCTTACGCTTATTGCCGCCTTGAGCCCCTTGGTTATGCTGCTGACCCTTTCCATTACCGTTCCTTTTTCCGTTCCCTGTCTTCAAATCATCAGACGCGGGATCCTTGGTACTATCAGAATCGACGTATTTGACTAAAGCTGCCACCAGCGTACCCATATCAGTGAGGTCACGCTTAAGGCGCCCCAGTTTCATCCTCAGCGGCTCAAAACGACAATTTTTCTCCAGCATAAGAACTGCAGAGCCGGCATCCATCTTATCAGAGGAATGAATTATCTCTTTGACCCGGCGTACCCAATGGGTGGTTGATTCTCCTTACTCCTGCTTGCAATCCGTCAAGTCCACAATTGACATAGATTGTTTACAGGTGTCCTTGAAGTTCTGGATGAACCGGGCCTTTAACTCGCCCCATGAACCAATGGAATTGGGTGGTAAGCCCTTTAGCCAAGACCGGGCCGTTCCATCCAACATCATGGTGAAATACTTAGCCATTGCCGCGTCATTGACTTCCAGCAACTCCATGGCCATCTCATAACTCTCGATCCACGCCGCGGGCTGTAAATCGGCCGTGTAATTTGGTACCTTTCGAGGTCCCTTGAAGTCCTTGGGCAGACAGACGTCATGCAGAGCCGGCACCAGGCACAGGACACCGCCGGTTCTAGTGGCTACTCCCGCCTCAACCGATGTCATTGGATACTCCGGATGATCATTCTCCTGACGTACTTGGTCCTGCGCCGGGTTATAGCCCCCGGGTTGGTTACGCCGTTGGGCATTGCTTGACAAAGCTTCCGACTCCATGCGTCTGCTGTAACTCGGGCTCCGGTTCTGGCGAGGCGGTGCTTCCCAAGGCGGGGGAGTCGAATGGATCATGTCCCGGCTGTAAGAATAGTTCTCCTGCTGAGCCTGGGCTGTCTGAAGGAGCTCCCTGACCCTCCGAGTCTCCACTGCCGTCGGGTCATCTCCTTCCATAGGAAGAGCCGCTAAACATGCTGAGGCTACGATCAAGTTCTCCATGGGGTTTGAAAAGTGACCCGGTGGAATCGGCACATAACGCGGTGGTGGCATGCTCACGTGAGGCGGCACCATATCCCTAGGCTGAGCCGGTCCTCCTGTTCCGGCTGTCATAAGCCGATCGGCCTCTGGCGGGTTACTAGGGCCGGCTCCGGGTGTAGCAAAGAGAACCCGGGGATCGTAATTCGGAGGTAGACGGGACTGCGTCTTCTGATGTCTGCTCCTCATTACCTCGTTGGATGCGTTTAAGCTCATAGTGAGTTGGTAAGCTTCTGACTGCAAACGTTGTGCCCGGGCGTCGAGAGCCACCCGCTCCGCAGCTAGTCTAGTATCCTGAACTGCTAAGGCCTCCTTGGCCTGAGTTATCTCCTCATGTACTTGCGCTACTGCTGTGTCATGCTCATCTTTATCTGCAGGAATCACCGTGGCGGTTAACAGGGTCGTTAGCTTGTCCATGAGATCCATCAGCACCTGAGCCGGCGGGCGCACGGGACCGCCTGCCCCGGCTGCTCCTGACCCGGACGTGATCGCCGCAGCCGCTGTAGAGTTTGAGCCGGGCTGAGTTCCAGCCATGAAGATTCCGGCCCATCTTGGCGGCTCATCGGGGTCCGGAATACTGATGCCATCGGAACAGCCCCCGAGCACGCCATCTTGTACCTGATACAATGAATCGGTTGAGCCGGCGGATGAGTCACCGTCTGAGAAGACGGCCGGCTCACCCCCATCTTCAGATCAAGAAAGTTCCTCTCCGTGGGCGCAGACCACGAAGGCACGCCTCATGACTAGTTGAGTCCGGGTCTTCCTCGCAAGCTGAGCCGTCTCGACGAGGTCGGTGCAGTTGTCCGGCTCAGGGCCCGGCTCACCGATCCGGCGGATGAAGACATGGATTCCGCCGAAGGGGACCTGGTAGCCGTACTCAATTGAGCCGGCGTCGGGGCCCCAGCCTTCGTCGTCAATGTAGATCTTGCCGCGACGACTCTTGGTCATCCGGCCCACAACGTACCCCTTGAGCCCATCGAAGTTGCCCTTCAAGAACTCAAATCCACCGTGCACTGGCCCCACGATGGGCGCCAACTGTCGTGGAATAGTCACGTCAGATGTCCTTGTGAAAGGACTTAGTTGTGGAGCCATCGCAACTAGGAAGCTTGAAGGGGTTAAATCGGGACAAGGGGCACGAGAGGGTTTATACTAGTTCGGCCCCTTACGGTGAAGGTAAGGCCTACGTCTAGTTGGTCTGGTATTGATGTTTCGATGACCAGGGAGCGAGATACGCTATGCCCGGCTCTCGATGAGTTGTTTCTTGCCCTAAGCCGCCAGCAGGTCGTCCCCTTATATACACGGGTTGACGCCCTGTGGCCTACAGGGTCCCGGTCGGCTTATAAACAGTGTCCGGCTCGGTGACTAGTTAAATATTCCTTACAATACAAGTCATGCTATTACGGTGGTTTAACACAACGGGCCTTAAGTCGCCTGTGGGCCTTAAGCCCTTTATTGAACCGCCATCTTCATGCTTGGCCTTGGGCTTCTCTCTGGTGAATCCTCTTTGTGTAACCCGGCCCCTCCTGGGCGGCTTACACAAGTAGTTATATCCCCAACACCTGGCCTCGAGCAATCGACACGTCTTAGTCCTACCTAGACTCCACAGAGAGGTCCCCGCCGGTCTACATCCTAAGTGCGAAGGGATTGTTCGATCGCTCACCCCTAAGCACTCCGGGTCATTGCGAGGGTGACCGGGGCCAAATGGAACTCTTCCAGGATCAGCTTGCCCAACCACGCCACAATGCTGAACTAGACGTCTGACAAAGCTTTTGGGAGAAATTGTATGACGTCAAGGGTCCCATATACCATTATCTTGTGTGGCGGTTAGTGCGTTTAGGACAATGGCCAACTCAGATCAAATACCCAAATCTGTTAGTGTCGCTACAAAAAAATACACTTCCATGATAATACGTGATTGTCACAGTAGGTCACGTTTTTTGTCATGCATGTACATCCATGACGATTTTATGACAGAATTAAGATAGTCATACTGTGTTGTCGTAGAAGTGTTCCCTGACATTACCAAAATTATCATCACGGAAATGTCCACTTCCATGACGATAAATCGCGCGTCATAGAAGTGCTTTCGTCAAGGGTAACCGACACGTGGCATCCACTATAACGGGTCGCCGTTAAGCTATCGGGTTCCGGTTTGGATTCGATAACCCGTTAACAACTGGGACCAATGTGGATTTTCCATGTGTAAAATTAACATTGGCTATAGCAACCACGTGCCAGCACCACGAAAGGACAGATGTCAACCGCCCAATGGACAGGATGCGCCTATGATACATCAACACATGGAAAGGCCCAACAATGGCCCATTTAGGTTAAAAAGGCTGGCCCAGTCAAAATTAGTGGATCGACCCATTAACGGCCTGCTTGCAGACGACCCATTCGCAGTTAAAGCCCGTACGACTAGTGTCAAATCGGCCCATCCTAAACTTGTCATCATCGTGGCCCATGGTCACTTCTGTCCCGTTAACAGTCCGCTAAGTTTTTGGGCTAAATTACAACACAATGTGTTTCCGGCCTATTAAAGGTCCTGCTTCATTTGGGCCCATTTATAGGCCATTGAAACTTTCGGCCCATACACGACCATGAAGGATTTGGGTCATATTCGGCCATGTCTGACATTCGGCCTTTTAGAGGCCCACTATAAATTTGGGCCACTTTCAGCCTGCCTGTTAACGTCGGACGAAATCCATGGGCCATATGTGGCCCAACGTCACATCGGGCCTTAACGGCCCATATAAAACTGACACTAATCAAGCCCGACCGAACTTCCGGCCTGTTAAAGGCCCGTGTAGTAGGTCGGTGCATTTATGGCCCGTCTAAATTTTGGCCTGTGAACGATCGACATTGTAAATGGGCCACCATTTCGGCCTGCTAATGACCAGTGGGTTATTTGGCACAATCAGGGCCCAATCTCACTTTCGGCCTATTAAAGGCCCATGTTCTTTATGGGCTCGAGATATTTACACTTGTAAACGGCCTATTGCTACTAAGGGCCCAATTATGTTTAGGCCTAAGGCCCACTATGGGCACATGCCTACAAAAAAATATGAAAGCTTATGCTGATTTAGGCCCAGATATTTTTAGTGGGATACATGCAAATTACGGCCCATAATCGTTTTTACCCCAATTGGAATGGGCCTAACGAATGTTGGCACGTTGGGCTCCTACGAAGCTTTCGATCGAATACATTACTAAGATAAACCTACACTATACAAAAATAGCATCGTAATTACTGCAGCCTTTGGCAGCATCATAAATGTTGTATCACAACAAAATAAATTCCAACCATACAACAAAAGGCCTGTTGGCATAAAGTTTACAGTCCTTGCAGATAAAAGCACCATCAGATGTATAGAAGCACAGATCATTTGACCTGAGTGCTAATGTTTCAGGCTGTAGAATCTGATGAAGCAGCATGATCTTCCCCCTTTTTCCGCCATTGCTCTTGAACAACGAAGCAAATGTCTGATAGTCTGGTTTCAAAACCATTCATATCTTGACGACATTTGTCAACCACTATTCTTATTTCCAAAACGACGTCATTAGGGATTGGACTTGTGTCTGGAGCACAGATATGTCACTCTGTCTAGCCGGAAGATTATGTTCAGTAGGCGATTTGGACGAGGTTACCTTGACAACCAATCCAGAATTACACACGAAGGTGCTTTTTGCATTGTTAGTGGAGATATACTGATGCACTGCAGCAAGAGGTGAGATTGTGCCTGTGGTAGCCTCGTCACCTTCAGGTGGTTGTGGCTGTTGAATCATTTGTTCCATAGCTTGCTGAAAGTTTGAACTTGTAGGTTAGTGTACCAGATAAGTTACTAATGAGACAAAAACAAACAAAGTAGGTTTCACATTTATACATAACTTATTTTGGTGAACTACTGTAATACATTAGCATGTATTGTAGTGCCAACTACATAATAAAATCACTTTTGGAACGTATGTCCATGTAGCATGCCTAATGTATTGTCTATTTCCTCACATTCGTTGACATCTAAGGATAAAGAGACATGGTTTAAAGTAGGATGAACAGAGCATGACATCATTAATATCACGGGCAAACAAATATAAAACAAATAGGCTATTGTATCATTGTGTGCGCACGTGAACATCACAACTAGATTACAGATCAAGACCAAAAGAATATCCTTCATCTATTTTAAACCATGTAAGGTGAAATGATATGCTAAGACAACTATGTATAAAAGTGAACAGAGTAACTGACATTGGCTGCAAACCAAGCAGTTAAATGAACACATCACAGTACAAGTCAGTTCAAAGGCAGGAGGAGTAATAACTTACAACAATGGCTTGAGCTGGTGTGCTCATGCCCTTAATCTTGCTAGTGTGGCAATCCTTGAAGATTTGCACTGCATTTGGTCCAGGTTCTTTTTGGTCCGCACGGGCTTTCCTCTGTATTTGGAATAAGTCAATATAGATACGATAATATGGCACAGAAAAAAGAAGGAACTAGAAGCTATTTACAAGCGCCTCGCAGTGTGCAATATAGCTACGAGATCCTGTTGTCTGTTGGAATATCACTTTAGGACGGTTGGTCTTGTTCTTCATACAGTTAGCCTAGAAGAAGATACACTTGTAAGGCACATACATAAATACAAGTTCAATATGTGGTATAATCAAACACATATACCCTACTTGTTACTTTGGATCCGACCAGTGTTTAACAAGGGTTGTCCAGTCTTCATCTGTAATATATTCCACTAGAGATTTTTGGGCGATTTCGTTGTTAGTGTTGCCTTCAAAGTGAGCTTTTCTAAGGTGGTACCGATACTGTCACAGAGCAGACTGAAAAACATGAGTTCATGCTTGTTTAGTTGCATCATCTTTCGGATCGAACTTGAACCTCATCTGTTGAAAAAAGAATGTGAGTCTTATTAGGAGGAAGCTAGAAAGTATGGGACAGAGCAAGACAATATTACAAATTGCGATGAATAACATTACTTACGGATAAATGGTCAAGGAAGGTGTTAAACTAGGTATTGTCTTTCTCATTCCTGTATTGGATCCACGTTGGGAGGATACGTGCATGACACCTAATGAGAACGGCTGCCTCTGATACTAACTTAGCTGACTCTGTAGCATCACGTGGCCTTTTTAAACCTGCCTCAAAATGGATCTCCATTCTTCCTCCTTTAGATTTTGTTAATTTGTCAAGCATTATCCCTGATGTCTATTTCCGCTTGCGCCGTGGTGCTAGTTCAACAACAAATATGGAAAGTGTTAGTGCACAGAACACTGTGAGAGTACATATAAAGGAGCATGCAACTGCAACTTGACTCGGTCAGGTACAGTCTTGGTGTTGATGCTCATGAGGTTCAACTGATCTTGCCAAGTCCTGTTGTGTCAGCAGTGCTTCAGAAGTAGTGTTAGGTGTGAAGGCAGCTTGGGAACTGGCCAGTTTCGAAGCAAACGAATGAGTAACTCGTTGAGATGCTGGTACAGTTGAAGTGGATACTGCAGCTGGTGGATTAGGTGATACTGTGTTTGTAGATTTAGCCGGTGGACTTGGACCTTCTACTGCACTATAAGTACCAGCAGAATCTCGAGGGCAGATCCTTTTCCGTTTCACTCGACGAGTAACACCATTCCCTACTATATTCTTTTCCTTGCTCTTTTTTGACTTTGGCATGTCAAGCCGTACCCACAACACAAAAGAATAAAATCGCTCTTCAGAACTCATTGATGCATGATACACACAAGCAATACTTGATGTAAGACAATCGTATGAGGATGGAATATGTAAGGAAAACAGGACGGCGTGACATATTCACAGCTACGATGTGTAAACAAAGCAGAAGGATTTTCAAGAAAATAGAAGTAATGCAAGCTAGACACCATATGAAATATGCAACCAATATCACTCTGCCAAGTTAAAAGTGTCTTGTCATAAGTGGCATTTCAAAAAACAAGAAGCAGTACAACATAGAAATCAATGCAAGATGCAACCACTACCAAACTGCCATGTTAAAAGCGTCCAATCATGAGTGACGGATGCGGGATACACAACATCAGTACTTTGATGTAAGAACATGGTATGATAGATAGATGAGTGTATTCTAGACACAAAAATGCATGTCATATGCACATGTATAACGTATAAACACAACAGGTGCAATTTAATCAAAATAGAAGAAATACATGCTAGACAAAAAATGCAACATGAAACCAATTACCACACTGTCAACTTAGAGCAAGCACCTGCGATGGTGGAGTACGGGAGATGAACTCATTATGTAGACTTGGGACTTCAACTGCATTAGCAGTAGCAGTGGCAAATCTAGAGAGTCTCTGTTTGCATCGCTCCGGAGGACCACCAACATCCGCTGATAAGTCTCCAACGTATCTATAATTTTGTATTGTTCCATGCTATTATATTATCCATTTTGAATGTTTAATGGGCTTTATTATACACTTTTATATTATTTTTTGGACTACCTATTAACAGGAGGCCCAGTTCAAATTGATATTTTTTTGCCTATTTTAGTGTTTCGTAGAAAAGGAATATCAAACGGAGTCCAATGGAATGAAACCTTCGGGAGAGTGATTTTTGGAACAAACGTGATCCAGAGGACTTGGAGAAGACGTCAAGAAAGAATTAAGGAGGCCACGAGGCAGGGAGGCGCGCCCCCACCCTCGTGGGCCCCTCATAGCTCCACCGACCTACTTCTTCCTCCTATATATACCCATATACTCCGAAAACATCCAGGAGCACCATAGATCGGGAGTTCCGCTGCCGCAAGCCTCTGTAGCCACCAAAAACCAATCGGGACCCTGTTCCGGCACCCTGTCGGAGGGGGGGATCCCTCACCGGTGGCCATCTTCATCATCCCGACGCTCTCCATGACGAGGAGGGAGTAGTTCACCCTCGGGGCTGAGGGTATATACCAGTAGCTATGTGTTTGATCTCTCTCTCTCTTGTGTTCTTGAGGTGGTACGATCTTGATGTATCACGAGCTTTGCTATTATAGTTGGATCTTATGATGTTTCTCCCCCTCTACTCTCTTGTAATGGATTGAGTTTTCCCTTTGAAGTTATCTTATCAGATTGAGTCTTTAAGGATTTGAGAACACTTGATGTATGTCTTGCATGTGCTTATCTATGGTGACAATGGGATATCACGTGATCTACTTGATGTATGTTTTGGTGATCAACTTGTGGGTTCAGTGACCTTGTGAACTTATGCATAGGGTTGGCACACGTTTTCGTCTTGACTCTCCGGTAGAAACTTTGTGGCACTCTTTGAAGTTCTTTGTGTTGGTTGAATAGATGAATCTGATATTGTGTGATGCATATCGTATAATCATACCCACAGATACTTGAGGTGACATTGGAGTATCTAGGTGACATTAGGGTGTTGGTTGATTTGTGTCTTAAGGTGTTATTCTAGTACAAACTCTAGGATAGATCAAACAAAAAGAATAGCTTCGTGTTATTTTACTATGGACTCTTGAATAGATCGATTTGAAAGGATAACTTTGAGGTGGTTTCGTACCCTACAATTATCTCTTCGTTTGTTCTCCGCTATTAGTGACTTTGGAGTGACACTTTGTTGCATGTTGAGGGATAGTTATATGATCCACTTATGTTATTATTGTTGAGAGAACTTGCACTAGTGAAAGAATGAACCCTAGGCCTTGTTTTGAAGCATTGCAATACCGTTTACGCTCACTTTTACCACTTGCTACCTTGCTGTTTTTATATTTTCATATTACAAAAATCTATATCTACCATCCATATTGCACTTGTATCACCATCTCTTCGCCGAACTAGTGCACCTATACCATTTTCCATTGTATTGGGTCTGTTGGGGACATAAGAGGCTCTTTCTTATTTGGTTGCAGGGTTGTTTGAGAGAGACCATCTTCATCCTACGCCTCCAACGGATTGATAAACCTTAGGTCATCCACTTGAGGGAAATTTGCTACTGTCCTACAAACCTCTGCACTTGGAGGCCCAACAACGTCTACAAGAAGAAAGTTGTGTAGTAGACATCAAGGTCTTCTCTAGCGCCGTTGTCGGGGAGGTGAGTGTTTGAAGGTATATCTTTAGATATTGCAATCGAATCTTTTTTTTCTTGTTTTATCACTAGTTTAGTCTATAAAAGAAAATTACAAAAAAATGGAATTGAGGGTGCCTCATATGCTTCATCTTTTTAATGTCTTTCATGAAAATAAGGATTCCAAAAATTGTGCTCAAGTACTAGAAGAAGAATTACATAGAATGCTTGGCATAAAATATGTGAATGATGAGCATGATTGCAATGTTGTTAGTATAAATTCTTTCAATACCCATGATGCTAATGATATGCAAAGCCACAAGCTTGGGGATGCTATGTTTGATGAATATGATATTTTTTGTCCCCCAAGTTTTGATGAGCAAATTTATTATGATGAAAGCATGCCTCCTATTTATGATGATTATTGTGATGACATGTATGCCATACTTGATTTTAATTTTCAATTGGATTATGCTTCACATGATAGTTATTTTGTTGAGTTTGCTCCCACTACTATTGATGACAATAAATTTGCTTATGTGGAGAGTAGTAAAATTTATATGCAAGTAGATCATGAAAAGAATGCTTTATGTGATGGTTATATTGTTGAATTCATTCATGATGCTTCTGAAAATTATTATGAGGGAGGAACATATGCTTGTAGGAATTGCAATAATAGCAAGTTTCCTCTCTATGTGTTGAAAATCTTGAACTTATGCTCGTCTTGCTTTCCTGTGCTAGTTGATTCTTGTTCCCATAAGTTGTTTGCTTACAAAATCCCTATGCATAGGAAGTGAGTTAGACTTAAATGGGCTAGTCATATGCTTCATGATGCTCTCTTTATGTTTCAATTCTTATCTTTTATGCGAGCATCATTGAAATCATCATGCCTAGCTAGAAAGGCATTAAAGAAAATCGCTTGTTGGGAGACAACCCAAAATTTACCCTTACTGTTTTTGTGTGTCCACATTATTATGCTACTTTATTAATCATGTTTTATAGCTTTTGTTTTAATAAAGTGCCAAGTAAGACCTTTAGGATAGCTTACGGTGATAGTTGTGTTGATCCTGCTGAAAATCAGAAACTTTTGCGCCCAGTAAATTAGTTTTAATAATTCACACAAACGTGATTTTGATCTGATTCTTTTTTATCTGGATTGGTACACAAATTTCTCAGTTTTTACTAATTCTGTATAATTTTTGGAGTTACATAACTATTCGAGAGTTACATATTACTACGGACTGTTGTGTTTTTGACAGATTCTGTTTTCTATGTGTTGTTTGCTTATTTTGATGAATCTATGAGTAGTATCGGAGGGTATGAACCATAGAGAAGTTGGAACACAGTATATATTACACCAATGTGAATTTAGAATGAGTTCACAATAGTACCTAAGTGGTGATTTATTTTCTTATACTAACGGAGCTTACGAGTTTTCTGTCGAGTTTTGTGTTGTGAAGTTTTCAAGTTTTGGGTAAAGATTCGATGGACTATGGAATAAAGAGTGGCAAGAGCCTAAGATTGGGGATGCCCAAGGCACCCCAAGGTAATATTAAAGGACAACTAAGAGCCTAAGCTTGGGGATGCCCAGGATAGCATCCCCTCTTTCGTCTTCATTCAGCGGTAACTTTACTTGGAGCTATATTTTTATTCACCACATGATATGTGTTTTGCTTGGAGCATGATTTTATTTTGTTGGTATTTGCTTGCTGTTATTTAGAATAATGTTTTGCATCTATATTTTCAATACAAATTTCAAGGATAGCATTTACCATGCTTGTTTTGCAAGTATTCATGTTGCTGTTTCAAAACAGAAAGTTTACCGCTGTTGCCAAAATTTCCTAGAAAAGTCAGAAATGATAAAATGTTGAAACTTTTTGCATATTGAGATATGATAAATCTTATACAGTGTGGTAGACTTTCACAATTTTTGGAGTTAGGGAAGTATGATGAATCTTGCATTCTTTACAGACTGTACTATTTTGGTAGATTGCTTTTATGTTTGCATATGTTTGCTTGTTTAATGATTCTATTTGAGGATAGGAGTATTAAATATGCAAAGACATTTAGTATGCAATGTTGAATAATATTTTTTGTGATTTTTTACAGTAGAAAATGATAAGGTTTTTGCATTGGTTTATACTAACTTATCTCACGAGTTCTTGTTGAGTTTGGTGTGGATGAAGCTTTTGAGATTTAGGAAACCGAGATATAAAAGGAATTAAGGAGGCACAAAATCTCAAGCTTGGGGATGCCCAAGGCAGCCCAAGATAATATTTCAAGAAGTTTCAAGCATCCAAGCTTGCGGATGCCCCGGTAGGCATCCCACCTTTCTTCTTCAACAATTACCGGTTAGTATCGGTTGAACCTAAGTTTTTGCTTCTTCACATGAAGTGTGCTATCCATGAAATGTCATTTTGTTTTGTTTTCTTGCTGTTTGGATAAAATACCAAGATCTGAAATTCTTAAAGGTTAGAGAGTCTTCACATAGTTACCTAATTATTCAACTACTCATTGATCTTCACTTATATCTTTCAGAGTAGTTTGTCGTTTGCTCTAGTGCTTCACTTATACCTTTTTAGAGCACGGTGGTGGTTTTATTTTATAGAAATTATTGATCTCTCATGCTTCACTTATATTATTTTGAGAGTCTTAAACAGCATGGTAATTTGCTTTCGCTCAAGAGGTTTTTCTCCATATGAGAAATCCTTCACTCGCAGGGAATTCAAATAGATGTGTTGAAGATCATCAAAGAAAGGAAAAAGACTGAATTCGATCCATCTCCTCCCTTTTATTTAAACCAAGAGCTACTCCTCCCTTTTCTTTTTTTATGTAATTTCAATACGATTTCGTTTGTGTTCATGTTTTCAAAGGGGAAAGACAGCCATGCGATAAGCGAGGGAGAGGTCTGTCTTCTCAAAGTAGCCATTCAAGGGTTATAAATTTAGTCCTAATATGATGGGCATCCAAGAAGGATATAATAAAAACTTTCATATAAAGTGCATTGAATACTATGAGAAGTTTGATTCTTTATGATTGTTTTGAGACATGAGGATGGTGATATTAGAGTCATGCTAGTTGAGTAGTTGTGAATTTGAGGAATACTTGTGTTAAAAGTTTGTGATACCCGTAGCATGCACGTATGGTGAACCGTTATGTGATGAAGTTGGAGCATGATTTATTTATTGATTGTCTTTCTTATGTGTGGAGGTCGGGATCGCGCGATGGTTAACTCCTACCGACCCTTCCCCTAGGAGCATGCGTGTAGTACTTTGTTTTGATAACTTGTAGATTTTTGCAATAAGTATGTGAGTTCTTTATGACTAATGTTGAGTTCATGGATTATACGCACTCTCACCCTTCCACCATTGATAGCCTCTCTTGTGCCGCGCAATTTTTGTCGATACCATACACCCACCATATACCTTCCTCAAAACAACCACCATACCTACCTATTATGGCATTTCCATAGCCATTCCGAGATATATTGCCATGCAACTTTCCACCGTTCCGTTTATTATGACACGCTCCATCATTGTCATATTGCTTTGCATAATCATGTAGTTGACATCGTATTTGTGGCAAAGCCACCGTTCATAATTCTTTCATACATGTCACTCTTGATTCATTGCACATCCCGGTACACCGTCGGAGGCATTCATATAGAGTCATATTTTGTTCTAAGTACTGAGTTGTAATTTTTGAGTTGTAAGTAGATAAAAGTGTGATGATCTTCATTATTAGAGCATTGTCCCATGTGAGGAAAGGATGATGGAAGCAATGATTCCCTCACAAGTTGGGATGAGTCTCCGGCCTTTTTGAAAAACAAAAGAGGCCAAAGAAGCCCAAATAAAAAAAAGAGGCCAAAGAAGCCCACCAAAAAAGGAAGAAAATGAGAGAAAAAGAGAGAAGGGGCAATGTTACTATCCATTTACCACACATGTGCTTCAAAGTAGCACCATGATCTTCATGATAGAGAGTCTCCTATATATGTTGTCACTTTCATATACTAGTGGGTATTTTTCATTATAGAACTTGTCTTGTATATTCCAATGATGGGCTTCCTAAAAGTGCCCTAGGTCTTCGTGAGCAAGCAAGTTGGATGCACACCCACTTAGTTTCCTTTTGAGCTTTCATACAGTTATAGCTCTAGTGCATCCGTTGCATGGCAATCCCTACTCACTCACATTGATATCTATTGATGGGCATCTCCATAGCCCGTTCATACGCCTAGTTGATGTGAGATTATCTTCCTCCTTTTTTTGTCTTCTCCACAACCACCATATTCTATTCCACCTATAGTGCTATGTTCATGGCTCACACTCATGTATTGCGTGAAAGTTGAAAAGTTTGATAATACTAAAGTATGAAGCAATTGCTTGGCTAAAACCGGGGTTGTGCATGATTTAAATATTTTGTGTGATGAAGATAGAGCATAGCCAGACTATATGATTTTGTAGGGATAAATTTCTTTGGCCATGTTATTTTGAGAAAACATGATTACTTTGTTAGTATGCTTGAAGTATTATTACTCTTATGTCAATATTAAACTTTTGTCGTGAATCTTTCGGATCTGAACATTCATGCCACAATAAAGAAAATTACATTGATAATTATGTTAGGTAGCATTCCACATCAAAAATTCTGTTTTTATCATTTACCTACTCGAGGACGAGCAGGAATTAAGCTTGGGCATGCTTGATACGTCTCCAACGTATCTATAATCTTTGATTGTTCCATGCTATTATATTATCTGTTTTGAATGTTTAATGGGCTTTATTATACACTTTTATATTATTTTTGGGACTAACCTATTAACCGGAGGCCCAGTCCAAATTGTTGTTTTTTTGCCTATTTCAGTGTTTCGTAGAAAAGGAATATCAAACGGAGTCCAAACGGAATGAAACCTTCGGGAGAGTGATTTTGGGAACAAACGTGATCCAGAGGACTTGGAGTAGACGTAAAGAAAGAAGCGAGGAGGCCACGAGGCAGGGAGGCGCGCCTGCCCCCCCCCCCCGGGTCGCGCCCCACCCTCGTGGGGCCCTCGCAGCTCCACCGACCTACTTCTTCTTCCTATATATACCCATATACTCCAAAAACATCCAGGATCACCATAGATAGGGAGTTCCGCCGCCGCAAGCCTCTATAGCCACCAAAAACCAATCGGGACCCTGTTCCGGCACCCTGCCGGAGGGGGGATCCCTCACCGGTGGCCATCTTCATCATCTCGGCGCTCTCCATGACGAGGAGGGAGTAGTTCACCCTCGGGCCTGAGGGTATGTACCAGTAGCTATGTGTTTGATCTCTGTCTCTCTTGTTCTTGAGGTGGTAAGATCTTGATGTATCACGAGCTTTGCTATTATAGTTGGATATTATGGTGTTTCTCCCCCTCTACTCTCTTGTAATGGATTGAGTTTTCCCTTTGAAGTTCTCTTATCGGATTGAGTCTTTAAGGATTTGAGAGCACTTGATGTATGTCTTGCATGTTCTTATCTGTGGTGACAATGGGATATCACGTGATCTACTTGATGTATGTTTTGGTGATCAACTTGTGGGTTCAGTGACCTTGTGAACTTATGCATAGGGGTTGGCACACGTTTTCGTCTTGACTCTCCGGTAGAAACTTTGGGGCACTCTTTGAAGTTCTTTGTGTTGGTTGAATAGATGAATCTAAGACTGTGTGGAATATCGTATAATCATACCCACTGATACTTGAGGTGACATTGGGGTATCTAGGTGACATTAGGGTTTTGGTTGATTTGTGTCTTAAGGTGTTATTCTAGTACGAACTCTAGGATAGATCGAACGGAAAGAATAGCTTCATGTTATTTTACTACGGACTCTTGAATAGATCGATCAGAAAGGATAACTTTGAGGTGGTTTCGTACCCTACAATAATCTCTTCGTTTGTTCTCCGCTATTAGTGACTTTGGAGTGACTCTTTGTTGCATGTTGAGGGATAGTTATATGATCCAGTTATGTTACTATTGTTGAGAGAACTTGCACTAGTGAAAGTATGAACCCTAGGCCTTGTTTCGAAGCATTGCAATACCATTTACGCTCACTTTTACCACTTGCTACCTTGCTGTTTTTATATTTTCATATTACAAAAACCTATATCTACCATCCATATTGCACTTGTATCACCATCTCTTTGCCGAACTAGTGCACCTATACAATTTGCCATTGTATTGGGTGTGTTGGGGACACAAGATACTCTTTGTTATTTGGTTGTAGGGTTGTTTGAGAGAGACCATCTTCATCCTACACCTCCGACGGATTGATAAACCTTAGGTCATCCACTTGAGAGAAATTTGCTACTATCCTACAAACCTCTGCACTTGGAGGCCCAACAACGTCAACAAGAAGAAGGTTGTGTAGTAGACATCACCCCTAACTTACTCTTTTCCTTCCTCTTTTATGATATTGCCTTATGAAGTGAAAACCACAAGAAGATGAATAAAATTAGCTTTACATAACTGGTTGATATATGATACAGACGAACACTACTTTGATCTAAGGCAAGCGCCTGATAGGAGGATGGAATATATACAAAAAAGACAACATTGCATATTCACACATACATAGGAGGATGGAATATGTATGAAAAATAGTAAGCAGAAGGCATTTCAACAAAATTGGAAGAAATGAAAGCTAGGCACCATATGAACATGCAACCAATATCACTATTAGGTAAAAAGTGTCTCATCGCAAGTGCCATTTCAAGAAATTTTAAGCAGTACAAGCTAGAAGGCAATGCAAGATGCAACCTTCGTCACAGTCCCAAGTTAAATGTGTCTTATGGGTAAGTGATTGTTGCAGGTATAAGTTGTAAGCTATGTAGATGCAATTCAAAAAATAAGCAATACAAACTAGACATCATACGGAACACGCAACCACATATAACAGTTCCAAGTTAGAGTAAGCACCTGTGATGGTGGAGTAGGGGAGATGTGCTCATCATCTACATAGCTACGTTGACTGTCCAGCCTTATGTTGTCTTGCGAATCTTGTTGGGAGGATGGCGGAGTAGAATCTATAGAGACCATCTGTTTGAGTTGCTCCGAAGGACCACCATCATCCACTGCCTTACTAATTTCCTTCAGTTGTATTGATTTTGCATTGTGAAGTCAAACTGATAAGAAAAAGGAATAAAATTCGCTCTTGAGAAATAATTCATGCATGATACTGACAAACACTACTCAGATGAAAGGAAAACACATGATACGAGGATGGAATATGTACGAAAAATAGGACGGCGTGACATATTCACACCTATGATGTGGTAACTAAGCAGAAGGCATTTCAACCAATTAGAAGCACTGGAAGCTAGACACCATATGAAAGATGCAAGCGATATCACTCTGCCAAGTTCAAACTGTCTGGCGTTTCAACAAATTAGAAGTAGTACATGCTAGAAATCATATGCAAGACGCAGCCAATATCACAGTGGCGACTTAAAGGTGCCTTATCATAAGTGATTAATGCGGGATATGCAAGAACAGTAGTCTGATGAAGAACATGGTGTGATCAGATATAGTATGTTCTAGAAATAGGAACACATGTCATATTCACAGGCATTATGTGTAAAGTAAGCAGATGCAATTCAACAAAGTTAGTAGCAATATAAGCTAGACATCATACACAACATGCAACCACATATAATAGTGCCAAGTTTGAGCAAACACCTGTGATGATGGAGATGGGGAGATGTGCTCATCATCTACACAGCTATGTTGATTGTCTAGCCTTGCGAATCTTGTTGGGAGGATGGCAGAGTAGAATCTGTACCCTCCATTTCAGTTGCTCGAAAGGACCACCATCATCTAATGCCTTACCAATTTCCTTCCACTTTATTGATTTTGCATTGTGAGGTCAAACCGACAAGAAAAGGGAATAAAATTCGCTCTTCAGAACTCATTCATGCATGATACTGACGAACACTACTCTAATGAAAGGTAAAGTCATGATACGAGGATGGAATATGTATGAAAAACTGGACGCCTTGATATATTCACACCTATGATGTGGTAACTAAGCAGAAGGCACTTCAAAAAATTAGAAGCACTTCAAGCTAGACACCATATGGAAGGTGCAGTCAATATCACTCTGCCAAGTTAAAACTATCTCGTCATAGGTGGCGTCCATCAAACTAGAAGCACTACATGCTAGAAATCATATTCAAGACGCAAACCAATATCACACTACCAACTTAAAGGTGTCCCATCATGAGTGACTGATGCAGGATACACAAGAAGTGTAGTTTCGTGTAAGAACATCGTGTGATAGACAGATATAGTATGTACCAAAAATAGGAAGGCGTGTCATATTCACACGTATCATGTGTAATCTAAGTAGATGCAGTATACACTAATTAGAAGCAATACAAGCTAGACACCATAAGCAACATGCAACCAGATATCACACTGCCAAGTTAGAGCAAGCACCTTGGATGGTGGAGTAGGGGAGCGGAGACTTGGAACTTGGAATGCACTAGCAGTACGAGGAGAATCTGTACAGATGCTCCATTTACATTGCTGTAGAGGACCACCATCATCACCTTCCTTACTCTTTTCCTTCCTCTTTTTTGATTTTTCCTTGTCAAGTCAAACCCATAAGAAAAAGGAATAAGGTTTGCTCTTCAGAACTCATTGATGCATGATACTGACGAACACTACTTTCATGTAAGGCAGCCGCATGATAGGAGGATGGAATATGTATGAAAATCAGGACGACATGACATATTGACATGTATGATGTATAAAGTGTAAACTAAGCACAAGGTGTTTGAACTAGTTAGAAGCAATGCAAACTAGACACCATATGAAAGATGAAACCAATATCACTCTGCCAAATTAAAAGGGTGGCCTCATAAATGTATTTGACCAAATTAGGAGCAATACATGGCAACATGCTAGAAATAATATGCAATATGCAACGAATAAAGGTGTCTCATTGTAAGTGATTAATGCAGGATATAGAAGAGAGGTAGTTTCATGTAAGAACATGGTTAACAGATAGATGTAGTATGTACCAAAAATAGGAAGGCATGACATATTCACAGGTATAATGTGTAAACTAAGCAGATGCAATTTACCCTAATTAGAAGCATTACAAGCTAAACACCATATGCAACATGCAACCACATATCACACTGCGAAGTTAGAGCAAGCACCTGCGATGGTGGTGTAGGGGAAATGCGGTCTTCAAGTATAGAGCTACATTCAGTATCTTCATTTAGGCTTGCTGTTTCTTGAGAATCATGTGGGGAGGATGAAACTGCACTCTTTATAAGAGTAGCACGTCTCATACTAACCCACGGGCGTGACTGTCTCATCATAAGCGATAGATGCAGATACACAAGAACAGTAGTTTGATGTAAAAACATGGTGTGATAGGCAGATGTAGTATGTACCAACAACGGGAAGGCATCACATATTCTCATGTATAATGTGTAAGCTAAGGAGATGCAGTTTAACAAATTAGGAGCAATACAAGCTAGGCACCATATGCAACATTCAACCAGATATCACACTGCAATGTTAGAGCAAGCACCTAGGGTTGTGGAGTAGGGGAGATGAGATTTGGAACTTGCACTACAGTACGAGTAGCAGGAGAATCTATAGAGATCATCTGTTTCGGTTGCTCTAGAGGACCACCATCATGACATGCCTTCGTCCTTTTAGATTTTGCCTTGTCAAGTAAAACACAAGAAAAATGAATGAAATTCTCACTTCCAAATTCGTTGATGCATGATACTGATGAACACAACTTTTATGTATGGCAACCACATTGTAGGACGATGGAATATGTACGAAATATGCTAAGCAGAAGGCATTTCAACAAATTGGAAGCAATGCAATCTGACACCATATGAAATATCCAACCAAAATCACTCTACCAAGTTAGATGTGTCTCATTATAAGTGGCACTTCAACAAATTAGAGGCAATACATGTTTGAAATGATATGCAAGATGCAACCAATATTACACTTTTCAACTTGAAGGTGTCTCATCAGAAGTGATTGATGAGGGATACACAAGAAAAGTAGTTTGATGTAAGAACATGGTTAATAGAAAGATGTAGTATGTACCAAAAATTGGAAGGCATGTCATATTCACAGGTATAATGTGTTAACTAAGCAGATGCAATTTACCCTAATTAGAAGCATTACAAGGTAGACACCATATGCAACATGCAACCACATATCACACTGCCAAGTAAGAGCAAGCACCTGCGATTGTGGTGTAGGGGAATTGCGGTCATCAACTAGAGAGCTATGTTGACTACCTTCATTTAGCCTTGTTGTTTCATGAGAATCATGTGGGGAGGATGACACTGCACTCTTTAAACGAGTAGCGCGTCTCACAGTAACCCACTGGGGTGACTGTCTCATCATAAGTGATTGATGAGGGATACAAAAGAGCATTAGTTTGATGTACGAACATGGTTAATAGACATATGTAGTATGTATCAAAAACAGGAAGGTATGTCATTATCAAAGGTATAATGTGTAAAGTAAGCAGATGCAATTTAACCAAATTAGAAGCAATACAAGCTAGACACCATATGCAACATGCAACCACATTTGACAGTGCAAAGTTAAGCAAGCACCTGGGATGGTTGTATGTGGAAATTGAGATCATCAACTGCAGAGCTACGTTTACTGTCTCCATCTGCTTACACTACACCCTTTAGAGCGCTGAAACGCTTAGTGCTTATCTTCGAATTACACTCGAGCGACTTCTATCTTTTCTTTTGTGTATTCATCAACACTGCGTCAGAGTCTGAAATACCCATGCATAAAAAACAATAGTGTGAGTATAGGTGAAGTGTGTGCACAAGTAGTACAGTGTAAAAGTAGCAGATAGCAGGTCAGTGAGAAATAAATGACAGGAGACATATGATAGCTCTATAGCATGCATGACACCTGAAATTACTAGATTCTAGGATTTTGAAATATGAGCACAGGGATGGATGGGGAATGCGGATGCTCCTCTAGCACACCACACGGTATGGTCCTATGAAAATAACAGTCAACTGAAAACAAATAGGTCAGTCCATTTTTTCTGCACCGTTCGGTGTATAAAGAACGGGTAGATCGCCTTCATCTATCTCCAGCCAGTCAGTGTTGATGATCTTCCTCGAAATGCTAGCGACCATCGACCCAGTCCCCTACCTCCGCCCTCCCCTCGACCTCTCCGCACCACCGTGCTTGGCACCGCCCCCTGACCATCCCTTCAAGCCCCGCCAACCTCCAGATCGGCCGCAAGCAGCTCCTACGCCCCACACCTCTATGATAGACACCGATGCGTTGCTTCCCCGGCGAACAGGTGGACTAAGTGCTCCGCGTGCCTAAGCGGGTGCTGCTTCTTTTAATTGCGATTTAACTGACCTGGAATTGAAATCCAGGCGGGCTACTGACCTCTAGCCAAGGTGAAATAGTAAATGGGAGGAAACCTTGTGCATTTAGTATCACGAATAAGATGCAGTAAGAAGCCCTCAACTAGTTTCTTTTGTGGGATGAATACGTTGTGAGAAGAGACGTAAGATTTGCACGAATAAGGGAAGAGGAGTACCTATTTCTGCTGGCAGTGCTGTGTCCTCCTTCTGTTTTTCACGATCTTCTTGTGGTTCGCTAGAAATGAGAAGTTGTGGAGGACAATGGAGCCTTGGACGAACCCATGGCCAAGTTGTTGAGTGTGGTGCGGTGGCCGTCTGTCGGCAGCGGGGAACCAGATCTGAGGCGACGAACGACGACGTAGCGGGAACAGCTCCGGTACAGTGGATGGTTGCGATAGTGGAGCGACAGCGGTGAGGCACAGGATGGCGTGGTCGAAGTGGTTCTGATACAACACACGTCGGTGTCGGCTTCGTGCACTACAAAAAAAAGACACATCCGTGACATTTTGAGCTGAATGAAATTTTTTTCTGTCATACTTATGACACTTCTATGACGATAATTGTGACAAAACCCGGTATCATCATAGATGTGGTGGGCTCCTACTTCTATGACAAAAAATCATGACAGAAAATGGGCTTTTCGTCCTGGGCGGGCTGGAGACGCAGCTGCATGACATTCTTTGGGTCGTCCATGACGAAAAAAATCGTGGTAGAAGCGAGGGCGAGGAAAATTTGGGGGAGTTCCCGGTTATGGTGGGTGGTCGGGGGCTGAGCGATGCGCGTTTCTCTTGTGCACGTACGCGTGTGTGCGCGAGGCATTGGCTCTAACTGAACCCGAGCGAGGCGTTGGGCTCTAACTGAACCCGAGCGATTGCACTGCAGGCTACGCGTTACTGAACCCGAGCGATCGATCGATGGCTGTTAACTGAATCCGATCGAGCGATTCCTTTGCTACTGCTGCTAACTGAAGCCGATCGATGCTGCCTCTCTGGATGAACAGTGAGTGTTGCGGGGGGGGGGGGGGGTTGGATGAACAGTGAGCGGTGGTGTTGCCTCTAGATGAACATGACCCTGATCGATCAAGCCGGTTGGGGCTGGATGAACAGGACCCCGTGGAGTGGAGGGCTGGATGAACAGGACGACCCCGTGGAGGGCTAGATGAACAGTAGACGGTGGAGGGGTGCTCGTGGAGGGGTGGTTGAACAGTAGCCGGTGGAGTAGCGCACGGTGGAGGATGAACAAGAGCCCGTGGAGGATGGAGGAGGTCGACGGTAGCCCGTGGAGGCTGGAGGAGGTCGACGGTGGAGATGAAAAGTATCCCTTGGAGTCCCGTTTTGCGGTACGCCACACCCCTCCCAATGAACAAGACCCCTGTTTTGACTGTAGCGCTCCAACACAAGTCCGTTTCATCCATTTTGCGGTACGCCACACCCCTGCCGATCAACAGGACCCCCGTTTCGACCATAGGAGGTCTGTTTCCTCCATTCTGCGGTACGCCAGACCCCTCCTGATGAACAGGATCCCGTTTCGAGCGTGGCCGGTCGACCACAAGGCCGTTTCCTCCATTCTGCGGTACGCCAGGCCTCGTTTCCATCGCCTGTTCCGTCCAAGCCGGTTGGCTCCCATGCGTTCCGTTGCCTCTTGATGAACACGACGCATTCTGTTGACTCCCCATGAACACGACGCATTCTGTTGCCTCCCCATGAATACGACAACGACACAGTTTCTCCGTTCTGACCCAGCCATGTACACGAACCCTGGCCGTACGTATGCGCGAGTAGGCGTTCGAGACCTGCCCGTATGTACGTACGTGGCTGTATTTTCTTTCTTGCACCCTAGCCGTTGTACATACGTGTACATGCTACGTGCGCGCCTCTACTACAACATGTGCGCGCCTCTACTACGACACGTTCGCGACCAGAATGACAACACTATGTACGCTTCGACCAGGTGGGTCCCGACTGTCAGGCACTTCCTTGCGTGCGAAGATGTAGCTGGTGGGTCCCAGCAGTCAGGGGGCAAATTGTTTTTTTCGGACGCACTTCCATGTGTGCGAAGATGTAGCTGGTGGGTCCCAGCTGTCAGGGGGGCGAATCATTTTTTTTGCCCAGAGGCACTTCCTTGCGTGCGAAGGTGTAGCTGGTGGGTCCCAGCAGTCAGGGGGGAAACATTTTTTCGTGAAATACAGTGGCCCGTCTGATGGTCCCTGCTGTCAGGTGGAGGAATAATTATTTTGCGCGTAATAAGGAGGCACTTCCTTGCGGAGCCGTAGACCCAGCTGTCAGCCTCTCCACGCACAGTACTCTTCCGATGGAAGTCGGTCGTTGACCACATTGACCACGCCATGCCAAGAGCACCACGGCGGTGGACGACAGCGAGGCCTAGAAAGGGGACGACGCGGAGCCGGGGAAGACACAGGAGTGGATGCCCACGTGAAAAGGAGTACGAGGGTTCACTGGTTCGGCTGCGGTGTGGGGCTGTCGTCGCCGCAGAATAACAGGGGTGTGGGTGAGTAGAGGGATCGCCTGGCCAGCGGTGGGAGTAGTAGGGGGCGGTGAGGCCTCCGCAGCATCACAGCCATCCACGGGAGGCAGGAGCACGCGGCACGACCGACGCTGGTTTGGGCGGCTGGAGCAAGGAGACTAGAGGTTGAAGAAGCACTACGGCCGTTGGATGAACATCGTACGGTAACGGGAGCTAGAATCGTTCATATTGACTAAGTTGACAAAGTCATCCGTCCCCGTCAACTTGGTAGGCCCACAAGTCAGCCTCCCACTATGCTGGGTTCCAGCTGGCAGGGGGAGTATTCATTTTTTTTCTGCATAATAAGGAGGCACTTCCTTGCGTGCGAAGATAGATGGTGGGTCCGACCTGTCAACGGGGGGCACATTTTTTTCACGAAATACAGTGGCCCTTCCGGTGGGTCCCAGATATCAGGTGGAGGAATCATTATTTTGCACGTAATAAGGAGGCATTTCCTTGTGTGCGGCCGTGGACCTAGCTATCGGCCTCTCCACGCACAGTCTACTTCCGATGGTGTCGTTCGTTGACCACATTGACCACGCCGCGCCGAGCGCATCCATGGTGGTGGACGACGGCGAGGCCCCGGACAGCAATGAGCCAGAGATGGGAAGACGCGGGTGTAGAGTCGCAGACGGAGAGGTGTACGAGGGTTAACTAGTTCTAGTGCGGTGTGGTTCGGCAGTCGATGGAGAAGAACAGGAGGTGTGGAGGGGTGGAGGGATGGCCTAGCCAACGGTGGAGTAGCGCTTCATAGCGAGGCGTGCTAAGCAGAGCTCCTAGCAGCAGGAGGCGGGAGGTGGTCCCGGCGGTGCTGGAGGAAGAAGATGAGAGATTGAAGATGGATGCCGGTCGTCGGATGTAAATCCAACGGCTAACATGTCAGAATCATTTGTTGACTAAATTGACAACGACTTGCGTTGGCTTCAACCTATTGGCCCACATTTCAGCCTCAAAAAATGTGGCACGTATTCAACCCATTTTTTCAGAATTTACAGTCTTTTTTTTGCGCGGTAGAATTTACAGTCAATTTGATCTTTTTTTTTGAATTACAGCCATTAGCTGGGCTGGGTGAACAAATAATGTAGCGTCCATGCGGCCCATTTATTTTATTTTCTAAAAAATTATAGGCCATTTGCACTTTCTCAAAATACACGATTTTGCTGGGCTGATTCTAATTATAATGTTGGGTTGGGCCAGCAATGTTATCAAAAAATAAAAAGGGGCTGAGCATTTTGTTATAAATATATTTAAATAATAAATGATATTATTACATTCGGCCTTAAATTTTCCAAGCTTTTGTACACAATCACTAGGATTTTTGTGCCAAAACAATCTAGGATTTTATTGTTAAGAAATTATTTTTATAAGTTAATAAGATGTGGGATATTGTTTTCTTACATATGTAAGTATCTGTTAAATATATGATGACAATAAAAATAATATATAATAACATATAAAATAATTTAAATATATATAATATAGTTAGAAGGGAAACATAAGTTGGACCTGGCATTCCTATTCTTATATAGAAAAATAGAACAGACCTCTGCGTTTTCTTCAAAAAAATACATAAATTGGGCTTTCGATATTCAGGAAAAATAAAACCTCGGATGGGAGGTCCATAGGCCGGTCGATACATGACGGCCCTCAAGAAGTACAAACAGGCCTATGGACCTCCCATCCGAGGTCGTGGGCTGCGCATGTTAAAAATGAAAGCCTAGACGGGGCAGCCCAAAACCCAGCTGATACTAGTTGCCCCAGTGATAATAAATGATATCTGCCAGCTCCCCGGCTTCATTGTGAATTTATCTCCTATAGTAACTACGTTGAAGCACCTAAAAAATGTAACTATGTTGACAAACCCGTGGGCCCCAATGTCAGTATAGCATTAGGAGGAAGTATTTTTTCGATGAGGCACTTGCTTGCGTACGGCCATAGACCTGGTGGGTCCCGACTGTCCGCCTCTCCACGTACATTCCTCTCCAGATTCCTCTCGTTTGTTCAGCATGTTCACAACGGCAGACTCAGCATCGCGGCGAGCGCACAAAGGCACAGGAGGGGATCCGACCACCTGAGGAAGTGCCTTATTACTAACGAAACTACTGAACTAGCCTAGTGGCCAAGTGACACTACCCGACAGTTGTTCTGCCTGGGTTCGATTCCACCTCACACCTGTGCAGGGAAAATATCTCCAAATTTTTTGCCTCTGCCTTTATTGACATGTGGGTCCCCATTGTCATCTACGCACACCACGTCCAACACTTGCCAAAACTTCGTCCCTCGTTTTCTCTGTGTTTCGCACACTCGACATTGTGTGGGCATTTTGACTGTGCATCATATGAAGATGTGCTATGCATGAATGTTGATCAGCATGATGTTAACTGGCTGGTAGTTCCATTTTCGACCATGATTAAAACTTCCAACATGATGTTAACCCTGTTTGAAAAGGCCGTGTTAATATAAATGCTCTGCCTCTGAAAGATGCAGTTTCTTATCTGAAACTGAACTTGCAGTTTCTTATCTGAAACTGAAACTTGCAACTTCTCTGAGAATCACATTGTCTGCACTTTTATACTCCTATGAAACTACATTTTTTTAAGTGCTAAAAATAGATCTCTAGAATTCATAAAATACTTCATATGCTCAATACTGCAAATCTGAAATTCAAAAGACATTCATATCTAAAAGTACTCACAAAATACACAACAAAAAACACAATTCACAACCTGCAAATACTGACAGCCCTAAGCTCCTCCTAAAAATTCACAACCTGCCTCCCCTCCTATTCCTCGGCGGCAGACAGCCGCCCTGTGAGACGATGTGAACGGTGAGGGAGATGATGGCGGCGAAGCATCATTGGGCCAACTGCTTTTCTCCTCTTGCAGTTGGGTTCGGTCGACGAAGACTCCACTGGCTTGCTCTGGCAGGACACCCTCACAAACGGCACCCTGTAGATGCTCGATCCTTCAATCTCTAGTGGATGCTCCATCTGGGATTGATACTCCTGTTGGAAATATGCCCTAGAGGCAATAATAAAAGTATTATTATATTTCCTTGTTCATGATAATTGTCTTTTATTCATGCTATAACTGTATTATCCGGAAATCGTAATACACGTGTGAATACATAGACCACAATATGTCCCTAGTGAGCCTCTAGTTGACTAGCTCGTTGTGATCAACAGATAGTCATGGTTTCCTGGCTATGGACATTGGATGTCGTTGATAATGGGATCACATCATTAGGAGAATGATGTGATGGACAAGACCCAATCCTAAGCATAGCACAAAGATCGTGTAGTTCGTTTGCTAGAGCTTTTCTAATGTCAAGTATCTCTTCCTTAGACCATGAGATCGTGTAACTCCCGGATACCGTAGGAGTGCTTTGGGTGTATCAAACGTCACAACGTAACTGGGTGACTATAAAGGTGCACTACAGGTATCTCCGAAAGTGTCTGTTGGGTTGACACGGATCGAGACTGGGATTTGTCACTCCGTGCAAACGGAGAGGTATCTCTGGGCCCACTCGGTAGTACATCATCATAATGTGCACAATGTGACCAAGGGGTTGATCACGGGATGATGTGTTGCGGAACGAGTAAAGAGACTTGCCGGTAACGAGATTGAACAAGGTATCGGTATACCGACGATCGAATCTCGGGCAAGTAAAATACCGCTAGACAAAGGGAATTGTATACGGGATCGAATGAGTCCTTGACATCGTGGTTCATCCGATGAGATCATCGTAGAACATGTGGGAGCCAACATGGGTATCCATATCCCGCTGTTGGTTATTGACCGGAGAACGTCTCGGTCATGTCTACATGTCTCCCGAACCCGTAGGGTCTACACACTTAAGGTTCGATGACGCTAGGGTTATAAAGGAAGCTTGTATGTGGTTACCGAATGTTGTTTGGAGTCCCGGATGAGATCCCGGACATCATGAGGAGTTCCGGAATGGTCCGGAGGTAAAGATTTATATATGGGAAGTCCTGTTTTGGTCACCGGAAAAGTTTCGGGTTTTATCGGTAACGTACCGGGACCACCGGGAGGGTCCCGGGGGTCCACCAAGTGGGGCCACCTACCCCGGAGGGCTGCATGGGCCATGTGTGGGAGGGAACCAGCCCCAGGTGGGCTGGTGCGCCCCCCACAAGGGGCCCAAGGCATAGGAAGTGGGGAAGGGGGGCAAACCCTAGGGCAGATGGGCCCTAAGGCCCACCCTGGGTGCGCCTCCCCCTCTCTCCCCCTCTGGCCGCCACCCAGATGGGATCTGGGGGCTGGCCGCCGCCCCCTAGGGGTAGAAACCTAGGTGGGGGCGCAGCCCCCTCTCCCCCTATATATAGTGAGGCATAGGAGCAGCCCAATACATGAGAACTTCTCCTGTTGGCGCAGCCATACCTCTCTCCCTTCTCCTCAGATCTCGCGGTGCTTGGCGAAGCCCTACTGGACTACCACGCTCCTCCATCACCACCACGCCGTTGTGCTGCTGCTGGATGGAGTCTTCCTCAACCTCTCCCTCTCTCCTTGCTGGATCAAGGCGTGGGAGACGTCACCGGGCTGTACGTGTGTTGAACGCGGAGGTGCCGTCCATTCGGCACTAGGATCTCCGGTGATTTGGATCACGACGAGTACGACTCCTTCAACCCCGTTCTCATGAACGCTTCCGCTTAGCGATCTACAAGGGTATGTAGATGCACTCTCCTTCCCCTCGTTGCTGGTTTCTCCATAGATAGATCTTGGTGACACGTAGGAAAATTTTGAATTTCTGCTACGTTCCCCTACAGTGGTATCAGAGCTAGGTCTATTGCGTAGATTCTTTGCACGAGTAGAACACAAAGTAGTTGTGGGCGTTGATGTTGTTCAATATGCTTACCGTTACTAGTCCAATCTTGTTTCGACGGTATTGTGGGATGAAGCGGCCCGGACCGACCTTACACGTATTCTTACGTGAGACAGATTCCACCGATTGACATGCACTTGGTGCATAAGGTGGCTAGCGGGTGCCAGTCTCTCCCACTTTAGTCGGAACGGATTCGATGAAAAGGGTCCTTATGAAGGGTAAATAGCAATTGGCATATCACATTGTGGTTTCGCGTAGGTAAGAAACGTTCTTGCTAGAAACCCATAGCAGCCACGTAAAACATGCAACAACAATTAGAGGACGTCTAACTTGTTTTTGCAGGGTATGCTATGTGATGTGATATGGCCAAGAAGAATGTGATGAATGATAAGTGATGTATGAGATTTATCATGTTCTTGTAATAGGAATCACGACTTGCATGTCGATGAGTATGACAACCGGCAGGAGCCATAGGAGTTGTCTTAATTTATTGTATGACCTGCGTGTCATTGAACAACGCCATGTAATTACTTTACTTTATTGCTAACCGGTAGCCATAGTAGTAGAAGTAATAGTTGGCGAGACAACTTCATGAAGACACGATGATGGAGATCATGATGATGGAGATCATGGTGTCATGCCGGTGACGATGATGATCATGGAGCCCCGAAGATGGAGATCAAAAGGAGCAAAATGATATTGGCCATATCATGTCACTATTTGATTGCATGTGATGTTTATCATGTTTATGCATCTTGTTTACTTAGGACGACGGTAGTAAATAAGATGATCCCTTACAAAATATCAAGAAGTGTTCTCCCCTGACTGTGCACCATTGCTACAGTTCGTCGCTTCTAAGCACCACGTGATGATCGGGTGTGATGGATTCTTACGTTCACATACAACGGGTGTAAGACAGTTTTACACAGCGAAAACACTTAGGGTTAACTTGACGAGCCTAGCATGTACAGACATGGCCTCGGAACACGGAGACCGAAAGGTCGAGCATGAGTCGTATAGTAGATACGATCAACATGAAGATGTTCACCGATGATGACTAGTCCGTCTCACGTGATGATCGGACACGGCCTAGTTGACTTGGATCATGTAATCACTTAGATGACCAAAGGGATGTCTATCTGAGTGGGAGTTCATAAGATGAACTTAATTATCCTGAACATAGTCAAAAGATCTTTGCAAATTATGTCGTAAGCTCGCGCTTTAGTTCCACTGTTTAGATATGTTTCTAGAGAAAATATAGTTGAAAGTTGACAGTAGCGATTATGCGGACAGTAGAAAGCTCATGTCCTTAATGCACCGCTCAGTGAGCTGAACCCCAAACGTCATTTGTGGATGTTGCGAACATCGGACATACACGTTTTGATAACTACGTGATAGTTCAGATAAACGGTTTAGAATTAAGGCACCGAAGATGTTTTTCGAAACGTCGTGGAACATATGAGATGTTTCGAGGGTTGAAATTGAGATTTCAGGCTCGTGCCCACGTCAAGAGGTATGAGACCTCCGACGATTTTCTTAGCCTGCAAACTAAGGGAGAAAAGCTCAATCGTTGAGCTTGTGCTCAGATTGTCTGAGTGCAACAATTACTTGAATCGAGTGGGAGTTGATCTTCCAGATGAGATAGTGATGTTTCTCCAAAGTCATTGCCACCAAGCTGCTAGAGCTTCGTGATGAGCTATAACATATCAGGGATAGATATGATGATCCTTGAGGTATTCACGATGTTTGACACCGCGAAAGTAGAAATCAAGAAGGAGCATCAATTGTTGATGGTTGGTGAAACCACTAGTTTCAAGAAGGGCAAGGGCAAAAAGGGATACTTCATGAAACGGCAAATTAGCTGCTGCTCTAGTGAAGAAACCCAAGTTGAACCCAAACCCGAGACTAAGTGCTTCTGGGAAACAACCACTGGAGCGGAATTACCCTAGATACTTGGTAGATGAGAAGGCTGGCAAGGTCGATAGAAGTATATTGGATATGCATTATGTTAATGTGTACTTTACTAGTACTCCTAGTAGCACCAGGGTATTAGATACCGGTTCGGTTGCTAAGTGTTAGTAACTCGAAATAAAAGCTACGGAATGAACGGAGACTAGCTAAAGGTGAGCTGACGATATGTGTTGGAAGTGCTTCCAAGGTTGATGTGATCAAGCATCGCACGCTCCCTCTACCATCGAGATTTGGTGTTTGCGTTGAGCATAGACATGATTGGATTATGTCTATCGCAATACGAGTATTCATTTAAGGAGAATAATGGTTACTCTATTTATTTGAATAATACTTTCAATGGTCTTGCACCTAAAGGAATGGTTTATTGAATCTCGATCATAGTGATACACATTTCATGCCAAAAAGATATAAGATAGTAATGATAGTACCACTTACTTGTGGCACTGCCATGTAAGTCATATTGGTGTAAAACGGATGAAGAAGCTCCATGTTGATGGATCTTTGGACTCAATCGTTTTTGAAAAGTTTGAGACATGTGAACCATGTCTATTGGTGTATATGCATGAAGAAACTCCATGCAGATGGATCGTTTGGACTCACTTGATTTTGAATCACTTGAGATATGCAAATCATACCACATGGGCAAGATGACTAAAAAGCCTCGTTTTTCAGTAAAATGGAACAAGATAGCAACTTGTTGGAAGTAACACATTTTGATGTGTGCAGTCCAATGAGTGCTGAGGCATGCAGTGAATATTGTTATGTTATTACTTCACAGATGATTCGAGTAGATGTAGAGTATATTTACTTGATGAAACACAAGTCTGAATTATTGAATGGTTCAAGTAATTTCAGAGTGAAGTTGAAGATCATCGTGACAAGAGGATGAAATGTCTATGATATGATCATAGAGATGAGTATCTGAGTTACGAGCTTTGGCACGCAATTAAGACATTGTGGAAATTGTTTCACAATTAATACCGCCTGGAACACCATAGTTTGATGGTGTGTCTGAACATCATAGTTGCACCCTATTGGATATGGTGTGTACCATGATGTCTCTTATCGAATTACCACTATCGTTTATGGGTTAGGCATTAGAGACAACCACATTCACTTTAAAAGGGGCACCACGTAATTCCGTTGAGATGACAACGTATGAACTATGGTTTAGAGAAACCTAAGCTGTCATTTCTTAAAGGTTTGGGGTTGCGACGCTTATGTGAAAAAGTTTCAGGTTGATAAGCTCGAACCCAAAGTGGATAAAATGCATCTTCATAGGACACCCAAAACGGTTGGGTATACCTCCTAATTCAGATCCGAAAGCAATACGGATTGTTTCTTGAATCGGGTCCTTTCTTGAGGAAAAGTTTGTCTCGAAAAGTTAAGTGGGAGGATGGTGGAGACTTGATATGGTTATTGAATCGTCACTACAACTAGTGTGTAGCAGGGCATAGGAAGTTGTTCCTGTGGCACCTACACCAGTTGAAGTAGAAGCTTATGATAGTGATCATGAAACTTCAGATCAAGTCACCACCGTACCTCGTAGGGTGACAAGGATGTGTACTGCTTCAGAGTGGTACAGTAATCCTGTCTTGAAGGTCATGTTGCTAGACGACAATGAACCTACGAGCTATGGAGAAGCAATGGTGGGCCCAAATTCCGACAAATGGTTAGAATCCATGAAATCCGAGATAGGATCCATGTATCAGAACAAAGCATGGACTTTGGTGGACTTGCCCGATGATCGGCAAGCCATTGAGATAAATGGATCTTTAAGAAGAAGACGGACGTGGACGGTAATGTCACCGTCTATGAAGCTCGACTTGTGGCGAAGAGTTTTTTCACAGGTTCAAGGAGTTGACTACGATGAGATTTTCTCAGCCGTAGCGATGCTAAAGTCCGTCGGAATCATGTTAGCATTAGCTGCATTTATGAAATCTGGCAGATGGATGTCAAAATGAGTTTCCTTACCAATTTTTGTAAGGAAAGGTTGTATGTGATACAATCAGAAAAGTTTTGTCGATCCTAAGGATGCTAAAAGGTATGCTAGCTCCAGCGATCCTTCTAAGGACTGGAGTAAGCATCTCGGAGTTGGAATATGTACTTTGATAAGATGATCAAAGATTTTGGGTTTATACAAATTTATGAGAAACTTGTATTTCCAAAGAAGTGAGTGGGAGCACTATAGAATTTCTGGTGAGTATATGTTATTGACATATTGTTGATCAGAAATGATGTAGAATTTATGGAAAGCATATAGGGTTATTTGAAAAATGTTTTTCAATGGAAAACCTGGATTAAGCTACTTGAACGTTGAGCATCAAGATCTATGAGGATAGATCAAAAACGCTTAATGGTACTTTCAAATGAGCATATACCTTAACATGATCTTGAAGGTGTTCAAGATGGATCAGTCAAAGAAGGAGTTCTTGCCTGAGATGTAAGGTATGAAGTTAAGACTTAAAGCTCGACCACGGTAGAAGAGAGAGAAAGGACGAAGGTCGTCCCCTATACTTTATACATAGGCTCTACAGTATGCTATGCTGTGTACCGCACCGGAAGTGTGCCTTGCCATAGTCAAGGGGTACAAGAATGATCCAGGAATGGATCATTGGACAGCGGTCATAGCTTCCTTCAAAAGGATTTCCGCTTGCTCGGTGAATGTCTTGCTAGAAGATATAATTTCTTGGAATTGAGGTTTAGTATCTTTTAGATGTTTATGTAACTCATCCAGAAATTTATTTACCTGTTCAATTTCTGGAGTAAATAAGGACATGTTTCTCGATTATGGAGGTGATAAAAAGTTCGGCGTAAAGGGTTACGTCGATGCAAGCTTTAACACCTACCCGAGTGACTCTGAGTAGCAAACCGGATACGTATAGTGGAGCAACCATTTGGAATAGCTCCAAGTGGAGCGTGGAAGCAGCATTTACAGAATGACCTAAAGATTTGCGAAGTACATACGGATCTGAATGTTGCAGACCCGTTGACTAAAACCTCTCTCACAAGCAAAACTTGATCAAACCCCAGAACTCATTTGATGATGTTGGTCACATGGCGATGTGACCTGTCAATGTTGATCACATGGCGATGTGAACTAGATTATTGACTCTAGTGCAAGTGGGAGACTGTTGGAAATATGCCCTAGAGGCAATAATAAAAGTATTATTATATTTCCTTGTTCATGATAATTGTCTTTTATTCATGCTATAACTATATTATCCGGAAATCATAATACACGTGTGAATACATAGACCACAATATGTCCCTAGTGAGCCTCTAGTTGACTAGCTCGTTGTGATCAACAGATAGTCATGGTTTCCTGGCTATGGACATTGGATGTCGTTGATAACGGGATCACATCATTAGGAGAATGATGTGATGGACAAGACCCAATCCTAAGCATAGCACAAAGATCGTGTAGTTCGTTTGCTAGAGCTTTTCTAATGTCAAGTATCTCTTCCTTAGACCATGAGATCGTGTAACTCCCGGATACCGTAGGAGTGCTTTGGGTGTATCAAACGTCACAACGTAACTGGGTGACTATAAAGGTGCACTACAGGTATCTCCGAAAGTGTCTGTTGGGTTGACACGGATCGAGACTGGTATTTGTCACTCCGTGCAAACGGAGAGGTATCTCTGGGCCCACTCGGTAGTACATCATCATAATGTGCACAATGTGACCAAGGGGTTGATCACGGGATGATGTGTTGCGGAACGAGTAAAGAGACTTGCCGGTAACGAGATTGAACAAGGTATCGGTATACCGACGATCGAATCTCGGGCAAGTAAAATACCGCTAGACAAAGGGAATTGTATACGGGATCGAATGAGTCCTTGACATCGTGGTTCATCCGATGAGATCATCGTGGAACATGTGGGAGCCAACATGGGTATCCAGATCCCGCTGTTGGTTATTGACCGGAGAACGTCTCGGTCATGTCTACATGTCTCCCGAACCCGTAGGGTCTACACACTTAAGGTTCGATGACGCTAGGGTTATAAAGGAAGCTTGTATGTGGTTACCGAATGTTGTTCGGAGTCCCGGATGAGATCCCGGACGTCACGAGGAGTTCCGGAATGGTCCGGAGGTAAAGATTTATATATGGGAAGTCCTGTTTTGGTCACCGGAAAAGTTTCGGGTTTTATCGGTAACGTACCGGGACCACCGGGAGGGTCCCGGGGGTCCACCAAGTGGGGCCACCTACCCCGGAGGGCTGCATGGGCCATGTGTGGGAGGGAACCAGCCCCAGGTGGGCTGGTGCGCCCCCCACAAGGG
Organism: Triticum timopheevii; assembly: GCA_963921465.1. NCBI lineage: Eukaryota > Viridiplantae > Streptophyta > Magnoliopsida > Poales > Poaceae > Triticum > Triticum timopheevii. The sequence continues at coordinate 76,806,368 of OY997266.1, read as the reverse complement.
GCCCAAGGCGCAGGAAGTGGGGAAGGGGGGCAAACCCTAGGGCAGATGGGCCCTAAGGCCCACCCTGGGTGCGCCTCCCCCTCTCTCCCCCTCTGGCCGCCACCCAGATGGGATCTGGGGGCTGGCCGCCGCCCCCTAGGGGTGGAAACCTAGGTGGGGGCGCAGCCCCCTCTCCCCCTATATATAGTGAGGCATAGGAGCAGCCCAATACATGAGAACTTCTCCTGTTGGCGCAGCCATACCTCTCTCCCTTCTCCTTAGATCTCGCGGTGCTTGGCGAAGCCCTGCTGGACTACCACGCTCCTCCATCACCACCACGCCGTTGTGCTGCTGCTGGATGGAGTCTTCCTCAACCTCTCCCTCTCTCCTTGCTGGATCAAGGCGTGGGAGACGTCACCGGGCTGTACGTGTGTTGAACGCGGAGGTGCCGTCCGTTCGGCACTAGGATCTCCGGTGATTTGGATCACGACGAGTACGACTCCTTCAACCCCGTTCTCATGAACGCTTCCGCTTAGCGATCTACAAGGGTATGTAGATGCACTCTCCTTCCCCTCGTTGCTGGTTTCTCCATAGATAGATCTTGGTGACACGTAGGAAAATTTTGAATTTCTGCTACGTTCCCCTACAGTGGTATCAGAGCTAGGTCTATTGCGTAGATTCTTTGCACGAGTAGAACACAAAGTAGTTGTGGGCGTTGATGTTGTTCAATATGCTTACCGTTACTAGTCCAATCTTGTTTCGACGGTATTGTGGGATGAAGCGGCCCGGACCGACCTTACACGTATTCTTACGTGAGACAGATTCCACCGATTGACATGCACTTGGTGCATAAGGTGGCTAGCGGGTGCCAGTCTCTCCCACTTTAGTCGGAACGGATTCGATGAAAAGGGTCCTTATGAAGGGTAAATAGCAATTGGCATATCACATTGTGGTTTTGCGTAGGTAAGAAACGTTCTTGCTAGAAACCCATAGCAGCCACGTAAAACATGCAACAACAATTAGAGGACGTCTAACTTGTTTTTGCAGGGTATGCTATGTGATGTGATATGGCCAAGAAGAATGTGATGAATGATATGTGATGTATGAGATTGATCATGTTCTTGTAATAGGAATCACGACTTGCATGTCGATGAGTATGACAACCGGCAGGAGCCATAGGAGTTGTCTTAATTTATTGTATGACCTGCGTGTCATTGAACAACGCCATGTAATTACTTTACTTTATTGCTAACCGGTAGCCATAGTAGTAGAAGTAATAGTTGGCGAGACAACTTCATGAAGACACGATGATGGAGATCATGGTGTCATGCCGGTGACGATGATGATCATGGAGCCCCGAAGATGGAGATCAAAAGGAGCAAAATGATATTGGCCATATCATGTCACTATTTGATTGCATGTGATGTTTATCATGTTTATGCATCTTGTTTACTTAGGACGACGGTAGTAAATAAGATGATCCCTTACAAAATATCAAGAAGTGTTCTCCCCTGACTGTGCACCGTTGCTACAGTTCGTCGCTTCTAAGCACCACGTGATGATCGGGTGTGATGGATTCTTACGTTCACATACAACGGGTGTAAGACAGTTTTACACAGCGAAAACACTTAGGGTTAACTTGACGAGCCTAGCATGTACAGACATGGCCTCGGAACACGGAGACCGAAAGGTCGAGCATGAGTCGTATAGTAGATACGATCAACATGAAGATGTTCACCGATGATGACTAGTCCGTATCACGTGATGATCGGACACGGCCTAGTTGACTTGGATCATGTAATCACTTAGATGACCAGAGGGATGTCTATCTGAGTGGGAGTTCATAAGATGAACTTAATTATCCCGAACATAGTCAAAAGATCTTTGCAAATTATGTCGTAAGCTCGCGCTTTAGTTCCACTGTTTAGATATGTTTCTAGAGAAAATATAGTTGAAAGTTGACAGTAGCTATTATGCGGACAGTAGAAAGCTCATGTCCTTAATGCACCGCTCAGTGTGCTGAACCCCAAACGTCGTTTGTGGATGTTGCGAACATCCGACATACACGTTTTGATAACTACGTGATAGTTCAGATAAACGGTTTAGAATTAAGGCACCGAAGATGTTTTTCGAAACGTCGCGGAACATATGAGATGTTTCGAGGGTTGAAATTGAGATTTCAGGCTCGTGCCCACGTCAAGAGGTATGAGACCTCCGACGATTTTCTTAGCCTGCAAACTAAGGGAGAAAAGCTCAATCGTTGAGCTTGTGCTTAGATTGTCTGAGTGCAACAATTACTTGAATCGAGTGGGAGTTGATCTTCCAGATGAGATAGTGATGTTTCTCCAAAGTCATTGCCACCAAGCTGCTAGAGCTTCGTGATGAGCTATAACATATCAGGGATAGATATGATGATCCTTGAGGTATTCACGATGTTTGACACCGCGAAAGTAGAAATCAAGAAGGAGCATCAATTGTTAATAGTTGGTGAAACCACTAGTTTCAAGAAGGGCAAGGGCAAAAAGGGATACTTCATGAAACGGCAAATCAGCTGCTGCTCTAGTGAAGAAACCCAAGTTGAACCCAAACCCGAGACTAAGTGCTTCTGGGAAACAACCACTGGAGCGGAATTACCCTAGATACTTGGTAGATGAGAAGGCTGGCAAGGTCGATAGAAGTATATTGGATATGCATTATGTTAATGTGTACTTTACTAGTACTCCTAGTAGCACCAGGGTATTAGATACCGGTTCGGTTGCTAAGTGTTAGTAACTCGAAATAAAAGCTACGGAATGAACGGAGACTAGCTAAAGGTGAGCTGACGATATGTGTTGGAAGTGCTTCCAAGGTTGATGTGATCAAGCATCGCACGCTCCCTCTACCATCGAGATTTGGTGTTTGCGTTGAGCATAGACATGATAGGATTATGTCTATCGCAATACGGTTATTCATTTAAGGAGAATAATGGTTACTCTATTTATTTGAATAATACTGTCAATGGTCTTGCACCTAAAGGAATGGTTTATTGAATCTCGATCGTAGTGATACACATTCATGCCAAAAAGATATAAGATAGTAATGATAGTACCACTTACTTGTGGCACTGCCATGTAAGTCATATTGGTGTAAAACGCATGAAGAAGCTCCATGTTGATGGATCTTTGGACTCACTCGTTTTTGAAAAGTTTGAGACATGTGAACCATGTCTATTGGTGTATATGCATGAAGAAACTCCATGCAGATGGATCGTTTGGACTCACTTGATTTTGAATCACTTGAGATATGCAAATCATACCACATGGGCAAGATGACTAAAAAGCCTCGTTTTTCAGTAAAATGGAACAAGATAGCAACTTGTTGGAAGTAACACATTTTGATGTGTGCAGTCCAATGAGTGCTGAGGCATGCAGTGAATATCGTTATGTTATTACTTCACAGATGATTCGAGTAGATGTAGAGTATATTTACTTGATGAAACACAAGTCTGAATTATTGAATGGTTCAAGTAATTTCAGAGTGAAGTTGAAGATCATCGTGACAAGAGGATGAAATGTCTATGATATGATCATAGAGATGAGTATCTGAGTTACGAGCTTTGGCACGCAATTAAGACATTGTGGAAATTGTTTCACAATTAATACCGCCTGGAACACCATAGTTTGATGGTGTGTCTGAACATCATAGTTGCACCCTATTGGATATGGTGTGTACCATGATGTCTCTTATCGAATTACCACTATCGTTTATGGGTTAGGCATTAGAGACAACCACATTCACTTTAAAAGGGGCACCACGTAATTCCATTGAGATGACAACGTATGAACTATGGTTTAGAGAAACCTAAGCTGTCATTTCTTAAAGGTTTGGGGTTGCGACGCTTATGTGAAAAAGTTTCAGGTTGATAAGCTCGAACCCAAAGCGGATAAAATGCATCTTCATAGGACACCCAAAACGGTTGGGTATACCTCCTAATTCAGATCCGAAAGCAATACGGATTGTTTCTTGAATCGGGTCCTTTCTCGAGGAAAAGTTTGTCTCGAAAAGTTAAGTGGGAGGATGGTGGAGACTTGATATGGTTATTGAATCGTCACTACTACTAGTGTGTAGCAGGGCACAGGAAGTTGTTCCTGTGGCACCTACACCAGTTGAAGTAGAAGCTTATGATAGTGATCATGAAACTTCAGATCAAGTCACCACCGTACCTCGTAGGGTGACAAGGATGTGTACTGCTTCAGAGTGGTACAGTAATCCTGTCTTGAAGGTCATGTTGCTAGACGACAATGAACCTACGAGCTATGGAGAAGCAATGGTGGGCCCAAATTCCGACAAATGGTTAGAATCCATGAAATCCGAGATAGGATCCATGTATCAGAACAAAGCATGGACTTTGGTGGACTTGCCCGATGATCGGCAAGCCATTGAGATAAATGGATCTTTAAGAAGAAGACGGACGTGGACGGTAATGTCACCGTCTATGAAGCTCGACTTGTGGCGAAGAGTTTTTTCACAGGTTCGAGGAGTTGACTACGATGAGATTTTCTCAGCCGTAGCGATGCTAAAGTCCGTCGGAATCATGTTAGCATTAGCTGCATTTATGAAATCTGGCAGATGGATGTCAAAATGAGTTTCCTTACCAGTTTTTGTAAGGAAAGGTTGTATGTGATACAATCAGAAAAGTTTTGTCGATCCTAAGGATGCTAAAAGGTATGCTAGCTCCAGCGATCCTTCTAAGGACTGGAGTAAGCATCTCGGAGTTGGAATATGTACTTTGATAAGATGATCAAAGATTTTGGGTTTATACAAATTTATGAGAAACTTGTATTTCCAAAGAAGTGAGTGGGAGCACTATAGAATTTCTGGTGAGTATATGTTATTGACATATTGTTGATCAGAAATGATGTAGAATTTATGGAAAGCATATAGGGTTATTTGAAAAATGTTTTTCAATGGAAAACCTGGATTAAGCTACTTGAACGTTGAGCATCAAGATCTATGAGGATAGATCAAAAACGCTTAATGGTACTTTCAAATGAGCATATACCTTAACATGATCTTGAAGGTGTTCAAGATGGATCAGTCAAAGAAGGAGTTCTTGCCTGAGATGTAAGGTATGAAGTTAAGACTTAAAGCTCGACCACGGTAGAAGAGAGAGAAAGGACGAAGGTCGTCCCCTATACTTTATACATAGGCTCTACAGTATGCTATGCTGTGTACCGCACCGGAAGTGTGCCTTGCCATAGTCAAGGGGTACAAGAATGATCGAGGAATGGATCATTGGACAGCGGTCAAAATTGTCCTTGGAGTAAATAAGGACATGTTTCTCGATTATGGAGGTGATAAAAAGTTCGGCGTAAAGGGTTACGTCGATGCAAGCTTTAACACCTATCCGAGTGACTCTGAGTAGCAAACCGGATACGTATAGTGGAGCAACCATTTGGAATAGCTCCAAGTGGAGCGTGGAAGCAGCATTTACAGAATGACCTAAAGATTTGCGAAGTACATACGGATCTGAATGTTGCAGACCCGTTGACTAAAACCTCTCTCACAAGCAAAACTTGATCAAACCCCAGAACTCATTTGATGATGTTGGTCACATGGCGATGTGACCTGTCAATGTTGATCACATGGCGATGTGAACTAGATTATTGACTCTAGTGCAAGTGGGAGACTGTTGGAAATATGCCCTAGAGGCAATAATAAAAGTATTATTATATTTCCTTGTTCATGATAATTGTCTTTTATTCATGCTATAACTGTATTATCCGGAAATCGTAATACACGTGTGAATACATAGACCACAATATGTCCCTAGTGAGCCTCTAGTTGACTAGCTCGTTGTGATCAACAGATAGTCATGGTTTCCTGGCTATGGACATTGGATGTCGTTGATAACGGGATCACATCATTAGGAGAATGATGTGATGGACAAGACCCAATCCTAAGCATAGCACAAAGATCGTGTAGTTCGTTTGCTAGAGCTTTTCTAATGTCAAGTATCTCTTCCTTAGACCATGAGATCGTGTAACTCCCGGATACCGTAGGAGTGCTTTGGGCGTATCAAACGTCACAACGTAACTGGGTGACTATAAAGGTGCACTACAGGTATCTCCGAAAGTGTCTGTTGGGTTGACACGGATCGAGACTGGGATTTGTCACTCCGTGCAAACGGAGAGGTATCTCTGGGCCCACTCGGTAGTACATCATCATAATGTGCACAATGTGACCAAGGGGTTGATCACGGGATGATGTGTTGCGGAACGAGTAAAGAGACTTGCCGGTAACGAGATTGAACAAGGTATCGGTATACCGACGATCGAATCTCGGGCAAGTAAAATACCGCTAGACAAAGGGAATTGTATACGGGATCGAATGAGTCCTTGACATCGTGGTTCATCCGATGAGATCATCATGGAACATGTGGGAGCCAACATGGGTATCCAGATCCCGCTGTTGGTTATTGACCGGAGAACGTCTCGGTCATGTCTACATGTCTCCCGAACCCGTAGGGTCTACACACTTAAGGTTCGATGACGCTAGGGTTATAAAGGAAGCTTGTATGTGGTTACCGAATGTTGTTCGGAGTCCCGGATGAGATCCCGGACGTCACGAGGAGTTCCGGAATGGTCTGGAGGTAAAGATTTATATATGGGAAGTCCTGTTTTGGTCACCGGAAAAGTTTCGGGTTTTATCGGTAACGTACCGGGACCACCGGGAGGGTCCCGGGGGTCCACCAAGTGGGGCCACCTACCCCGGAGGGCTGCATGGGCCATGTGTGGGAGGGAACCAGCCCCAGGTGGGCTGGTGCGCCCCCCACAAGGGGCCCAAGGCGCAGGAAGTGGGGAAGGGGGGCAAACCCTAGGGCAGATGGGCCCTAAGGCCCACCCTGGGTGCGCCTCCCCCTCTCTCCCCCTCTGGCCGCCACCCAGATGGGATCTGGGGGCTGGCCGCCGCCCCCTAGGGGTGGAAACCTAGGTGGGGGCACAGCCCCCTCTCCCCCTATATATAGTGAGGCATAGGAGCAGCCCAATACATGAGAACTTCTCCTGTTGGCGCAGCCATACCTCTCTCCCTTCTCCTCAGATCTCGCGGTGCTTGGCGAAGCCCTGCTGGACTACCACGCTCCTCCATCACCACCACGCCGTTGTGCTGCTGCTGGATGGAGTCTTCCTCAACCTCTCCCTCTCTCCTTGCTGGATCAAGGCGTGGGAGACGTCACCGGGCTGTACGTGTGTTGAACGCGGAGGTGCCGTCCGTTCGGCACTAGGATCTCCGGTGATTTGGATCACGACGAGTACGACTCCTTCAACCCCGTTCTCATGAATGCTTCCGCTTAGCGATCTACAAGGGTATGTAGATGCACTCTCCTTCCCCTCGTTGCTGGTTTCTCCATAGATAGATCTTGGTGACACGTAGGAAAATTTTGAATTTCTGCTACGTTCCCCTACAACTCCCACCACCGCTCCCTCACGATCGGATTTGGTGAATCTGTTTGCTCCATGGCCCAAAAGAGCAGCTCGATGTACTCCCGCGCGACTCCCTCCGGGTGTATCGCCGCCTTTTTGCTATGTTGCAGATATTTGTCCATGGATGTCGCCGTCGCCGCTAGTTGGTCCTTGTTGTCAGACCAATATTGTATCTCCAACATCCTAGCTAGCTTCACAGGGTCATCGTCTGCGATCCTCACATATCGGTTGTACTCCTCCATCGATCTACTTCTCCATAGCACCTTCACTCGCCGGCAGTGGTTTTTGAATGGAAGAGGAGAGGAGCAGCGCTGGTTTTGGATTAGAACGGGAGAGGAGCGATGCTGGTTTTGGACTGGAACAGGAGAGGAGGGGCGGTGGTTTTAAAATGGAAGAGGAGAGGAGCGGCGCTGGATTTAGATTGGAACATGAGAGGAGCGGTGGTGGTTTAAGAGGAGAAGAGCAGAAGAGCGGCGCTGGTCTTGGAAGTATTTTTTTTTGTTGTTTTGCGTATTTTGGGTCAAAGTTTGAACACGTACTGTATTTGACAAGCAAAATGTGAATGCATGTCACCAAAAATTGTATTGTTTGGTTCGTATCTAAATGTACTTTCAAATTATATTATTTTTGCAACGTATAACATATATTTTATGTGCGAAAGTCATGGTCAATTATGACCCAGAATAAAAGGGAGACTAGTTAATGTGGGGTCGCTTTCTTAATTGAAGGGTAAATTGATTTTGATTTTGATCCAGTCACAGCGCGCCGGCCCTCTCGTCCAATCCTAAATCACTGCCGCACGCTCCTCTCCCTCTTCTCCACCTCTCCTCTCCATCATCTCCATTCCAAAACCACTGTCTCGCCTCTCCCTCTTCTCTATGGCAAGACCACCGTCTCTCCTCTCATCTTCCAAAGCTAGCACTGGACCACTCAGAAGGACATCTATGGAGAGGATGCAGCAGCAAATCAGGCAGATCGCCAGCGGTGAGCAGGAAAAGTTAGCCAGGTTGAAGGAGATCCTTACTTGGTTTGACAATGCGTGGGAGATTTCGAGGACGGTGCGGGCCATGTGGCAATGTATGCGAAAGAGAGAGACGGCGGCGATGAGGGCGGCGATGTACATGTACTCCTCGGCGGCAGTCATGCCGCAGTCTTCTGAGTTCATCGAGTATCTCCTCTGGGCGATGGAGCAGACAGATTTGCCCGAGGCGACAGTTAGGCGGAGGTGGTGGGCGTACAGGTCAAAGGTCGAGCACCTAGAGGATAACGAATCAATCGAGTATGGTGTGCCGTTCGTGAGGGTGCAGAGCCAACGGGAGCCACAGGAGTATTCGTTCTCCCACCACAAGAGGAGGCCGGATGGCGCGACGTCGCTTCCCCGCCATTCTCCGCGGTTCCCTTGACGCTCGCCTCGTTTCAAAGGCGACGGTAGGGTTTAAGGTAAGCTTCGCACTAACCTAATCTTCCACCTGCTCATGCTTACAATCAATGTGGCAGCTAATGAAAATCATGCTTACAATCAGTCTCCGAGTACTACGCCAATCACCCTAAAATAGCTCTGGACCCTTGGGTCAAAGTTGTGACACAGTGTACAAATAAAGAAAAATAGATTGGCGCTTCTTTCAGAAAAGAGTACTCCCTAGAAAACTGCCAATATAAGCTACTACTATTTGGTTAGAGGATTTGCTACCGAGAAAGATCCGTCCACAGAGAGCGCCACACATCCCACTGGTGGTGGTGGATGCCAATGCGTTCATGCAGCATGGTTGGCATCGGTAATTTTTACTTGGCACACCTCGCACTCTGCATATATGCCGGTTCCATACGTACATTTGTGCAGTTCCACCAAAATGGAGCTGAATAACCCTGTTTGCACAGATAATGAAAAAGCGTGATTACATTATAGTGGCACTAGTTGATGAAACACACAAAATAAATAAAAGAAAATATTGCGATAGTATCATAGTATGCCATGCTGCAAGGGCAAGATGGGCCCTGCGACGCCTCATACGGTACGCCTCATACTGGACATCGACCCAAGTCTCCCAGATACACCTTCTGCCAGTGATGAACATCAGTGTATAGTGGTAGTACAAGGAGGCACCTTGAGACATTCCAATCTCTATTTTTGTACAGATCAACTAAAATTAAGCACCCCAGTTTGCAAAAACGCTTAAACATTAACAATGGGACTAGTTGATGAAACATACATTAACAAAGAGAAGCACTTTCTTTATCTACATTGGAAATGAAATGTTAGAGAGGACACCTTCCCTATTTTAACTATATTATTACTTCATTTTATCAGTGACACTAGGGTGGAGTAGGTGGCAAACGAGGTGTACCGTGCATCGCAAGGATGGAGGCCGGGGGAGCTTAGACTGGGATGCTGACGCGGGCTCTTTCTGTCACCAACATGGATGATTCAATTCATGGGACCTTTTGGTGCAGTTCACCTAAAATGAAGCAATGTCCCGTGAGTTAGGAGCTTCTTCTTCAATATTTTTAATAAAAGGGCTCCAGCCCCGGTTCCATTTCCATCAGAAAACGAAACCCACAGAGCTTCTTCTTCATTAGTTGCAATAAAATTGAGCAACATCATAGTTGGTTGTGAAGCTCCTGGAATGCTCAAAACTATAATTTGGATATCATTTGTGCAGTTCAACTAAGATCGAGCATAAAATGTATATCTCTATTTGCACAAAAAAGGTGAAAAGGAGGGTGACTAACAAGTGATGAAACATGCATCAAATGAAAAGAAGCATGTTCCTTATCTGAATGGCAATCCTACAAGGACAGTAGCAATTTCTAAAGTAGTGGCATTGCTAGATATTAGTGTGGGCATTAGGATTAACTATGACAACCATTAAATACGACATTACTTTGGGCACGGGAGAGTAGGCGGACCAAGACAGTTGCATTTCTAACGAAAAGAACCAACTTATCTTAATGGGAAATTTAGCAGGACATGTAAAAAAGTGCCATTGATTCATATTACTGGAGGCATTACATTGAAAACAACATTGGTTTAACGGGTCCTTACTTTTAGCAGTGCGACTGCTACATTTTACCAGTGGCATTACATAAGAGTGGCTTGGGGCAACAAACATCAGAACAGGATATCTGGGTTGGTCCCATTTTTGTTCGGTATAGCCACCTTATACTGTGTGAGGCTAGCAAATCTAGTGCTGGATTTACATTGTTGACTTGTCCCCCAGTCCCCACTTTCTTTCCTTTTTCAACCAATAGATAGGGTTTATATTGAGTTTGTACTGCGTTTACCTTTATTTCCCTATTAGACCTAGAGACCAGTTGGATAGCCAGTCTCTGCTACTTTTCGCCCCCATTATTTCCTCTTTCGACCAAGTCCTAGATTTAGGTAACAAATCCTCCCCCACCCCCACCCCCTTTCTTCCTTGTTTGAACCAAGTAGTACTAGATTCGAGTGCATGAACTAGTTTTACCTCTTAAACATAAAAAAAATTAGGTGGTTTTCGAACAGAGGATCGATCCTATCTACGAGGGGGCCTGAGAAATAGTAAAAGATACAAATGCAGCGACGTCAGGAGCTTGGGAAGTAGAGCAAGGCCGGTTTCGAAGGATGTTATACCTGATGGTCGCCGGGATGTCGCTAGGTGGGCGGCGGGAGGCCGGATCTGTCCACACTACGGTAGCGAGGAAGAAGGGGTCGGAGGCCCTCCCTCGCCAATGGTGCTTGGGAGATAACGGCAAGGCAGGCTGATCAGGACGCGCCAGCAGTGGGTAAGAGCCGTCGCCGAGGACGACCGTGTGAACGTTGCACCTTCTCACCTTCCCCGGCGGAGAAGATCCGGCTGGATCTGTGACCAGCGGTGAGCAGAGAGAGAGAGTGTGTGTGGCCACCGCTGTCGTATTTAGATCTGGAGAGACCGAGACAGTGTGAAGAGAGCAACACTAGCAAGCAAGTGTGGAGGCTCCTGCCTATATAGTGGAGTAGTACAAGTTTTCTTTTGTCTACCGGAGCCGGCTTGACCTCTTCAATCACTGTTGAGAAGTCTTCATGCACGTGGCCTGGAGGCGCAGTTGTCGTCATTTTGATCTGAAGCGCCGGATTATAACATATAACACGAAAAAATGCCACATGACAAGAAATCATAACCTCACTACCCAAAGGAGACAACATGAATCCCGGCGGACAAACTAGACGAGGAACAAAGCTCAAATTAAAGATAAACTCGTAGAAAAGGGGTCCGTCGTTAGATGTCCTAATTAACATAGCCGGCTTGACCTAGATGGCAGCCGAGTAGTCTTCGTGCATGTGCCCCCAATGACTAGCCCAACTCAGTTGTCGTTGTTTAACCCTCGCAGTGATCCGAAGCACATGACACCTAATTTTGTGAGATGACAAGAAACCTTTTTTTAGATTTCTCACCACAACTACAGCCATGTACAACACAACCTGCACGATATGTAGACGATAGACAATCCACGCGTGTCTGCTGGAGTCTGGTCACATGCATGGACGAACTGATCTTCCGTGTCTTGCAGGGATTGTCCAGGCACCAACGTAGTAGTACAACACTTCTCTAGTACTATTTCTCGTCTCCCTCTTCTATTAAGTCACCCGACTTGCAGGGTCGGGGAGTGTGCCTATGGTCGGTTCTCAATTGCGGTCCCACATGTGTGTGCAAACGCAATATGACGCGCGTTCCATTCGGAGAGCAGCGTGCCAGACCGACCGACCGTCTGGGGTGCAACGCGAACGCGACGGGCATGTTGTATACTTCGTACATGTGTACCGCCATTTTCTAGAGGCTTTGCTCCATGGCGCAATCCATGGATACAAAATCAGTATACTATAGTACTATTTAAAAGTCGAGGGCGGGGCTTTTCCTGTGCGGTAGGCGGGGCAGTTCCGCCTAGTCGGTTCGACAAAGACGCGAGAAGACGAGGGAGTAGGCTGCTGCAAACATAGGGCTGTGTGATTTGACAGCGAGTTACTGTTGGACAGGTGGAGCCCCATGATTTGACTTGCCATTATCATTTTAACTGCGGCGCTATTACCGGCGTGAGTCTCCCGATTCCTAACCACCTCCATACAGGTGCCTCTCCCAATGCTCCACCCTGTAGTAGAGGCTGGCTCTTGCATGAGAGCCCACTTCTCCACTTTTTCCTTGCCTCTCTTTCCTCCACATATGCAAAAATGCCATGTAAAGCGCACTATTGTACTTACTTGCTCCTACAGGTGCTAAGCTTGCCACATAGGCATAAAGTCTGATGTGGCAAGTTAATCAAGAAGAGAGAGACTAGTTTGGTGACCCAAGGAATAAACGGTGCTAAGTGCGTGTACCTAGGTGAAAAGACAATTTTGAGTCTATAGCTAATTAAACGAAGCAAACTTAGCAACAAAAAACTAATAAGAACACCATTTCATTGGAAGAGGTCACTCCTTGGCAAATGCAATAAATTCTAGTACTCCCTGTGTCCCATAATATAAGACCGTTTTTGGCACTACACTAGTGTCAAAAACGTTCTTATATTATGGGACAGAGGGAGTACGAAGAAAGATATAGAGAGAAGTAAAAAAATAAATACACTTATAGCCAACCTTATCGCTAACCTTGTTGTAGTATGAGTGACTAAGTGATGACTATGTATGACATGCCAACATCAGATAGCCTAATGCACCATGTTAAATCTCCAAGGGCGCGACTGCGCGAGCAACGCGACGGTCGTGGTAGGAGCGACCATGATACAGGCTGCTGGCAGCCCTTGGATCTGAGATCAAACGGTCGCATGCTAAGTTGCTGAAAATTTGCAGAATAACCCTCCAGGATAGGATATTAACCCATAGGTCTAGAATCACGCCATGCAACCATTCGATCTCAGATCCAAGGGCTCTTGGAAGCTCATATCATGGGAGAATGGAAAGCCACTACCCTGCCGTCCGCACGCTGGCAGTTCGCTCCTACTCGTCCCCGCACGTCCTTCAATACTATGGCAGTTCGCTCCTAGTCGTCCCGTCCTTTCACATTATGGCAGTTCCACTAATCCTAACCCTCCTCCCAAATCCATGGCGTCCCAAATCTCCATGATCAGCGGCGAGTACAAGGTTAGAACCATCACCGGTGATGAGTTCGACGTCATCTACACCCGTTCTTCCGCGACGGTGAAAGGATGCCTTTCTCGCTTCAGACGCATGTTCAAAAACTCAGATGATGAGTGGGTCGCTGGGCTAGATGTTGAGTACACCACAGTCCTGGGATGAGAGAAGGATCTAAAGGACGAAGAGAGGAAGAAGCTCGCCGTGATCCAGGTTTGCGTGCATGACTTATGCTTGGTCTACCACATATGCCATTCCGACGTTGAATGCCTGGATTTTAAGAACTTCCTCGAGAGCAACCTAGTCAAATTCGTCACTGTATACTTTACGAACGACAAAGAAGTCCTGGGTCGGATAGGCCTCGTTGTAGGCAACCCCTTTGCCTCCAGAAGAATCGACTGGTATCCTCTCGTCAGCCTTCAATGCTGACCTTGGCAGGAGCCATGGTTCATCCTTCGTATGGTAAACTGGAGAAACCTCCATACATGTTTCATCGCTATGCATGGCAGTGCAATGTACTAGATATAGACCACATCCACTATGCTACAATGGATGGCTACCTTTGTTTCAATATCTACAAGGGTTGGATGAAGAGCAAGAGCCAAGTATGCGGTTCAAGCAAAGAAGTATCGGCCAAGAGGAAGAGGGACAAGGACGAAGTCGAGGACGTGGACGAGGACTCCGAGTAAGGTGGCAGTGTCGTTGCTCATGGTGGTTCTAATGCAGTGTCTACCGGAATAGTTGCAAAGTTTAATTTCAGGTGTGCTTAATTTAATTTGAGGGGTGTGTTGTGCTGAGCCCCCAGTAGAACTATGTTATGTTTCTTCTCGTTACTTTAACTCTTCAGTACGTACATACTAGTATATCTTACATTTCATATTTTAGTTGGTATAGTACTACCACTCGTTTCTTCACATTATATACGTACAATATATATGGCCAACATCATATAGCCAGCAGTTTAGTTGTCAAAGAATTTCAGGGTGCTTAGTTTTGTCAAAGAATTCCAGGATGCTTAGTTTTATTTGAGGGGTGGGTTGTGCTGGACACAATTATTGTGACTAGCCTTTTTAATAGTACTATATCCATAATTTAGGAATGAGCGCTCTCTATATGTACCACCTTTTTTTTATTTCAAGTTTTGCTCCATGGCGCAATCCATCGATACTACTACTGTACAAAAGTATACATTTTTTAAAAGGCTAGAGGGCGGGGCAGTCTAGCTTGGTTGGTTTCACGAGAGGCAAGGGCCTTTGTGATTTGACAGCTCACTACTGCTGGAAGGCGGGGCCTTGTGATTTGGCTGCTCGTATAAATGCGCCGACGACTTGAGGAGGAGCAAAGAACCGTGCGGTATACTCAAGTTTTCCACTGAGGTTGTACTACGACGGAGGAGCACGAAACATGGCAGCCCAGTGCCATATGGCGATAAAAATGATCTAATTTGCTAGTCATCTCATTGTTAGCATTGTTCTATTAATTCCCTCAAAAAAAGCATTGTTTTATTCATGCCTCGCAGAGAACGTGACACGTGCAGCGAAACACCCGAAGCAAAAGATGAAACATAGGAGCAAAATAAGAAGGAAGATTATCACCCCAAATGTTCTAATTTGCCGCGAAGTCGTAACTGCTCCTTCGTCGCCTCCACGACCTCCATCTCCTTGCGCGTCTCCTCCGCCATCTTCTTCATTCTGTCCATGACGCGAGATTTCTCGGTGCGAGCCTTCATCATCTGTTCCACGGCCGCATTACGTACCTTGACAGCAGCCGGATGCTCGATGCGGAGCTTCACCAACTCCTCCTTCTGTTCCATGATGAGGGCCTACAACATCTTCATCGAGGAACTACTATTCTCATGCAGCTTCTTCCAGCCGGCGTTCTTCTCCTTCAACAGGTCGATCTCGTGGCAGAGCTTTGCCTTGTCCTCCTGAAGTCGTAGGATTTCGCCGGTCGCCTTCTTCTCCGAGGCAATGCTCTTCTTCAACAGCATCACCAAGCCGGCGGTCAAATCCCCCTGCTTATTGAGCTCAGTGGGCATGTCGTCGAGGCTCTCCTTCAGCAGCTCCACCAAGCCTTGGATGAACTCCTTCTGCTTATTGAGGTGCTTATTGAGCTGATCGGGCATGCCGTCGAGGGATAACGACTCCAGCGCCGCCGGCTCGGCATGTTCACCTCCGCGGCTAGGGCGCTCCTGTGAGCCATCGCCTGCCCGTGAGAGATCTTTTGAGGTCTCTGCATGGCGGCAAGCCCTCTCTTTTTTTTCCGCAGCCTTGGTTGCCGCTCCCTTGTTACACGTAGTTCTCGACCTAGAGCTCTGCTCACTGGCCATGGCAAGGACGGACGAAGAATAAGCACTTATGAGGAGGAAAGGTAGAGTAATTTTCCGTTAGGTAGTTCCCCTTTTTATAACCTAAGTACTAGGACTAGTACTAATACCTGCATAGTGGGAACACGTTTAGGTTTGGTATGTACTAGTAGGTGCGAGGAGGCTTTCGAATGTGATGGGAACAAGGTAAAGATTAATTGATAGTTTTGGTTTCGAGGCCCAAAACGGCTCCCGATGAGTTTAGCGGAACATAAATTTCAAGTAGACTACACTGCTCAAATGCGTAAATATTATGTTACTGTCAAAAATTGGTACAAAATACGAAGGAGACCAATGGAAGTACTACTAGCAACCCATGATTTAACTACTCACATGCGCGCAGTGGAGTAATAATGTCTTTCTTCCACCCTCAAGTCCACTCAATTTGCATGCGCTGTATTAATTGACCATCATGAAGTGAACGACTTTACACGCGTCAAATTATCACATGGGGTGGATCTTGGTACAAAATTGCGTCCGCCCGTGTACCCGCGTGTGCGTGCGAGGGAATGAGTGCGTGCGTGGCGTGCATGCACATCTTCGCTTCGTGCATGTACCGCCAATATGGCTCAGGGAAGACGAGTACATTCTTCTGGAACCAGCAGCACGTCACTGTGATCAATCCACGCAAGGAGGTTGCGACAACGCCTCCACATGTGCCACGTGGCTTCATGAACTGTAAGAGAGACACTGTGTAGCGTGCCATTGGAATTCTCATTTACATGTTTTGCACATACTCGAAGTACTAGTAAGGTACACGTGCATTGCACGCATCAGATTTTGCAACCAAATTATGAACAAATACCACACTATAGCATGTGAGCTCTGAGTCATATATGCCTGATGTAGACCTTCGTTTAATTCTTATAGGTCATCTCATTCAAAATCAATTAGTTTTTATAAAAAAGCTAGGGCCTCTTGGATTCGTAGGATTTCCCAAATGCGGGAATAGGAAAAACATGGGATTATAGTGGAATGTCGTCTTGAATCCTACAGGATTGTACGAGTATTTGACTGTGCATAGAAAAAACACAGAATTCTTTCAAAGAGGTTTGAGTGGATGGGATGTTTCCTATGAAATCTAGTGCAAATGAATCATATGGAAAAATTCCTATGGTTTACAATCCTACGAATCAAACAACCAAGATAGGGAAAATTCCTAATGATTAGAATCCTCCAAAATTCCTTTGAGAATCCTTTGAATCAAAGAAGCCCTTAATCTATTTTATGATTCATGGAATTGTGCATTGTAAAGCATAAAGTAAAAAACAAATAATGGCAATTCAACTAGAAAAAAAGTTTGGGCAGCTATGATACAGAAGATTCTAGAACAAAAGAGTACCACTGTTGTTTTGAGGTTTGTGCATTATGCTTAAGTTCAACCATGGAGTCTGCTAGATTGTACATGTGGCAAAATCCGGTGGGGGCAAGAAGATGGTGCGAGGGGCCGAGTGGAGGGAGACTATGAAGTAATGCACAAGTGCGAGATCGATATTTAAAGAGTGGGGGCGAGAACGTGCGCTGTTGCGTGCAGTGGCGGAGCCATGAAAAATAAATGAGCTAGGGGGGCAAGCATTGCTAATCCTTCACGAGGAGGGTCAATTCATGAACTTAAACCATTTTTAGCAGCAATTGTCTAATGATCACATTCATATTAGCCTCGATATATAGTGATGTTAGGGGGCAGGGCCCTTACTGCCCCCTGTCTTCGCCATCGTGCGCGCGTCTGAGAGATGAAGCGGGAGGCATGGATGATGAGAGGGGGACGTTGGATATATAATTAATGTGTGTGTATTAGCTATATATGTTAATCATATATAGAGAGGTATAGATTGATCGATGTGGACGTGGGAAAGAGGGTGAGACCTCACTGGATATATCGATTGATCGGTTTGTGTGGAGAACTATCAAAGACCTAGCTATATACACACATACATAGAGGAACATCGATTGTTGTGCATGCACGCGTGAGAGATAAAGAACGCCTGATATGATGGAGAGGGGTGTGTGTGTGGGTGTGTGCCTTCATGGGAGACCGACCTGAAGAAAAAGATTGCATGTGTGCGATGGATAATGCCGACTGGTAATGTGTGTGCATGAATGCACGAGAGAAAGTTAGTGGTACAATTATAAAGAGAAGACGACTGTGTGGGTGTAAAAGACTAGGTGAGGTCATAATCAATGTAAAGTTGAATTCAAATATTTGAATAAGAGATCCTGATGTTTGAAACCCATGCATGCATGAATATAATGGAGATCTGCGCGGTGTGGTTTAGAAACGAGCATGTTCTAATGTATACACATTGAACAAGGTCAGACTCATTTGAATTTGAGATACCGATGGCAGACATCATTTGGCCACATCGCATCCGTGCATGGACACACTATTCTAATTGGAGATGATGGGTGGCTTTCGCATCACATATCTATATCTATACCCCTATATGTATATTATATTTTATATTTTTTTATATTGTGTGCGGGTAACTTTAACTTTGAAAGATGATCGTTGGATGAGGCGAATCCGATGGTCCAAAGATGGCAAATTTGAGCACTACTGGCCATTGGATATCATCTAGATTCCACCAGATTTCACCACATGTATAATCTAGAAGAATCCATGGTTGAACATAAGCATCATGCACAAACATCAAACACAAGCACTTCTTCTTTGTTCTAGAATCTTCCGTATCAGAATTGCCCAAATGTTTTTCTACATGATTTGCCATTATTTGTTTTTACTTTGTCTTACAACGCACAATTCCATGAATCTTAAAATAGATTAGCTTTCTTATAAAAACTAGATAATTTTGAATGAAATGAACTATAAGAATTAAATGAACATCTACATCATGCATATATGACTCAAAGCTTACATGCTATAATGTGGTATTTATTCATAATTTGGTTGCCAAATCTCATGCGTGCAATGCACGTGTACCTTACTCTAGTCTCAATGGTGTTTGTGTGTGTGCTGTGCGTGTTGAGGTGCAAATTGTCTTTTTTTGGGGTACACGTTAAGCTTGTTCTTTCGAAATTTCAAGCCGCGCCTTGTTATGCCAAAAATTCAAGCTAGCGTCTCTGTCTATCGTGCTGCGAAACTCCCGCCTCTTCAACCCGCGCCTTGCTAGCCCGAAATATTTAAGATATATCTTTGTCTCGTTGTGCTCCGACAACTCCCTCCATCTCAACCCGCGCCTTGCTAACGCGCGCGAAAACTCCCACCTCCTATGAAATTCCAACACGCGAAATGCCCGTGGTACCCCTGAATCGAAAGAACCGCCTCAAATCGGTGGGGGTACTTTTGTAACTTACCCCACATTTTGGACAAGCGCGTCCCTAAGCCATGGTTCCCCACTGCCATCCCTTCCGCCCACCCATTCATACACCGAGGCCGCAAAAACCTGCGACAAAACCGGATGAGGATCCAGCTGGAACCTCTTCCCCGACGACGTCGTCCACAACAACACCTCGACGTCCGTCGTCGATCTCGTCGTCCCGCCGGTTCAGCCATCCCGTCCTCCATCTCCAAGGAGCTGCCCCGACGTTCCCTCGTCTTTTGCGCCACCTCCATTCCCACACCATCGTCTTCACCTGCACCACCAGAAGAGCATCATCATCACGGTTTCCTCGGATGAAGCTGCAGCCTAATCGGCGCCACCAAAGAGGTTGTACACTAATCGCCGCATTTTCTTCTTGATTCGATCTCACGGTGCTGCCGGCGCTCGGTCCCGAGCCGAGACGGCGTGGATCCATCCACGGCGGCGTCACCGGCCACTTCCTCCACGGCGTCGCTCCCTCGGCGGCGACGTCCACATCAGTAGGAGCTGCTGCTGCTTTAGCTCTCGCTCGCGCTGCTACTTTGCTCTTGCTCTCGGTCCCCTGCCTGGTCTGCTCTTGCTATTGCTCTTGCTCGCGCAGCTGCTCTTGCTCTTGCTATTGCTTGCGATGCTGCTCCGATTTAGCTACACTTCAGTCGACTGAATCGACTTTTGGGTCAGTCAACTTTCAGGGAGTGGGGGGCTCGCCGGGATGATGGAAGAACCAGCAGCAGTGGGGAGGGGGCTCGCCGGAGAGGTACCCCACTATCTATCTTAGGGTTTAGGGTGGGGGCGGTGGTCGCCGGCGGTGGCGGGCGTTGGCAGGGCGGTGGCGTGGGAATCGCCGGAGAAAAAGCTCGGCACGGGGGGGGGGGGGGGCTAGAGGGATGGCTGGGGCGGCGGTGGACCAGCGGTGTGGAGCGTTTTCGGGGCGGGCAGGGCGGCGCACCGCCGGCCGCGGGTGGCAGGGGGCTGCTGTTTGGCCGGTGGTGGTTGGCGGCTCAGGGGGTGGAGGTTGAAGATGAACCGCAGGCCCTTGATTTCGTATCCAACGGCTGCAAAATCGACTGACCAGAGATGAAAAAGTCAGTCGACCGACGTGTAGCCTAACCTTGGTAGTGCATTCAGTTTCGACAGCAAAATTCAGTTTCAACAGCAAAATTCAGTTTCGACAGTTAAGTTTAGTTTCAACAGTTAAGTTCAGTTTCGACAGTTAAATTCAGTTTTGATAGTTAAGTTCAGAGATGAGAGGCTGATGTATTTTACATCTAGCACTTTGTGGTTATGTATTTTACGTCATGTATTGGAGATGCTATTAGAATTCCACTCAGGTTAACATTGTCTCTCTTGTCCTGCTTCAGCCTCGGCGTCATACAACTCACCGGAGCTCCTCCAACGACGAAACCCTCCATCACAGCAGAGCAGTACCTCGGGCTCCATCTCTAGACGCCTAAGATCTTCTTCGCCTCCTCCGACAGCCAAGTTAGCCGGATCATCCTCACTGGCCAACCCAATCACGCTGAGATCGACATGGCTTCGCCAAAGAGGTTGTACACTTGTTGCATCTCTTTTTTACTCTACATGTTATATATATTGTCCTCTGAGCACTCGTAGTAACGGGAAATACGATTATTTTATCCTACTATATGACAAGCAGTGAGGTACCAGGCAACTTAGCTATCTGTGATGGACTCTCTTGAACGCCATCATTATTTATCTCTGCGCGTTTGAGCTGTGCATTTGTCGATGGGCCTGGGAGTCGAGCTAGTATGGCAGTGGCCTGAGCCCAAAGTAATAGAAGTAGCACAAAAATATTTTTTTAGTGTAGGATTTTCCTTGCTCAAGCCTGCCTACTAGAATCGCCAGTGCTTAAAAGGAAAAGTGAATGAAAAACATAGGATTTGGAAAGTTTCCTATGGTACTACTTTTCATGAATTTGGTGCAAAGGAATGGAGCAAAGGAAAACTGTAGGATTTGTTCCTTT
The DNA here is from genome assembly GCA_963921465.1 of Triticum timopheevii. Lineage (NCBI taxonomy): Eukaryota > Viridiplantae > Streptophyta > Magnoliopsida > Poales > Poaceae > Triticum > Triticum timopheevii. The sequence continues at coordinate 76,785,175 of OY997266.1, read as the reverse complement.
AGTGTCTCCTTGAAAGAAAAACCGTAGGAATTCTAATTTCCACTTTTCCTCCTTTTCATATTCCTATTCATCAAGCACAAGATTAAGAGATAGTAGCATAAAAGCATTATAACCGTAAATTTTCTTGTGGTTTGACTTAATCTCACCATGCTTTTTTGCATCCTGTGATCTTCCAATTGTTGTGAATCAAACACCCAGATTGGCAGAAATCCTGTGTTTTTAAATTCTCTCTTTTGCACGTGCATTCCTATCCTATTCCTGTCTATTTCCTATCCCTGCATTGTTAGAATCCTCAAATTCAAACAAGCCTTCTATTACAGATATGTGTCAAAGAAAACCTTGTGTGGTTTGTCCTGCTCCTGCGGCGCTGTGTTCCACCCCAGCTCAGCTGCTCCAACGACGGAAGGGTTCACCACAGCAGGGATCCTCTCTCTAGACTGTCTTTCGCCGCCTCAGATCTTCTTCCCCGCTACCGGCAGCCACGATAACTGCATTACCATCATCAACTGAGCAGATGACCTTGAGGACTACACGGGTCCGCAAGAGAGGTCGCACTCTTCCGTGTCTGCTTACGTTATGCGTCGCTTAATATGATGACATGTTACATTATCGTCGTGTTCACCTATTAGACTCCGAGTCAGGTCCAAACTAATGCTGAAACTTGAGTTTTTAAATGGTTGTGGGGTACATATTGGGGTAGCAATCAGTACTATCTGTCTACTATCTGGTTAATCTCCGGTGTCTACTATGAGTTTCATGTTGGGTGCAAACAAACATTAAAGGAGCCATTATCTGTGTTTTTTAACTAAAGCTATTATCTGCCTACTATCATTGGTTTTGGGTCTATCCACGGTTTGCTACCATGAGTGCATAATGAATATTCTTTGCTGTTGGAAATGGATATGCTTGTGATAGTAATCACCCTCGTATGCCTTTCATGCCTATCGGAGGGAAGCCGGGAAAGTCCCTGTCTTGGGTAGACACGAGCTTGTCTCTAGTTCCTCGTCGAGACGATTGTGTCCGGTATGGCATGATGAGGTATGATGAGTGGTGATTCTGTCTGTTGGTTGAAATATATTTATTATGCTAATCATGCAGGGAATACTTAAACCTCCAGAGTCGACCGTAGATCGAGTTTTGTTCTAGTAACCCCCATACTTGTTTTGTACTACCACTTGTCCCCGCCATAGGTAGGGTACGGTTTAGTAAGTTGTCAACCCCTTCCTAGCACACACCGTACAGAGAGGCCATGGTGGAAGATATCGGCTGCATCCGGTAGGCATGCCACCCGGTCCGGGGGCATGGGTGTTTCCGGTTGTAGCCGAGGGGGTAGCTCCCCTAGTTTGCGTGCGTTATAAATTTTGTGATCCCATGCTAATCGAGGTTGTAGCCTCCCCACTTAGAGTTTTGCTTAACAGGTGTCGTGGGTGATTCCAGACACCGGTTAGTTAAGCTGGTGTGTGCGGGTCAGGAGTATTTTCAATTAAAAGACCGTAAATGGAATTAGTCTCGATGGACTAAAGGAAATTCGTTACTCGTGGGTAAAGAGTACACCCTCTGCAAAGATTATATCTATTTGAATAGCCGTGTCCATGGTTAAGAACTACAGTCTGGGATGGGTCAAGTGTCGGTCTTAGTGTCGGTCTTCGGAGGAAAAATTGCTGAACCAGAACATGGATCATGACTTGTGACTCATGTTGATTATGATTACTGTTATTATGGACTAACCATTTACATTATTTGAATTATTGAGTATCCCTGGGATGGTTCTACCTCCTGGATACTCACTGTGATTATCCTCTTATAAGCCCTTTCTGTGGTGTCGCTCAGACGCCCGACTGTCGCATGCTTGTTATTTAAATTATTTATAAGCCCTTTATGTGGTATCGCTCAGACGCCCGACTGTGGCATGCTTTTTATTTAAATTATTTATAAGCCCTTTATGTGGTGTCGCTCAGACGCTCGACTGCGGCATGCTTGTTAATTAAACTACTTATAAGCCCTTTATGTGGTGTCTCTCAGACGCTTGACTGAGGCATGCCTTAAATTATTATCCTTTCGAGGCGTCGCTTCAGACACCCGATCGGTGCATTTTATTTCTACTCCAGTATTCCCTATTCACGTTGTATATGAATAACTTGCTTACGTGCATCATGCATTTTTATTTTGTGACTGACGTTGTGATCATAGAATAACTCAGAGCATGATTGTCATTTGTTATATTATACATGTGTTCATAATGTTTGCGAGTACATTCAAAAGTACTCACTGGCTTGTCCCTGGCTATTGTCTTGGCTAGATTTCTTGCATGGAGAGGAGCGTTGCGATGACAGCCCCGGAACCTACGCACTGGTGATAGCAGTCTCGCAAAGATAGGAGTTATCCGGGTCAGTTGTTCCTATGGGAAATGGAGTCCCATAGACGCTGATGAACCACAAACCGCTTCCGCCATCAACCACTAGAAACTTGGTGTTGTACTCATAGGCCAGAATGGTCTTGTACTACATATTATGTATTTTGCTTAGAGTTTCTATATCAAGTTGGTGTCTCGCCAGCTAACAGTAATCCTAGGGCTGGTGAGCACAAGGGCCATTTTTTGGGAAATTGATATCCTGAAAATCCGGTCCTGATACCCATGACGCTAGTTGGGGCGGAGGGCCCGGGCAGAAGGCTGGGGCGGCTACCCGCTTTGTACCTCGGGGTGCTGTGATGTAGAACCACTCCCGTTGCCATAAGTCGGACACCTCCAGGAAGGAGCCCTTTGGCCATAGGGCATCGGCACCTTTTCTTAATATAGCGCCTCCACACTCCGCGTGTCGCCCATCGATCATCTTCGACTTCACATTAAAGGTCTTGAGCCATAAGCCGAAGTGTGGGGTAATGCGGAGGAAAGCCTCACACACGACGATAAACGACGAGATGTGAAGGATGGAATCTGGAGCTAGATCATGGAAATCTAGCCCGTAATAGAACATGAGCCCTCTTACGAAGGGATCAAGACTAAAGCCTAGCCCTCGGAGGAAGTGGGAAACAAATACAACACTCTCGTTGGGTTCGGGAGTGGGGATAACCTGCCCTTGAGCAGGTAGCCTGTGGGGGATTTTGGCGGTCAGATACCTAGCCTCCCTAAGCTTCTTGATGTCCTCCTCTGAGACGGAGGAGGCCATCCACCGGCCTTGAAGGTTGGATCCGGACATGGTTGAAGGTTCGAAGCGCTTAGCCTGAACCTTGGGTGTTGGAACTTGAGGTAGGGGAAGGGAAGGATCGGGCGTGGGAAGAAAAGGACAGGTCTTGGCCCCTTTATAAAGAGGGTGAATATCAAGCATCCTCCGTGTGGCCATTTGGAACTTGCCTAAAATCGACGAGTCATACTAACAAGCACGGTTGGGTTACCCACACCCGTATTGATGAGAATCCTGTAATAAGGGGAACACGATCTCTGTTCAACAAGACGTGCCAATAAAACCGCCTCGCAATACGTGCAGTAGTAGGCTGGAAAAAATGGTTCGTAATGACCGAGCCACGGCATGATGTCACGCTATGAAAAGTTGTCAGCAGATTAGTTTTGTGGAATATTGCGCTCTCTATGGTGGTATGTGGAAATTGTTTTGCAGAGTCGGACACGATCCTCAGGTTCAAGATCTTCTATGGAGTATTCGGAGAAGGAACCCGCCTTGCAATGCCGAAGACAATATGCGCGCCGGACTCATCGTCATTGAAGCCTGGTTCAGCTGCTACTGAGGGAGTCCTGGATTAAGGGGTCCTCGGACAGCCGGACTATATACTTTGGCCGGACTGTTGGACTATGAAGATACAAGATTGAAGACTTCGTCCCGTGTCCGGGTGGGACTCTCCTTTGCGTGGAAGGCAAGCTTGGCAATTCGGATATGTAGATCTTCTTCTCTGTAACCAACTCTGTGTAACCCTAGCCCCCTCCGGTGTCTATATAAACCGGAGGGTTTAGTCCGTAGGACAACAACAATCATAATCATAGGCTAGCTTCTAGGGTTTAGCCTCAACGATCTCGTGGTAGATCAACTCTTGTAATACTCATATCATCAAGATCAATCAAGCAGGAAGTAGGGTATTACCTCCATCGAGAGGGCCCGAGCCTGGGTAAACATTGTGTCCCCCGCCTCCTGTTACCATTAGCCTTAGACGCACAGTTCAGGACCCCCTACCCGAGATCTGCCGGTTTTGACACCGACATCGAGATCAGCCAAAGATGAAGCACCACTGAGCACGTCCGAGACGGAGGACGGGCTGCTATGAGCAGGTGCGGGAGCCGGTGTAGAAGCAGGTGCGGGAGCCGGTGCAGGAGTAGGTGCGGGAGCAGGTGCTGGTGCAACGCTAGTCGAGCTGCTCCCCAAGAGGTTGGAAAGGGGAAAGTCTGCTGCATCCAAATTTGGATTTTGCCTGCTCTAACGGACGACATTCAGAACCAAGACACCATACGAAGCTGCAAACTCATGTTTTGCGGTAGCTACCGCTGCTGCGATTGTCTCAACTGATTTCTTATCAGCCGCAATCGCAACCTACTTGTCGATGTTTTCTTCATTCAACCTCTGTCTATCCTTTCTCTCCTCCGTGGTCCCATGGTAGTACTTCTTCCACGTGGCGCCATCTCCGACACCATGCACGCGTCCATACGACGGTCGAGTATCCACCGGGAGTCATTTCAATATGTTCAAGGCCCGATTGAATGGGGTGTCCCACTTGGGCCTCGCCAACGCCTCAGACGGCGAGTCGCTTTCGGTCGCAATCTTGTGTTGCTCTCTCTGCAAAAGGAACAAGGATCGTTTACAAATATGACTAAACATGTAGTTGAATTGATTAGAAGCTAAAATTGCCAGCAGTGTCATGAACTCCGTCGTGACCGCATTCGTCTTGAAAACCTTCTTCACTGGGTCCCGACGGTACCGGGCCCTGAGGAGGTCACGCTCCCGCGAGACGGTGAACTCCGTCAAGGGGTCTGGGATGCCCAGACTTTTGCGTTTCACGTCCTCCTTGGCCCATATGGATCTCTTCCCGCGTAACCACGGCTTCCGAGGTGGTGGCACCCCATGTTCCTCTCTTGAAGCCCCTTCATGTACTTCGAATTTCTTTGGCATCTTTGGCAACGCAAGCCACCTTGAATATTTCAAACTGCGCTTCCGTAATTGTCGGACTATCCTTTACAATCTCGGAGTAGGGTTCCTTTTTGTCGATGATCCTTGCTTTCACCCTTACTTTCCAGGCGGCCAACGCGTCGCTAAACTTGGTCATGGCGTGTTTGTTTATCTTCTTCATTGCCGGGTCTTTATCTGGATCAGTATATTTCTTTTAATCCCGGCCTAGGAACAAGAATACCGGGTGCAGCTTCGTTAGGAGGGAGTGATTCATATTTTCTATATTCTTTAGTTTCTCATCGTTAATGGTGGTGGTTGTCTGTACGATGTAGCCTATTTGATTGCCGTAGCGCTTTTGCGCTTCCGCAGGCTGTTTTGGCTCAAAATTGCCGTCGTCCAACTCTGTGACCACCAGTCTAGTAGTGATGAGCTGGTTTGGGCATCGACATCTCCTCTTCGGTTTAGGTTCTATACCGGCTTCGCAAGTCTCGGTGTCGGTCTGGGTCTCAACGCCAGTCTTGGTGCCGGTCTCAATGTCGGTCTCGGATGTGATAGGTGGGCCCAACAACAACAACCATTGATCGTCGACAAGGTTCAAAAATTCGTCTGCCGCCAGGTAGACATTGTCGCATTCACCAGAACCATGTCCTTCATTGTTGCTAGCCATGTTTCCTACAATTAAATCTAGTCAATTTATTCTAGACCTAATAAAATGAATATAATGACATAAAAAGGCCTATGTTTTGCAGGAACGTTTATTCCTTCCCAGTGCTGCAAATCCCGGGCACTCGATATGTCCTAGTTTCTAGCACAAGTCATGCCGAAATTCACGGAAAATTTCGGCATGACCTTTGCTAAAAAGTGGACAAATCGAGCACCTGAAATTTGCTGGAACGAAAAGGAATTAACATTCCAGCAAAACATAGGCCACTCGGCTTCATTCCCTAGAAACAACAAAAGGCCACTTGGGCACAACAGTAGATAAAAATGAGCAAACACTACTGAGGAATTTGCATATAACATGACCAGTTTAAATTTGCATCTCTTAGTATTCGACACTTCAAGAAAATCTACACAAATCTCCTCGCATAAACATGAGCAGCACATTCTAGAAATTTATATTTTTATACTAAATATTTTCTCTAAATTAAAACCTACTTCCCTAATTAACATATAGTTAAACCCTACTGCTCTAACCCTACTGCCCTAGTACTTAAGGATCTACAAGTACTAACTAATTAGATGAACCCTGGCTAGCTACTTAAGAATCTACAACTACTTAAGCTACTAATTTCATTCATTTAGGTCATTCATTTAACTTCACCTAATTAACCTAGTAAAACCTTACTTCCCTAACTAAAAAACATCTAATTAACATCTACTAGTACCACTACTACCCTAACCTAATTTACATCTATTTAGTTACCTAATATAGTTAGTTAACCAAATTAACCTAAATTAACATCTACTTAGTTACCTAACCTAATGAACATCTACTCCCTCCGTCCGGAAATACTTGTCATCCAAATGAATAAAAGGGGATGTATCTAGATGTATTTTAGTTCTAGATACATCCCTTTTTGTCCATTTTGATGACAAATATTTTTGGACGGAGGTAGTACTTAGTTACCTAACCTACTTCCCTAACTAAAAAACATCTAACTAACAGTACCACTACTGCCCTAACCTAATTAACATCTACTTAGTTACCTAACCTAGTTAGTTAACCAAATTAGTTAACCAAACGGCTAAAAACATCTAATTAACCTAGTTAGTAAACCAAATTAACCTAGCTAGTTCACTTAGTTACCTAACCTAGTTAGTTTACCTATTTCCACAACAAACTATCCGAGAGCAACGCCGAGATCAGCAAGTACATTCAAGAGCTTAGCGCCATGTACAAGAAGCTGCTGCGGGAGAGGTTCACCAACAATGCAAAGATGGGTAAGCTGCAAGAGATGATCCGGATCGCCGGTCGTGAGCTGGAGAAAGCTTCTGAAGAGAAATCCCTAGTGGAGGATCATGTGAAGGAGCTGGAGGAGGCAAACGCCGAAGCCGAAAGGCAGAGGCATAACTCATCCATGCCGCTGAAATGTTGTTGTTGGACAAGTTCAGGCATGAGGCTGAGATCCTGACAATGCAGCAGGGCATCGAGGACCTGAAGCCGAAATTCGAGAGCATCGTTGGGGAGCAGTATCTAGCGGAGGACCAGGTGAAGGAGCTGGAGGAGGCAAACGCTGAAGTCGAAAAGCACAAGCTGGAGCTTGTCCATGCCGCCGAAATGTTGTCAGAGGACAAGTTCAGACATGAAGCCGAGATCTTGATGATGCAGCAGAGCATCGAGGACCTGAAGCCGAAATTCGAGAGCATGCCAGAGAGAAGTCGCTGCTGAAACTCTGGTTTGCCGGTCTGGAGCTCGTCGTGGAGCGAGGGACGAGCATCGTCCCACTGGAACAACCTGTTTTTTGTCGGAAATTTCAGTAGCTACTCCCTCCGTTCCTAAATATTTGTCTTTCTAGACATTTCAACAAGTGACTACATACGAAGCAAAATGATTGAATCTACATTCTAAAATATGTCTATATACATCCATATGTGTAGTCCATTTAGAATCTCTAAAAAGACAATTATTTAGGAACGGAGGGAGTAGAATTTAGCAAACTAGCAGTACTATATCTTTGTTTCTTGGCTTGAGGTACAACATCATACAAAACTGAGAAACCCTGCTGTGGACATCATCAGTGTGGCCTTTTCCTGGAATATTTGTTGCATTGTTGCGTTGTGAGGTGATGGGTGTTGGTGATGTATGTCCTGATGCAATGCGAGACATTTGCACTGGATGCATGCATTTCATTTGGCAATAAAATGTCCCTGATGAGTGAGTGCATTTGGAAGCCAAGCCCTGAACTCAAAATGCTGCCGCTGTTGATATCTAGCTAAGTGACAAGAATAACGACCGACTTAATAGGCGTATGATGTGAAAGTACAGGAGGTTCCTTAATGATCTAGAAATCGTGGAGTCCCTTTTCTCTGGACGACGCTTAGCGTGGTCCAAGGAGCGGTTGCAGCCAATACTCACCAAGATTGACCGATGTTTTTTCTCTATGTTTTAACATTCTTTTCAACCTGAAAGTTAATATACTCCTTATTTCCTTATTATCTCACTGGGATATTGTGTTCAGAATCTCATTTCTATCTAAAAATATATTCAGTCTTGGTAGTGTAGTGATTACAGAAAGGCAGACTGACTGTTATCCCTATATGCATAAACGAGAATTCGTATTATTGTGCCTGGGAAATTGCACTGGACACTATGTTGTTCATTTTAGTTCATATGAACCGTGTAGTTTCTTCAAGTTTACATTTGACTACTATAGTATTGATCAGCGAAGTTACGCGCTTTCGTTATTCTCTGGAATAGTACTTCTTATTTGCTGGGTAATTTTGATCTCTCCCCATCCTCCGCAGGGCTCAATTCCTGAATCACTGTTTTATTTGGAAAGGCAAGCGTCAATTTGTCGTTTGAAAGAGTCATTTTGGTTGTACAACCGAAGATGTTTTCACCAAGAGTGAAGCATCTTGTTATTTTTAATTGCACGTGTAGTTGATCAATAATCCCATACCTGCTCTATGTTTTGTTTTTCTGAATTTGCAGGGAATGGGCATTCTGCCATGAAATCAAGGGGTTGAAGATGTTTCCAAGTGACTTAAAGATGAAGAGCTTGTACTTCATGGAAGGCACCTTATTACAGTTGTATATCAAGCAGCTGCTTCTCTGCAAGTTATTTCAAGTATTTAGTCCAGTTGCAATGCCTTTGAGTCCATGGCTGGAGCAGTTACGCCGTTCGATTTGTTGGACATGGAGAACTCTTGCAATGCATGGGTGTGTTAAATTAGAAGGCCTCTAACATAGGTCATTTGTTTCTCACATTTTTATTTACGTCCATCATCTAATCTACCTTGATCATGTGCCCTATTTATTAAACCTAACTTAAAAGGAATGAACAAAACAAGTCATTCAGCATTCAAGCCAACAACCAAACTGCTGTAATTCCCTTTTCGAAGCAAAAACTTTTGTCCATAAGCACACTGTAGTTACCTTGGAAGTAAGGAGATATCACCCATAAATACAAAGGGAAAAGATCTCCAAAATTCCTGAATATCCCGTCAGTCATATTGGCAAATGACCAGCATCTCTACTCCAGCTCCCAATTTTATTTTATTTTGCCAAAATTACTTTCAAGGTGAACGATTGGTGGGGCAGCAAATGCTTTTCTCATGAAGCGACATAAATAATTCACACTTGGCTCAAAGTTGTGTCTCCCAATTTGCCAAGCATGCTATACAATATATGATCTCCCACACATTGTTAATTAAACAAGCATTACTGTCTATGATCTCCTTTTCTTTGTACCTGGATTCTTCAGCTAGCTTAACACTAGCACAACAGTTGGAAAACTACCATCAAACAATTATTTGGTCAGCAGCAAATCTGAATACTAGCTGGGATGCTCCAGAATAACACCAGGAAGGTACAGTACAATTTACAGTACGTTTCATCATACCACAGGATGGTACCTACAGTACTAATTAAGTTGACTTAACACTAGAGTCAGTACTACTTGCTGTAAACAGGGAGCAGAAACAAAGAGCAGCAAGAGTAAACTGAACTGATAGCAAATTAAGTCACAGCATGCATGCATGAATGCACGCACACATACATAGTCAAAAACACTAGCTAGCTGGAGTTGAGCAAGTCAAAATGACTTACTGAATCATTCAGAGCACCGCCTCGATGCTCAGCTGCTTCTTAAAAATGTAACGTTTGGACTTGTGCTTAATCATACGAAGGCCACGAATCATCCCTTTGCCTTTACTGCCGTTGTTGGCATTGTTGCCATCGTCTTTGCCGGTACCATTGTTGCCACTATTGCAGTTGAAATTGTCTTTGACGCCATTGCTGCCATTGCCATTGCCATTGCCGTACACTACCTCCATACCAGTAAAGAGGGCAAATTGCTGGGCAGTAACCATCTCGCTGCTGTCCTTGTCGAATTTCATGTCATTAAAGAAGTCAGCAAAGAAGAACCTGCCTGAGCCGAGGCTGATGATCTTGGAGTCGCACAATTCATTCGGCTGCCACTCCTCTGGCAGGTCATCGTCCTCCCAGATCCGCAACTTGTCTGGCAGCGGCTCCTCCCCTCTGACAACGCCAGAGAGGTCGACAGCGATGGGGAGGCGGCGTGAGAGGCCAAACCAGAGCCCGAGCTCCGGGACATACTCCGCTTTGCCATTGAACGGCATGATCCAGTCGCCAGCCTTGCTCCACTCGCGAGTCGCGGTGTGGAAGCAGTAGGTGCCGCTGCCCTCTGCGCCGGAGATGGAGAAGCAGATGGTGTCACCGCCGACAAGGGCGTGGCCGTAGACCAAGGCGTGCTTGTGGTGGATGATCCACGGGGGCAGTGGGAGGATGTCGCAGTGCCAGGACCTGCGACATGCGGCAGACGGGCGGCGCCCCCTCCACAGCAGGGCCTCGAACTGCGGCCGCGATTCCGCCATGTCCGGATGTAGGACCTGATCGATGATGTAGAGGTCGCCCGCGTCTTCGCCATCATGGAGATGCAAGGCCGACGGAGGGACGGAGATGGCCAGCGGCGAGTCCTTGTGCTGGTGGAGGTTTGGCATGCTATCGATGCAGCGGCAGTGCTCGCCCGTGTCAAAGCGGAACAGGTTGTTGGCGCGGTCCCCCAAGATGACCTTGTTCTCCGACGCGGTGGGGAAGAAATGAATGACATGATTGGTCGGCAGGGAGGACGAGACTACCGGCGGCCTCATCATCACCTGGCTTTTTGGAGACTTGATCTTGGGCGCCGCCGCCTCCGCCGCCGCCAAAGCAGTCTTGAAGCTTCTTCTCCTGTTGGGCGCCCAGGCCTTGGCGGGCGTCAGTGTTGGCACCACCTTCGCATGCGCGGCCGTCTCTTCTGCCGATTGGTGAAAAAATTCCATCTTGGAGAGGTCCAGGCGCCGCAGTGAATAGACGCGTTTGAGCTGGTCATACACCCCCAGATTTACGAACCGCCTGGCGCCGCCGCTCATCTCCGACTCTCCGACGATCTACTCAGTATGACCCTGCTCTCCTGGGTGGGTCAGACGTTGTAGATTGAAAAGAAATAAGGACAAAATTGAATCAAAATCGAAGCAAATTGACACAGATCTACCGGCGGCGAACCTGGATCAGAACGGCGGCGGGGGGGAGGAGGTAGGTCGAGTCTTGGTCGTCTCGCTTTATCTCTCAGTGGTGTTATTGGGTCGGAGTGAGAACCATGGGCTGGACCCAGTGCGTTCCTTCTTTACCCCACCAAGCAGCTGGGCCTGGTAAAACCGGGGAGAGTGGGGGCAAAATCACTATATACCCGCTATCTCTACTACCTCCGTCTCGGTGTATAAGTCATTCGCGTAGTTCTAGGTCATTGACTTGAGAAATTAAATATGTGTTATATTTCATGAAAAATATATCACTAGATTTCTACACGGATGTAGTTTCTAAATATATATTTTTTGTCACATTTAATACATATTTAGATAGTTAAATTGTCGGCCTAGAACTCTGTAAATGACTTATACACCGAGACGGAGGTAGTACTTCTCTTGTCTCTAAAAAAACTCTACTCACATTTATATAGAACAAACATTTTATTGTACACTTATTTCCACATGAAATATAAACCGTCATGATGGCTTTCACCCTTTCCTAGGTACACCCTACTTTTTTCTCCCTACTTAATGGAGAGCAACTAACTGAATGTTACCTCTCGCGAGGGACCTCCCAGGGTAATTTTTGGTGCCCTGGAAGCATACCGCCACATGTCGCATGCTGGGCGCTTCCTCTAGATTTTGTTTTCCAATTTTTCTCTACGTGTTTTTGTATTTTAGTTGTGTTTTTTCTTTGGCTTTTTCAATTTTTGCCTGGTTCTCCCTAGGTTTTGGAGAGTAAAAATCTTGGACTTTTTTTTGTGCAGGAAAAAATGCGCTTCCACGATAAGCACATATTTTCTTCTCGTGAAGGTACAGATTTATTTCCGCAAGAAGCGCAATTATGCTTCTTGGAAAAAGAAAAAATGTGCTTTCACGAGAAGCATAGATTTGCCTCTTGTGAAAGCACATATTTAGTTCTGCAAGAAGTACAACTATGCTTCCTCGAAAGAGAGAAAAAAATGTGATTTTATGATAAACACATATTTGCTTCTCTCATGAAGGCACATATTTACTTCCGCGAGAAGCATAAATATCCTTCTCGAAAACAAAATTTGCTTCTCATGGAGGCACATATTTGCTTTCGCCAGATGCGCGTAGCATTTTCTCCTCGTGAAGGCACGGATTTTTTTCTGCGAGAATCACGTCGTGCTTCTCGAAAAAGGGAAAAGAATGAAATAAAATCCTGCTTCCAGCCCTGTTTTCTTCGCCATTCACTTTTTTATTGCCCATTTTTTCCCTTTTTTTCATGGTTTCCGAGTGCTTTGTGCAAAAAAAAATCGTCGAAACCTATTTACATGGGTTCTATTTTAAAAGAACTCGTCAGGAGAAATACAACAGTGAAAACGGTTCGGGATTAAACACCCGGTTTAAGAGATAAACCATCTTGAATAAACGAATCTACGAAAAATTGAGAAACTCCCAGGTTACGACAAATGACGCATATGCAGTGCACTTGTCAACGTCTAAGAATGTGTGAGTGAACTTTTCAAGTGATAACCCTTAACTAGTGATTTCGTACTGAATCACTAATACTTAAATAGTCCATCTCCACTATCATATTTTACTTGACATGCCGCCTATCCACCTCAGCAATTTGCAACATCAGCGGTTACTTTTCCTTTTTAACCAATTTATCAACACTAATACGTGTCAGCGTCATTGCTATGTTTCCACACTTATTAAAGTACCGACCTAAGCCCAATGGTCTCAATATGCAAACAGTAGAAAGAAGCCCAACCATCCGCCCCATGCCTTTTGTTTCCACCTCTCTCTAAGTTCCTATTCTGTCCTGCCTAATCACAACCATCGGCAGGGAGCGCCTATAGGGCGCAGCACGCGCTGCGAAGGAAGCGGACGCGCACCCCCTGCCCCCCTTATAGGCCGGCCCGTGTGTGGCCAGGACGCTGCCGGTTTTTTTTTTTGCGGATGTTTCCTTTTTTCTTTTTTTAAATAATCTGGGATATCAAAAACATGCTTGGTAATTCAAAAATTGTTCATGAAAAAAAGCTCATGAATTTAAAACAATGTTCATGATTTCAAAAAAAATGTTCGTGAAATTGAAAAATGTTCACAAAATAAGTAAATCATGATTACAGAAAAATGCTCTGGAATTCAAAAACTATTCACGAATTTGCAAAAAAAATGTTCACAAAAATAAAAAAATGTTCATAATTTAAAAAAATCAAACAAATGTTCGCTAATTCGAAAAATGTTAATGAATTTGGAAAAAATGTTCACGATTCAAAAAAATGTTCACGAATTTGGAAAAAATGTTCACATTCAGAAAAATGATCGCTAATTCTAAAAATGTTCAGGCATGTCGCGGTCTTAGTGGGTCACTCCGAAAAGTTAATCACATAAAGACCGTTCTTGACATGCCCAACAAAGGCTACTTTAAGAGTCTTGCTCCACAAGAGGGCCACAGAATCAATATCAAAGAAAGTGGCAAAGCCCATGAGTGCAAGTTGACGAACGGAAAGTAAGTTGTATGCAAGGGACTCAACAAGAATGACTTTCTCGATCGTGAGATCATGAGAAATGACAACTTTGCCCAGACCCAATACCTTAGAAGATGAGGCATCACCCCATTCAACATTGGTGGGCATAGATGAAACCTTGTGGACGTCCACCACCAAGTTCTTGCTTCCGGTCATATGATTTGTGGCTCTACTATCGACCAACCATGATCCCCCACCGGAAGCAAAAACCTACAAGAGATCAATGCTTGGTTTTAGGTATCCATTTTGTAATGGGTCCTTTGATGTTAGAAACAACGGTCTTAGGAACCCAAATAGACCATTCAACGTATTCATAAGAAGAACCAACAAATTTGGCATAAACATGCCCATCACTAGCACGGCATAGCACATAAGAAGGGTTAAAGTCGTCGGCTTTGTTGGAAGGAGTGGCATTGCCCTTCTTGACACCACCATCCTTTGCATTGTTCTTCTTTTCTCCTTAGGAGTACCCTCTCCCTCCTTCACAAACATTTGCTTGAGAGAGGGAGGTTGTTTGGTCTTGTCATTCTTCTTCTTCTTCTTGGACTTGGGTGCAAACCCAATCCCATCCTTAGCAACAACTTCTTTTTGATTGCTCAAAAGGTCGTTGAGGTTCTTCTCACCTTGTATGCAAGACACAAGGCCTTTCTCAAGTTGCTCCTTCAAGTTGGCATTCTCCTCCACAAGATACACATGCTCACAACACGGGTTAGTAGCATTTGCATTATCAATTAAAACCATGTGAGGAAATGTGGCTTTCTCCTTGGTTAGCCTCATTAGGAGTCGATTATGAGACTCTTTGAGGCTAGCATGAACACTCTTCAAGGCCTTGTGAGCCTTGTCAAGTACATCAAACTCCTCCTTGAGTCTAGCATGGTCAACCCCAAGCTTGGCCTTTTCGGAATTGAGCACACGAGAGATAACAAGAGCATGATCAAGATCTTTCTTTAATTTAGCATGATTATCGTTGTGTGACTCCTCAAGAGTCAAACGAAGACCACGCTCTTCCTCAAGCGCATTAGAGAGATCCGAAATCTCATCAGCGTAGTCTCGACTATGTCCTCCCATCTTAGAGATGGTCTCTTCGTGAGCCTCGATCATGTCATTGGCTTCACCAAGTTGTTCCAAGATAGCAACAAAGTGCTTCTTGGTTTTACCTTTGAGGTTTCCCATGAAAGAATCAAATTCATTCTCCTCCTCCTTCGCCCCCTCACTTTCATCAATGCAATCCATCAAGGAAGGATTAGTAGTGATGGTAGTCTTGATGTTGGGGGTCACCTTGTTGGTGGCTTTAGCCATGAGACACTTGGCGGTGATGTTCTAATTGGGTGAATCGAATAGGGACACACGCGGAGTTGTTGCAATGGCAACAAAGGCCATGGCAACCGTCTCACCATCTTCTTCTTCATCATCATCCTCATTGTACTCTTCTTGTGCCACCAACCCCTTGGGAGGAGTCTTCTTGGTGAAGTTGTTCTTGTTGGGGAAGGACTTGGCCTTGTCTTTTCGGATAAGCTTGCCACCATTGTTGATGCGGAGCATCCTTCGGTCATCCCCATGGACCCTCCATCGTCCCACCAAGCACCAAGAGGACCCATGACTAGAGCACGAGCTAGATCTCTCGAGACCGAGGTGACTTCTCTCCTTAGTGATATCTCATATGATCCTCTCGAGACATGGTTACTACCTAAGTCCGGAATGTTGTGCATGATTAGATACCAAGAGGACCCGCCCGACGATGCACATGAAGATGGTCAAGACCCCAAGTCCACAGAAGAAGAGAACCAACGGAAGAAGGCGAGAACAGCCTCCAGGCACCGGACATTCGGCCAGGACCCCAGACATCCGGCCCCTGGAGATCTACACGGCCAGGACTCTACAGAGAAGCTACAGGGACCGGACATCCGGCGTCCAGCCCGGACATCTGGCCCCCCTCACCGGAAATCCGACCAAAAACCTGGACATCCGGCACCGGCGTCCAGGGAGCACAGAAGGTTGCCCCGTCAGCCCGGACATCTGGCGCCTCCCGAAGCACCGGACATCCGGCCCCTCCGACCGGACATCCGGCGCCGCCCATCCAGAGAACAGAACGGCCATTCTTCACCAGCCCGGACATCCATCCCTTCTGCCCGGACATCCGGTCCTTCGCGAGCCACCAGACATCTGGCCCGACGCCCGGACATCCGGCCTTCCCTGTCTGCGAACAGTGTAGGGCCGAGGCCCATGTACCCCTCTTCGCCCCTAGACTATATATACTCCATCCCCACATACGTTTTAGGGTTAGCATTGTGATAGCTCATTTGAGATAGAGCATTGCTCATCCGTACCGGATCTACTCCTCGTGAGGGACCGCACCTCTTCGGAGAAGATCCATCCGGATTATAGGCCTCCATCCAGAGAAGACAAACAAGACCTCCTCACGGAGAAGAACGGTTACTCTTGTATCGTCCTTTGTTGACTTTGGATCTCGTGTTACTTTGTGCCTCGATGATCTCGACCTTGTGTGATCGATCCCTTGTCGGTTGAGTGCTTCTCTCATTTTCCCCTTCGTGACTTCCCCCGTGTTCTTCCGCGCGTTCTTCGTGTTTCCCCGTAGGATTGCTACGTCTTGAGCTTGCGTTGGTTTCCTCGAAGAGGAGAGGGTGATGCAGCAATAGTAGCGTAAGTATTTCCCTTAGTTTTTGAGAACCAAGGTATCAATCCAGTAGGAGGCTCCTCAAAAGTCCAATGCACCTACACAAACAAATAAAGAACTCGCAACCAATGCAATAAAGGGGTTGTCAATCCCTTCACGGCCACTTGCGAAAGTGAGATCTAATAAAGATAGTAAGATAAGATAAATATATTTTTGGTATTTTATAATATAGATGCAAAAAATAGAGATGCAAATAAAAGGTAGATTGGAAGCAAATATGATAAGAGATAGACCCGGGGGCCATAGGTTTCACTAGTGGCTTCTCTCAAGATAGCATAAGTATTACGGTGGGTGAACAAATTACTGTCAAGCAATTGATAGAAAAGCGAATAATTATGAGATTATCTAGGCATGATCATGTATATAGGCATCACGTCCGCAACAAGTAGACCGACTCCTGCCTGCATCTACTACTATTACTCCACACATCGACCGACTCCTGCCTGCATCTAGAGTATTAAGTTCATAAGAACAGAGTAACGCATGAAGCAAGATGACATGATGTAGAGGGATAAACTTAAGCAATATGATATAAACCCCATCTTGTTATCCTCGATGGCAACAATACAATACGTGCCTTGCAACCCTTTCTGTCACTGGGTAAGGACACCGCAAGATTGAACCCAAAGCTAAGCACTTCTCCCATGGCAAGAAAGATCAATCTAGTAGGCCAAAACAAACTGATAATTCGAAGAGACTTGCAAAGATAACTCAATCATACATAAAAGAATTCAGAGAAGATTCAAATATTATTCATAGATAAACTTGATCATAAACCCACAATTCATCGGATCTCGACAAACACACCGCAAAAAGAGTTTACATCGAATAGATCTCCACAAGAGAGGGGGAGAACATTGTATTGAGATCCAAAAAGAGAGAAGAAGCCATCTAGCTAATAACTATGGACCCGTAGGTCTGTGGTAAACTACTCACAACTCATAGGAGGGGCAAGGATGTTGATGTAGAAGCCCTCCGTGGTCGATTCCCCCTCCGGCAGAGTGCCGACGAAGGCTCCAAGATGAGATCTCGCGGATACAGAAGGTTACGGTGGTGGAAATTGTGTTTCGTCCCTGCTCCTAGATGTTTTCGGGGTACGTACGTATATAGAAGAGGAAGAAGTACGTCGGTGGACGCCCGAGGGGCCCACGAGACAGGGGGCGTGCCCTATAGGGGGGCGTGCCCTCCTATCTCGTGGGAGCCTCGACTGCTTCTTGACTTGCACTCCAAGTCCTCTGGATCACGTTCGTTCCAAAAATCACGCTCCCGAAGGTTTCATTCCGTTTGGACTCTGTTTGATATTCCTTTTCTTCGAAATACTGAAATAGGCAAAAAAACAGCAATATGGGCTGGGCCTCCGGTTAGTAGGTTAGTCCCAAAAATGATATAAATGTGTAAAATAAAGCCCATAAACATCCAAAAGGGGTAATATAATAGCATGGAACAATCAAAAATTATAGATACGTTGGAGACGTATCAAGCATCCCCAAGCTTAATTCCTGCTCGTCCTCGAGTAGGTAAATGATAAAAAGAGAATTTTTGATGTGGAATGCTACCTAGCATAATTCATAATGTAATTTTCTTTATTTTGGCATGAATGTTCAGATCCAAATGATTCAAAATAAAAGTTCATATTGATAAAAGAAATAGTAACACTTCAAGCATACTAATCAAAATAATCATGTCTTCTCAAAATGACATGGCAAAATAAAGTTCATCAATACAAAATCATATAGTTAGGCTATGCTTCATTTTCGTCACACAAAGATGTTCCCAACTTCTATACCCCCGGTGACAAGCCAAGCAATTGTTTCATACTTAAATAATCTCAAACTTTTTCAACCTTCACGCAATACATGAGCGTGAGCCATGGATATAGCACTATGGGTGGAATAGAATATGATGATGGGGATTGTGTGGAGAAGACAAAAAAGGAGAAAGTCTCACATTGACGAGGATAATCAACGGGCTGTGGAGATGCCCATCAATTGATGTCAACATGAGGAGTAGGGATTGCCATGCAACGGATGCACTAGAGCTATAAATGAATGCTCAACAAAAGAAAACTAGTGGGTGTGCATCCAACTTGCTTGCTCACGAAGACCTAGGGCATTTGAGGAAGCCCATCGTAGGAATATACAAGCCAAGTTCTATAATGAAAAATTCCCACTAGTATGAAAAAGACAACTTATGAGACTCACTATATGAAAAACATGGTGCTACTTAAAGCACAATATATGAGACTCACTACATGAAGAACAAGGTGCTACTTTCAAGCACAAGTGTGGAAAAAGAGATAGTAACATTGCCCTTTTTATTTATTTTCTTTTTTTATTTTCCTTTTTTTCTTTCTTTTTTGGGCCTTTCTTTTTTTGGCCTTTCTTTTTTTTTGGCCTTTCTTTTTTTTTCTTTGGGAAATGTTCTAATAATGATGATCATCACACTTCTATTGATTACACCATAAGAATTACAACTCGAAACTAGAACAAGATATGACTCTATATGAATGTCTCCAGCGGTGTACGGGGATGGTGCAATGAATCAAGAGTGACATGTATGAAAAATAATGCATGGTGGCTTTGCCACAAATACGATGTCAACTACATGATCATGCAATGGCAATATGACAAAAGTAAAGTATGTCATGATGATGATGAACGGAATGGTGGAAAGTTGCATGGCAATATATCTCGGAATGGCTATGGAAATGCCATAATAGGTAGGTATGGTGGCTATTTTGAGGAAGATATAAGGAGGTTTATGTGTGATAGAGCGTATCATATCACGGGGTTTGGATGCACTGGCGAAGTTTGCACCAACTCTCAAGGTGAGAAAGGGCAATGCACGGTACCGAAGAGGCTAGCAATGGCGGAAAGGTAAAAGTGCGTATAATCCATGGACTCAACATTAGTCAAAAGAACTCATATACTTATTGCAAAAATTTAGAAGTCATCAAAAATCAAGTACTACGCGCATGCTCCTAGGGGGTAGATTGGTAGGAAAAGACTATCGCTCGTCCCCGACCGCCACTCATAAGGATGCACAAGCCAGGTACACTTCATGTTTCAAATTTGTTACACAACTTTAACCATACGTGCATGCTACGGGACTTGCTAACTTCAACACAAGTATTCTTTAAATTCATAATCACCCAACTAGCATGACTTTAATATCACTACCTCCATATCTCAAAACAGTTATCAAGTATCAAATTGATCATAGCATCCAATTCACTTCCTATGATAGTTTTTATTATACCCAACTTGGATGCCTACCATTCTAGGACCAATTTTATAACCATAGCAAATACTATGATGTTCTAAAAGACTCTCAAAAAGATATAAGTGAAGCATGAGAGAATAATAATTTCTACAAAAATAAGTCACCACCATGCTCTAAAAGATATAAGTGAAGTACTAGAGCAAAAACTATCAAGCTCAAAAGATATAAGTGAAGCACATAGAGCAAAAACTATCATGCTCAAAAGATAGAAGTGAAGCACATAGAGTATTCTAGCAAATTCTAATCAAATAGGCTTCTCCCAAAAGTTGTGTACAGCAAGGATTATTGTGGTAAACTAAAAAGAAAAGACTAATATAATACACAACGCTCCAAGCAAAACATATATCATGTGGCGAATAAAAATATAGCTCCAAGTAAAGTTACCAATGAACGAAGACGAAAGAGGGGATGCCTTCCCGGGGCATCCCCAAGCTTAGGATTTTGGCTATTCTTGAATATCTTGGGGTGCCTTGGGCATCCCCAAGCTTAGGCTCTTGCCACCCTTTATTCCATAGTCCATAAAGGCTTTACCCAAAACTTGAAAACTTCACAACACAAAACTCAACAGAAAATCTTATAAGCTCCGTTAGTGAAAGAAAACAAAACCACCACATAAGGTACTGTAATGAACTCATTCTTTATTTATTTTGGTGTCAAACCTACTGTATTCCAACTTCTCTATGGTTTATAAACTATTTTACTAGCCATAGATGCATCAAAATAAGCAAACAACACACGAAAAACAGAATCTGTCAAAAATAGAACAGTCTATAGAAATCTGTAACTAACGCAAACTTCTGGAACTCTAAAAATCTTACCAAAATAGGAAGTCCTGGAAAATTTGTTTATTGAAGAGCAACAAAAAGAATCAACGCAAAATCACGTTCCTGTGATTTTAAAAAATTATATTCGTGCGCGCAAAGTTTCTGTTTTTCAGCAGAATCAAATCAACTATCATCGTAGGTTATCCTATAGGTTCTACTTGGCACAAACACTAATTAAAAGATAAAAACACATCTAAACAGAAGGTAGAAGCAAGATTTATTACTAAACAGGAGCAAAAACAAAAAACATAAAGAAAATTTGGTTGCCTCCCAACTAGCGCTATCGTTTCACGCCCCTAGCTAGGCATAAAAGCGAAGATAGATCTAACGAGTGCCATATTTGGCACTAAATTCATAAGTAGCCCACATGATAGATTCATAAGGTAATTTGACTTTCTTTCTTGGAAAGTGCTCCATGCCTTTCTTTAATGGAAATTGGAGTCTAATATTCCCTTCCTTCATATCAATAATCGCGCCAATCGTTCTAAGGAAAGGTCTACCAAGAATAATAGGGCAAGAAAGATTGCAATCTATATCAAGAACGATAAAATCCACGGGCACCAAATTTCTGTTTGCAACAATGAGAACATCATTGACCCTTCCCATTGGCTTTTTAATTGTGGAATCCGGAAGGTGTAAATTTAAAGAGCAATCATCAAGATCATGGAAACCTAGAATATCACATAAAGTTTTCGGAATCGTGGAAACACTAGCACCAAATCACACAAAGCAAAACACTCATGATCTTTAATTCTAATCTTTATAGTAGGTTCCCACTCATCATTAAGTTTTCTAGGTATAGAAACTTCCAAATTAAGTTTTTCATCATAAGATTGCATCAAGGCATCAACAATATGTTTGGTAAAAGCTTTGTTTTGACTATAAGCATGAGGAGAATTAACAACGTATTGCAACAAGGAAATACAACCTTCTAAAGAACAATTATCATAATCAAAATCCTTGAAATCCGAGATAGTGGGTTCAATGCTATTTAAAGTTATGACCTCTCCAATCCCACTTTTACCAAATTTAGCATCAAGATCTAAAAACTCCGAATTCTTGTGACGCCTTCTAGGTAAAGTTGACTCATCACCAGTCCCATAATTATCAAGATTCATATTGCAAAACATAGATCTAATAGGAAACGCATCAATTACTTTAAGATCCTCATCATTATTTTCATCTAATTTTTCTGGTTTAGCGGCCATCTTATTGACTAAGGTGGCTTGCTTGTCAGAAATTCTGGCGATAGCATTTTCAAGCCGGGTAATTTGAGCGTTAACACCATAAAATTCTTTATTCATATCATCAAGCTCTTTGTTCATAAACCCCAAAAAACCTTTTTGTTCCTTAAGCTCTTTTCTAAAGAAATTATTATGCTCAAATTGCAAATTCATAAAGCTTCTAATATTTGATTCAATCTCTTCCATCCTTCTGAGAAGGTAGTCAGGACCCTTAGGCGAAGCCATAAGGTCAAACAAGCACACAAGCAAAAAGAAAAAGGCAAGCGAAAAAGAGAGGAGGAGATTGGGAAAGAGAGGGCAAATAAAACGGCAAGGGTGAAGTGGGGGAGAGGAAAACGAGAGGCAAATGGCAAATAATGTAAATGCGAGGGAGATGGGTTTGTGATGGGTACTTGGTATGTCTTGACTTGAGCGAAGACCTCCCCCGCAACGGCGCCAGAAATCGCATGTTGGTGGGAGGTCGAATCTTGACTTGACTTGGTGGAAGCCTCCCCGGCAACGGCGCCAGAAATCCTTCTTGCTACGTATTGAGCTTGCGTTGGTTTTCCTCAAAGAGGAGAGGGTGATAGGACAATAGTAGCGTAAGTATTTCCCTCGGTTTTTGAGAACCAAGGTATCAATCCAGTAGGAGGCTCCTCAAAAGTCCCATGCACCTACACAAACAAACAAAGAGCTCGCAACCAACGTGATAAAGGGGTTGTCAATCCCTTCATGGCCACTTGCGAAAGTGAGATCTAATAAAGATAGTAAGATAAGATAAATATATTTTTGGTATTTTATAATATAGATGCAAAAAGTAAAGATGCAAATGTAACGCCCCGGATTCGATGCGCCAGGTGTCCGCCAGTTATTCGTCGTCGTTGCCATGTCATTTGCTTGCGTGTTGCACTTTGCCATGTCATCATCTGCATTTTATAATGTCATCATGTGCATTTCATTTTGCATACGTGTTCGTCTCATGCATCCGAGCCTTTTCCCCGTTGTCCGTTTTGCAATCCGGCACTCCTATGCCCTCCGGCGTCCCCCTTTTGCCTCTTTTCTTGTGCGGGTGTTAAACTCTCTCGGAATGGCCCGAGGTTTGCCAAGCGGACTTGGTATAGTATCGGTAGACCGCCTGTCAAGTTTCGTGCCATTTGGAGTCCGTTTGATACTCCAACGGTTAACCGGGTAACCGCGAAAGCCTCTTTTGTTGCATCCCAACACCCCTTCCAAAGTGGCCCAAAACCCACCAAACTCCCCTCCATGCTCTCGGTCATTCGATCACGATCGCGTGGCCGAAAACCGCTCCTCATTTGGACTCTCCTAGCTCCCTCTACCTATAAATAGGCCCTGCCCTTCCAAATTTCGGATCATTTCCCCCCCAAACCCTAGTTTTTCCCTCTCCGCCGCCGGACATGTCCGCTTCCCCGCCGGACATGTCCGCTTCTCCGCCCCGGCCAACCGCATGTTGCCACGTGGCACGCCGTCGCCCGCCACCGCCGCGGCCCGCCCGAGCCCGTCGCGGGCCCGCGCGCCGCCGCCGCCGGCTCGAGCGCCCGAGCGCCTCCCGCTCCGCCGGCGCAGCCCCGCGCCCTCGCCGCCGGTGAGCAACGCCGCCGCGCGCCTGCCCACCGCCCGCTCTCCGTCCGCCGCCCGTCTGGCTTCCCGTCGCCGCGCCTCGAGCGCCCGAGGCCGCCGCCTGCCCCGAGCGCCGCCGGGCTTCGCCGCCCTGTGCCCTGTCCGCCGCCGGCGTTCCGCGCCGTGCCGCCCCGCGGCCTCCCCGCGCCGCCACCTCGCCCTGCACCGGATCGAGCCGGATCCGGTCGGGGAAGGGCCTCGCCGCCCCGATCTGTCTCCCTCCGCGCCCGGGGAGCCGCCCCTCGCCGGAGCTCCGTCGCCGGCGCCGCCTTGGCCGATCGAGAGGAGCCCCGATCCGCCCCTGTGACCCGTGGGCCCCGCGGCCCATCTCCTCCGGCCCGCCTCCTTCCCCGCGTGCTGGGCCGAGCCCAGTGGTGAGCGCCCGTTAAACCTCGCCCATGCGTGTTTTTAGATATATTGCGCTCGTCCGTTTTTTTACCAGAAACGCCTAAGTCCCAGATTTCATACATTTTCTTGCCATGTTTAACTTGTTTTGCTCATATCTTCTAGACCGTAGCTCCGAATCTAATGAACTTTATATGTAACTTGACTAGAATTTCGTGTAGATCATCTTGGTGATCTTTAACTTGCTGTTTAACAACTTCAACATAAGGTTTATTCAGTTCTGGACCAATTTCGAAATTTGCATATGAGGACTTACCGGAATCGTTATATGTTGTTTCCGGCCTCATTTAAACTTGCCTTGATGTGTTGCTCTTGTATGCATCTTCTCTTGCCATGAGAAGCTTCATGTAGCCTTGTCATGCATCATGCTTGTTGTGCATCATGTCTTGTCTATGTGTGGTGTGTTTACCATGTTGTGTGCTTCTTCTCGATAGTTCCCGTTTCGTTGCGATCGTGAGGATTCGTTCGCCTACGGTTGGTTCGGCTTCATCCGTTCATCTTCTTCATGGACTCGTTCGCTTCCTTGCGGGATTTCAGGCAAGATGACCACTACCCTGGATCTCACTACTGTCATTGCTATGCTAGTTGTTTCGTTCTTTCGCTATGCTGCGCTACCTATTACCTGTTTATCAAGCCATCCCATATTGCCATGAACCCCTAACCTTTGACACCTTTCCTATGCAAACCGTTGTTTGGCTATGTTCCCGCTTTGCTCAGCCCCTCTTATAGCGTTGCTAGTTGCAGGTGAAGTTGAAGATTTCTCCATGGTGGACAGGATTTTGGTTGGGATATCATAATATCTCTTATATTATTAATGCATCTATATATTTGGTAAAGGGTGGAAGGCTCGGCCTTATGCCTGGTGTTTTGTTCCACTCTTGCCGCCCTAGTTTCCGTCATACCGGTGTTATGTTCCTGGATTTTGCGTTCCTAACGCGGTCGGGTGATTTATGGGACCCCCCTGACAGTTCGCTTTGAATAAAACTTGTCCAGCAAGGCCCAACATTGACTTTTACCATTTGCCTCACCACCACCTACCTTTTCCCTTGGGAGTCACTCTCTCGAGGGTCATCTTTATTATAGCCCCCCCGGGCCAGTGCTTGTCTAAGTGTTGGTCCGAACCGAGCAGCCTGCGGGGCCACCTCTTGGCAACTCGAGGGCTGGTTTTACTCGTAGCTTGACTTATCCGGTGTTGCCCTGAGAACGAGATATGTGCAGCTCCTATCGGGATTGTCGGCGCATCGGGCGGCTTTGCTGGTCTTGTTTTACCATTGTCGAAATGTCTTGATGTACCGGGATTCCGAGACTGATCGGGTCTTCCTGGGTGAAGGTCTATTCCTTCGATGATCGCGAGAGCTTGTCATGGGCTAAGTTGGGACACCCCTGCAGGGTTTAAACTTTCGAGAGCCGTGCCCGCGGTTATGTGGCAGATGGGAATTTGTTAATGTCCGGTTGTAGATAACTTGACACCAGATCCGAATTAAAATGCATCAACCGTGTGTGTAGCCGTGATGGTCTCTTCTCGGCGGAGTCCGGGAAGTGAACACGGTTTCTGGGTTATGTTTGACGTAAGTAGGTGTTCAGGATCACCTCTTGATCATTGCTAGCTTCACGACCGCTCCGCTTGTTCTCTTCTCGCTCTTATTTGCGTTGGTTAGCCACCATACTTGCTTAGCCGCTGCTGCAACCTCACCACTTTACCCCTTCCTTTCCCATTAAGCTTTGCTAGTCTTGATACCCATGGTAATGGGATTGCTGAGTCCTCGTGGCTCACCAGATACTTCCAAAACCAGTTTGCAGGTGCCTATGTTACCGAGCAGGTGACGCATCCAAGCTCAAGGAGGAGCTCGATGAAGATCTTGCCCTTTGTGTTGTTTCGTTCTAGTTGATCAGTAGTGGAGCCCAGTTGGGGTCGATCGGGGACCTTTTGTCGCATTTGGGGTTCTTGTTTTTATTTTGGTTCCGTAGTCGGACCTTGATTGTATCTGTATGATGTAATGCTTTATTCATGTAATTGTGTGAAGTGGCGATTGTAAGCCAACTATGTATCTTTTTCCCTTATGTATTACATGGGTTGTGTGAAGATTACCTCACTTGCGACATTGCTTTCAATGTGGTTATGCCTCTAAGTCGTGCTTCGACACGTGGGAGATATAGCCGCATCGAGGGCGTTACAAGTTGGTAATCAGAGCCTTCCCCGACCTTAGGAGCCCCACTGCTTGATCGTTTTTAGCGGCCGAGTTGTGTCTAGAAAAATGTTTTGAGTCATTTAGGATTATATATATCGGAGAGTTAGGAATTCTTTTTACTCCTCAGTCCCTTCGTCGCTTTGGTGAGGTCTCCTGACGTAGAAGTTTTGACTCTTCTCTTCTCAAATTTCACTAAAAAAAAATTTTAGGATCACGCGGGTATCTTAGAATCGTTCCGATGGTTTTATGATGACAACATTGTCTTGGTGCCTCCCGTCAGCAGGGTTTTTTTTAGTGGAGGTGTCCCGGGGAGTTGAGCTCTGAGGTGTTGTCGTCATAATTTTATCATTGCAGTTCTGGAATACCTGAGTTTAGTACGCCGACATCGAAAATCTCTTTTATGCAGTTGTTGGTGAGATAACCCCGCTAACCCAGTACTGAGGTGAGTACGGGAGTATTGCCATGACTCGTATAACGGATGCTTTTCGAAGGTTGAGGTACATGATTTCCGAAGGTTTCTTGGTTATGTGTTGACGGATGGACACAGCTGGATGTAGGGATTGTTAGTTTGGGTGAGATATATTGCTTCCCCTGTATCCCCAACACCAGATTGCATAACCAGAAAGTTTCGGGAGTTTATAGGTGGGAATTCAAGTAGCTCCTAGAATATCTTTTCGACAGATGCATGATATGGGATTGGGTAAATCTCTATCATATGTATTTGTTCCGGCTTATTCTGCAAGCCAAATCCTTTGTTTTGTTTTATTTGTGGTATTTGAGTTGCTTCGAAGTCAAATGTTGAATCCATACCTTTCCTAAACGGTGTTCTCATATTGCTATGTGAATACTAATCCTTTTTGATCATTGAGGTTGTCATGTTAATCCTTTTCCAACCGGTGCGATTCTCTCGAGATGATCCCATCATTTTCAACACCTGCAAGATCATTTCTAAGTTTTCTCAATGGTGTTTGTTTCATCCGTACCAAGTTGCCTTTGTTTTCCCGCCCTCCCACCCTTTTTCTTCAAGGACACAAATTTCTTAATCAAGTATCCATTTATTCATGTGAAGTCTCTTCATTCTTTTCAATCAATGTTCTTACCCGGTGATTCCCCATGAAGATGCTCAACAGTTTCAAGTTCATCATCCTTCATTGTTGTTTCTTCTCCGGTGGATCCTATTCAAGCTTTCGATATTCATCATATTTCTTTCCTCGTTTCTAATGTTTTCTCATGCCGATGCACCTCTTAATCATTCACCTCTTCCTATTCATTTGTTCTTGAGTGCTGAAGATATCTCACAAGATTTGTGTTTCCACTCTTAATCCGTTCAAGCTATTTGGTGATTGTTATCTCATTCAAGCTATTTAATTCAACCGGTGCAATATCTCTTTAAATCTTTTCAACGCTGTTCTTTTGAGTGGGCCCTAACCCACAGGTCTTTTCCCAGGATCTTACCTGACTCTTCTATTTTCCCAGAGCTATCCTAAATTCTTCTCCAAGTTTGACGTAAGAATGAGTTATCATCAGTCAAATGCTTTTCTCCAAGATCTTCCAAATTCTTTTCATAGTTGGCTCAACCTCTTCGCTTTTGATTCTTCCGGTGTGCCTCAATAATTCTTGGTGGTGTTCTCGTTGTCATTCTCATCATTTGAAGACCGAAGAAGGATTTCTCTTAAATCTTGTTCCATTCTCTTGAATATTCATGGTAGCTTGATGCCATCCTCTCATAATTGCTTTCGATTGAGACAACTCTTTTCTTACCATCCGGAGCATTTCATGAGTTGTTTCCATTTCTTTCTTCCGAAGGCCATCATGTCATAATTCTTCATTCTCAGCATGTAGCTATCGTTCTCCAAATCTTACCGGTGATTCGTTCAAATATCCTCTAATCAGTTCATGTTCTCTTCGTTCTCATGTATCTAAATCCCTTCAAGTATCTTCATTTGTTTTCCAATTCTTCCCGGTGAATTGTGCCTTTGCTACGTTCATTTTCAATTCTTACGGTGGTTCGTTCAAGATTTCACCTCTTTCGTTATCATTTAATTCATTCGTTCTTTCCAAACCTACCGGCAACGGCGCCAGAAATCCTTCTTGCTACGTATTGAGCTTGCGTTGGTTTTCCTCGAAGAGGAGAGGGTGATAGGACAATAGTAGCGTAAGTATTTCCCTCAGTTTTTGAGAACCAAGGTATCAATCCAGTAGGAGGCTCCTCAAAAGTCCCATGCACCTACACAAACAAACAAAGAACTCGCAACCAACGCAATAAAGGGGTTGTCAATCCCTTCATGGCCACTTGCGAAAGTGAGATCTAATAAAGATAGTAAGATAAGATAAATATATTTTTGGTATTTTATAATATAGATGCAAAAAGTAAAGATGCAAATAAAAGGTAGATTGGAAGCAAATATGATAAGAGATAGACCCGGGGGCCATAGGTTTCACTAGTGGCTTCTCTCAAGATAGCATAAGTATTACGGTGGGTGAACAAATTACTGTCGAGCAATTTATAGAGAAGTGAATAATTATGAGATTATCTAGGCATGATCATGTATATAGGCATCACGTCCGCAACAAGTAGACCGACTCCTGCCTGCATCTACTACTATTACTCCACACATCGACCGACTCCTGCCTGCATCTAGAGTATTAAGTTCATAAGAACAGAGTAATGCATTAAGCAAGATGACATGATGTAGAGGGATAAACTCAAGCAATATGATATAAACCCCATCTTGTTATCCTCGATGGCAACAATACAATACGTGCCTTGTAACCCTTTCTGTCACTAGGTAAGGACACCGCAAGATTGAACCCAAAGCTAAGCACTTCTCCCATGGCAAGAAAGATCAATCTAGTAGGCCCAACCAAACTGATAGTTCGAAGAGACTTGCAAAGATAACTCAATCATACATAAAAGAATTCAGAGAAGATTCAAATATTATTCATAGATAAACTTGATCATAAACCCACAATTCATCGGATCTCGACAAACACACCGCAAAAAGAGTTTACATCGAATAGATCTCCACAAGAGAGGGGGAGAACATTGTATTGAGATCCAAAAAGAGAGAAGAAGCCATCTAGCTAATAACTATGGACCCATAGGTCTGTGGTAAACTACTCACAACTCATCGGAGGGGCAAGGATGTTGATGTAGAAACCCTTTGTGGTCGATTCCCCCTCCGGCAGAGTGTCGGCGAAGGCTCCAAGATGAGATCTCGCGGATACAGAAGGTTACGGTGGTAGAAATTGTGTTTTGTCCCTGCTCCTGGATGTTTTCGGGGTACGTAGGTATATATAAGAGGAAGAAGTACGTCGGTGGACGCCCGAGGGGCCCACGAGACAGGGGGCGCGCCCTATAGGGGGGCGTGCCCTCCTATCTCGTGGGAGCCTCGACTGCTTCTTGACTTGCACTCCAAGTCCTCTGGATCACGTTTGTTCCAAAAATCACGCTCCTGAAGGTCTCATTCCGTTTGGACTCTGTTTGATATTCCTTTTCTTCGAAATACTGAAATAGGCAAAAAAACAGCAATATGGGTTGGGCCTCCGGTTAGTAGGTTAGTCCCAAAAATGATATAAATGTGTAAAATAAAGCCCATAAACATCCAAAAGGGGTAATATAATAGCATGGAACAATCAAAAGTTATAGATACGTTGGAGACGTATCAAGCATTCCCAAGCTTAATTCCTGCTCGTCCTCGAGTAGGTAAATGATAAAAAGAGAATTTTTGATGTGGAATGCTACCTAGCATAATTCATAATGTAATTTTCTTTATTGTGGCATGAATGTTCAGATCCAAATGATTCAAAATAAAAGTTCATATTGATAAAAGAAATAGTAACACTTCAAGCATACTAATCAAAGTAATCATGTCTTCTCAAAATAACATGGCAAAAGAAAGTTCATCAATACAAAATCATATAGTTAGGCTATGCTTCATTTTCGTCACACAAAGATGTTCCCAACTTCTATACCCCCGATGACAAGCCAAGCAATTGTTTCATACTTAAATAATCTCAAACTTTTTCAACCTTCACGCAATACATGAGCGTGA
This sequence comes from Triticum timopheevii, assembly GCA_963921465.1. Taxonomy (NCBI): domain Eukaryota; kingdom Viridiplantae; phylum Streptophyta; class Magnoliopsida; order Poales; family Poaceae; genus Triticum; species Triticum timopheevii. Next base: position 76,755,003 of record OY997266.1, on the reverse strand, counting down.
GCCATGGATATAGCACTATGGGTGGAATAGAATATGATGATGGGGATTGTGTGGAGAAGACAAAAAAGGAGAAAGTCTCACATTGATGAGGATAATCAACGGGCTGTAGAGATGCCCATCAATTGATGTCAACATGTGGAGTAGGGATTGCCATGCAACGGATGCACTAGAGCTATAAATGAATGCTCAACAAAAGAAAACTAGTGGGTGTGCATCCAACTTGCTTGCTCACGAAGACCTAGGGCATTTGAGGAAGCCCATCGTAGGAATATACAAGCCAAGTTCTATAATGAAAAATTCCCACTAGTATGAAAAAGACAACTTATGAGACTCACTATATGAAAAACATGGTGCTACTTTGAAGCACAATATATGAGACTCACTACATGAAGAACAAGGTGCTACTTTGAAGCACAAGTGTGGAAAAAGAGATAGTAACATTGCCCTTTTTATTTATTTTCTTTTTTCTTCTTTTCTTTTTTTTCTTTTTTTGGTCCTTTCTTTTTTTGGCCTTTCTTTTTTTTTCTTTGGGCAATGTTCTAATAATGATGATCATCACACTTCTATTGATTACAACATAAGAATTACAACTCAAAACTAGAACAAGATATGACTCTATATGAATGTCTCCGGCGGTGTACGGGGATGGTGCAATGAATCAAGAGTGACATGTATGAAAAATAATGCATGGTGGCTTTTCCACAAATACGATGTCAACTACATGATCATGCAATGGCAATATGACAAAAGTAAAGTATGTCATGATGATGATGAACGGAACGGTGGAAAGTTGCATGGCAATATATCTCGGAATGGCTATGGAAATGCCATAATAGGTAGGTATGGTGGCTATTTTGAGGAAGATATAAGGAGGTTTATGTGTGATAGAGAGTATCATATCTCGGGGTTTGGATGCACCGGCGAAGTTTGCACCAACTCTCAAGGTGAGAAAGGGCAATGCACGGTACCGAAGAGGCTAGCAATGGCGGAAAGGTAAAAGTGCGTATAATCCATGGATTCAACATTAGTCAAAAGAACTCATATACTTATTGCAAAAATTTAGAAGTCATCAAAAATCAAGTACTACGCGCATGCTCCTAGGGGGATAGATTGGTAGGAAAAGACCATCGCTCGTCCCTGACCGCCACTCATAAGGATGCACAAGCCAGGTACACTTCATGTTTCAAATTTGTTACACAACTTTAACCATACGTGCATGCTACGGGACTTGCTAACTTCAACACAAGCATTCTTTAAATTCATAATCACCCAACTAGCATGACTTTAATATCACCACCTCCATATCTCAAAACAGTTATCAAGTATCAAATTGATCATAGCATCCAATTCACTTCCTATGATAGTTTTTATTATACCCAACTTGGATGCCTGCCATTCTAGGACCAATTTTATAACCATAGCAAATACTATGCTGTTCTAAAAGACTCTCAAAAAGATATAAGTGAAGCATGAGAGAATAATATTTTCTACAAAAATAAGTCACCACCGTGCTCTAAGAGATATAAGTGAAGTACTAGAGCAAAAACTATCAAGCTCCAAAGATATAAGTGAAGCACATAGAGCAAAAACTATCATGCTCAAAAGATATAAGTGAAGCACATAGACTATTCTAGCAAATTCTAATCAAATAGGCTTCTCCCAAAAGGTGTGTACAGCAAGGATGATTGTGGTAAACTAAAAAGCAAAGACTAATATAATACACGACGCTCCAAGCAAAACATATATCATGTGGCGAATAAAAATATAGCTCCAAGTAAAGTTACCAATGAACGAAGACGAAAGAGGGGATGCCTTCCCGGGGCATCCCCAAGCTTAGGCTTTTGGCTATTCTTGAATATCTTGGGGTGCCTTGGGCATCCCCAAGATTAGGCTATTGCCACCCTTTATTCCATACTCCATAAAGGCTTTACCCAAAACTTGAAAACTTCACAACACAAAACTCAACAGAAAATCTCATAAGCTCCGTTAGTGAAAGAAAACAAAACCACCACATAAGGTACTGTAATGAACTCATTCTTTATTTATTTTGGTGTCAACCCTACTGTATTCCAACTTCTCTATGGTTTATAAACTATTTTACTAGCCATAGATGCATCAAAATAAGCAAACAACACACGAAAAACAGAATCTGTCAAAAACAGAACAGTCTGTAGCAATCTGTAACTAACGCAAACTTCTGGAACTCTAAAAATCCTACCAAAATAGGAAGTCCTGGAAAATTTGTTTATTGAAGAGCAACAAAAAGAATCAACGCAAAAGCACGTTCCTGTGATTTTAAAAAATTATATTCGTGCGCGCAAAGTTTCTGTTTTTCAGCAGAATCAAATCAACTATCATCGTAGGTTATCCTATAGGTTCTACTTGGCACAAACACTAATTAAAAGATAAAAACACATCTAAACAGAAGGTAGAAGCAAGATTTATTACTAAACAGGAGCAAAAACAAAAAACATAAAGAAAATTTGGTTGCCTCCCAACTAGCGCTATCGTTTAACGCCCCTAGCTAGGCATAAAAGCGAAGATAGATCTAACGAGTGCCATATTTGGCACTAAATTCATAAGTAGCCCACATGATAGATTCATAAGGTAATTTGACTTTCTTTCTTGGAAAGTGCTCCATGCCTTTCTTTAATGGAAATTGGAATCTAATATTCCCTTCCTTCATATCAATAATCGCGCCAATCGTTCTAAGGAAAGGTCTACCAAGAATAATAGGGCAAGAAATATTGCAATCTATATCAAGAACGATAAAATCCACGGGCACCAAATTTCTGTTTGCAACAATGAGAACATCATTGATCCTTCCCATTGGCTTTTTAATGGTGGAATCCCGAAGGTGCAAATTTAAAGAGCAATCATCAAGATCATGGAAACCTAGAATATCACATAAAGTTTTCGGAATCGTGGAAACACTAGCACCAAATCACACAAAGCAAAACACTCATGATCTTTAATTCTAATCTTTTTTTTGAAACGAAAGGGGTTTCCCCCCACCCCAACTTTTTATAAAAGCCAAGGCAAACAACCAGGCACGGACTGTTAAACAGCGCTCGACAACAGAGAGTAGCTGCCGCAGATAGAGAGGGTTTAGGAACTACCCTATTACAAGCTCAAGGCTAGTTCAAACACAAGCAGTAGCGATTACATCTCCAGCAGCACCAAACTTAAGAAAGAGCCTAAGATCTCCACGCAATTCTAAGCAATTCCTCTCTTCGATGGTCCAAAAGCCTTAAGTACCGGAGAAGTAGCGCACCCTGAGCTTCTGAGCATAACACTTTCCAGTTCTTGATCATCACCCCCAACAGGTCCAAGACACATCTCATACCTCGCCATCTTCGCCCCTGGAAAACAAAATCATTCCGAAGACGCCATAAGCTCCACAAGGCAGCAGCAGAAACAATATTCAAAGCTTCATAATGTTTCCTTCTCTTCCAGAAGGAAGTTAATTGATCAAAGGAATTAGGAACATCAATAGAAAAGATATCAGCAACTAAGGTCCAGACAGACTTAGCAACAATACAATCAAAAAACAAATGCTGAATAGATTCAGGTTCACAGCAAAAGACACAGGACATGTCTTCAACATGCCTGCGCTTGGCCAGATTATCTCTAGTCAGGCTCTTGTTATAATAAACTAGCCAGAGAAAGACATGTATATTTGGTGGCACCTTGATCTTCCATATGTCATCTTTAATGACAAAGGGAATCCCACCAAAGTTGATTAACTTGTAAAAGGATTTTACAGAGTATGTGTTAGAAGAATCTAACATCCAAAGAGGCTGATCGGGGACATCAGACAAGCAAATAGTTTTAACGATCTCAGTGAGTTCCTCCCATCTAGCCAATGTATCATCTGAAACACATCTCCTAAATGTTAACCGCAGCTCACCATCTACCCAGACCTGGGCCAGGGTAGACTCCTGCTGTTGGCAAATGCTGTAAAGATCCCAAAATGCAGTTTTCAAAGAACAATCTCCTACCCAGATATCATACCAGAAGGCAATGCTAGTTCCATCCCCAGGAACCCATCTATAGAAGTTCTTAGCAGCTGCAAGAGCCCAGGATAAACTTTTCATAAATGGAGAACCAAGAACCACCCTAGTATTAAAAAAATTAGGGCAGGTGGTATTATATTTATATTTGAGCACTTTCTTCCAATCACTGTTCTTCCCATCATAAAATCTTTTTCCCCACGATGCCAATAGAGCCATGTTAAATTCTCTAAGATTGGGTACCCCCAAGCCACCAAACTCCTTTTTCCTAGAGATCAGACCCCAATTAGCAAGGTGGTATTTATGAGAGTCTCCCATGTTACCCCAAAAGAAGTGAGACATTTGAGAAGTAATCATGTCAATAGCCCATTTGGGAAATTTCATAATAGACATAAGATAAGCAGGAATACTAGCAATGCATGTGGTAAGCAAAATCAGTTTCCCTCTATAAGATAGAAATCTCCCCAACCAACCAGAAATGTTCTTGATAATCCTATCAATAATGGGTTGTATGTCCTCCCTCCTCAACTTCTTAAAGTGGAGGGGGACACCTAAATATTTGAAGGGGAAATCCCCCATCTGGCAACAAAAAACTTGGGCAAATTCATTAGACAGCTGTTCAGAGATATTAATAACATGCAAATCACTCTTATGAAAGTTAATTTTCAAACTAGACAGATGTTCAAAGCATGAAAGAATCCATTTCAAATTTTTTGCATACTCCAGCGAATTCTCTAAAAATAGGATGGTGTCATCAGCATATTGGAGGCTGACCACACCACCAGGGAAGGCATGTGGCAGAAGCCCACGAATTAAACCAATATTTGTAGCTTTTTGCAGCATTTTTGAAAACACATCAGCCACCAAATTAAAAAGAAGGGGTGAATGGGGGTCACCCTATTTCAAACCCTTCCCCCCAGAAAACTGGGGACCATTAGCATCATTGATCCTAACTTGGAAGGTGCTTTGATGAATGGTGGAGATCACCCAATCCACCCATTAATTCTAATCTTTATAGTAGGTTCCCACTCATCATTAAGTTTTCTAGGTATAGAAACTTCCAAATTAAGTTTTTCATCATAAGATTGCATCAAGGCATCAACAATATGTTTGGTAAAAGCTTTGTTTTGACTATAAGCATGAGGAGAATTAACAACGTATTGCAACAAGGAAATACAACCTTCTAAAGAACAATTATCATAATCAAAATCCTTGAAATCCGAGATAGTGGGTTCAATGCTATTTAAAGTTATGACCTCTCCAATCCCACTTTTACCAAATTTAGCATCAAGATCTAAAAACTCTGAATTCTTGGGACGCCTTCTAGGTAAAGTTGACTCATCATCAGTCCCATAATTATCAAGATTCATATTGCAAAACATAGATCTAATAGGAAACGCATCAATAACTTTAAGATCCTCATCATTATTTTCATCTAATTTTTCTGGTTTAGCGGCCATCTTATTGACTAAGGTGGCTTGCTTGTCAGAAATTCTGGCGATAGCATTTTCAAGCCGGGTAATTTGAGCGTTAACACCATAAAATTCTTTATTCATATCATCAAGCTCTTTGTTCATAAACCCCAAAAAACCTTTTTGTTCCTTAAGCTCTTTTCTAAAGAAATTATTATGCTCAAATTGCAAATTCATAAAGCTTCTAATATTTGATTCAATCTCTTCCATCCCTCTGAGAAGCTGGTCAGGACCCTTACGCGAAGCCATAAGGTCAAACAAGCACACAAGCAAAAAAGAAAAAGGCAAGCGAAAAAGAGAGGAGGAGATTGGGAAAGAGAGGGCAAATAAAACGGCAAGGATGAAGTGGGGGAGAGGAAAATGAGAGGCAAATAGCAAATAATGTAAATGCGAGGGAGATGGGTTTGTGATGGGTACTTGGTATGTCTTGAATTGAGCGAAGACCTCCCCCGCAACAGCGCGAGAAATCGCATGTTGGTGGGAGGTCGAATCTTGACTTGACTTGGTGCAAGCCTCCCCGGCAACGGCGCCAGAAATCCTTCTTGCTACGTCTTGAGCTTGCGTTGGTTTTCCACAAAGAGGAGAGGGTGATGCAGCAATAGTAGCGTAAGTATTTCCCTCAGTTTTTGAGAACCAAGGTATCAATCCAGTAGGAGGCTCCTCAAAAGTCCCATGCACCTACACAAACAAACAAAGAACTCGCAACCAACGCAATAAAGGGGTTGTCAATCCCTTCAGGCCACTTGCGAAAATGAGATCTAATAAAGATAGTAAGATAAGATAAATATATTTTTGGTATTTTATAATATAGATGCAAAAAGTAAAGATGCAAATAAAAGGTTGATTGGAAGCAAATATGATAAGAGATAGACCCGGGGGCCATAGGTTTCACTAGTGGCTTCTCTCAAGATAGCATAAGTATTACGGTGGGTGAACAAATTACTGTCGAGCAATTTATAGAAAAGTGAATAATTATGAGATTATCTAGGCATGATCATGTATATAGGCATCACGTCCACAACAAGTAGACCGACTCCTGCCTGCATCTACTACTATTACTCCACACATCGACCAACTCCTGCCTGCATCTAGAGTATTAAGTTCATAAGAACAGAGTAACGCATTAAGCAAGATGACATGATGTAGAGGGATAAACTCAAGCAATATGATATAAACCCCATCTTGTTATCCTCGATGGCAACAATACAATACGTGTCTTGCAACCCTTTCTGTCACTGGGTAAGGACACCGCAAGATTGAACCCAAAGCTAAGCACTTCTCCGATGGCAAGAAAGATCAATCTAGTAGGCCCAACCAAACTGATAGTTCGAAGAGACTTGCAAAGATAACTCAATCATACATAAAATAATTCAGAGAAGATTCAAATATTATTCATAGATAAACTTGATCATAAACCCACAATTCATCGGATCTCGACAAACACACCGCAAAAAGAGTTTACATCGAATAGATCTCCACAAGAGAGGGGGAGAACATTGTATTGAGATCCAAAAAGAGAGAAGAAGCCATCTAGCTAATAACTATGGACCCGTAGGTCTGTGGTAAACTACTCACAACTCATCGGAGGGGCAAGGATGTTGATGTAGAAACCCTCTGTGGTCGATTCCCCCTCCGGCAGAGTGCCGGCGACGGCTCCAAGATGAGATCTCGCGGATACAGAAGGTTACGGTGGTGGAAATTGTGTTTCTGTCCTGCTCCTGGATGTTTTCGGGGTACGTAGGTATATATAAGAGGAAGAAGTACATCGGTGGACGCCCGAGGGGCCCACGAGACAGGGGGCACGCCCTCCTATCTCGTGGGAGCCTCGGCTGCTTCTTGACTTGCACTCCAAGTCCTCTGGATCATGTTCATTCCAAAAATCACGCTCCTGAAGGTTTCATTCCGTTTGGACTCCGTTTGATATTCCTTTTCTTTGAAATACTAAAATAGGCAAAAAAAACAGCAATATGGGGTGGGCCTTCGGTTAGTAGGTTAATCCCAAAAAAGATATAAATATGTAAAATAAAGCCCATAAACATCCAAAAGGGGTAATATAATAGCATGGAACAATCAAAAATTATAGATACGTGGAGACGTATCAAGGATCCACTCCAAATGTGAAAGATTGGCCCCATAGGGTTCTGCCCTACATCATCTTGGTATCATGAGCCACGTTGATCACGTTTTTGGAGCCCCTACCCCGTGTTTTCTAGCTTGATTTTGTTGTTTTCGTCCTAAATCCGAAAATCCCCACCAAAAATAGCCCCAATTTTTTTTGTGATTTGTTGGTGTGATGAAGTTTTGTTGGATTTGATCCACGGATCTGCTTTGCATCGAGTGGATCTAGCTTTCCCCATCTCTCCCGCGATTTCCATCCACCAATTCGTTCGAATTTTGCCCCGGAGTTGCAACTTTTCCCGTGGAGTTCATCGTGTTTGTCCCCGATCCAGGAGCCCGGACATCCGCCCATGTCCACCGGACATCCGGCGTCCCGGACATCCGGCAGCTGGCCCGAACATCCGGTCCCTGGCAGCAGCAACTCCATTCCCCTGCGCCATTTTCCACCTAGTTTCGCCGAATTTTGCCCCGGTGCCCACGCTTACTTCCGCATACCACCACCGCTTTCCACAAGCACCACCATCGCTCACCGCTACCTCCTATGTCTATTTTGACAGTTTGGTCTTTGAGATTTTGGGTTTTGGTTCCCGTGTCCTATTGTGTTTCGGCTATATAGGTACAGTTCAACGTCAACAACACCACCGCTCATCTCCATCGACTACTCATTATCGCCAAGGACGGTAACTTTGACGACATCTTTGTCATACCTCACAATTGCATTGATACCCCACATGGCCTTACTTTGCGTAGCTTACCCATCGAGACTAGCCATTGAGTATTGTCGGCAACGTGACTTGTGCACATTAGTGATCATACTCCATAGCATACATACCATACCATAGTGGTGCATATCTTGGCATCAACTTGTGTGTCACAAAGTTGTCATCGCATACACAATTGCTATCTTGGTTCGTGAAGTTTTTGCATGAGAAAAGAGCTCAAAAGTGAAAGAGCCACCCAAGCTTTTAAGCAAAGAAGAAAGATAAGCAAAGAGCTTATAAGCAAGAACCATAGCATCATACTACATTAAGATTGTCATACCCGATCATCTTGGATCATAGCACCGAAATATCATACATATAGCATACTTGGGATAGAGATCGTTGCATTTTTGCCTAGTAGGTTGTGCACAAGTTCCGTATCCGCCTATTGTGCAATCGTGCTAGCGTCTCTCGTGTATTGTGCAACAAGAGCATTTACGTGGATTCCACATTTTGGCTCATTTTTGGTTTGCACATTCCCACTTATCTATTTGTGTGTGTGTTTCCGTGTACCACTACTTTCTTGGTCTACTTGTTGCATTTGCAAATTTGTGAATCTTTTCCAACATTATTGAAGCTCACTTACAATTGCATCAAATTTTGTGCCACCATCCTAACCAAGCTCCACCATAAGCTTTTACTTGTGTAGGTGTGAGAACCGACAAGAATTGGTACCAATAGTGCTATTTCATTGTCCGCATTTGAGTGAACTTGATTCATCGTCAACATCGGTCAAGGTACATTGGTATAAGTTCTTCTCTTTCTACCACTCACATTTTTCTTGGAGTGATGGATAGGCCGAGTACCTCTACCAACCCACTCTTCATCGAGCAAGACGACGACATGTCATCATACGTCACCAAGAGCCACCTCTTTGGTGCACAACGAGCGTTGCATCAAGAGCAGCAACCTATGAACGAATGCATCGACAACCTCGCCACCGACTTGCGACTCTCCGAGCAACGTACCAAGGACTACTTCGATAACAAGCTCAACGCGCACAAGCAAGAGAACGATGCAAGGATGGATGAGATCCGCGCTTTGTTGGTGAACCGTCCTCCTTCTACATCGTCATACTCAAGATGGAGCCACTCAAGTCAACACTCCAATGACTCCTTCTCCGGCTCAAGTACACCGTCATCGAACACTCTTCGACGAGCCACGCGTCAAGACCGTCATGCATCTCGCAATCCGCTACACGACAAGCATTCACAAGAGCAAGTCGATGATCAAGTGCTCGTCCTCAACCACACCAAGTCGCTTTTGCACAAGCTCAAGAACGACAACGACAACGGCGCCAAGAGTAAGAACGAACGCGTCTACACCAAGAGGAACAAGACACCGAGGCTCAATGTCTTCAACAACAATAACAACAACAACAACAACAACAACAACAACAACAACAACAACAACAACAACAACAACAACAACGTGAAGCGCAAGCTCTTGAGGCGCAATGTGCCCTTCAAGAATCAAGTCGAGCCATCGCCAACCGCAATCGTGAATGCAGCAATCAAGAGGAAGCCCTTTGAGCAGAAATCCAAGAGAGGAACTACCAACCGCACGTGCAACGTCAAGTTCCTCAAGCTCCTCCACAAGCTCGTCAAGCTCCACCCCAACCTCAAGTTCAACAAGAGCAAGTTGATCATGGACTTCTTCCACGCCAAGAGCAACATGAGGATGATTACCCTCCATGTCAAGGGCGTCATCATCACCATTGCCAATAACACAATGAAGAGCAATGCTATGGCAAGCTCAAATTCACAATGCCCAAGTTCAATGGAAGCAATGATCCCGAAGAGTATCTATCATGGGCATAGAAGGCAGACAAAATCTTTCGTTTGCACAACTATGAGGAAGAGAAGAAGATCGCTATGGCATCACTTGAGTTCCAAGATTATGTGCTCATATGGTGGGAACAAGTCCTTGAGCACCGAGAAGCAAGAGGTGAACCTCCAATCACTACTTGGGCTCAAATGAAGGAAGTCATGCGAGCACGTTTTGTGCCCACATACTACAACCGCGATCTCTTCAAGAAACTCCAACTCCTCAAGCAAGGAACAAAGAGAGTTGAAGAATACTACAAGGAAATGGAGATAGCCATGATTCGAGCCAATGTCACGGAAGATGATGAGCAAACTATGGCACGATTCTTGAATGGACTCAATCATCCCATCAAGAAGATCGCCGACTTCCAACCCTACTCCAACCTCATTGAGCTCGTGCATCAAGCTACAAAGGCTACTCCAACATCAAGTGCAAGATGACTTCAAGGAAATTGAGCTCGTGCTTCTTTTTCATAGGTTGACAGTGTTGCATTCCTGGGACAAAGAGAAGAGCTATAGTATGCAATTGGCCTACCTTGCTGCATGAGAACTGCTCCTATTCCTTTGCCTGAAGCATCTGTCTCCAGTACAAATGGGAGAGAAAAGTTTAGTAATGCCAGTACAGGGGCTGTGGTTAGTGCTTTTTGCAGTTGTGCAAATGCTTGATCATGTTCATGTTTCCACAAGAACTGCCCTTTCTTGAGAAGATCATGTAGTGGTCTGCAAATCATGCCATACCCTTTGATAAACCTTCTATAATATCCAGCTAGGCCCAAGAAACTTCTCAATTTAGTTACAGAATCTGGTGTTGGCCACTCAGCAATAGCTAGTATCTTCTTAGGATCAGTAGCTACTCCTTTCTCACATATAATATGTCCCAAATACTCCACTTGTTGCACAGCAAAAACACACTTGGACATTTTTGCAAACAGTTGGTGCTCTTTCAGTAACTGCAGTACTATCTGTAAATGTTCTTTATGTTCTTGGAGATTTTTGCTGTAAATTAGTATATCATCAAAGAAGACAAGCACAAATTTCCTGAGATATGGACCAAATATACTATTCATCAATGCTTGAAATGTTCCAGGAGCATTTGACAACCCAAAAGGCATCACTAAATATTCAAAGTGCCCCAAATAAGTCCTGAATGAAGTTTTCTGTATATCTTCAGGATGCATTCTTATTTGGTGATACCCTGATCTTAGGTCAATTTTTGAAAAGTATTTTGCTCCATGCAATTCATCCAGCAAATCCTCAATAACTGGTATTGGAAACTTGTTCTTCACTGTGATAGAATTTAGTTTCCTGAAGTCTGTGCACAACCTCATGGAACTGTCTTTCTTCTTGACCAACAGAACTGGAGCTGCATATGGGCTTTGACTGTGCCTTATGAGGTGTGAAACTAGCAACTTTCTGATTTGGTCTTCCATTTCTTGTTTCTGGTGTTGAGGAACTCTATATGGTCTCACATGAGGAGGAGTTGCACCAGGGACTAATGGAATAGTATGGTCCAGAGCTCTTTTGGGTGGTAATTCTTTAGGTTCCTCAAACAGATCAGCATACTGCAGGAGCAACTTCTGTATTTGGGGAGGTGTTGGTGTTCCTTCAGGTGCTTCCATTAATATATTATGCACTTGTAACAAAAAACCTTCTACTCCTTTATCCAACAACTTGTTCATTTCCTCAGCTGGCACTTCTTTTATATTGTCAGAGCTGTTGAAAACTGCAGTAGTTACAGTTTGTTTTCCCTCCTTGGTAAAACTGAATTGTTTCTCAGGTATGTTGAATGAAACAAGACTGACTGCTGTCATCCAATCATAACCTAGGATAACATCATGACTTGGCAATGATAACACTCTGAAGTTGTGAGTCAACTTTAGCTTTGCCATTTGGAATTCATAGTTTGGAACTACTGTTGTGGATAGTAATTTTCCTCCTCCTGCCACTGCTATTGTTCTTCCTTTGACAGGTAACAACTGACTTTGCTTTCACAGCAAAATCCTGGTTAATGAAAGAAGATGTACTACCAGAATCAAGTAAAGCTACTACTCTCTTGCCATTTATGTAGATTATAGCAGTAGGGGTTGGAACTGCTAGTTGATGTCCAATTGCATGAGCAGAAATAAGCATTGCTTGTTCTCCTTCTTCTGTATTCTCTTGTTGTTCTTGTTGTTGTATTTCTTCTTGATCTATTACAATTTGTTCTGGATTGTCCTGTTGCAGCAAGTGAATGTTAGGAATCAACTTGCATTTGTGTCCATGCATCCATTTGTCTCCACACCTCCAGCACTCCCCTACTTTTCTGATTTTTTGTGTGTTGGCAGCTGTTGTTTCAGCTTGTCTGATAGAAACTTGTTGTTGTGGTTCCAGAGCATTGAGCTTGGCCTGCATTGTTCCACTAGATTTCTGGTAGAAGTTGTTGTAGGTGGTGCCCTGTTTCTTAGCTACTGCTACATGTGGATGATTTGGTTCTATGTCCTTGGCCATGCAGTAAGCATCTGTTAATGTTTGTGGCCTGAAAGGTCTCAGCTGGAATTTAATTCCTTCTCTTAGTCCATTGACATAGCATCTGACAAACCGGAGCTCTCCTAATTCAGGGTTTTCCTCTTGCACATCAGCCATCAAATCCTCAAAGATTTTTGTGTATTCAGTGACAGTGTGATGTAACTGTTTGACTGAATTAAATTTTTCTGTCAAGTCATAAGACCCTTTGTCAGAAAATCTCTTAATCACTTCATCTCCAAACTGTTGCCAAGTAAGTTGTTTCTTCAGCAGACCAGACCTCCTGAGCCACACATCTGCTTCATCTACTATGTACATTAGAGCTAGTGACACTTTGTACTCCTCTGGAGCTCCAGCCATTTGAAAGTATTTGTTACATTTTCTTATCCATCCTACTGGATCTGTCCCAGCAAACTTAGGAAAATCCAACCTAGGGCCCTTAGTCACTGATTTCATAAACTGAGCCTGCATATCCTGTTCATAGGTTCTGTAATAACCTTGCCATAATTGCCTGTCTCTGTTTGGTTGGAAATAGTGATTAAATGCAGGTGTTTTTGCCTTGTCTCTAGCAGTAACTGGAGTTCCAATTGCACTGGCATTATCAGTTCTTCCCCGTTGAACAAAACTAGGAGGAACTGCATTTCTGTTTGTCCTGATGGGTGGCAAGTTCTGTAACTGAAGCTCCTCAAGCTGTTTAGATTTCTCTTTTTCCATTGCTAGTTGTTTTCTCAGTTGCTCTATTCTCTCTTCCTGCTCTTTTGTTTGCTCTTGATGCAGTGTAGGAGATCGAACCACAGGTGCAGAACTGGAAGGGTTGTCTTGTTGGTGCTCTGTAGGGGAGGATTTAACCAGCGTTTGCAGAACATTACTGATGGCGGATAGCTGCTTGCTCAAGTCCAGAACCACTTTCTCAACCGTACCTACTGTTGCTGAAATCTGCCCCTGTTTCGCTCCAATAACCTGAACTTCCTCTTGCAATTTGGACACCTGGTTCTGCATCTGGATATTATCTTGTTGCAGAGCGCCGAAATCATCGCGCATGGAGAGGACCTCTTGAAGATCCGCGTCGTCGATTGCCTTAGCACGCCCCATCTCCTGATCTAAGGCGAGAGGTAGGAATTTTACCACTGGATACACCAGCAACCCGAATCTCACCTCAGATCCTGCCGCCGCCGCGATCCACGCCTCCTTGACACACGGATCGGAGCTGGAACGCGGGATTTTACCGATCGAGTGATGTGCTCAACCAACCGCTCCCGCTCGGCCGATCTGTGCCCGAATAATCACCGCCGCCAGCGCCTCCCGACCGCGCCCCGCCACCGATTTCGCCAAATTCCTCTTCGCCGTCACCGAAGAAGAGAAGAGGGTAGGACAAGGGTGGGATTCATCACTATAGAAAAAAAATTGCTGAAGAATCGAAGGCTCTGAATACCAATTTGTTAGGACCCGTAGAGTATTGTGGGGATTTATCTAAGAATTTGTATAAGAATTTGCACAGATCTGGTATGGAAAGAGGAACGCTAGGGTTCCTCTATATTAGCCATGACGGCGATGAGGAGAATTCATCCGAAAAGCATATTCGATCCAGCCACAACCCGGCTAGTTATAGGGGAGGGTTTAACCCGAACGGGAAGAACAGTAACTCTCTGCTTACTAATGTTACAACGGTAATAACGCTCAACGGTCGAGATAAGCCTATCGCCACGGATTGATCCCAGCCGTTAGATAACTGAATCGTTACTGGTAGCTTACTGAACTACGACAGGTATATATCAGGGCCTGACATTAGGGCGCCTGGGCGAAGGAGGAGCAGGGCCTGAGGTGCCTGGGTGGAGGAGGAGCAGGGCCTGGAGCGCCTGGGCGGAGGAGCAGCGGAGGAAGACGACGATGGGGATTTGAAATCAGGGATAGCAATGTAATTTCCTGTGTTTTCACCTGGTCGGAAGGGTTTCCCCAACGACCTATATTTCGGAACGGAGGGAGTAGAATATTTATATTCCATTGCAACGCACGAGTATTATTCTAGTAAAAAGAACTGCGGGAGGCTCGTTGTCTAAAAAAAATATGCAGGAGGCTTGCATTTAAAAGGGGTGAACGGAGAGCCCAGCCCAAGTCTTCCCGAAAGATCACCACGGCTCATTTCCTCGTTCCTCCAGATCAGCGGCGACCATGGAGAAGGCCGCAAGGGCAGCAGGAGCGACGCCTCCACCCCGCCGCCGCCGGCGCGGCCTCCCGGAGGAGATCATCGTCTGGGAGATCCTCGTCCGCCTGCCCCCGAAATCCCTCCTCCGCTGCCGCGCCGTCTGCCGCGCATGGCGAAGCGTCACCTCCAAGCGCCGCTTCCTCCTTGCTCACCACGCCCGCCAGCCCGCCCTCCCCGTCTTCCTCGGCAGCGACGAGATCTTCGGCGTCCACTACCACAACATCCGCGTCTTCGACCACCGGTTTGATGGCGGCGACCTCGACACCGTCGCCCGGTTCGACGATGCCTTCGATCTGGAGGCCTCCTGCGACGGCCTTCTCGTGCTCTCCAAGTTTGACGACGCGGATGACTCTTGCGCCTTCTCCGTCTGCAACCCGGCCACGCGCGAGCACGCCTCTCTCTGGTGGCCATCGTCGGACTTCGACATCTTGGGGATGTACCAACACCGGCCTACCGGCAAGTACCGGCTGCTGCTGTCCCTCTCCTTAGAATCGTACAAAGGCAAAATCTGCTGCTATGTCTTCCCATTGGGCTCCACCGACCCACCGAGGTTCATCGCGTGGTTGGAGGCGGCGGCGGATTGCCTCGACGTACCTGTCCTGGTGCGCGATAGCCTGCATTGGTACTCGAGTGAAAGCAAGACACCGAGTGACAACAAACCAGTAGTAGTATTCGACACCATAGCTGAGTCGTTCCGGAGGATGCGTGCTCCAGTTACTCCAGTTATTGATGACGCACATATCTTTGACATGGATGGCAAGCTTGGCATGTACAGGCGTAATGCCGGGAAACGAAAGGAAACTGTTGATGTATGGGTGCTGCGGGACTACGAAAGCGAGGTTTGGGACAAACAGTACCGGATCAAATTGCCGCTTGCGGAAATCAGGGACCAGTTTATGAATGACGACGACTATTGTCTGGACGTTGTTTCTGCGGATGGCGACGTGCTCGTGCTGCTCCTTCTTGGTCGGTATGTGATCCACGTTAACAGCGATGGCGAATTGCTTGAGAATTTCAATCTTGGTCGGGAAAACCTCTCTATGACCAAATGTCGGCTCAAGCAAAGTCTTGTTCGGTGCAAAAAACTTCCGGCTCTAGAAGATTATGCTGTGAATGCTTCGCCTTGGTTGCCGAAACCTCCGTATCTCTAAATGTCTGCTCAAGCAAAGTCTTGTCCAGCATACCTTTTCCGGCTTTAGAAGGTTATGCTTTGAATGCAAGTATGTGAGCCTGCTGGCCTCTTCTTTTTAAATTGATGATACAAGTTAATAAGTTATGATTAGAAG
The DNA here is from genome assembly GCA_963921465.1 of Triticum timopheevii. Lineage (NCBI taxonomy): Eukaryota > Viridiplantae > Streptophyta > Magnoliopsida > Poales > Poaceae > Triticum > Triticum timopheevii. The sequence continues at coordinate 76,738,822 of OY997266.1, read as the reverse complement.
CTCATATGTGGCTGCAGGAAATCTATGCTTGTCTAGGTACCTTTTCGGGCTGAAGTGACTAATGTGTGTGTTGAACTGTTGATGCAACAAGTCATTCTTTTGAAATATTTGCCAATAATCTGCATCATGTGTCTATTTTATTGGGGCTGAGGAATTGACTTTGCTTTATTTTATTTATTATCTAGTGGTGTTCTTAGTACTCAATTGTTAGCAATTTATATGCCTCATGTCCGTCTTTCTTGAACTGAAGAATTGACTTTACCTTCTTATCTAGTGGTCTTCTTAATAGTCAGTATTTAGGACCCTCTGTTGTAGCCGACGATGAAAGGCAGATTCTCCTCCTTGTTGACTTGCGAGCTACATCTGAATCTTACAGCACCTTAGCGTATTGCTCATTAATATAAGTGGTTGCAGTCAACTTCTGATTAATATAATAATCATTTTTCATCATGAATCAACTGCATCTGGTTATGTAGGAGTAGTTCTTATGGAAACTAAGGGCATCTCTAGCCGTTGGCCCCCAGGAGGGGCAAAAAATCGCCCCCTGGGGGCGCACCGGCGCTAAACCGCGCACTGGGGGCGTGATGCCCCCCAGTCGCGGCGCCCACGGTATTTTAAAAAATTTAAACACGGCACAAACACGGCGCAAATTCATTGCAAACTTCGGCGAGTTCGTTCAAACTTAAACATATTCTACAAAAAAAAAAAAACCGGCGGGCTACTCTCGCCGTCTCCCTCGCCGCCCGCCTCGCCACCCGCCCACGCGGCTACATGCCGAGGAGGCTGTAGAACCGTGTGTAGTCGCCGCCGCCGTCGTCGTCGTCGTCGCCGCTGCCGCCCCCGCCTAAACCTCCGCCGTCCCTGCTGCACCCCTCCCCCGGTTGGCGCGGCGGGTTGGAAGGTCCGGGGGCGTCGTCGTCGCTGCTGTCGAGGATCACGACGCCGTGCTCGTCCTCGCGCCCACGCTTGCAGGCGGCGATCTCCTCCAGGGCCCGGCACTGCCGGACCGTCTCCTCGTGGAGGTAGTCGTCCCGCGCCCACCGCATGGCGTCCTCGTCGGAGAAGCCGCGCCGGGCTATCTCCTCGTTCTCCGCAGGGAGGCCGGGCTCCTTGGGCTCGACGAGGCCGGGCTCCGGCTTGGGCTCGACGAGGACAAACCGGCCGGTGGGTGGCGAGGCGGGGGCGCCGATACGGACGCCGGAGCTGCGGGTGCACGCGGCCACAGGCGTGTCCTGGGGCTCCGGCTTGACGGGGCGGAGGCAGGGTGAGCCGCCGGACGAAGAGGAGGACCCCCCGGTCTCCATGCGCCTCGAGGTCCAGGAGCTTCCCCGGCGGCGTGAAAAGGAAGGGGGAGCGGGGTAGTCGAGGCGCGGCGTGTTGCCGCCCTCGATGTACTCGAGGACGGCGTCCAGCGTGCGCCCTGGCACGCCCCACCATCGACGCCGGCCGGCGGAGTTTTGCCTGCCGGAGGGCAAGACGCCGTTGGTGGCCTCGAGCTGCTGGGCGTGACGGCGGCGGAAGTACGGCTCCCACAGCGGGCTGTCGGGGGCGTACCGTGGCGCCTCCCTCGCCGCACGCGGCAGGTTCGAACGGATGCGGGCGATCTCCGCACGCCGCACCGCGCCGGAGGGTACCGGGGGCACCGGCACACCGCCCGCGCTGATCCTCCACGCCCCGGGCACCCGCATGTCCGGCGGGACCGGGTACTCAGCCTCGTAAAGGAGGCGAGCCTCGTCTTTATGGAGATGGCGGCGGCCGAAGCCGTTCGCCGCCGCGCCGTCGCCTGGGAAACGTTCGGCCATTGGTTTTGAACTGGAGACGGCGAAAGGAGGAGAGGAGAGGGAGGGAGGAGCGACGGTGGAGGGGAAGTGTGAGACGACCGAGTGCGCTGGGGCGCGGCATATATAGGCCGACGCGCCGCCCACACGCGTGGCACCGTGCGTACGCGTGGCGGGCGAGGCGAGGGCGCGGGACGCGCGTCGTCCGGCCTTCACTGCGCCGCCCGTGAAGCATCAATGGCGCAGGCTGACCGGCACGGCAGCGCGGCAGCTTTGGCATTGATGCGCCGCGTGTCGTGGTTCTAAGTCTGACAGTAGAGTGGGGGTAGGTATGGAGAGGCAAGGTCCTAGCTATGGAGAGGTTGTGAACACAAGCGATATACGAGTTCAGGCCCTTCTCGGAGGAAGTAAAAGCCCTACGTCTCGGAGCCCTGGGGCGGTCGAGTGGTTTATGTGTGTAAGTATTACAAGAGTGCGAACCCCTCTGCCTGTGGAGGGGGGTGGCTTATATAGAGTGCGCCAGGACCCCAGCCAGCCCACATAATGGAGAGGTTAAAGTACATTAAGCCTGGGGCGTTACTGGTAACGCCCCTCATAAAGTGCCTTAACTATCATTAAGTCTATTCAATTACAGACCGTTGTGTTGCGGAGTGCCTTCTGACCTTCTGGTGGTCGAGTGTATCCTCATGGTCGAGTGGGTCTTCCATGGTCGAGTCCTTCTAGCCAGTCGAGTGGGTTCCTCGTTGGTCGACTGGAAGGTGATTTCTTCTAAGGGTGCCCTTGGGTAGGATGTTCAGGTCAGGCCTATGACCCTACCCTAGGTACATGAATCCATCATTAGCCCCCGAATGGGTTGAGGCTTGAATGAGGAAGGAGTTGATGCTATTCCGATTGAACTTTGGCATGCTGGTTATGCGTCTTCTTTGATCAAGATTTTCTTTGTTGAGAACGAGCAACTTTTCTTCAGTCGACTCGATCCATTCTTGTTCTTTCGTCGAGTGATCTTTTATACTTTGCCGGCTCCCGAGCGACGGGTCGCAGGAAATCTCGCACCAGGCAGACCGATCTGCCGCTCGCGGATTTCGCGGGATACGAAATTTGGGGAAGCGCGCGAAGCGGAACGGACCGCGGCGCTCGGACGGGACAGGACATGGACGCCTCGATCTCCGCGCCGCTTTTTCCGCCACGTATCGTGTCAATGCAACTGTTTCGGGATATGATTGGATCGTCCGGGTCCACCTGTCATCCACTCGGAAGGGATGTTATAAATGCGATTTGTGAGGGTTTCTGCGCAGTACCCCGTTCTTCTTCCTCTGCTCTCTTCGTCTCCGCCCAACGCAACTGCTGTCGCCCCCGCAACTCTCTCTCTCTCGCGCACTTCGCCGGCGGCCATGGGCAAGGAGAAGACGGCGGTGCTGGAGCGCGCGAAGAAGGCGTTGGCGGCGGAGAAGGCGTCGGCGGCCGAGAAGGCGAAGGGGAGATCCACCAGCCGCAGCGGGTCTTCGTCGAGATCCCGCTTGCCGAAGGGCTGGGTCCAGGGAGATTGGATCCAGTCGACCATCAGGGAGAAGGATCTCCTCGACATGGCCGACGATGGGCTGATCCCCCACGGCGCCGCAAGGCTTCCAGGCAGAGAGTGGCAGCCTCAGCCGGAGGAGGGTGAGTGTGTGCTCCTGGCCACCCATGTCGATCGAGGATTTTCCCTGCCGCCGAGTGTTTTCTTCCGTGGCTTTTTGAACTTCTTTGGAGCCCAGCTCCACCATTTTACTCCAAACTCCATCGCGTATCTTGCTGCATTTGTATCCATGTGCGAAAACTTCTTGGGCTGTCGACCGCACTGGGGTTTGTTCAAGCACATCTTCACATGTCGTTCCCAGACTGTGAAGAAAGCGAGTCCAGGTGATGAGAAAACCCAAGTGGTTCAGATGTGCGGGGGCCTAGGAATCCAAGTGAGGAATAAGAGAACCTTCCCAGCTATGTCTTTTCCCGAGTCGGTCAGGGGCTGGCAGTCGACCTGGTTCTACTGCCAGAATGAGCTGACGCCGGGACAGTCGAGTGGACTTCCTCCATTCACCATGAGTCGAGTGAACAAACCCTCCTCTCTGAAGGTGGTTCCAGAGGAGAGAGCTGATGTGAAGATGTTGATGGATCGCGTGGTACAGCTGGTTCAGGACGGTGTGACTGGCATGGACCTCTTGGAGGTTTTCCTTCGGAGGCGAATCCAGCCTCTCCAGTTCCGGAGCCACTGCATGTGGCTGTACTGCGGAACCGAAGACGAGACTCGAGTCCACCCGGAGGCAGTCGACGACGCCATAGTGGAAAGATGGATGGCCGCGATTACTGGGAACAAGGACAACCCTCGCGGATCCAGGAGGATTTCTCCACTCGACCATAATAGCGTTCCAGAAAAGGTATACTTGTTCTGCTTTCCATTGTATGTCTGTTGAATTTGCTGCTGTATGTTCTGCAATCTGGTCGATTGAACTCTGTCTTGACATCTTCCAGGCCCTTACCGAGCTATACTCAATGCCCAACGGTGCTCAGGCTCCGACTGAGGAGGGAGAAGCCAGCGGGGGTGAGAGCCAGGAAGAGTGGGATTCAGACGCTGCTGAAGATGATGATGACGACGACGACGATGATGAAGACGAAGTAGAGGAGGAGGAGGAGGAGGAGGTCGCACCACCGCGCTCGGAAAGGCGGTCGAAACTCATTCATGACCCTGCGACTGAACGCGGTAAGGGGGTTGCGACTGCCTCGCAGTCGACCAAACGCCCTCGGACCGCTTCTCCGGTGCCGACTGAGAAGGCGCCGAAGCAGTCGAAGGTAGCTCCGTCGAGACCAACCAAGCCCCTGCCGAAGATGAAGGTGTCCATCCCCACCATATCAGGGTAAACATATTACTTAAGTCTTCCTGTTTTGTACAAGCTTTATCTCTGGTTGATACTTGAATTAATCGACTGATTCTTCGGAACTTCAGTGCTGCAACTTCTGAAACCTCAGGCAAGGCCGAGGACCATGAGATGGAGGACGCGGCAACCTCAAATCCTGGTACTGTATCCTTAATTCTGTTCTTAGTCGACTGACTCATAGTTTCTAACTTTGATTCTTTTCTGAAGCTCCAACCAATGACATTATCACCCTTCCTGATGATGATGATGAGGATGAAGAACCACTGAGGTATAGGAGGAGCAGGAAGGCGGCCACTGGCAAAGCAGCCCAAGATGTGACGGCGCCCGAGACTGTTGCCACGGAGGGGGAGAACACCACTCGACCCACCGTGTCTTTCGCGGTGCCGTTGACAAGTGCTTGTCCCACTTCGTCGAGTGCTGGGCAACCTTCGCTCTTCACCACACACCACGTCCCAGAGGACCAAGCTAGCGCTGCTAAGGAGGCGATACGCCAAGCAGGGATCATGATGGAGCAGGTGAAGATCATCCGGGATGCAAGCCAAGCAGCTTATGACGCCAGCTCCGCTCTTCAAAGCAATGTTCAGGTCAGTCGACCACCGCCTGTTCTGTTAGGATATGCTATCAAAACTTCTTTTCTTTCTGAAATCCATAGCAGTCACCCACTAGGTGTGTTGATAAAAACTCCGTGTTAGCGGGGGCACGCTGAGTGCACCCGCTGGGTGTAGTCCCCAAGGCTAAGGTCGACTGCTGGCAGTCGGCTTTAGGCTTTACAAGTAAAGATTGATCATCATTCGACTAGAACGAATGGGTTTCTGAAACCAGTGGGGGCACGCTGAGTGCACCCACTGGGTGTAGTCCCCGAGACTGTGGTCGACTGCTGGCAGTTGATTACAGTCTGAAGAAGCTTTGGTCGACTGGTCGACTTTTTTTTTTGGTCGACTGGTCGACTCTATCTTGAATAGGACCAGTGGGGGCACGCTGAGTGCACCCACTGGGTGTAGTCCCCGAGACTACGGTCGAATGCTTGCATTCGACTGTGGTCTTAGAAACGTATGATTTTTCTCTATTCACTCGGAAGTGAATCATCTTTGACATTTTCTCGATTGATTCTTCGTAGAAATCCTGTGATCTTGCGGCGCGCTATACTGAACTGGAGCAGAAGCATATTCAGCTCGAGTTGGACTTGAAGCTAGTGCAGGAGAATCTGACGAAGGCGAAGGAGGAGACCAAAGGTATGTTCGGTGAGACTTCGACGACTCCTTTCTACCCTCATCTGTTTCAAATCTGACTTTGCTGTAATTTACAGGCAAGGTGAAGGAGGCCCAGAGGAAGAAGGATCTTGAGCTGTCTAAGAAGATCAAGCTTGCTGACGAGAAGTTAGCCTCAGTCACCAAGCTCGAACAGGACAACACCAATCTGAAGGCTGCTCTGGCCATTGCCACCAAGGATGTTGACCGACTGAAAGCTGACAAGACCACTCTGACTGAGAAGATCAACCAGTTGACAGGGAAGAAGAATGACCTGGAAGGCTTCCTGGGTGGTCTTGCTAAGAAATTGTTCCTTATGCTCGAAGGTAGTCTTTTACACTCGACCAATTCTTCCAACTGTGATGTTTCCATTCGACCATTGTCTTGACTCGGGGTTTTGTCTTTGCAGAATTCTGTCGCAACTTTGAAGAAGAAACCAGCCAGTTGGAGCTGAACCTTGACTCTGTCAATTCCCCGGTGAATGATGAAGTTGCCATGAATGTCTTCCGACTGGAGTCCCGTGTTGCAGCTGTCGTGGACTACCTCGCAAGGCTGAAGGTTGCTACGTCCCGCATCGACTCGACGCTCTGGCCCGGGGCGACACTCCAAAATGACCTCGAGTCGTTGATGGCTCGATTGAACGCCGTCCCTGACCGAGTGCAGGAGTGGAAGAAGTCCTCGGCTCGGTGTGGCGCAGATGTCGCCCTGTGCCTGGCGCGAGTCCACTGTCAGATGAGGGGAGAAAGGAGTCGTCGAAGTCTCACCGAACATACCTTTGGTCTCCTCCTTCGCCTTCGTCAGATTCTCCTGCACTAGCTTCAAGTCCAACTCGAGCTGAATATGCTTCTGCTCCAGTTCAGTATAGCGCGCCGCAAGATCACAGGATTTCTACGAAGAATCAATCGAGAAAATGTCAAAGATGATTCACTTCCGAGTGAATAGAGAAAAATCATACGTTTCTAAGACCACAGTCGAATGCAAGCATTCGACCGTAGTCTCGGGGACTACACCCAGTGGGTGCACTCAGCGTGCCCCCACTGGTCCTATTCAAGACAGAGTCGACCAGTCGACCAAAAAAAAAAGTCGACCAGTCGACCAAAGCTTCTTCAGACTGTAATCAACTGCCAGCAGTCGACCACAGTCTCGGGGACTACACCCAGTGGGTGCACTCAGCGTGCCCCCACTGGTTTCAGAAACCCATTCGTTCTAGTCGAATGATGATCAATCTTTACTTGTAAAGCCTAAAGCCGACTGCCAGCAGTCGACCTTAGCCTTGGGGACTACACCCAGCGGGTGCACTCAGCGTGCCCCCGCTAACACGGAGTTTTTATCAACACACCTAGTGGGTGACTGCTATGGATTTCAGAAAGAAAAGAAGTTTTGATAGCATATCCTAACAGAACAGGCGGTGGTCGACTGACCTGAACATTGCTTTGAAGAGCGGAGCTGGCGTCATAAGCTGCTTGGCTTGCATCCCGGATGATCTTCACCTGCTCCATCATGATCCCTGCTTGGCGTATCGCCTCCTTAGCAGCGCTAGCTTGGTCCTCTGGGACGTGGTGTGTGGTGAAGAGCGAAGGTTGCCCAGCACTCGACGAAGTAGGACAAGCACTTGTCAACGGCACCGCGAAAGACACGGTGGGTCGAGTGGTGTTCTCCCCCTCCGTGGCAACAGTCTCGGGCGCCGTCACATCTTGGGCTGCTTTGCCAGTGGCCGCCTTCCTGCTCCTCCTATACCTCAGTGGTTCTTCATCCTCATCATCGTCATCAGGAAGGGTGATAATGTCATTGGTTGGAGCTTCAGAAAAGAATCAAAGTTAGAAACTATGAGTCAGTCGACTAAGAATAGAATTAAGGATACAGTACCAGGATTTGAGGTTGCCGCGTCCTCCATCTCATGGTCCTCGGCCTTGCCTGAGGTTTCAGAAGTTGCAGCACTGAAGTTCCGAAGAATCAGTCGATTAATTCAAGTATCAACCAGAGATAAAGCTTGTACAAAACAGGAAGACTTAAGTAATATGTTTACCCTGATATGGTGGGGATGGACACCTTCATCTTCGGCAGGGGCTTGGTTGGTCTCGACGGAGCTACCTTCGACTGCTTCGGCGCCTTCTCAGTCGGCACCGGAGAAGCGGTCCGAGGGCGTTTGGTCGACTGCGAGGCAGTCGCAACCCCCTTACCGCGTTCAGTCGCAGGGTCATGAACGAGTTTCGACCGCCTTTCCGAGCGCGGTGGTGCAACCTCCTCCTCCTCCTCCTCTACTTCGTCTTCATCATCGTCGTCGTCGTCATCATCATCTTCAGCAGCGTCTGAATCCCACTCTTCCTGGCTCTCACCCCCGCTGGCTTCTCCCTCCTCAGTCGGAGCCTGAGCACCGTTGGGCATTGAGTACAGCTCGGTAAGGGCCTGGAAGATGTCAAGACAGAGTTCAATCGACCAGATTGCAGAACATACAGCAGCAAATTCAACAGACATACAATGGAAAGCAGAACAAGTATACCTTTTCTGGAACGCTATTATGGTCGAGTGGAGAAATCCTCCTGGATCCGCGAGGGTTGTCCTTGTTCCCAGTAATCGCGGCCATCCATCTTTCCACTATGGCGTCGTCGACTGCCTCCGGGTGGACTCGAGTCTCGTCTTTGGTTCCGCAGTACAGCCACATGTAGTGGCTCCAGAACTGGAGAGGCTGGATTCGCCTCCGAAGGAAAACCTCCAAGAGGTCCATGCCAGTCACACCGTCCCGAACCAGCTGTACCACGCGATCCATCAACATCTTCACATCAGCTCTCTCCTCTGGAACCACCTTCAGAGAGGAGGGTTTGTTCACTCGACTCATGGTGAATGGAGGAAGTCCACTCGACTGTCCCGGCGTCAGCTCATTCTGGCAGTAGAACCAGGTCGACTGCCAGCCCCTGACCGACTCGGGAAAAGACATAGCTGGGAAGGTTCTCTTATTCCTCACTTGGATTCCTAGGCCCCCGCACATCTGAACCACTTGGGTTTTCTCATCACCTGGACTCGCTTTCTTCACAGTCTGGGAACGACATGTGAAGATGTGCTTGAACAAACCCCAGTGCGGTCGACAGCCCAAGAAGTTTTCGCACATGGATACAAATGTAGCAAGATACGCGATGGAGTTTGGAGTAAAATGGTGGAGCTGGGCTCCAAAGAAGTTCAAAAAGCCACGGAAGAAAACACTCGGCGGCAGGGAAAATCCTCGATCGACATGGGTGGCCAGGAGCACACACTCACCCTCCTCCGGCTGAGGCTGCCACTCTTTGCCTGGAAGCCTTGCGGCGCCGTGGGGGATCAGCCCATCGTCGGCCATGTCGAGGAGATCCTTCTCCCTGATGGTCGACTGGATCCAATCTCCCTAGACCCAGCCCTTCGGCAAGCGGGATCTCGACGAAGACCCGCTGCGGCTGGTGGATCTCCCCTTCGCCTTCTCGGCCGCCGACGCCTTCTCCGCCGCCGACGCCTTCTTCGCGCGCTCCAGCACCGTCGTCTTCTCCTTGCCCATGGCCGCTGGCGAAGTGCGCGAGAGAGAGAGTTGCGGGGGTGACAGCAGTTGCATTGGGCGGAGACGAAGAGAGCAGAGGAAGAAGAACGGGGTACTGCGCAGAAACCCTCACAAATCGCATTTATAACATCTCTTCCGAGTGGATGACAGGTGGACCCGGACGATCCAATCATATCCAAAAACAGTTGCATTGACACGATACGTGGCGGAAAAAGCAGCGCGGAGATCGAGGCGTCCATGTCCTGTCCCGTCCGAGCGCCGCGGTCCGTTCCGCTTCGCGCGCTTCCCCAAATTTCGTATCCCGCGAAATCCGTGAGCGGCAGATCGGTCTGCCTGGTGCAAGATTTCCTGCGATCCGTCGCTCGGGAGCCGGCAAAGTATAAAAGATCACTCGATGAAAGAACAAGAATGGATCGAGTCAACTGAAGAAAAGTTGCTCGTTGTCAACAAAGAAAATCTTAATCAAAGAAGACGCATAACCAGCATGCCAAATTCAATCGGAACAGCATCAACTCCTTCCTCATTCAAGCCTCGACCCATTCGGGGGCTAATGATGGATTCATGTACCTAGGGTAGGGTCATAGGCCTGACCTGAACGTCCAACCCAAGGGCACCCTTAGAAGAAATCACCTTCCAGTCGACCAACGAGGAACCCACTCGACTGGCTAGAAGGACTCGACCATGGAAGACCCACTCGACCATGAGGATACACTCGACCACCAGAAGGTCAGAAGGCACTCCGCAACACAACGGTCTGTAATTGAATAGACTTAATTATAGTTAAGGCACTTTATGAGGGGCGTTACCAGTAACGCCCCAGGCTTAATGTACTTTAACCTCTCCATTATGTGGGCTGGCTGGGGTCCTGGCGCACTCTATATAAGCCACCCCCCTCCACAGGCAGAGGGGTTCGCACTCTTGTAATACTTACACACATAAACCACTCGACCGCCCCAGGGCTCCGAGACGTAGGGCTTTTACTTCCTCCGATAAGGGCCTGAACTCGTATATCGCTTGTGTTCACAACCTCTCCATAGCTAGGACCTTGCCTCTCCATACCTACCCCCCACTCTACTGTCAGACTTAGAACCACGACACCGCGGGAAACGAGGCGATGAGGACGACGAAGGGCCGAGAAGTAACCCGGTCGCTGACGCGTCGGGCCCGCGGTTTCTTCGCGCCAAAAAAGTTCGCCCGGCGCCCCCGAGCGCCCCCCAGCGCGCCGGGTTCGGGCTGGGTCCGCCGGCGCTGTTTTCGGCCCAAGCCGGCGAAAATCGGGCTCCTGGGGGCGCGACTGGGCTGTTTTTTCGGCGCCGGCGCGAAAAAATCGCCTGGGGAGGCCTTCTTGGGGGCGCGGCTGGAGATGCCCTAAGACACTTGCCATTACAGCGAGTATCCGACATGGTTACATTTATTCGTTCCGAGTTGTAGTGTTCTACTGGTAGTCTGGTACTGCAACCTGAAAAGGCTAGGAATACATTTTGGTGCTTCCATTCCATCCTCACACCGGCTTTCATAATACGGTTAACCACCATGTTAACTAATCGATTACGAAAAATTGGATCGGATTTTGCAGTTCTTTTTTCGCAGTACCTCGACGTGACATGAGCGTGAAAGAGGTTCAAGAATCCGTTTTCTTTTTATAAGGGCTAAAATCACTTATTTTTTTGGCTTTTTGACCCCATATTGTAGGGTGGATCTCAAAAGATAGGAAAGATCTCCCTCCAAGCCGTACATCCGACTTTCATCGAATACGGCTTTCCACAGAATTCTATAGGGATCTATGAGATCGAGTATGGAATTCTGTTTACTCACTTTAAATTGAGTATCTGTTTCCCTCCTTTTCCCGCTAGGATCGGAAATCCTGTATTTTCCATATCCATACGATCGAGTCCTTAGGTTTCCGAAATAGTGTAATGGAAAAAGAAGTGCTTCGAATCATTGCTATTTGACTCGAACCTGTTCTGAAAAAGTCGAGATGTCAGCACACCTGACATGGCGACCCCACCAAGCAGCGACTCCAACAGCTCGCCTATGCCACCAAGACTGCCGCGGGCTCGCAAGACCAACCCACGAGTGAGTGGGTCGGAGTGGGTGTGAGGTGACCCGGCCCGGCTGCTGCAACTACTTAACCTAGTCTCGTCCTCCCAGCCATCCATCCAGTGGATCACGGCACGAACCCGGCGGCGGCTCTCTTCCCTTCCTCCTCCTTCCCCCAATTCCTGTATCCAGATATTGTAATCCCTAGTTCACCTGTAACCGAATCCTACTACTCGAATTCGAGCTACTAGTGAATCCTATCGCGAGAATCCCATCTAGTCCCTAACATCTGATATCAGAGCCAACCACCACCCCCTTCCCCTGCTCCGATCTGGCTCTGTTCGTTGAAACCAGGCGTCTTCGTCAAGCCCGCGTACAGATCGAGGCCATGGATCCCACCATGAAGGAGTACATGGACAAGATCACCAAGTCCATGGACGAGTTCCGCATCGAGCTCCGGGGCAACACGGCCGCGATCCACGCGCACACGACCAAGCTGGACGATTTGGTTGCGTGGCGACCCGATCTCGAGTGTCGCATCGATCAACTCACCGACGCGGTGGCGGAACTGCAACAAGGGCGACCGCCTGCGGCGGCAACGCTCGGTGTGGCACCGCAGGGACCGTCGGCGACTGCTCCCTCCCTTGCTGTGGCCGGCGTTCATCCTGGCGCCCAACCGACCGCGCAGGTGCAGCCACATGGGTCAGATGACCACCGCGACGCCTTCCTCCACCGGAGCAGGTGCTGGCCACGCCGCCAGCGCCCCTCCCGGGCACTGGTCAGTATTCCCTGCAGTTACCCGGTCCTGTATTTTCCCCTTTCTCGCATGCAAGTCAATTGCTCGCCGGATTGGGGCAAGCCCATCCTTCTGTGGTGTTCCCACAGTTCGCCGGCGAGAACCCAAAACTATGGAAGACGTTATGTGAGCAATACTTCAGCATGTTTGGAATTCACTCAACATTTTGGGTTCCCATGGCTGCGCTCAATTTTTCGGGCCTTGCATCCATCTGGTTGCAATCGGTTCAGAACAAGTTGTCTGACTTCGATTGGGAGTCCTTTGCTGCTTTACTCTGTACATGATTTGGTCGAGATAGACACCAGCATTTGATTCATCAGTTTTATACGATTCGTCAGACCACTTCTGTTGCAGATTACATTGAGCGTTTTGAATCGATCATGAATCATTTGGTCTCATACTCTGACAATACTCATCCATACTTTTACTTGACTCGTTTTGTCGAGGGTCTACGGGCGGACATCCGTGCGGTGGTTCTGGTGCAGAGACCACCTGATCTGGATACGGCATGTTCTCTCGCCTTACTCCAGGAGGAAGTCGCAGGATGCGCATCGTCGACAGCACCACCGCTACCACCACCGCGTGCGATGGACACAGGACTGCGACCAGGAGGAGCCCTTCCTCTACCACCTCCTCCACCACGCCCAACGCCTGCTCCAGTGGCACCCGCAGCTACCGATCGCCGTGGGCTCGACGGCGCCCGCGCGGACAGCTCCAAGGTCAAGGCGCTGCGTGAATATCGGCGTGCTCGAGGGCTCTGCTTCAAGTGCGGTGAGCGCTGGGGCCATGATCATACTTGCCCCACCACTGTACAACTCCATGTTGTCGAGGAACTTCTGGAGCTATTCGGCATCGACTCTGTCCTTGATAACGAGCAAACGCATCCAGTGGAGACTGCTATGGCCATTTCCAAGCATGCTCTGTCAAGTGACACCTCGCCGAAGGCATTCCAAGTTCATGCTTGGCTCCAGGGGCACGAAATACTCATGCTGGTGGACTCCGGCAGCTCTACATCATTTGTAGATGCTCGTCTGGCTGCAAAATTGGAAGGAGTTGTTCCATTGGCTCGTGCTGGGCGTGTCAAAGTGGCAGGCGGAGGAGAACTCCAATGTCGAGCTTCTATTCCGCAGTACAAGTGGTTTTCCAAGGGCATGAATTTGTGACTGATATGAAGGTCTTGGAATTGGGTACTTATGATGCCATACTTGGAATGGACTGGTTGGAGCAAAACAGCCCGATGACTGTCGACTGGAAGGGCAAGCACATTGCTATTCCATCACCTAGTGGAGTAGTGCATATCCATGGTCATCCATCAACTTCTTCTTGTCCGGTTATCAACAGTATGCAGTTAAGCAGCTTGTGTCGCCAAGGGGCTGTCTCACACATGGCCCAGTTGTATCAAGTTACCTTGGGGGATGGAGAAGCACAGGAAGCTACCCCCGAATGCATTTAGGCCATCCTAGAGCAATATCCTGATGTTTTTCAAGAGCCGGAAGGGCTCCCACCGCGGCGTAACTGTGATCATCACATACCACTGGTGCCAAGGGCACAACCGGTGAACATCCGCCCATACCGACACAAGCCTGAGCATAAGACAGAGATCGAGGAACAAGTGGCAGACCTACTCAAACAGGGTGTCATCAGATGCAGCGCTAGTCCCTTTGCATCCCCAGTGATCCTAGTGAAAAAGAAGGACGGCACATGGCGCCTCTGTGTGGATTATCGCCATCTCAATGCGATGACCACGGTGCCCAAATTCCCTGTGCCAGTAATTGAGGAATTGCTCGACGAACTACACGGAGCAGTCTGGTTCTCCAAGCTTGACCTTCGAGCAGGTTACCATCAGATCCGCATTGCAGACGGTGAGGAGTACAAAACGGCCTTCACAACTCATTCCGGGCACTTTGAGTTTTTGGTGTTATCATTTGGACTAGCGGGAGGACCGGCCATGTTCATAGGAGCTGTTACTGATACCCTGCATCCTCTTCTACGCAAATGTGTGCTACTGTTCTTTGATGACATACTAGTCTTCAATCGTACCCTGAAGGACCATGCTGAACACCTGGCACAAGTTTTGCAACTGCTGCGTCGGGACCATTGGAAGGTCAAGGCCTCGAAATGCTGTTTTGGCCAGCGCCAGCTATCTTATCTGGGTCATGTGATCAGTGACAAAGGTGTGGCCACCGAGCCAAGCAAAGTGCAGTCAGTAGCTCAATGGCCTACACCGGTGGATGTTAAGGAGGTCAGACGTCTTCTGGGCTTGGCAGGATACTACCGTCGGTTTGTACGACACTTTGGCATTATGGCACGGCCAATGTTCAACTTACTCAAGAAAGGAACTCCTTTTGTTTGGACGCAAGCGACTGAGGAGTCTTTCCAACTGCTGAAACAAGGCATTGTTACTGCTCCTGTACTAGCCCTACCAGACTTCTCAAAGCCTTTTGTCATCGAAACAGATGCATGCGATGCTGGCGTCGGGGCAATTCTGCAGCAACAGGGGCACCCAATTGCCTATATGAGCAAGGCCTTGTCACCAAAGTATAGGGGGTTGTCCACCTATGAAAAGGAATACCTGGCAGTGGTAGTGGCTGTGGACCAATGGCGTCCATATCTCCAACACAGCGAGTTTGTCATACAGACTTATCAAAAGAGTCTGGTACATTTAGAAGAACAAAGACTCACGACCCCCTGGCAGCAAAAAGCATTCACCAAACTGCTCGGTCTTTGCTACACCATCAAATACAGGAAAGGGACAGAAAATGTGGGGGCCGATGCTCTTTCCCGTGCCACCCACACTAAGCAATTGCAAACAATATCGTCTTGTCAACCCAGTTGGATGGAAGACATCATTGCCAGCTACAATTCAAACCCACAAGCCCAGAAACTGCTAGAACAGTTAGCCATTAGAGCAGATCCAAAAGGGCGCTTTACTCTTGAGCAGGGCATCTTACGGTTCAGAGGACGCATCTGGCTAGGTGGCAGCACAGCAATGCAGCAACAGGTGATCCGGGCGTTTCATGATACACCCCTTGGAGGACACTCGGGCTTTCCAGTAACATGGCGACGAGTATGCTGCCTCTTTGCTTGGGCCAAAATGAAAACACACATTCAGCACTATGTGCGTTGTTGCCCTACATGCCAACAGGCAAAGCCAGACCGAGCCGCTTACCCTGGCCTGCTCGAGCCCCTACCGGTGCCCAAGGAATCCTGGGAGATGATCACAATGGATTTCATTGACGGACTCCCAACTTCTGGAGGTGTGAACTGCATTCTTGTGATAGTCGATAAGTTGACAAAATTTGCTCACTTCCTGCCCCTAGCACACCCTTATACAGCCTCCAAAGTGGCACTGCTCTACATGAACCAAGTCTACAGGTTACATGGATTCCCGGGGTCGATCGTGTCTGACCGTGATCCGGTGTTCACGAGTCATTTTTGGCAAGAGCTCTTCAAGTATGCAGGCACTGGTCTCAGAATGAGTTCAGCCAACCACCCGCAGACGGACGGCCAGACGGAGAGGGTCAATCAGTGCCTGGAAACCTTCCTCCGATGCTTCGCGCAGGCGTGTCCCCGTTGATGGAGCTACTGGATTCCACTTGCACAGTTTTGGTACAATTCTTCCCATCATTCTGCCATTGGGATGTCACCCTTCTGTGCTATGTACGGGCACGAACCACGACAATGGGGGATTACTACAACGACGGCTTGTTCAGTGCCGGCTCTTCGCTCCTGGCTGGATGAACGCGCTGTTGTGCAAGACCTCCTTCAACAGCATCTACACCGAGCAAGGCAGTGCATGAAACAACAGGCTGACAGAAAACGATCATTCAGGGCCTTTGAAGTAGGTGACACAGTTTACCTCAAGCTGCAACCTTATATTCAAACTTCCGTAGCTTCCCGCGCCTGTCACAAACTAGCCTTCCGCTTCTTTGGACCCTTCAAGATTATTGGGCGGATCAATGAGGTGGCCTATGAAGGAAATATGCCCTAGAGGCAATAATAAAGTTATTATTTATTTCCTTATTTCATGATAAATGTTTATCATTCATGCTAGAATTGTATTAACCGGAAACATGATACATGTGTGAATGCATAGACAAACAAGATGTCACTAGTATGCCTCTACTAGACTAGCTTGTTAATCAAAGATGGTTATGTTTCCTAACCATGAACAAGGAGTTGTTATTTGATTAACAAGGTCACATCATTAGTAGAATGATCTGATTGACATGACCCATTCCATTAGCTTAGCACACGATCGTTTAGTATGTTGCTACTGCTTTTATCCATGACATATACATGTTCCTGTAACTATGAGATTATGCAACTCCCGTTTATCGGAGGAACACTTTGGGTGCTACCAAACGTCACAACGTAACTGGGTGATTATAAAGGAGTACTACAGGTGTCTCCAAAGGCAGATGTTGGGTTGGCGTATTTCGAGATTAGGTTTTGTCACTCCGATTGTTGGAGAGGTATCTCTGGGCCCTCTTGGTAATACACATCACTGAAGCCTTGCAAGCATTACAACTAATGAGTTAGCCGTGAGATGATGTATTATTGGATACCGACGATCGAATCTCGGGCAAGTAACATACCGATGACAAAGGGAACAACGTATGTTGTTATGCGGTCTGACCGATAAAGATCTTCGTAGAATATGTAGGAACCAATATGGGCATCCAGGTCCCGCTGTTGGTTATTGACCGGAGACGTGTCTCGGTCATGTCTACATTGTTCTCGAACCGTAGGGTCCGCACGCTTAAGGTTTCGATGACAGTTATTATGAGTTTATGTATTTTGATGTACCGAAGAAGTTCGGAGTCCCGGATGTGATCACGGACATGACGAGGAGTCTCGAAATGGTCGAGACATAAAGATTGATATATTGGAAGCCTATATTTGGAGTTCGGAATGGTTCCGGGTGAAATTGGGATTTTACCGGAATACCGGGGGGTTACCGGAACCCTCCCGGAGGCTATTGGGCCTTAGTGGGCCTCGAGGGAGAAGAGGAGGGGCCGGCCAGGGCAGGCCGCGCGCCCCCTCCCCCCCTAGTCCGAATAGGACAAGGAGGGGGGGGGGGCGCCCCCCTTCCTTCTTCCCCCTTCCCCAATCCTACTCCAACTAGGAAAAGGGGGGAGTCCTACTCCCGGTGGGAGTAGGACTCCTCCGGCGCGCCTCCCTTGGGCCGGCCGCACCTCCCCCCTCCCTCCTTTATATACGGGGGCAGGGGGGCACCCTAGAACACACAAGTTTTGATCTACGGATCGTTCCTTAGCCGTGTGCGGTGCCCCCCTCCACCATATTCCACCTCGGTCATATCGTCGCGAAGCTTAGGCGAAGCTCTGCGCCGGTAGAACATCAAGATCGTCGCCACACCGTCGTGCTGACGGAACTCTCCCTCGACACTCGGCTGGATCGGAGTACGAGGGACGTCATCGAGCTGTACGTGTGTCAAGAACTCGGGGGCGCCGGAGTAACGGCGCCGGGATCGGTCGGATCGCGAGGAGAACGTACGACTACTTCCTCTACGTTGTGATCGCTTCCGCTTCGGGTCTATGAGGGTACGTAGACAACACTCTCCCCTCTCGTTGCTATGCATCACCATGATCTTGCGTGTGCGTAGGAAAATTTTTGAAATTACTACGTTCCCCAACAGTGGCATCCGAGCCTAGGTTTTTATGGTTTGATGTTTTGCACGAGTAGAACACAAGTGAGTTGTGGGCGATACAAGTCATACTACCTACCAGCATGTCATACTTTGGTTCAGCGGTATTGTGAGATGAAGCGGCCCAGACCGACATTACGCGTACGCTTACGCGAGACTGGTTTCACCGCCACGAGCACTCGTTGCTTAAAGGTGACTGGTGGGTGTCTGTCTCTCTCACTTTAGTTGAACCGAGTGTGGCTACGCCCGGTCCTTGAGAAGGTTAAAACGGAGTCTATTTGACGAAGTATCGTTGTGGTTTTGATGCGTAGGTGAGATTGGTTCTTGCTTAAGCCCGTAGCAGCCACGTAAAATTTGCAACAACAAAGTAGAGGACGTCTAACTTGTTTTTGCAGGGCATGTTGTGATGTGATATGGTCAAGACGTGATACTATATTTTATTGTATGAGATGATCATGTTTTGTAACCGAAGTTATCGGCAACTGGCAGGAGCCATATGGTTGTCGCTTTATTGTATGCAATGCAATCGCCCTGTAATGCTTTACTTTATCACTAAGCGGTAGCGATAGTCGTAGAAGCATAAGTTTGGCGAGATGACAACGATGCTACGATGGAGATCAAGGTGTCGCGCCGGTGACGATGGTGATCATGGTGGTGCTGCAGAGATGGAGATCACGAAGCACAAGATGATGATGGCCATATCATATCACTTATATTGATTTGCATGTGATGTTTATCTTTTATGCATCTTATCTTGCTTTGATTGACGGTAGCATTATAAGATGATCTCTCACTAAATTATCAAGAAGTGTTCTCCCCGAGTATGCACCGTTGCCAAAGTTCGTCGTGCCCAGACACCACGTGATGATCGGGTGTGATAAGCTCTACGTCCATCTACAACGGGTGCAAGCCAGTTTTGCACACGCAGAATACTCGGGTTATACTTGACGAGCCTAGCATATGCAGATATGGCCTCGGAACACGGAGACCGAAAGGTCGAGCGTGAATCATATAGTAGATATGATCAACATAAGATGTTCACCATTGAAAACTACTCCATTTCACGTGATGATCGGTTATGGTTTAGTTGATTTGGATCACGTGATCACTTAGATGACTAGAGAGATGTCTGTCTAAGTGGGAGTTCTTAAGTAATATGATTAATTGAACTTAAATTTATCATGAACTTAGTACCTGATAGTATCTTGCTTGTTTATGTTTGATTGTAGATAGATGGCTCGTGCTGTTGTTCCGTTGAATTTTAATGCGTTCCTTGAGAAAGCAAAGTTGAAAGATGATGGTAGCAATTACACGGACTGGGTCCGTAACTTGAGGATTATCCTCATTGCTGCACAGAAGAGTTACGTCCTGGATGCACCGCTGGGTTCCAGGCCTGCTGCTGGAGCAACACCAGATGTTATGAACGTCTGGCAGAGCAAAGCTGATGACTACTCTATAGTTCAGTGTGCCATGCTTTACGGCTTAGAACCGGGACTTCAACGACGTTTTGAACGTCATGGAGCATATGAGATGTTCCAGGAGTTGAAGTTAATATTCCAACAGAATGCCTGGATTGAGAGATATGAAGTCTCCAATAAGTTCTATAGCTGCAAGATGGAGGAGAATAGTTCTGTTAGTGAGCACATACTCAGAATGTCTGGGTACTACAATCACTTGACACAATTGGGAGTTAATCTTCCGGATGATTGTGTCATTGACAGAATTCTTCAATCACTGCCACCAAGCTACAAAGGCTTCGTGATGAACTATAATATGCAAGGGTTAGTAAAGACTATACCTGAGCTCTTCGCAATACTAAAGACTGCGGAGGTAGAAATCAAGAAGGAGCATCAAGTGTTGATGGTCAATAAGACCACTAGTTTCAAGAAGAAAGGCAAAGGAAAGAAGAAGGGGAACTTCAAGAAGAACAGCAAGCAAGTTGCTGCTCAGGAGAAGAAACCCAAGTCTGGACCTAAGCCTGAAACTGAGTGCTTCCACTGCAAGCAGACTGGTCACTGGAAGCGGAACTGCCCCAAGTATTTGGCGGATAAGAAGGATGGCAAGGTGAACAAAGGTATATGTGATATACATGTTATTGATGTGTACCTTACTAGAGCTCGCAGTAGCACCTGGGTATTTGATACTGGTTCTGTTGCTAATATTTGCAACTCGAAACAGGGACTACGGATTAAGCGAACACTGGCAAAGGACGAGGTGACGATGCGCGTGGGAAATGGTTCCAAAGTCGATGTGATCGCGGTCGGCACGCTACCTCTACATCTACCTTCGGGATTAGTTTTAGACCTAAATAATTGTTATTTGGTGCCTGCGTTGAGCATGAACATTATATCTGGATCTTGTTTGATGCGAGACGGTTATTCATTTAAATCAGAGAACAATGGTTGTTCTATTTATATGAGTAATATCTTTTATGGTCATGCACCTTTGAAGAGTGGTCTATTTTTGATGAATCTCGATAGTAGTGATACACATATTCATAATGTTGAAACCAAAAGATGCAGAGTTGATAATGATAGTGCAACTTATTTGTGGCACTGCCGTTTAGGTCATATCGGTGTAAAGCGCATGAAGAAACTCCATACTGATGGACTTTTGGAGTCACTTGATTATGAATCACTTGGCACTTGCGAACCGTGCCTCATGGGCAAGATGACTAGAACCCCGTTCTCCGGTACTATGGAGAGAGCAACAGATTTGTTGGAAATCATACATACAGATGTATGTGGTCCGATGAATGTTGAGGCTCGTGGCGGATATCGTTATTTTCTCACCTTCACAGATGACTTAAGCAGATATGGGTATATCTACTTAATGAAACATAAGTCTGAAACATTTGAAAAGTTCAAAGAATTTCAGAGTGAAGTGGAAAATCATCGTAACAAGAAAATTAAATTTCTGCGATCTAATCGTGGAGGTGAATATTTGAGTTACGAGTTTGGTCTACATTTGAAACAATGCGGAATAGTTTCGCAACTCACGCCACCCGGAACACCACAACGTAATGGTGTGTCCGAACGTCGTAATCGTACTTTACTAGATATAGTGCGATCTATGATGTCTCTTACAGATTTACCGCTATCGTTTTGGGGTTATGCTCTAGAGACGGCCGCATTCACACTGAATAGAACACCGTCGAAATCCGTTGAGACGACACCTTATGAACTATGGTTTAGCAAGAAACCAAAGTTGTCGTTTCTTAAAGTTTGGGGATGCGATGCTTATGTGAAAAAGCTTCAACCTGATAAGCTCGAACCCAAATCGGAGAAATGTGTCTTCATAGGATACCCAAAGGAGACAGTTGGGTACACCTTCTATCACAGATCCGAAGGCAAGACATTTGTTGCCAAAAATGGATCCTTTCTAGAGAAGGAGTTTCTCTCGAAAGAAGTGAGTGGGAGGAAAGTAGAACTTGATGAGGTAATTGTACCTTATCCCTTACTTGAAAGTAGTTTGTCGCAGAAACCGGTTTCTGAGACATCTACACCAAGTAGTGAGGAAGTTGATGATGTTGATCATGAAACTTCAGATCAAGTTGCTACAGAACCTCGTAGATCAACCAGAGTAAGATCCGCACCAGAGTGATACGGTAATCCTGTTCTGGAAATCATGCTACTAGATCATGATGAACCTACGAACTATGAAGAAGCGATGGTGAGCCCAGATTCCGCAAAATGGCTTGAGGCCATGAAATCTGAGATGGGATCCATGTATGAAAACAAAGTATGGACTTTGGTTGACTTGCCCGAGGGTAGGCAAGCAATAGAAAACAAGTGGATCTTCAAGAAGAAGACTGACGCTGACGGTAATGTTACTGTCTACAAAGCTTGACTTGTCGCAAAGGGTTTTCGACAAGTTCAAGGGATTGACTACGATGAGACCTTCTCACCCGTAGCGATGCTTAAGTCTGTCCGAATCATGTTAGCAATTGCCGCATTTTATGATTATGAAATTTGGCAAATGGATGTAAAAACTGCATTCCTGAATGGATTTCTGGAAGAAGAGTTGTATATGATGCAACCAGAAGGTTTTATCGATCCAAAGGGAGCTAACAAAGTATGCAAGCTCCAGCGATCCATCTATGGACTGGTGCAAGCATCTCGGAGTTGGAATAAACGCTTTGATAGTGTGATCAAAGCATTTGGGTTCATACAGACTTTTGGAGAAGCCTGTATTTACAAGAAAGTGAGTGGGAGCTCTGTAGCATTTCTGATATTATATGTAGATGACATATTGCTGATCGGAAATGATATAGAATTTCTGGATAGCATAAAGGGATACTTGAATAAGAGTTTTTCAATGAAAGACCTCAGTGAAGCTGCTTACATATTAGGCATTAAGATCTATAGAGATAGATCAAGATGCTTAATTGGACTTTCACAAAGCACATACCTTGACAAAATTTTGAAGAAGTTCAAAATGGATCAAGCAAAGAAAGGGTTCTTGCCTGTGTTACAAGGTGTGAAATTGAGTAAGACTCAATGCCCGACCACTGCAGAAGATAGAGAGAAAATGAAAGATGTTCCCTATGCTTCAGCCATAGGCTCTATCATGTATGCAATGCTGTGCACCAGACCTGATGTGTGCCTTGCTATAAGCCTAGCAGGAAGGTACCAAAGTAATCCAGGAGTGGATCACTGGACAGCGGTCAAGAACATCCTGAAATACCTGAAAAGGACTAAGGATATGTTTCTCGTATATGGAGGTGACAAAGAGCTTATCGTAAACGGTTACGTTGATGCAAGCTTTGACACTGATCCGGACGATTCTAAATCGCAGACCGGATACGTATTTACACTAAACGGAGGAGCTGTCAGTTGGTGCAGTTCTAAACAAAGCATTGTAGCGGGATCTACATGTGAAGCGGAGTACATAGCAGCTTCGGAAGCAGCTAATGAAGGAGTCTGGATGAAGGAGTTCATATCCGATCTAGGTGTCATACCTAGTGCATCGGGTCCAATGAAAATCTTCTGTGACAATACTGGAGCAATTGCCTTAGCAAAGGAATCCAGATTTCACAAGAGGACCAAGCACATCAAGAGACGCTTCAATTCCATCCGGGGCTTAGTCCAGGTGGGAGACATAGAGATTTGCAAGATACATACGGATCTGAATGTTGCAGACCCGTTGACTAAGCCTCTTCCACGAGCAAAACATGATCAGCACCAAGACTCCATGGGTGTTAGAATCATTACTATGTAATCTAGATTATTGACTCTAGTGCAAGTGGGAGACTGAAGGAAATATGCCCTAGAGGCAATAATAAAGTTATTATTTATTTCCTTATTTCATGATAAATGTTTATCATTCATGCTAGAATTGTATTAACCGGAAACATGATACATGTGTGAATGCATAGACAAACAAGATGTCACTAGTATGCCTCTACTAGACTAGCTTGTTAATCAAAGATGGTTATGTTTCCTAACCATGAACAAGGAGTTGTTATTTGATTAACAAGGTCACATCATTAGTAGAATGATCTGATTGACATGACCCATTCCATTAGCTTAGCACACGATCGTTTAGTATGTTGCTACTGCTTTTATCCATGACATATACATGTTCCTGTAACTATGAGATTATGCAACTCCCGTTTATCGGAGGAACACTTTGGGTGCTACCAAACGTCACAACGTAACTGGGTGATTATAAAGGAGTACTACAGGTGTCTCCAAAGGCAGATGTTGGGTTGGCGTATTTCGAGATTAGGTTTTGTCACTCCGATTGTCGGAGAGGTATCTCTGGGCCCTCTCGGTAATACACATCACTGAAGCCTTGCAAGCATTACAACTAATGAGTTAGCTATGAGATGATGTATTACGGAACGAGTAAAGAGACTTGCCGGTAACGAGATTGAACTAGGTATTGGATACCGACGATCGAATCTCGGGCAAGTAACATACCGATGACAAAGGGAACAACGTATGTTGTTATGCGGTCTGACCGATAAAGATCTTCGTAGAATATGTAGGAACCAATATGGGCATCCAGGTCCCGCTGTTGGTTATTGACCAGAGACGTGTCTCGGTCATGTCTACATTGTTCTCGAACCGTAGGGTCCGCACGCTTAAGGTTTCGATGACAGTTATTATGAGTTTATGTATTTTGATGTACCGAAGAAGTTCGGAGTCCCGGATGTGATCACGGACATGACGAAGAGTCTCGAAATGGTCGAGACATAAAGATTGATATATTGGAAGCCTATATTTGGAGTTCGGAATGGTTCCGAGTGAAATTGGGATTTTACCGGAATACCGGGGGGTTACCGGAACCCTCCCGGAGGCTATTGGGCCTTAGTGGGCCTCGAGGGAGAAGAGGAGGGGCCGGCCAGGGCAGGCCGCGCGCCCCCTCCCCCCCTAGTCCGAATAGGACAAGGAGGGGGGGCGCCCCCCTTCCTTCTTCCCCCTTCCCCAATCCTACTCCAACTAGGAAAAGGGGGGGAGTCCTACTCCCGGTGGGAGTAGGACTCCTCCGGCGCGCCTCCCTTGGGCCGGCCGCACCTCCCCCCTCCCTCCTTTATATACGGGGGCAGGGGGGCACCCTAGAACACACAAGTTTTGATCTACGGATCGTTCCTTAGCCGTGTGCGGTGCCCCCCTCCACCATATTCCACCTCGGTCATATCGTCGCGAAGCTTAGGCGAAGCTCTGCGCCGGTAGAACATCAAGATCGTCGCCACGCCGTCGTGCTGACGGAACTCTCCCTCGACACTCGGCTGGATCGGAGTACGAGGGACGTCATCAAGCTGTACGTGTGTCAAGAACTCGGGGGCGCCGGAGTAACGGCGCCGGGATCGGTCGGATCGCGAGGAGAACGTACGACTACTTCCTCTACGTTGTGATCGCTTGCGCTTCGGGTCTACGAGGGTACGTAGACAACACTCTCCCCTCTCGTTGCTATGCATCACCATGATCTTGCGTGTGCGTAGGAAAATTTTTGAAATTACTACGTTCCCCAACAGCCTACAGGCTCCAGCTACCACCTCATGCGCAAGTGCATCCTGTCTTCCATGTATCTCAGCTCAAGCGAGCGCTTGGCCCAGGTATGACAGTTTCCAGTGAGCTTCCAACTTATTCTGACATACCTTCAGTGCCAGTGGCAGTCCTTGAGCGTCGCTGGCGCAAACGGCGCGGGGCCATGGTGGAACAAGTGCTGGTCCGGTGGTCCAACCCTACAGCAGTGGCTGATTCATGGGAGGACAGAGTGGCTCTGCAAGCTCGGTTCCCAGCCACCGAAGCTTGGGGACAAGCTTCTGCTCAAGAAGAGGGGATGTCAGCACACCTGACATGGCGACCCCACCAAGCAGCGACTCCAACAGCTCGCCTACGCCACCAAGACTGCCGCGGGGACGCAGATTTTTAGAGCTTAGGCTCATGGACACCTCCTATCCATACCATCCAGTATAGCTTTGAGATCCGTGCTAGACAACCAACTTACTGCGTGAAATTTTCTCTTTTTTGTTGCTTCCAAATAAAACAACATATGGACTTCTAACTTTGCAAGATAGCAAAACATTCTTACTACAATGGGAGAAAAAACTTACAGATTTTTTTGACCAACATAAATATACAAAATGAGATTTTCTTTATTCAAAAATGTTATTTTTAGTACTTATGATGCACGAAAAAATCTGAAAGTTTTTTATCACATTCTAGTTCGAATGTTTTGTTGTGCTGCAAAGTGTGAAGTTCATATGTTGTTTTATTTGGAAGAAACAAAAAAGAGAAAAGTTCTTGCACGAATCGCGATGCAGAGATGGATGGCTAGATAAGGGGGTGCACCTGAGCCTAAGCTCTACAGAATATTTTCCACTGCCGCGGGCTCGCAAGACCAACCCACGAGTGAGTGGGCCGGAGTGGGTGTGAGGTGACCCGGCCCAGCTGCTGCCACTACTTAACCTAGTCTCGTCCTCCCAGCCATCCATCCAGTGGATCACGGCACGAACCCGGCGGCGGCTCTCTTCCCTTCCTCCTCCTTCCCCCAATTCCTGTATCCAGATATTGTAATCCCTAGTTCACCTGTAACCGAATCCTGCTACTCGAATTCGAGCTACTAGTGAATCCTATCGCGAGAATCCCATCTAGTCCCTAACAAGTTGGAGAACTAAACTTGTGCTGTAAACCAGGCCTGTTGTGTGACTGTGCAGTTGTAGGAGTAAGTTGTTTGAAAGTCGGTCTGATATGCCTGGATCCGATCCTTATTTATTGGAACTTGTAATAGGAATTTGAAATTCCTCTTGATACTTATAAATTGATAGTGTGGTGCATGTCTTCTATATGATCAATTCGTGTCAGTTTTCCAAGTACAGTTTCCATTGTTTTATGTCAACGACCAATTAGTTTTATGGTGGTGTTTTCTTTATACTTGTGCATAAGTAGAAACCAACTCCTCTGTCTTTTTCACTTGCGAAATGTTCGTATATATGACATGCTAGATAAATGAAAGCTGGGAGCTCACTGATGAATGTGGCAGTGTTCTGTTCTGTGGGGGTTGTAAGTTGGGGCGCCATGTCGATGAGATGAATCATGTCAGCATCAGGATTCAGAGCATGGGATGATGCCTCCAGGAATGGTTTGATTCTCGTTGCAATATCGAGCCACTTGGATAGATATCAACAGCTGCGGCATTAGTAGTTCAGAACTTAGCCTCCAGATGCACTTATCAGAGACATTTTATTGCCAAAGGAAATGCATTCAGTGAAAATGTTTCATACACCACCACCACCACCCATCACCTCACAG
This sequence comes from Triticum timopheevii, assembly GCA_963921465.1. Taxonomy (NCBI): domain Eukaryota; kingdom Viridiplantae; phylum Streptophyta; class Magnoliopsida; order Poales; family Poaceae; genus Triticum; species Triticum timopheevii. The sequence continues at coordinate 76,712,102 of OY997266.1, read as the reverse complement.
TGCAACAAATAATCCAAGAAAAGGCAACACTGATGTCCACGGTAGGGTTTCACAGTTGCGCATGATGTTACATCTCAGGCCAAAAAAACAAAGAGATGGCACTGCTAGTTTGCTAAGTTCTAGCTACTGAATTTTCCGGGCGAAACAGGGTTACTCCGGGGGAATGACGACGCTCCTTCCTTGCTCCACGACGTGCTCCAGATCCGCAAACCAGAGTTTCAGCAGTGATTTCTCTCTCGCGATGCTCTCGAGTTTCGGCTTCAGGTCCTCGATGCTCTGCTGCATCGTCAGGATCTCAGCTTCATGCCTGAACTTGTCCTCCGACAGAATTTCGGCCGCATGGACGAGCTCCTGCCTCTGCCTTTCGGCTTCGGCGTTCGCCTCCTCCAGCTCCTTCACCTGGTCCTCCACTAGAGACTTCTCTTCAGAAACTTTCTCCAGCTTGAGACTGGTGATCCGGATCATTTCTTGCAGCTTTCCTACCTCTGTGCTGTTGGTGGACTTCTCCTGCAACAGCTTCTCGGACGCGGTGGCAAGCTCTTGCCTGTACTGGCTGATCTCGGCGTCACTCTCGGATATTTTGTCGTTGAAACGCCGTCTAGCTGAAGTCATCTCTTTCTTCAGACTCACAATTTCAGCTTCCAGTCCCTTGTTTTGTTCCAGCAGCCTGGAGTGCTCTTCTGACAAAATTGCGGCGTCTTCGAGCCTCCTTTCAAGATTGTTGATCTCCACTTGTGAAGATTGTAGCTTCTCCTTAGTTGACACAAACTCTCCATCGATGTCTCTAATTTTGGTAGCGTGATCGGCGCCATTTCCATTTTCCTTATAATCGCAATGGCACCTCAGGATCCTCTCCTCAAAAACCTCGAGCTTTTCGTTTGCGTCAAGCAGCTTCCGGTTTGCCGCATTGAGATCGTCCTCGAGCTCTAGAACTCTCTGGTGCAATGTGTAGGCAATGCCATCATCCTCACCATCTTCAGACTTCATGTCAGATTCTGACTGTGAAGCTGACCCAGGCTCCTTCCTTGAGGACGGTGAGTCATTGCTCTTGTTACTCAGAAAGAAATCGAAACCGGCGGCTCTAGGGCTCTGCTCCCTTGTCCAGGACTTCTGGGGCTCAGGAGATGGTGTGGGCGACCTTTGCAGCTCTGAACCGAACTCAGAACCGGATAAAGATCCTTGGGACTGCATCCTTGAAGGGATGTTCTTGCGCAGTTCACCGGTAACATTGTCGTAGCGCTCAGCTAAAGCACGGTACATCCGGTAGAAGTTCTCGACATGGGTGATGAGCACTGGGCGCCTCTGATAATACATTTGAGCTTTCTTTGCAAAGGAGTCGCCATCTTCCTCAATAAGCTGCACCATTTCCTTCACTTGCTTATCCATTTCTGCATATTTCAGTTCAGGGAAAGGTTGGATAAGGCTACTTTAAACAAGAACAACAGTGATAACATACAGAACAGATAACAGCAGCAAGGACAACACCTCAAACAACTCAATTACAATCTATCTCCCCAATCCAGTAAAATGAGTAATAAAAGAAGAGCTTGAAGCAAGATCAACAAAGTAAAAATAAATAAATAAATAAAAAGCAGTAATTGTCAAGGAAAGTATCAACATTTTTTCTGTTTATCTCACTGCCAATTTCTGCTAAAATAAAATATGTATAGCATTTCTCTCACTTGACTATGGAAGCATCAACAATAGCATTTATCATTCGTCTTAATTTTCGGAGCAAATGCACAATGAACAGTCACATAAGGCTACCACACCTAAACCCAGAGTGACAGTAATAACCATCAAAACTTCTGCAGCTCCATGAAGAATCAGATGGGGCTACTGTACCATAGGCAACATATGTACATCAAAAGCATCTGAGGGCTAAGAAAGTAGTGTGTTGTAGACTTGTACTTTTTCTTTATTATTATTCATTTATTTATGTCATCTCAGTGCAACATACAATCAGAAATTGTACTGTACCTATGCATGCATTGACGGTGTATGTTTACTAGCAAGTACTAAGAAAAAAATCATATAGGAAATTGTCCAGGTATAATTCTCAGCTTACCTTCGAGGTTTTCTGCAAGCCATTTTGAGTTCTTGGGGCTAATGTGACTATCCCACCACCATGAATGGCGCTTCCTGGATGGGTTCCTTTCCAAAGGCGGCTTCATTTTTCACAAATCTTCAAGAAGAGCTAGAAGTTTAGCAGATTCAAGCACTAAATGGGAAGGGGAAATGTGAACGGTTAGGAATGAAAACTACATCTTTCTTCAATCAAAGAAGAAAAATAAGGAATGATATGTTGAACTTCCCAAATCATAAACATCAGGGTGAAGTATAGCGCTGCGAAATGAATACACTATACCACAGGATAAATCAATCAATCTAAAATAGGTATGGATAAGCATGTAAATGGCAACGATGGCAACGATGCCACCAGCCACTCATTCTAGTCCAGTAGTCCTTGTTCGTTGGATAATAAGTTATTTCTAATTTTTACAAACGGCATCCGATTAGCATGTAGTAGTACATTGGTTTAATGAAATCTACCGTGTCCTCGAGAAATAAATGCTTAAATCTCATCTGTGATGAACTAGAAGAAATGAACAAGAAATTGCATATCTGGTCAGACCATCAGGTTAATGGATCAGATTGAGTTATATGGGCAACAACAAGACATGAGCAGCATATTTTCTTACTGTGGTATCAAGGATAACCCTTTTTTACCAAACAGAGAAGCAAGGATTCAGCAGGCGGATTTTACTGTTCCATCCATTAAGAAATAAGCGTGTGGGTGAAAACAGGGGTGGGCATACAACCAAGATCAGATCAAAAGATAATAGCATCCCTGGAGAAACGCTGCAAGATCTTTGGTTGGGACTTGGGAGCAGCCATCTCCCCAGAAACAGCAACTAAACATGGCTTGGAGAAACCGGAACAGGTTCCAGATGAGCAGGAAGCATCAAGAGCACAATCTCACCTGAGAAAAGAAGCCCTTCTCCCCCTTCAGAGACGCAAGTCTTCAGGATCCTGCACCAGAGGCGCCAGCTCCGTTCATGGCTTCATGCTGACCAAATCTGAGCACTCAGAGCAATACACAGACAGATAGAAAAGAATCGAGAAGAGGTCACGAACAAGTAGCTGGAAGATTTGTGCTCGGGTCAATGCTTGAAGCAAACGCGTGGGAGTCTCCAGCCCAGAGAGAGAGCCTTGGAAGATGCAAAGGGGCACGAGACGGTGGCAGATGAGATGACCAAGTAGGCAAGCACCACCGCCCACCTGCTCCTACTGCTATGTGTATTACTGCTACCTGAAGGATCCAAGATCCACCGCTGCTCTATAAAAGAACAGAACAAGAAATACCGAGAGAGAGAGAGTCTGAATCTTTTTGTTCACACTCGTGGTGTAGGTACGGTGTACTCACCTATTCAGAAGAGATCCGAAAATCTGTTGAAAAAGTGGGGAAAACGGAGATGGAAGCTAGCACAGGGATGGGACAAGATAGGCAAGAAATAAATAAATGTCACATGGTGTCACCGGCCATGTGGTGCGTGCGATCAAGATTGCACGGCTGCAGGAGATGGGGATGTATGCAGTTGAATTCTTGCCGTAGAAATGAATAAAATGCATGAGCAGAGCAGAAGAAGCAAAGAGAGGAGTAAAAAAGGAGAAACAAAATCGTAGCAACCAAGAGAGGTTTGCTGCTCCTTGTTACCTTCCAAAACTTGGCCTTTGCTGAAAGCTTTCTTGACAGGTAAACAGAAGGAAAATGATTTGCAGAAAGTAAATAGTAGTACTCCCTCCGTTCGGAATTACTTGTCTCGGAAATGGATGTACGTCTAGATACATCCATTTTTGCGACAAGTAATTCCGAACGGAGGGAGTACTACTTCTGAACAGAGAAGTATCAAGAAACCAGCTGCAATGTTTTGTGGACTTGTACAGCAATGGGTATGAAGGGATGAACAAGTCAAAGAAAAGGAACTTGATTCGCAGGAAAAAAAAAGGTCAAAGAAAAGGAAAAGAGATTTACCGTTGGATCGCTGGATCGGACGGCTGATGCTTGCAACTCCGAAAAAGAATCAACTGACTGCGAGGAACGTAGGGTAAGCAGGTTTAAACAGGCATCAATGAGGGAGGTTGGCCAATTAAATGGGCAAGAAACTGAATGTCTGAAAGCCTGAAACTTGCAGGTGAGTAAAGTGCAGGCCGTGAAAACCGACGCTGAGCCATGTGAAGCTTCTGAATTCCTGATCTCCGGGGCATTAAAAGAATCAGTTAAACTAATGGTCCAATCCCTGCACACATCTCCTTGTATTTTAGTGGATGTGCTGTCTCCCATTTTAGTGGAATTAAAAAATACAGTGTGCTATGTTGTGATAATTATGCCGTGTTTCTGCCAGAGTAAACTTCTCTTGCAGCTCCCAAGAATGCAGTCATCTCCAAAACTTTCAAGAATGCACTATGTAAGCTTTCCTAGAGCAAATCATGGAGAAAAGTAAGGTCAGCAGCTCAAGGCATGGACTGGTCACAGAGACAGAGTCAGCAGACAGGTGGTCATGGCTGCAACCTCCTCCATTTCTGCCGTGATCTCTGAACTGGTCTTGCTCCTCAGTTCCTCCTATACTAGTCTTGCTTCCCTTTAAACACAATTTCACTGTTTCAGACTTCTTAGAGCTGGAAGGGCAAGTTCACAACAGCACAAGGAGATCCCATAAACAGGAAAGGCGAATTAGACGATAGATATGTGAATTCATGTCAGATCATATGAGGCTCATTAAATGGCAGAAAAAAAAGGTCATGTCACAGGTTTGCAACAATCAAGTTCATCAGCATTTGAAAGAGCAAACACAGCAATTATCTTCAGACTCACAGCAGCAACAGGCAGATTGATTTTGAAAAGGAATGCCATAATGGTCCATAATATATTACATCACACACAATAGACGGTACCAGTAGCTGAAGCAACTACAGAGCACAAGCTTTTACCAAGACTACTAAGGAGTAGACCCAAGCTACATGAAGAAAGGGGAAGGGGAAAGGGATGTTTACATTACATTGACATACTGACTTTAGGCATCCAGAGAGAAGAGGATCCAGCAAGCTGCTGGGTGGCTGATCACGTTGCCATCACCATCGGCCTCTTGTGGCCCTGCAGAACTTGCCGGAGCTGCTGATACCCGTCGCGGTAGTGCTCGAGCGAGAAGCACAGCTGCCTGATTGCCTCCCGCTTCCCCTCTGCGCTGTCGAAGGCCATGAGCTTCTGTTTCTCAACCTCTTCCTCGAGCTCACGCACCCGTGCACGCAGTTCTGCCACGGACTTCCGTGCGGCATCTGCCTCTGCAATCACTTGCACATGCTCCAGGTGCAGCTGATGCAAGTGGCTATCCATCTCCTTCACCTTTTCATCACAAGTCGCGAGATCACTCAGCAAACCAGACACCTTATTATCAACTGCAGCTTTCTGTGAGGACAGTAACTCGAGCTCTGTCTTAAGATTGGCAATATCTTGCTTCAATCCAGAGATCAGCTTCTCACTCTCAGCAGATGCTTCTGCCTTTTCGGCATGAAGTTGCTTAAGCTGCGCCTCTGTGGATGACAACTTGTCTTCAAGAGAAGCATTAGCTTCTGACAGTTGTAGGATCTCAGCATCGAGAGAGGACTTCTCAAGAGAGGATTTCTCCAACTTACTAGCAATGGCATGTTCCAGATCCTTGACACAGCCCTCCAACATCAATTTCTCTTGAAGTGCTCCTTCCAGATCAGCTTTGAGTTTCTCAATTCTAGTTTGTAGCTCCACTGTTTCAGCCCTCGAATCCTCCAACTCCCTATGAACTTGCTCAAACTCGATAGCACGTTCCTCAAGCACTCTCTTATTTGAATCATTTTCCAGTCTTGCTTGCAGATCCTTGATTACCTTTTGTAGCTTCTTAATTTCAGCAGATGAATCATCTAGGCTGTGAGATGTTTGTTGAAGCTCCATAACCTGTGCCTCAAGCTGCAACTTCTCTTCCGACAGTTTTGCCAGGTTCCCTTCCAAGTTCTTGACCACTTCTTGGAGCTCTTTGATTTCAGTATCAAGAGTAGACTTATCATAGGTATACCTCTCAGATACTTGCTCAAGCTCCCGCTTGCATTTCTCAATTTCAAGGTCACGATCTGAAAGTTGGGCCTCATGATGCTTAGCTGCTAAGGCCATTTCTCCTTTTAATTCCTCGAACTTGTTCTTGTTTTCCAGAACTGCAGCTTCCAAATCCTCCTTTTCACTACTAATTTCTTTGATACTCTCCAATGAACGGACCTTTTCTTCAAGATCCTTCTGAAGGCTGTTGATTTCTGATTGCGAAGCTAGCAACTTCTCTTCAAGGTTTTCACATTGGCACCGCATATTCTTTTCCTCGAGTGCCTCAAGTTTCTCCATTGCTTCCTTGAGCTCATCTTCTAGCTCAATAACTCGTTCGTTTAGTGCATCAGTAATCCCATTGCCATTCTCTTGGTTCGCTTCATCAACCTCAGAATCAGAATCAGAAGAAGAACAAGATGATGATCCATCACTTCCCTTTTTACCCTTCTGTTTTGGGGTCTTCTTTTCAGACTCAGGAGATGCGGGAGTAGACTGTGCCTCAGAGTCAGATTCAGATATACCTGAGCCCTGTGATTTGAGAGATGATGGCATGTATTTTCGTAGTTCCCCAGTCACATTGTCATAACGCTCAGCAAGAGCACGATACATACGGTAGAAATTTTCAACATGGGTGACAAGCAAAGGCCGCCTTTGGTAATACATCTCAGCCTTCTTTGCAAAAGAATCTCCTTCATCCTCAATGAGCTTCAGCATCTCTTTAACTTGCTTATCCATCTCTGTTTGTTCAGAAAAGGTTGCAAGTGTAAATAGATTGCAGGATGAAACATCAGAGCAGGAAATTTCCATGGTGCTAAAGATAGCTACTCCTAGCAAGTGACAGAAGTATCTGGTACATAAGCAATTGAAGAAAGAAGAATAGAGTCATTACCTTCTAGATTATCAGCTAGCCATTTGTTGTTTTTGGGACTAATATGACTGTCCCACCACCATGAATGGGCCTTCCTTGTGGGCATTCTACTCATACGCTTCATTCTCACGATAAATAGGGAATCTTGTAAAAGGTAGACCTAATCATGAGATGGAGGCAAACATGAGAATGTGAAACATACAAGTTGATGACTCTTGTGCTAAAGGGTGATCTGCAAGACTGCAATTAAAAAAACACTTTCCTCGTAATATGTGGTGAAATTAGGGGGGAACAAAAAAAGAAGCTTGCAAGGCTAGCTTATGGCTAGATTACCAGAATACCATTGCAAGTATTTGTGACAACAGAAAACAAGAAGGCACGGCCTGAGCACACCCATAAGAATGATAGATGGAAAGAAAATATCCAAAATGCATAAAATTAAAAACCATGAATGGTATGAAGTATGAAGGTTTGCACCGCCTATGTATAGAAAAGTACTGGTTCACTCTATTCAAGAGGAAGCGGGAAAGGACTATGCAAGGCAACCTCCATAGTGCAGGGACCAGAAAACTGATTAACTACCAAGAAGATGTGGCCTATCATTATTCATGCGTAAATCATGATCTTATCAGCCAATCATGAAAAAGTATTACAGTGAAATTGATCGAATATTGTGGGTACCGATGTTAGTTGGAGAACTAATTCATCATATAAGCATGGCTGGACTTGGTTATCAGCTTATCGCACACCACAGCGCAAAAGATGTGGCAGCTACCTGTCCCTTGTTAGGTCAGAGTAGAAGCATGAGTCAGTGAACTCAGAATAAATTCAATCACAGGCAAGGACATCACATTTGTCCTGACCCCACATGGATTAAAAGGCCAGGGTTCAAGGTGAAATTTGAAATTGGAGTTGAGCTGTAGTCAACTTCTATCCAACCAATAATTGAGGCCGGCCAAGTTTAATAGTACAAAATAATATTTGTCTGTCAACCACAAAACATGGCCTGGCTTACACCTAGGTGGACACATGCAGCCATGGGGTGAGGAGAGGAATGAACATACGACAACTCAACTAGTAAATTGTATTGTCAACTGGTACATTTTTCAATTCATGAAAGGACAGATACACCTATCTTGGATCTCAGTAAATTGTATAATACTTCCATTTCTTGCTGGCAATTTTGCCATGCATGTGAAGACGGCAATAAGTAAGCATGACCACAGCTAGGCATGCAAATAAGCGTTATTACAAATAATTTGCCAGGCCCGCTTGTGGTGGGCCCAGGCAAACCCAGCAAGAAATCTAATCATGTTTAGCTATTTCTAACTTTGGAGCAAAATTACATTCTCACAAACAACTGACCATAAGTAATGGCCATAATAAAAGGACTAAAAAAGAGAATATGTGTAAAGATCATGGATCAAAAACCATGCGGAATTAATTCGAGCAACGCGGATTGACTGGCCTATGGTTGTTCTTCTTTACAACAATGCCGCCAGGTACTACTGGTGCCCGGCTGGTAGAGATATGAAAAGAGAATGAATCCAAAACTGTTGCAGGTCAATGGGCACATGCACCAGCTGACGGCCAGACAATTTTACTTTTATTTTTTTGGTGTACAGCTAAGGTGGCCACAGATACGCATGTTCTGGAACCAACCTACCTAGCGACGACGCGGTCTCACGTGGCCAAAATTCGCGTTCAATCAGGGTGGTCTCCGATTGATGGTAGGAAGGAGCTATTCTGGAACCATGCCACGGTTGGTTCTGCCTGCTTCGGGAGGGAAACCCTGTAACTGTAATGGCGACATCTGAGCAACCTGGAGCGAATCTTGTAGGATGGAATTGCGAAAAACTGGAGCAGAACCAACTACTTTGGCTTGGCCAGCCAAAAGGGGGGTTGGTCTTGCACCCAAAATGAAAACATTTCGCTCGTTTGGCGTGCTGTGATGTATGAACAGTGGTAGTGCTTGAAGTTTTTTTTCGTGGGGCCAAACGCTAAGCGAGAGTATGCGCGCACTGCACAGCGCATGCGGCGAAAAGATAAAAATAAAAATCGAGAGAAACGCGTCACGGCCAATCGCCATCTGGAGCGGCCCCGCCCGAGGGGCGAGCGAAGGGGAGGAAATCGCGGATCAAACGAGTGGTCCTGAAGAGCTAGGCTGGGACGAAGGGACGAACGAACGAAGTCGGCCGCGGAATCAACCGGAACCACCGCCATATCGATCCGTCTCCGGGCTCCTGCATCTGGCGGCAGAACCCGCGGCAGGTAACACGGCTGGAGAGATAGGTAGGTAGATCGCGGACCAACAGATTAAGCAGGGAGGGCGCGGGGGCGGAGGGAGTTTACCGGAGATGGGGATCCGCGCGGCGACGAGGTCCCTGGTGGAGGGGAGCGGCGGAGTGAGTGCTTGCCGTCCACGGGCCTGATGGCTGAACCCGATGGTGCTCGAGCGAAGTGGACTGCCTTTAATACGACAGGGGGGGGGGGGGGGGGAGCGGGGCTGTGCTGTGCTGGGGAAGAAGGTGGGGCCCGGCCCTGCCCCCGCGCGAGAAATGACCGCGCTGCCCTCGCCCGTGTTTTACGTGCGTGGGTGGGTGGAAGTGGAAGACGCGCGACGACGACGATGACACGATGCGCGCGTCGGGGTCGCGGGGCAGGTGGGGGGGTTAAGAGATGGATGGATTAAACCGCGTGGAACCACGGGATGACGGGCTAACCGGTCCGTTAATTAATGGGAAATGGTGGCCAACTGGCCACCTGGAGCGCGAGGTACACGGGAGGGAGGGAGGGTGAGTGAGCTGAGAACAGCGAAGTGGCCACCCGGGTTTCGTTTCAACTTCGAAATTTGAACGCGGGTGACGCGCCGGGGGCTTTGGCTCCTCTCCTTCTAATGCATTATTGGATTCTTTTGTTTTTCTTTAGCTTATCACAGTACACCATGCGTGAATGCAGCCTGTCCTACTCTCCGGTCCCGACGAGTTCTTCGGAGACACCTGGTTTCGACGCCAGGGTTCGCGTCGCGTGCCGTTGAGAGTTTTCATTTTCGCTGTTAATCATTTGGCCGCTGATGATGTTGAGAGTGTTCCAATTATATGACTGTTGATGTCGTCACCGCTGATGAGGGTTCAATATCACAACTCGACTCGTTTCAAAATAAAAATATCACAACTCGTCTCTCTCTCTCTCCCCCCGACCGTGGATTACTGAAACGTCACATTATTTAATCAGGTCATCTCTGGTGTTGCCCAAAAGCGATGCGAAGGATCCTTCGAATCGATTCCATACACTAAGGGCATGTACAATGGTGCTATCTTAGGAGTGCCACGTATGATAGATGATGAGGTGGAGGAGAGAGAACTCCAAAGAAAAGGCTTTTCTTCTCTTATTTAAGAGAAGACAAGAGGTGATCTCTTAGCACAATATGTCTCACCACATTTTTAGGAATTGCTAATTATTGAAGATAAGGCTAAGAGATGACCCATTGTAGACAAATTTTTTTGTCATCTCTAAATCACATGCAAAACTTAAGATAAGACTATCTTATCAATCATTGTACATGCCCTAAAGCACATCGATTCTACCACACCTGTAAGACATGACAGTATCATAACCAAAATTCAATTAAAACGCTTAAAACATTTAGGCAATGTAAATATTTTGTGAATTTCCAAAATTATCCACAAAATTTAAAAATATTCTTGGATTTAAACAATATTGGTAAATTTAAAAGTTCTTCATAAATATGAAGAAATGTTTAGGAGTTTTATAATTGCTCACAATTTTTTAAAAATGGTCAAGACATGGAAAATCTTCAAAATTTTGAAGAAAGCATTTTTATTTTAAAAAAAGCTTAGGAATTTAATTATATTTTTGCATTTAAAATATTCATAAATTTGGAAAATACTGAGGAAATATAAATTTTAAAATATTTTTTCAAACCAATATGAAAAAATTGAGAAAAAAGAAGAGAAAAAAAATGGAACGAAACTTCCTAAAACTGGAAGGACCGGTCTACATGGCCAACCCAATACCGCCTGCGGCGGTCCATGTTTCCTCCAACCGCCTAATTTGCGATACACACAAAATGTGAATTAATTTCAAAACCCAAGAACAACACGGACAAGCGTACGTTATCATCTGTCGTTACTATTTTGGCATTCGTTGCTAAGCGGCTTAAATCTTAATGGGATTATTTAAGTGAGCTCACACCCTTAGGTGTTCCAAAAAAAAAGATGTATAAATCTACTGAAAATGCAGTTAGGAAGAGAATTCTCACTTTACACTCTCGGTATTTGTTTGGCTCGCGAATGTAGACATGCGTCCCGTCCTTAGCTCCCATTAGGTAAACCTTTTGCTTCTGAATTGATGTATGAACAACTATCAGTGTATCGTGCATTTTCTCGTGTTGCATTTTTCTTTTCATGTTTTGACAATGATTTTTATAGTAAACTTCCGATCTATTCATTGCAGCATGATAGTACAAAGAACACAAAAAAGAAATAAAAATTATATCCATGTCCTTGTAACACCTAGTAACGACTACAAGCACCGAAGCGAGCCAAAGGCACGCTACCATCATCACCCCTCCCTAACTGGAGGCAGTTGCGGAGCCAGCTCAACCAAGGAGCCGGGGCAAAATACACTATGCTCTAGTTTATGACTTGGTTGCCCCTACAAATGATGTTTAGCCGTACATTTACTGCTATCATTTAAGCAAGAGTCGGTGACAGAGTCCGGGCAGCTGCCCCGGGTAGCCGGGAGCTGGCTCCACCATTGACTGGAGGCGGACCAAACTTGTTGTAGTAACAGTCAGGAAGTCGTCGTGCTAAAGGCCCTTAGCTTTTGAAAAAACAGCCAAAGAACACTGCACAATTACTGTACATTGTTAAGAAAAAGTTTCAGAAAATTTGCAATGATCTCACAGATTCTTTAGACACACGAACGAAATTGAACAAAGACTGAATCCTCTCACAGATTCTTTAGACACACGAACGAAGCTGAACAAAGACTGAATCCAAGCGGATCCACCGAAGACCAGCACCGACTTAACACCGTGAGATCCGACGAAGACACGTCCTCACACGCCCTTCGAGGACGCTAGACGCATCACTGAAACAGGGGAGACGGGGAGAACCTTGTGTCGTTTTCAGAGAGTCACCACCGCCTCATTTTCCTGCGTAGGACACACATCCTAAACGAACTAAAAAAACATTTGCCATGATTTTTCCCATGCTTAACTAACTTTCCTGTTATCATGATACAGCAGAGCAGCCGGACAGGGATATGACCATGTTCCCAGGTCTGCATACATTCCACAAGATGAACGGGAGCAAAATCGCCGCGGTTTATAATATTTGCTGGACGGGGTCAGCAAATGCAGCTTCGTTTTTTTTTTTTTTGCTCGCGGCAGGCAGGGGCAGTCTCGGCAATTCGGCCGCGCCAGTCGACAGGCAAGGCCCCAAAGCCGGGCGTACGCACAGTACGTCCTGGTCCGGCCTCCACATGGCTACATCGATCGACTTGATGAGTGCGCCGCGGGGTCCGCCTGGTCCCCCGGCCGCGTCGCTTGCGCACGGCGGCGCGCGCGGGACGTCTCCGATTCGAACGAAACTCGCGGCGGTGGCGGGAGAGGAGGCACCTCGGCGTTTCGGCCCGCTCCGCTGCCCCTCGTCCTCTTCCTCCGTGGCACGCGACCAGGTCAGGTGATGGGGCAAACCAAAGTGGCCTTAAAATAATAATAACCTCCGGCGCGTGTCGTCGATGACACGTACCACGTTCACTGCGTGACGCGTCTCGAAGGAACGCCGCGGTGGCGGGGCCGGAGCAGGCAGGTATGGTACGCTGCCGGGACGCGTCGCGGCGCCTGGAGAACGCGGCGAGCCGGTGAGCAGAGGTGTCAACATGAATCAATGGGCGGCCGGTAAAGGAGATCGATCGATTGATTGATTGTGCAGCGTCAGCGTCTGGTACTTTACCGTCGTTAAACTCGTGTGGCCGTGCGTCGCACGCGCATCGCCGTAGTTCACAAGAGTTGCGATCCTCGTGGATAAGGCTGGCAACCACCGTCGTCGCCGCCGGCCATTCGTGTCGCTGTCGCCGTGCTCTACATGCTGCTCTGTTGCTCCCGGCCGCCTCGACACTTGTGTGGTGAGCCCGTCGACCGATCGTGTCCCCTCTCGTCCTCGTTTTTTCCATTTGATTGAAACACATCTCGTCGTCACGCTAGCCCCTTGCCGTGCGTCGCTGTTGTAAACGATTCTCTTTCTTCAGTTTTTTTTATTGTCAGGCCAGTTTTTTCTAGTTTTTTTTTGGAGCAAAAGTTTCTTCTAATAAGATCGGGGCTCCACAAACGCGACGTCCTCGCCCTCAAGGCCCACGACAGGCAAAGCTGCCACTGCTATCAAGGCCCACGCATGTTGATGTGCCCAGATGGAAATCAAACAAACACAAGCCCAGTCCCGCAGCGCACTCGTTTTAGAGCATAATTGATTTGATGCCGACATTCGGCATTATCAACATTTGGCAAGCCAACATTTGCAAAATTAAAAATTGCCAATATTTGGCAATTTTTTGTGAGATTGACAAAAAAAGTTGATAGTCAACCAATCACTAGCCAACATTTGACATTTGCCAAATATTGGCATGCCACCTTTTGGCATCGAACCAATTATGCTCTTAGTCCCACCTCGCCTAGCCGAGGGCGTCGAGCGGGCGAGCTCGCTATAAAGGGACAGCCGGGTGCACCCTTGTTCCATACTTACCTGGACGGGGTCGACGGGCGATCAAGAAGGCCCGTGGCCTAGGTTAGTGGCCCACATTGCACTTGGTGGGTGCGCTGGCCTATCATCTCCCCAAGTGGGAGAGTGAACGTCATAATTTGTGGCAGAGGGGGTACGCGTTCGCGCGGCCCCTGCCAATTCTCTAAAATTACATTTTCGTCCTTGGTTTTGGAGCTGGCTGAAGCTTTTGTTGTGCTGTCCTTTTCATCTATTTTCTTAAAGTCAATGATTCTTAACATTTCAGTCCTCATTTGGTGGTTCACTGTAATTTATTTTTCTACTTGAAGCAAGGTCTATATAAGCTTGTTAACTTAAACAGGGCAGTCCTGGACATCCAGAGACTGCAAGATTTCTGAATGATAAGAGCTATGAGCTGTTTATTAAACTACACTACGGCTAATATATATAAGGAGGACCATAGGAATTTTAAGGCCACTCTGTCTGAGCTTCAAAGGACCACCCCCAACACTGCAATGCACGTGTCTTGCTAAAAGTCTCAATGGAAAACCACAAGCGCAACATGAGGCGTGTGTGGCGCAACATGACTTTTATGGCGTGCTAGTGGCAAGCCAACTGATCTGTGCGTAAGATAAGTTAGTTGATGCTATCACAACCTTTTTTCCATCAATGTGGTTATCTCGATTGCCGTCCGTTTCAAAACATGTATTGAGTCGAACAAAGAGTCTGAAACACACTAGTAAAAAATGGGACGCACTATGATTTCAGGATGATGTTAGGATCAATGCGGCGATGCTCGGTCAACTGGAGAAAGATGGGTCGCAGAAGGTGACGTCTGTGCCGAACGTTTGTGTCGTATAATTCCATCAACCAAATAGGAAGTTGGTCGGTCGAGCACTTGCCCTCACCCAGGAAACAATCACACACACAAAACCCGTTCGAGTGTCCTAGCTTAACCCAACCAAGCTAGGCGCCCTCCTCTCACCAACGCCTCCTACCCCCGGTGCCACCTCTCACTTGCATCGCCCAAGGCACCCCAAGATATTCAAGGATAGCCAAAAGCCTAAGCTTGGGATGCTCCGGGAAGGCATCCCCTCTTTCGTCTTCGTTCATTGGTAACTTTACTTGAAGCTATATTTTTATTCGCCACATGATATGTGTTTTGCTTGGAGCTTCGTGTATTATATTAGTCTTTGCTTTTTAGTTTACCACAATCATCCTTGCTGTACACACCTTTTGGGAGAAGCCTATTTGATTAGAATTTGCTAGAATACTCTATGTGCTTCACTTATATCTTTTGAGCTTGATAGTTTTTGCTATAGTGCTTCACTTATATCTTTTAGAGCACGGTGGTGACTTATTTTTGTAGAAATTACTAGTCTCTCATGCTTCACTTATATCTTTTTGAGAGTCTTATAGAACAGCATGGTATTTGCTATGGTTATAAAATTGGTTCTAGAATGGTAGTCATCCAAGTTGGGTATAATAAAAACTATCATAGGAAGTGAATTGGATGCTATGATCAGTTTAATACTTGATAATTGTTTTGAGATAGGGAGGTAGTGATATTAAAGTCATGCTAGTTTGGAGATTATGAATTCCAAGAATGCTTGTGTTGAAGTTAGCAGGTCCCGTAGCATGCACGTATGGTTAAAATTGTGTAACAAATTTGAAGCATAAAGTGTACCTAGCTTGTGCATCCTTATGAGTGACGGTCGGGGACGAGCGATGGTCTTTTCCTACCAATCTTTGCCCCTAGGAGCATGCGCGTAGTACTTGGTTTTTGATGACTTCTAAATTTTTGCAATAAGTATATGAGTTCTTTTGACTAATGTTGAGTCCATATGGATTATACGCACTTTTACCTTTCCGCCATTGCTAGCCTCTTCGGTACCGTGCATTGCCCTTTCTCACCTTGAGAGTTGGTGCAAACTTCACCGGTGCATCCAAACCCCGTGATACGATACGCTCTATCACACATAAACCTCCTTATATCTTCCTCAAAACAGCCACCATACCTACCTATTATGGCATTTCCATAGCCATTCCGAGATATATTGCCATGCAACTTTCCACCGTTCCGTTTATCATCATCATGACATACTTTACTTTTGTCATATTGCCATTGCATGATCATGTAGTTGACATCGTATTTGTGGCAAAGCCACCATGCATTAATTTTCATACATGTCACTCTTGATTTATTGCACCATCCCGGTACACCGCTAGAGGCATTCATATAGAGTCATATCTTGTTCTAGTTTCGAGTTGTAATTCATATATTGTAATCAATAGAAAGTGTGATGATCATCACTGTTAGAACATTGCCCAAAAGGAAAAAAAAGAAAGGCCAAAAAAAGGCCCAAAAAAAGAAAAAAATAAAAAAAAATAAAAAAAGAAAAAAAGAAAAAAAAGAAAATAAATAAAAAGGGCAATGTTACTATCTCTTTTTCCACACTTGTGCTTCAAAGTAGCACCTTGTTCTTCATGTAGTGAGTCTCATATATTGTGCTTCAAAGTGGCACCATGTTTTTCATATAGTGAGTCTCATAAGTTTTCTTTTTCATACTAGTGGGAATTTTTCATTATAGAACTTGGCTTGTATATTCCTACGATGCGCTTCCTCAAATGCCCTAGGTCTTCGTGAGCAAGCAAGTTGGATGCACACCCACTAGTTTTCTTTTGTTGAGCATTCATTTATAGCTCTAGTGCATCCGTTGTATGGCAATCCCTACTCCTCATGTTGACATCAATTGATGGGCATCTCCATAGCCCGTTGATTATCCTCGTCAATGTGAGACTTTCTCCTTTTTTGTCTTCTCCACACAATCCCCATCATCATATTCTATTCCACCCATAGTGCTATATCCATGGCTCACGCTCATGTATTGCGTGAAGGTTGAAAAAGTTTGAGATTATTTAAGTATGAAACAATTGCTTGGCTTGTCATCGGGGGTAGAAGTTGGGAACATCTTTGTGTGACGAAAATGAAGCATAGCCTAACTATATGATTTTGTAGGGATGAACTTTCTTTTGCCATGTTA
Source organism: Triticum timopheevii (assembly GCA_963921465.1). Lineage (NCBI taxonomy): Eukaryota > Viridiplantae > Streptophyta > Magnoliopsida > Poales > Poaceae > Triticum > Triticum timopheevii. Next base: position 76,695,320 of record OY997266.1, on the reverse strand, counting down.
TTTTGAGAAGACATGATTGCTTTGATTAGTATGCTTGAAGTGTTACCATTTCTTTTATCAATATGAACTTTTATTTGGAATCATTTGGATCTGAACATTCATGCCACAATAAAGAAAATTACATTGAGAATTATGCTAGGTAGCATTCCACATCAAAAATTCTCTTTTTATCATTTACCTACTCGGGGACGAGCAGGAATTAAGCTTGGGGATGCTTGATACGTCTCCAATGTATCTATAATTTTTGATTGTTCCATGCTATTATATTACCCCTTTTGAATGTTTATGGGCTTTATTTTACACATTTATATCATTTTTGGGACTAAACTACTAAACGGAGGCCCAACCCGTATTGATGTTTTTTTGCCTATTTCAGTATTTCGAAGAAAAGGAATATCAAACGAAGTCCAAACGGAATGAAACCTTCGGGAACGTGATTTTTGGAATGAACGTGATCCAGAGGACTTGGAGTGCAAGTCAAGAAGCCGCCGAAGCTTCCACGAGATAGGAGGGCGCCCCCCTATAGGGCGCGCCCCCTGTCTCATGGGCCCCTCGGGCGTCCACCGACGTACTTCTTCCTCCTATATAAGCCTACGTACCCCGAAAACATCCAGGGAGCGGATGAAACACAATTTCCACCACCGTAACCTTCTGTATCCGCGAGATCTCATCTTGGAGCCTTCGCCGGCACTCTGCCGGAGGGGGAATCGACCACAGAGGGCTTCTACATCAACATCCTTGCCCCTTTGATGAGTTGTGAGTAGTTTACCATAGACCTACGGGTCCATAGTTATTAGCTAGATGGCTTCTTCTCTCTTTTTGGATCTCAATACAATGTTCTCCCCCTCTCTTGTGGAGATCTATTCGATGTAAACTCTTTTTGCGGTGTGTTTGTCGAGATCCGATGAATTGTGGGTTTATGATCAAGTTTATCTATGAATAATATTTGAATCTTCTCTGAATGTATGATTGAGTTATCTTTGCAAGTCTCTTCGAATTATCAGTTTGGTTTGGCCTACTAGATTGATCTTTCTTGCCATGGGAGAAGTGCTTAGCTTTAGGTTCAATTTTGCGGTGTCCTTACCCAGTGACAGAAAGGGTTGCAAGGCACGTATTGTATTGTTGCCATCGAGGATAACAAGATGGGGTTTATATCATATTGCTTGAGTTTATCCCTCTACATCATGTCATCTTGCTTAATGCGTTACTCTGTTCTTATGAACTTAATACTCTAGATGCAGGTAGGAGTCGGTCAATGTGTGGAGTAATAGTAGTAGATGCAGGAAGGAGTCGGTCTACTTGTCACGGACATGATGCCTATTATCATGCCTAGGTAATCTCATAATTATTCGCTTTTCTATCAATTGCTCGACAGTAATTTGTTCACCCATCGTAATACTTATGCTATCTTGAGAGAAGCCACTAGTGAAACCTATGGCCCCCGGGTCTATCTCTTATCATATTTGCTTCCAATCTACTTTTATTTGCATCTTTACTTTTTGCATCTATATTATAAAATACCAAAAATATATTTATCTTATCATATTATCTCTATCAGATCTCACTTTCGCAAGTGTCCGCGAGTTCTTTGTTTGTTTGTGTAGGTGTGTGGGACTTTTGAGGAGCCTCCTACTGGATTGATACCTTGGTTCTAAAAAACTAAGGGAAATACTTACGCTACTTGTCGTGGTGGGCGCACGGCAGATGCCAAGGGATGGCTAAAGAGAGGAGGAGGCTCGAGGACGCTGGTGGGCTTCGGAGGCAAGGTTGATATGCGCGGGCGCGGGACGTCGGACATACCCAGGTTCGGGGCTCTCCGGAGAGATAACACTGTTTGGGAATGTATTAATTTCAAAAAATTTCCTACGCACACGCAAGATCATGGTGATGCATAGCAACGAGAGGGGAGAGTGTCGTCCACATACCCTCGTAGACCGTAAGCGGAAGCGTTATGACAACGCGGTTGATGTAGTCGTACGTCTTCACGATCCGACCGATCCAAGCACCGAACGTACGGCACCTCCGAGTTCTGCACACGTTCAGCTTGATGATGATCCCCGAACTCCGATCCAGCAGGGTGTCGGGGATGAGTTCCGCCAGCACGACGGTGTGGTGACGATGATGATGTTCTACCGACGCAGGGCTTCGCCTAAGCACCGCAACGATATTATCGAGGTGGACTATGGTGGAGGGGTGCAGCGCACACGCCTAAGAGATCCAAGGGATCAATTGTTGTTGTGCCTAGAGGTGCCCCCCTGCCCCCGTATATAAAGGAGTAAGGGGGAGGGGGCGGCCGGCCAAGGGAGGGCGCGCCAGAGAGGAGTCCTACTCCCACCGGGAGTAGGACTCCCTCCTTTCCTAGTCCAACTAGGAGAGGGGAAGGAAGGGAAGGAGAAGGAGAAGGAAGGAAAGGGAGGAAAAGGAGGAAAGGGGGGCCGCCCCCTAGTCCAATTCGGTTTGGGCTAGGGGGGCCACGCGCCCTGCCTCCTCTCTTCCACCACTTGGCCCATGAGGCCCATTGCTTCTTCCTCGTATTCCCGTAACTCCCCAGTACCCCCGAAAATACCCGAATCACTCGGAACCTTTCCAAAGTCCGAATATAGTCATCCAATATATCAATCTTTACGTCTCGACCATTTCGAGACTCCTCGTCATGTCCCCGATCTCATCCGGGACTTGGAACTCCTTCGATACATCAAAACTCATAAACTCATAATATAACTGTCATCGAAACCTTAAGCGTGCGGACCCTACGGGTTCGAGAACTATGTAGACATGACCTATAACTATTCTCGGTCAATAACCAATAGCGGAATCTAGATGCTCATATTGGCTCCTACATATTCTACGAAGATCTTTATCGGTCAAACCGCATAACAACATACGTTGTTCCCTTTGTCATCGGTATGTTACCCTTCCGAGATTCGATCGTCGGTATCCAATACCTAGTTCAATCTCGTTACCGGCAAGTCTCTTTACTCGTTACGTAATGCATCATTCCGTAACTAACTCATTAGCTATATTGCTTGCAAGGCTTATAGTGATGTGCATTACCGAGAGGGCCCAGAGATACCTCTCCGACAATCGGAGTGGCAAAACCTAATCTCGAAATACGCCAACCCAACATGTACCTTCGGAGACACCTGTAGAGCTCCTTTATAATCACCCAGTTACGTTGTGACGTTTGGTAGCACACAAAGTGTTCCTCCGGTAAACGGGAGTTGCATAATCTCATAGTTACAGGAACATATATAAGTCATGAAGAAAGCAATAGCAACATACTAAACGATCAAGTGCTAGGCTAACGGAATGGGTCATGTCAATCACATCATTCTCCTAATGATGTGATCCCGTTAATCAAATGACAACTCATGTCTATGGTTAGGAAACACAACCATCTTTGATCAACAAGCTAGTCAAGTAGAGGCATACTAGTGACACTATGTTTGTCTATGTATTCACACATGTATTATGTTTCCGGTTAATACAATTCTAGCATGAATAATAAACATTTATCATGAAATAAGGAAATAAATAATAACTTTATTATTGCCTCTAGGGCATATTTCTTTCAGTCTCCCACTTGCACTAGTCAATAATCTTGTTCACATCGCCATGTGATTTAACACTAATATTCATATCTGTATATGATTAACACCCATAGTTCACATCGTCATATGACTAACACCCAAAGGGTTTACTAGAGTCAATAATCTAGTTCACATCGCTATGTGTTTAACACCCAAAGAGTACTAAGGTGTGATCATGTTTTGCTCGTGAGAGAAGCTTAGTCAATGGGTCTGTCATATTCAGAGCCGTATGTATTTTGAAAATATTCTATGTCTTCAATGATCTGCATGGAGCTACTCTAGCTTAATTGCTCCCACTTTCAATATGTATCCAGATTGAGACTTAGAGTCATCTGGATTAGTGTAAAAGTTTGCACCGATGTAACTTTTACAACAAACTCTTTTATCACCTCCATAATCGAGAAAACATCTCCTTAGTACTCACTAAGGATATTCTTGACCGCTGTCCAGTGATCTACTATTAGATCAAAATTGTATTCCTTTGCCAAACTCAGAGCAAGGTATACAATATGTCTGGTTGACAACATAGCATACTTTATAGAACCTATGACTGAGGCATAGGGAATGACTTTTCATTCTCTTTCTATTTTCTGCCATGGTCGGGTCTTGAGTCTTACTCAACTTTACACCTTGCAACACAGGCAAGAACTCCTTCTTCGACTGTTCCATTTTGAACTATTTCAAAATTTATCAAGGTAAGTATTCATTGAAAAATCTTATCAAGCGTCTTGATCTATCTATATAGATCTTCATGCTCAATGTGTAAGCAGCTTCACCGAGGTCTTTCTTTGAAAAACTCTTATTCAAGTATCCTTTCATGCTATCCAGAATTTCTATATCATTTCCAATCAACAATATGTCATCCACATATAATATTAGAAATGCTACAGAGCTCCCACTCACTTTCTTGTAAATATAGGCTTCAAAAAGTCTGTATAAAACCATATGCTTTGATCAACTCATCAAAGCGTATATTCCAACTCCGAGAGGCTCGCACCAGTCCATAAATGGATAGCTGGAGCTTGCACACTTTTTTAGCACCTTTAGGATTGACAAAACCTTCTGGTTGCATCATATACAACTCTTCTTTAATAAATCCATTAAGGAATGCAGTTTTGATATCCTTTTGCCAGATTTCATAAAATGTGGCAATTGCTAACATGATTCGGATAGACTTAAGCATTGCTACAGTTGAGAAAATCTCATTGTAGTCAACACTTTGAACTTGTCAAAAACCTTTTTGCGACAAGTCGAGCTATGTAGATAGTAACACTACTATCAACGTCCGTCTTCCTCTTGAGGACCCATTTATTTTCTGTGGCTTGCCGATCAACGGGCAAGTCCACCAAAGTCCACACTTTGTTCTCATACATGGATCCTACCTCAGATTTCATGGCCTCCAGCCATTTCGCGGAATCTGGGCTCATCGTCGCTTCCTCATAGTTCGTAGGTTTATCATGGTCTAGTAACATGACTTTCAGGATTACCGTACCACTCTGGTGCGGACCGTACTCTGGAAAACCTACGAGGTTCTGTAGTAACTTGATCTGAAGTTTCATGATCATCATCATTAGCTTCCTCACTAATTGGTGTAGGAATCACTGGAACTGATTTTAGTGATGAACTATTTTCCAATTCAGGAGAAGGTATAGTTACCTCATCAAGTTCTACTTTCCTCCCACTCACTTCTTTCGAGAGAAACTCCTTCTCTAGAAAGGATCCATCTTAGCAATGAATAACTTGCCTTTGGATCTATGATAGAAGGTGTAGCCAACAGTTTCCTTTGGGTATTCTATGAAGACGCACTTCTCCGATTTGGGTTCGAGCTTATCAAGTTGAAAACCTTTTTCATATAAGCATCGCAACTCCAAACTTTAAGAAACGACAGCTTAAGTTTACTACTAAACCATAGTTCATATGGTGTCGTCTCAACGGATTTAGATGGTGCCCTATTAAACGTGAATGCAGATGTCTCTAATGCATAACCCCAAAACGATAGTGGTAAACCGATAAGAGACATCATAGATCGCACCATATCTAGTAAAGTACGATGATGACGTTCGGACACACCATTACATTGTGGTGTTCCAGGTGGCGTGAATTGTGAAACTATTTCACATTGTTTCAAATGAAGACCAAACTCGTAACTCAAATATTTGTCTCCACGATCAAATCTAAGAAACTTTATTTTTCTTGTTACGATGATTTTCCACTTCACTCTGACATTCTTTGAACCTTTCAACTATTTCAGACTTATGTTTCATCAAGTAGATATACTCATATCTGCTCTCATCTGTGAAGGTCAGAAAATAACGATACCCGCCATGAGCATCAACACTCATTGGACCGCATACATAGGTATGTATTATTTCCAACAATTCAGTAGCTCATTCCATTGTTCCGAAGAACGGAGTTTTAGTCATCTTGCCCAAAAGGCACGGTTTGCAAGCATCAAATGATTCATAACCAAGTGATTTCGAAAATCCATCTTTATGGAGTTTCTTCATGCGCTTTACACCGATATGACCCAAACGGCAGTGCCACAAATAAGTTGCACTATCATTATTAACTTTGCATCTTTTGGCATCAATATTATGAATATGTGTATCACAACGATCGAGATCCAACAAACTAATTTCATTGGGTGTATGACCATTGAAGGTTTTATTCATGTAAACAGAACAACAATTATTCTCTGACTTTAAATGAATAACGTATTGCAATAAACATGATCAAATCATATTTATGCTGAACGCAAATGCCAAATAACATTTATTTAGGTTTAACACTAATCCCGAAAGTATAGGGAGTGTGCGATGATGATCATATCAATCTTGGAACTACTTCCAACACTCATCGTCACTTCCCCTTCATCTAGTCTCTGTTTATTCTGTAACTCCTGTTTTGAGTTACTAATCTTAGCAATCGAACAAATATCAAATACTCAGGGGCTACTATAAACACTAGTAAGGCACACATCAAATAACCTGCATATCAAATTTACAATTGTTCACTTTGCCATCCTTCTTATTCACCAAATATTTAAGGCATTTCCGTTTCCAGTGACCATTTCCTTTGCAGTGTAAGCACTTAGTTTCAAGCTTTGGTCCAGCTTTGGGCTTCTTCACGGGAGTGACAACTTGTTTGCCATTCTACTTGAAGTTTCCCTTTCTTTCGCTTTGCCCTTTTCTTGAAACTAGTGGTCTTGTCAATCATCAACACTTGATGCTCTTTCTTGATTTCTACCTTCGTCGATTTCAACATCACGAAGAGCTCAGGAATCGTTTTCGTCATCCCTTGCATACTATAGTTCATCACGAAGTTCTAGTAACTTAGTGATGGTGACTAGAGAATTCTGTCAATCACTATCTTATCTGGAAGATTAAATCCCACTTGATTCAAGCAATTGAAGTACCCAGACAATCTGAGCACATGCTCACTAGTTGAGCGATTCTCCTCCATCTTTTCGCTGTAGAACTTGTTGAAGACTTCATATCTCTCAACTCGGGTATTTGCTTGAAATATTAACTTCAATTCCTGGAACATCTCATATGGTCCATGACGTTCAAAATGTCTTTGAAGTCCCGATTCTAAGCTGTTAAGCATGGTGCACTAAACTATCAAGTAGTCATCATATTGAGCTAGCCAAACGTTCATAACGTCTGCATCTGCTCCTGCAATAGGTCTGTCACCTAGCGGTGCAATAAGGACATAATTCTTCTGTGCAGCAATGAGGATAAACCTCAGATCACGGATCCAATCTGCATCATTGCTACTAACATCTTTCAACACAATTTTCTCTAGGAACATACCAAAATAAACATATGAAAGCAACAACACGAGCTATTGATCTACAACATAATTTGCAAAATACTACCAGGACTAAGTTCATGATAAATTTAAGTTCAATTAATCATATTACTTAAGAACTCCCACTTCGACAGACATCTCTCTAGTCATCTAAGTGATCACGTGATCCTAATCAACTAAACCATGTCCGATCATCACGTGAGATGGAGTAGTTTTAATGGTGAACATCACTATGTTGATCATATCTACTATATGATTCACGTTCGACCTTTCGGTCTTCGTGTTCCGAGGCCATATCTGTTATATGCTAGGCTCGTCAAGTTTAACCTGAGTATTCCACGTGTGCAACTATTTTGCACCCGTTGTATTTGAACGTAGAGCCTATCACACCCGATCATCACGTGGTGTCTCAGCACGAAGAACTTTCGCAACGGTGCATACTCAGGGAGAACACTTCTTAATAATTTAGTGAGAGATCATCTTAAAATGCTACTGTCAATCAAAGCAAGATAAGATGCATAAAGGATAAACATCACATGCAATCAATATAATTGATATGATATGGCCATCATCATCTTGTGCTTGTGATCTCCATCTTCGAAGCACCGTCGTGATCACCATCGTCACCGGCGCGACACCTTGATCTCCATCGTAGCATCGTTGTCGTTACGCCATCTATTGCTTCTACGACTATCGCTACCGCTTAGTGATAAAGTAAAGCAATTAAAGGGCGTTTGCATTTCATACAATAAAGCGACAACCATATGGCTCCTGCCAGTTATCGATAACTTCGGTTACAAAACATGAACATCTCATACAATAAAGTATAGCATCACGTCTTGACCATATCACATCACAACATGCCCTGCAAAAACAAGTTAGACGTCCTCTACTTTGTTGTTGCAAGTTTTACGTGGTTGCTACGGGCTGAGCAAGAACCGTTCTTACCTACGCATCAAAACCACAACGATAGTTTGTCAAGTTAGTGCTATTTTAACCTTCGCAAGGACCGGGCGTAGCCACACTCGGTTCAACTAAAGTTGGAGAAACAAACACCCGCTAGTTACCTGTGTGCAAAGCACGGCGGTGAAACCAGTCTTGCGTAAGCGTACGCGTAATGTCGGTCCGGGCCGCTTCATCCAACAATACCGCCGAATCAAAGTATGACTTGCTGGTAAGCAGTATGGCTTGTATCGCCCACAACTCACTTGTGTTCTACTCGTGCATATAACATCTACACATAAAACCAGGCTCGGATGCCACTGTTGGGGAACGTAGAAATTTCAAAAAATTTCCTACGCACACGCAAGATCATGGTGATGCATAGCAACGAGAGCGGAGAGTGTCGTCCACGTACCCTCGTAGATCGTAAGCGGAAGCGTTATGACAACGCGGTTGATGTAGTCGTACGTCTTCACGATCCGACCGATCCAAGCACCGAACGTACGGCACCTCCGAGTTCAACACACGTTCAGCTCGATGACGATCCCCGGACTCCGATCCAGCAGGGTGTCGGGGATAAGTTCCGTCAGCACGACGGCGTGGTGACGATGATGATGTTCTACCAACGCAGGGCTTCGCCTAAGCACCGCAACAATATTATCGAGGTGGACTACGGTGGAGGGGGGCACCGCACACGGCTAAGAGATCCAAGGGATCAATTGTTGTTGTGCCTAGAGGTGCCCCCTGCCCCCGTATATGAAGAATCAAGGGGGAGGGGGCGGCCAACCAACGGAGGGCGCACCAGAGAGGAGTCCTAGGACTCCCTCCTTTCCTAGTCCAACTAGGAGAGGGAGGAAAAGGAGGAAAGGGGGGCCGACCCCGTAGTCCAATTTGGTTTGGGCTAGGGGAGCCGCGCGCCCTGCCTCCTCTCTTCCACCACTTGGCCCATGAGGCCCATTGCTTCTTCCTCGTATTCCCGTAACTCCCCGGTACCCCCGAAAATACCCGAATCACTTGGAACCTTTCCGAAGTCCGAATATAGTCGTCCAATATATCAATCTTTACATCTCGACCATTTCGAGACTCCTCGTCATGTCCCCGATCTCATCCTGGACTCCAAACTCCTTCGGTACATCAAAACTCATAAACTCATAATATAACTGTCATCGAAACCTTAAGCGTGCGGACCCTACGGGTTTGAGAACTATGTAGACATGACCTAGAACTATTCTAGGTCAATAACCAATAGCGGAACCTGGATGCTCATATTGGCTCCTACATATTCTACGAAGATCTTTATCGGTCAAACCGCATAACAACATACGTTGTTCCCTTTGTCATCGGTATGTTACCCTTCCGAGATTCGATCGTCGGTATCCAATACCTAGTTCAATCTCGTTACCGACAAGTCTCTTTACTCATTACGTAATGCATCATTCCGTAACTAACTCATTAGCTATATTGCTTGCAAGGCTTATAGTGATGTGCATTACCGAGAGGGCCCAGAGATACCTCTCCGACAATCGGAGTGACAAAACCTAATCTCGGAATACGCCAACCCAACATGTACCTTCGGAGACACCTGTAGAGCTCCTTTATAATCACCCAATTACGTTGTGACGTTTGGTAGCACACAAAGTGTTCCTCCGGTAAACGGGAGTTGCATAATCTCATAGTTACAGGAACATATATAAGTCATGAAGAAAGCAATAGCAACATACTAAACGATCAAGTGCTAGGCTAACGGAATGGGTCATGTCAATCACATCATTCTCCTAATGATGTGATCCCGTTAATCAAATGACAACTCATGTCTATGGTTAGGAAACACAACCATCTTTGATCAACAAGATAGTCAAGTACAGGCATACTAGTGACACTATGTTTGTCTATGTATTCACACATGTATTATGTTTCCGGTTAATACAATTCTAGCATGAATAATAAACATTTATCATGAAATAAGGAAATAAATAATAACTTTATTATTGCCTCTAGGGCATATTTCCTTCAAACACCCCTAGTCCTGCCGAGTTTAGTTGGATGGCTGATAGTACAATGTCGCTCCTGAAGCTGTTTGGAGGAGGAAGGAGGCTGGCCAAGGCTCCGGCCGCTCCTTCTCCTTGGTGTTGCTATGCAGTGGCTAGTCCTGTCTTGCTTGTTCTATCTTGTGTTCATGCAATGCTTGTTCTCGCAATCTCTCTGCTGCCTGTCCTGTAGGCATGGACTCCTGGGGGGTTTTATAGATCAACCCACCCAGGGTTACAATGGTAATATGCCGAGTCGGTGGGTCCGTATTGTCGGCGTCCGGGGTACCGGGCTGGGTCCCGCTTGGGGGCTTGTGGTTCGTCGGGTTCCCCTAGGTGCGGGCCCCGCGTGCCTAGGGGGACTGTGCGCCGTCTTGTCGATCGTCATGGCGTGGCCGAGTTGAGCCACGCACAGTGTTCTCCGTCAGGCCGACGCTAGCTGTCGTCACTGGTGAGGGCGGGAACATTGTTCCTGTGCCAGCCCTGGTCAGCGGGTAGGTAAGGGGCACTGTTGCCACGCCCTGGCTGACCACGGGCATGGGCGGGGGCACTGTAGTCTTGGTCATCAGTGATTGAGGTCTCGTCCCATCGTACGGCCTGGATGGGACGAGAGCTGACCCGTGGCTGGGTTGCCGTGGACGCCACGGGTGGGTTGGCTTGCTGGGGAAGCCAAGGTTGCGCCGGGTTGAGTTGCCTTGCGCTAGCCATTGCGGCCGGGTCGACGTACTTTGCCGACTCGAGGGTCTTGGCCAGGTTGCGCGTCTTGCCGGGTCGAGCGACCCGGCCTGGCGCACGCCGATTTGCGGGGCGATGCGGCCCCCACTGTTTTTGAAATAGATCCGGGTTCCGTTGCCTGCCTGGGGTTCAAACCCCCGACAGTAGTCCCCGAAGCTGTGAAGGTTCGCCGTCTTCGGATGAGTGGGCCTTCGCAGCTTCCCCCTTGAGCAAGGCGGAATCTGCGAACGCCGGTTCCGGCAACACCCACTGTGTGCCAGTTTTTTCGGAAACCGGATCGCGGCATCCCGGCCGTGGCGGGAACTGAGGAGTCCGCCGAATCTTGAGGCGATCCCTCGGGCTTCACGCTGGCACCACGTGGTTCCCGGAAGCCGGAGGGGCCTAACAGGCCACACCCGTGACGGGACTGGGCGGCGGGCTGGGGGCCCGCTGCCGTGCGCCCCTGGCCACGCGTGCGGATTTATTGCGGCGTCTAGGGGCCGGTTGCACTTCCCCGTGCAGTTAGTGCGTGTGTACGTGCGCACTTATTGCAGGGTAGTGGAACGGGCATGTGCAGACGATCCCACTTCCCCACGTTTGAATCGAGGCTTATAAATTGAGGGGGCAAGGGGGCGGCGGGAATTATTCTCGCTCACGGCCTCCTGTCCCCCTGCTCTCGCTCTGCTCCTTGCCACTGACGCACAGCTGCGCCCGCAGCCCCGAGCAGAGCTCTTCTTCGTCGTCCTTCTTCCTTCCGCTTCCATCCATGGCACTGACGTCAGGCTCTTGGATGGGCTCCAACGTCACCAACGACGACATCACGCAGCTTCGAGCTTCGCGATGCCTGCCACGGGAGATGGACGTTGGTGTCCGCCTGTCGCGCGGCGAGCAGAGGCCCCGACCCGAGGGGCAAGAGCTCGTCGTCTTCCTTACTCACTTCGAGCGCGGGCTCGGGCTGCCGGCAAGCACCTTCTTCCGCGCCTTCCTGGAGTTCTTCGGGCTTCAACCGCACCATCTCGGCGCCGGCGCCATCGTCCAACTCTCCGGCTTCGTGACCCTATGCGAGGGGTACCTGGGGTTCGAGCCGACGGTCGACCTCTGGGCGCGCTTCTTCTCCTTGAAGCAGCAGGGCCCGTCGGCCGGGGAGTTCGCCGACTGCGGCGCCGCCGTCATCTCCAAGCAGTCGGGGGCTGATTTCCCCAAGATTTCGCTCAAGGATTCTGCCAAGAAGTGGCAGAATTCCTTCTTCTACGTCCGCAATCTTGGCGCGGACCACATCAATCTTCCCCCTTTCGCCATCGCGCCGCCGCGGGCGAAGACGAACTGGGGCTACTCGCTCCGGCTCCCATCGCAGGAGATCGTCAACACTCTGCGAGCGGGTGACGGTGATGAGGACGCGGGAGGGGCTCACCGGCACGGACCTTCTCGCCGCGTTCATCACCCGCCGGGTCCTCCCGCTTCAGAGGCGCTCCTGCCTCATCGGCGAGATAATCGGCCTGCAGGACCCCAACCGAATGGGGTCGACGCGGCTGTCTGGGGAGCAGGCCGCGCGCGCCATCATCGCCGTCTCCAGGGCCAATCTGGGAGAGGATTGGCGATTCGGCAAGGCGCCGTTTAGCCAGGCGAACCCGACGCCGCAGGTGAGCATCTGGTCTCCTTACTTTGCCACCGCGCATCTTCTTGTTCGTCCCGACGCATCACGGGAGGTTCTTCTGAATGCGAGCCGGCATCCTTACGCCCGGGCTTAGCTGCAGGTGGCGCCGGTGGCACCAGGGGAGCCCACGGCCCAAGGCGGTGAGGAGGTGGCCGAGTCCAACGCCGGCGCTGCGCGCCGAGCCAGTAAGCGTCGAGTCTTTCTCTTCTTCATTTTGTCTTGAATTGTTGCCCGTGTCGCGGTGAAGGCGACACTGACGCCGGTTGCTTGGTGTAGCGGCATTGGGCGGGGGAGGTGGCGATGCGGGCGGAGCCGGGTCCTCGCATGGGGCGGCGCCGAGCCGCCCGCATGGCAAGGACAGTGTCGCGCCGCGACCCCACGGATTGAAGTGCGCAGCGGACCCGGCCGAGCCCGGAAAGCCGGCCAAGAAGAAGCGCGCGAAGCCAACTCCGGTCCCAGTCTTGACGGGGTAAGTTTTGTTCGCCGCTTGCGCCTGGATTTCTTGTCTCTTTTCCTTATTTTGCCTTCTTCTTCAGGTTCCCGATCGCGCTGGCGAGGGCGGTGGCGGAGGCCGCGGCCACCGAAGGGACCGCGTTCCGTAGGAGCCGGTCCGACCTCGGCGGACTGGCCGGGGAGGAGGGACGAGGCGACTCGGACGTCAGCCTGGACCCGGACGACACCGAGGCCTTGGCCTGGCGTGACAGGAACCAGGCCGAGGCGGAGCTGGAGGCGCGTCGGTCCGGGCTTGGATCGACGCGGCAGTGGCGTGGGCGCGAGGCGGCACGGAGTCGACCTGGTGCGAGATGCCGGAGGGCATGGTGGTGGAGGCGACGGTTTTTGAACCGTCGTCGGCGGGGGAGCGCGCCCGTGGGGGCCAACCCGAGGTGGTGCTCCTTGACCAGGAGGTCGTGGAGGTGGGGGGCGATACCCTGCCGCGAGCCGACATTGTCGAGCGCGCGGGGGCTGATGGTGGAGGAGACGGTGTCCCGGAGGGGGCACCGCAAGCGGCGGCGCCGGAGGCGCCGTCGGCTATGTAGGAGGCACCGCAGGCGGCGGTGCCTGAGGTGGCGACGCTGGGTGCCCCGGCGTCAGAGGAGGTGCAGGCCGCGTCGCAAGCGACCAGCAGGGGGCACGCCTTGGTGCCCCGGCAGGGCGGGCGCCGGGCTGCCGTGCCGTAGCCCGGCGGAGCGGGGGCACGACTGTCTTCGGGCCCCAGACCCAGGAGGAGGCGGCACTGGATGCCGTCAGCCGCCGTCTGTGAGGCCGGACGGAGCGCCTTGAGGCCTTCGCCCAGGCCGAGACGGAGCGGACGCGCGACCTGGAGCGCGCCGTCCTGGTAAGTCCTTCTTCTTCTTGTTTTCTTGTGATTTTATCTCTGTGGGGGCGCGCCAGCACACCCACTGGGTGTAGCCCCCGAGGTTCGGGCCAACTATGTAGTAGTCGGGTCAAACCTTAGGAGCGTTGGCCTTGTGTTGACTTTGGTCTTCTCTTCAACACCTTGACGCCTTCCGGGTTGCCGCCTACAACTGGCTCCTGGGCAAGCATCGGGAGCTCAAGGAGTAGCTTGCTGCCAAGGAGGAGGAGCTTCGCGCCGCCGCAGGTACTTTGTTGAGTTCTTTTCTTCTAGTGGGGGCGCGCTAGCGCACCCACTGGGTGTAGCCCCCGAGATTCGGGCCAACTGTGTAACAGTTGGGCCAAATCTTAGGCCTTGTCTTATTTTTTCCTTCCTGCTGAGTTCTTCTTGCTATCTTGGCGGACCCGGCTGTTCCGGGCTGGTCATCACTATGACCGGCTCATTTCTGATTCCGGTCGTCTCGGCGTCGAGATGGCGCAGGCGAGGGCGGAGGCGGCCGCGGCCCGGCGGTCTCTTGACGAGGACAACCAGCTGCACGAGCAGCTGGCGGGTCACAAGAGCCGCCTCGAGGCCGAGGTGGAGCTTCTAAAGGCGGAGGCCGCCAAGGCGGTGGAGGCGCAGCAGGCCCTGGTCGAGGCGGACCAGCAGCACGGCCAGCTGGCCGATGACAAGGGCCGGCTCTAGGCCAAGGTGGAGCGTCTGCGGGAGCAGGCCACCACGGCTGAGGAGGCCCGCCAGGCCGAGGCTCGCCGTCGTGAGGCGGCCGAAGACAAGGACGCCAAGCTGAAGGCGGCCCTTGCTAAGGCGGCCGACCTGGAGAAGGCGCTCAGGGAGCGGGACCGTGTCTTGGAGCGGGAGCGACATGGTATGTTGCTCGAGGCGCAGCACGTGGAAGAGTCTTTCTCCAGTAAGTGCTGCTTCTTCGTTGTTTGCCGGGTCGGGACCCGACCCTTTCTTCTTTGTTGCTCTTCTGACTTGCTTCTTCTTTGGCTACAGGGGCCTTTCCGGAGACACAGCGGCTGGCGGAGGAAGCCATCCGCTACCAGCACGACCCGACCGACGTTGTTGGGTCCGGGATGGATCCTCTGACGGCCTGGACCTTCCTGGAGATCATTGCCGCTGCTGAGGCCCGGCTGCGGGCCTTGGGGACGCAGATGGAGCGGCTGTCCCGAGCCGGTACCGCGATGACGGCGGCCTTGTGGCCGGATTCCGTCCATCCGCGCAGCTTCTCGCGTCTGGCGCGCTGGCTGGAGATGGGCCCGGATCGCCTTAGCGACTGGCGCGTTTTCGCCGCCCGGGTCAGTGCTGAGATGGCGCTCCGGATTGCGGTGTCTTGGCATCCGGATCTTCAGCTGGACACGCTGATGGGTCAGCGCGCTAGCTTGGAGCAGTTGTTGTAGGAGCAAGCCGGCCGGATCGCCTCCCGGCCAGCTATATCGCCGAGTTCGCCTTCCACTACGAGTTCCATCCGGAACGGACGGAAGACGGCGTGGTCGTGGATGGCAACGACTATGGCTTGCTTCTTCGCGACCCGGACGGCAGCTCGGAGGTGACGGGCGTCTACAGCGACGCAGAGGTCAAAGAGGACACCGGTGCTTTGCTAGACCCGGAGGCCGGCCGGGGGGAGCCGTCGATGTCGCGACGCGGCGTTGGGAATGCCTGAGAATCTTTTGTAGAAAATTCTGTTAAGTAGCAGGTCCACCCACCCACTCGGGGTTTTCAGGGGGTAATGAACTCGGGTCGTGGGGCTTTGCTTCAAACATTTATGTGTAAATGTTGTGAGTGTTTATTTGCTTTTTGCCTTCTGCTTTTTTCGAACTTATTTCGTGCGTTGCTCCTCTCTGGAACTTCCCCCCCGCGAGTCAGACGGCCGAGACTCCGGTCCGTGACAAGGAGTTCGGCTCTTCGACAGGCGGCCGCAGGAGTTGGGTCCTTAAAAAACGTTGAGTGCGAGCGAAACACCCACTGGGCCGGCTGGCGGCAATCCGGCTTGGCCGGTTGGTGAGCAGCTGGTCATGCGGCTAACTTAATTGATGAGCGTCGGGCCGGATTGGTCGACCCGGCGGCTTTAACTTAGTGTATGAATCGTAGGGGAGCTTTAGCCCGTTGTGCTTGCCCGCCGTCAGCTAGAGCTGGATCTGTGGTTTTAGCGCAAAGTGGGGGGGGGGGGGGGCGGCATCCTAACTTATCAGGAATCACTAAGTGAAGCAGCGGGGTGACGATCAAGCCGGCCAGCCCCCGAGCCCCCGGGTCGAGCTTGTCGAGCCGGCGGCCGGGTTCGGTAGTAAAGTGGTGTGAAATATGGACGCAATAAATTGGTCGGCAAAAGGCAGCCCCCGAGTCTCGTTCGGGGGAACCCATAGTCTGATATGCTTACAAAAGGCGTTGATACATACATTCGTTCGGCTAACTGTAAAACAGACGGAGGAGTTCCGCGTTCCATGGCCGGGTCGTTTCTTCGCCGGCGGTGTCCCTCTTGTGCTTCTTCGATTTGCGTGCGTCGATGAGGTAGTAGGCGTTGCGGTCGCGCAAAGCCCTGCTCATAATGAACAGGCCTTCCCATGGAGAGGACAGCTTGTGCTAGCCTGCCTACTCTTGGACGAGTCGGAGGACGAGGTCGCCTTCGCGGAATGCGAGAGGCTTGATCTTCTTGTTGTGGTAGTGCCTCAGGCCTTGCTGGTAGATAGCCGAGCGGCTAAGTGCCAGAAGGCGCGCCTCTTCGAGCAGGTCGATGCCATCTTCGCGTGCTTCTCTTGCTTCTGCTTCGGTGTACATCGTGACGCGCGGTGAGTCAAACTCGACGTCGGTCGGGATGATGGCTTCAGATCCGTAGACGAGGAAGAATGGGGTGAACCCGGTCGACCGGTTTGGTGTCGTGCGCTGACTCCAGAGAGCCGTTGGCAACTCTTCGAGCGAACTGCCGGGTGAGCGGACAAGTGGCTCGACGAGTCGTGGCTTGATGCCGGACAAGATGAGTCCGTTGGCCTGCTCGACCTGCCCGTTGGACTGCGGATGTGCCACGGAGGCCAGGTCGAGGCGGATGCCCGAGACAGAGCAGTATTGCTCGAGCGCACCCTTGGCAAAGTTGGTGCCGTTGTCGGTGATGATGCTGTTCGGCATGCCGTAGCGCACCGCTATGTCCTTGATGAACCGAACGGCTGTTGGCCCATACAGTTTCTTGATTGGTCTTGCCTCGATCCATTTGGTGAACTTGTCCACTGTCACCAGCAAGTGCGTCATGCCTCCTTGAGCGGTTTTGAAGGGTCCCACCATGTCGAGTCCCCAGACCGCGAAGGGCCAGGCGATCGGTATGGTGTGGAGTGCTGACGCCGGTTGGTGGCTGCGTTTGCTGAAGCGCTGGCATCCTTCGCACTTGAGGACGAGCGACTCGGCGTCTTCGAGGGCCGTTGGCCAGTAGAAGCCGTGGCGGAACGCCTTGGCTACAAGGGATCGAGATGCGGCATGGTGCCCGCACTCGCCCTGGTGAATGTCGAGGAGGATGTCGATGCCGCGGTCCTGCTCGACGCAGCGCTGGAACACGCCGGTAGAGCTGCGCTTGATGAGCTCGTTGTTGATGATGCTGTAGGCGGACGCCCGGCGCTGAACTTGCTGAGCCTCGGTCTTGTCCATGGGGAGAACCCTGTTCTCCAGCCATTCTGATATCGGCAAGGCCCAAGAGGGGGCCGTGATGGTGGTGAAGACGGCCACCTGGGTGGGTTCCGGGTCGGCGGCTCCTGGGCCGGGTTGAGCAGCCCCCAGGTTGGTGACGGCAACGACCGGGTCCGGGGTGATCGTGGCTGGGTTGGGCTGAGCAGCCCCCGGGCCGGGTTGAGCAGCCCTCGGGCCAGGTTCAGCAGTCCCCGGGCCGGCTTGCGGCGCGGCCGGGTCTTCTGGGACATGGATGAACTCAGAGTCCAACGACGGCTTGACGGACGGCTTGCGCAGGTGCTCGAGGGAGACGCCGGACGGGATGGCTTGA
Organism: Triticum timopheevii; assembly: GCA_963921465.1. NCBI lineage: Eukaryota > Viridiplantae > Streptophyta > Magnoliopsida > Poales > Poaceae > Triticum > Triticum timopheevii. The sequence continues at coordinate 76,677,250 of OY997266.1, read as the reverse complement.
CGTGATGAGGCGATCTTGGTGAGCGTGTCGGCTGCCTCGTTCTCCGCGTGTGGGACGTGGAGGAACTCGCAGCCATCGAAGGATCCGGACAGTTTCTGGATGAGGAAGCGATAGCTTGCCATGTTGGAGTCGCGGGCATCCCACTCGCCGGAGCACTGCTGTACCACCAAGTTCAAGTCGCCATAGCACAGGATGCGCCAGATGCCGAGTTCCTTGGCAAGCCGGAGGCTGTGCACAAGGGCTTCGTATTTGGCGACGTTGTTGGAGGCAGCGAAGTGGATCTAGAGTGCGTAGCAGAGTCGGTCACCCTTCAGAGATGACAGTACGATGCCGGCCCCTAAGCCGAGTCGCATCTTGGACCCGTTGAAGTGCATGCGCCAATGCATCGAGTCGGGAGGCAGCGGCAGGTACTGGGTCTCGGTCCAGTCGACGAGGCAATCGGCCAGGGCCTGAGACTTGATTGTGGTGCGGGGCTCGTAGAGGATGGTGTGGCCGGCTAGCTGGATCGCCCACTTGGCGACCCGGCCGGAGGCGTCCCGGCACCCGATGATTTCTCCAATAGGCGCCGTGCTGACGACATGTTCTTGAAAGTACTGCTTCAGCTTCTTGGCGGTGAGGTACACGCCGTAACACATCTTTTGGTAGTGTGGGTAGTTCTGCTTGGGGGTGGAGAGCACTTTGCTCAGGTAGTAGACCAGACGCTGGACAGCCTAGATCTTGCCCTTCTCCGGTCGCTTGACCACCAGCACCGTGCTGACCGCTCGCGAGGTCGCGGCTATGTAGAGCAACAACGGCACCTTGTCGGTCGGCGCGGCCAGGACGGGTGCGGTGGAGAGCATGCGCTTGAGGTCTTGGAAAGCTTCGTCCGCCTTGGCGTTCCACTCGAACGGGCTTGTTTTCTTCATTAGCTGATACAGGGGCAGTGCCTTCTCGCCCAGCCGGCTTAGAAACCGGCTGACCGAGGCCAGGCAGCCTGTGAACTTCTGGACATCGTGCAGCCGGGTTGACTTGCGCATGCGTTCGATGGCCTTGATCTTCTCCGGGTTCGCCTCGATGCCGCGTTCCGAGACAAGGAAACCGAGCAGCTTTCCGGCTGGGACGCCGAAGACGCACTTTTCCGGGCTGAGCTTGACCTTGTACTCGCGGAGGTTGGCGAATGTTTCCTTCAGATCATCGAGGAACGTGAGGTGCTGCTTGGTCTTCACCACGATATCGTCCACGTACACATGGATGTTCTTGCCGAGTTGCGGTAGCAGGCACTTCTGCATGCAGCATTGGAAGGTGGCGCCGGCAATCTTCAACCCAAACGACATGGTGATGTAGCGGTATGCTTCGAAGGGCGTGATGAAGGACGTCTTCAGGGCATCGGCCGGGTCCAGCTTGATCTGGTGATAGCCGGAGTAGGCGTCCAGGAAGGACAGCAGCTCGCACCTGGCGGTCGAGTCGATGACTTGGTCGATCCGCGGGAGGGCGAACGGATCCTTTGGACAGGCCTTGTTGAGGCTGGTGTAGTCGATACACATGCGCCAGGTCTTGTTCTTGTTCAGGACGAGGACTGGGTTGGCCAGCCACTCGGGGTGAAACACTTCCATTATGAAGCCGGCCGCCAAGAGCTTGGCGACCTCTTCACCAATGGTTCTTCTCTTCTCTTCAGAAAATCGACGGAGGGGTTGACGGACAGGCTTGGCGTCCTTGCGGACGTGGAGTTTGTGCTCGGCGTACTTCCTCGGGATACCCGACATGTCTTTGGGGGTCCATGCGAAGATATCCCGATTCTCACGGAGAAAGTCGACGAGCTCGCCTTCCTATTCGCTGTCGAGGCGGGCGCCTACGACAACGTACTTGCTGCAGCTGGGGTCTTCCGGGTTCAGCTTCACTTTCTTGGTTTCCTTGGAGGGCTTGAAGGCGGCCTCATCGGCAGGGTCCAGGGTCGGGATCGTCGCATCGGAGTCCTCGCCGGCCAGGATGACGATCCGGTCGAGCTGGCGCTGCTCCTCGGCAATGACCAGCGACTCGGCCAGCTTGGCGCCATCTCGGGCGCACTCCAGAGACTTGCGGTAGTCGCCGGTGACAGTAATGAGGCCCTTGGGACCCGGCATCTTCATCTTCAGGTACGCGTAGTGGGGAACCGCCATGAATTTGGCGAGCGCGGGCCGGCCCAGCAGCACATGGTATGCGCTGGACAGGTCCACCACCTCGAACCAGATCAGTTCATGTCGGAAGTGGCTGCTGTCGCCAAACAGGACATCGAGCCGGACCCGGCCAATGGGTGAACAGGAGAGGCCGGGTACGATGCCATGGAAGACGGTCCAGGTTGGCTCCAGGTCCTCGGCCTTGAGGCCGAGCTTGGTCATCATGTCGCGGTAGAGGATGTTGATGCTGCTGCCACCGTCGATGAGGACTCGGGAGAACTTGCAGGTGCGCCGCGCGACGATTGTAGGGTTGAGGACCAGGGCGTATCCACCCAGACTCGGCATGACTGTCGGGTTATCCTCCCGGGTCGAGGTGATCGGGCGCTCTGACCAATGCATGGAATCCGTTTTGGCTGGGACGACGGTGTTCACCTCCTGCCGGAGGAGGCGCTCGCTGCGCTTGTCGTCGCCGAGGCTGGTGAAGACGACGTAGGCTGCGTTCTGGTCCGGGTAGGCATCGTTCTGCATCGCGCCGCTGGCGGGGGGTGGCAGTGGAGGCGGAGGCGGCTGCCCCGCGCTCGGAGCCGGCGCCGGAGCCGGAGGAGGCGGGACGTCGCCCCTCATGATGCGCTTGGTGATGGCGCACTGTCGAAGCATGTGCGTGGAGGGTCTTGCACCGCTGTGATGCTTGCATGGGGCGTCGAGCATCTCTTCAAAGCTCATGGCGGGTTGCCACGCCATCTTGCCGTTCTGCCGGCGCTTCGCTGCCGGGTCCGCCGCCGGCTCGGTGGCCGCGACGAGCTGGTTGTCGTGACGTTGCGCCGGCTGCTCGGCCTTGCGCTTGTTGTTCTGGTGGTGTTGCTGCCGGCTGCCTTCGCCGGCCGGCTTTCTGTGGAGGGACCGGCTTCGCCTTGCCGGCCTCGTCCAGCGCCACTTGGATCTTCATGGCGGAGTCGGTGTTGGCGTACTTATCCGCCGTCACCATGAGCGCGGCCATGGTGGCTGGCTCGGAGCGTAGAAGCTTGTGCTTGAGGAGGGTGTCATCTCGGCACCCGCTGACGAAGTATTGGATCGCCTGGACTTCATGGACGCCCTCATAGCTGTTCTGGAGCTCAGTCCAGCGTGCACGGTACTCGCGGCCGGTCTCCGTCGGCCCCTGCACGCACATGGCGAGCTGACTGGGGCGACCGGGTCGCTTGTACGTCCCCGTGAAGTTGCGGACAAATGCTTCCTCAAAATCGACCCATGCGTTGATGTTGCCCATCGGTAGGTTGTTCAACCATGTGCGAGCCGATCCTTGGAGCATGAGCGGTGCGTAGCGCACAGCGAGACGATGATTGGCACCGGTGATGCCAATGGCTGTGGTGTAGTCGGTGAGCAGGTCTTCTGGCTTCACGGTCCCATTATAGTTGGGGGTGTCGCGGGGGAGCACGAACCCCTTGGGGAAGGGCTCTTCCTAGATGCATGGGCCAAAACACGCCGGCCCGATAGCGCCGCTCTCCTCCACCTCCATGGAGCGAGCGAGCTGATCGAGGCGGTGGCGCGCGTCGGCGTCGTCGATGGCGCGCGGGCCGAGTCGACTGGCGGCTAGGCCCCGAGGGGCCGAGTCGGCTGGAGCCGGACGCCGGCCAGGCTGGTCGGGTCCGTGTTGGGTCTCTAGTGCGGGCTCGTTGCCCAGAGCGTCGGCAGCGGTGCCGGCCGGGTTGCGCCGGGTCCGGCCCTGGCCGGAGTGCGCCTCGCCGGGCGGCGAAGAGGCCGTGTGCAGCAGTTCGCCGGGTCCGCCAAGGCGGGCAGAGCTGGACCCTGCCAGCTTGGCGAGCTGGTTGAGGCAATCCTGCTGGGTGTTGGTGGCGTGGAGGAGCTCGCGCATCCGCCCGATGCGCTCCCTGAGCTCCTCGCCCGTGAGTTGGTCGAGGCCGACCGCGGCTGCCTCCGCAGCGCGCATGTTCTTGACTGGGGTCTCGTAGACGGTCCTGACGGCGCCGAAGGCCCGGCCAATCGCTCCTCCCCGGGAGCGAGTATCGGCGGCCCGGCTTGGCTCGGCCGCGGCAGGCGTGAATCCGTGAGCGGCGTCGTGCTCCATCTGAGCAGCTTCCTGGCGGCGTCTAGTGGTGGCCAGCGTCTCGGACAGGTCCAGCATTTGCTGGTGCCTGTCTTCGAGCTGGGTTCGGGCTTCAGCAATGTTGGTGGCGTCGATGTTGGTGCCGATGGGGATGCGGAGGCTCTGCATCGCGGCGCGCAACGGGTCGGACGGCTCCGTCCGAGCCGTGGCGGCCGCGGCTTCGGCGGCTCTTCTCGCCTTGCTCGACGAGGAAGAGGCGCCATCACCGGTGACGAAGACCTCTAGGTGGGCGTCCATCGCCCCGGTGGTGAATTCGCCGCTGAGAGAAAGTGGAGAGTCGGAGTAGCTGAGCACCCCGCTGGGGTACTCATCGGCCGCAAGCGCGTCGGAGATGCGCAGCGCGGTGAAGGAGGCGGCGAGCGCGCCGATGACGTCGTCCGCCAGGGCGACGGACTCGTCGGAGTAGGAGAGGGGCCCCGTCCGAAGCATGCTTCCGACCAGTTCCTTGAACGGCCCGATGGTGGGCGCCAACTGTCGTGGTGGGCGCACGGCAGATGCCAAGGGATGGCTAAAGAGAGGAGGAGGCTCGAGGGCGCTGGTGGGCTTCGGAGGCGAGGTTGATATTCGCGGGCGCGGGACGCTGGACATACCCAGGTTCGGGGCTCCCCAGAGAGATAACACCCCTAGTCCTGCCGAGTTTAGTTGGATGGCTGATAGTACAATGTCGCTCCTGGAGCTGTTTGGAGGAGGAAGGAGGCTGGCCAAGGCTCCGGCCGCTCCTTCTCCTTGGTGTTGCTATGTAGTGGCTAGTCCTATCTTGCTTGTTCTATCTCGTGTTCATGCAATGCTCGTTCTCGCAATCTCTCTGCTGCCTGTCCTGTAGGCATGGACTCCTGGGGGGTTTTATAGATCAACCCACCTAGGGTTACAATGGTAATATGCTGAGTAGGTGGGCCCGTATTGTCGGCGTCCGGGGTACTGGGTTGGGTCCCGCTTGGGGGCTTGTGGTTCGCCGGGTTCCCCTAGGTGCGGGCCCCGCGTGCCTAGGGGGACTGTGCGTCGTCTTGTCGATCGTCATGGCGTGGCTGAGTCGAGCCATGCACAATGTTCTCTGTCAGGCCGCCGCTTGCTGTCGTCAGCGGTGAGGGCGGGAACACTTTGCCGTGCCAGCCTTGGTCAGCGGGTAGGTAAGGGGCACTGTTGCCACGCCCTGGCTGACCACGGGCATGGGCGGGGGCACTGTAGTCTTGGTCATCAGTGATTGAGGTCTTGTCCCATCGTACGGCCTGGATGGGATGGGAGCTGACCCGTGGCTGGGTTGCCATGGATGGCACGGGTGGGTTGGCTTGCTGGGGAAGCCAAGGTTGCGCCGGGTTGAGTTGCCTTGCGCCAGCCGCTACGGCCGGGTCGACGTACTTTGCCGAGTCGAGGGTCTTGGCCGGGTTGCGCGTCTTGCCGGGTCGAGCGACCCGGCCTGGCGCACGCCAGTTTGCGGGGTGATGCGGGCCCTGCTGTTTTTGAAATAGATCCAGGTTCGGTTGCCTGCCTGGGGTTCATCCCCCCGACACTACTATTGTTGCATCACCCTTTCCTCTTCAAGGAAAACCAACGCAAGCTCAAGACGTAGCAATTAGTTGTTCGTTTCGGAAACGCGTGTGAGCAAGCAACAATTTGCTTAGATTGTGAGGATTAGTGATCATTGGACTTTTTATGAAGATGGTGATTCATTTTTGATAAGAAAATAGGCAGTTTTTTGGTTAAATTAATCCATGAATAAATCATGAGCATGACATGAACAACATTGATAACACACTGATTACGATCTAACAGAGCATGTACTACGCACATAGTAGAAATATCTGCGCATATCGCTAGTACTGCTACAACAGAAAGAAACATGAGAGGATCAGCGATGTATACCCTCCAATCGGCCACGCGGTGGCGGTAACGGTGGCAGCAGCCGCGGCATCCTCGGTGGCCTTCTTATTGGCCTCGGCCTTCTCAGCAGCGGCACGGTCGGCGTCGGTCGACATGGTGATGACGAAGGTGATGCGGATGTCGATGAACAGAAACGAGCAGTCGCGTAGTCACTACCCAAAAACCTAATTGCCCCTCTCCCGTACAGGATCCGGAGAGGCGGGGTTTTGTAGGCCTGCTCTCCCATCAACCGTGTACGTGGTGAACGTGATGGAGTCGCCGGTGGCAACAGCAGCAAAGGAACGACGTGGGCGTGGAGGCGGAGATGCGTTCTATTTCGCGGTGGCTAGGGTTGGCAGCGCCCCACATATATATGTGCGGCCGCGCGTGGGCTGAACCCACGTCCAAGTCGGTGGCCCATGATCCGACGTCTCAGATCGTGGCCCTACCTGTCAAAGACTCTCCGTTCCTGACCGGCAAAAAGAAGCACATAGGAGTGAGCTCGGCTCGGCTCAATCCCGCAACCCGCGGCGTGGCGCGTCGTGATGAGGCGTGGCGTGGCAAGGCGAGCGGAGGAGGAGGAGTGCGCGAGGGCTTCTCTTCTTCTCAAGCTCCAATAGCATGAGGGAGAGAATTCCTTATAAACCACTCCAACTCTCCTTCCACTAGCATGGTGGGACTAAACTTCCCACCACCTTGTCATGCCACCTACATGGGCCCTTAGAGATTAAATCTGAAATTGTCATATGTGCTCTAGGCCCATCTCATATCTCAACAATCCCCCACCAGATCTCAGGGGCCCACTTTGTCCTTTGTTCCAAACGCTGTTTTGATATACCAGCATCCCAGTGGAGACCGATTAAGGTTGAGCTCCACCTAGACCATGTAGTTACACTCCTTAACAACTGAACAATGGACTATGCCTTGAATTATCAGTTTGGCGTCAAGAAGTTTCACCACAAGTCTCACTGATACGAGGCTGCCGAAGGCCGACCCCTCGGGTGGAGCATATTAGTCACACTCCTGGCCTATTCATGAGCTTGCTAGAGATCACCCCAATCTCATAGACTGTGACCAGCAGTCGGGCTCATATAGGTGTGTTCCTCCAAAGATCGCTCTGTAGGATAGCATCTTGCTTATACATATAAGCCTTGGAACACATTAAGACAATAGTCATCCTTCCATACAGTTTCCGAGAGTATTGCATCTCCAACGGAGTGGGTTAGTAAAGTTACTCTCCTTAGTTCACCACTGGGTTGTTTTCCCAGGTCCTACTTCACGGGATCTCTGATCACATAGGTTGGGTTACTACCATGGCAACTCATGTGGGTCTCATACCCATCTCCCTCGACACACTATCTATCACAACACGTGATAGCCCTTTTGTAAAGGGATCTGCCAGATTCTTAGCCGTATGGACATACTCCAACGCTATCACTCCGGAGTTTCTTAATTTTCTGACAGCTTTTAATCTCATTCTTATGTGTTTTTTGGACTTCATGTTGTCCTTTTAACTCTTCACCTTGGTGATGACAGTCTGATTGTCACAGTTCATAAGGATAGCCGGAACCGGTTTATCAACCAATGGCAAGTCCATCAAAAGATCACGAAGCCATCCTGCTTCGACACCAGATGTGTCTAATGTTGTTAATTCTGCTTCCATTGTCGATCTCGTTAAGATCGTTTGCTTGCAAGACTTCCAGGAAACAGCGCCACCTCCAAGAGTAAACATATACCTAGTTGTGGCCTTCATCTCATCAGCATTAGAGATCCAATTCGCATCACTATACCATTCAAGTACCGATGGGTATCCGATATAGTGAAGTCCATAGTTCATAGTACCTTTCAGATAGCGCATAACTCTCTCAATAGCATGCCAATGTACATCACCCGGATTGGAAACAAACCGGCTCAGTTTGCTCACAGCAAACGCGATGGCAGGCCTCGTTGCGCTTGCTAGGTACATGAGTGAACCAATGATTTGAGAGTATCTCAGTTGATCCTTAGCTGTGCCTTCGAACTTTCGGACCAACACACTAGTATCATATGGTGTTTGAGATGGTTTGCAGTCCGAATATCCAAAACGGCTCAACACCTTCTCAACATAATCGGATTGCAGAAGTGTGATCCCGCCCTCATTATCTCTCAGTAGCTTGATGTTCAAGATAACATCAGCCACACCAAGGTCATTCATCTCAAAGTTCTGAGACAGAAACGACTTAACCTCCACAATGACTTTGAGGTTGGTTCCGAATATCAGTATGTCATCAACATACAAGCACAATATGACTCCTTCGCCCCCACCATGGCGATAGTATACACATTTGTCAGCTTCATTAACAACGAAGCCAACGGATGTCAGAGTTATATTAAACTTACCATGCCATTGCTTAGGTGCTTGCTTCATTTCATATAAAGATTTTAGCAACCTACACACCTTTCTTTCCTGACAATATATCACAAAGCCATCTGGCTGTTGCATGTAGATTTCCTCGTTTAGCTCTCCATTCAGAAAATCCGTCTTAACATCCATCTGGTGGACGAGAAGACCGTGCGAGGCCACCAACGAGAGTAATACTCGAATGGTGGTCAGTCTAGCCACAGGTGAATAAGTATCGAAGAAATCTTCCTCTTCTTTCTGGTCATAGCCCTTGGCTACAAGCCTAGCCTTATACTTTTCAATCGTTCCATCGAGCCTAAGCTTCCTTTTGAACACCCACTTACATCCCAATGGTTTGCAACCATAGGGACGCTCAGTGATCTCCCATGTCCCGTTAGCCATGATGGAATCCATCTCGCTACGGACCGCATCCTTCCAGTAGTCAGCTTCTGGAGAGGCATATGCTTCTGAAATAGTAGGAGTATCATCCACGAGATACACGAAGAAATCATCACCAAAGGTCTTTGCAGTCCTTTGTCTCTTGCCCCTACCAAGGGTTTCCTCATCATCATCCTCAGGATTTTCATCATGTGTTCGTTCATAATATTCCATAGGAATGGCAGGCTTATGAGTCTCCTCAGATTCCTGTCTAGAAGTGCTTTGTACATCTCTCATGGGGAAAATGTCCTAAAAGAATGTAGCATCCTTAGACTCCATAATTGTACTGACCTTCATGTCAGGTACCTCAGATTTCACTACTAGAAATCTATAGCCAACACTATTCATAGCATAGCCCAAATTAACACAGTCCACAGTCTTTGGTCCAAGCTTACGCTTTTTGGGGATCGGCACATTAACTTTCGCCAAGCAGCCCCATGTACGTAAGTACGAGAGTGTTGTCCTTCTCTTGGTCCACTTCTCATAAGGAGTGATCTCATTATCCTTTGTCGGAACTTTATTCAGGACATGACATGATGTCATTATAGCCTCCCCCCACCATGCCTTGGATAAACCCGACATATCTAACATGGCGTTAACCAAATCAGTTAGAGTACGGTTTAACCGCTCGGCAACCCCGTTTGACTGGGGTGAGCAGGGAGGCGTCCTCCCATGAATAATACCGTGTTCTGCACAGAAGGCATCAAACTCTTTCAAGAAGTACTCTCCACCATGATCTGACCGGACTCGTTTAATTTTCTTTTCGAGTTGATTCTCAACTTCTGCCTTATACATTTTAAAGTAGTGTAGAGCCTCATCTTTGGTATTTAACAGATACACATAGAAATATCTAGTGGAATCATCTATCAAAGTCATGAAATATTTCTTTCCACCTTTAGTCAACACACCATTCATCTCACAAAGATCAGAATGTATGAGTTCAAGTGGCGCCAAGTGTCTCTCCTCTGCTGCCTTGTGAGGCTTGCGAGGTTGCTTAGATTGCACACACGAATGGCACTTAGAACCTTTGGCTAAAGTGAAACTCGGGATTAAATTCAATTTTGCTAGCCGCGTCATAACACCGAAACTAATGTGACAAAGACGTGAATGCCAGACTTCAGATTCACTAACACTCAAATGAATATTGTTCACGACTTTATTACATAGATCTGCAAGAGAAAGGTGGAACATGCCTCCGCATTCATAACCCTTTCCAACAAATAGTCCATATTTCGTAACAACTAATTAATTAGACTCGAATACCAACTTAAACCCTTCTCTACATAGAAGGGAGCCACTAACGAGGTTCTTCTTGATGGCGGGGACATGCTGCACGTTCTTCAGCTGCACGATCCTTCCCGAAGTAAACTTCAGATCGACCGTGCCAACACCAAGAACAGAAGCACTCGCGCCATTCCCCATCAGTATGGACCCGTGACCTGTGGCCTGGTAAGAAGAAAACAATGAAATGTCAGCACACACACGAACACCTGCACCTGTGTTGACCCACCAATCGATGGACGGCCAAACTGAAAATACAGCAAAAAAATTACCATACCCAGATGCACCACTCTCATTGTTGCTCACAATCATATTGACAGACTTGGAGTCCTGTCCTGACTTCTTAAACTTGTTTGGGCACTTGTTGGCCCAATGTTCAGCCGAACCACAAGTAAAGCAGCCCTCATCCTGTTGGGTAACGTAGTAATTTCAAAAAAATTCCTACGCACACGCAAGATCATGGTGATGCATAGCAACGAGAAGGGAGAGTGTCGTCCACGTACCCGCTTGTAGACCGAAAGCGGAAACGTTAGAACAACGCGGTTGATGTGGTCATACGTCTTCACGGCCCGACCGATCAAGCACCGAAAGCACGGCACCTCCGAGTTCTAGCACACGTTCAGCTCGATGACGTCCCTCGAACTCCGATCAAGCCGAGTGTCGAGGGAGAGTTCCGTCAGCACGATGGCGTGGTGACGATGTTGATGTTCTACCGTCGCAGGGCTTCGCCTAAGCACCGCTACAATATTATCAAGGAGGACTATGGTGGAGGGGGGCACCGCACACGGCCAAGAGATCAATTAACTAATGTTGTGTCTAGAGGTGCCCCCTGCCCCCGTATATAAAGGAGCAAGGGGGGGAGGCAGCCGGCCAAGAGTAGGGTGCGCCAAGGGGAGTCATACTCCCACCGGGAGTAGGACTCCCTCCTTCCTTGTTGGATTAGGAGAAGGGGGGAAAGAGGAGGGAGAGAGAGGAAGGAAAGGGGGGGGGGCGCCCCCTCTCCTTGTCCTATTCGGACTAGGGGGGAGGGGCGCGCGGCCCTGCCTTGGCCTCCTCTCCTCATCTCCACTAAGGCCCACTATGGCCCATTAAGCCCCCGGGGGGTTCCGGTAACCCCCGGTACTCATGGTAAAATCCCGATTTCACCCGGAACACTTCCGACATCCAAATATAGGCTTCCAATATATCAATATTCATGTCTCGACCATTTCGAGACTCCTTGTCATGTCCGTGATCACATCCGGGACTCCGAACAATCTTCGGTACATCAAAACTCATAAACTCATAATATAACTGTCATCGACACTTTAAGCGTGCGGACCCTACGGGTTCGAGAACTATGTAGACATGACCGAGACACGTTTCCGGTCAATAACCAATAGCGGAACCTAGATGCTCATATTGGCTCCAACATATTCTATGAAGATCTTTATCGGTCAAACAGCATAACAACATACGTTGTTCCCTTTTGAAAGATCGAGGATGTCGCCTAGAGGGGGGGGGGTGAATAGGCGATTTAAAATAATTACGGTTTAGGCTTGAACAAATGCGGACTAAACCTAACGGTTAATTTGTCAAGCACAAAACCTAAAACAACTAGGCTCACCTATGTGCACCAACAACTTATGCTAAGCAAGATAAGCAACTATGTGATAGCAAGATATATGGCAAAGAACAATATGTCTATCACAAAGTAAAGTGCATAAGTAAAGGGCTCGAGTAAGAGATAACTGAGGCACGCGGAGACAAAGATGTATCCCAAAGTTCACACCCTTGCGGATGCTAATCTCCGTTTGGAGCGGTGTGGAGGCACAATGCTCCCCAAGAAGCCACTAGGGCCACCGTAATCTCCTCATGCCCTCGCACAATGCAAGATGCCGTGATTCCACTAAGGGACCCTTGAGGGCGGTCACTGAACCCGTACAAATGGCAACCCTTGGGGGCGGTCACCGAACCCGTACACTTTGGCAACCCTTGGGGGCGGTCACCGGAACCCGTCAAATTGCTCGGGGCGATCTCCACAACCTAATTGGAGACCCCGACGCTTGCCTGGAGCTTTACACCACAATGATTGAGCTCCGAACACCACCAACCATCTAGGGCACCCAAGCACCCAAGAGGAACAAGCTCAAGGGCACCAAGCACCCAAGAGTAATAAGCTTCTCAAACTTCACTTCCACGTATCACCGTGGAGAACTCAAACCAATGCACCAAATGCAATGGCAAGGGCACACGGAGTGCCCAAGTCCTTCTCTCCCAAATCCCACCAAAGCAACTAATGCTAGGGAGGAAAATGAGAGGAAGAACGAAAGAAGGACACGAAGAACTCCAAGATCTAGATCCAAGGGGTTCCCCACACTTAGAGGAGAAAGTGATTGGTGGAAACGTGGATCTAGATCTCCTCTCTCTTTTCCCTCAAGAACTAGCAAGAATCATTGGAGGGACTGAGAGTTAGCAAGCTCGAAGAAGGTCAACAATGGGGGAAGAACACGAGCTCAAAGGATAAGGTTCAATGGGGAAGAAGACCCCCTTTTATAGGTGGGGGAAAAATCCAACCGTTATGCTCACAACCCACACAGAGCGGTACTACCACTCGTCCTCACGGTACTACCGCTAGGGATCGCGGTACTACTGCTTGCGGTACAAAAAAATACTTCCGTACCTACCTCCGCAGGACTTGGGACGAGTTTTTTTGGTCCGGAGCGAGCGGTAGTAAAAAATTACATCCGCTCCAATTCGCGGTAGTACCGCTGCAGCCTTTTCAGAACACCAAAACTGCCACAACTTTTGCAAACGGACTCCAAATTCGATGAAACCAAGTTTGTTGGAAAGCTAGCGACAAGGGCTAACACAATCGTGAAAGAAATATAAATAAGAACCAAAATAGAAAAGTCCCATAAGAAAAAGGTGAGAACCCTTCCTTGGATAAGACCGGTAAAATCTCTAACACCGAAAGCATCATAGAAGACGCATGCGAACTCCGTTTTCGATGAACTCAAGCTTGTCATCAAGATGACCATAAGCTATAAGACTCACAAAGAGAACTAAACAAGAACCAAGAAACATGATGCAAGGATGCAATGGTTTGAGCTCTCTACTAATGATACGATCAAGCCACCAACTTGAGAGCCCCCTTGATAGTACGGCAAACGATCCTATAGCCCGGTCTCCCAACTACCACCACGAGACCAGTATAATAGAAAAACTATCAAGGGCAAAAAATTTGCCTTACACATGGTCCACTTGAGCTAGATGATGACGATCTTGACTCCCTCAAGTTGAACCACCTTTCTTGATTGCGTTGGCTCGATGAAGACTAGATGATTGCTCCCCCATAGTCCACTATGGGAGAGCCACTCTTCGACACATCTTCACAAGTCCATAGACACCACAATGGATGGCAAGATTCAAGCACTTGATCTCTTCGTGATGGTCCACTTGAACTTGCACACGGCAATATTGATGACGATCGCCACTTGATGTCATCCTTTCCATGGGTTGTATGATATCTTCCTCTTGACGCAAGCCCATCGACACGTACCTAACCCCACATGGAACTCTCACATAGACCATGGGTTAGTACACAAAGTGCAATGAACAATGCTTACCATACCATGGGATCACTTGATCCCTCTCGGTACATCTTCTATGCTTTGTGAGTTGATCAACTTGATTCACTCTTGACTTAGTCTTGATCAACCTTGAACCTTTCCAACTCTCTTAATTTGGATGATGTCTTGAAGGTAAACATGAATGATCACACAATCTTCTTCTTCAAGACATGCTTGCAATACGCTCAACACTCACATGACCAATCTTTGGATAATTCCTTAATAGCACCTTGGTTAACTCATAAACTCCTTGAAACCAACACATGGACTTCAAGAAAAGCCTATGGACAAAACCTTCAAATATAACTCAAGGCAACCATTAGTCCATAGAGATTGTCATCAATTACCAAAACCAAACATGGGGGCACCGCATGTTCTTTCAATCTCCCCCATTTTGGTAAGTGATGACAATCACTTTCAAGAGAGTTTATATAAGGAATTATGCTTCCCTAGCAATGAAACACCCAATAGTGCATGCGTATGAGATGCACATGCTAAGGAACACAACCAAAGCAAGAGGAGATAACTCTCTAAACTTCTCCACAAAACTCTCTGAAACTTCTCCCCCATTGGCATCGATTGACAAAATGGGCGCAAAGCTAAGAAGTCCAATATAAATTGTGGTCCTCCATAAATTGTGTATTTCTCCACAAGAGAGTGGAATGCAATACACATATCCAACGGTAAATACTTGGAGGAACACAAACTATATTGAGCCACAAAGATTGCTAAAGAAAGATATGCCACGAAGACATAACAAAGAGAGACACAAGAAATCAAAAGATACCAATTGAAGCAAGCAATCAAAGGATATCAATTGAACCAACTAGACCAATGATCCTACGAGCCACATGAAAAAGATATTATGATATGAGCAGAGGAGTGTTCTAAAGAAACTAGAGAAGCTCCCCATGATTTGTGCACATATAAGAATATTTGTATTGGATATAGAGTGCACAAAATAGGAACATAGCTCCTCCAAAATCAATAGAAACATACAATAAGTGCAAGTGAGCATAAAGGAAACTAAGCCTAGCACTTGCAACAAACACATGGTTGAGCAACATGTAAAAGAGGCAACTTAAGAATAGGCTCAACCAAAATGATGTGTGTGAGTCATGGCGAAGCACTTGAGAAGACCAAAATTAGGATGAGCATTAAGCATCAACATAGTCTTGAAAGAATGAGGCACACGGTGCAAAGCCTTTCATTCTCACACACAACTAAGCAAATGGGTTCACAAGAACACTAAATATGCAAAATGAATAACCAACACTTGTGACAACCCAAGGTGAAGATAGAAAACATAAGCATCATCAAGACAGGGGATACCAATTAAGATGGCAAAAGCCTCGTCAAGACAAGCATGAGGAAAATAATCTTCACCACACAAGAGTGCATCAAGATGCAACGAGATAAGACACGCACTCAAGGCAAAAGCTTTCACAGAGCCACCAAATAAATAACATAGGAAAGACAAGGTGGACGTGAAAGAAAGGAAATCATCTAGAGATGTAATTTCTCTCAAGTGTATAAGGGTCTAGGTAGACGAAATCATGAGGATATATATCTACAAAGAAGGATGTACACCCGAAATAGTTACAACATGAAGGAACAAGATATCCAAAAGGAAGTCATACATATACCAATAATATATGTGCTTGGAAGCATAGCCCAAGGCTAGATATGGTCTTATTGTATATAAATGAATTCCTACCACACAACCATCAAAGACATCACAACTAGCAACAAGAGATCATTGTTGGGATGCTTTGAGAAAGGAAACAAGTACCACAAGAAAGAAAGAATAACATGCCATGATACAATCTACACAGGATTGATGCAATAATGTGTGCATGTAGTAGATGATGATACTTGTTACCGAGATAGCATTGGAAGGATGTAGTAGATACCAATTGAAGGTAAAAAGTAGTTCATTGATCATCCTAGCTTGACTCCAATATGCACATGGTGACAACACCTTCCTTGTGAGTGAGCCAAGCATCCAATGCATCTCCAAATGTTCCTAGAAGAACAACACAAACTAAACGGTACCCAAACTTATCGGGACCAAATAGTTAGAAACACCAATACATAGGACAAACTCCACATATATATGTGCATATAGATATGAAACTAAATTTCATGCACATCTCATCCAAATTGAGACTAGGTGGAGTTTCCCCTATATATTGAGTTAAAGAAAGAAAGCAAGCCAAATAAAATACATGAAGTAAACATGCATGCTCAAGAATTTCAAAACCCGAAACCAAAAGACAAAGAAATGCCAAGTGATAAGGATACCAAATGGAGAAATCATCACTTGGAAGATATCATTAAAGATACATCAAGGAATGAGATATCCATTGATACACACTAAATTAAAGATGTCAAACTCCCAAAGAGAGGATGGTTCCAAACAAACCAAGCTCTCAACAAAGTTTCATGATGGCACAAGGTACCAAAGGAAAATGGCTTGCCTTCCACCAACACACACACTTGATAAGGATCACAAGAAGAGTGTTCTAAAGAAAATAGGATAGCTCCCCCACGAGTTGTGCACTATAGAGAATTTGCTTTTGAATACAAAATGCACAAGGTGGATCACCACTTTCACTATATATAGAAAACACTAGACAAGAACAAGAAATTAACAAGATCCACAAGAGGTATGGAAGACAACGGGAGTTGACACAAACCTTGGCAAGAGAAAAGGCAAATAAAAACAAAAGCCAATGTAAAGATGATCAATAAATTCTACCACACATAAGTGACTACCAATTGTCAAAAGACAAGAAGTATTTGGAAATAATTCCCGGTGGTAGATAACAAGGATATCCAACATCATCTTCACAACACACACAAGGAAATTGCCACTTGTAGAGCTAACATGCCACCTAGGAACAAGATAATTTACAATATCAATTCTAGGTGACAATATCACAAATGTACACATTTTCTAGGCTTGTAATATGCACATAACATATTACTCCCCCATAATGTGATACCAAAAAGAACTTTAACAAGAGGCAATAAGAGGAACCAACAAGAGATAATCAATGGAATTTTTAGAATTTGAATTTCTCATGAGAGATATACCACCAAGCGACTAGATAATCTTGTAATATCAATACTAGATGGTATTCTTTATGTACACACATTTATAGGATTGTGAGGTGCACAAAGCACAACACTCCCCCAAAATGAGATGTTTCATTAATCTCTCACATGATCCAACTAGGATACAAACAAGAAGCAAAAAAAGGCTCAACGCACGACGCACATGTACATGATGCACTACTAGGAAAAGGGCTATAGATGGGATGGACACTAATGGCACACTGTACATGTGGTGCGCCATTACTAAATACTAATGGTGCACCATGTGTTGGTGCGCCATTAGTGTGCAAATACTAATGGCGCACCACATCCCACGGTGCGCCATTAGTAAAAAAATTTCTTAATTTTTTCAAAACTACTAATGGCGCACCGTGGGGGTGGTGCGCCATTACTAGTTGACATAGTAATGGCGCACCACACCCACGGTGCACCATTAGTAGTTTTGAAAAAAAAGTAAATAAAAAATAAAAAAATTGTTAGTAATGGCGCACCTGTCAGGTGCGCCATTACTAGTTAAAAAAATGAATTTTTTTTTTGAATTTTTTCTGAAAAAAACTTAGTAATGGCGCACCACCCCACGGTGCGCCATTACTAACTTGGCCCAACACCGAATGCACCCCCCCAGTGGTCCGCCTTTCCAGTTTAAAAAAATAAAAGAAAATGATGGAAATGTCAAAAAAATAAAAGAAAATATGTTTCCCATGTGATATGTGGTCTAGTTGTTGGGAAAATTTACAAATATGAATTTCGACTTTATTTGCAAAATCTCTCTGGAAATTTGTAAAATGGGCATAACTTTTGCATACGAACTCGGATTAAAAAGTTTTTTATATGAAAAATCTGTTGGGGAACGTAGCAGAAATTCAAAATTTTCCTATGTGTCACCAAGATCTATCTATGGAGAAACCAGCAACGAGTAGAAAGAGAGTGCATCTACATACCCTTGTAGATCGCTAAGCGGAAGCGTTCAAGTGAACAGGGTTGATGGAGTCGTACTCGTCGTGATTCAAATCACCGATGATCAAGTGCCGAACGGACGGCACCTCCGCATTCAACACACGTACAGCCCGACGATGTCTCCCACGCCTTGATCCAGCAAGGAGAGAGGGAGAGGTTGAGGAAGACTCCCTCCAGCAGCAGCACAACGGCGTGGTGGTGATGGAGGAGCGTAGCAATCCCGCAGGGCTTCGCCAAGCACCAAGGGAGAGGAGGAGTAATTGGGAGAGGGGGAGGGCTGCGCCAGAACATTGGTACGGCTGCCCTCCCACCCCCCACATATATATAGGGGCAAGGGAGGGGGAGGCCGGCCCCCTCAGATCCAATCTGAGGAGGGGGCGGCGGCCAGGGGGTTGCCTTGCCCCCCAAGGCAAGGGAGGCGCCCCCCTTTAGGGTTTCCCCCAGCCCTAGGCGCCTTGGGCCTTGGTGGGGGGGCGCACCAGCCCACCTGGGGCTGGTCCCCTCCCACACTTGGCCCATGCAGCCATCTGGGGTAGGTGGCCCCACTTGGTGGACCCCCGTGACCCTCCCGGTGGTCCCGGTACGTTACCGATAAAACCCGAAACTTTTCCGGTGACCAAAACAGGACTTCCCATATATAAATCTTTACCTCCGGACCATTCCGGAACTCCTCGTGACGTCCGGGATCTCATCCGGGACTCCGAACAACATTCGGTAACCACATACAAGCTTCCTTTATAACCCTAGCATCATCGAACCTTAAGTGTGTAGACCCTACGGGTTCGGGAGACATGTAGACATGACCGAGACGTTCTCCGGTCAATAACCAACAGCGGGATCTGGATACCCATGTTGGCTCCCACATGTTCCACGATGATCTCATCGAATGAACCACGATGTCAAGGACTCAGTCGATCCCGTATACAATTCCCTTTGTCTAGCGATATTTTACTTGCCCGAGATTCGATCGTCGGTATACCGATACCTTGTTCAATCTCGTTACCGGCATGTCTCTTTACTCGTTCCGCAACACATCATCCCGTGATCAACCCCTTAATCACATTGTGCACATTATGATGATGTCCTACCGAGTGGGCCCAGAGATACCTCTCCGTTTGCACGGAGTGACAAATCCCAGTCTCGATCCGTGTCAACCCAACAGACACTTTCGGAGATACCTGTAATGCACCTTTATAGTCACCCAGTTACGTTGTGACGTTTGATACACCCAAAGCACTCCTACGGTATCCGGGAGTTACACGATCTCATGGTCTAAGGAAGAGATACTTGACATTGGAAAAGCTCTAGCAAACGAACTACACGATCTTTGTGCTATGCTTAGGATTGGGTCTTGTCCATCACATCATTCTCCTAATGATGTGATCCCGTTATCAACGACATCCAATGTCCATAGCCAGGAAACCATGACTATCTGTTGATCACAACGAGCTAGTCAACTAGAGGCTCACTAGGGACATATTGTGGTCTTTGTATTCACACGTGTATTACGATTTCCGGATAATACAGTTATAGCATGAATAAAAGACAATTATCATGAACAAGGAAATATAATAATACTTTTATTATTGCCTCTAGGGCATATTTCCAACAGTCTCCCACTTGCACTAGAGTCAATAATCTAGTTCACATCGCCATGTGATTAACATTGACAGGTCACATCGCCATGTGACCAACATCCAAAGAGTTTACTAGTGTCTAAACTAGTTCACATCATCATGTGATTAAGACTCAATGAGTGCTGGGGTTTGATCATGTTTTGCTTGTGAGAGAGGTTTTAGTCAACGGGTCTGCAACTTTCAGATCCGTATGTACTTTGCAAATCTCTAGGTCATTCTGTAAATGCTGCTTCCACGCTCCACTTGGAGCTATTCCAAATGGCTGCTCCACTATACGTATCCGGTTTGCTACTCAGAGTCACTCGGATAGGTGTTAAAGCTTGCATTGACGTAACCCTTTATGCCGAACTCTTTATCACCTCCATAATCGAGAAACATGTCCTTATTTACTCCAAGGACAATTTTGACCGCTGTCCAATGATCCATTCCTGGATCATTCTTGTACCCCTTGACTGACTCATGGCAAGGCACACTTCCGGTGCGGTACACAGCATATCATACTGTAGAGCCTATGTATAAAGCATAGGGGACGACCTTCGTCCTTTCTCTCTCTTCTGCCGTGGTCGAGCTTTAAGTCTTAACTTCATACCTTACATGTCAGGCAAGAACTCCTTCTTTGACTGATCCATCTTGAACACCTTCAAGATCATGTTAAGGTATATGCTCATTTGAAAGTACTATTAAGCATTTTGATCTATCTTATAGATCTTGATGCTTATTATTCAAGTAGCCTAATCTAGGTTTTCCATTGAAAAACACTTTTCAAATAACCCTATATGCTTTCCAGAAATTCTACATCATTTCTGATCAACAATATGTCAATAACATATACTCACCAGAAATTCTATAGTGCTCCCACTCACTTCTTTGGAAATACAAGTTTCTCATAAATTTGTATAAACCCAAAATCTTTGGTCATCTTATCAAAGTACATATTCCAACTCCGAGATGCTTACTCCAGTCCTTAGAAGGATCGCTGGAGCTAGCATACCTTTTAGCATCCTTAGGATCGACAAAACTTTCGGATTGTATCATATACAACCTTTCCTTACGAAGACTGGTAAGGAAACTCGTTTTGACATCCATCTGCCAGATTTCATAAATGCAGCTAATGCTAACATGATTCCGACGGACTTAAGCATAGCTACGGATGAGAAAATCTCATCGTAGTCAACTCTTTGAACTTGTGAAAAACTCTTTACCACAAGTCGAGCTTCACAGCCGGTGACATTACCGTCCACGTCCGTCTTCTTCTTAAAGATCCATTTATCTCAATGGCTTGCTGATCATCGAGCAAGTCCACCAAAGTCCATGCTTTGTTCTGATACATGGATCCTATCTCGGATTTCATGGCTTCTAACCATTTGTTGGAATATGGGCCCACCATTGCTTCTCCATAGCTCATAGGTTCATTGTCGTCTAGCAACATGACCTTCAAGACAGGATTACTGTACCACTCTGAAGCAGTACGCATCCTTGTCACCCTACGAGGTACGGTGGTGACTTGATCTGAAGTTTCATGATCACTATCATAAGCTTCTACTTCAACTGGTGTAGGTGCCACAGGAACAACTTCCTGTGCCCTGCTACACACTAGTTGTAGTGACGATTCAATAACCATATCAAGTCTCCACCATCCTCCCACTTAACTTTTCGAGACAAACTTTTCCTCGAGAAAGGACCCGATTCAAGAAACAATCCCTATTGCTTTCGGATCTGAATTAGGAGGTATACCCAACTGTTTTGGGTGTCCTATGAAGATGCATTTTATCCGCTTTGGGTTCAAGCTTATCAACCTGAAACTTTTCACATAAGCGTCGCAGCCCCAAACATTTAAGAAATGACAGCTTAGGTTTCTCTAAACCATAGTTCATACAGTGTCATCTCCATGGAATTACGTGGTGCCGTATTTAAAGTGAATGTGGTTGTCTCTAATGCCTAACCCATAAACGATAGTGGTAATTCGATAAGAGACATCATGGTACGCACCATATCCAATAGGGTGCAACTATGATGTTCGGACACACCATCAAACTATGGTGTTCCAGGCGGTATTAATTGTGAAACAATTTCCACAATGTCTTAATTGTGTGCCAAAGCTCGTAACTCAGATACTCATCTCTATGATCATATCATAGACATTTCATCCTCTTGTCACGATGATCTTCAACTTCACTCTGAAATTACTTGAACCATTCAATAATTCAGACTTGTGTTTCATCAAGTAAATATACTCTACATCTACTCGAATCATCTGTGAAGTAATAACATAACGATATTCACTGCATGCCTCAGCACTCATTGGACTGCACACATCAAAATGTGTTACTTCCAACAAGTTGCCATCTTGTTCCATTTTACTGAAAAACGAGGCTTTTTAGTCATCTTGCCCATGTGGTATGATTTGCATATCTCAAGTGATTCAAAATCAAGTGAGTCCAAACGATCCATCTGCATGGAGTTTCTTCATGCATATACACCAATAGACATGGTTCGCATGTCTCAAACTTTTCAAAAACGAGTGAGTCCAAAGATCCATCAACATGGAGCTTCTTCATGCGTTTTACACCAATATGACTTTCATGGCAGTGCCACAAGTAAGTGGTACTATCATTACTATCTTATATCTTTTTGGCATGAAAATGTGTATCACTACGATCGAGATTCAATAAACCATTCCTTTAGGTGCAAGACCATTGAAGGTATTATTCAAATAAATAGAGTAACCATTATTCTCCTTAAATGAATAACCTATTGCGATAGACATAATCCAATCATGTCTATGCTCAACGCAAACACCAAATATCGATGGTAGAGGGAGCGTGCGATGCTTGATCACATCAACCTTGGAAATACTTCCAACACATATCATTAGCTCACCTTTAGCTAGTCTCCGTTTATTCCGTAGCTTTTATTTCGAGTTACTAACACTTAGCAACCGAACCGGTATCTAATACCCTGGTGCTACTAGGAGTACTAGTAAAGTACACATTAACATAATGTATATCCAATATACTTCTATCGACCTTGCCAGCCTTCTCATCTACCAAGTATCTAAGGTAATTCCGCTCCAGTGGTTGTTCCCCTTATTACAGAAGCACTTAGTCTCGGGTTTGGGTTCAACCTTGGGTTTCTTCACTAGAGCAGCAGCTGATTTGCCGTTTCATGAAGTATCCCTTCTTGCCCTTGCCCTTCTTAAAACTAGTGGTTTCACCAACCATCAACAATTGATGCTCCTTCTTGATTTCTACTTTCGCGGTGTCAAACATCACGAATACCTCAAGGATCATCATATCTATCCCTGATATGTTATAGTTCATCACGAAGCTCTAGTAGCTTGGAGGTAATGACTTTGGAGAAACATCACTATCTCATCTGGAAGATCGACTCCCACTCGATTCAAGTGATTGTTGCACTCAGACAATCTGAGCACAAGCTCAACGATTGAGCTTTTCTCCCTTAGTTTGCAGGCTAAGAAAATCGTCGGAGGTCTCATACCTCTTGACGTGGGCACGAGCCTGAAATCTCAATTTCAGCCCTCGAAACATCTCATATGTTCCGCGACGTTTCGAAAAACATCTTCGGTGCCTTAATTCTAAACCGTTTATCTGAACTATCACGTAGTTATCAAAACGTGTATGTCCGATGTTCGCAACATCCACAAACGACGTTTGGTGTTCAGCACACTGAGCGGTGCATTAAGGACATAAGCTTTCTACTGTCCGCATAATCGCTACTGTCAACTTTCAACTATATTTTCTCTAGGAACATATCTAAACAGTGGAGCTAAAGCGCGAGCTTACGACATAATTTGCAAAGATCTTTTGACTATGTTCAGGATAATTAAGTTCATCTTATGAACTCCCACTCAGATAGACATCCCTCTGGTCATCTAAGTGATTACATGATCCAAGTCAACCAGGCCGTGTCCGATCATCACGTGAGACGGACTAGTCATCATCGGTGAACATCTTCATGTTGATCGTATCTACTATACGACTCATGCTCGACCTTTCGGTCTCCGTGTTCCGAGGCCATGTCTGCACATGCTAGGCTCGTCAAGTTAACCCCAAGTGTTTTCGCTGTGTAAAACTGTCTTACACCCGTTGTATGTGAACGTAAGAATCCATCACACCCGATCATCACGTAGTGCTTAGAAGCGACGAACTGTAGCAACGGTGCACAGTCAGGGGAGAACACTTCTTGAAATTTTGTAAGGGATCATCTTATTTACTACCGTCGTCCTAAGTAAACAAGATGCATAAACATGATAAACATCACATGCAATCAAATAGTGACATGATATGGCCAATATCATTTAGCTCCTTTTGATCTCCATCTTCGGGGCTCCATGATCATCGTCGTCACCGGCATGACACCATGATCTCCATCATCATGATCTCCATCATCGTGTCTTCATGAA
The DNA here is from genome assembly GCA_963921465.1 of Triticum timopheevii. Classification (NCBI taxonomy): domain Eukaryota; kingdom Viridiplantae; phylum Streptophyta; class Magnoliopsida; order Poales; family Poaceae; genus Triticum; species Triticum timopheevii. The sequence goes on along the minus strand of OY997266.1, from coordinate 76,653,292 downwards.
GTTGTCTCGCCAACTATTACTTCTACTACTATGGCTACCGGTTAGCAATAAAGTAAAGTAATTACATGGCGTTGTTCAATGACACGCAGGTCATACAATAAATTAAGACAACTCCTATGGCTCCTGCCGGTTGTCATACTCATCGACATGCAAGTCGTGATTCCTATTACAAGAACATGATCAATTTCATACATCCCATATCATTCATCACATTCTTTTGGCCATATCACATCACATAGCATACCCTGCAAAAACAAGTTAGACGTCCTCTAATTGTTGTTGCATGTTTTACGTGGCTGCTATGGGTTTCTAGCAAGAACGTTTCTTACCTACGCAAAACCACAACGTGATATGCCAATTGCTATTTACCCTTCATAAGGACCCTTTTCATCGAATCCGTTCCGACTAAAGTGGGAGAGACTGGCACCCGCTAGCCACCTTATGCACGAAGTGCATGTCAATCGGTGGAACCTGTCTCACGTAAGAGTACGTGTAAGGTCGGTCCGGGCCGCTTCATCCCACAATACCGTCGAAACAAGATTGGACTAGTAACGGTAAGCATATTGAACAAAATCAACGCCCACAACTACTTTGTGTTCTACTCGTGCAAAGAATCTACGCAATAGACCTAGCTCATGATGCCACTGTTGGGGAACGTAGCAGAAATTCAAAATTTTCCTACGTGTCACCAAGATCTATCTATGGAGAAACCAGCAACGAGTAGAAAGAGAGTGCATCTACATACCCTTGTAGATCGCTAAGCGGAAGCGTTCAAGTGAACGGGGTTGATGGAGTCGTACTCGTCGTGATTCAAATCACCGATGATCAAGTGCCGAACGGACGACACCTCCGCGTTCAACACACGTACAGCCCGACGATGTCTCCCACGCCTTGATCCAGCAAGGAGAGAGGGAGAGGTTGAGGAAGACTCCCTCCAGCAGCAGCACAACGGCGTGGTGGTGATGGAGGAGCGTAGCAATCCCGCAGGGCTTCGCCAAGCACCAAGGGAGAGGAGGAGTAATTGGGAGAGGGGGAGGGCTGCGCCAGAACATTGGTACGGCTGCCCTCCCACCCCCCACATATATATAGGGGCAAGGGAGGGGGAGGCCGGCCCCCTCAGATCCAATCTGAGGAGGGGGCGGCGGCCAGGGGGGTTGCCTTGCCCCCCAAGGCAAGGGAGGCGCCCCCCTTTAGGGTTTCCCCCAGCCCTAGGCGCCTTGGGCCTTGGTGGGGGGGCGCACCAGCCCACCTGGGGCTGGTCCCCTCCCACACTTGGCCCATGCAGCCATCTGGGGTAGGTGGCCCCACTTGGTGGACCCCCGTGACCCTCCCGGTGGTCCCGGTACGTTACCGATAAAACCCGAAACTTTTCCGGTGACCAAAACAGGACTTCCCATATATAAATCTTTACCTCCGGACCATTCCGGAACTCCTCGTGACGTCCGGGATCTCATCCGGGACTCCAAACAACATTCGGTAACCACATACAAGCTTCCTTTATAACCCTAGCGTCATCGAACCTTAAGTGTGTAGACCCTACGGGTTCGGGAGACATGTAGACATGACCGAGACGTTCTCCGGTCAATAACCAACAGCGGGATCTGGATACCCATGTTGGCTCCCACATGTTCCACGATGATCTCATCGAATGAACCACGATGTCAAGGACTCAGTCGATCCCGTATACAATTCCCTTTGTCTAGCGATATTTTACTTGCCCGAGATTCGATCGTCGGTATACCGATACCTTGTTCAATCTCGTTACCGGCAAGTCTCTTTACTCGTTCCGCAACACATCATCCCGTGATCAACCCCTTAATCACATTGTGCACATTATGATGATGTCCTACCAAGTGGGCCCAGAGATACCTCTCCGTTTGCACGGAGTGACAAATCCCAGTCTCGATCCGTGTCAACCCAACAGACACTTTCGGAGATACCTGTAATGCACCTTTATAGTCACCCAGTTACGTTGTGACGTTTGATACACCCAAAGCACTCCTACGGTATCCGGGAGTTACACGATCTCATGGCCTAAGGAAGAGATACTTGACATTGGAAAAGCTCTAGCAAACGAACTACACGATCTTTGTGCTATGCTTAGGATTGGGTCTTGTCCATCACATCATTCTCCTAATGATGTGATCCCGTTATCAACGACATCCAATGTCCATAGCCAGGAAACCATGACTATCTGTTGATCACAACGAGCTAGTCAACTAGAGGCTCACTAGGGACATATTGTGGTCTTTGTATTCACACGTGTATTACGATTTCCGGATAATACAGTTATAGCATGAATAAAAGACAATTATCATGAACAAGGAAATATAATAATACTTTTATTATTGCCTCTAGGGCATATTTCCAACAAAATCATCTACTCGAAAAGTTACATCCGAATTTAACTGAGGAAACCCCGTTAAACATTTTCAAAATCCCCAAAAACCTAACCGAAAAAAAGTTACGGGGCTTTCAAGATCTAGAGGCAAAAAAATTCAAACTTACTAGTGGCGCACCGTGGATGTGGTGCGCCACTAGTAACAGAAAAAAAATTGGTTTTGAATTTCTTTTTTTGAATTTTTTTTCAAAAAAGGATACGTAATATGACCAGGAAGTTTGAAATATTTTTCAAAATTTCATCATAGTCATGAACATGAACAAAGTCCTAGACATCAACAAGGTATAATAGGATTGATATGCTAGATATATCAACAAGTGCTTGTGAAGTGAGCTGTTGCTGGGGTTGGATAGAATTCTGAAGTTAAGCATGCTTGGGGTGGAGTACTGTGAGGATGGGTGACCTTTTGGGAATTTTGACCGTGGAGTGCGATTTGACCCGAGATTAAGCATATTGACCCGAGATTAAGCTATAGTGACCCAAGATTAAGAAAAAAACGATTTTTTTTAAAAAAAATAAAAAAAAATTGAAAAAAATGTTATTACTAATGGCACACTTCTATGTGGTGCGCCATTACTAAGTCAGATAGTAATGGCGCACCTCTAGTCATACTAATGGCGCACTACAGGTGCGCCATTAGTATCTCGTATACTAATGGCGCACCAGTGGTGCGCCATTAGTAAAAAAATACTAGTGGCGTGCTACTAATGGTGCACCAGTAGTGCGCATTAGTAGGCAAAACTGGTGCGCCATTAGTAGGCCTTTTTCTAGTAGTGATGTGCAAACCAACACACACATACTTGATTTCTCAAGATAAGCAAGGTGGAAGCACAACATATACAAACACATGCAAGGAACAAAACCAAAACATGCAAAGGGGCAAGTAACTTTCAATGTAAACAATTTAAGTACAAGTTACCGCAAGGAGGCACATTGGATATAAGATAGAAACTTGACAACCCAATTGACTTGGCTTGAGACAACAAGAAAGATGAAGTCCCCTTAATTCTTCATAATGTAGCCAAGTCTCCAATGACCTCCAAAAACACCTATTGATCAAGTTTGAGCTTGTTGGTCCCCAACCAAGTTGGGTCCTAAGAGGTTAGTCACAATAGGCTAGGCTACCCAAATGGTTCTTTTCTTGGCACCACTTTGAGTACCAACAAACTTGGCAAACACATTGCCAACCTTATCCTTCCCAAGAGAATAGATATCATCAATAATAATTGGGTTGGATAAGTTACCACTAGTGCATGAAGAAGCGACGTGACCTTTCTCACGACATAAGTAGCAATGTCTACTCTTCACTTTCTTCTCACTTGATTTCTCAACTTGAGAAGCATTAGCTTGAGTCTTCTTGGGAAGAGGCCTTTGTTCAACTTGAGGTTGAGCATGAGAATGCACTTGTAGCCGCTTCCCTTGTTGCTTGTCACTAATAGCCTTCTTCTTTAATGGGCAAGATCTAACATGATGCCCTTCAATTTTGCACTTGAAGCAAATAATCTTGGCCGAATTCTTGACTTGTTTTGGCCCTTCTTCTTGTTGATCTTGGACTTTTTCTTCTTGTTGGAGTTGAATCCAAGTCCACCTTTGTCATTGGGGGATTTTTGCACAATCAAGATATTGTTGAGTGTGAATTTTCCTTCATGACACTTTTCCAAGTCTTTCTTCAAAGAAGTGACTTGGGCCTTGAGCTCTTTGATTTCCTCTACATGGTTAGTCTCAACACAAGTACTAGAGGAAGTATAAGCTTCATCGTTAGAGCAAAAAGGCAAGGAAAGCAATTCATCACAAGATGTACCAACATTATGAGTAGATGAACTACAAGGACTAGCACATGGCAATATACTATTTTGACTAGAAGTAGTGCTAGTATCCACATGAGGCTCACTAGATGTTACCTTAGCAATCATGGCCTCATGAGCTATCTTTAGCACACTATGGGATACTAGAAGATCATCATGAGAGCTTGAGAGCTTTTCATGACTTTCTTCCAATTTCCCATAATTGCTAGATAGCACCTCAAGTTGAGCCCATAGCTCAACATTCTCCTTCGAAATGGATGCTTCACAAGTAATAGAGTTAGTAGCACAAGCATCATCATTTACAACAATAGGAGAGGACAACTTGGCAAGCTCTTTTAAATAAGAAGCTTCAAGTTGGGCATGAGACTCGGTGAGTTTGATGAGCTCACCCTTGATGACCCTTGAGCCATTTTGGAGGTGCTCAAAATCCTCAAGGAGTCTAGTATGAGAAACTTCAAGCTTAGCATTTTTAGTATTGAAATCATTGGCCACCTCAAGAGCTCTATCATGAGATTCCTTAACTCTAGATAATTCTAAAGCAAAAGTCTCCTCAAGAGATTCGGAGGTGGTTTGTTCACGTTCAAGAGCTTGAGATAGCTCCGCGATCTCATTTGCGTAATCACGCCCATGAGCTTCCATTTTCTCAATGGTGACCTCATGCTCCTCTAGATGAGATTCCAACTCCTCAATGTATTTCTTGCCATGAATGGCAATGGACATTATTTCCATGAAGTTGGAACGAGCAATTTTATTCTTAAGAAGAGCTTTAAAAATCATTTCTCCCTTAAACTTTAAGGAGTCAACATCATCATTCTCTTCATCATAATCGACATCATCATCACTCTTGCCATTATCAATATCATCACAAGATATATTGGGATTCAAAGTGGGAGATACCTTTGAAGCCTTGGCCATAAGGCAAAAAGCAATCGATGATGATGTAGGATCCCTTGAAACACCATTCAAGACCACATCTTGTTCCATGGAGTGTTGGGTTTCCTCTACATTGTTAGCACAACAACTCGAGGAAATACATGCATTTTTATCATGGCAACAAGATATAGCAAGCATATCATCATGAGATTTAGTCAAGCAATTTCTACATGATATGCAAGGACTATCAACACAAGCATGTGAAACATTTGGAGTGCTCGAAGTGTTAAAGCCCAAAGATGGAGCATTGCAATAATATAGTGATGAAGAATCATCCACAATAAGCATACTATCATCATTGCAATGACCAACACTACTCACCATATCATTACCTTGTGGCAAACCACATGTAGGTGAAGTAGAAGAAGTTGAGAAGACTATACGGCCGGAGGTGGAGGGAGAACAATCATCCCTACAATTCTTGGACACACCATATCTATCTTGAAGCTTCGTCCACAACTCATGAGCATCCCGGAACAGCATGAGTTGAAATATAACTACATTGCTCAAAGCATCGACAAGCACATTAGAAGCTTGAGCATTGAGATAAGAGTTTTTCTCATCATATAAAGATAATATTTGGGGATCCTTTGGAGGAGAAAAACCCATATCTACAATTTGCTCTAAATTTGGGTCCATGACCCTAAAGAGATTAAGCATGCGAATTACCCAAATATCAAATTTGTGCCATCGAAACTAAGAGTGTCAGAGAATCCTAATCCCCTAGTCGACATCTTTACTCTCTAGGCGGTTAAGCCCTAAAAAGAGAGGTGAGGCTCTGATACCAATTGAAAGATCGAGGATGTCGCCTAGAGGGGGGGGGGGTGAATAGGCGATTTAAAATAATTACGGTTTAGGCTTGAACAAATGCAGAATAAACCTAATGGTTAATTTGTCAATCACGAAACCTAAAACAACTAGGCTCACCTATGTGCACCAACAACTTATGCTAAGCAAGATAAGCAACTATGTGATAGCAAGATATATGACAAAGAACAATATGTCTATCTCAAAGTAAAGTGCATAAGTAAAGGGCTCGGGTAAGAGATAACCGAGGCACGTGGAGACGACGATGTATCCCGAAGTTCACACCCTTGCGGATGCTAATCTCCATTTGGAGCGGTGTGGAGGCACAATGCTCCCCAAGAAGCCACTAGGGCCACCGTAATCTCCTCACGCCCTCGCACAATGCAAGATGTCGTGATTCCACTAAGGGACCCTTGAGGGCGGTCACCGAACCCGTACAAATGGCAACCCTTGGGGGCGGTCACCGAACCCGTACACTTTGGCAACCCTTGGGGGCGGTCACCGGAACCCGTCAAATTGCTCGGGGCGATCTCCACAACCTAATTGGAGACCCCGACGCTTGCCTGGAGCTTTACACCACAATGATTGAGCTCCGAACACCACCAACCGTCTAGGGCACCCAAGCATCCAAGAGGAACAAGCTCAAGGGCACCAAGCACCCAAGAGTAATAAGCTTCTCAAACTTCACTTCCACGTATCACCGTGGAGAACTCAAACCGATGCACCAAATGCAATGGCAAGGGCACACGGAGTGCCCAAGTCCTTCTCTCCCAAATCCCACCAAAGCAACTAATGCTAGGGAGGAAAATGAGATGAAGAACGAAAGAAGAACACGAAGAACTCCAGGATCTAGATCCAAGGGGTTCCCCTCACTTAGAGGAGAAAGTGATTGGTGGAAACGTGGATCTAGATCTCCTCTCTCTTTTCCCTCAAGAACTAGCAAGAATCATTGGAGGGATTGAGAGTTAGCAAGCTCGAAGAGGGTCAACAATGGGGGAAGAACACGAGCTCAAAGGATAAGGTTCAATGGGGAAGAAGACCCCCTTTTATAGGTGGGGGAAAATCCAACCGTTATGCTCACAACCCGCACAGAGCGGTACTACCGCTCGTCCCCATGGTACTACCGCTAGGGATCGCGGTACTACTGCTTGCGGTACAAAAAAAATACTTCCGTACCAACCTCCGCAGGACTTGAGACGATTTTTTTTGTCCGGAGCGAGCGGTAGTAAAAAATTACATCCGCTCCAATTCACGGTAGTACTGCTGCAGCCTTTTCAGAACACCAAAACTGCCACAACTTTTGCAAACGGACTCCGAATTCGGTGAAACCAAGTTTGTTGGAAAGCTAGCGACAAGGGCTAACACAATCTTGAAATAAATATAAATAAGAAGCAAAATAGAAAAGTCCCATAAGAAAAAGGTGAGAACCCTTCCTTGGATAAGACCGGTAAAACCCCCAACACCGAAAGCATCATAGAAGACGCATGCGAACTTTGTTTTCGATGAACTCAAGCTTGTCATCAAGATGACCATAAGCTCTAAGACTCACAAAGAGAACTCAACAAGAACCAAGAAACATGATGCAACGATGCAATAGTTTGAGCTCTCTACTAACGATACGATCAAGCCACCAACTTGAGAGCCCCCCTTGATAGTACGGCAAACGATCCTATAGCCCGGTCTCCCAACTACCACCACGAGACTAGTAAAATAGAAAAACTATCAAGGGCAAAATCTTTGTCTTGCACATGGTCCACTTGAGCTAGATGATGACGATCTTGACTCCCTCAAGTTGGACCACCTTTCTTGATTGCGTTGGCTCGATGAAGAATAGATGATTGCTCCCCCATAGTCCACTATGGGAGAGCCACTCTTTGACACATCTTCACAAGTCCATTGACACCACAATGGATGGCAAGATTCAAGCACTTGATCTCTTCGTGATGCTCCACTTGAACTTGCACACGACAATCTTGATGACGATCACCACTTGATGTCATCCTTTCCATGGGTTGTATGATATCTTCCTCTTGACGCAAGCCCATGGACACGTACCTAACCCCACATGGAACTCTCACATAGACCATGGGTTAGTACACAAAGTGCAATGGACAATGCTTACCATACCATGGGATCACTTGATCCCTCTCGGTACATCTTCTACGCTTTGTGAGTTGATCAACTTGATTCACTCTTGACTTAGTCTTGATCAACCTTGAATCTTTCCAACTCTCTTAATTTGGATGATGTCTTGAAGGTAAACATGAATGATCACACAATCTTCTTCTTCAAGACATGCTTGCAATACGCTCAACACTCACATGACCAATCTTTGGATAATTCCTTAATAGCACCTTGGTTAACTCATAAACTCCTTGAAACCAACACATGGACTTCAAGAAAAGCCTATGGACAAAACCTTCAAATATAACTCAAGGCAACCATTAGTCCATAGAGATTGTCATCAATTACCAAAACCAAACATGGGGGCACCGCATGTTCTTTCACCTTTGTCATCGGTATGTTACTTGCCCGTTCAATCTCGTTACCGGCAAGTCTCTTTACCAAAACCAAAGATTCGATCGTCGGTATCTCAATACCTAGTTCAATCTCGTTACCGGCAAGTCTCTTTACTCATTATGTAATGCATCATTCCGTAACTAACTCATTAGTTACATTGCTTGCAAGGCTTATAGTGATGTGCATTACTGAGAGGGCCCAGAGATACCTCTCCGACAATCGGAGTGACAAAACCTAATCTCGAAATACGCCAACTCAACATGTACCTTTTGAGGGAGTCTTGGACTAGGGGGTGTGCGGATAGCCGGACTATCATCATCGGCCGGACTCCAAGACTATGAAGATAGAAGATTGAAGACTTCGTCCCGTGTCCGGATGGGACTTTCCTTGGCGTGGAAGGCAAGCTTGGCAATACGTATATGTAGATCTCCTACCATTGTAACCGACTCTGTGTAACCCTAGCCCTCTCCGGTGTCTATATAAACCGGAGGGTTTAGTCCGTAGGACGAACAACCATTACAACAATCATACCATAGGCTAGCTTCTAGGGTTTAGCCTCCTTGATCTCGTGGTAGATCTACTCTTGTACTACCCATATAATCAATATCAATCAAGCAGGAGTAGGGTTTTACCTCCATCGAGAGGGCCCGAACCTGGGTAAAAACATCGTGTCCCTTGTCTCCTGTTACCATCCGCCTAGACGCACAGTTCGGGACCCCCTACCCGAGATCCGCCGGTTTTGACACCGACATTGGTGCTTTCATTGAGAGTTCCTCTGTGCCGTCGCGATCAGGAAGGATGCCTCTTCCCGTCTTTAAAGACGGTATCATCGCCAAAGGATCCTTGGCCGCCGGCCAAACTATCCGGCTAGGTGGTTTTCTCATGACCGCCTGTTCGGCCACCGCTTCGACGATGACCTCTCGGGTCATCAAAAGAAATCTTCATGTCAACTCGGAATTTGCCGAGCAGCTGGATCCAATAGAGCTCTCATCCGTAAACGAGCTCTTGGATCGCATCGCCGCCCTGGGAGTCGCTACAGACTACAATCAGATTGGGCTTAAAACCGATCTGAGAGAGATTAACTCTCCCCAGGTTACCCACCACGTTGCGGTGGTAGAGGAACAACGCGGCGACTCTTCTTCTATATTGAAAATTAGTTATGTCCAGACTCCCCTACCCTCCATGCCGGATTCCCGCGGAGGGACGGACGTCGATCAAGCACTAAACCTAAAGTCAGGCATCGGACCAGACTCGTTGGACAACATCCAGCAACCCAAGCTTCCAAATTCGGAAACTTTTCGGCCCTTGAGCCTCGAGATGGGAAGGGTTTTGGACTCAATTCCACCCACCCACCCAAACATATGCGATCTATCTCAAATCCGGCAAGAGCCCGCCGAAACAGTACATCATTACTGGGCCAGATTCCTCCAGGTTATGGACAGGATAAAGGACTGCCGTGAGGAAGACGCAATTTCAATCTTCAGCAATAATTGCACGGACAAGGGAATCTTGAACGCCGTAAGTCGTCGTGATATTACACGCTTCGCCGACCTGGCGTCCATAGTACGAAAGTACTGTGCGATGGAGAGTTTCCAGCAAACCAAAATTAAGTTTTGGGACAATCCGGCTCCGAATACAACCCCAGTCCGAAATAAAAGGGTGCATCATGCTCAGGCACCCGGTACAAAAACCAAAAAGCAAAAACCCCATAAAGGGTACGGAACCGTACGTGAGGGATGGCTCAGCGGACCCTGTAAAATTCACAGTACAGAGGGCGCCACTCCAACACATAGCCTTCGAGCATGTTGGATACTGCGGCAGGTGGCCAAAAGTGGCGAAGAGCTTCTAGCCCCAGAGAACCACTCCAACAGTACTAGTACGGTATCAACAGTCTTCGAGACTTTCGCATCAAATAATATGCGGAAACGAACGATCCGCAACCTTGCCGAAGTCTACCAAGTAGCAACAACAAATCCATGGAGTGACACGGCTATCACCTTCAACGCCAGCGACGAACCTAAATTCCGAACTGCATGAGCACCAGCCGCATTGGTCCTCAGCCCAATAGTGCACGGCTTTCGTCTTACGAAAGTACTCATGGACGGCGGCAGCGGATTAAACCTCATCTACAAGGAAACCCTTCGAAAAATGGAAATAGACTGGAGCCGTATTGAGCGAAGCAGCACAACCTTTAGAGGAATAATCCCTAGCCGGGAAGCACACTGCACAGGAAAAATCACACTTGATGTGGTGTTCGGCTCGCCGGACAATTACAGGTCTGAGGAGGTCACATTCCAAGTGGCCCCGTTCAGCAGCGGATATCACGCTTTTTTAGGACGAGAGGCATTCACAATTTTCCAAGCCATACCCCATTACGGGTACATGAAGCTTAAAATGCCCGGGCCCAATGGAACCATCACCCTTGCCTGTGATCCGGACATAGCACTCCGCGCCGAAAACAAGATAGCCGCATTAGCCCTAGAGGCACTATCCAAAGCCCTAGCGGCGGAGGAACTCACTGCGCTGCGCTCTATGGTGAACAGGGATGATGTGATACTCGATAAGAGATCCAAGTCCACCTCTTTTAAACCAGCGGACGAAATAGTCAAATTCCAGGTCCATCCAACGGACCCAACAAAGACGGCCTCCATCGGGGCACAGCTGAACCCTGATGTCGACGCCGCACTACGAGAATTCCTTCGGGAAAATTGGGACATCTTTGGCACCCTTCAGATATGCCAGGAATCCCACGCAGATTGGCAGAACACAGCCTAAACATCCTAAAAGGATTCAAGCCAGTCAAACAGGCTCTTCGGTGATTTTCCGAACCCAAAAGACAGGCAATGGGAGAGGAGCTAGCCAAACTACTGGAAGTCGGATTTATCAGAGACATCAAACATCCGGACTGGCTAGCAAACCTGGTAATGGTACCAAAGAAGGACAAATCCTGGCGCCTATGTGTCGATTTTAAAGACCTCAACAAGGCTTGCCCAAAGGATCCTTTCCCCCTTCCTCGCATCGACCAAATAATCGATGCTACTGCAGAGCATGATTCATTGTGCTTCCTTGACGCATACTCCGGCTACCATCAAATCAAGATGGCGGAGGCGGACCAAGCCGCAACGGCATTCATTACTCCATACGGACCATTCTGCTTCAACACGATGCCTTTCGAACTCAAAAACGCCAGCGCAACATATCAGCGCATGATTCAGACATGTCTGGCTACCCAGATCGGCAAAACAGTAGAGGCATACGTAGACGACGTGGTCGTCAAAACCAAACACGTCGAAACTCTAGTAGACGATTTGAGGCTCACATTCGACAACCTCCGAGCATATGACATTAAGCTGAACCCGGAAAAATGTGTTTTCGGCGTACCAGCCGGAAAGCTCCTGGGCTTCATTGTATCCGGTAGAGGAATTGAAGCAAACCCAGCCAAGATCCAAGCTCTGTCGCAGCTGGATATTCCAAAAGACCTCAAACAAATACAAAAATTGACTGGATGCATGGAGGCTCTAAGCCGCTTCATCTCCCATTTGGGAGAAAAGGCACTGCCCCTCTATCGCCTCCTCAAGCGCACCGAACACTTCGAGTGGACGGATGCTGCCACTGCCGGACTCGAAGAAATAAAGGCCGTATTGGCAACAAATCTGGTCCTGGCCGCGCCTAACCTGGGCGAACCAATGTTGTTATATATCGCGGAAACACATCAAGTTGTAAGCGCGGTACTCGTCGTCGAACGAGAAACAGAAGGGCATAAATTCCCTCTTCAAAAACCAGTGTACTACGTATCCACTGTCTTAACTCCCTGCAAGTCCCGGTACCCACATTATCAAAAGATAGCATACGCGATGTTCATGGCATCCCGGAAGCGCCGACACTAGTTTCAAGAGTGTTCGATAACAATGGCCTCCGAAGTGCCCCTCAACGACATTATAAACAACCACAACGCGATGGGCAGGATTGCAAAATGGGCCATTGAGCTCTTACCATTCGACATAACTTATAAACCTCGGCGAGCTATAAAGTCGCAAGTCTTGGCTGACTTCATCGCTGAATGGACTGAAGCCGAACTCCCTAAAGAGTACAGCGCATACTCCAATTGGATTATGCATTTCGACGGCTCCAAAATGTTGGCCAGCCTGGGGGCTGGCATCGTATTGACATCCCCAACAGGAGACACAGTCCAATACGTACTTCAGATAATGTATACGGACTCCAACAATGCAGCCGAATACGAGGCCCTCCTACATGGTCTCCGGATGGCAATCTCCATGGGTATTCAACGCCTAGAGGTGCGCGGGGATTCAAACCTTGCAATATCCCAAGTAAACGGAGACTTTGACGCCAAGGATCCGAAGATGGCAGCCTATCATAACGCTGTCCTAAAAATGTCAGCTCGGTTCGAAGGACTCGAATTTCACCACGTAGCCCGGGATAATAACCAAGCAGCCGACATGTTGGCACGCATCGGTGCAAAACGCGACGCTGTTCCTCCAAACATCTTCCTGGAGCGGCTCTTTAAGCCATCCGTACTATGGGAAGAGGAGTCCGAAAATAACAACCCGGAAGCAACCGCACCACCCAACACAGAACAATCTGACATAATCGGCGGTTTAGCCGATGAAAAAACACCCTCAGCCCACGAAATAATGGCAGTAATTGCCCCGTGGACAGAACCATTCCTAGCCTACTTAATTAGGCAGGAACTTCCCGAAGACCAAAATGAGGCCCGCTGCATAGTTCGGCGATCTAAAGCCTACAAGATCCACGAGGGAGAACTTTATAAGAAAAGCACAACCGGAGTCCTTCAAAGGTGCATCTTCAAAGAGGAAGGGCGAAACCTCCTGGCTGAAATTCACGCCGGACTAGGTGGACACCACGCTGCAGCCCGGGCCCTCGTAGGCAAGGCCTTCCGTACAGGATTTTATTGGCCGACGGCCCGGGCAGATGCTCAGGACTTAGTCCAACGATGCGTCGGTTGTCAGCTCTTTGCTAATCAGAGCCACATGCCACTCACCGCCCTCAAAACTATACCCATCACCTGGCCGTTCGCGGTCTGGGGGCTTGACATGGTTGGACCCCTTAAAGGGGGAACCCACAAGCAAAAGTACCTATTGGTCATGGTGGACAAATTCACCAAATGGATAGAGGCCAAGCCTGTTAAAACGGCCGAATCCGGACCAGTGATAGACTTCATATCCGGGGTAGTACACCGTTATGGCGTCCCCCACAGCATCATCACCGATAACGGCACGAACTTCACGGCCGACGAGGTTAAACTCTGGTGCAAAAATATGGGCATTAAGCTCAACTACGCTTCAGTCTATCATCCTCAAACCAACGGTCAAGTTGAGCGAGCAAATGGTCTAATAATGAGCGGCATCAAACCCAGACTAGTGCGGTCCCTTATGGAATCTAACACGCACTGGGTAGAGGAGCTTGACTCCGTACTCTGGGGGCTGCGGACCACGCCAAACCGTACTACCGGATTCACACCATTCTTTATGGTATACGGCGCAGAGGCAGTTTTGCCCTGTGACATAATTCATGACTCACCTCGAGTGCGCATGTACGAAGAAAGAGAAGCCGAGCTGGATCGGCAGGACAGCTTGGACGCATTGGAGGAGGAACGCGATGTGGCAAAGGCCCGTTCCGCATTCTATCAGTAGCAGGCTTGAAGATATCAAAGTAGAGAAGTATGGGCTAAAACTTACAATGTTGGCAAACTAGTTCTACGCCTGCCAGACAAGAAAAAGGACAAACTCAAGACCAAATGGGAAGGTCCCTTCATCATCGACCAAGTCCTGACCGGTGGAGCATACCATCTGCGAAATGCATCGGACAACCGACTTGAGCCGAACCCATGGAACGCAGCCCGCCTCCGAAGATTCTACGCCTAGCGCCGGACTAAGAGTTCGTCTCCTTCCTCCGTCCACATTCTTACATTTCAGCTGTCTTTTGTTTCTCTCTTTTCTCCCACCTTTTTCATAAAAGCCCTTGAGGGCCTATTTGCGCATTGTTCGCACACACTTGATGTGCTACCCGCACTCATTATACCTGGGGGCTTCTTTAACAGAAGCTTACTTATACGGGCTTTATGCCCAACACATGCGTCAAACTTCCACATGTACCTTTTATTCACCATTATATGCATCGATATGACTTAAGTTTTGGCCAAGCTGGGTTGCCTGGCTCCTGTGCTTACCCCTACGTTCCCGATTGTTCGGCTAGGAGGTAAAGGGAGCACCTCTGCGATTGTTACTGCCGGGTCAGCCGGATGTGTACCTCAGACTGGGTGAAGCCGAAAGCTAGCGTTCTTAAGGGAATATTCGGTCGGTGACTTGAAAGATGATTTTTTACATATTTATTTATTTGCCCCCAGATGTTTTCCTGCTCTTTTTGCAGTCCGGACATGCACTTTAGGGCATGCCTCCCAGGGAAAGGAACCCTTAACGGAACTATTCTCCCTGGAAGATGTTTCTTACTAACCATGTAATATAACATAAGTAGTTGGGCACTTGTCTGATAAAGCACTAATGACCCCTACGCCTGGTCTCCACGCATGCCCCGGTTTTTTCATAACCGAGAGGGTATTCGGACACACTCCGGACTCTAGGGTCCCGAGGTTGAAGCGAAAAGGTCGGCAAAGACAAACGATCTACAATCCGGCTAGAAGGCATTTTACATATAATTTTAAATACATCGTCAAATTGACTGACTGTACTCCTCCTCAATCCCATCTAACAGGCTGTCTAATTTACAGTCCCGTTGGGAATACTTAGCGGCCAACTCTACTTGGCCGTACACTAAGCTCACAGGGATCTCGTTCCCATCGGGCCCCACAGGTCTGACCTCGGCCATATGGTTTGGATCCGCCTTCTTGTACCGCGTCTTCACCATGGCCCATGCCTCCCTGGCACCTTGACGGCAGCCGATATCTTCCATAAACGGAAGTGCTGCCGTACTCCCTGAAGCTTCTCCGCAAGCTCTCCAAGGCCCTCAGGTAGGGAGGCGGACGGCCATAAGGCCTGGACGACGCCACTCATCGCCTGCCGAACGCGTTCGAGCAGTTGCACCAGCTCGGGAAGTTGGTCACCCATTGAACCGGGCATTTCCTCCGCAGGGCGACCTGTGAGCACACCTACAGACATAATTCTGTCAATTGACTTCCTCGCTGAACTCTTCTTTTCAAAAGAGTTTGCTCAAGCACTTACTATAGTTGTCGCGACGAAGCCGCTGATTCTCCTTCACGGAGCCAGACAGCTCGGCCCGAACACCCTTTAGCTCTTCTACCAGCTGGGTGTGGGCATCCTGGAGTTTGTTCCTCTCTTGCTGCACCTTCATAAGCACCCTCTCACCGGCCTTGAGCTGGCGCAGCAGCTGTTGCTTGTCCGGATCAAGTCCGGCAACATCTGCAATATCCTTGTCAGACTTATACGCACGCCGCACACCGCTTATCTTTTTGAAATAATGTGTTACTAGGGGGGGGGGGTCTCTGTGTCTCCTCCTGCGGCAGCTAGTGCGGCCTCAAGTTGGGCCTTGCACTCTTGTAGCTCCTGGGACAATTGGGTATTCTTCTCTGTAAGATCCTGCACATTATATGATCCTTAAATCAGTTATTTTAACTACTTTAAGTCTCGGGGGCTACTGGCATATACAACTATTATAATCCCTCACCCATATGTCTTTTACATACTGCTTCGTGGCTCTGGTTAAACCATCTTGAGCAGCACGGAGGTGCGCGTCTCCCGCGTTAAAGGCATTCAACGCCTCAGGGGAGAAACACGCGTCATGAAGAACTGTCCGGCGGCGCCTATGGTTCATGGCGCTCTCCACCTCAGACCTGGTGGCGGACAGCCTGTCGGCATCCTCCGTTGGAGGAGTATCCGGTCGCGCCTTGCGCTCACCTCCCCCTCCGGACCAGGTGTTGGAGCCTGGCTGGCGGAGGCTTGGTAGGCAACCTCTCCGGGCACAGTCCGGCGAGTGCTCTTTCTCCTGGAAAAGTCAGGAGCATTAATACACCTCCTGGGAATCCTTTTCCTGAATAACAGTCGCAAGTTATACCGTTGTGGTGACGTTTCGATTCGCACCGCACCCCTCTTCCCCTGCGGGGCCGGACTGACCCTTGTTGGTCAGCCGCCGTGGGTTCGGCTTCCCGCCTTGAAGGCACCTCCTGCAAGACACCGTTATATACGATGGTCAGAAATACGCAAGGATGAAATAATGGTGTTAGGGCTTCGGTCATAATTACCTGGGAAGCCGGCGATAAGCCGGGGTAGTCAGCTGTAATGGCGACTAGAGCATTGTCCATGCTGAGTTGGTGGAACAACCCGTCGATTAGCTCCACTTTTATGTCTGGATCCTCTTCGGAGGCCGGATCAAGGGATCTTCCCGGATCCTCGGGTTGTGGAGCCGGACTATGTATGCTCCCCACATCCCGGCGCAGTTCCTGCGCCCAAAACCATAAAGTAAGGTACTTAACTTTGAAAGCACGGGTCGGATAAATAAACATCCACTTACCCAGCTCCGAGGGTTATTCATGAAGAACCCATTCAACGGGCTCGTTGGGAGGAAGTCCTCCTTCTCCCCCTTGTACAGGCCGGACAGAATCTTCACCAGATCTGCGGCCGATCCCGGCCCCTTGCGGCCATGACGAGTGGCATCATTCTCCCTGTTGAAATCCCACATGGGGTGGCCCCTATATTGGAGCGGCTGCACCCCTCGCATAATGCACGTGGCCATGACTCCAATCATGGTCAATCCGGAATGGGCCAGCAACCTTATCCGGCCCATCAAATAATGGACGCTCCTGTCTTCCTCCTATTGAGGGCTCCGTGGGCGCCAACTTAGGCGTTTCTTCAGAGGAGCCTTGCTGAACTCCGAGAGGCCGATCCGAACTGGGTCCGGCAGTGGAGCATCTTCTACATAAAACCATTCCGAAGGCTAGTTTTCGGACGCCTTCTTTGGGGTTCCGGATAGATATCCGGTCCCAGCGATGCGCCATATTTCGGCTCCGCCCACCTGATATATTGACCCCTCATGAGAACGGGGTACGAGGCAAAACAGTCTCTTCCATAGCGCAAAATGGGGCTCGATGCCCAGGAACAGCTCGCAAAGAGCTACGAAACCCGCGATATGCAGAATAGAGGCGGGCGTGAGGTGATGAAGCTGGAGTCCGTAGAACTCCAGAAGCCCCCGGAGAAACGGATGTATGGGAAACCCGAGCCCCCTTATTAGATAAGGGACGAAGCACACCCGCTCTCCTTTGGAGGGACTAGGGGTGGCCTCCGCTTGCTTTCCACCTTTGTAGATGGCAAGCCCGGCTCGAACCGGGACCATAAAGGCCGGAGGGAGGTATCCCTCCGCTTGGAGCGTCGCCAGCTCGTTGTGCGGAACTGAACATCTCCTCCAATCTCCTGGCGGAGGGCTGAGAGCGCGAGAAGAGGAGCCGCGTCGATGGTCCATGATGGAGTGGATTTTTGGTCAGAAGCGCTCCGATGAGTACTCGCGGAAGGAAGATGGTGTGATTTGGATCTGGATTCTTGCCTCTCTTATAGGCAGGTTATTTGCGCAGCTAGGGGGTAAAACATAAAAATACCCTGGCCTTTCGCATTCATGCGACACGTGGAAGAGGGCCATAATTGGGCGTGGAAGCCAAGGAGCGCAACATTTGTAAGGAACCCGGACACTATTCGGCAAGCACATGGAATTTGGAGGAGAACCCTCCTTGCAATGCCGAAGACAACATGCGCGCCGGACTCGTCGTCATTGAAGCCTGTTTCGGGGGCTACTGAGGGAGTCCTGGACTAGGGGGTGTCCGGATAGCCGGACTATCATCATCGGCCGGACTCCAAGACTATGAAGATAGAAGATTGAAGACTTCGTCCCATGTCCGGATGGGACTTTCCTTGGCGTGGAAGGCAAGCTTGGCAATACGTATATGTAGATCTCCTACCATTGTAACCGACTCTGTGTAACCCTAGCCCTCTCCGGTGTCTATATAAACTGGAGGGTTTAGTCCGTAGGACGAACAACCATTACAACAATCATACCATAGGCTAGCTTCTAGGGTTTAGCCTCCTTGATCTCGTGGTAGATCTACTCTTGTACTACCATATAGTCAATATCAATCAAGCAGGAGTAGGGTTTTACCTCCATCGAGAGGGCCCGAACCTGGGTAAAAACATCGTGTCCCTTGTCTCCTGTTACCATCCGCCTAGACGCACAGTTCGGGACCCCCTACCCGAGATCCGCCGGTTTTGACACCGACACCTTTGGAGACACCTATAGAGCT
The DNA here is from genome assembly GCA_963921465.1 of Triticum timopheevii. NCBI lineage: Eukaryota > Viridiplantae > Streptophyta > Magnoliopsida > Poales > Poaceae > Triticum > Triticum timopheevii. The sequence continues at coordinate 76,634,526 of OY997266.1, read as the reverse complement.
CCTTTATAATCACCCAGTTATGTTGTGATGTTTGGTACCACACAAAGTGTTCCTCTAGTAAACGGGAGTTGCATAATCTTATAATTATAGGAACATGTATAAGTCATGAAGAAAGCAATAGCAACATACTAAACGATCAAGTGCTAAGCTAACAGAATGGGTCAAGTCAATCACATCATTCTCCTAATTATGTGATCCCGTTAATCAAATGACAACTCATGTCTATGGTTAGGAAACTTAACCATCTTTGATTAATGAGCTAGTCAAGTAGAGGCATACTAGTGACACTATGTTTGTCTATGTATTCACACATGTATTATGTTTTCGGTTAATACAATTCTAGCATGAATAATAAACATTTATCATGAAATAAGGAAATACATAATAACTTTATTATTGCCTCTAGGGCATATTTCCTTCAGTCTCCCACTTGCACTAGAGTCAATAATCTAGTTCACATCGCCATGTGATTTAACACCAATATTCATATCTGTATACGATTAACACCCATAGTTCACATCGTCATGTGACCAACGCCCAAAGGGTTTACTAGAGTCAATAATCTAGTTCACATCGCTATGTGATTAACACCCAAAGAGTACTAAGGTGTGATCATGTTTTGCTTGTGAGAGAAGTTTAGTCAACGGGTCTGTCACATTCAGAGCCGTATGTATTTTGCAAAAATATTCTATGTCTACAATGCTATGTACGGAGCTACTCTAGCTAATTGCTCCCACTTTCAATATGTATCCAGATTGAGACTTAGAGTCATCTGGATTAGTGTCAAATCTTGCATCGACGTAACCCTTTACGACGAACCTCTTGTCACCTCCATAATCGAGAAACATATCCTTATTCAACTAAGGATAATTTTGACCAATGTCCAGTGATCTACTCCTAGATCACTATTGTACTCCCTTGCCAAACTACGGCAGAGTATACAATAGGTCTGGTCCATAGCATGGCATACTTCTATAGAACCTGTGACTGAGGCATAGGGAATGACTTTCATTCTCTTTCTATTTTCTGCCGTGGTCGGGATTTGAGTCTTACTCAGTTTCACACCTTTGCAACACAGGCAAGAACTCTTTCTTTGACTGTTCCATTTTGAACTACTTCAAAATCTTGTCAAGGTATGTACTCATTGAAAATATTATCAAAGCGTCTTGATCTATCTCAATAGATCTTGATGCTCAATATGTAAGTTGCTTTACTGAGGTCTTTCTTTTAAATAACTCCTTTTAAACACTTCTTTATGCTTTCCAGAAAAATTCTACATCATTTCTAATCAACAATATGTCACTCACATATACTTATCAAAAAGGCCGTAGTGCTCCCACTCACTTTATTGTAAATACATGCTTCACTGCAAGTCTGTATAAAACTATATGCTTTGATCAACTTATCAAAGTGTATATTCCAACTCCAAGATGCTTGCAGCAGTCCATAGATGGATCGCTGGAGCTTGCACATTTTGTTAGCACCTTTAGGATTGACAAAACCTTCATACAACTCTTCTTTAAGAAAACCATTAAGGAATGCAGTTTTGACATCCATTTGCCAGATTTCATAAAATGTGGCAATTGCTAACATGATTCGGACAGACTTAAGCATCGCTATAGTTGAGAAAATCTCATTGTAGTCAACACCTTGAACTTGTCGAAAACCTTTTTTGTGACAAGTCGAGCTTTGTAGATAGTAACACTACTATCAACGTATGTCTTCCTCTTGAAGATCCATTTATTTTCTATGGCTTGCTGACCATCGGGCAAGTCCACCAAAGTCCACACTTTGTTCTCATACATGGATCCTATCTCAGATTTCATGGTCTTCAAGCCATTTCGCGGAATCTGGGCTCATCATCGCTTCCTCATAGTTCATAGGTTTATCATGGTCTAGTAACATGACTTCCAGAACAGGATTACCGCACCACTCTGGTGTGGATTGTACTTTGGAAGACCTACGAGGTTCTGTAATAACTTAATCTGAAGTTTCATGATCATCGTCATTAGCTTCCGCACTAATTGGTGTAGGAATCACTGGAACTGATTTCTGTGATGAACTACTTTCCAATTCGCGAGAAGGTACAATTACCTTATCAAGCTCTACTTTCCTCCCACTCACTTCTTTCGAGAGAAACTCCTTCTCTAGAAAGGATCCATTTTTAGCAACAAATATCTTGCCTTCAGATCTGTGATAGAAGGTGTACCCAATAGTTTCCTTTGGGTATTCTATGAAGGCGCACTTCTCCGATTTGGGTTCGAGCTTATCAGGTGAAAACTTTTTCAGATAAGCATCGCATCCCCAAACTTTTAGAAACGAAAACTTTGGTTTCTTGCCAAACCACAGTTCATAAGGCGTCGTCTCAACGGATTTTGATGGTGCCGTATTTAAAGTGAATGCAGCTATCTCTAATGCATAACCCCAAAACAATAGTGGTAAATCGGTAAGATACATCATAGATTGCACCATATCCAATAAAGTGCGGTTACGATGTTTGGACACACCATTACGTTGTGGTGTTCCATGTGGCGTGAGCTGTGAAACTATTCCACATTGTTTTAAATGAAGGCCAAACTCGTAACTCAAATATTCTCCTCTACGATCAGATTGTATAATCTTTATTTTCTTGTTACGATGATTCTCCACTTCACTCTGAAATTCTTTGAACTTTTCAAATGTTCCAGACTTGTGCTTCATCAAGTAGATATACTCATATCTGCTCAAATCATCTGGGAAGGTCAGAAAATAACGATACCCGCCATGAGCATCAACACTCATTGGACCGCATACATCAGTATGTATTATTTCCAACAAGTCAGTAGCTCGTTCCATTGTTCCGGAGAACGGATTTTTAGTCATCTTGCCCAAAAGGCACGGTTGGCAAGCATCAAACGATTCATAACCAAGTGATTCCAAAAATCCATCTTTATGGAGTTTCTTCATGCGCTTTACACCGATATGACCCAAACGACGGTGCCACAAATAAGTTGCACTATCATTATCAACTTTGCATCTTTTGGCATCAATATTATTGTCGTGGGGAAAAGAGCACCTATGGGGCAGGGTCCCTTTTCGGTCCGTCAAGGGAGCGGAGGGCGCACGCAGAGCAGATCGAGGCGAAAGCACGCGAGGGATTTTACCCAGCTTCGGAGCTCTCCGGAGAGATAAAACTCCTACTGCTGCTTTGTGTTTCTATTCTGTTCTTGCTCAAGAGCGTAGGTGTGTTGTAGTTTCGAATGAGTCGAACCTCTTCTACGTGCGCATGGGCCTCCTTTTTATAGTCTAAAGGGGTCACCGACAAGTGGCAGCGTAGAAAGAGGGGTAAAAAAGTAAAAACGCAGGTTGGTACAACCACTATCAACAGTGCCCCCTACCTAACTCTGACGGTAGGGGACAAGGGCATTTAATGCCCGTCCGGTCGCCCCAACAGTGCAGGAAGCGACCGTTAGGGGCGCCACCGATCGCCACGATGGCCTCCTTGTCAGCTTCGCTTGCCACCTCGCACCGCTTGGCTGCGCAGCTACCCGCCACGTGCACCAGGAGCGATCTTGCGGCGACACGTCGTCGGATGCGCTGGAGCGTGGACGCAGAGTGGTGGCTTCGCCGCGGCAAGCGCCTTGCCGCGGTCGCTGTCTTGTCGCACCCGCGAGCTTGCCGCTCGTCGGGTCTTGCCGGGACGCGGGGAGCGTCGCGGCAAGTTTTCTGAAGTGCCTTGGTTGGCCTTCCCGGCAAGCTCCTCTTGCCGGGGTCTTGTCCTTCCCGGCAAGCTCCTCTTGCCGGGGCTCTGTCTTTCCCGGCAAGCTTCTCTTGCCGGAACTCTGTCTTCTCAGCTAACACTTTGTTCTTGAACGGCAGTAATAGGAATAACGAAGGGTCTTGGCGGACGCCCGGCAAGCCTTGCCGCGGGACGCTGCGACTGCCCGTGCACAAGTTCGGGGTACTAAGGTACCCCTACTTTAGTACACCGACAGGAGCCCTCGGGCCTGGGCCATACACGGTGCAGAGCGCTGTTGGGCCAGGCCCAAAACAGGGCACGGGCACGCGCGGCCTGGGTCCAAACCAAATCCACTCCGTATCCACCGCATCCTCTCGTAACGGCACGCGTCAATCGCGGCGTCGTGGGAGAGATCGTGGGTAATACTTAAATCCAGGAAATGCGTAACGTTCGCCTCGGTTCTGCCTCCCCGCCACGCGGCTCCCATGCGCTTGGGGTCACATGCGGTGGAAGCGGGAGACTGGGCCATTGCGAGGAGGGGCAGCGGGTCGGCCCCGACTCCCTGCTCTTCCCGTGCCCTGATTCGCTGAGCGGGGCGGCCGAGCCCCCACCCCGCTCCTTTAAGAAGAGCGGGAGTGGAGCACAGAAGCCCACACTCTCTCATCTTCTCCTTTCTTCAGCTTCTGCTCCCCTTTCTCTCATTCGCCATGGAGAAAGGGAACCCTGGCCCTTCATCGGTGGCGGCGAGGGTCACCGCCAGACAGCGCACCCCTCCCTATCCCGCGCCCGTGGTGACAGAGCCGGCCACAAGGGGAAGAGGGAGGGGGCGAGGTCGTGGACGAGGTCGAGGACGAGGTCGAGGCGCTCGGGGAAGAGGCGGACGGGGCGGCGCGCCATCTCCGCCTCCGCCGGCTGTTCCTCTCCCCACGGCGGTCCATACAGGGGACGACCCTTGTGAGTTCTTCATCAGGCTGCGCCGGGCGCCTCGTCGTCGCCTCCGGCTTCCAGCTCCGTTTGCGAGCGCGATGGAGTTGGACCCACCCGAGACACTGAGATTGCACATGAGGGGCTGTGGGATCAGCGGCACGCGAGTCCGCGTTGTATTCCCAGCCCCTAATGTGATGTATCTTGATCGTGGGTGGAAGACGTTCGCTCATATCCACAGCCTGATGGATGGGTTTACCCTCCATTTTAAGTTAATGGAGGGCGATCTCCTCTTCGTCAAGGTCTTCGGGTGCTTCGGTACTCGGGCGAAGTGCTGCGTGGACAGCTCCTCCGATAGCGAAGGCTCCCCCTCGAGCGAGAGTGACGAGGAGGAGAGCGACAGCGATGATGAGGGTAGCGGGCGGCGGGATGGTGGGCCCGACTAGGTGTCGGGCGCCGCCTCGTGCGTCACGGTGACCCCATCATCCGTGTCGCCGGCTCCTTGAACTCCCCGGGGTCGTCTCCTTGGGCGGCTGGCGTAGGGAGGCTGCAGATGGGGAAGAGGGCTGGCGACAAGGCCCTCAAATCGGAGTACGAGGGCGTGGTGCCCTTGACAGCGTGCTGACGTCCTGCCGCCCCGTCTTCGAGCCCCGCTTCCGGTGCCGCCATCAACGTCCAACCTCCGGACGGCCCCAGGATGTTCTCTTGGTGTCTTCTGGCACCTGTAGCTCGCCTAGGCGCCCCTTTTGCCCTTTTCGCCTCCTTGACCTACCTCCTGAAAAGAGGGACAGGAAAGGGATTACGTGTATCTTATCTTTTTAATTTGTAAGCCTCCGAGCCTTAGCCGCATCTAAAACTTGTAACCCACTCTTTCATGTTTTTCATCCTCTATGGACTGTACCTGAGTGGGATGTTTTTTAATGAAAAGGGGATGCTTGCTATGTTATATCCTTTACTCAATTCCATCTCTTGTATGTTTTTACCCTACGCTTTTAGGGAACTTGCAGGTGGAAACACGCTTGCCGCGAGCGCTGAGTGCGGAACATCAGCAGCCTGCCGGCGGTGTTGCTTCCGGCAAGAAACCTTGTCGGGGCTAGTTGCAGCACACTTTCATTGTTGAGCGGACTCGAAACAAATTAAGGGCGCAACTTAGGCACGAGTCGATTCCTCCGCGCACAGGTTTTCCATACAAGGTACGGTCGTTCAAGGAGTATAACTTAAAAAAAATTTAAAACTGACTGTGCTCAAACTTTGGCAACTTAGCTTTTCTGTCGTCTGTGTCCCGGCAAGGCTGTACTTCTTTGAACGACGCCATATCCACTTCATTATGGCTCGATTAGGCGTTGTCGTGATCGACCAAAGAACCACCGGCAGCTCCTCGATCCAATTTTTTCCGCACTTGCGCAGCCTGTCGAAAGTTCTGGTCTTGAGCCCGCGCAACACTTCAGCGTTTGCCCTCTCCGCTTGACCGTTGCTTCTCGGGTGAGCAACAGAAGCGAAGCAGATCTTGGCACCAAGATCCTGGACGTATTGCATGAAGGTGCGGCTCGTGAATTGTGTGCCATTGTCGGTGATGATCCTGTTAGGGACTCCGAAACGGCAAACAATTGACCTGAAGAACTTGACTGCTGACTGTGCTGTCACCTTCCTCACTGCTTCCACTTCAAGCCACTTTGTGAACTTGTCGATTGCAACGTACAAGTACTCAAAGCCCCCGACAGCTCGGGGGAAGGGGCCGAGGATGTCGAGCCCCTAGACCGAAATTGGCCAGGATAAAGGGATTGTTTGGAGAGCTTGAGCTGGTTGATGTATCTGTTTGGAGTGGAACTGGCACGCTTCACACTTGGTTACTTGCGCAGTCGCATCCTGGAGGGCTGTCGGCCAGAAGAAACCTTGCCGGAAGGCTTTGCCGGCAAGTGCTCTTGCACCAATGTGGTGACCACATATGCCTCCGTGTATCTCCGCCAACAGCTCGTGTCCTTCTTCTCGGGAAATGCACTTCAATTTCACTCCGTTGAATCTTCTTCTGTACAGTATGTCATCAACAAACTGGTACATACTTGATTGCCGGGCTACTCTCTCTGCTTCTTCTTGCTCTTCGGGAAGTTCTCCTGTCTGAAGGAAATGGACGATCTGTTGTGCCCATGCCGGAGCTTGTGGCTCGACAACAAGGACTAAAGGCGCAAATGCTGCTGCGGGAACATCCGCTTCTACGGCAAGAATCTGGGATCCTGCCGGAGCGTGATGCTCCCCGGCAAGCGTGTCGGGACACAGCTTGTCGGGAGCGTCTGCTTCAACGAAACAAACCCTAGGGCTTGTCGGAGCAGATTGCTCCTCAGCACTTTCTGTGTTGATCCTGGGGACCTTCTTGGCGGCGACTTCGGGGAGCTCTGCCGGAAAGTTGTCGCCAGTAACCAACTTTCTCTTCTTGCTCTGTCCAGTCGATGGTGTGACAGATGGTTGGGTCAGCTTGAGCACAAAAGTTCCTGGTTCCACAGGTAACTTGAGTGCGGCACACTTTGACAGGCCATCCGCAATGTCATTCTGAGCTCTTGGAACGTGTTCCATCTGTAGGCCGTCAAAATGTTCTTCTAGCTTCCTCACTTCATCGATGTATGCTTCCATCAACGGACTCTGATAATCATTGTTTACTTGACGGACGACAAGCTGTGAGTCACCCCTGACAATAAGCTTCTTGATCCCAAGGTCTGCTGCGATCCTGAGTCTGTCAAGCAAGCCTTCATACTCTGCAGTATTGTTTGTTGCTTGCTCCTTGGGAAAGTGCATCTGGACCACGTACTTGAGGTGTTCTCCGGTGGGTGCGACAAGTAGTACGCCCGCACCGGCGCCTTGCAGCGAGAAAGCACAATCAAAGTACATGATCCATTCTTTGCTCGCTTCCTTGACGGGGATGCTCTTCTCCGGAGTTTCTTCATCAGGTGTTGGCGTCCATTCTGCTATGAATTCTGCCAATGCTCGGCTCTGAATAGTTGAAGTACTTTCAAACTTGAGGCCAAAGCTTGACAATTCCAGTGCCCACTCGACAATCCTGCCTGTTGCTTCTGGATTCTGCAGTATCCTCTTCAGCGGAAAGCGAGTGACAACTGTGATCTCATGTGCTTGAAAGTAATGGCGCAGCTTCCTCGAGGCCATGAGAAGGCCGAAAAGCAACTTCTGCACACCAGAGTACCTTGATCTAGCCCCCTGCAAAAGGGAACTGACAAAGTAAACTGGGCGCTGCACCATCTTCTTCTGTTTCTCTTCCGGCAACTGTACAGACCCATCCTTGCCGGGACCAGAGCTTGTCGGGGAAGCCCCCTGCTTGTCGCTGGACTCGCTTGCCGTGGTTGCTGGCTCATCATCTGCCTCCCTCTCCGCTACTGACGCAGCACTAACCACTTGATTGGTTGCCGCTAGATATAGCAGCAACTTCTCTTGTGGCTTAGGTGCGACAAGTGTTGGGGTAGAGGATAGGTATCTCTTCGGGTCCTGCAGCGCAGCCTCCGCTTCCGGAGTCCATTTCATAGGACCTGCCTTTTTCAAAATTTTGAAAAACGGCAGGGCGCGCTCAGCAGATTTAGAGATGAACCTACTGAGAGCAGCAACACAGCCGGCAAGTCTTCGCACATCCTTGACGCGCTTTGGTGCTTCGATCTGTTCAATGGCTCTGATTTTGTCGGGATTGGCTTCAATCCCCCTCTGAGATACAAAGAATCCGAGAAGCTTGCCGGAAGGAACTCCAAACACACACTTCTCGGGATTCAACTTGAGATTGATCTTGCGCAGATTTGCAAAAGTCTCGTCCAAATCTTGGATCAGCGTCTCTTTGTCCTTGCTCTTGACCACTATGTCATCCATGTAAGCTTCTACATTTCTGTGCAACTGTGGCTCAAAAGCATGACTGACTACTCTCGCAAATGTTGAACCAGCATTCTTTAGTCCAAAAGGCATCCGTACAAAGCAGTACGTGCCACATGGAGTAATGAATGCGGTTTTCTCTTCATCCTCTTCTGCCATGAAGATCTAATGATATCCTGAGTATGCATCAAGGAATGAAAGCAGATCACATCCTGCCGTGGAGTCGACAATCTGGTCAATGCGCGGCAAGGGAAATGGATCTTTGGGACAAGCTTTATTAACATCAGTGAAGTCAATACAAAGCCTCCACTTCCCGTTTGCCTTGCGCACGACTACTGGATTGGCTAACCACGTTGGATGGAGTACTCCTCGGACCAGGCCTGCTGCTTCCAATTTCTTGATCTCTTCAGCAATGAACTCTTGTCGCTCTACTGCTTTCTTCCTAACTCTCTGCTTGACGGGCTGCGCGTGAGGGCAGACGGCAAGGTGGTGCTCAATTACTTTCCTGGGAACACCAGGGATGTCAGATGGTTGCCATGCAAACATATCGACATTCGCCCGCAGGAAAGCAACGAGCGCGCTTTCCTATTTAGGGTCAAGCGTGGCACTGATGGTGAAGGTACCACCAGTGCCGTCCTCCTTGGCGGCCACTTTCTTGGTCTCAGGTGTCGCTGTCTTTGGCTTCTTGCACTTGCCGGTGGAGCTCGATGGTGCGTCCTCGACGGTAGCGCAGCGCTCTGAAGAGGTGCGCTTGCCGGAGTGGGCATCAGAGCTACTCTTGCCGGACTTGGTCTTCTTCTTCCCCCCGGGAGCTTCAGGGGCAAGCGGTTTGCGTTCTGCTGCGGCTGCTGCTTCCCGGTAGATCTTGTCGGTACAGATAAGTGCATCTTTCTTGTCGCCATGGACAGAAATGACACTTATCGGACCGGGCATCTTGAGCACATTGTAAGCGTAGTGAGAGGCTGCCATGAACTTGGCAAGCGCTGGACGGCCGAGTATCCCATTGTAGGGCAATGGGAAATCAGCAACGTCAAACGTGACTCTCTCTGTCTTGAAGTTCAGCTTGCTGCCAAAAGTTACTGGCAGTGTGATCTTCCCCTTCGGCTTGCTCCTTCCCGGGTTGATTCCTTGAAAGGTACCAGTCTCTTCGAGCTTGCTGTCGGGGATCTGGAGCTTCTTGAGCACTGCGGAAGAGATCAGATTCAGGCCGGCCCCGCCGTCAACCAACATCTTCGTGACCTTGAGGTTGCGGATGGTTGGCGAAACCAACATCGGCAAGCACCCGACCGCAGTGATGCAATCAGGGTGATCCTCAACGTCGAAGATGATGGGCGTGCTGGACCACTTCAGGGGTTTGCGCGATTCAACGGACGGTTCTGCTGCATTCACCTCCCGCACCCACTGTTTGAGTTGGCGGTGCGAGGTGTGCAGAGAGGCGCCGCCGTCGACGCACAAAACCACAGTTGCCTTCTGAAATTCTTGCTCGTCGGTCTCATCTTCCTCCATCTCATCATCTTCATCTTCGTCTTCGTCCTTGTCGCGGCCACGGGGAGGCCTGTCTCCTTGCCGCTGATTGGCCTTGCCGCGGCGCCATCCCCGGGCGGGACGCTTCTTGCCGGATCCTCCGCCACCTTCCTGGGCCTTCTCATTGTCACGGCGCTCGTATTCAGCTTTCTGTTGCTCCGCCATCTGCTCAACTTTCTTGCAGGCTTGGAGGTCGTGGCCCTTGGTGCGGTAGATCTTGCAGTACTGCTTGCCGGAGCCGTCCTGCTTGTCGGCGGCCACCACAGCCTCGCCGGAGTCACCAGCTTTGGCCTTCTCGGCGCCGCCTCCGCTGTCGGACTGCTCGACAACTAGCATATCCTTAGCCTTTCTCTTTCTGTTATTCCGCCTCCGGTTCTTCTTTGCCGGAGGGGCGTCCTCACTGTCAGATCCTTCTGCTCCTGCATTCTCTCCGGGGATTTTCCTTCCCTCCTCAGCCCCTGCTCACTTGTCGGTCAGAGCGTATAGCTCGCTGACATCTCTGATCTTGCACATCGCCATCTCCTCCCTCATCCTGCGCTTACGTACGTTCTGATGGAACGCGCTGATAACCGTGGCAGGGTGGACGCCTGGGATGTTGCGCTGCACCTGGCTGAATCTCTATATGTACTTGCGTAGAGGTTCTCCCTCCTTCTGGACGAGCAAATGAAGATCGCTCTCCTGGCCTTGGGGTTTGTGGCCGCCTGTGAAGGCGCCGACAAACTGATGGCACAGGTCCGCCCATGAAGAGATGGAGTTGTCCGGCAAGTGCTTGAGCCAAGATCTGACGTTGGGCTTGAGCACCAGCGGGAAGTAGTTGGCGAGGATCTTCTCGTCGCGTCCCCCGGCAGCCTGCACCGCGATGGTGTAGACGTTGAGGAACTCCGACGGATGTATCCTGCCATCGTACCTCTCGGGTACGTCTGGCTTGAGGTTCTTGGTACTGGGCCACTGGACTTGCCGCAGCTCACGGGTGAACGTAGGGCAACCCGCCGCGTATGGCAAGTCGCCTGGTTCCCCTGGCGCATGCATATCGATAGTGGGCCCAGCGCGCTGGTCAGATTGACGCCGCGCTTCTCTTCTGCGCTCGATGCGAGTACGAGCATCTTCGTGTCGTCGTTCTTGGAGAACTTGGCGTTGATCGCGGCGAGCTCGCGGGTCCGACGACGCGGTGGAGTCGGTGTCGAGGTTGGCCCGGCGAGTCGGCGATCTTGGCCTTCGGGGCGGGGAGTGCGCGGTGGTGGCACCCCCAGCAGTCTTGTTGGCATCGGCTTGCGCCTGGGCGTCTTTCCGGGGCTTCGATGTGCTCGGTTGCCGGGGTTTGTCGCCGTTGGCGAAGCCGATGAGGCTCTGAATGGTGATCCTCCAGTCGTCGATCTTGTCCGGCGCTGGAGGGTAATCTAGAAGCAGCTGGGCTCGGGCCAGCGCTTCCTCTGGAGTCTTGGGTGGCGGTGGTGAGAGGCGCGAGGTGCGGGATATGCTCAAACTTCTAACAGTGTTAGAAGGAGCAACATCGCGCCCAGGCGACCGTACTGCGCTCGTGCCAGCGTGCTGGCGTGCATGTTGGCCTTGAGCGTCCCGCGATCCGCCGGCTTGGCCTTGTTCCAACGCGAGCACGGTGCTAGGAGCACCGTGGCATTGTCGATCCTGCACCCCCTGGGAGGGGAGCGATGGATGTACAGACGTTGATGCTTGCGGGGCCTTGTCCTTGGACTTGGTGATGACGTGAGTCCCACCGTCGGCGCCCGCTCCTCCGCCGGCGTCCACCCCACCGCCCGTTTGCTCCGGTGGCGGTAGGATAGTTGCAGACGGAGCGGCCACCTCCGAAGCCTTCTTCTTCGGTGGCATGTCGATGAAGATGTTGATGTAGCGCGCGCAGACGCCGGATCAGGTACGCATGACCTTGACACCCCCCTACCTGGCGCGCCAAAGATGTCGTGGGGAAACGAGCACCTATGGGGCAGGGCCCCTTTTCGGTCTGGCAAGGGAGCGGAGGGCGCACGCAGAGTAGATCGAGGCGAAAGCACGTGAGGGATTTTACCCAGCTTCGGAGCTCTCCGGAGAGATAAAACTCCTACTGCTGCTTTGTGTTTCTATTCTGTTCTTGCTCAAGAGCGTAGGTGTGTTGTAGTTTCGAATGAGTCGAACCTCTTCTACGTGCGCATGGGCCTCCTTTTTATAGTCTAAAGGGGTCACCGACAGGTGGCAGCGTAGAAAGAGGGGTAAAAAAGTAAAAACGCAGGTTGGTACAACCACTATCAACAGTGCCCCCTACCTAACTCTGACGGCAGGGGACAAGGGCATTTAATGCCCGTCCGGTCGCCCCAACAGTGCAGGAAGCGACCGTTAGGGGCGCCACCGATCGCCACGATGGCCTCCTTGTCAGCTTTGCTTGCCACCTCGCACCGCTTGGCTGCGCAGCTACCCGCCACGTGCACCAGGAGCGATCCTGCGGCGACACGTCGTCGGATGCGCTGGAGCGTGGGCGCAGGCTTCGCCGCCGCAAGCGCCTTGCCGCGGTCGCTGTCTTGTCGCACCCGCGAGCTTGCCGCTCGTTGGGTCTTGCCGGGACGCGCGGAGCGTCGCGGCAAGTTTTCTGAAGTGCCTTGGTTGGCCTTCCCGGCAAGCTCCTCTTGCCGGGGTCTTGTCCTTCCCGGCAAGCTCCTCTTGCCGGGGCTCTGTCTTTCCCGGCAAGCTTCTCTTGCCGGAACTCTGTCTTCTCAGCTAACACTTTGTTCTTGAACGGCAGTAATAGGAATAACGAAGGGTCTTGGCGGACGCCCGGCAAGCCTTGCCGCGGGACGCTGCGACTGCCCGTGCACAAGTTCGGGGTACTAAGGTACCCCTACTTTAGTACACCGACAATTATGAATATGTGTATCACTACGATCGAGATCCAAAAAAACTATTTTCATCGGGTGTATGACCATCGAAGGTTTTATTCACGTAAACAGAACAACAATTATTCTCTGACTCTAAATGAATAACCGCATTGCAATAAACATGATCAAATCATATTCATGCTCAACGCAAACGCCAAATAACATTTATTTAGGTTTAACACTAATCCCGAAAGTATAGGGAGTGTGCGATGATGATCATATCAATCTTGGAACCACTTCCAACACACATCGTCACTTCACCCTCAACTAGTCTCTGTTTATTCTGTAACTCCTATTTCGAGTTACTAATTTTTGGCAACCGAACAAGTATCAAATACTCAGGGGCTACTATAAACACTAGTACGGTACACATCAATAACCTGTTTATCAAATATACCCTTGTTCACTTTGCCATCCTACTTATTCACCAAATTTTCAGGGAATTTCCACTTCCAGTGACCATTTCGTTTGCAGTCGAAGCACTCAGTTTCAGGCTTTGGTCCAGCTTTGGGCTTCTTCACGGGAGTGACAACTTGCTTGCGATTCTACTTGAAGTTCCCTTTCTTTCCCTTAGCCTTTTTCTTGAAACTAGTGGCCTTGTCAATCATCAACACTTGATGCTCTTTCTTGATTTCTACCTTCATTGATTTCAACATCACAAAGAGCTCGAGAATCGTTTTCGTCATCCCTTGCATACTATAGTTCATCACTAAGTTCTAGTAACTTGGTGATGGTGACTAGAGAACTCTCTTAATCACTATCTTATCTGGAAGATTAACTCCCACTTGATTCAAGCGATTGTAGTACCCAGACAATCTAAGCACATGCTCACTAGTTGAGCAATTCTCCTCCATCTTTTAGCTATAGAACTTGTTGGAGACATCATATCTCTCAACTCGGGTATTTGCTTGAAATATTAACTTCAACTCCTGGAACATCTCATATGGTCCATGACGTTCAAAACGTCTTTGAAGTCCCGATTCTAAGCTGTTAAGCATGGTGCACTAAACCATCAAGTAGTCATCACACTGAGCTTTGCCAAACTTTCATAATGTCTGCATATGCTCCTGCAATAGGTTCTTCACCTAGCGGTGCATCAAGGACATAATACTTCTGTGCAGCAATGAGGATAATCCTCAGATCACAGAGTTAGTCCACATCATTGTTACTAACATTTTTCAACATAGTTTTTCTCTAGGAACATACCAAAAATAAACATAGGGAAGCAACAACGCGAGCTATTGATCTACAACATAATTTGCAAAATACTATCAGGAATAAGTTCACGATAAATTAAAAAGTTCAATTAATCATAATACTTAAGAACTCCCACTTAGATAGACATCCCTCTAATCATCTAAGTGATCACGTGATCCAAATCAACTAAACCATGTCCGATCATCACGTGACATGGAGTAGTTTTCAATGGTGAACATCACTATGTTGATCATATCTACTATATGATTCACGCTCGACCTTTCGGTCTCCAGTGTTCCGAGGCCATATCTGTATATGCTAGGCTCGTCAAGTTTAACCTGAGTATTCCGCGTGTGCAACTGTTTTGCACCCGTTGTATTTGAACATAGAGCCTATCACACCCGATCATCACATGGTGTCTCAGCACGAAGAACTTTCGCAATGGTGCATACTCAGGGAGAACACTTATACCTTGAAATTTAGTGAGAGATCATCTTATAATGCTACCGTCAATCAAAGCAAAATAAGATGCATAAAGGATAAACATCACATGCAATCAATATAAGTGATATGATATGGCCATCATCATCTTGTGCTTGTGATCATCATCTCCGAAGCACCGTCATGATCACCATCATCACCGGTGCGACACCTTGATCTTCATCATAGCATTGTTGTCATTTCGCCACCTATTGCTTCTACGACTATCGCTACCGCTTAGTGATAAAGTAAAGCAATTACAGGGCGATTGCATTGCATACAATAAAGCGACAACCATATGGCTCTTGCCAGTTGTCGATATCTCGGTTACAAAACATGATCATCTCATACAATAAAATATAGCATCACGTCTTGACCATATCACATCACAACATGACCTGCAAAAACAAGTTAGACGTTCTCTACTTTGTTGTTGCATGTTTTACGTGGCTGCTACGGCTAAGCAAAAACCGTTCTTACCTACGCATCAAAACCACAACGATAGTTCGTCAAGTTGGTGTTGTTTTAACCTTCGCAAGGACCAGGCGTAGCCACACACGGTTCAACTAAAGTTGGAGAAACTGACACCCGCCAGCCACCTGTGTGCAAAGCACGTCGATAGAACCAGTCTCGCGTAAGCGTACGCATAATGTCGGTCCGGGCCGCTTCATCCAACAATACCGCTGAACCAAAGTATGACATGCTGGTAAGAAGTATGACTTGTATCGCCCACAACTCACTTGTGTTCTACTCGTGCATATAACATCTAGGCATAAAACCTGGCTCGGATGCCACTGTTGGGTAACGTAGTAATTTCAATAAAATTCCTACGCACACGCAAGATCATGGTGATGCATAGCAACGAGAAGGGAGAGTGTCGTCCACGTACCCTTGTAGACTGAAAGCGGAAGAGTTAGAACAACGCGGTTGATGTAGTCGTACGTCTTCACGGCCTGACCGATCAAGCACCGGAAGCACGGCACCTCCGAGTTCTAGCACACGTTCAGCTCGATGACGTCCCTCGAACTCGGATCCAGTCGAGTGTCGAGGGAGAGTTCCGTCAGCACGACGGTGTGGTTTCGATGTTGATGTTCTACCGTCGCAGGGCTTCGCCTAAGCACCGCTACAATATTATCGAGGAGGACTATGGTGGAGGAGGGCACCGCACACGGCTAAGAGATCAATGATCTAATGTTGTGTCTAGAGGTGCCCCCTGTTGGGGAATGTAGTAATTTCAAAAATTTACTTACGCACACGCAAGGATCATGGTGATGCTTTGCAACGAGAGGGGAGAGTGTTGTCCATGTACCCTCGTAGACCATAAGCGGAAGCATTAGAACAACGCGCTTGATGTAGTCGTACGTCATCACGATCCGACCGATCCAAGTACCGAACGTATGGCACCTCCGAGTTCAGCACACGTTCAGCTCGATGACGATCCCCGAACTCCGATCTAGCAGGGTGTCGGGGATAAGTTCCATCAGCACGACGGTGTGGTGACGATGATGATGTTCTACCGATGCAGGGCTTCGCCTAAGCACCGCAACGATCGGACCGAGGTGGAATATGGTGGAGGGGGGCACCGCACACGGCTAAGGAACGATCATGAAGATAAACTTGTGTGTCTAGAGGTGCCCCCCTGCCCCCGTATATAAAGGAGCAAGGGGGGAGGCCGGCCGGCCCTACGGGCGCGCCAAGGAGGGGGAGTCCTCCTCCTAGTGGGAGTAGGACTCGGAAGGGGGAAGGAAAGAGAGGGAGAGGGAGAGGGAAAGAGGGGCCGCGCCCCCCTCCCCTAGTCCAATTCGGACTCCTCATGGGAGGGGGCACGCCACCTCCTGGGCTGCTGCCCTCTCTCTCCCCTCAGGCCCACTAAGGCCCAATACTTCCCCGGGGGGTTCCGGTAACCTCTTCGGCACTCCGGTTTTCTCCAAAATCACCCGGAACACTTCCGGTGTCCGAATATAGTCGTCCAATATATCAATCTTTATGTCTTGACCATTTTGAGACTCCTCGTCATGTCCATGATCACATCCGAGACTCCAAACAAACTTCGGTACATCAAAACTTATAAACTCGTAATAAAATAGTCATCGTAACGTTAAGCGTGCGGACCCTACGGGTTCGAGAACTATGTAGACATGACCTAGGACTGTTTCCAGTCAATAACCAATAGTGGAACCTGGATGCTCATATTGGCTCCTACATATTCTACGAAGATCTTTATCGGTCAAACCTCATAACAACATACGTTGTTCCCTTTATCATCGGTATGTTACTTGCCCGAGATTCGATCGTCGGTATCCAATACCTAGTTCAATCTCGTTACCGGCAAGTCTCTTTACTCGTTACGTAATGCATCATTCCGTAACTAACTCATTAGCTGCATTGCTTGCAAGGCTTATAGTGATGTGCATTACCGAGAGGGCCCAGAGATACCTCTCCGACATTCGGAGTGACAAAACCTAATCTCGAAATACGCCAACTCAACATGTACCATTGGAGACACCTGTAGAGCTCCTTTATAATCACCCAATTACGTTGTGACATTTGGTAGCACACAAAGTGTTCCTCTGGTAAACGGGAGTTGCATAATCTCATAGTTGTAGGAACTTTGTATAAGTCATGAAGAAAGCAATAGCAACACACTAAACAATCAAGTGCTAAGCTAACGGAATGAGTCAGGTCAATCACATCATTCTCCTAATGATGTGATCCCGTTAATCAAATGGCAACACATGTCTATGGTTAGGAAACATAACCATCTTTGATTAATGAGCTAGTCAAGTAGAGGCATACTAGTGACATTAAGTTTGTCTATGTATTCACACATGTATCATGTTTCCGGTTAATACAATTCTAGCATGAATAATAAACATTTATCATGATATGAGGAAATAAATAATAACTTTATTATTGCCTCTAGGGCATATTTCCTTCAGTCTCCCACTTGCACTAGAGTCAATAATCTAGATTACACAGTAATGATTCTAACACCCATGGAGTCTTGGTGCTGATCATGTTTTGCTCGTGGAAGAGTCTTAGTCAACGGGTCTGCAACATTCAGATCCGTATTTATCTTGCAAATCTCTGTCTCCCATCTAGACTTGATCCCGGATGGAATTGAAGTGTCTCTTGATGTGCTTGGTCCTCTTGTGAAATTTGGATTCCTTTGCCAAGGCAATTGCACCAGTATTGTCACGGAAGATCTTCATTGGTCCCAATGCACTAAGTATGACACCTAGATCAGAAATGAACTCCTTCATCCAGACTCCTTCATTTGCTGCTTCCGAAGCAGCTATGTACTCCGCTTCACATGTAGATTCCGCCACGACGCTTTGTTTAGAACTGCACCAACTTACAGCCCCACCGTTTAATAAAAAAATGTATCCGGTTTGCGATTTAGAATCGTCCGGATCAGTGTCAAAGCTTGCATCGACGTAACCATTTACGACTAGCTCTTTGTCACCTCCATAAACGAGAAACATATCCTTAGTCCTTTTCAGGTATTTCAGGATGTTCTTGACCGCTGTCCAGTGATCCACTCCTGGATTACTTTGGTACCTACCTGCCAAGCTTATTTCTAAGCATACGTCAGGTTTGGTACACAACATTGCATACATGATAGAGCCAATGGCTGAAGCATAGGGAACATCTTTCATTTTCTCTCTATCTTCTGCTATGGTCGGG
Organism: Triticum timopheevii; assembly: GCA_963921465.1. NCBI lineage: Eukaryota > Viridiplantae > Streptophyta > Magnoliopsida > Poales > Poaceae > Triticum > Triticum timopheevii. The sequence goes on along the minus strand of OY997266.1, from coordinate 76,616,259 downwards.
CACTGAGTCTGACTCAACTTCACACCTTGTAATACAGGCAAGAACCCTTTCTTTGCCTGATCCATTTTGAACTTTTTCAAAACTTTATCAAGGTATGTGCCTTGTGAAAGTCCAATTAAGCGTCTTGATCTATCTCTATAGGTCTTGATGCCCAATATGTAAGCAGCTTCACCGAGTTCTTTCATTGAAAAACTTTTATTGAAGTATCCCTTTATGCTATCCAGAAATTCTATATCATTTCCAATTAACAATATGTCATCTACATATAATATCAGAAATGCTATAGAGCTCCCACTCACTTTCTAGTAAATACAGGCTTCTCCAAAAGTCTGTATAAAACCATATGCTTTGAACACACTATCAAAGCATTTATTCCAACTCCGAGATGCTTGCACCAGTCCATAAATGGATTGCTGGAGCTTGTACACTTTGTTAGCACCTTTTGGATTGACAAAACCTTCCGGTTGTATCATATACAACTCTTCTTCCAGAAATCCATTCAGGAATGCAGTTTTGACATCCATTTGCCAAATTTCATAATCATAAAATGCGGCAATTGCTAACATGATTCGGACAGACTTAAGCATCTCTACGGGTGAGAAAGTCTCATCGTAGTCAACCCCTTGAACTTGTCGAAAACCTTTCATAACAAGTCGAGCTTTATAGACAGTTACATTACCATCAGCGTCGGTCTTCTTCTTGAAGATTCGTTTATTCTCTATGGCTTGCCGATCATCGGGCAAGTCAACCAAAGTCCATACTTTGTTCTCATACATGGATCCCATATCAGATTTCATGGCCACAAGCCATTTTGCGGAATCTGGGCTCATCATCGCTTCCTCATAGTTCGTAGGTTTGCCATGGTCAAGTAACATGACTTCCAGAATAGGATTGTTGTACCACTCTGGTGCGGATCTTACTCTGGTAGACCTACGAGGTTCAGTAGTAATTTGATCTGAAGTTTCATGATCAATATCATTAGCTTCCTCACTGATTGGTATAGTTGTCGCAGGAACCGGTTCTTGTGATGAACTACTTTCCAATAAGGGAGCAGGTACAGTTACCTCATCAAGTTCTACTTTCCTCCCACTCACTTCTTTCGAGAGAAACTCCTTCTCTAGAAAGGATCCAAATTTAGCAACGAAAATCTTGCCTTCAGATCTGTGATAGAAGGTGTACCCAATAGTCTCTTTTGGGTATCCTATGAAGACACATTTCTTCGATTTGGGTTCGAGCTTATCTGGTTGAAGTTTCTTCACATAAGCATCGCAGCCCCAAACTTTAAGAAACGACAACTTTGGTTTCTTGCCAAACCACGGTTCATAAGGCGTCGTCTCAACGGATTTTGATGGTGCCCTATTTAACGTGAATGCAGCCATCTCTAAAGCATAACCCCAAAATTATAGCGGTAAATCAGTAAGAGACATCATAGATCGCACCATATCCAGTAAAGTACAATTACGATGTTCGGACACACCATTTCGTTGTGGTGTTCCGGGTGGCGTGAGTTGCGAAACTATTCCGCATTGTTTCAAATGTAGACCAAACTCGTAACTCAAATATTCTCCTCCACGATCAGATCTGAAATTTTATTTTCTTGTTACGATGATTTTCCACTTCACTCTGAAATTCTTTGAACTTTTCAAATGTTTTAGACTTGTGTTTCATCAAGTAGATATACCCATATATGCTCAAATCATCTGTGAAGGTGAGAAAATAACGATACCCGCCGCGAGCTTCAATATTCATTGGACCACATACATCAGTATGTATGATTTCCAATAAATCAGTTGCTCGCTCCATAGTTCCGGAGAACGGCGTTTTAGTCATCTTGCCCATGAGGCACGGTTTGCAAGTACCAAGTGATTCATAATCAAGTGATTCCAAAAGTCCATCAGTATGGAGTTTCTTCATGTGTTTTACACCGATATGACCTAAACGGCAGTGCCACAAATAAGTTGCACTATCATTATCAACTCTGCATCTTTTGGCTTCAACATTATGAATATGTGTATCACTACTGCCGAGATTCAATAAAAATAGACCACTCTTCAAGGGTGCATGACCATAAAAGATATTACTCATATAAATAGAACAACCATTATTCTCTGATTTAAATGAATAACCGTCTCGCATCAAACAAGATCCAGATATAATGTTCATGCTCAACGCTGGCACCAAATAACAATTATTTAGGTCTAAACTAATCCTGATGGTAGACGTAGAGGTAGCGTGCCGACCGCGATCACATCGACTTTTGAACCATTACCCACACGCATCGTCACCTCGTCCTTAGCCAATCTTCACTTAATCTGTAGTCCCTGTTTCGAGTTGCAAATATTAGCAACAGAACCAGTATCAAATACCCAGGTTCTACTACGAGCATTAGTAAGGTATACATCAATAACATGTATATCACATATACCTTTGTTCACTTTGCCATCCTTCTTATCCGCCAAATACTTGGGGCAGTTCCGCTTCTAGTGTCCAGTTTGCTTGCAGTAGAAGCACTCAGTCTTAGGCTTAGGTCCAGACTTGGGTTTCTTCTCTTGAGCAGCGACTTGTTTGCTGTTCTTCTTGAAGTTCCCCTTCTTATTCCCTTTGCCCTTTTTCTTGAAACTGGTGGTCTTATTGACCATCAACACTTGATGCTCCTTCTTGATTTCTACCTCCGCAGCCTTTAGCATTGCGAAGAGCTCGGGAATAGTCTTGTCCATCCCTTTCATATTATAGTTCATCACGAAGCTCTTGTAGCTTGGTGGCAGTGATTGAAGAATTCTATCAATGACACTATCATCAGGAAGATTAACTCCCAGTTGAATCAAGTGATTATTATACCCAGACATTTTGAGTATGTGTTCACTGACAGAACTATTCTCCTCCATCTTACAGCTATAGAACTTATTGGAGACTTCATATCTCTCAATCCGGGCATTTGCTTGAAATATTAACTTCAACTCCTGGAACATCTCATATGCTCCATGACGTTCAAAACGTCGTTGAAGACCCGGTCCCAAGCCATAAAGCATGGCACACTGAACTATCGAGTAGTCATCAGCTTTGCTCTGCCAGACATTCTTAACATCGTCAGTTGCATCTGCAGCAGGCCTGGCACCCAGCGGTGCTTCCAGGACGTAATTCTTCTGTGCAGCAATGAGGATAATCCTCAGGTTACGGACCCAGTCCGTGTAATTGCTACCATCATCTTTCAACTTAGCTTTCTCAAGGAACGCATTAAAATTCAACGGAACAACAACATGAGCCATCTATCTACAACAAACATAGACAAGAAAAATACTATCAGGTACTAAGTTCATGATAAATTTAAGTTCAATTAATCATATTACTTAAGAACTCCCACTTAGACAGACATCTCTCTAGTCATCTAAGTGATCACGTGATCCAAACCAACTAAACCATGTCCGATCATCACGTGAGATGGAGTAGTTTCAATGGTGAACATCACTATGTTGATCATATCTACTATATGATTCACGTTCGACCTTTCGGTCTCCGTGTTCCGAGGCCATATCTGTATATGCTAGGCTCGTCAAGTTTAACCTGAGTATTCCGCGTGTGCAACTGTTTTGCACCCGTTGTATTTGAACGTAGAGCCTATCACACCCGATCATCACATGGTGTCTCAGCACGAAGAACTTTCGCAACGGTGCATACTCAGGGAGAACACTTCTTGATAATTTAGTGAGAGATCATCTTAAAATGCTACCGTCAATCGAAGCAAGATAAGATGCATAAAGGATAAACATCACATGCAATCAATATAAGTGATATGATATGGCCATCATCATCTTGTGCTTGTGATCTCCATCTCCGAAGCACCGTCGTGATCACCATCATCACCGTTGCGACACCTTGATCTCCATCATAGCATCGTTGGCGTTACGCCATCTATTGCTTCTACGACTATCGCTACCGCTTAGTGATAAAGTAAAGCACTTACAGGGCATTTGCATTTCATACAATAAAGCGACAACCATGTGGCTCCTGCCAGTTGCCGATAACTTCGGTTACAAAACATGATCATCTCATACTATAAAATATAGCATCACGTCTTGACCATATCACATCACAACATGCCCTGCAAAAACAAGTTAGATGTCCTCTACTTTGTTGTTGCAAATTTTACGTGGCTGCTATGGGCTTAGCAAGAACCATTCTTACCTACGCATTAAAACCACAACGATAGTTCGTCAAGTTAGTGCTATTTTAACCTTCGCAAGGACCAGGCATAGCCACACACGGTTCAACTAAAGTGAGAGAGACAGACACCCGCCAGTCACCTTTAAGCAACGAGTGCTCGTAGCGGTGAAACCAGTCTCGCGTAAGCGTACGTGTAATGTCGGTCCGGGCCGCTTCATCTCACAATACCGCTGAACCAATGTATGACATGCTGGTAAGCAGTATGACTTGTATCGCCCACAACTCACTTGTGTTCTACTCGTGCATATGACATCTACGCATAAAACCAGGCTCGGATGCCACTGTTGGGGAACGTAGTAATTTCAAAAATTTACTTACGCACACGCAAGGATCTTGGTGATGCATAGCAACGAGAGGGGAGATTGTTGTCCACGTACCCTCGTAGACCGTAAGCGGAAGCGTTAGAACAACACGGTTGATGTAGTCGTACGTCTTCACGATCCGACCGATCCAAGTACCGAACGTATGGCACCTCCGAGTTCAGCACACGTTCAGCTCCATGACGATCCCCGGACTCCGATCCAGCAGGGTGTCGGGGATGAGTTCCGTCAGCATGACAGCGTGGTGACGATGATGATGTTCTACCGACGCAGGGCTTCGCCTAAGCACCGCAACGATATGACCGAGGTGGAATATGGTGGAGGGGGGCACCGCACACGGCTAAGGAACGATCACGAAGATCAACTTGTGTGTCTAGAGGTGCCCCCTACCCCCGTATATAAAGGAGCAAGGGGGGAGGCCGGCTGGCCCTACGGGCGCGCCAAGGAGGGGGGATTCCTCCTCCTAGTGGGAGTAGGACTCCCCTTTCCTAGTCCAACTAGGAAGAGGGAAGGGGGGAGGAAAGAGAGGGAGAGGGAGAGGGAAAGAGGGGGCGCGCCCCCCTCCCCTAGTCCAATTCGGACTCCTCATGGGAGGGGGCGCCCCACCTCCTGGGCTGCTGCCCTCTCTCTCCCCTAGAGCCCACTAAGGCCCAATACTTCCCCGGGGGGTTCCGGTAACCCCTCCGGCACTCCGGTTTTCTCCGAAATCACCCAGAACACTTCCGGTGTCTGAATATAGTCATCCAATATATCAATCTTTATGTCTTGACCATTTTGAGACTCCTCGTCATGTCCGTGATCACATACGGGACTCCGAACAACCTTCGGTACATCAAAACTTATAAACTCAAAATAAAATAGTCATCGTAACCTTAAGCGTGCGGACCCTACGGGTTCAAGAACTATGTAGACATAACCTAGAACTGTTTCCGGTCAATAACCAATAGCGGAACCTGGATGCTCATATTGGCTCCTACATATTCTACGAAGATCTTTATCGGTCAAACCGCATAGCAACATACGTTGTTCCCTTTGTCATCGGTATGTTACTTTCCCGAGATTCGATCGTCGGTATCCAATACCTAGTTCAATCTCATCACCGGCAAGTCTCTTTACTCGTTACATAATGCATCATTCCGTAACTAACTCATTATCTACATTGCTTGGAAGGCTTATAGTGATGTGCATTACCGAGAGGGCCCAGAGATACCTCTCCGACATTCGGAGTGACAAAACCTAATCTCGAAATACGCCAACTCAACATGTACCATTGGAGACACCTGTAGAGCTCCTTTATAATCACTCAGTTAAGTTGTGACGTTTGGTAGCACACAAAGTGTTCCTCCGGTAAACGGGAGTTGCATAATCTCATAGTTGTAGGAACTTTGTATCAGTCATGAAGAAAGCAATAGCAACATACTAAATGATCAAGTGCTAAGCTAACGGAATGGGTCAGGTCAATCACATCATTCTCCTAACGATGTGATCCCGTTAATCAAATGACAACACATGTCTATGGTTAGGAAACATAACCATCTTTGATTAATGAGCTAGTCAAGTAGAGGCATACTAGTGACATTAAGTTTGTCTATGTATTCACACATGTATCATGTTTTCGGTTAATACAATTCTAGCATGAATAATAAACATTTATCATGATATGAGGAAATAAATAATAACTTTATTATTGCCTCTTGGGCATATTTCCTTCACCCCCTGCCCCCGTATATAAAGGAGCAATGGGGGAGGCGGCCGGCCAAGAGGAGGGCGCGCCAAGGGGAGTCCTACTCTCACCGGGAGTAGGACTCCCTCCTTCCTTGTTGGAAATGGAGAAGGGGGGAAGAGGAGGGAGAAAGAGGAAGGAAAGGGGGGGCACCGCCCCCCTCTCCTTGTCCTATTCGGACTAGGGGGAGGGCGCGCGGCCCTGCCATGGCCTCCTCTCCTCTTCTCCACTAAGGCCCACTATGGCCCATTAAGCCCCCGGGGGGTTCCGGTAACCCCCGGTACTCCAGTAAAATCCCGATTTCACCCGGAACACTTCCGACATCCAAATATAGGCTTCCAATATATCAATCTTCATGTCTCGACCATTTATAGACTCCTCGTCATGTCCGTGATCACATCCAGGACTCCAAACAATCTTCGGTACATCAAAACTCATAAACTCATAATATAACTGTCATCAAAACTTTAAGCGTGCGGACCCTACGGGTTCGAGAACTATGTAGACATGACCGAGACACGTTTCCGGTCAATAACCAATAGCGGAACCTGGATGCTCATATTGGCTCCTACATATTCTACGAAGATCTTTATCGGTCAAACCGCATAACAACATACGTTGTTCCCTTTGTCATCGGTATGTTACTTGCCCGAGATTCGATCATCGGTATCTCAATACCTAGTTCAATCTCGTTACCGATAACTCTCTTTACTCTTTATGTAATGCATCATTCCGTAACTAACTCATTAGTTACATTGCTTGCAAGGCTTATAGTGATGTGCATTACCGAGAGGGCCCAGAGATACCTCTCCGACAATCGGAGTGACAAAACCTAATCTCGAAATACGCCAACTCAACATGTACCTTTGAAGACACCTGTAGAGCTCCTCTATAATCACCCAATTACGTTGTGACGTTTGGTAGCACACAAAGTGTTCCTCCGGTAAATGGGAGTTGCATAATTTCATAGTTATAGGAACATGTATAAGTCATGAAGAAAGCAATATCAACATACTAAACGATCAAGTGCTAAGCTAACGGAATGGGTCAAGTCAATCACATCATTCTCCTAATGATGTGATCCCATTAATCAAATGACAACTCATGTCTATGGTTAGGAAACTTAACCATCTTTGATTAACGAGCTAGTCAAGTAGAGGCATACTAGTGACACTATGTTTGTCTATGTATTCACACATGTATTATGTTTCCGGTTAATACAATTCTAGCATGAATAATAAACATTTCTCATGAAATAAGGAAATAAATAATAACTTTATTATTGCCTATAGGGCATATTTCCTTCACATCCATCTTGTTCTTCTTGAAGGTCTTCTTACCCTTCTTCTTGAAGTCAGTATTCTGTTGGACACCGTTATTTCCCTTGAGCTTGTGGGACTTGGAGTTCTTCTGATGTACCATATTGGCCACAGAAGTTCCTTCGACCCCTTTTCCGTGCGAGTCCTTTGCCCTTGAATTCTGCTCAACACTCAGATGGCCAATGACATCCTCCACAGAGAATTCACGCCTCTGATGTTTCAGAGTGGTGGCAAAGTTCCTCCAGGAATTGGGGAGCTTAGGGAATATGCATTCCGCGACAAACTTGCCCGGTAACTCGCACTTAAGAAGCTGAAGCTCCTTAACAATGCATATTATCTCATGAGCCTGCTCCAATACAGGACGGTTTTCAACCATCTTGTAATCATGGAACTGCTCTATAATATACATCTCGCTCCCTGCATCGGCAGCCCCGAACTTAGATTCGAGCGCCTCCCACAAGTCCTTGGCAGACCACATATGCAAATATGCGTCAACCAGCTTATCTCCAATCACGCTCAGAACCGCCCCGAGGAACACGACAGTGGCCTCCTTGAACGCCTTCTCCTGTTCAGGAGCGATCGTTCCTGTGGGAGTCACACTGACGATCCAGAACACGTTCATGGCCGTGAGCCATAAGGTGGTTTTAATCTGCCAACGCTTAAAGTACGTCCCCGTAAACGGGGACGGTTTTAGTGCAGCAGCAAAACCAGAATTCGAAAAACTCCTACACACATTAGGTTTTTGGATTGATAAGAAAATAGGCAATTTTTTGATTAAATTAATCCATGAATAAATCATGAGCATGACATGAACAACATTGATAACACACTGATTACGATCTAACAAAGCATGTACTGCGCACATAGTAGAAACATCTACGCATATCGCTAGTACTGCTACAACAGAAAGAAACACAAGAGGGATCAGCAATGTATACCCTCCAATCGGCCACGCGGCGGCGGTAATGGTGGCAACAGCCGCGGCATCCTCGGCGGCCTTCTTGTCGGCCTCGACCTTCTCAGCAGCTGCACGGTCGGTGTCGGTCGACATGGTGATGACAAAGGTGATGCGGACGTAGATGAACAGAAGTGAGCAATCACGTAGTCGCTACCCAAAAACCTAATCGCCCCTCTCCCGTACAGGATCCGGAGAGGCGGGGTTTCGGAGGCCTGCTCTCCCGTCAACCGTGTACGCGTTGAACGGGATGGAGTCGCCGGCGGCAGCAGCAGCAAAGGAATGACGTGGGCGTGGAGGCAGAGATGCGTTCTATTTCGCGGCGGCTAGGGTTGGCAGCGCCCCACATATATATGTGCGGCCGTGCGTGGGCTGAACCCATGCAAGTCGGTGGCCCATGATCCGACGTCTCAGATCGTGGCCCTACCTGTCAAAGACTCTCCATTCCTGGACGGCAAAAAGCACTACAAGAAATATGTCAACTTGTGACCTTGACTATTGGTCACTAAAAGGTCATTGTTTTCCATTTGCGACCTTTTTGTGACCAAAAACAGAAGGTCAAAAGCTGACCGTCGTAAACTGACATTCACGACCTTCTCTGTGAGAAGGTCATAGACGTTTACGGCCAAAATATGCCTACTATTTTGTTTTGGTCACTAGCAGCCTCCCTAGGCCACGTAGGCATCCGACGTGGCAATCTGATGTGGCACAAGAATCAGCCCGGTCCAATTCGGTGTTTATATGGGCCGAGCCCATTAATTCAGCCCATTTATGTTTTTTGTCAATTTTCATGAGCTGCATGGTCCAAGCCCATCAATTCAGCCTATTTATATTTTATATATCAGTTTTTGTCAGCTACATGGGCATAGCCCAACATTTTAGCCTTTTTATTTTTGGGCCATGGCCTTTGTTTTCTTTTTTTTCAGATTCTGGTAAGTGGGTCTGAAATGCCAGGTTCTGTTTTGTGGGTCCCTCATGTCAAGGTCATGTTCTTCAGATTTCATTATGCCAGTGAATAAATAACAAATATTTAAATTCAAACAGATAGAAAACACATGTAATACTTCAAATAACAACAGCCAGAATCAGTATGGAGCTCTTGCTCTACCAATAACACATAACACAATTGGAATCACAATATTACAAGCTCTACAAGTGTGATAGCTGGCTACAGTAATTTACAACTACACAATTGTCTTCAATCTTCTTCAGAATGGAGCTCCTGTCAATAGCGATCACAAACTGGGCACATGCTCCTATCATAAGAACCATATGCCATACTCATATGAACCATAGTCAGGATTAGGCTGTGACCTTCATTACAAACAGCAATATGAACTTCCATCCCTTCCACGGTCACCCTGTCAAGGATTGGTGCTGACTCGCATTAAAAAAGATATAAAAAAGATTCCATACGGACTAGCATTCTAGAAACTAACTAGTCAAGGATCACATATATTGTTGTAAAGGCATTCCATACTATTAAGATAGACCAAATTCATGCAGATACAACATGTCTCACTAGTTCAAAGCGGAGCCACAGGAAGCTTACCATTGCGCAATGGATTTATCAACAAAAGGGCCAGGTAGATGGCGAGACCAACACATATTATCCATCCCTGGGTCCTCCAGCTTCCAACGTGTTGCCTCCTCCTTGCCCTTCCTTCAAGAAAAATAACTTCCTTCAAGAAAAACAACACATGGTCAGCGCTGCCCTAATATAGCAATCAAGAGTGCTCTAACTTTTGACATGGTTAGCTTCTATTTTTCTGGACATTTGGATCAACATACATCCAAAACTAGCTAAATATGAGCACAAGCTTGACTCGTGTGACCAACAATTTATTGATGAAAATCATTAATCAGGAACTAAATATAACATTTCGACAATCAACAAATGTTTGGTAAAATGACAACTTAAGAAGAAAATAGGCACTCAAGCTAGTTCAGTTTCAGAAATGTACCCCATTCATGAGACCAGCAGCAAAGAACGCAACGCAACCAACGAAGCACTTGAGATAGCCTCGGTTCACCACAGGCTGGAGAACTTGGCGGGCAACACCAACAGTAAGTCTTCACTCCATTCGTGCTTGCACAGGTACGCCTGGCCAAGGGAGTAGTCCAGCGCTCGTTCCACGGGGACTGCCACCGCACTGTCGGACTCGCATATACCTGCCAACATCACGATACTGTAAGATAATTATAATCAGGAAAAATCAAATTGATTCAAGCATATTACTTGCTGGGGGTACCATACAACATCATTATGTGGCTACAATTTTTTTGCTTTCTATATACCATTTTCATCAATCTCAGATTTAACAAAGCAAGAACTACAAATGCAACGTAGCCTCAAATTTAACAGAGCAAGAACTACAAATGCAACATAGCCTCAAAAACTAAGTTTGACATGTCATTTTAAAGATGTGTCGACCTTTATTTATTTCTATTCTTCGATGAGAAGGCTAGAGAAAAGTTAGCCTTCTTGTCTGCATAAGGATGAGAAATAATAACTGTAGTGTTGCAACATGAGGAAAGTACAGATACCATAATAAGTTTCAGGAACATCACATCTAGCACAGTTTCTGATGATAAGCATAGCTCCCTACAAAAAAAGAACTAAGGGCACAGTGACTAAAGCATGCAGACCACAATATTCAAAGCAGAAGCAAGCGGGTAGTATGAGCTACCTACTGGCAAAGTATAAAACCTGAATCATATAGTATAAATGAATCAAGAAAACAAGAACTGACAATGAGAACTGCATACTAATGCACCAGATGATCAACATCAAGCACAAGCATGCAAACATGCATCTCATCCCAACCTAAAACTAGATACAGTAGTAGCCATTCATTTTTATGCAGGTGTAAAACTAAACCATAAGCACCGCAGCATTTGCTAAACTTGTTAGCTAAAGAACTCTATCTCGAAAGGCCTGAAAGAAGATTACATAAGCACCAGAACACCCTAACCACCACCAATTCTCTTCATAGTTGATGAGACGACATTTACCGTACATAAATATGGTGTAAAAAAGTAAGCAATATGATACAACAACAGGCAAGTAGTATATATCACTCATGGGCGTATGGGGCAAGGCGGGCGGTAGTTCATGTGCTCGGTGCGCATGCGGATGGCGTTCTCGGCATAGATCTGGGCGCCGTCAGCGACGCCCTTCTCGATGGCCTTCTTCACCTTGAGCCTCTGCCATTCAACATATAAACATATAAGTAAAGTACACTAATTCTAGAAGAGAAAACACAAAGCAATAAAGGATAAATGGACCATTTCCCCACAATTTTTTTCCTGATTCAAACATCTACAGTCTAGCCACTGATGTCTTAAGCATGTGTTGTTGGTATGACCACACATGAGAATCAACTTCAGAGAATAAAAATCACATTTGCTCAAATTGAACTATACATTAAGTACTGATCTTAATCATGAAAAGTTTAAGTTTAGGAGCAAGCAAAGCTATCAGTTTCAGCGATCTATAATGTTAAAAAATTCTGGACAGTTCAAAGTTCTCTACATTCTAATGAAGTGCTATCAGTTCTCCATACAAACATTTCCTACGGGTGAGCGTCGAAGAAGGTGCACTGCAGGCCACATCATCATATTTGAGCATTAGTATTTCTTTATTACTACACATCAACTACAGCACTAGGAGTACACAACAACTAGTAGCAGAACTAGAAGAAATAACCAGATTGAGTGTACACCAATATCATCAGGAACATGAGTATAACAACCATCTTGCTTTAATGGGATACAATGACACAGAATAATTACTAGGATACAGTAACACATACACATTGTCGATTTAACACGTTCAGAAACAGTCTAGTGTGTATATTGTACTCTGCAGGGCTTGATTTAACAGACTGAGGAACATTATTGATTAAGCAAGCATGTTCTGAGATTCAGCAAGCGGAAGTGTAATTTTGCATTATTTAAGTAAAAATAAAAAAGCTCCTAGGAAGCTTGTGAGTGCGTGGATGTGGAAAGCTAACTCCCTCCTACCTAGACAAGATCCTAACAGCCTGCACCAGCCAAAAGGAGCCCTACCAGATGAGAGCAAGCAATCAAGGAGAGCAAAACATTGACTAAAACAGCAGCCACTGCACTGGATGTGACTTGAAGTTGTAGTACTAGATATGACCCAAACACAGTACTAACATTCAGTATATCTACTTGCTCACTGACACGTTTACTTGATTTAACCACATCAGCATCCCAGTGAACTCGTCAGACTACCACACCAGTTGAGCTGCGGCACTGGTGCTCAGATTGGAACTCAAATCTAGCAGTGAGAGAGAGAGAGGGGGGCGGTGGAAGATTGGTCGGGCAGACGTACTCTTGGCGTGGATGGCCTCCTGCAGATCCGCGACCTTGGCCTGCGAAATCGTGCCCAGGAATCAGTCCAAGCTCGAGCCGTTCCCCAGCAGGTTCGACGAGATCTAATAATAAACCCTCAAAACGAGGACCGAAATAGCCCGAGGACGGAGCTGCCAGAGAGGCGCATATCGAGTCCTTGAGCTCGATGCCACCCTTGACGACCTCGCGGCCGCTCCGGGACACGACGGAGACCTTCATGCTTCCTCCGGCGCCCCTCCACTGGTGGCTTCAGGCAGCAGCGGCAGCAAGGCGAGGCGAGGTACTTCCCTGGAACCTGTGGTGTGGAGGTGGAGAGGAGGCTGAAGGGTGGAGGAGAAGGGGTCCAAAGGGAAGGCGTATTTGAGTGAGATCCCGCGGTGGTGGGGAGGTGCGGGCCGGTTGGGCGTTGGGCGGACGGGTCGGTTGGCTCCTCGGGACGGGAAAGCCATCGGGGGTGCCGGGGCTCCACCTCTCCGGGGCTGGTGGCGGCGCCCTCCCCCTCCCGCTGGTGGTGGCGCCGCCCTCGAGGTGGCTACTCAAAAGGATCTACGGAGAGGAGGGGAAAGGATGCCGGCAGTAGAGTGGAGGTCGGGGTGGTCGCTCGTGGCAGCAGGAAGATGTGCCCGTCGGATCTGACCGGAAGAGATGGAGGAGGCCAGTGAGGTTGGGCGGCTCGCTTGATCTGCTGAGGGGGCGACTGGGTGGTGGAAGGAAGGGGCGGCGGAGGAGGAATCTAGATCGGGAAGGGACGGCGGCAAGGAGATGGGGACGAGGGAGGAAGGGGGCGACGGGGGGAAGGGGTCGATCTGAGCTAGGTTTTGGGCTACGGGTGGCGGGTATCTCCTTTTCTTCTTTTTTCTTCTTTTCTGTAGATAGATGGATGGATGGATGTGGGATGGAGAGATGGATGGATGGATGGATGGACGCCATGTCATCGATCCGTGGACACAGTTATGATTGATTCAGAAAATCAGTGATGTAAAATAGTTTTCAAATTTCATGAAGTAACTACCAAAAATATTTTGCAAAAGGGCACCACACAAACTTTCACTAGAGTTATACCACATTTTATGGATTAGGACCAATTTGTATGCATTTTTCATATTTCTAGCTATTTTTAATCATTTTTTGAATGGCAAAATACTTTTTTGTGAAGAACCTACCAAATAATTGTTGCAAAATTGCACCAAATCAATTTTCTAAAATATTAGGCCATATTTAATGCACAATTGACCAAATGGTTGGATGTCAAAAGTTTTCATCCACCTCTCGTGAAAAAGACAAATTTTCTGTCGGTTCAGCTGGAAGCGGGTCAAATTTGAACTGCAGTTGCCTCATTGTTTGCTCTTTATTTTTTCAAAAAATCATTTTTAGGTACAAAAGTATCTATTTAATTAGAGAAACGCCAAAAAAAATCCAAGATTCAACCACTAGCTAGGAACGGTCATTCCCGCCGTTTTGACAGCATTTTGAAACGGGCATAAAAATTCAAAAAAAATCAAAAAATTTGGAAAACCTTCGCATTGTTTCATCATATGTGGCCAAGTTACCGGCAAAAATTATAAACTTGTAATACGGCAATTATTTTAAAAAAGTGTTCTCAGAAATGAGCTATCATGCGTGAAGATTCATGGCTTTCAAGCCAAATGATCAATCTTATGGCCACATTCATGGCATAGTTTGTTCAAATGATCTCATATTGTGCATAAGGGTGCATATTGGAATTCCAAACAATGTTGCCTAAGGAGTTTTCATTTTCTTTGCACGGAAAATTCGTTTTCCATTTTTCGAGTGCTCGAAATGAGGTTTTTTTGTGAAGGGCCTACCATATATTTGTTGCAAAATTGTACCAAATCAATTTTATAAAATACTAGGACATATTTAATGCATAATTGATCAAATGGTTGGGTGTAAAAAGTTTTGATCTACCTCTGATGAAAAAAACAAATTTCCGCCGATTTAATAGGAAGCGGGTCAAATTTGAACTGTAGCTGCCTTATAGTTTGCTCTTTATTTTTTTCAAAAATCATTTCTAGGTACATAAGTATCTATTTAATCAGAGAAACACCAAAAAAATTCCAAGATTTAACTACTAGCTAGGAACGGTCATTCCCGCCGTTTTGACCGTATTTTGAAACGGGCATAAAAAATTTGAAAAAAAAACAAAAAATTGGAAAACCTTCGCATTGTGTGATTATATGTGGCCAAGTTCCCTGCAAAAAGAATAAAGTTATAATACGGCAATTCTTTTAAAAAAGTGTTCTCGGAAATGAGCTATCATGCGTGAAGATTCATGGCTATCAAGCCAAATGATCAATCTAATGGCCACATTCATGGCATAGTTTGTTCAAATGACCTCATATCGTGCACAAGGGTGCATCTTGGAATGACAAACAATGTTGCCTAAGGAAGTTTTCATTTTCTTTGCATGAAAATTTTATTTTCCATTTTTCTGAGTGCCCAAAATGAGTTTTTTTTTGTGAAGGACCTACCATATATTTGTTGCAAAATTGGATCTAATCAATTTTATAAAATACTAGGACATATATAATGCACAATTGATAAAATGGTTGGGTGTCAAAAGTTTTGATCCACCTCAGGTGAAAAAGACAAATTCCTGCCGATTCAGTAGGAAGCGGGTCAAATTTGACCTGCAGCTGCCTCATAGTTTGCTATTTATTTTTTCCAAAAATGATTTCTAGTTACATAAGTACCAATTTAATCATAAATACATGGTTTAGTGGCGATACATCGAGGTTTGGACGGTGGCCGGGGGCTCCAACTCTAGAGCGCGTAAACTAGCATGCCCGACGCGTGGTCACCGCGTGACCGTGGTGTTGCCATGTGTTCTGGGCGGCCTAAGCATGTCTAGTGGGTTGGGCACTCCCCAGGTAGGTGCTAGGAAGAAAATCATAACATAAGATTCTCACGATGAGACTCATCGATGCTCAAACATGAATAAGCAGCCAAGTGTTTGATTAGCGGTACGGGAAATGCACATGGCTAATGTGCATGAGCTTTGGCTGAGGATGATCAGTTACTAAGAAGACCGTCTTCACAAATTTTCAGCTCAAAAGGAGGACCCTAGGTGGTACTTGCTTTGCAAAGTACCACACTGGACATAAATACGAATGTTGAAGCTGGGCTCAAAATAATGAATGGATTGAGCTGGCATTTGGTGGAGGATGGTTATTTGGGCATAGGAAAGCACTGTAGAAAATGGATACCATTTGGATATGCCAAAGTGGTATTTCCTTCACAAAGTGCTGCTTTGAACAAAATAGGAAAATGAATATTGTTGAGTTATTTTTGAACTAGGCAAGGAATGTTTTTGACATATTTGATGAAGATATGATCCAAACAATTTATGAGAATTTTTGGGAATTTTTAGAATAACAGAAATATAGGTTGCTTCACAACCTAGGGCAAAAATTGACACATGGACATGACACATAGGCAAAACTGATGAGATGGCGCCTAGTCATCACAACCCACCAAAATCTACAAGGCTATGACCATCTATATTGGTCGTTAACAACTAGAAATAAGGCAGCGGACCAGCACTGTTTGCTTTATGACCATTTCGTGTAAGGAAATTATGACCTTTCTGACCAAAATGGTCGCAATGGTTTAAGGTTTGGAGCCCCCCGAACAGGTTTTGACCAATTGGTCTCAAATGGTCATAGATCTATGACCAATTCTTCCAGGATCACTGACAAAAGGTCACTAGTTGACATATTTCTTGTAGTGAAGAAGCGCATAGGAGTGAGCTCGGCTCGGCTCAATCCCGCAACCCGCGGCGCGGCGCGGCGCGGCGCGGCGAGGCGAGCGGAGGAGGAGGAGTGCGCGAGGGCTTCTCTTTTTCTCAAGCTCCAATAGCATGAGGGAGAGAATCCCTTATAAACCACTCCAACTCTCCTTCCACTAGCATGGTGGGACTAAACTTCCCACCACCTTATCATGCCACCTACATGGGCCCTTAGAGATTAAGTCTGAAATTGTCATATGGGCTCTAGGCCCATCTCATATTTCAACAATTTTCACTATGATTGTCCACTTGGTTTTTTATTCTGGTACTCTCTAGGATTTATGGTTTTCATGGATATTGTTTTGTCCCGCCTTGTGATTCATTTTTTCTTCGAACTAGGATAATCCATTTTTAGTAACTACATGATGTAAACCCATTAAGCCGCACTTTATGGGCGCCCTGTGGGGGTGCGATGTCATCATCAACACTATGTCGACTTATTGGACCAGGTGGGACACGCTCGTTGGTTGATGGTGGGAAGGAAATTCTGAGGAAGCTGTGTAGTTGTCTCGCCCCGCTCAAAACACACTCAGTTTCCTCCACCCCCCCCACACGTCTCCCCTCCTATCCATCTACCGTCTCATCTTCTCCCTTGTATCGCCATCACTGCAAGGAGCCCAAGCAATGACATCGTGTACACAACCGCCACTGACTTGAACATCGCTTGGACGGCAAGGAGGCATGCCCGAATCCTATTGTGCTCACCACCAGACACCACTACCCAGATTTTCCTCCTCTCCTCTTCTCAACCATGTCGATGCAGCGACCAAGAGTAGCTACCCATGTCTAACGCCGGTGCACCGGCTACAACTCCTTGAGCAGATCCGGACAAGGCGCGAAGCCCAGATCGTCGCGGGGATACCTCCGGACGCGGTCGATCCGGATGAGGACTTGGGGGTGAAGGGGGATGAGGTTGACGAGGAGGAGAAAGATGGGAAGAAGGAGGAGGATGTGTGGGACGCTGGAGATGCAGATCTACAGGCGGAGCACCAGGCGATCCTCGATTCCCTCCTGTTGGAATCGAAGGCGGAGGCCAAATGCCGTCGTGGGAAGGAGGCGGAGCACGCTGCAAAAGTCGACGAGATGCTCGCGTATATGGATGAGGAGGAGGACCTAGAGCCCTCCTACATGCCCATTTACCCGACACCCGACACTGACATCGTGGACATCTCCGACGAAGGTACGTAGTAGCTAGCGTGTCGTGCTATGTAGGTTCATTTTGCATGGTTTTGTATGGATATATGAGATGAAATATGAGAGACTCGAATGCATAGCACCATGTATAAGGCGTGACATGTAAATATTCACGGACGCGCCCGGGCACGTCGGCGGACGTTTGAGTGGTCGGATTTGCCAAGTCCAGCCATAGATGCTCTAACTTAGCCCACATAGAAGGCGTTGCCTTTGGATAAGCTTTATTCCTAGATTTTAGAGGTTTGTATATACAGGGATTGTATAATCCTGTCTTGACCAATATAGCTCTGAATAAAAAGAAAGTAAGAAAAATACTTATCTTTTTTTAGTGATCATTAAACACTTTTTTCCTACCACCACCAAAAGGGCCCATGCGTTGTAACGGGACAATTTTTTTTTATAATCTGCAATAGTCATGATCACATTTTGCTGCATCACCAAGATACACTATCACTCTCAATTTCATGATTTTTTTTAACTCATGAACATATTTGCAATCTTGAACATTTTCAAATACATAAGCACTTTTACAAATTTTTGAACATTTCCAAAAGTCAGATTTTTTTGAATTCATGAACATTTTGTACTATTTGCAAACATTTGTTTAACAAATTTCTTGAATCAGCGCACATTTCTAGAATGGACGAACATTGTTTTGGAAATTGGTGGAACAGTTTTTGAAATACACGAAGATTTTTTTGATTTAACGTACATTTTTTGAATCAACGAACATTTTAACAATAAATAAACTATTTTGTATTTCACGAACAGCTTTTCATTTTTTTGGATATTTTTCCATTCATGCACATTTTTTGAGTTGGTGAAATTTTGTTCAATTTCATTAACCTCTTTCAATACACGAACTTTTAAAAAAATCTTGAACTTTTTTGGATTTTCTGAACATTTGTTTCGATTTTTTTAAGAAGAAAACATTTTTTATAATTTTAGAAACAAATTTTGAACCCACAAACATTTTATGATTTATTAAAAATTTTATTTGAAAACCCTCATTTTTTTAATTTTCGGAACTTTTTGAAGTCCTAAATCATTTAAAGTAGAAAAAAACAGAGTGAGCATGAAATATTATCTGCCTTGCTGGGCCGAAGTGCGTCAATTAATTGTTATGCAACTTCTTACTGGGCCATGCCCAGGCTACACCAATTCTGATGGGCTAGAGTGTTCAGCCTCTCCCATTCTCAGTCCCAGACTACAACCCCAACATCCAAACCCCTACCTCTGGAACCCTGACCTCGCCGCCGCCCGTCCGCTCGCACCACCGACGCCGGCGATCCCCACGCCGCCCTGGTTCTCTCTCTCTTTCTACGCCCGCGCGGCTTCATTTGAGCTCACCATTTCGTGGTCACATTACTCAGATTAGCTCTCGTGGCACTGTTTGCAGATCTAGCATTGGCGACCTCAGCGATGGCGTCCTCGTCGTCGGACAAGCGGGGCGAGCTGCCGCCCTCGGAATACATCGCCGGCGAGCTGCCCCGCGACGCGCTCTACGACATCCTGCTGCGTCTCCCGGCGAAGGATGTATGCCGCGTCCGCGCCGTCAGCCCCTCGTGGCGCTCTCTCACCATCGACCCGCTCTTCGTCAAGGCCCACGCGGCCCGCCACCCGGGCCCGCTCCTCGCCACCACCTTCGTCGACGGCGAGTCCCGCGGCGTCAGCATCGTGGATCTGCTCTCCGGCGACGTCATCAAGCGGATACGCACCTCCGACCCCGACCTGAGAGTGCCGCGCACGCGCCTCGACCGTGTCTGCCTCGTCGGAGGGCGCCACCCTCTGGGCGTGCCTGTCACCCTGCTCGACCCGGCCACGGGTGCTGTCATCAGCTCGTCGCATGACATCTCCATGAAGTATTCGGGTTTGCTGAAGACAAGAAAGGCACACATGGACTCATGCATTTTTGGGAAAGTCCCCTCCACAGGAGTGTACAAGGCGTTCCGCTTCCTTGAAGTTCGCCCTCTGGTTAGTCCGCAGCAGCTATGCGAGGTCATGACTCTCAACGGCCGCAGCGCTGGACGGTGGAGGGCAAGACCAGGACCCCCGGGCCGTGTCTTTTCCGATCACACGATGAAAAGCGCGGTCATCGATGGGGTTGTGTATTTCTTGATGGATTTTTCTAACATGTATCAGTCGAAGGTGACCATCAAACCAGCCACCATAGCTGCATTCAACCTGGAGACAGAAGTATGGATGCCGCCGATTGATGGTCCGGAACAAGTCAGCATCTTATATGACGAAGAAGATGTGCTTCCTGTCTTCGAGGACCCCAGAGCTGTGGGGATTCTCTCGATAACCAATTTGAATGGGTCCTTAGTGGTGGCGCAGGTTCATCATAGTTTACCTCAATCTATGGACCTATGGTTTCTGATGGATCTTGAGAAAGGTCTCTGGGTTAAAAAGTACACCGTAGGTTATTACCGACGTGAGGATCTTTTTAGTTATCCTTTGCTGGTGTTAGATGACGAGAGGATTGTCTTTGTGATGCAATTAACGGGGCTGCTACAGGTTTATGATCCAAAAACAGAAACTTACACAGATTTGTGGCAGCTGGAAGATTTCAAGTCTATGTGTATTTACACAGGAAATCTGCTGAGTCAATAGGCTGGTTTTCACTGCTGAGGTGAGTACTGTATTTGTATGCACATATTTTACCAGGGGTAAGACCATAAAAATGAGTTCAGCCAGTCGTAAGCTTCATTCTCAATACCTTATCATTTTTTTTTCTGATTTAGTTAAACTTGACTTGTTAATGCCACTTGCAGTTATGTAGCTAGAGGCTCTCCCAGCTGATGATATAACAACTGACAATGACATCTAGTTGAATGTTGGTTTAAGGATCAATAAGTAGACCATGTAAATAATATCCCCTCCTCACTGGAGTTTTGTGAAGAACCTTTAAAAAAGGATATACTGCCATCTTAGGAAGAAACTGGCAAATACTCTCTCCGTAACAAAATGTAAGATGCTTTTTATTCCCTATGCAAAACCGAAAAACGTGTTACATTTTGATGCAGAGGGAGTATGTATTTGTAGGTATATATTAATGTGAATTTACTAGATTAATGTAAACTGTAAGGGCTATTCCGTTATTTTGATTCTTATGGCCTATTTGGCTATTCTTATATGCCAAATTGGATGACAGATTTACTGGGGCCTAGTTTGTATTAATCTTTATATGTACATCAAGCAGGATCTTCTAAAGTCACATCTCATGAACTCCACTTTTTTTAATTCCCCCAATGATTAGCATGGCCATTGATGTATTAAGTATACCCTAAAATAGTCTAATAACAACAATGCATGCATAGATTTTTACCATTTGGATGTCAGTGTGGGTTTTGGTGGTATTTTCTCCCAATCAACCTAAGTAGCACGGCGAATCTTTCTTCAGCCATTCTTTTGTATTGTTGTATTGTCAACTTAATGTATTCTCTTGTTTACTGACACAAGCTGGCTAACAGGCAAGCTGGTCAACAAAGGGCGTTTCAATTTTTTTTTTTTTGCTCATTTAAGCTTGAGGGGCGACATAGTTATTATGGTAAAGATAATTTTGAAGAATATTTTTGTAGGCCAACAGAATGTGACATACTAATAAGAGTGCCAGCAGTTTCGCCAGGCGCTAAGGATGGTGTGTTTTAGACCCGACGAGTGGTATTCCATTGAAACAGTACCTTACGATTTATACGAGCAAATTTTGCCTTGACTTATCTTTTTTTGGGTCTAATAATAGTCTAACATAACGCTGTCCTAGTAGCTGATACACTGAGTATTTTGATTTAGGCCGTGTTTGGCATTGCGGTGAACTATGATATCCTATTTGGTTGAACCGATTTTACATGTCTTGTCATTTTTGTGTCAGCTTTGGGTGTCATCTTCAGAAAAGGTGCTGAAAATTGTGTTTGGAATTTTAATGCATTGTAATCCTTTGCTGGTCAATGATCCTTTTTATGCTGCTGAACTCTTATCCCCACCATGGTGTAGCACACAAGTATATCGCTGGCTTCACTCTCTGTTTGCTTGATGTCTAATAATGTATCTGCTCTTTGCGCTCACAGGCCAAGCATTCTACAATGTGCATCATCCAAAGAGGCGCCACTCTTTTTCCTGATGACCACGTCGCGTGCTGCTAATTTGTTGATGAAGACAGTTTGCTCAGCTGTGTTGTGTGAGCCTTCTCGTGAATCTTTTTACTGTCTGTAGAATCTACTTTGCTAGTATGTTTCGCCTGCATGTGTGGATGGGCCATGTGTGACACTGTCCTGGAGGACTCTTGATCATGTATGCATCGAATTGTCACTTATCCTTTTGTCTTTTGTGAAAGCAAGACTGACAGTTTGGCTTTGTGACTCCAATTTCAAATACGTTATCCGCAAGTCTTTTTCTTTGGGCAGATTACGAATTTGACAAAATTTATAACTTTGTGGAAACTGGAGATTGATCCTTTCTCTTTTGGAATGCAGTGGGACTTTCATGCTGCCATTTTTTACGGAAACCACTGTCACAAGTTCCATTGTTGACACAGCACCAGATATGTCTTCACAATCATTTTTGTATGATCCAATAGGATAGACGCATCAAGGCATGCATAGATCATTATTGACACGCACTTGATGACCTGCATGTTTGGTAGCAGCTGGTCAGGCTGTAGAACTTTGTAAGCAGTATTGTAATACTTTATTACTACATGGCAAAAGCCACTTGGAGTGAATATGTCAAGGAGGCGTGGGCTAATCTAATCAAATGAGCACGAGGGACAGGAGGAGATCGTCGCCGAGCCCACGCGATCGCGATTTCACATGGCCGGGTGGACTCTCCACGGAATCTGAGGCAGACAGGCAGGCCGGCGGGCCCCACCTTGCCGCACGCATTCTCCGTTATAAGCTCGTGTCACGAGTCATTAGGATGGATAGCATCTGGATATCGGACTGGTAGTTGGCTGCAGCCAGCGAGCCACTGTTGTTTGGCCTCCAGGTCGCACAAGGAGGGTGAGCAATGGCGGGGCAGAGCAGCTACAGCCGGCTCGCCGGCGACGAGGCCGCCGCCGCGATATCCGCCGACGACTACGACTCCAAAAAGCTCAGGCTGCTCGGCTACGAGCCGCAGCTCAAGCGCAGCCTCTCGTACGTACTACTCCTACTCCTACCACACACCAACTTTTCACCATCTCCATTTCATTTGATTCAGAAATCGCACTTGCTAAACCGTGCATGCACGCAGGCTGCTGTCCAACTTCTCGGTGACCTTCTCGATCGTGTCGGTGCTGACGGGCATCACGACGCTGTACGGGACGGGGCTCGAGTTCGGCGGGCCGGTGACCATGGTGTACGGCTGGCCCATCGCCGGCGCCTTCACCGTCGTCGTCGGGCTGGCCATGGCCGAGATCTGCTCCGCCTACCCGACCTCCGGCGGCCTATACTTCTGGAGCGCCAGGCTCTGCACCGAGCGCCGCTGGGGCCCCTTCGCCTCCTGGCTCACCGGATGGTAAGCTAGCTACCACGATCACTTCACTTGCTGTGTGTGAATGATAGTCGACCGTGCAATTCGTAGCTCGCCCTGAAATTAGAGTACGTGGCTCCTTCCTGCCCGTGCACTACCAGAATATCCATTTCTTCCTTTCTTTTTCGAACGACATTTCCACAACCGTCTTAGCTGGCAGATCCTGTGACAATCAGAATCGGGATAGAAACTGGAATAATCTTTTTCTTTGCTCCATCCAATCAGATGGAATCAAAGTTGGTAGTCTGTACTACTAGTACAAATGGATCTGCATTTGACGTTGTTTAACGACGCGACGTGGATCTTTGTCTTGTGTTCATGTGCTCGCTCCACTTTGCGTGCTTTGACCATGTGTGGCCGGCCACTACTCCACTAGACTCCTGATTGACGCCATAGAATCTGATCTTGATTTTTTTTTTTGCTGGGACAATCTGATTTTGATTTGATAGTGTCGGGTGTTTGGATGGTAGTATATGCTACTATTAGTATGGGGAGAATATTCAGTGATATGAGCTCTCACATCCACATGCTCCCATTGTTTTTTAAAAACCAATTTTAAATATTTTTAAAAAATCTAAAAAATGCGACTGTTCACAAGGAATATGTCTAGAACCCCTAAAAATTTCAGCTTCAAATTTGAAATGCACATTGCTAGATATGTCATTTTTATTTCTCAATGTGTATTTCGAATTTGAACCTGATTCTTTTAGGTGCCGTAGACACATACCTTGTGAACACAAAACATTTAAAGTTGGTATCATGTGAGTATTTAATTAAGGGATGGTATCATCACCTGATACTTTCCCTATAGTATGTATGGTTCTTCTATTTTTTTTAGAACCAGTAGGTTCTCCTAGTCTAGTTGGGACAATACGAGAACCATTCCGGTCAATTATATATTTGTTTTGAGATATATTTGTTTTGAGACAGCCTCTAATGATGTGATGTTTGTTGTCTACTCGATCGCTCCGCTGCGTTGGCGTTGCATGCATGCATGCAGGTTTAACATCGTTGGACAGGTAAAAACTCTCTGAACCTTTGTCTGTCTGTCTGAACATTTTCTTTCTCACTCACTATTTTTTCTGTTGTTGCAGTGGGCAGTGACGACGAGCGTGGACTACTCGCTGGCGCAGCTGGTCCAGGTGATCATCCTGCTGAGCACCGGCGGCAACAACGGAGGAGGGTACCTGGCGTCCAAGTACGAGGTCATCGCCATCCACGCCGCCATCCTGCTCAGCCACGCCCTCATCAACAGCCTCCCCATTGCATGGCTCTCCTTCTTCGGCCAGTTCGCGGCGGCTTGGAACATGCTAGGTGTCTTCGTCCTCATGATCGCCGTGCCGGCCGTTGCCACGGAGAGGGCCAGTGCCAAGTTCGTCTTCACCAATTTCAACACCGACAACAGCGCTGGAATACACAGCCATGTCTACATCTTCCTCCTGGGGCTACTCATGAGCCAGTACACGCTCTTAGGATACGACGCGTCGGCGCATATGGTAATTAAGGAGAGCTTTTGTAGGTCTTAGGACAGTGACAACATATGTACTGTAGGTTTGTTAGTAACGCTTTTTTTGCTCATGCATGCATTGCACGCAGACGGAGGAGACCAAGAACGCAGACAAGAACGGGCCGATCGGGATCATCAGCGCCATCGGCATATCGATAGTGGTCGGCTGGGGATACATACTCGGCGTCACCTTCGCCGTCAAGGACATACCCTCCCTGCTGAGCCCCGACAATGAAGCTGGAGGGTACGCCATCGCCCAGGTCTTCTACCAGGCCTTCAAGAGCCGCTACGGCAGCGGCGTCGGCGGGATCGTCTGCCTGGGGATCGTCGCCGTCGCCATTTACTTCTGCGGCATGAGCTCCGTCACAAGTAACTCGAGGTGATCACCATCGTCTTCTTGGGTTATCTGCATGCACTTGGCTTGGTACATAGCTAGATGATCTGAAATCACACTGTTTCCACGTGTTTGATGGCTAGGATGGCCTATGCATTCTCAAGAGACGGCGCCATGCCGCTGTCATCCGTGTGGCACAAAGTGAACGAGCACGAGGTGCCCATCAACGCCGTCTGGCTCTCGGCTTTCGTCTCCCTCTGCATGGCTTTGCCGGTAATTATACACCTACCTCTCGTCTTTGATTGATAGACGCCCTAGTACTTGAAATTAGTCCTGCTCTGAATCTCTGCTAAACCCTCTGATTGAAAATTGCAGTCGCTGGGTAGCCTGGTGGCGTTCCAGGCCATGGTGTCGATCGCCACGATCGGGCTCTACATCGCGTACGCGCTGCCCATCTTCTTCCGGGTGACGCTGGCGCGAAAGCACTTCGTGCCGGGACCCTTCAACCTCGGGCGCTACGGCGTGCTGGTGGGGTGGGTGGCCGTGCTCTGGGTGGTCACCATCACCGTGCTCTTCTCGCTGCCGGTGATGTACCCGGTGACCAGGGACACGCTCAACTACACGCCGGTCGCCGTCGGCGGGCTCTTCATCCTCGTCCTGACGTCCTGGGTCGTCAGTGCCAGGCACTGGTTCAAGGGACCCGTCACCAATTTGAGCGGCTAGTTTCAAAGTGTGTTGACGGAACGCCAAGTGATGGGAATTTTGCTGCTGGAGGAATAGTTGCACGCTGCAGCTGTAGGCTGGATGTACTTGTATCTAAGATTCTTAATAGAGGCGCATAGATCGAAAACTGCTTTTGGAGACCGAGCTCCATTGAGATCTCCATTTGCAAAATTCAAAATTCATATTTCTACGGTTCAAAAATCTCTGAAAAGAAGTAGAGATATACATGGAGGCATGATGTACATGCTGTAATTTTTCAGGATTAAATACGTCGAAATGAGGGCTGTGCAAAGAAACAAATCCGAGGCTTTTCAGTACATGATACTATTCATCCTCAAAATCCATGAATTTATTTTTTTGTACATGTCGTATTTCAAGGTATTTCATCCAGAATTTTTACACGCATACATTTCATCCTTGTATGCTTGCATATTTTTTCAGTTTTTTCTGAACGGTCACTGTGGGGAGGGGATCCACCCCACCTGAATATATTGCTTAAAAAGCCACCGAAGCCAAGAGTAACCTCTTAAGCTTTGGCCGATCCAATTTATAAGGAAAACCGGATCGAAAACCTATACAATTGACCATGTTTATGAGGAAAACCGGGCCGAAAATCGTACAAGTAACAAAGTTACAGAAGATGAGAAAAAAGGACGCCCAGGACCAGGCCCGACCTAGCTAGCACACTAAAGGACCAACACCAAAGGAGGCACAAGTAGATGTGGGGGATCACAATACCAAGACTAAGCAAGCAACCTAACGCACCACACCGGCATGCAAACCGAAGCTCACGACACAACTCAGAAGCAACCACAACCAACGAGTGACAACACGAACCTTGACTGGGAGCTCCGCCACGAGAATCCAGAATGATTAGCAAGTTGGAAAGGCATCTTGCATCAACGAAGATCAAAGATGAAGCGGAACAACACCAAGAGCACTAAACTCACCGCACCACAATGGCCACCAAGGGAAGTACTTGGACATGCACAACACCATGGCCGACACCAGGGAACACCACCGAAGACGAACACATAGGAAGCAGGGCAGCAGCAACACAAACCACCGTCGACCCCAACCGCCTGCAAGAACACCATCGAGACAACCACCGAAGACGAACACATAGGAAGCAGGGCAGCAGCAACACAAACCACCGTCGACCCCAACCGCCCGCAAGAAAACCATCGAGACAACCACCGTCGACCCCAAACCGGCCGCACCACCACCACCGTCAAACCAACACTGGTCCCCCGGCTGATCCCTACTCCAAAAATGATGCCCGCCGCCGCCATCATCCGATCCGAAAGAGCACAGACCTGAGGTTTTCGTCGAAACAAGGGACGACAAGGTAGAGGAGCACATCACCACATCAGCGCCCTCAAGAAGGTAGCAACGCCCATGAATGCCGCTGCGCTCCGACCATAGCCGGAGACATACTTTCGCGTGGCATCGTCTCCTACGCATCTGACCAGAGCATCCGATCCGCCACGAGCACCACCACGGCCATCCTCCATCAACCTCCGCTTGCGTTGCACAACCATCTCGGTGCCTCGAGATGCCAGATCCGACGCTGCGCCTGGAGCCCCAACCCACCTAGTCGGCTAGCAACAATGCCAACAACGGCACCGCGCAAAGGCAACCCTTGGGGCCTGTTAGATGGAAGCGTTCCTACTCCTCGATGAGGAGCCGCGTTGGTTTATATTGATTGGGGACAGGAACAGCCCCCTGTCGTGGCTTACAAGGCAATACCGACCGTCTTGCGATCTGGTCGTTACAACAAGATGGAGATAGCTACGAGGGGGAGAGGGAGAGATAGAGTTTGTTGAGATTACAATACAAAGGACAATTCTATCTCTATTTCTAACACCCCCCCTAATCTCAACTATCCTATATTAAGATTCCTCTTGAACTCCTCAAATGGTTTGATAGACAATGCCTTAGTAAAGCCGTCTGCTACCTGATCTTTAGATGGAATAAACCTGATGTCCAATTTCTTCTCTGCAACCCTTTCTCTCACAAAATGAAAATCAATCTCAATGTGTTTGGTTCTACCATGAAACACTGGGTTAGCAGAGAGGTAGGTGGCTCCCAAATTGTCACACCATAAGCATGAAGTGCGGTGTTGCTTAACACCCAACTCGTTGAGTAATGATTCCACCCAAATGATCTCAGCAGTTGCATTAGCTAGTGACTTATATTCAGCCTCTGTACTTGACCTTGACACTGTAGCCTGTTTCCTGGCACTCCAAGAAATAAGATTAGATCCAAAGAATATTGCAAATCCTCCAGTTGACCTCCTGTCATCACTGCATCCTGCCCAGTCAGCATCAGAGAAGGCACTGACAAGAGTGGAGCTGGAACGTTTAAACTGGAGTCCTAGGCTTACAGTATTCTTTATATATCGTATAATTCTTTTAACAGCTGTCCAGTGTACAGTAGTAGGTGCATGTAGATACTGACAAACCTTGTTAACAGCGAATGATATATCTGGTCTTGTCAGTGTCAAGTACTGTAAGGCACCCACAGCACTCCTATACCTTGTGATCTCTTCTTCCTTTAGAGGTTGTCCTTCAAAGGCTGAAAGTTTTTCTGAAGAAGACAACGGTGTGGGTGAAGGCTTACAATCCTTCATCCCCATGCGAGTCAGAAGCTCAGTAGCATACTTTTCCTGATTCATTACTATGCCATCTGGAATCTTCTTCACCTCAATGCCCAGGAAGAAGTGTAGATCACCAAGATCCTTCAAGGCAAACTCTGAACTTAAATCATGAAGTAGAGCATTAGTGGCACTTGATGAAGAACTGGCAACTATAATATCATCAACATATATCAAAACAAATATGACTGTGTTTGCCTTATTGTAGATGAAGAGTGATGTGTCAGCTTTAGATGCAAAGAATCCAAGACACCTTAGTTGAGAGCTTAGCCTTGAGTACCATGCTCTTGGTGCCTGTTTTAGGCCATAAAGAGCCTTATCAAGCTTACACACATAGTGAGGTGTTTTCTTGTTTTCATACCCAGGTGGTTGTCGCATGTAAACCTCCTCTTCCAGAACACCATGCAAAAACGCGTTCTGTACGTCTAGCTGCCTCAAGCTCCATCCCCTGGAAATAGCAATAGCTAACACAAGCCTAATAGTTGCAGCTTTAACAACAGGACCAAATGTGTCCTCATAATCCAGACCATAACGTTGTTTAAAACCTTTTGCTACCAGACGTGCCTTATACCTGTCAATCGAGCCATCTGCCTTTTTCTTGACTCTATATACCCACTTACAATCAATAACATTTTTACCTCGCTGCTCAGGTACAAGGTGCCACGTTTTATTTTTCATGAGTGCAGAGTACTCTTCATCCATTGCATTTTTCCATCTTGAATCTCCAAGTGCATCTTCCAATCTAGTCGGCTCTCCTGCAACACATAACATGCCATAGCGTATAGTACCATCTGTTCTAACTTTTGGGTTCTTTATACCTTTCTGAAGACGAGTTGTGACACGCGAGACCGGCACTAGCTGTGGCTGAATAGGAGACCGTGCCACAAAAGATCCGGATGATGCACCAGATTCTCTGGATCCACTTTGCATAGCTGATCCGCCACCTGATTCTGTGGCCTCCGGTGTGTTCGCATTGACGCTAGCAGACTCTGCGGCCGCAGCCCCGCGCGATGCAGAAGATCCCGTAGGCGTCGCTGTCACCTGGACTGCACGCGATCCCGAGCCGACCGCGCGCGATCCCGGGCCGACCGTCTTAGGCTGGAGACTGGTCGTGGTGGGCCACCCGCACGTGGGACGCGGAGCCGACCCACTGTCCTGCAACGTGGCGTGCTGGCGCTGGCCTCTGACGGGCGCGCGATCCGGAGTTGATCTCTGCGCGCGATCCAAGGACGCCTGGCGCTGCGGCGTCGCAGGTTGCGCCGGATCTTCCTCGTGGTCCGCGCGTGCCTCTTCTTCCTCCAACACATGCAATATGGGGCCGTTTTGTACCAAATCTTGATTGTTTTGAGCACCGTTTTCTCCTGCGTTTTCTCCATGACCCTGCACATGAACAGATGCACCACTAGAACTGATTGAAGCGTCATATTGGTCAGTACAATCATCGCCCCCTTGCTCAAAACTCCGAAGATTTGGAGGAAGAAGAAGGATTTCTTTCTTAAGAATGGCTCCGGCGTTAGGATGAAGAGAGGCAAAAGGGAAAATGGACTCGTCAAAGACGACATCGCGGGATATATAAACTCTGCCAGTAGAGACATCTAGGCATTTTACTCCTTTATGAATAGGACTATATCCCAGGAAAACACATCGTTTGGAACGGAAAGCAAGCTTGCGTGAGTTATATGGCCGGAGGTTAGGCCAGCATGCACAACCAAAAACACGCAAAGACTTGTAATCTGGGCTAGTGCCAAAAAGACGTGTGATAGGAGTCTCAAATTTGATGACTTTGCTAGGGAGCAAGTTGATGAGATGTGTGGCAGTTAAGAATGCTTCATCCCAGAATTTTAGTGGCATAGATGCATTTGCGAGTAGAGCTAGGCCTACTTCAACAACATGACGGTGTTTTCTTTCTGCGGAACCATTTTGCTGGTGCGCATGAGGGCATGCAACATGATGAGAAATGCCAAGTTGCTGAAAGAAGGAATTCAGTTTCCTGTATTCACCTCCCCAGTCGGTTTGCATGGCGATGATCTTAGTGTCTAGTTTTCTTTCAACAAGATTTTTAAAATTTGTGAAAACTTGAAACACTTCAGACCGTTTCTTAAGAAGATAGATCCATGTAAACTTGCTATAATCGTCAATAAAGCTTACATAGTATGAGTATCTACCGACTGAAGTAGGAGCTGGCCCCCAAACATCTGAGAAAACTAGTTGCAAGGGTGCAGTAGATATGCTAGTAGATACAGGGTATGGAAGTTGATGGCTTTTAGCCTGTTGACATGGATCACAAATCAACTCACTTGTCTCATGAGAAACATGAAGTTTATTCTTGCTAAGAACAAATTTAACAATGACTGATGAAGGATGACCTAATCTACTATGCCACTTGGATGATGAAGGCTTGATAGCGACAAACGCTTGTTTATTCGATGATGACGAAGATATAAGTGGGTAGAGACCTCCCACGCACTTGCCCCTAAGAAGGATTTTCCTCGTGTCCAAGTCCTTTACCAAAAAGAAATAAGGGTAAAATTCAATAAGGACATGATTATCTAAGGTAAATCGATGAACAGAAAGAAGATTTTGTGAGGCTTCAGGAACATGAAGAACTTTGTTTAGATGCAGGTTTTTTTAGGGGTTTTAACGATTGAATGACCAATATGAGCAACTTTCATACCAGAACCGCTTGCGGTGTGTACTTGATCATGTCCATGGTACTTCTCCTTGAACGTCAACTTGTCCAGCTCGCCGGTGATGTGATGTGAAGCACCAGTATCTGCATACCAGTTCGTGTCGACGCCATAGGAGTCGGTGACCATGTTTGCATTCTTCTCCTCGGATTCATCTTCGTCATACCTATGCCAGCAATCACGAGCACCTCCTGGATGATGTTTGTAGCAGATTTGACATTCTGGATAGTCGTGTGTCTGCTGCTGTCGTTGTTGTTGTGGGCGACCGCGGCCGCCTCTGCCGCCGCCGTGGCCACCAGATGGAGTCGGGGAAGGGCGCCTACCACGGCCGCGCCCCCTGCTGCTGCTGCGCCCGCGGCCCCTGCTGTAGCCGTGTCCGCGCCCCCTGTACGCCAAGTTCGCAGAGGTTTTGAAACCCCCGTCAGGCCCATCGCCAAGCATCTCGACACGCTGATCGAACGCCGCGATCTGAGCAAACAAGTCATCAACTGTGATCTGGTTCTTGATTGCGCCAATAGCTGCCACAACAGGATCATAGTCTCTGTCATGGCCGGCAAGAACATAATCCACCATCTCTGGATCCGAGACAGGGCGTCCTGCCGCTGCAAGTTCGTCCCCCAGGTTCTTCATCCTGGAGATATAGGCGCTGCTGGACATGGAGCCCTTCTTCGTGTTGGTGATGGCAATCCGCAGATTTGTGATGCGGGATTGGGACTGCGAGGAGAACAAGGTGGTGATGGCAGTCCAGAGATCAAAGGTTGTCTCCTTGCTCGCAACCTGGGCGAGGATCTCCATTGACAAGGAGTTCAGAAGATGACTCAGAACCTGTTGATCCTTTGATATCCACTGTGCGTACAACGGATTGGGCTCCGTGGTGACGGTTTTGTCCGTCTGCTCTCGCTGCACCGTCTTCGGTGGCGCGACGTCTGACCCGTCGAGGAGGCCGGTGACCTGCGCTCCTCGCAGGCCCGGCATGACCTGTGCCTTCCACAGGATATAGTTTGTTTTGGTAAGTTTCTCGGATGGTAGGGCTCCGAGGTTGAGGATGACAGTGGATGAGGACAACATGGCGATGGCGAGGGTGATTCGAGGAAGAAAGCTTCTGGCTAGATCGATGGGAAGAGGATGGCTCTGTATACCATGTTAAATGGAAGCGTTCCTACTCCTCGATGAGGAGCCCGTTGGTTTATATTGATTGGGGACAGGAACAGCCCCTGTCGTGGCTTACGAGGCAATACCGATCGTCTTGCGATCTGGTCGTTACAACAAGATGGAGATAGCTATGAGGGGGAGAGGGAGAGATAGAGTTTGTTGAGATTACAATACAAAGGACAATTCTATCTCTATTTCTAACAGGGCAGCGTGAACCCAGCCAGCCTCGGCCGAAGGCCACAAGCAGCCATCTGCCGTATGCCGATTTTCCAGATCCAGGGGAAGACCCCCACGGATCCAGGACGCAGCGTGCCTGAGCTCCGGCATCAGCGTGCCCAAGCTCCACCGAGCAGCGCTGCCACATCTGCAGGCCCCTGGTTCGCCGACGTTGCCGCCGCACCCCGTTCCATCGGCGCGGCCACCACCCATGCACGGACCAACAGGAGCACCGAGGCGATGGCCCACGCCCGCAACCACCGCGTCCACCACCACTTCAGTGCTCGGTGACGCGCGCCGAGGGAGCGCCACGCCATCGGCGACCACCCGAGCCCCCTGCTCAAGGGATGGCGCCCGCGTTGTGCCCACCGCCGCCAGAGCCGGCAGGGCTTTGCCCAGGGGATGCCTTAGGCGGCGGCGGGGGAGGAGAAGCCGGAGGTGGAGGGGGTTGCGCCTTTTTCAGATTTTTTTGAAACCACAATGTTTGAATTTTTGAAAAATAAAGGGTTTCATGGAGCCCGATCACCAAAACGCCCCGGTAGTCCGGTTGTGTATGAGATTCTTATTAACAAAGGCTTTCCACAAATTTACTATTCACATGGGTGTCATGAGACACGGTTAGAATAGAGCTATGAAAGAACACAGATTTAGTAAGGTCAACTACTCCAGACTCCAGTTCTCCTAACCAACTCTTAGTTTTATCAAGGTTTCCCCTCATGTGTTGTTGTGCAAGCTAGACCAATGTTTGGGTCTGAGGAGGTAGTTAAGCACATTGGACGGCCGAGGCCTGCTCCCGTGTGGCTGTGTCTGCGTGCGTACACAGCTGAGCGATGCTCTGCTTCTATCATGTCCGACAGGAAGACGAGTTGGTGCAGAGCCGGGAGTTGGAACTCTGATCGATTCGAGCAAGAAGAGGAGACGGCGACAGAACAGACTCGGAGCCGGGATCGCGTACATAATACTCCTATAAGCCGTACTCACCGGCGGTCTAGCTGCTACGATTCCATCCGGTGATCGAGATTTCTTTGTTTCCGATCGATCGACATCGCGACTCAGGGGAGAGAGAGCGGTCGGGCTTGCGCGCTTCAGTTCTGGCCAGGTACTGCAAGAACTCGGATCGTATATGTTTCTCCGCTTCATGATCCCCATTGCCGGCCAGTCTGAGTTACTCCTTCCTAGCTAACTTGTTTTCTTCTTGCGTTCGTATCGTTTCAGCGTCGTACTTAAAGCTCATCGGTAGCTCCTGTGGCCGGCCAATAAACCCTAAGACAGAGACACACAGACAGCCATGTCTTACATGATGGCCGCCGGCTTTTGGGTGGCTGTAGGGGCAGCGGCGATCCTCGGGAGGCACAGGCCGCCGACAAGACGTCAGCAGGAACAGCTTCTAAACCGGGACCTAGTAGAATCAAACAAGAAGGGACTGTATGAACTAATCGGTGGGCTAAGGACAGACATGGTGAGACAGTTTTTCATCGTGATGCAGTACATTGCTACTCCGTCCGTTTCAAAATAGATGATTCAACTTCGTACTAATTTTAAGAGGGAGTACTTGTTGTCATGCATTCTACGTACTTATGGCTAATCGGTGGGTGGCGGCTGCAGGGGCAGGGACGATCCTCGAGAAGCAGAGGTCGTCAATCCAGTAATCTGGAACGGATTAAGCAGAGGGCAGATTTGAAGATGGAACAACTCTTTGAACAACTTCGCCAAGCAGAGGCCAACCCGGTGCTCAAGGACCCGGCAACTCACTGGCCGTTCGATTAACTGAATTTGAGCCTACATACGGCTAGAGATTAATTGGTGTTCAGTCCATGTTTTTTTTTCCAATATGTATATGCATGTGATATGATAAATCCTGTTGCATGTTGGCTTCCTTTGTAGGAACGCGTTGAGTAGAACTTTCGAACAGTGTGAGGTGTGATCGAAACTACTCCCTCCGTCCTATAATATAAGAACTCTTTTACATTATAACTACTCCCCGTCTCATAATATAAGAGCGTCGGTGGGAGTACTTAATTTAGTGTCACTTTGACCGCGTATGAGGCATCCACTAGACGTGCGTGAGCGTTGTGTTTTGAGATCTAAATGCTTGTAAGGGCAACGGCAACCCGCAAAAATCCTTCCGCATCCGTATGTGGACAGATGGACCAGCTGTAGACATGGATACGGGAGGACGCTATCAAACCGTACTCGCATACATTTCAAACTATTTATCATCAAACTGGATCAAATTCGTGTAAACAAGACGGATTTCATATAAACCGGACGAGAACGGTTACATTTTGGACATATTTTCAACGAAAAAGCTAGAACTATGTGCACGTACGGTCGCGCAGAGCTCCATTCCCACGACACGGATACACTACACTAGTCTATGGTCGGTCGCGGCTCGTCTTTTTTATCTCCGGCATCCCGGACTGCCGGGAGCCTCGGAGGCATGTTCTTCCTCTCTACCTTCCCTATGTCCGGCTGCGCCGCTCATCGGAGCGGCAAAGAGGGTGCTTCAACCGAATGAGAAGGGTGCCTATGTGGAGCTCAGGCGTGTGCCCAGGATGGTCTGAGATAAAGGAGCACCATCCCGGTAACCGGTGGTGGCCTTCTTGGGACCCAAGCGGCGACGACCTCCCGTGTTCTACTTCTCTTCGACGATGGCGGCAGGTGCGGGCCGCCACCTCATGCACATTCACGCAGCCGGCTTCTTTCTCTGCGTGCATGGTGCTGCTACGCGCGCGTCGACGGCGGATGGCGCGGTCCCAGGCACTGGATGCGGCGATGCCCGTGCCGCCATGCTCCCCGCTGTGTCGGTGTGGAGCAATTCGCCACTCCTCATCGAGTTGGCCTGGAGCGGCGAGTTGTTGAACCACGCGGCGGCTTGGGGTGGCAACTTGTTCCGTCGGGTCAGGCGCGGGAGGTGGAGCAGTGAGCTGCCTCGCTCGTATCCGGCGGGCCACCCAGCCAGCTTGTATGACGAAGAACTGCTCTTCAGAAGCCATCAGAAGAGTGGTGAAGGAGAAGATGGGGGAGCGGCGAAGGGGTGCGATTCTTACCCGGCGCCTGTCCTCGCTTAAATAGAGGACAGACGAGAGGAGCTCGGCCGGTGTTGCGTTTAATGCTGGCTCGCTCATGACCGAACGTGTGGCCGGAGTAGGTTTCTCGGTTTCCACGCGGGTTTAATGGACGCGTATGGATGCGGCGAGGAGACGTGTTCAACCGGATGTGCAGCGGGCGGCGTCCTCGGCCGTGAGCCGCTTCAATGGCGGAGGCAGTGAGAGGCCGCGTCCGCCCCGAGCCGCCTTCAATGCGGAGCGGCGCTCTACGGTGACATGAATGCGGGCAGCTGACGTTGGGCGGATGCGCGTGCGGGAGGGGGTGAGAGGTTTTTGGTGGGCCAGGGCGGTCCGAAGCGGGTTTGGAATCGGTCCGGACTCCCGCAAACCTTTCCTACATTTGTCTCCAATTTGCTGGAGAAATCACGTCCAGATCGTCCCACAGACCGATACAAGACCACTTTATGACGGATACGGGTTGTTGATGTGGGCGGTTTACGGGTCGGCTTGAAGATGCCTTAAGGAGTGAACTCTGTAAACACCATAATTCATAAACACTCGTGCTGACACTTGGTACTCAGAGCCAGCGAACTATTTCACTTCTATTCTGGCGTCGTCCATCGTCAAGACGCGACATCAGCAGCCAGATCGACTCCAACGAGAGGCCATGGATCCAGTCACCAAGTCTGACCTCATTTCAATGCCCTCGGACTCTAGAAGGCGAGACACCGTAATCCTACATTTTCTCTATTCTTATAAACTTTTTGATTCATGAGAATCAAAAGAGGCCCAAATTACTCATCGACACAAACATAGCTTCCAAATCTCCCGCAGCATCAAGATCATTAGAGTGTTGATGAAATCTTTTCTTATGCGTGCAGCTCATTTCGCAGGTAACTGTCGATGGAAGCAACTAGTCCAGGACAATATATGAAGAGAAATAGGAAATGTCGCAATACATGATATAAATTCAGTCTCAAGCTAGCAGAGGCCAACCGTTCTCTCCACCTACACGGATTTTACATTGAAAATACTCTACGCTCTTATATTATGTGATGGATGGGGTAGTATGTACGCACACATGCATACACAAGTACAGTGCAAGTGCAATACGTCAAACAGAAAGCCCGGCCAAGCCGTATACCAAATATTATACTACGTACACAAGGAAGCCCTCCATAACCATGCATGAAGGAAACCGTACTTTGCCCGCAATAAAAAAACCGTACTTTTTTTGCTAATAAAAAAAACCGTACTTGAAAAAAAAACTGCTTTTTTTTAGAATTCTTTGCATTCAGATCACGAAACAATACAAAATAGTTGATCCTTACAAGAACACTGAGGCACAAATACAAAGGACCATAAACACCTAGAGTACCCTAAGATAACCATAACATAAGAAGATCTCTGGAGCTCTGTATCATCATCCCTGAATCTTGAGAGAAGACCCCTGCAGCAGAACGATATGCAATCAGGCGCAAGCAGGTCATCATCTTCAACCACGGAACAATTGCCACCACGCTGCTTCCTCCTTTCTTGACACCAGCATTGAGAGGGCATGGACATCAATCCAACACACATGCAACAGCCGTCGCCATCTTTGGCTTTGATTACCGCGAAAAATGTCCCTTCCGGAAGGAAGAGAACTCGAGTCATCCGACAGGTCCAGCACCGCGGCCGGGGCATTCGCCCGGGCAAAGCAGAATCTCCCTCCAGCATCAGCGCAGAGGAAGGAGAAGAACAACACAACAAATCATACCGACAAGGAAGAAGAAGGGTCTTCGTCTCCTTGCATCCATCGCCCATCTGAGGACCCAAACGGCCAGTGCCAATGGACCTCCAGTCACCATAGCCCGCGACCTCGACGAGATCCGAGGATCCCCCACCCCGCTGGCTCCTAGACGAAGGCCAAAGCCTCGACTGACCGCGAACGGAGCCCGGAGAAATTTATTCCGACACGACACCACCGCAACGGCCTCGGCAGCGTCACCCTGAACCCTAACCCTACCACACACACCTAGCGGACAGACCCGAGGTTCCCCCTCCCTCCTGCGGCCGGAGCGGCCGACGGAGAGAGAGGAAACCGGCGGCGCCACCGGCGGCGCGCAGGAAACCCTCGTCGCCTCCTTGGCCTCCTGCGATCCTACTTGCACGGAGAAAAAAAAACTCTGCTTTGTGCCATAAAAAAGTTGGGAAAAAATGGCGTGGAGAAATCTACCTGTCGGCCAGCCACGGGAAAGAAGATTAATACGAGTCTAACTAACAAGTCCGAGAGGGGGGCGATCGATTCGAACAGGAAGAGGAGACGCTGACGGACTCGGATCGATATACGGAGACACGGTCGATTGCCTACATATATATCGCCGCCGTCTAAGCTGCCACGATTCCATCAAGTCATCGACAGCGTAAGTGAAGGCGGGACTTGTCAGTTGTCACCAGCGGTCGACTCCACCAAGAGCGAGCGCAGTTCCGGCCAGGGGACATGTCTGCCCATAAATACTGCGCCGCGCTGGTGGGGGCTAAATTCCGTGTTTTGACACTTTTCTGATATCTATTCGAGATCTGACCCTAGTCTGATAAAATTTCGAGATCTGACCCTTTTGCTACCGCCAAGGTCCATGGCGGTAGGGTCTAACCGCCTACCGCGAAGGTCCCTGGCGGTAGGGTTGCATGCCCTCACGTAAATTTCTCCTAAGTGTTGAACACAATGCGTGCTCGTGCCTACCGCCAAGCACCTTGGCGGTAGGGTTGTACAGGCTACCGCCAATATGTTTAGCGGTAGGGATGTTTCCTACCGCCATGGACCCTGGCGGTAGCAAAAGGATCAGATCTCGATTTTTTTTTAACTAGAATCAGATCTCGAATAGGTTTCAGAAAAGGATCAAAACACAAAATTTTGCCGCTGGTGGGGGCAGGGGTGATCCTCGACGAGCAGGCGCAGTCAAGAAGACGTCAAGCCAGCCAACAGCAACAGCTTCTGGACCTCAAGGCGGAGCTGAAGAAGCAGGAGCTGCGTCAGCAAGCTGTACAAGCGCAGGTCAACATGCTGCTCAAGGAACGCAACGGGAACTAACTAATCAACCTGTAATAATGCGTGGTGCTCCTCCCTTCATGTTGTTACCGATCCGATCTCCATTACCGTTTTTTAGGGATCTCCCTTAATTTTTTTTAACATCTCTTTCGAGCCGGCATATCATCTTGAAATTTACGAAGTCACCGTAGACATATCGTCGTCGACGGGAACGTCTCCTCCCACTGAATGCGCATCGCCGGAAATCCTGAAATAAATCCAGGAATAAATGCGAGCATCAGGATTTGAACCCTGGTGGGCTGGGGATACCACAGTCCCTCTAACCATCCAACCATAGTTTATTGTGAACGAAATAAAATGACTGTTATGTACTCGTGATTACTACTCCCTTTTCATTTTTTTGATAATTCTTTTTTCTTTCAGCCAATATAAACGTCTGTACATCTTAAAAAAATGTGCCCAGGTTATTATTTCTTTTACAAAAATGATTTCGATCTACTATCAAAGTTCACCGAAAGTACAAAGCATCTCATACATAATAAAATTACATCGAGATTCCAACACCACCAAACTACCAATACGACCACCAGAACAAGCCGTCAACGCGTCACTATCGTCGCTCCCCTATCAAAGCCAGCTTGACCTCTTCGATGACAGCGGAGAAGTCTTCATGCACCTGCCCCTAAGGACTGGCGCTCTGGAGCCGCAATCGTTGCCGTTGAACCCATGAATAGATCTAAATCAACTGAACCCAAATCTCGCCACACGACGAGAAACCCTAACCTCACTGCCCCAATGGGATGGCAGGAATCTACGTCGGAGCTCTGTCAACTATGTCCTGATGGACGAACTCGAAAGACAAACTCGAAGAAGAAGAAACCATTCGTCCAAGCGCCGCACCTGCGAGGACTAAGAAAACCTAACCTAAACTACCACCAGGAGAGGAGACACCAGAATTCTCCTCCCCGTCACCGATAGTCGGAACGACAGACAAAGAGGAAGTGAATCCATAAGCTCACCGGCAAAGTTTGGAGAGGAAAATTTGCCCGACCGTCAAGCGTTAGGGGAGGAATCTAGCTGAAGGCAAAGCTACATTCGTTGTTTTGTATACATAATGAACTGATGGCACGTTACAAGCAGCATGTACCCTAATTATTACACATCTAAGTGATTTAATGAAAAAAAAATCCCCCCTTATCTTCACCTAAAATCAATGACATTAGACTTAGAGCATCTCCAACAGCTCCCCTATCTCAAAATAACAACCGTTCACCCGGAATTGGGTAAAAAAAAAAATCTTTGCAACAATTTCCATAAATGACCATAACTTTGGAGGATCCGTAAAATTGACCCTTTCTTCCCGCAGGTTTACAGGAAGATCACTTCCCGTAAAGTTTTGGCGACAAGAAAACAACATGAAACTTCACCGCACACGCAGACGCCCCACGCTGTGCCGATTGCGCCACCACACCAAGAAACTACAACAGCGTTGCCACGTCCGAGTGCGAAACCGCGTGCTGCCGCGATCCCGATGCATAGCCACCGCTCCGCCCGTCTGCCACCACGCTGCCACGCGCCATCGCCATGCTACCATGCCACACCATATTCACACTGCCACATGTCGCCGCCCCACCCCGCTGACACGCGCTGCTGCTTCGCCTCTTTGTCCTGCCACTCACCGTCACACCAAAGCTCGTGGCCGCACCACCCCGTGTCACTGACCTGCGGGCCCTAGCTAGGTTTGTTTATTGTGAAATAGATTTTTTTTAGGAAAATAAGTTTTTTAGGAGAACTGTTGGAGTTGCTCTTGGATGTGCAACTTAGGTCACATCTAGATGTGCTATAGCAAAACAGTTAGAAAAATGTGTCTCCAGAAACTAGAATACTGGCAAGTGCACACAAAGATAGAACCGCTGATGCACCGTCGGGCGGACCTATCAAGCGAAATAACGGGTGCAAAAAAGTGAAAAAATTGACAATTTTGACTTGTGGACGTAATCAATTCACAAAATGAACTGCCCCTAAACTATATCACGTGGCTGCCTTTTTGAATGGCGCCCGACAAGCAGGCGCCATACCCTACGGTGCAGCGCCTAGCTCTGGGGTGTTGCACCTCTGTCCATCGTGGCAGCCACTGGTCCCGCACCCAGCAGTGCAGCACCTTCGAGCTAGGCGCCACACATGTAATGTGCAGTGCCTAGCCCTTAGGCGCTGCACTGTGACTTAGATGCAGCCGCCCACTCTCCCTCTCCCCACCCCACCCCATCCGTTCCAGCTAGAAGTTACAGAAGCAACGACACCGGCGGCTTCCTCCTCTCCCCCTCTCAATCCCCTCTCCCAAATCCTTTAGATCTGACGATTTGGTTCGTGGATTGCTTCACCAATCCATCCTAGAAGCTACTCTCCTCCGATCCCCTTCTTTCTACCCATAGAATGTATGCTATTTTGAAGATTTGAGGACCCCTTGTTTGATTTGATTAGATTAGAATCTTGCATGTATTAGATACCTAATCTTGCAACCCTAGTTTAGTTTATTTTATTGAAAAGACATGGTTTGGATACATAGGTTGACATATCATTTCTATGGAAAAGATATTTGTATGAAGTAGGCCTAGTTTAGTTTATTTGTATTGAAGTTACACTTGTATTGACAAGAATGCTTTGGATACATATGCTTTGAATCTTGCATATAGTAGGCCTACTTTAGAGTATTTGTATTGAAAAGATAATCGTGTTGTCAAGAATTCTTTGTTTGAAATTGTTAGGATGGTTTGGCTTCTCGATGATCACTGGGACCATCAACACCGGTCGTACGCTTTGTCGGTGGAGCAGCGGGTAATAATGAAAGTGGCCGGTATTATGAATTTCGTGTTTATTTCAAACACAAATGCCCCATATGTAATTTTCTGATTTTCTTGTTTGTAGGAGCTTCAACCTCTGAAGATTCGGTCTGACGTGGTCAACCTTGGGGGGATGCGCTATGATGAGCGATACACACCGTATGTAAGGGAGACAGGACTCCTCCCTTTCATTCAGTTGGTCAGCCGGTCGACGCCACCCCTCAATGTTGCAGCAATCACCGCGCTTACTAATCGTTGGAGGCCGGAGACACACAGTTTCCATCTTCGGACCGGGAAGATGACCGTGACGCTCTAGGATATTGCTATGATCGCCGGTCTTCCTATCGAGGGTAATCCTCTATGTATGAGCACCAATTCTGATGGGTGGCGCGAGCAGATGCATGCCCTTATCGGTATGTTTCCCCGGAGCCTCGGGAACCAGAAGCAGAAGACAAGTAGAAGGAAAGAGTCGCAGCCGGTGCTCCTTTCACCTGGATTGCATGGAACTTTGCTAATTGCCCCGAGGATGCTAATGAGGATCAGGTCAAGACATGTGCTCGTGTCTACATGTGGTATGTTATATCCAGGACTATGTTTGCTGATGGCACATGCAAGAATGCTCCATGGATGTGGCTGAAGGCGTTGACCATCTTCGATAGCAAGTGGAGTTGGGGTTCGGCGACACTGGCTTACTTGTATAGACAGGTAGAAAGTTGTTTCTTTTTCACTTCATTGCTACATTATCAATGCGTTCTTCTTGTTAATTCAACCATGTTCTCTTTTGCAGTTGGAGGAAGCTTGTTGTAGGAAATCAGGAGGTATTGGTGGTTGTATGCTCGCACTTTCTATATGGAGCTGGGAGTGATTGCCGGTTGGACGACCGAAGATTATGAAGTATGAGGATTGGAACGACCATGACGACCCACTACGGTATCCCACTTGGGCTTACAAGTGGGATGTGGTAAATGAGACGACGGATGATCCCTCGGTCATGTACAAGTTGTACAAGAGCGAGCTGGACATGATCACGGCTGAGCAGGTGACTCGACATTGTATAAGTGATTCTCATGCTTCTATTGTAACTCAAAATCAATTTTGCATTTTATGCTATGTTGCAGGTGGAATGGGAGCCATATGGAAGAGGGGATAGTTTTGGTAACCCTAGAGAGTTCAGGTTGAATCCAATGTGCACCAAGGATAGGAATCTTTGGCATATGCGGTGCCCACTCATATGCAACTGGGCGGTTGAGCTTCACCTGCCACATCGGGTGTGCCGCCAGTTCAGTTTGTTCCAGCCACACCCGCCGGAGTGGGAGGACACGGACAAGTTGCTACACGCGTAAGATATAATTAACCTTGAGCACTTAGCAACTTTCTTGGCGGTTTTGATGGTGCTAATATTCTATTTCTAACTTGCAGGTTGGATAG
Organism: Triticum timopheevii; assembly: GCA_963921465.1. Taxonomy (NCBI): domain Eukaryota; kingdom Viridiplantae; phylum Streptophyta; class Magnoliopsida; order Poales; family Poaceae; genus Triticum; species Triticum timopheevii. Next base: position 76,573,207 of record OY997266.1, on the reverse strand, counting down.
GAGAAGGCAACAGAAGGTCAAGGATTGGGACAGGCATCACAGGAAGTATATCATACAGTTCGCACTTAGTGTGGAGCAAGCTAAGGCTAGAAAACGAGCCCAACTTCATGTGCACAGCCCGATCGCGTTCAACAACTATCTCACATGGTTTCTTGCAAGTACCCGTGTGGAGGTATGCAAGCCGGCGTATGCTGAGGAGATTTTGGAAGATCCCATCGTCTTCGATGAGCTAACCCAGCACCAGTACAATAAATTAGTCAGGGAAGACACCTCAGTCCCTTCAGCTCCAATGATGAACTTTGTGGTATTTCCCCCTTTACTTTCCCATTCGCACTATTCACATATTCGCTTGCCTAACACGTTAATGCCGTTTCTGTTCATAGCGTGCCCAGATCAAGAAAGCAGCTGATGAGAACGAGGCTATTCTTGAGACAACCCCGGTTGGGAAAAGCGATGCGGAATGTGCACTTCGAGCATTCATTAAGGTTCACATCTCCTTCAATTGTCCATGTAACATGTGTTGCTACGTTCGATATCTCATTCACTTGCACATGTTGCAGCGTCAGGGCCAAAGGTTAAGGCGGCTATCGAACCTTGTCGGTTGTCGTGACCCCGAGTATATATGTATCACCTCAACGGTCTAGGTCGGCGACACCATCAGATCCCACTTCTGGCCATGGTGCTCCTTTGGAGGATGAGGATGTGGGTGTGGTCACCCAAGAGGTAGGCCAATAGCATATATTCAATTATTGATGCATTGCTAACTTTATCCTCATAGACGGTCTTTTCCATATCGTTTGTTTTTGTAATAGGTTGATGATGACATGACCTTGGGGACCTATCAAGTTCGGTCAGCATACATGTTAAAGCGTAGGACGGGAATCAATAAATACACACCTGAAGACTTCACCGAAAGGGGCAAGAGGACGGTCGGCACCTCACGGATGCCGGCTTTGGATGACTATGTGGATGATGTGGAGGAACCGGAGCTGGAGCCAGAGCCGGAGCCGGAGCCGGAGCGGGTTGCTCTTCCTAGGAAGGCGAAGAAGATAGCCAACAGGAGGGGGGTGGAGCCAAAAAGCGAACAAGGAACTAGTCGTCCTCCTCTATACCCCTTAGTCCAGGACTCCCTCAAGCAACATACGGAAATGGTCCATCGAGGTACCCAAACATTCCTCTATAATGACCTTGCGCTTGACCACCACCATGGCCAAGTCCACCACCAAGGCTAAGACCATCACCATGACCAAGACCACCACCATGAGATCTACCACCACCACGTCCTAGACCACCACCATGAGCTCTACCACCACCACGGCCTCTTGTAAGTCCTAGTTGTTGGGGAACGTAGTAATTTCAAAATTTTCCTACATACACGCAAGATCATGGTGATGCATAGCAATGAGAGGGGAGACTGTTGTCCACGTACCCTCGTAGACCGTAAGCAGAAGCATTATGACAACGCGGTTGATGTAGTCGTACGTCTTCACGATCCGACCGATCCAAGCACCAAACGTACGGCACCTTCGAGTTCAGCACACGTTCAGCTCGATGACGATCCCCGGACTCCTATCCAGCAGGGTGTCAGGGATGAGTTTCGTCAGCACGACAGCATGGTGACGATGATGATGTTCTACCGACGCAGGGCTTCGCCTAAGCACCGCAATGATATGACCGAGGTGGAATATGGTGGAGAGGGCACCGCACACGGCTAAGGAACGATCACGAATATCAACTTGTGTATCTAGAGGTGCCCCCTTGCCCCCGTATATAAAGGAGTCAAGGGGGAGGGGGCGGCCCGCCAAGGAGGGCGCGCCAAGGGGGAGTCCTACTCCCACCGGGAGTAGGACTCCCTTCTTTCCTAGTTGGAGAAGGAGAAGGGGGAAGGAGAAGGAAGAGGGGAAGGAAAGGGGGGGGGGGGCGCCGCCCCCTCTCCTTGTCCTATTCGGACTAGGGAGGGGAGGGGGCGCAGCCCACCTCTTGCCTCCTCTCCTCTCCTCCCTTAGGGCCCATGAAGGCCCAACAACCCCCGGGAGGGTTTCGGTAACCCCCCGGTACTCCGGTAAAATCCCGATTTCACCCGGAACGATTCCGATATCCAAATATAGGCTTCCAATATATCAATCTTTATGTCTCGACCATTTCGAGACTCCTCGTCATGTCCGTGATCACATCCGGGACTCTGAACAACCTTCGGTACATCAAAACTTATAAACTCATAATAAAACTATCATCGTAACGTTAAGCATGCGGACCCTACGGGTTCGAGAACTATGTAGACATGACCTAGAACTATTCTTGGTCAATAACCAATAGCAGAACCTGGATGCTCATATTGGCTCCTACATATTCTACGAAGATCTTTATCGGTCAAACCGCATAACAACATACGTTGTTCCCTTTGTCACCGGTATGTTACTTGCCCGAGATTCGATCATCGGTATCCAATACCTAGTTCAATCTCGTTACCGGCAAGTCTCTTTACTCGTTACGTAATGCATCATTCCGTAACTAACTCATTAGCTACATTGCTTGCAAGGCTTATAGTGATGTGCATTACCGAGAGGGCCCAGAGATACCTCTCCGACAATCGGAGTGACAAAACCTAATCTTGAAATACGCTAACTCAACATGTACCTTCGGAGACACCTGTAGAGCTCCTTTTTAATCACCCAGTTATGTTGTGACATTTGGTAGCACATAAAGTGTTCCTCCGGTAAACGGGAGTTGCATAATCTCATAGTTATAGGAACTTTGTATAAGTCATGAAGAAAGCAATAGCAACATACTAAACGATCAAGTGCTAAGCTAATGGAATGGGTCAAATCAATCACATCATTCTCCTAATGATGTGATCCCGTTAATCAAATGACAACACATGTCTATGGCTAGGAAACATAACCATCTTTGATTAATGAGCTAGTCAAGTAGAGGCATACTAGTGACATTATGTTTGTCTATGTATTCACACATGTATCATGTTTCCGGTTAATACAATTCTAGCATGAATAATAAACATTTATCATGATATGAGGAAATAAATAATAACTTTATTATTGCCTCTAGGGCATATTTCCTTCAGTCTCCCACTTGCACTAGAGTCAATAATCTAGATTACACAGTAATGATTCTAACACCCATGGAGTCTTGGTGCTGATCATGTTTTGCTCATGGAAGAGGCTTAGTCAACGGGTCTGCAACATTCAGATCTGTATGTATCTTGCAAATCTCTATGTCTCCCACCTGGACTTGGTCCCGGATGGAATTGAAGCGTCTCTTGATGTGCTTGGTCCTCTTGTGAAATCTGGATTCCTTTGCCAAGGCAATTGCACCAGTATTGTCACAGAAGATCTTCATTGGTCCCGATGCACTAGGTATGACACCTAGATCGGAAATGAACTCCTTCATCCAGACTCCTTCATTTGCTGCTTCCGAAGCAGCTATGTACTCCGCTTCGCATGTAGATCCTGCCATGATGCTTTGTTTAGAACTGCACCAACTTACAGCTCCACCGTTTAATAAAAACACGTATCCGGTTTGCGATTTAGAATCGTCCGGATCAGTGTCAAAGCTTGCATCGACGTAACCATTTACGACTAGCTCTTTGTCACCTCCATAAACGAGAAACATATCCTTAGTCCTTTTCAGGTATTTCAGGATGTTCTTGACCGCTGCCAGTGATCCACTCCTGGATTACTTTGGTACCTCCCTGCTAAGCTTATTGCTAATCATACGCCAGGTCTGGTACACAGCATTGCATACATGATAGAGCCTATGGCTGATGCATAGGGAACATCTTTCATTTTCTCTCTATCTTCTGCTGTGGTCGGGCATTGAGTCTGACTCAACTTCACACCTTGCAATACAGGCAAGAACCCTTTCTTTGCCTGATCCATTTTGAACTTTTTCAAAACTTTATCAAGGTATGTGCTTTGTGAAAGTCCAATTAAGCGTCTTAATCTATCTCTATAGATCTTGATGCCCAATATGTAAGCAGCTTCACCGAGGTCTTTCATAGAAATTTTTTTATTCAAGTATCCCTTTATGCTATCCAGAAATTCTATATCATTTCCAATTAATAATATGTCATCTACATATAATATCAGAAATGCTACAGAGCTCCCACTCACTTTCTTGTAAATACATGCTTCTCCAAAAGTCTGTATAAAACCATATGCTTTGATCACACTATCAAAGCGTTTATTCCAACTCCGAGATGCTTGCACCAGTCCATAAATGGATCGCTGGAGCTTGCACACTTTGTTAGCGCCTTTTGGATCAACAAAATCTTCTGGTTGCATCATATACAACTCTTTTTCCAGAAATCCATTCAAGAATGCAGTTTTGACATCCATTTGCCAAATTTCATCATCATAAAATGCAGCAATTGCTAACATGATTCGGACAGACTTAAGCATCACTACGGGTGAGAAAGTCTCATCGTAGTCAACCCCCTGAACTTGTCGAAAACCTTTTGCAACAAGTCGAGCTTTGTAGATAGTTACATTACCATCAGCGTCAGTCTTCTTCTTAAAAATCCATTTATTCTCAATGGCTTGCCGATCATCGGGCAAGTCAACCAAAGTCCATACTTTGTTTTCATACATGGATCCCATCTCAGATTTCATGGCTTCTAGCCATTTTGCGGAATCTGGGCTCATCATTGCTTCCTCATAGTTCGTAGGTTCGCCATGGTCAAGTAACATGACTTCCAGAATAGGATTACCGTACCACTCTGGTGCGGATCTTACTCTAGTAGACCTACGAGGTTTAGTAGAAACTTGATCTGAAGTTTCATGATCAATATCATTAGCTTCCTCACTAATTGGTGTAGTTGTCACAGGAACCGGTTCTTGTGATGGACTACTTTCCAACAAGGGAGCAGGTACAGTTACCTCATCAAGTTCTACTTTCCTCCCACTCACTTCTTTCGAGAGAAACTCCTTCTCTAGAAAGGATCCAAATTTAGCAACGAAAATCTTGCCCTCAGATCTGTGATAGAAGGTGTACCCAATAGTCTCTTTTGGGTATCCTATGAAGACACATTTCTCCGATTTGGGTTCGAGCTTATCTGGTTGAAGTTTCTTCACATACACATCGCAGCCCCAAACTTTAAGAAACGACAACTTTGGTTTCTTGCCAAACCACAGTTCATAAGGCGTCATCTCAACGGATTTTGATGGTGCCCTATTTAACGTGAATGCGGCTGTCTCTAAAGCATAACCCCAAAACGATAGCGGTAAATCAGTAAGAGACATCATAGATCGCAGCATATCTAGTAAAGTACGATTAAGACATTCGGACACACCATTTCGTTGTGCTGTTCCGGGTGGCGTGAGTTGTGAAACTATTCCACATTGTTTCAAATGTAAACCAAACTCGTAACTCAAATATTCTCCTCCACGATCAGATCGTAGAAATTTTATTTTCTTGTTACGATGATTTTCCACTTCACTCTGAAATTCTTTGAACTTTTCAAATGTTTCAGACTTGTGTTTCATCAAGTAGATATACCCATATCTGCTCAAATCATCTGTGAAGGTGGGAAAATAACGATACCCGCCGTGAGCCTCAATATTCATTGGACCACATACATCAGTATGTATGATTTCCAGCAAATCAGTTGCTCGCTCCATCGTTCCGGAGAACGGCGTTTTAGTCATCTTGCCCATGAGGCACGGTTCGCAAGTACCAAGTGACTCATAATCAAGTGATTCCAAAAGCCCATCAGTATGGAGTTTCTTCATGCGCTTTATACCGATATGACCTAAACGGCAGTGCCACAAATAAGTTGCACTATCATTATCAACTCTGCATCTTTTGGCTTCAACATTATGAATATGTGTATCACTATCATCGAGATTCAATAAAAATAGACCACTCTTCAAGGTTGCATGACCATAAAAGATATTACTCGTATAAATAGAACAACCATTATTCTCTGATTTAAATGAATAACCGTCTCGCATCAAACAAGATCCAGATATAATGTTTATGCTCAACGCTGGCACCAAATAACAATTATTTAGGTCTAAAACTAGTCCCGATGGTAGATGTAGAGGTAGCGTGCCGATCGCGATCACATCGACTTTGGAACCATTTCCCACGCGCATCGTCACCTCGTCCTTAGCCAATCTTCGCTTAATCCGTAGTCCCAGTTTCGAGTTGCAAATATTAGCAACATAACCAGTATCAAATAACCAGGTACTACTGCGAGCATTAGTAAGGTACACATCAATAACATGTATATCACATATACCTTTGTTCACTTTGCCATCCTTCTTATCCACCAAATACTTGGGGCAGTTCTGCTTCCAGTGACCAGTCTGCTTGCAGTAGAAGCACTCAGTCTCAGGCTTAGGTCCAGACTTGGGTTTCTTCTCTTGAGCAGCAACTTGTTTGATGTTCTTCTTGAAGTTCCCCTTCTTCTTCCCTTTGCCCTTTTTCTTGAAACTGGTGGTCTTATTAACCATCAACAATTGATGCTCCTTCGTGATTTCTACCTCCGCAGCTTTTAGCATTGCAAAGAGCTCGGGAATAGTCTTGTCCATCCCTTGCATATTATAGTTCATCACGAAGCTCTTGTAGCTTGGTGGCAGTGATTAAAGAATTCTGTCAATGACACTATCATCAGGAAGATTAACTCCCAATTGAATCAAGTGATTATTATACCCAGACATTTTGAGTATGTGTTCACTGACAGAACTATTCTCCTCCATCTTACAGCTATAGAACTTATTGGAGACTTCATATCTCTCAATCCGGGCATTTGCTTGAAATATTAACTTCAACTCCTGGAACATCTCATATGCTCCATGACGTTCAAAATGTCGTTGAAGACCCGGTTCCAAGCCGTAAAGTATGGCACACTGAGCTATCGAGTAGTCATCAGCTTTGCTCTGCCAGACGTTCTTAACATCGTCAGTTGCATCAGCAGCAGGCCTGGCATCCAGCGGTGCTTCCAGGACGTAATTCTTCTGTGCAGCAATGAGGATAATCCTCAAGTTACGGACACAGTCCGTGTAATTGCTACCATCATCTTTCAACTTTGCTTTCTCAAGGAACACATTAAAATTCAACGGAACAACAACACGAGCCATCTATCTACAACAAACATAGACAAGCAAAATACTATCAGGTACTAAGTTCATGATAAATTTAAGTTCAATTAATCATATTACTTAAGAACTCCCACTTAGACAGACATCTCTCTAGTCATCTAAGTGATCACGTGATCCAAATCAACTAAACCATGTCCGATCATCACGTGAGATGGAGTAGTTTCAATGGTGAACATCACTATGTTGATCATATATACTATATGATTCACGTTCGACCTTTCGGTCTCCTTGTTGCGAGTCCATATCTGTATATGCTAGGCTCGTCAAGTTTAACCTGAGTATTCCGTGCGTGCAACTGTTTTGCACCCGTTGTATTTGAACATAGAGCCTATCACACCCGATCATCACGTGGTGTCTCAGCACGAAGAACTTTCACAATGGTGCATACTCAGGGAGAACACTTCTTGATTATTTTAGTGAGAGGTCATCTTAAAATGCTACCGTCAATCAAAGCAAGATAAGATGCATAAAGGATAAACATCACATGCAATCGATATAAGTGATATGATATGGCCATCATCATCTTGTGCTTGTGATCTCCATCTCCGAAGCACCGTCGTGATCACCATCATCACCGGCGCGACACCTTGATCTCCATCGTAGCATCGTTGTCGTTACGCCATCTATTGCTTCTATGACTATCGCTACCGCTTAGTGATAAAGTAAAGCAATTACAGGGCGTTTGCATTTCATACAATAAAGCGACAACCATATGGCTCCTGCCAGTTGCCGATAACTTCGGTTACAAAACATGATCATCTCATACAATAAAATATAGCATCACGTCTTGACCATATCACATCACAACATGCCCTGCAAAAACAAGTTAGACGTCCTCTACTTTGTTGTTGCAAATTTACGTGGCTGCTACGGGCTGAGCAAGAACCGTTCTTACCTACGCATCAAAACCACAACGATAGTTCGTCAAGTTAGTGCTGTTTTAACATTCGCAAGGACCGGGCGTAGCCACACTCGATTCAAGTAAAGTGAGAGAGACAGACACCCGCCAGTCACCTTTAAGCACGAGTGCTCGTAACGGTGAAACCAGTCTCGCGTAAGCGTACGCGTAATGTCGGTCCGAGCCGCTTCATCTCACAATACCGCTGAACCAAAATATGACATGCTGGTAAGCAGTATGACTTGTATCGCCCACAACTCACTTGTGTTCTACTCGTGCATATAACATCAACGCATAAAACCTTGGCTCGGATGCCACTGTTGGGGAACGTAGTAATTTCAAAATTTTCCTACATACACGCAAGATCATGGTGATGCATAGCAACGAGAGGGGAGAGTGTTGTCCACGTACCCTCGTAGACCGTAAGTCGAAGCGTTATGACAACGCGGTTGATGTAGTAGTACGTCTTCATGATCCGACCGATCCAAGCACCGTACGTACGGCACCTCCGAGTTCAGCACACGTTCAGCTCGATGACGATCCCCGGACTCCGATCCAGCAGGGTGTCGGGGATGAGTTTCGTCAGCACGACAGCGTGGTGACGATGATGATGTTCTACCGACGCAGGGCTTTGCCTAAGCACCGCAACAATATGACCGAGGTGGAATATGGTGGAGGGGGGCACCGCACACGGCTAAGGAACGATCACGAAGATCAACTTGTGTATATAGAGGTGCCCCCCTGCCCCCGTATATAAAGGAGTCAAGGGGGAGGGGGCGGCCGTCCAAGGAGGGTGCACCGTGGGAGTAGGACTCCCTTCTTTCCTAGTTGGAGAAGGAGAAGGGGGAAGGAGAAGGAAGAGGGGAAGGAAAGGGGGGGCGCCGCCCCCCTCTCCTTGTCCTATTCGGACTAGGGAGAGGAGGGGGCGCATCCCACCTCTTGGCTCCTCTCCTCTTCTCCCTTAGGGCCCATGAAGGCCCAGCAACCCCCGGGAGGGTTCCGATAACCCCCCGGTACTCCGGTAAAATCCCGATTTCACCCGGAACGATTCCGGTATCCAAATATAGGCTTCCAATATATCAATCTTTATGTCTAGACCATTTCGAGACTCCTAGTCTTGTCCGTGATCACATCCGGGACTCCGAACAACCTTCGGTACATCAAAACTTATAAACTCATAATAAAACTATCATCGTAACGTTAAGCGTGCGGACCCTACGGGTTCGAGAACTATGTAGACATGACCTAGAACTATTCTTGGTCAATAACCAATAGCGGAACCTGGATGCTCATATTGGCTCCTACGTATTCTACGAAGATCTTTATCGGTCAAACCGCATAACAACATACATTGTTCCCTTTGTCATCGGTATGTTACTTGCCCGAGATTCGATCGTCGGTATCCAATACCTAGTTCAATCTCGTTACCGGCAAGTCTCTTTACTCGTTATGTAATGCATCATTCCGTAACTAACTCATTAGCTACATTGCTTGCAAGGCTTATAGTGATGTGCATTACCGAGAGGGCCCAGAGATACCTCTCCGACAATCGGAGTGACAAAACTTAATCTCGAAATACGCCAACTCAACATGTACCTTCAGAGACACCTGTAGAGCTCCTTTATAATCACCCAGTTACGTTGTGACGTTTGGTAGCACACAAAGTGTTCCTCCGGTAAACGGGAGTTGCATAATCTCATAGTTATAGGAACTTTGTATAAGTCATGAAGAAAGCAATAGCAACATACTAAATGATCAAGTGCTAAGCTAACGGAATGGGTCAAGTCAATCACATGATTCTCCTAATGATGTGACCCCGTTAATCAAATGACTACACATGTCTATGGCTAGGAAACATAACCATCTTTGATTAATGAGCTAGTCAAGTAGAGGCATACTAGTGACATTATGTTTGTCTATGTATTCACACATGTATCATGTTCCCGGTTAATACAATTCTAGCATGAATAATAAACATTTATCATGATATGAGGAAATAAATAATAACTTTATTATTGCCTCTAGGGCATATTTCCTTCACTAGTTGCCTCCCTCTTTGTTGCCTAGATCCTCTTTGGCTACCACTTGGTTGGCTACCACTTGGGTGGCTTGGCACTTGTTGGCTACCACTTGGTTGGCTACCTTATGTAGCTCCTTGTTGGCTTGTGCTTGCATCATTTTTCTTGGACCTTTTTCTTGGTTTCGTACATTTGCTTTTGTTGTGGCCATGACCTTTGCATTCCCCACAACGGGAGCTCTCACGAGGCTCTTGGAGTTGGTCGTTGCCCGCTTCGCGGTGGCCACCATGGACCCATTCGTCCATGTCGCCTTGATAACCCACTGATGACCCACAAGTATAGGGGATCTAATGTAGTCCTTTCGATAAGTAAGAGTGTCGAACCCAACAAGGAGCAGAAGGAAATGATAAGCGGTATTCAGCAAGGTATTCTCTGCAAGTACTGAAATAAGTGGTAACAGATAGTTTTGTGATAAGATAAATTGTAATGAGCAACAAGTAAAAAGAGTAAATAAAATGCAGCAACGTGGACCAATCCTTTTTGTAGCAAAGGACAAGCCTGGACAAACTCTTATAATAGGAAAAGCGCTCCCGAGGACACATGGGAATATCGTCAAGCTAGTTTTCATCACGCTCATATGATTCGCGTTCGGTACTTTGATAATTTGATATGTGGGTGGACCGGTGCTTGGGTGCTGTTCTTACTTGAACAAGCATCCCACTTATTATTAACCTCTATTGCAAGCATCCGCAACTACAACGAAAGTATTAAGGTAAACCTAACCATAGCTTGAAACATATGGATCCAAATCAGCCCCTTACGAAGCAACGCATAAACTAGGGTTTAAGCTTCTGTCACTCTAGCAACCCATCATCTACTTATTACTTCCCAATGCCTTCCTCTAGGCCCAAATAATGGTGAAGTGTTATGTAGTCGACGTTCACATAACACCACTAGAGGCTAGACAACATACATCTTATCAAAATATCGAACGAATACCAAATTCACATGACTACTAATAGCAAGACTTCTCCCTTGTCCTCAGGAACAAACATAACTACTCACAAAGCATATTCACGTTCATAATCAGAGGGGTAATAATATGCATAAAGGATCTGAACATATGATCTTCCACCAAATAGACCAACTAGCATCAACTACAAGGAGTAATCAACACTACTAGCAACCTACTAGCACCAATCCCGGACTTGGAGACAAGAATTGGATACAAGAGATGAACTAGGGTTTGGAGATGAGATGGTGCTGGTGAAGATGTTGACGGAGATTGCCCTCTCCCGATGAGAGGAGCGTTGGTGATGACGATGGTGATGATTTCCCCCTCCCGGAGGGAAGTCTCCCCGGCAGAACAGCTCTGCCGAAGCCCTAGATTGGTTCCGCCAAGGTTCCGCCTCGTGGCGGCGGAGTCTCATCCCGAAAGGTTGCCTTCTATTTGTTTCTCATCGAAAGACTTCATATAGGAGAAGATGGGCGTCAGAGAGCCACCAGGGGGCCCATGAGGTAGGGGACGCGCCCAGGGGGGCGCCCCCCACCCTCATGAGTAGGGTGTGGGCCCCCTGGCCTTCATCTTTGGCGATGATTTTTTCTTTATTTATTTTAAGTTATTCCGTGGAGTTTCAGGACTTTTGGAGTTGAGCAGAATAGGTCTCCAATATTTGCTCCTTTTCCAGCCCAGAATTCCAGCTGCCGGCATTCTCCCTCTTCATGTAAACCTTGCAAAATAAGAGAGAATAGCCATAAGTATTGTGACATAACATGAAATAACAGCCCATAATGCAATAAATATTGATATAAAAGCATGATGCAAAATGGACGTATCAACTCCCCCAAGCTTAGACCTCGCTTGTCCTCAAGCGAGAAGCCGATAACAATAAATATGTCCTCATGTTTAGAGGTAGAGGCGTCGATAAAAATAAAATATGGACATGAAGGCATCATGATTATTTCCATAACAGCAACATATATAGATTTTGTCATATGATTACTTATGTTCAAGTGATGATCTTTTCACAATGCAAAAGTATGAATCAGAAACCTTATTGAGCACCAACAAATTATAACCTCAGTCATTGAAGCAATTGCAATTTATCATAACATCGGAAAGAGTCTATGTCAGAGCTTAAAAGCAAGTCCACATACTCAACTATCACTTAGTCCTTCATAATTGCTAACACTCACGCAATACTTGTGGTTACGGAGTTTTAATCGGACACAGAGAAAGATAGGGGCTTATAGTTTTGCCCCACAACCTTTTACCTCAAGGGTAATGTCAACAATAATAATTCATGCTCCCCTACATCCAATTAGATATATATATATATCATGTTCTTTCCAACATGCTGAGCTTGCCAAAGGATAAAATGAAAAAGGAAAGGTGAAGATCACCGTGACTCTTGCATAAGGTAGAGGATAATAATAAAAGATAGGCCCTTCACAGAGGGAAGCAGAGGTTGTCATGCGCGTTTAGGGTTGATGCACAAAATCTTAATGCAAAAGAACGTCACTTTATATTGCCCCTCGTATGTGGACCTTTATTATGCAGTCCGTCGCTTTTATTACTTCCACAACAAGTTTGTACAAAGCTTATTTTCTCAGCACTAATAAGTCATGCATATTTAGAGAGCAATTTTTATTGCTTGCACCGATGACAACTTACTTGAAGGATCTTACTCAATCCATAGGTAGATATGGTGGACTCTCATGGCTGAACTGGTTTAAGGGTATTTGGAAGCACAAGTAGTATTTCTACTTGGTGCTGAGAATTTGGCTAGCATGAGGGGGAAAGGCAAGCTCAACACGTTAGAGGATCCATGACAACATACTTTATCTCAGATGTAAGAAAACATAACTCATTATTTGTCTTCCTTGTCCAACCTCAACTCTTTAGCATGTCATATTTTAATGAGTGCTCCCAATCATAAAAGATGTCAATGATAATATATCTATATGTGAAACCTCTCTTTCCTTATTACTTCCTATTAATTGCAACAATGACCAAAGCTATATTTGCCAACTCCCAACAACTTTTAATCATCATACTCTTTCTATGTGAAGTCATTACTTTCAATAATATCAATATTAACTCTTTGATTCTTTTTATTCCTTTTCTTCTTTCTATTTACCCAAGATCATGGCAAAATAATCAAGCCCTTGACTCAACACTAATCTTTATTATATAGCTCACGGACTCGATTACAAAGAAGGATCATAAAGCAAAACTCAAAACTAGATCATGCCATGACTTTATTCTACTAAATCAAGACTACTAAAAGGATCAAACTAAGAAAAACGGTAAAGATAGGAGTTGTGATGGTGATACGATACCAGGGCACCTCCCCCAAGCTTGGAAGTTGCCAAGGGGAGTGCCCATACTCATGTGATTATGTCTCCTTCTTTGTTGTTGGTGTAATATTCTTGGCGATGATTCCCCTCAAGATACGGTTCTCCTCCTCGAGCTCATTGACTTGCTGCTTGAGGTCCATTATTTCCTTGTGAAGCTTTCCTGTAATAGCTAAAGCTCCTTGTACCCAAGGGTGTTGCATAGCTGCGGGAGAACAAGAGACACTCCTCCTCATATTTTCATAAGAAAGAAATCTAACATTAGAAGGGATAACTGAGTTTGGAATAGCTGAGCTCTGTAGTTCCCCCATCGTAAACCCAGCTCGGAGGCGAGAGGTGACTTCTTGATCCTCCATGGCATCTACCCTCATCAAGTCGGCCTCCATCTCTTCTTCCGTTGCTGGCCCAAAGTGGTCAGCGTCGCTGTTTGCCCCTGAGTCCAGTGCCGGATTAGATACCTGGCTCTCCCCGACTGACTCTTGAGAAGACATCTTGCTCTAATCTGCAGCAGCAATAGCTCAAAACAAGAACAGAGGATATTTGCGTGATACGGGAGTCAAAATCTTCGGGAGAATATATAATTAATTTTTACCGACCAAAATACGTATCGTGCAAGAAAACGGAGTCCGGAGGGCACACGAGGTGCTCACGAGGTAGGGGGCGCGCCCAGGGGGGTAGGGTGCGCCCTCCACCCTCGTGGAGGCCTCGTGTCCTTCCCGGGCTGCTACTTATTTTTCTATTTTTCTAAATATTCCAAAACAGAGAAATATTGCCTTAAAATTGTTTTGGAGTCGGTTTACTTACCGTACCACATACCTATTCCTTTTCGGAGTCTGGAACGGCCTGGAAAGTGTCCCTTATGTATTCCTCCGGGGTTACGGTTTCAATAATATTGGTTTCAACATTTATAGGATTACCTGAGATATAGTGTTTGATCCTTTGACCGTTTACCACCTTAGGATTTGTGCCTTCGAAGTTGTTGATTTTTATGGCACCGAAACGATAGACCTCCTCGATAACGTAGGGACCTTCCCATTTAGAGAGAACTTTTCCTGCAAAAAATCTTAAATGAGAGTTGTATAGCAATACATAATCACCTACATTAAACTCACGCTTTTGTATCCTTTTGTCATGCCATCTTTTAACCTTTTCTTTAAACAACTTGATATTTTCATAAGCTTGGGTTCTCCATTCATCAAGTGAGCTAATATCAAATAACCTTTTCTCACCGGCAAGTTTGAAATCATAGTTGAGCTCTTTAATAGCTCAATATGCCTTATGTTCTAGTTCGAGAGGTAAGTGACATGCTTTTCCATAAACCATTTTAGACGGAGACATACCCATAGGATTCTTATATGCAGTTGTATAGGCCCATGCATCATCAAGTTTCTTGGACCAATTCTTTCTAGACCTATTGACAGTCTTTTGCAAAATTAATTTGAGCTCTCTATTGCTCAATTCTACTTGACCACTAGACTGCGGGTGATATGGAGATGCAATTCTATGATTAACGTCATATTTAGCAATCATTTTACGAAAAGCATCATGAATAAAGTTTGAACCACCATCAGTCATTAAATATCTAGGGACTCCAAACCTCGAAAAAATAACTTCCTTAAGCATTTTAATAGAGGTGTTATGATCAGCACTACTAGTTGGAATAGCTTCTACCCACTTAGTAACGTAATCAACAGCAACTAAAATATGTGTATATCCATTAGAGGCAGGAAAAGGTCCCATATAATCAAAGCCCCAAACATCAAATGGTTCAATAACAAGTGAATAATTCATAGGCATTTCTTGACGTCTACTAATATTACCGGTTCTTTGACATTCATCACAAGACAAAACAAACTTACGGGCATACTTGAAGAGAGTGGGCCAATAAAAACCGGATTGCAATACCTTATGTGCAGTTCTATCTCCAGCGTGGTGTCCTCCATTAGCTTCGGAGTGACACTTGCGTAGGATCTGTTCCTGTTCATGCTCAGGTACACAACGTCTAATAACACCATCTACTCCTTCTTTATAAAGATGTGGGTCATCCCAAAAGTAATGTCGCAAATAATAGAAAAACTTTTTCTTTTGTTGGTATGTGAAGCTAGGTGGTATAAATTTAGCAACAATATAATTAGCATAATCAGCATACCATGGAGTGCTACAAGAAGTGCTTATGACATTTAATTGTTCATCAGGAAAGCTATCATCAATAGGTAGTGGGTCATCAAGAACATTCTCTAACCTAGATAAGTTGTCTGCAACGGGGTTCTCAGCTCCTTTTCTATCAACAATATGCAAATCAAATTCTTGCAGCAAGAGAACCCATCTAATAAGTCTAGGTTTTGCATCTTTCTTTTACATAAGATATTTAATAGCAGCATGATCAGTGTGAATGGTTACTTTAGAATCAACAATATAGGGTCATCACAAGCAAATACAACTGCTAAAAGTTCCTTTTCGATAGTAGCATAATTTCTTTGAGCATTGTCTAGAGTCTTACTAGCATAATGGATAACATTTAATTTCTTATCAACTCTTTGCCCTAGAACAGCACCTACAGCGTAATCACTAGCATCACACATAATTTCAAAGGGTAAATTCCAATCAAGTGGCTGAACAACATGTGCAGAGAGTAATGCTTTCTTAAGTATTTCAAATGCTTCTGCACAATCATCATCAAAGACAAATGGTACATCTTTTTGTAATAAATTAGTCAGAGGCCGAGAAATTTTTGAGAAGTCCTTAATGAACCTCCTATAAAATCCAGCGTGACCAAGGAAACTTCTTATACCTTTGATGTCCTTGGGACATGGCATCTTTTCAATAGCATCAACTTTGGCTTTATCAACTTCAATACCTCTTTCAGAAACTTTGTGCCCCAAGACAGTAACTTCATTAACCATAAAGTGGCACTTTTCCCAATTCAAGACAAGATTAGTTTCTTCACATCTCTACAAAACTCGATCAAGATTGCTCAAGCAATCATCAAAAGAGGAACCATAGACGGAAAAATCATTCATGAAAACCTCACAAATTTTTTCACAAAAATCAAAGAATATAGCCATCATGCATCTTGAAAGGTAGCAGGTGCATTACATAAACCAAAAGGTATACGTCTATAAGCAAAAGTACCAAAAGGGCATGTAAAAGTAGTCTTTGATTGATCTCTAGCCGACACAGGTATTTGAGAGAAACCAGAATAACCATCTAGAAAGCAATAATGTGTATGTTTGCATAATCTTTCTAGCATTTGATCAATAAAAGGTAAGGGGTAATGATCTTTCTTAGTAGCCTTATTTAATTTGCAGAAATCAATTACCATCCTATAACCTGTGATAATTCTTTGCGGAATCAATTCATCTTTATCATTAGGGACAACAGTAATATCTCCCTTCTTAGGGACACAATGGACAGGACTTACCCACTGACTATCAGCAATGGGATAAATTATACCTGCCTCCAGAAGCTTGAGTATTTGTTTTCTTACCACTTCCTTCATTTTAGGATTCAAACGTCGTTGAGGATCACGAACTGGTTTGGCATCCGCTTCCAAATTTATTTTATGTTGACATAGAGTGGGACTGATGCCCTTAAGATCATCAAGAGTATATCCAATAGCGGCACGGTGCTTCTTCGGAGTTTTCAATAATCTTTCTTCTTCATGCTCTGAAAGGTTAGCACTGATAATGATAGGATATATTTTCTTTTCATCAAGATAAGCATATTTAAGATTATCAGGCAACGGTTTAAGCTCAAACACGGGATCACCCTTGGGTGGAGGAGGATCCCCTAGGATTTCAACAGGCAAATTGTGTTGCAGAATAGGTTCCTGTTTAAAGAATACTTCATCTTTTTCCCTTCTTTCATTCATGAACATATCATTTTCATGGTCTAGCAAATAGTGTTCTAAAGGATCACTAGGAGGTACGGCAATAGAAGCAAGACCAATGATTTCATCTTTACTAGGCATTTCTTCCTCACGATGTTGTTTACTAAATTTAGAGAAATTAAACTCATGAACCATATCATCCAAGCCAATAGTAACAACATTCTTTTCGCAGTCTATCTTAGCATTAACAGTATTCAAGAAGGGTCTACCAAATATAATGGGAAAAAAGCTATCTTGTGGAGAACCAAGAACAAGAAAATCAGCGGGATATTTGGTTTTTCCACACAAGACTTCAACATCTCTAACAATTCCCATTGCAGATATAGTATCTCTATTGGCAAGTTTAATTGTAACATCAATATCTTCTATCTCAGTGGGTGCAATTTCATGCTTAATTTCTTCATACAAGGTAATAGGTATAACACTAGCACTAGCACCCATATCACATAAGCCATGATAATAATGACTCCTATTTTAATAGAAATAACAGGCACGCCTATCACAGGTCTATGTTTATCTCTAGCACAAGGTTTAGCAATTCTAGCAGTTTCACCACAGAATTGAATAACATGCCCATCAATATTATCAGACAAGAGATCTTTAACAATAGCAATATTAGGTTCTACTTTGACTTGCTCAGGAGGTGTATAAGTTCTAATATTGCTTTTACGAACAACAGTTGAAGTTTTAGCATGATTCTTCATTCTAACAGGGAAAGGTGGTTTCAACATAAGAAGTGGGAACAATAGGATCATTATAAGTGACAGTCTTTTCTTCAACTTTAATAGGTGCAGCTACTTTTACTTCTGTGGGAGGATGATATTTAAACCACTTCTCCTTGGGGAGATCAACATAGGTAGCAAAAGATTCACAGAAAGAAGCTATTATCTCAGAGTCAAGTCCATATTTAGTGCTAAACTTACAGAAAATATCGGTATCCATAAAAGACTTAACACAATCAAACTTAGGTGTCATACCTGACTCCTTACCTTCGTCGAGGTCTCAATCTTTAGAGTTGCATTTAATTCTATCCAATAAATTCCATTTAAATACAATAGTCTTCATCATAAAAGAGCCAGCACAAGAAGTATCGAGCATGGTGCGATTGTTATCAGAAAGCCGAGCATAAAAACTTTGAATAATTACTTCTCTTGGGAGCTCATGATTGGGGCATGAATATAACATTGATTTAATCCTCCCCCAAGCTTGAGCGATGCTTTCTCCTTCGCGAGGCCAAAATTATATATATAATTGTGATCACGATGAACAAGATGCATAGGGTAATACTTTTGATGAAATTCCAATTTCAGGGCCTCTGTGATTCATAGGATTGCAAAAACACAGGAATAGAAAAGACGTAGGATTGGAATGGTATGTCCATTGGATCCCTATAGGATTTGAGTTCGTTTGATTGTGTCACGGGGAAAACAAAGGATTTCTTCCAAGAGGTTGGAGTGGATGTTTGAATTCCTGTGAAATATAATACAAATGAATCCTTTGGAAAAAATCCTACATGATTCAATCCTATGAATCAAACGACCAACGTAGGAAAAATTCCTAAGGATTCTAATCCATCAAAGATCCTATGAAAATCCTTTGAATCAAAGAGACCCTCAATCTTTTATAGTTCCATGATCTCGTATCATCATATAGCCTGTACCATGTCAATGCGTCTCCCTTCAAAGATAAAGGGAAGGCATTCTTCTTAACAACATCATCGGGTATACCTGCAAGCTTAAATAGTCCACAAACTTCATCCACATAGAGTAGATGTTCATCAGGATGCTTTGTTCCATTTCCTGTAAAAGTGTTAGCTAGCAGTTTTTCCATCATACCCGAAGGAATATCAAAAGGAGTTTCATTTTCAATAGGTTCAGTAGGTTGAGGAGCAACTCTTTGCTCTACTGGACGGGGTGAAGATACCCCGAACAAGCCCCTCAGAGAATTACTTTCCATAGTAACAAGTGACAGAAAATTTCAGCACACTATATACATTTTTCCTTACCAAATTCCACCTACCAAAGGCGCCACAATCCCCGGCAAGGGCGCCAGAAAAGAGTCTTGATGACCCACAAGTATAGGGGATCTATCGTAGTCCTTTCGATAAGTAAGAGTGTCGAACCCAACGAGGAGCAGAAGGAAATGATAAGCGGTTTTCAGCAAGGTATTCTCTGCAAGTACTGAAATAAGTGGTAACATATAGTTTTGTGATAAGATAAATTGTAATGAGCAACAAGTAAAAAGAGTAAATAAAATGCAGCAACGTGGACCAATCCTTTTTGTAGCAAAGGACAAGCCTGGACAAACTCTTATAATAGGAAAAGCTCTCCCGAGGACACATGGGAATATCGTCAAGCTAGTTTTCATCACGCTCATATGATTCGCGTTCGGTACTTTGATAATTTGATATGTGGGTGGACCGGTGCTTGGGTGCTGTTCTTACTTGAACAAGCATCCTACTTATGATTAACCTCTATTGCAAGCATCCGCAACTACAACGAAAGTATTAAGGTAAACCTAACCATAGCTTGAAACATATGGATCCAAATCAGCCCCTTACGAAGCAACGCATAAACTAGGGTATGATCATCTTGCCTGAAATCCCGCTAGGAAGAAGAACGAGTCCAAGAAGAAGACAAACGGTCGTAGTTGCATGAATCCTCACAACTCCGGAATGAAACCGAAGCTAACGAGAGAAGCAACCCAGAAAGAAACAAACAACATAGTAAAACAACCATCACATAAACATGGCATGATGCACAACCAAGTATGATGCATGTCCGGTTTAATGAAGCACGGCATGGCAAAGTGCAACAAACAATACTACAAGTTAAGTGGAGCTCAATATGCAACGAGTTGCATATTGACAAAACACCACATCAATTATTTAGTTCTCTCTCGGTTATGTACCCAACAATATTAAATATTGGTTAACATCGCAAGTGGTGAAGCATAACAAAAACTATACCATCTAAACAATTTAAATGGGGCCGGATATAAAAACAACAAATCCAGTAAATCCCATGTTATTTTGCAATTTAATGCAAACACAATTTTAAACATTTAAATATTGTTATCATGATGCGGATGACATATACAAGTTATATGCAATTTTTATGAAAATGTTGACAAGAGCATTAAGAAGCATTTTGGTCACCATGGCGAAATGAAAAGGGTGCCACGGCGGCGAAATGAAAATGGTGCCACGGCAACAATCCGCTCCGATAACTCGATTGAGATGTCGGTGCAAAAGAAAGTGTGGAGAGCGTGCCATGCAAGATGGTGGGGTGATCCCGGTAACTGGGTTCCCATGGGTCGATGGCATGGCAAACGAGAAGGAATGTGCAATGACAATTCGGATACGGTGCACACACGAGCATTTCATACAACCAAGCATGCATTCGTTCACGGGCGGTCATCATCTCGGGATTATACCTTTAAAGCGTGCATTTTGGAGCGGGTCGAGTTTCGTAGAGGGAAGTAGACGTTCTCGCGATGTAGTGGAAGTAGTTGTTCACGTGGCGACGGTAGTGGAAGTAGTCGTTCTCGCGACGGTAGCGGAAGTAGTGGTACACGGCGGCGGCGGTAGTTGTTCAGGGTCTTGCGGGTCATCGTGTAGTCGTACATGTTCGTCGTGGTACACGGTTCAAAGTCGTACATATCCCGTAGATGTTCAGGGTCGCCGTGAGGAACTTGTCGAAACCAGGGTGCATCTTGGCGGTCTCGTCTCGGCCTTCAACCCAAAACAAAGCAAGGCAAAAGACTTGGTGCGGTGGTACTTGGCGGTTCACAGCAAAGAGGAACCATGAAGGGTTGCTTGAGGAAGATCACTGCAGCGAGGCGGCGAGGCCAGGGGAGGCGCAGCTGCGAAGCGGGGACTTGGGAGCAGAGGAGGAAGTCGCGGCGCTGGTGCAAGGTGAGGTCCCTGCAGACGAGGCACCAGTGAACGAAGGCTGGCAGCAAAGGCGCGAAGACGAAGCCTGGTGCAGCGACCGACTCTGGATCGGGAGCTCCTCTCCCGATCTGGAGTGCGAGGGGGCGAGGGTGCGAAGGCAGCGACGGTCGCTGGTCGGCGCGAGGGGGTCACGGGGCACGGGGGGAAGGATGCAGGGGACGGGACGAGGGCATGGTCCCTGATAGACGGGGCACGACGGCGGCTTGTAGAGGAAGGAACTACAGAGGAGCGGCTGGAGGCGGCTAGCCGGCGAGGGGACCGGGCGCAGGTTGGGGCGATGCGGCGCTCGCGCGCAGAGGCGACGGGGGAAAGGGATGGAGGCGGCGAGGGGAAAAGGGAGAGGGGGTCACGCAAGGAGGGAGGAGCAAGGTGGCGCCATGGCCTGAGGGCCGCCGGAGTTGGTCGCGCTGATGGGGTCGCGGAGGCCGGGGATGGCTGCGGGGGAGCTCGATGCGATGGGTGGCGATGGGGACGCAGGGGAGAAGGAAGGGCGAGGCAGAGGAGGGGCACAGGCGCAGGAGGCTGAGAGGAGGGTTCGGGAGAGAGCGTTGGGAGCGATGCGGGCATGCGTGATGGGGAACGAGAAGAAGGAGGCGGCGCTGGCAGGGAAACGAGAGGGAGAGAGGTTGGGCTGGCCTTCGGGGCTAGGGTTAGGAAGGGGTTAGGTGGGCTGGACCTCCAGGCAAATGGGCCGGTCTGGGCCTTAGAGGCCGGCAGCTGGGCTCTCCTCTCTCTCTGTAATGAAAAATAAAACAGAACAGAGAAAAGAAAGAAAAGAAAGAGAGGTTAGGGGAAAGATTTGCGCATGGGGATAATTTTCCCGGACTCGCAAAAATGAGCTCGATCCAGGAAAAATAGAAAGATGCATGATTGAAAGATTTAAATTCAAACTCATTTGAATTTAATTCAAATGGGTTTGAACTAGGACTTGATAAAAGGAAGGTCCAAAAATGTTCGGATTTTTGGTGGAGCTCCGGAAAATGATGAAAGAAATTATGGGCAAGGTTGGAGACCAAGAATTGAGATAACAACGGCATGGGATATTTTGCAAGGGGGTTATGGTTAATTCCAAAAAAATGGAATAATTTTATTATAGCTCCCTAATATTGGAGGATATGTTATAAAGAGAAATCACCATGTGAATATCCCTCGATTTAAATGGATCAAAGATCCATGCATTTATTTAGGTGAGGAAAAATTAATGATATGATGGCACGATGACATGATGCAATGCAAAAATAGAAGAGCAAGCATAAATGAAACACACGGAGGTCACAAAATATGGAAGTCTTTTGGAGCGTCGGTCTCGGGGCGTTACAACACTCCACCACTACAAGAGGATCTCGTCCCGAGATCTAGGATGGCACCGGAGAGAAACGGAAGAGGAAGAGAGGAGGTAAAACTAAGTTGCTTCTTTGACGAACGAGTGAAACCACAAACCTTGAGATGTTGAGCAATTTAAAAGAAAGAGTACAACAGAGATGAACGAGATTGCAAACAATCCGTTAGAAAAAAAGAACAAGGAACATTATGGGAACTTGAAGGTTGCAAAGCTATGAATGACGAGTACAATGGACAAGAAGGAATTGAAATCACTCTGGTTGAAACGAGATAAACAAGGAACAAGGAAGATCAAAATCGGACAGCACTCCGGTTGAAAAGAGATGCAAGACTTGATAAGATGAAAAAAGAACTTGAAAGAAAAAGACACGACACTCCGGTTAAATGGATAAGCAAGGAAGAACATGATCTTCAATTCGAGATGATGAGTGAAGAGAGAACCATCACCATGCCTCCAGAAGAAAGAATAGAAGATAGATTATTGGAATAACAGAATGGAGGGGAAAATGGCAACTTCTGCCACAATTGAGCTTGGAAAGCACCCTTCCAAGAAGGTTACAACGGAGTTGTTAGAAAACCAACAACGAAACGAATAAGCTTGTAGTGGGCTTATTGAAACATCTCAACACTTGAGGTGAAATTATGCCACTAACGAAAAACAATTGCTTGCTTGAGATCAAAAAAGAGATGAAAACTTCTTCCACCAAGATGATAAAGAGATAACTTGGATCATTGACAAGCACCACAAATAGCAACATTCACAATGGAAGGCTTTAGGTGAAATCTATACCAAGATAACTCCAACGAAGAAATTAATGGATTTAGAATACCTCATTCTTGACAACATATGAATCATGAAACATGAAGGAAATTGTCAAGAGTGACATAACACCACCTCAAAAGATAAGGTAGAAAGAATTGCACTTTGGAATGCAAGATGAAGAATGCTTGAACTCCTCAAAACAAAACATGTGTTGAGCACCATGTTTATCTTAGAGTATAGCTTGGCGGATCATAACTTTGAGAGAAATCTTGAAGAACAATTGAAGAATGAAAGGAATCCTTGACAAACCACCATGAAGAAACTCCATGAAGAACTCCGGTAATAAAAGGATGATAGACAGAAAGAGAAGTTGAAAACACAAGGTGAAGCCTTGCGATGATTTAGATGGATCTCCGTGATAATTAGAGCTTGGAACTCCGGGAAAAAGAGAAGATGAAACAAATGAAACCGAGAATTTTAAGGGCCTCCGGAATAAAGAATTGATCACTTGGATGAACAAGAATAAGAATTATTTTATGCTTATCCTTCACCAATTAAATTGATGACAATCAACGTATTTGGCATACTACTTATTCTCGTAGAAAGGATTAAAAGAGATATATCAAAACTTGAGAAGGTCTTCAACGAACCACCGGTAGGATTGGAACAACAAATGAATTGATATGATGAACAAGGAAGAGAGATCTTGAAAGAACCACCGTAAGAATTGAAAATGATCGAAGTAGGGGTGCATCACCGGTAAGAATTAGCAAATGAATGAAGGTGCTTGAGACAAACTAGATACATGAGAACAAAGAGATCAAGAACTGATTAGAGGATATTCGATTGATGCACCGGCAAGATAGGAGAATGATAACTGACAGCTGAGAATGAAGAAACCTGAATTGATGGACTCCGGATGACAAACTGAGAAGACTCTTGAATATCTCCTGATGGGTGAAAAGATTCTCACAATCGAAAACAATTATGAGAGGATGGCAACAAGCTAGCACCATGAATCTTGAAGAGAATAGAGCAAGATTAAAGAGAAACTCTTCTTCGGTCTTCAAATGATGAGAATGACAACGAGAAACACCACCAAGAATTAATGAGGCACACCATAAGAATCAAAAGCGAAGAGGTTGAGCCAACTATGAAAAGAATTTGAAAGATCTTGGAGAAAAGCATTTGACTGATGATAACTCATTCTTACGTCAAACTTGGAGAAGAATTTAGGATAGCTCTGGGAAAATAGAAGAGTCAGGTAAGATCCTGGGAAAAGACCTGTGGGTTAGGGCCCACTCAAAAGAACACCGTTGAAAATATTTAAAAGAGATGTTGCACCGGTTGAATTAAATGACTTGAATGAGATACCAATCTCGAAAGAGCTTGAACGAATGCAGAGTGGAAACACGAATCTTCGAGATATCTTGAGCACTCCGGAATAACAAATAGAGAGAAGAAGAGTGATAATGAGGTGCACCGGTATGAGAAGACATTGGAATGAGGAAAAAGGTATGATCAACAAAACTTGACTTGAATCCACCGGAGAAGTGAATAGAATGAGGAATGATGAACTAGTAGAACATCTTCTTGAGAACCACCGGGTAAGAACATTGACGGAAAAGAATGGAGAAACTTCACAAAAATAAAAGGATACTTGGTAAAGAAATCTTAGTCCTTGAGGAAAAGGGTGGGTGGGCGGGAAAAAACAAAGGCAACTTGGAGACGGATGAAACAAACACCGTTGAGAAGAAATGATAATTGGTCTAGCTGATGTTGAAGTGATCGGATCCACTTGAAGAGAAACACGCCGGTTGAAAAGGATTGACATGACAATCTCGATTGTCGAGAAGGATTGGTATTCACATCGGAGTATGAGAACACCATTTCGGAAAGGTATGGAATCAACACTTGACATTGAAGCAACTCGAATACCACAACTCAAAACAAAAACAAAGGACTGGCTTGCAGAATAAGCCGGAACAAACATATGATAGAGATTTCGTCCGAAGTTTTCGTGGTGGGGCCTACACGGGCTCGATCGTACAACACCATCATGTACAAGGCAGTGCACATGACATACGAAGCGTCCCCGAGTCGGCATAGCCAAGGACTCTTTAAGACACAACGAGACCACTGTAAAACCAACCGTGAATAGGCGGACCACTAGACGTCGAACCCCAATTTCATATCATACATCCGTCGGAAAGATATCCTAAGAGCTACTTGAATTCCCACCTATGAAACTCCCGAAATTTTCCGGTTATGCAATCAGGTGTTGGGGATAAAGGGGAAGCATAATATCTCACCCAAAACTAGCAAATCCTACATCCAGCTGTATCCATCCTTCAACACATAACCAAGAAACCTTCGGAAATCGTCTACCTCAACCTTCGAAAAGCATCCGTTATACGAGTCATGGCAATACTCCCGTACTCACCTCAGTACTGGGTTATCGGGGTTATCTCACCAACAACTGCATAAAAGAGATTTTCGATGTCGGCGTACTAAACTCAGGTATTCCAGAACTGCAACGATAAAATTATGACGACAACACCTCAGAGCTCAACTCCCCGGGACACTTCCACTAAACCCCTGACAGGAGGCACCAAGACAATGTGCTCATCATAAAACCATCGGAACGATTCCAAGATACCCGCGTGATCCTAAAATTTTTTTTAGTGAAATTTGAGAAGAGAAGAGTCAAAACTCTATGTCAGGATGCCTTACTAGAGCGATGAAGAGACAGGGGAGTAAAAAGAATTCCTAACTCGCCGATATATATAATCCTAAATGACTCAAAACATTTTTCTAGACACAACTCGGCCGCTAAAAACGATCAAGCAGTGGGGCTCCTAAGGTCGGGGAGGGCTCTGATTACCAACTTGTAACGCCCTCGATGCGGCTATATCTCCCACGTGTCGAAGCACGACTTAGAGGCATAACCGCATTGAAAGCAATGTCGCAAGTGAGGTAATCTTCACACAACCCATGTAATACATAAGGGAAAGAGATACATAGTTGGCTTACAACCGCCACTTCACACAATTACATGAATAAAGCATTACATCATCCAAATACAATCAAGGTCCGACTACGGAACCAAAATAAAAGAAGAACCCCAAATGCGACAAAGGTCCCCGATCGACCCCAACTGGGCTCCACTACTGATCAACTAGAACGAAACAACACAAAGGGCAAGATCTTCATCGAGCTCCTCCTTGAGCTTGGTTGCGTCACCTTCTCGGTAACATAGGCACCTGCAAACTGGTTTTGGAAGTATCTGTGAGCCACGGGGACTCAGCAATCTCGCACCCTCGTGATCAAGACTATTTGAGCTTATAGGAAGGATGGAGTAATGAGGTGGAGCTGCAGCAAGCGACTAGCATATATGGTGGCTACAATCACAAGAGAGAGCGGGAAGAGAAGAAAGGAATGGTCGTGAAGCTAGTAGCGATCAAGAAGTGATCCTGAAACAACTTACGTCAAACATAACTCCAACACCGTGTTCACTTCCCGAACTCCGCCGAGAAGAGACCATCACGGTTACACACGCGGTTGATGTATTTTAATTAAGGTCAACTTCGGGTTTTCTACAACCGGACGTTAACAAATTCCCATCTGCCACATAACCGCGGGCACGGCTCTCGAAAGTTTATAACCCTGCAGGGGTGTCCCAACTTAGCCCATGACAAGCTCTCACGGTCAATGAAGGAATAGACCTCCACCTGAGACACTCCGATCAGACTCGGTATCCCGGTACATCAAGACATTTCGACAGGGTAAAACTAAACCAGCAACACCGCCCGAATGTGCCGACAAATCCCGATAGGAGCTGCACATATCTCTTTCTCAGGGCACACTCAGATGAGACTAGCTACGAGTAAAACCAACCCTCAAGTTTCCCCGAGGTGGCCCCGCAGGCAGCTCAGTTCGGACCAACACTCAGAGGAGCACTGGCCCGGGGGGGGGGGGGGGGTTAGAATAAAGATGACCCTTGAGTCTGCAGAACCCAAGGGAAAAAGGCTTAGGTGGCAAATGTTAAAACCAATGTTGGGCCTTGCTGGAGGAGTTTTACTTAAGGCGAACTGTCAAGGGGTTCCCATTATAGCCCAACCGTGTAAGGAACGCAAAATCCGGGAACATAACACCGATATGACGGAAACTAGGGCGGCAAGAGTGGAACAAAACACCAGGCATAAGGCCGAGCCTTCCACCCTTTACCAAGTATATAGATGCATTAATTAGATAAGATATATTGTGATATCCCAACGAGTAAACCTGTTCCAACAAGGAACAACATCTCGATGTTCCAACAAGGAACAAACTTAAATCTTCACCTGCAACTAACAACGCTATAAGAGGGGCTGAGCAAAGCGGTAACATAGCCAATCAACGGTTTGCTAGGACATAGTGGGTTAGAGGTTTGACATGGCAATTTGGGAGGCTGACAAGCAAATGGTAGGCATCGTAGCATTGGCATAGCAAAAGAGCGAGCATCTAGCAAGCAAAGATAGTAGTGATTTCGAGGGTATGATCATCTTGCCTGAAATCCCGCTAGGAAGAAGAACGAGTCCAAGAAGAAGACAAACGGTCGTAGTCGCACGAATCCTCACAACTCCGGAACGAAACCGAAGCTAACGAGAGAAGCAACCCAGAAAGAAACAAACAACATAGTAAAACAACCATCACATAAACATGGCATGATGCACAACCAAGTATGATGCATGTCCGGTTTAATGAAGCACGGCATGGCAAAGTGCAACAAACAATACTACAAGTTAAGTGGAGCTCAATATGCAACGAGTTGCATATTGACAAAACACCACATTAATTATTTAGTTCTCTCTCGGTTATGTACCCAACAATATTAAATATTGGTTAACATGGCAAGTGGTGAAGCTGAAAGTGCAACTAATCCCCAGGTGGTTTTGGTAATTAATAACAACATATATATCATTGAACTAATAGTTTCTTGAGAACATTTCAGAAAGTTCAGTGATATGGGTATGGCAATGACTGAAGATGTGGACCCCTCAAAATGCTAAGGAAAGCATTGGCAAAAGCTCAAGACTTCATTTTTTGGTTTAGTGATCTAAGATCACATTGAGTCTATAGGAAAGCCAATACTATTAAAAGGGGATGAGGTTATGATAATGATCTGGTTGCTCAAAGTGCTTAGTGATCTATCTCCCAAACTATCAGCAATCTTTCATTCCAACATATACTCATAAGTAATCTCGGTCCCACCGATTCCATAAACTCAGTCACACCGAGATGAACCACCTCAGCCACAAAGCCAAACCCTAGTAATTTCGGTTTTTCCGATTCCAAACTCGGTCTCACCGAAGCTAGTGTTGCCAAGCTTCTGTAACCTTCTGTCATCATATCGGTGTCACCGAGATGATAAAGTCGGTCCCACCGAGAATGGCAAACCCTAGTCTTTGGAAGAATCGGACTCACCGAGATTGTATTTTCGGTCCCACCGAAAATCCCAACGTTCACAAGATTTGAACTTTCGGTCTCACCGAGTTGTCAACTTCGGTCTGACCGAGATTGCTCAAATGTGTGTAATGGTTGGATTTTGTGTGGAGGCTATAAATACCCCTCCACCTCCTCTTCATTCGTGGAGAGAGCCATCAGAAAGAACTACCACTCCTACCTTACATTTCTGAGAAGAAAACTACCTACCCTTGTGTTGAGATCAAGTTGCTCCACTCCCACCATATGAAACTTGATTTCTAGCCTTCCCAAGTTGCTTTCCACTCAATCCTTTCTTCCACCACAGCCAAATCAGTGAGGAGAGTTGAGTGTTGGGGAGATTATCATTTGAAGCACAAGAGCAAGGAGTTCATCATCACCAACACCATCTATTACCTTTTGGAGGGTGGTGCCTCCTAGATTGGTTAGGTGTCGCTTGGGAGCCTCCGTCAAGATGTGGAGTTGAACCAAGAAGTTTGTAAGGGCAAGGAGATCGCCTACTTCGTGAAGATCTACCCCGAGTAAGGCTAGTCCTCCGTGGGCGTATGCCATGATGGCATAGACAAGGTTGCTTCTTCGTGGACCCTTCGTGGGTGGAGCCCTCCGTGGACTCTCGCAGCCGTTACCCTCCGTGGGTTGAAGTCTCCATCAACGTGGATTGACGATAGCACCACCTATCGGAACCACGAGAAAAATCTCCGTGTCTCCAAATTGCGTTTGCTCTTCTCCACCTCTATTTACTACATGTGCAATTTACTTTCCGCTGCCATTACTCTAGAATTGCATGTGTAGGGTGATACTTGACTTGTTCATTATCTTGAAATCTGCCAAAACTTGTCTTAATCAAAAGGCTAAACTTTTAAATTGTCAAGTAGTCTAATCACCCCCCCTCTAGACATACTTTCGATCCTACAAGTGGTATCAGAGCATTGGTCTCCATTGGATTGGTTTCCATTGCATTGGACTCCATAAGCTTGGTTTCACAACCTAGGAGAGTATGGCGTCTAGTGAGGGTAATTTTCGTAGAGGTCCTTACTTTGATGGTTCAAACTTTGCTAGTTGGAAGCATAAAATGAAAATGCATATTCTTGGACATAACCCTGCCGCATGGGGCATTATTTGTGTTGGCTTGCAAGGTGAGTTCTTCGAGGAAGGAAAAGTTCCGGATCGTGAAGCTACAGCGGATGAATTGCGGATGTTGCAAAACAATGCTCAAGCTTGTGACATTCTCTTCAATGCTTTGTGTCCCGAGGAGTTCAACAAAATCAGCCGTCTTGAGAATGCAAAAGAGATTTGGGATACTTTGGTCGAAATGCACGAAGGTACCGAGTCCGTGAAGGAATCAAAGCTAGATGTTCTTCAAGGTCAACTTGACAAGTTCAAGATGAAGGAAGGTGAAGGAGTTGCTGAAATGTACTCTAGGCTTGCTCTCATTACAAATGAGATTGCCGGCTTAGGAAGCGAAGAAATGACCGACCGATTCATCATCAAGAAGATTCTCAGAGCTTTGGATGGAAAGTATGACACCGTGTGCACTTTGATCCAAATGATGCCAAACTACAAGAATCTCAAGCCTACCGAAGTCATTGGAAGAATTGTTGCTCATGAGATGACACTTAAAGATAAGGAAGAGCTTCACAACAAGTCAAGTGGTGCTTACAAAGCTACATGTGATGCTCCCACAACCTCAAGTGACAAGCTAGTTTCCAATGAAGAGATAAGCCTAATGGTGAAGAACTTCAACAAATTCTACAAGAGTAGAAGCAAGGAAAGAAGCTCAAAGTCTAGATCATATGATGAAAAGAGATCTTCAAGTCGTGATCGAAACTACTACAATTGTGGAAGACCCGGACACTACTCAAATGAGTGTTCGACTCCCCACAAGAGAAGAGAAGAATCTCCAAGAAGAAGAAGCTCAAGAGAAGAGTCACCTCGGAAAGAGAGAAGGAGTAGAGATGATCGTTATGAACGAAGATCCTCTCGGAGAAGCAAGGATTCGGAAAGGAAAGACAAGTCATCAAGGAGCTACACAAGAAGAAAACATCAAGCTCACGTCGGTGAATGGGTCTCCGGCTCCGACTCCGACAATCACTCCGAAAGAAGCTATCACTCCAACTCCGAATACAGTCAAGATGAAGGTGTTGCCGGTCTTGCTCTCGTATCCTCCAACTCCAACTCCTATGACTTATTTGATTCACCAAATGAGGGAATTGGAAGGTGCTTCATGGCTAAAGGCCCCAAGGTATCACACCCTGAATTCATTGACTTTGATAGTGATGAGGATGACTTGCTTGGTGAAGATGAGCTTTTACATGATAAATCTAGTGAGCCTAGTAATGATGAACATGCTAGTAGTCTTTATAGTCGAGAAGAGTCGAATGACAATGCTATGAAGGAGATTGAGCGTCTAACTAAAGAACTAAACACTCTTAAGTTAGCTCATGAAACAACTCAAGAAGATCATAGAGAGCTCCTAAGATCTCATGAGAAGCTACGCTTCGAGAAGCTCAATCTAGAGCAAGAACATGAGTTCCTAAAAGCTATGAATGACGATCTTCGAAAGAAGAGTTCTTCATATCTTGCCAAACGACTTCTCTTGTCTAATTTCTTGCCACCTATTAAAACTAAGCATGACAAGCATAAGAAAAATTCTTCATCTAGTAGTAACAATAACCATGCTAAATCCAATGTTGTTACTTCTAGTAGTTCTCTTGATTCCACTAACAATGTTTCAAGCCAAGTTACACTTGAGCAAGAAAATAGTTTATTGAAAGGGATTATAGAGAAAGGTGTCTACAAGAGCCTTGCCGGAAGCAAGAACTTTGAGGAAATTGTTCGCAAGCAAGGAAGGCACCGGAAGAATCAAGGAATTGGTTTTGAGCGAAAGTTCAACGCCGAGGGTGTTGAATGGGAAGAAGGTCAATATCCCACTCCAAAGTTTGTTTCTCAAAAGGAGAAGTATGATCCTACTTCTTCCAATGTGGAACAAGCTCAAGATGATCTTCCACCACAAGACCACAAGCTAAAAGGCAAGGACAAGCTTCAAGAGGAGATTGATGCATTTATTGAAGCACCCAAGGCCTTGGTCAAGTGGGTTCCCAAGGAAACGTCAAGTTCTACTTCGTCAAGCTCAACTACTACCCCAAGGATTCCCATCAAGATGATGTGGATCCCGAAGAAGAAGAACTAGAGAGTTCTTGAGGGTGACTCCGCCAACATACTTCACTCACATTCATTTTGGCAAGAACTTGTGCAATCAACTTCCACATCTTGCACTAGTTCATGGAGTCACAAACCCTCTCGTTGGTAAGTCAAGGGACAAGGTAATCATTGCTTTCATGGACATCATCTATTGTGTACTTCAATCTATGTCCATGGATATCCTTGTTTGTTCCTTGTGGGACTAACCCATGTAGGTATTGAAAGTGCCCGAATCCAAAGGATTGCTCCCAACTCTTGATGATCTTCATCAACATTGAGCATCCACATCTTCAACATCTACATGAAGTCTTCTACGACAACCCAAGGTTAGTTTGACCCTTTAAAAGGGGTTCTCACATCAAGGGGGAGCTTTACTCTAAAGAAATGAGTTAAAGCATCTTCAAATGATGTGAACACATTAATGCTTTATGTAAAAGTGGTAACCCCACTTGTGCTTAAACGATGAGTATGACCTATGATCAAATGTTCTCATTTGACTCCTAAGTCAATATACTCATATATAGATGACCTAGTCATCGACAAATTGTGTGCTAATAGCTAGTGTTTTGTTTGTGCATGTTTGACACATATTTCATTTGCTATCTTATTATGTGAGCATGTTGGATGCATAATTTTATCCATTCGAGGACATCCATTTGTTGCTTTGGTCTTTTGGATTTTTCTTTTTGACCAAATGGATGGACAAGAATGCCTAAGTTCCTCCCCTAGCTATCTATGCTTTCTTGTCTCAAAT
The DNA here is from genome assembly GCA_963921465.1 of Triticum timopheevii. NCBI lineage: Eukaryota > Viridiplantae > Streptophyta > Magnoliopsida > Poales > Poaceae > Triticum > Triticum timopheevii. The sequence continues at coordinate 76,540,426 of OY997266.1, read as the reverse complement.
TCTATTCATGCTTATATCACAAACTTTGATCAAGTCTTTTTCGGACCCACCGAGTGAGGAGCACTCGGAGCCACCGATCCGTCAAAAGCTTAAATTCCAAAACCTTCTAAGTATTTTCGGTCAGACCAACCCACTCAAAATCGGACAGACCGAAATCACTTGGATTGATCTAGGTTTTCACCTCGGTGAAACCGAGTTGCAAATTTCGGCGTGACCGAAGTGAGTAACTGCTTGCAGTTAACCATCTCGGTGCCACCGAGTTTTACAACTCGGTCCCACCGACAGCTGAAGGGTATATATACCTGAGGGCAGCGCGCGTTGATTCTTTCTTCAAAACGTCTCGCCCCCAAACCCTTTGCTGCCGTCGCCGTGGTCTCCGGATCGTCTCCGTCGTCGCCTGTGCGCCCTCGCCGCAGGTCTCCGTCGCCGTCAATGGACAATCTCTCCGTGCCGTTGCCGCCGTAGAGAAACTCCACCAAGTTAGGGTGAGTTTCGATCCCTCTCGTGTTTCAACCTCTGATTCAATGCACGATTGGTTTGCCCAGCTTCTTGCCACGTTTGAGATCTTCCTATCCAGCAGATAAGTTCTTAGAACGAAATTCGAGTAAAAATTTTAGGGTTAGGTTTCCGCCGAACACATCTCGGTGAGACCGATTCTACATTCTCGGACTGACCGATTTGGCCTCTGGCCATTGCACTGCACTTTTCGGTCCAACCGAGTTGTGCAAATCGGTACGACCGAAATGAGGATTTAGTGAAACCCTAGTGTTCTCGGCTAGACCGAAACCCATTTCGGTCCAACCAAAAGTGGTGTGAATGGTTCTGTTTAGACACTTCGGATTCACCGAATTTTAGACTCGGTCTGACCGAAATGCATTCTGTGAAAACCTAAAACTGAAATTTGAACTTATTCTTTTTGCAAAACCTTCTGCAGTTTGTGATAACTCTTCTATTCTGTCTATACCTAATCTATTCACAGGTTGTCAGCCATGTCAGATGCCAGTGACAGCCAGAACAGATCTGAGTCACCAGTTGAGATTCCAGAGGTAGGCACTAGTCCTGAAGCCAGCAGCTTTTCTGATGATGGTGAGAGGAGCACACCAAGTGGTTTGCCTCCTGCTGCCACCAGGGCCAGGAAGAAGAGAAACTCTGATGAAGAAGATTCTGATTTCATAGCTGAGGAAGAGATCACATCCAAGCCTAAGAGGAAAGTTGTTGCCAAAGAGCATCAAGGGCAACAAACCAAGAAAGGCACCAGCAAAGTGAAGAAGTCCACTATTGCCAAGAAGTTGAGCATGGAAGAAGAAACCTCGAGCAAGGTGAAGAAAACTTCCAAGAGGAAGAGGATTGTGCATGATGAAGCAGCTAATGATGATTCTGATGAGGAAGCACCCCAGCCTCCTCAGAAGCCTAAGTTGATGGGTGATGCCATCAGGGCAGGAGCACCTACAAAGTCTAAGCCTTCTGCTCCAGCAAAGGCAGCTCAAGCCAAGCCTGCTGCCAAGCCAAAGAAGACTGTCAGAAATATTCCTGCTTCAGAGAAGAAGAAAGACAATGTGCCACCAGCTGAGTCAGATGATGAGGCACCTGTTTTGCTGAAACTCCGTCAGAGATTGCCTGTCCACAATGATGCTCATCCTCGAGCTGAAAACATGAAGGAAAGAAAGGACAAAGGTCTCAGGCTATGGAGACAAGCTGATCCATATGCCATAAGGAGAAGGACTGCTGTTGACCCAAGGTTCCACACCAGAGAGCAGCAAGATTTCTATGAGACTGTGCTCATGGACAAGAAGCCCATTGTTGCTGACACTAGATATGTTGACTGGGCATATATTGACAGTGAAGAGCACAGAGACTACTTTCCACATGTGCATGAGAGCTTCACTGCATGTGGTGTTGCTGAGTTCGTTGGTCAGAAACTGACAGCTTGGAATGATGAGATGATCATGCAATTCTATGCCACAGCTCATTTCTATCCAGATGGCAGGATTGTATGGATGACTGAAGGTCAGAGATTCTCTTCAACTGTTGAAGAGTGGGCTGCACTGCTGAATGCTCCAGTATCAAGACAAGATGATGTTGATGTCTATGGAATTCCCAAGAAAAACCATGAGTCTATGAAGAACATGTACAATGAGGTACCAGCTAAGGATGTAGAGTTCTGGAAGCTCGGCTCAGTGTATCATCTCCAGGCAGGTCTCCCTACCACGAACACAATTCTGAGGCATACTTTGATGCCCAAGTCTGGAGATCATCGCATGATACGAGGCTATTCTATCAACATGCTGCATATACTAGATCAGAAGGCACCTTTCAAGGTGATGGACCTGATAGTTGAGACTATCAAGAGGACTGTAGCAGACCAGAAGAGGTCATGTGGTTTTGCCCCGCACATTCAGATGCTTATCAATGCCAAGTTTGGCACGGGCACCTACTTGTTGGATAGACCCCACTTGCCACTGCAGCCTGAGCATGAGGATAATGAAGTTGTGATGACTGAGGATGATCCCACGTCTGTTGAAGGTCAAGCTAAGTCTGAAGCTGCCAAACAAGCTAAAGCTGAGAAGGAAGCAGCAGCAGCAGCTAAACCCAAGAGTGTTGGAGAACAGCTCCTTGAAGCTACCCAGAGGATTGAACTACGCCTGGCCAGCATAGTGCAGTCTCAGGAGAGTCTTGAGAGGATAGTTGAAGACAAGTTCCATGCTCTGGATGTCAAGCTAACTGAAGTGCAAGTCACTGTCAACAAGCTTGAGGCAGATATCGAGGAAGCCAAGAGGGAGAAGGAAGAGCTCATGAAGGAGATGCAGGATGACCTTGTCCAGGATGACTATGAGCAGCCAGCTCCGGTTCCCACAAAACCCAGGTCAGCTGCTATTCCAGTGACAGACACCAGGGCTACTGCATCAGCACCTCCCACAGCTCCATCAGTTCCAGCTCCAGCTCCAGTGTCCACTCCTCCAGCTCCACAGACTTCAGCCGAAGCCTTTGCAGATGCAGCTATCTCAACTCCATCAACCCAGACAGGAGCCGCCAGCAGAGTCCCTAGTGACGTTTAGCTCTATACCTTTCGAACTTTTTGGTAACTTGTTGCCAAAGGGGGAGAAATTGTATAGATCATAGGACTTCGAGAGAGAGAGTGCTCGTTTTTGCTCTTTCGTTTCATTTGCAGTTTCCTTGAGATACTTTTGAGTTTTTCGAGACATTCCGTGTGTTTGATACTATGTTTGCTCTACTTTGATGAGTGCTTGATCATACTATGCCTTAATGTGTGCTTAATGCTTATCATATGTCATTCATATCTTGTATGATCATTTACTCATGTCTTGGTGATTGGGTGCATGTTATTCATTCTTATCATTTTGTGCGCTCCACCAAGATGTATGTGACATGGAAGAGTGACCCATGATCCTAATCGATTGTGCATTTGCATTCAAACGCAAATCTTAAATAATGCACAAATTTAGGGGGAGCTCTTGCTTATCACATACTTCTCAAAGCGACGATATTATTCATTGATTATATCTTTTGTCGAAGCTTTGATCTATATGTTGTCATCAATTACCAAAAAGGGGGAGATTGAAAGTGCAACTAATCCCCAGGTGGTTTTGGTAATTAATAACAACATATATATCATTGAACTAATAGTTTCTTGAGAACATTTCAGAAAGTTCAGTGATATGGGTATGGCAATGACTGAAGATGTGGACCCCTCAAAATGCTAAGGAAAGCATTGGCAAAAGCTCAAGACTCCATTTTTTGGTTTAGTGATCTAAGATCACATTGAGTCTATAGGAAAGCCAATACTATTAAAAGGGGATGATGTTATGATAATGATCTGGTTGCTCAAAGTGCTTAGTGATCTATCTCCCAAACTATCAGCAATCTTTCATTCCAACATATACTCATAAGTAATCTCGGTCCCACCGATTCCATAAACTCAGTCACACCGAGATGAACCACCTCAGCCACAAAGCCAAACCCTAGTAATTTCGGTTTTTCCGATTCCAAACTCGGTCTCACCGAAGCTAGTGTTGCCAAGCTTCTGTAACCTTCTGTCATCATATCGGTGTCACCGAGATGATAAAGTCGGTCCCACCGAGAATGGCAAACCCTAGTCTTTGGAAGAATCGGACTCACCGAGATTGTATTTTCGGTCCCACCAAAAATCCCAACGTTCACAAGATTTGAACTTTCGGTCTCACCGAGTTGTCAACTTCGGTCTGACCGAGATTGCTCAAATGTGTGTAACGGTTGGATTTTGTGTGGAGGCTATAAATACCCCTCCACCTCCTCTTCATTCGTGGAGAGAGCCATCAGAAAGAACTACCACTCCTACCTTACATTTCTGAGAAGAAAACTACCTACCCTTGTGTTGAGATCAAGTTGCTCCACTCCCACCATATGAAACTTGATTTCTAGCCTTCCCAAGTTGCTTTCCACTCAATCCTTTCTTCCACCACAGCCAAATCAGTGAGGAGAGTTGAGTGTTGGGGAGATTATCATTTGAAGCACAAGAGCAAGGAGTTCATCATCACCAACACCATCTATTACCTTTTGGAGGGTGGTGCCTCCTAGATTGGTTAGGTGTCGCTTGGGAGCCTCCGTCAAGATGTGGAGTTGAACCAAGAAGTTTGTAAGGGCAAGGAGATCGCCTACTTCGTGAAGATCTACCCCGAGTAAGGCTAGTCCTCCGTGGGCGTATGCCATGATGGCATAGACAAGGTTGCTTCTTCGTGGACCCTTCGTGGGTGGAGCCCTCCGTGGACTCTCGCAGCCGTTACCCTCCGTGGGTTGAAGTCTCCATCAACGTGGATTGACGATAGCACCACCTATCGGAACCACGAGAAAAATCTCCGTGTCTCCAAATTGTGTTTGCTCTTCTCCACCTCTATTTACTACATGTGCAATTTACTTTCCGCTGCCATTACTCTAGAATTGCATGTGTAGGGTGATACTTGACTTGTTCATTATCTTGAAATCTGCCAAAACTTGTCTTAATCAAAAGGCTAAACTTTTAAATTGTCAAGTAGTCTAATCACCCCCCCTCTAGACATACTTTCGATCCTACAGAAGCATAACAAAAACTATACCATCTAATCAATTTAAATGGGGCCGGATATAAAAACAACAAATCCGGTAAATCCCCATGTTATTTAGCAATTTAATGCAAACACAATTTTGAACATTTAAATGTTGTTATCATGATGCGGATGACATATACAAGTTATATGCAATTTTTATGAAAATGTTGACAAGAGCATTAAGAAGCATTTTGGTCACCATGGCGAAATGAAAAGGGTGCCACGGCGGCGAAATGAAAATAGTGCCACGGCAACATTCCGGTTCCGATAACTCGATTGAGATGTCGGTGCAAAAGGAAGTGTGGAGAGCGTGCCATGCAAGATGGTGGGGTGATCCCGGTAACCGGGTTCCCATGGGTCGACGGCATGGCAAACGAGAAGGAATGCGCAATGACAATTCGGATACGGTGCACACACGAGCATTTCATACAACCAAGCATGCATTCGTTCACGGGCGGTCATCATCTCGGGATTATACCTTTAAAGCGTGCATTTTGGAGCGGGTCGAGTTTCGTAGAGGGAAGTAGACATACTCGCGATGTAGTGGAAGTAGTTGTTCACGTGGCGACGGTAGTGGAAGTAGTCGTTCTCGCGACGGTAGTGGAAGTAGTGGTACACGGCGGCGGCGGTAGTTGTTCAGGGTCTTGCAGGTGGTCGTGTAGTCGTACATGTTCGTCGTGGTACACGGTTCAAAGTCGTACATATCCCGTAGATGTTCAGGGTCGCCGTGAGGAACTTGTCGAAACCAGGGTGCATCTTGGCGGTCTCGTCTCGGCCTTCAACCCAAAACAAAGCAAGGCAAAAGACTCAGTGCGGTGGTACTTGGCGGTTCACAGCAAAGAGGAACCATGAAGGGTTGATTGAGGAAGATCACTGCAGCGAGGCGGCGAGGCCAGGGGAGGCGCAGCTGCGAAGCGGGGACTCGGGAGCAGAGGAGGAAGTCGCGGCGCTGGTGCAAGGTGAGGTCCCTGCAGATGAGGTACCAGCGAATGAAGGCGGGTAGCGAAGGCGCGAAGACGAAGCCTGGTGCAGCGACCGACTCTGGATCGGGAGCTCCTCTCCCGATCTGGAGTGCGAGGGGACGAGGGTGCGGAGGCAGCGACGGTCGCTGGTCGGCGCGAGGGGGTCGCGGGGCACGGGAGGAAGGATGCAGGGGACGGGACGAGGGCATGGTCCCTGATAGACGGGCTGGAGGCGGCTAGCCGGCGAGGGGACCGGGCGCAGGTTTGGGCGATGCGGCGCTCGCGCGCAGAGGCGACGGGGGAAAGGAATGGAGGCGGCGAGGGGAAAAGGGAGAGGGGGTCGCGCAAGGAGGGAGGAGCAAGGTGGCGCCATGGCCTGAGGGCCGCCGGAGTTGGTCGCGCTGATGGGGTTGCGGAGGCCGGGCGCGGGAGCAGGAGGGAGAGATGGCGGCAGGGATGGCTGCGGGGGAGCTCGATGCGATGGGTGGCGATGGGGACGCAGGGGAGAAGGAAGGGCGAGGCAGAGGAGGGGCGCAGGCGCAGGAGGCTGAGAGGAGGGTTCGGGAGAGAGCGCTGGGAGCGATGCTGGCGTGCGTGATGGGGAACAAGAAGAAGGAGGCGGCGCTGGCAGGGAAACGAGAGGGAGAGAGGTTGGGCTGGCCTTCGGGGCTAGGGTTAGGAAGGGGTTAGGTGGGCTGGACCTCCAGGCAAATGGGCCGGTCTGGGCCTTAGAGGCCGGCGGCTGGGCTCTCCTCTCTCTCTCTAATGAAAAATAAAACAGAACAGAGAAAAGAAAGAAAAGAAAGAGAGGTTAGGGGAAAGATTTGCGCATGGGGATAATTTTCCCGGACTCGCAAAAATGAGCTCGATCCAGGAAAAATAGAAAGAGGCATGATTGAAAGATTTAAATTCAAACTCATTTGAATTTAATTCAAATGGGTTTGAACTAGGACTTGATAAAAGGAAGGTCCAAAAATGTTCGGATTTTGGTGGATCTTCGGAAAATGATGAAAGAAATTATGGGCAAGGTTGGAGACCAAGAATTGAGATAACAACGGCATGGGATATTTTGCAAGGGGGTTATGGTTAATTCCAAAAAAATGGAATAATTTTATTATAGCTCCCTAATATTGGAGGATATGTTATAAAGAGAAATCACCATGTGAATATCCCTCGATTTAAATGGATCAAAGATCCATGCATTTATTTAGGTGAGGTTTTAAAAATTAATGATATGATGGCATGATGACATGATGCAATGCAAAAATAAAAGAGCAAGCATAAATGAAACACACGGAGGTCACAAAATATGGAAGTCTTTTGGAGCGTCGGTCTCGGGGCGTTACAACACTCCACCACTACAAGAGGATCTCGTCCCGAGATCTAGGATGGCACCGGAGAGAAACGGAAGAGGAAGAGAGGAGGTAAAACTAAGTTGCTTCTTTGACGAACGAGTGAAACCACGAACCTTGAGATGTTGAGCAATTTAAAAGAAAGAGTACAACAGAGATGAACGAGATTGCAAACAATCCGTTAGAAAAAAAGAACAAGGAACATTATGGGAACTTGAAGGTTGCAAAGCTATGAATGACGAGTACAATGGACAAGAAGGAATTGAAATCACTCTGGTTGAAACGAGATAAACAAGGAACAAGGAAGATCAAAATCGGACAACACTCCAGTAGAAAAGAGATGCAAGACTTGATAAGATGAAAAAAGAACTTGAAAGAAAAAAGACACGACACTCCGGTTAAATGGATAAGCAAGGAAGAACATGATCTTCAATTCGAGATGATGAGTGAAGAGAGAACCATCACCATGCCTCCAGAAGAAAGAATAGAAGATAGATTATTGGAATAACAGAATGGAGGGGAAAATGGCAACTTCTGCCACAATTGAGCTTGGAAAGCACCCTTCCAAGAAGGTTACAACGGAGTTGTTAGAAAACCAACAACGAAACGAATAAGCTTGTAGTGGGCTTATTGAAACATCTCAACACTTGAGGTGAAATTATGCCACTAACGAAAAACAATTGCTTGCTTGAGATCAAAAAAGAGATGAAAACTTCTTCCACCAAGATGATAAAGAGATAACTTGGATCATTGACAAGCACCACAAATAGCAACATTCACAATGGAAGGCTTTAGGTGAAATCTATACCAAGATAACTCCAACGAAGAAATTAATGGATTTAGAATACCTCATTCTTGACAACATATGAATCATGAAACATGAAGGAAATTGTCAAGAGTGACATAACACCACCTCAAAAGATAAGGTAGAAAGAATTGCACTTTGGAATGCAAGATGAAGAATGCTTGAACTCCTCAAAACAAAACATGTGTTGAGCACCATGTTTATCTTAGAGTATAGCTTGGCGGATCATAACTTTGAGAGAAATCTTGAAGAACAATTGAAGAATGAAAGGAATCCTTGACAAACCACCATGAAGAAACTCCATGAAGAACTCCGGTAATAAAAGGATGATAGACAGAAAGAGAAGTTGAAAACACAAGGTGAAGCCTTGCGATGATTTAGATGGATCTCCGTGATAATTAGAGCTTGGAACTCCGGGAAAAAGAGAAGATGAAACAAATGAAACCGAGAATTTTAAGGGCCTCCGAAATAAAGAATTAATCACTTGGATGAACAAGAATAAGAATTATTTTATGCTTATCCTTCACCAATTAAATTGATGACAATCAACGTATTTGGCATACTACTTATTCTCGTAGAAAGGATTAAAAGAGATATATCAAAACTTGAGAAGGTCTTCAACGAACCACCGGTAGGATTGGAACAACAAATGAATTGATATGATGAACAAGGAAGAGAGATCTTGAAAGAACCACGGTAAGAATTGAAAATGATCGAAGTAGGGGTGCATCACCGGTAAGAATTAGCAAATGAACGAAGGTGCTTGAGACAAACTAGATACATGAGAACAAAGAGATCAAGAACTGATTAGAGGATATTCGATTGATGCACCGGCAAGATAGGAGAATGATAACTGACAGCTGAGAATGAATAAACCTGAATTGATGGACTCCGGATGACAAACTGAGAAGACTCTTGAATATCTCCTGATGGGTGAAAAGATTCTCACAATCGAAAACAATTATGAGAGGATGGCAACAAGCTAGCACCATGAATCTTGAAGAGAATAGAGCAAGATTAAAGAGAAACTCTTCTTCGGTCTTCAAATGATGAGAATGACAACGAGAAACACCACCAAGAATTACTGAGGCACACCGTAAGAATCAAAAGCGAAGAGGTTGAGCCAACTATGAAAAGAATTTGAAAGATCTTGGAGAAAAGCATTTGACTGATGATAACTCATTCTTACGTCAAACTTGGAGAAGAATTTAGGATAGCTCTGGGAAAATAGAAGAGTCAGGTAAGATCCTGGGAAAGGACCTGTGGGTTAGGGCCCACTCAAAAGAACACCGTTGAAAAGATTTAAAAGAGATGTTGCACCGGTTGAATTAAATGACTTGAATGAGATACCAATCTCGAAAGAGCTTGAACGAATGCAGAGTGGAAACACGAATCTTCGAGATATCTTGAGCACTCCGGAATAACAAATAGCGAGAAGAAGAATGATAATGAGGTGCACCGGTATGAGAAGACATTGGAATGAGGAAAAAGGTATGATCAACAAAACTTGACTTGAATCCACCGGAGAAGTGAAAAGAATGAGGAATGACGAACTAGTAGAACATCTTCTTGAGAACCACCGGGTAAGAACATTGACGGAAAAGAATGGAGAAACTTCACAAAAATAAAAGGATACTTGGTAAAGAAATCTTAGTCCTTGAGGAAAAGGGTGGGTGGGCGGGAAAAAACAAAGGCAACTTGGAGACGGATGAAACAAACACCGTTGAGAAGAAATGATAATTGGTCTTGCTGATGTTGAAGTGATCGGATCCACTTGAAGAGAAACACGCCGGTTGAAAAGGATTGACATGACAATCTCGATTGTCGAGACGGATTGGTATTCACATCGGAGTATGAGAACACCATTTCGGAAAGGTATGGAATCAACACTTGACATTGAAGCAACTCGAATACCACAACTCAAAACAAAAACAAAGGACTGGCTTGCAGAATAGGCCGGAACAAACATATGATAGAGATTTCGTCCGAAGTTTTCGTGGTGGGGCCTACACGGGCTCGATCGTACAACACCATCATGTACAAGGCAGTGCACATGACATACGAAGCGTCCCCGAGTCGGCATAGCCAAGGACTCTTGAAGACACAACGAGACCACTGTAAAACCAACCGTGAATAGGCGGACCACTAGACGTCGACCCCAATTTCATATCATACATCCGTCGGAAAGATATCCTAAGAGCTACTTGAATTCCCACCTATGAAACTCCCGAAATTTTCCGGTTATGCAATCAGGTGTTGGGGATACAGGGGAAGCATAATATCTCACCCAAAACTAGCCAATCCTACATCCAGCTGTATCCATCCTTCAACACATAACCAAGAAACCTTCGGAAATCGTCTACCTCAACCTTCGAAAAGCATCCCTTATACGAGTCATGGCAATACTCCCGTACTCACCTCAGTACTGGGTTATCGGGGTTATCTCACCAACAACTGCATAAAAGAGATTTTCGATGTCGGCATACTAAACTCAGGTATTCCAGAACTGCAACGATAAAATTATGACGACAACACCTCAGAGCTCAACTCCCCGGGACACTTCCACTAAACCCCTGACAGGAGGCACCAAGACAATGTTCTCATCATAAAACCATCGGAACGATTCCAAGATACCCGCGTGATCCTAAAAAAAATTTAGTGAAATTTGAGAAGAGAAGAGTCAAAACTCTACGTCAGGATGCCTTACCAGAGCGATGAAGAGACAGGGGAGTAAAAAGAATTCCTAACTCGCCGATATATATAATCCTAAATGACTCAAAACATTTTTCTAGACACAACTCGGCCACTAAAAACGATCAAGCAGTGGGGCTCCTAAGGTCGGGGAAGGCTCTGATTACCAACTTGTAACGCCCTCGATGCGGCTATATCTCCCACGTGTCGAAGCACGACTTAGAGGCATAACCGCATTGAAAGCAATGTCGCAAGTGAGGTAATCTTCACACAACCCATGTAACACATAAGGGAAAGAGATACATAGTTGGCTTACAATCGCCACTTCACACAATTACATGAATAAAGCATTACATCATCCAGATACAATCAAGGTCCGACTACGGAACCAAAATAAAAGAAGAACCCCAAATGCGACAAAGGTCCCCGATCGACCCCAACTGGGCTCCACTACTGATCAACTAGAACGAAACAACACAAAGGGCAAGATCTTCATCGAGCTCCTCCTTGAGCTTGGTTGCGTCACCTGCTCGGTAACATAGGCACCTGCAAACTGGTTTTGGAAGTATCTATGAGCCACGGAGACTCAGCAATCTCGCACCCTCGCGATCAAGACTATTTGAGCTTATAGGAAGGATGGAGTAATGAGGTGGAGCTGCAGCAAGCGACTAGCATATATGGTGGCTACAATCACAAAAGAGAGCGGGAAGAGAAGCAAGGCACGGTCTAGAAGCTAGTAGCGATCAAGAAGTGATCCTGAAACTACTTACGTCAAACATAACTCCAACACCGTGTTCACTTCCCGGACTCCGCCGAGAAGAGACCATCACGGTTACACACGCGATTGATGTATTTTAATTAAGGTCAACTTCGGGTTTTCTACAACCGGACGTTAACAAATTCCCATCTGCCACATAACCGCGGGCACGGCTCTCGAAAGTTTATAACCCTGCAGGGGTGTCCCAACTTAGCCCATGACAAGCTCTCACGGTCAACGGAGGAATAGACCTCCACCCGAGACACTCCGATCAGACTCGGTATCCCGGTACATCAAGACATTTCGACAGGGTAAAACTAAACCAGCAACACTGCCCGAATGTGCCGACAAATCCCGATAGGAGCTGCACATATCTCTTTCTCAGGGCACACTCAGATGAGACTAGCTACGAGTAAAACCAACCCTCAAGTTTCCCCGAGGTGGCCCCGCAGGCAGCTCAGTTCGGACCAACACTCAGAGGAGCACTGGCCCGGGGGGGTTAGAATAAAGATGACCCTTGAGTCTGCAGAACCCAAGGGAAAAAGGCTTAGGTGGCAAATGTTAAAACCAATGTTGGGCCTTGCTGGAGGAGTTTTACTTAAGGCGAACTGTCAAGGGGTTCCCATTATAGCCCAACCGTGTAAGGAACGCAAAATCCAGGAACATAACACCGATATGACGGAAACTAGGGCGACAAGAGTGGAACAAAACACCAGGCATAAGGCCGAGCCTTCCACCCTTTACCAAGTATATAGATGCATTAATTAGATAAGATATATTGTGATATCCCAACGAGTAAACCTGTTCCAACAAGGAACAACATCTCCATGTTCCAACAAGGAACAAACTTCAATCTTCACCTGCAACTAACAACGCTATAAGAGGGGCTGAGCAAAGCGGTAACATAGCCAATCAACGGTTTGCTAGGACATGGTGGGTTAGAGGTTTGGCATGGCAATTTGGGAGGCTGACAAGCAAATGGTAGGCATCGTAGCATTGGCATAGCAAAAGAGCAAGCATCTAGCAAGCAAAGATAGTAGTGATTTCGAGGGTATGATCATCTTGCCTGAAATCCCGCTAGGAAGAAGAACGAGTCCAAGAAGAAGACAAACGGTCGTAGTCGCACGAATCCTCACAACTCCGGAACGAAACCGAAGCTAACGAGAGAAGCAACCCAGAAAGAAACAAACAACATAGTAAAACAACCATCACATAAACATGGCATGATGCACAACCAAGTATGATGCATGTCCGGTTTAATGAAGCACGGCATGGCAAAGTGCAACAAACAATACTACAAGTTAAGTGGAGCTCAATATGCAACGAGTTGCATATTGACAAAACACCACATCAATTATTTAGTTCTCTCTCGGTTATGTACCCAACAATATTAAATATTGGTTAACATGGCAAGTGGTGAAGCATAACAAAAACTATACCATCTAAACAATTTAAATGGGGCCGGATATAAAAACAACAAATCCGGTAAATCCCCATGTTATTTAGCAATTTAATGCAAACACAATTTTAAACATTTAAATGTTGTTACCATGATGCGGATGACATATACAAGTTATATGCAATTTTTATGAAAATGTTGACAAGAGCATTAAGAAGCATTTTGGTCACCATGGCGAAATGAAAAGGGTGCCACGGCGGCGAAATGAAAATGGTGCCACGGCAACATTCCGGTTCCGATAACTCGATTGAGATGTCGGTGCAAAAGAAAGTGTGGAGAGCGTGCCATGCAAGATGGTGGGGTGATCCCGGTAACCGGGTTCCCATGGGTCGATGGCATGGCAAACGAGAAGGAATGCGCAATGGCAATTCGGATACGGTGCACACACGAGCATTTCATACAACCAAGCATGCATTCGTTCACGGCCGGTCATCATCTCGGGATTATACCTTTAAAGCATGCATTTCGGAGCGGGTCGAGTTTCGTAGAGGGAAGTAGACGTTCTCGCGATGTAGTGGAAGTAGTTGTTCACGTGGCGACGGTAGTGGAAGTAGTCGTTTTCGCGACGGTAGTGGAAGTAGTGGTACACCGCAGCGGCGGTAGTTGTTCAGGGTCTTGCGGGTCGTCGTGTAGTCGTACATGTTCGTCGTGGTACACGGTTCAAAGTCGTACATATCCCGTAGATGTTCAGGGTCGCCGTGAGGAACTTGTCGAAACCAGGGTGCATCTTGGCGGTCTCGTCTCGGCCTTCAACCCAAAACAAAGCAAGGCAAAAGACTCGGTGCGGTGGTACTTGGCGGTTCACAGCAAAGAGGAACCATGAAGGGTTGCTTGAGGAAGATCACTACAGCGAGGCGGCGAGGCCAGGGGAGGCGCAGCTGCGAAGCGGGGACTCGGGAGCAGAGGAGGAAGTCGCGGCGCTGGTGCAAGGTGAGGTCCCTGCAGACGAGGCACCAGCGAACGATGGCGGGCAGCTAAGGCGCGAAGACGAAGCCTGGTGCAGCGACCGACTCTGGATCGGGAGCTCCTCTCCCGATCTGGAGTGCGAGGGGGCGAGGGTGCGGAGGCAGCGACGGTCGCTGGTCGGCGCGAGGGGGTCGCGGGGCACGGGAGGAAGGATGCAGGGGACGGGACGAGGGCATGGTCCCTGATAGACGGGGCACGACGGCGGCTTGCAGAGGAAGGAGCTACAGAGGAGCGGCTGGAGGCGGCTAGCCGGCGAGGGGACCGGGCGCAGGTTTGGGCGATGCGGCGCTCGCGCGCAGAGGCGACGGGGGAAAGGGATGGAGGCGGCGAGGGGAAAAGGGAGTGGGGGTCGCGCAAGGAGGGAGGAGCAAGGTGGCTCCATGGCCTGAGGGCCGCCGGAGTTGGTCGCGCTGATGGGGTCGCGGAGGCCGGGCGCGGGAGCAGGAGGGAGAGATGGCGGCGGGGATGGCTGCGGGGGAGCTCGATGCGATGGGTGGCGATGGGGACGCAGGGGAGAAGGAAGGGCGAGGCAGAGGAGGGGCGCAGGCGCAGGAGGCTGAGAGGAGGGTTCGGGAGAGAGCGCTGGGAGCGATGCGGGCGTGCGTGATGGGGAACGAGAAGAAGGAGGCGGCGCTGGCAGGGAAACGAGAGGGAGAGAGGCTGGGCTAGCCTTCGGGGCCAGGGTTAGGAAGGGGTTAGGTGGGCTGGACCTCCAGGCAAATGGGCCGGTCTGGGCCTTAGAGACCGGCGGCTGGGCTCTCCTCTTTCTCTCTAATTAAAAATAAAACAGAACAGAGAAAAGAAAGAAAAGAAAGAGAGGTTAGGGGAAAGATTTGCGCATGGGGATAATTTTCCCGGACTCGCAAAAATGAGCTCGATCCAGGAAAAATAGAAAGAGGCATGATTGAAAGATTTAAATTCAAACTCATTTGAATTTAATTCAAATGGGTTTGAACTAGGACTTGATAAAAGGAAGGTCCAAAAATGTTCGGATTTTTGGTGGAGCTCCGGAAAATGATGAAAGAAATTATGGGCAAGGTTGGAGACCAAGAATTGAGATAACAACGGCATGGGATATTTTGCAAGGGGGTTATGGTTAATTCCAAAAAAATGGAATAATTTTATTATAGCTCCCTAATATTGGAGGATATGTTATAAAGAGAAATCACCATGTGAATATCCCTCGATTTAAATGGATCAAAGATCCATGCATTTATTTAGGTGAGGTTTTAAAAATTAATGATATGATGGCATGATGACATGATGCAATGCAAAAATAAAAGAGGAAGCATAAATGAAACACACGGAGGTCACAAAATATGGAAGTCTTCTGGAGCGTCGGTCTCGGGGCGTTACATATATGGAGTTGGAGTTGAGGTCGGTGGAGGTCCAGGGGGCCCACGAGATAGGTGGCCGCGCCCTAGGGGGGGCGTGCCCCCCTGTCTCGTTGACAGGCTGTGGCCCCCCTGGCATTAATTGTTTCGCCAAAAATTCTTATTAATTCCAAAAAGTGCCTTCGTGGATTTCCAGGACATTCCGAGAACTTTTCTTTTCTACACATAAAACAACATCATGGCAGTTCTGCTGAAAACAACGTTAGTCCGGGTTAGTTTCATTCAAATCATGCAAGTTAGAGTCCAAAACAAGGGCAAAAGTGTTTGGAAAAGTAGATACGTTGGATACGTATCAACTCCCCCAAGCTTAAACTTTTGCTTGTCCTCAAGCAATTCAGTTGATAAACTTCTGTTTGCTCTTGTTGTTGTAACATGAAAAGCCAGCATTCAAGTTTCAGCAAATATTATGAACTAACCATACTAACAATAACACCTAGGTCTCACAATTACTCATATCAATAGCATAATCAGCTAGCGAGCCATAATAATAAAACTCGGATGACAACACTTTCTCAAAATAATCATAACATGATATAACAAAATGGTATCTCGCTAGCCCTTTCTGAGACCGTAAAACATAAATACAGAGCACCTTTAAAGATCAAGGACTGACTAAACATTGTAATTCATGGTAAAAGAGATCCAGTCAAGTCATACCCAATATAAACCAATAATAATGAATGCAAATGACAATGTGCTCTCTAGCGGGTGCTTTTAATAAGAAGGATGATAACTCAACATAAAAGTAAATAGATAGGCCCTTCGGAGAGGGAAGCAGGGATTTATAGAGGTGCCAGAGCTTGATTTTAAAATAGAGATTGAATAACATTTTGAGCGGCATAATTTTGCTGTCAACGCAACAACTATGATATGGCTGTATCTTCCATACTAAATACATTATAGGCAGTTCCCAAACAGAATGGTAAAGGTTTATACTCCCCCAACCACCAACAAGCATCAATCCATGGCTTGCTTGAAACAACAAGTGCCTCCAACATACAACAGTGTAACGCCCCGGATTCGATGCGCCAGGTGTCTGCCAGTTATTCGTCGGCGTTGCCATGTCATTTGCTTGCGTGTTGCACTTTGCCATGTCATCATATGCATTTGATATCATGTCATCATGTGCATCTCATTTTGCATACATGTTCGTCTCATGCATCCGAGCATTTTCCCCGTTGTCCGTTTTGCATTCCGGCACTTCTATGTCATCCGGCGTTCCCCTTTTGCCTTTTCTCTTGTGCGGGTGTTAAACTTTCTTGGAATGGACCGAGGCTTGCCAAGCGGCCTTGGTATAGCACCGGTAGAGCGCCTGTCAAGTTTCGTTGCATTCGGAGTCCGTTTGACTGCCCAACCGTTAAATGTATAGCGGTACCGTTGCCGGTATCTTCGTCGGAAGTTTCGGTTTTCGAAACTGCCGCCGGGCTGCACTCCTCTTCTCTCTCTTCCCAGCCCAAGGCCCTCTAAACACAGCCCACTATCCCCTCCTAGGCCCTCACGTCCGAAACCCTCCGTTCGAGATCTAACGGCTCGAAACGGCCTCAAACCAACCAAACCCTAGCCCCTACCCTATTTAAACACACCCATATGCCATTTTTTGGCCTTCTCCTTCCTCCTCCTCGAAATCCGCGCCTCTAATCACCACCAGCCACCTTCCAGCCGCCGCCTCCCCCTCGGATCCGCCGCCGACCACCTCTCCCCGCCACTTGTCGCGTCGCCATTGGCCCACGCCGCCGCAGCCATCGCTCTCGGCCTCTCCCGCACCGCCACCTGCCCTCCCCACGTCGTCCCCGCGCCTCCACCGCGCCTGGCCCGCTCCAGCCCGAGCGCGGCCCGCCCCGGGCCTATCTGGGCCCCGAGCGAGCCCACGCCGCCCCATTCCCCAAGCGCCCGTCGCCCCGTTCCTCGATCCGATCTGGATCGGGAGGGACGCCGCGCCTCTGCTCGGCCTCGCCGTCGGGAAGCCGACGAGGGGCTCCGCCGCCCCTGCAGGTTGCGCCCCTGCCTCCCCCTTCTTCCCTCCTCTCCTCCCTCACAGCTCTCTCCCTCTCCTTGCCGTGTACAGGAGCGCCGCCGTCGCCGGGAACTGTCTTGACCCGACGAGCCGCTGCCGGATCCGTCCTCTGCTCCCTCCCCCGCTTCCATTCCCGACCTCCACGCCCGACGCCGTCGCCGGAGAGGACCTCCTGCCGCTGGTCTTCTTCTTCGTTGGAGGGTGAACGAGGCAGCGCTCGCTGCCGTTGACCGCGCCGCCGCCGCACGCGTCTCCGTGGGCCGCCGTCCCCCGCCAAGGCCCAGTCCAGGCGCCTCGGCCCGACCCGCGTCCCCGGCCTGCCTGGCCTCATACTCCACCGACCGGCTGTAAGTGCATCTAGTGCCCCTTAGTGATTTTGGTGTATTGAAGACTTATAGGTTAAGTAACTGATGCGTATGTGAGTGTACACAGGTCTATAAGTCTATGAGGAGTTTGATATTTACAGAGAAAGTCGACCCCTAAAAATGAAGTTCTTCAACTGAAGACTTTGATATTCTGAAGACTTTCTGAAGACTTTGAAAGTGAAGAAATTGGTGTGACCATGAAGACTTGATATTCATTCGAGGAATATGAAGCGTGAAGACTTTTGTTTTCGTAGTTTCATTTTCTCTTTCTTGTGTCATAGGAAACACTGTACTGTTAAAGGCGGTCGAGGAAATACTAAGGAAAAATTTCCATGTGATGCTCAACTCAAAATCCTACACCTACCAATCCCCTCGAGTGAAGCCATTGGAAATCTCATACAGTTCAGTCAAATTCATCAGTGACAGAGACGCAGTTCTTCTGTTCACTGAGGACTTTGCTCTGACTGAGGAGTTAGGAATTCGCCAGTGCGAATTGCCTACACAGTGAGGAACATGATAGCCCTGAGGACTTTGAGAGTCAAATTTCTGACCGTTGCTGTGCTGCGCGCCGGCGGACCAAAATATCTTATCCACCTAACGGTCATATCATTGAAGGGCATTTATGTCTTATCATGTCGGGCTGCTCCCTAGGCTATAAATAGCCGCCCCCTACAACCACTAGTTGGTTGGCTGCTCCGAGAGAACTTGACACTTGTCATTTGAGAGCAACCCATCCTCCGAGGACTTTGAGCGAAAATCATCAAGTGAGAAAAATCCCAAAACCAAACCCACAAACCCCAAGTGATTGAGCATCACTGAAGAAATTGATCCTGCGTGGATCCGACGCTTGTTACCTTTGAAGACTGCGCTTCTTCCAGATGGTTAGGCGTCAAGGTCTAGAGCATCCAAGAGGAATTGTGGATCGCCGAGTGACCAAGTCTGTGAAGGTTTGGAAGTCACCTGAAGACTTACCACGAGTGATTGGACAAGGCCTGCGTGGTCTTAGTTCAAGGAGAATACGGTGAGGACTGGGTGTCCTGAGTTGCGGCTCAGAGACTGGGTGTCCGGGACTGTGTGTCCTCGAGTTTAAATACTCAGCCGCTCCAACCAGATGTACAACTGAGACAGCAGTTGGAACTGGTCTACCAAATCATTGTCTTCACCAACTGACTGGTTCTATTTCTTCAACTCATCCATTTCCTCATTCTGTGTTGCATGTTGTTCATATCTGTGCTTGAAGACTTTGACTGAAGACTTTCACAAATTCCTCAGTTCAATTTCTTCAGTCTGTTTGTCTTCATCTTGTTATCCTGTGTTTACGCTTTCTGTACTCTGTTCTTAGTCTTCATTTCATCATGCTGACTATGTGTGTATCTTGTTATGTTTACCTCTGAGTACATATTCCGCTGCTAGTAGTTCTTCGCTAAGGAATTTCCTCACCGGCAAATTCCTCAGTGAAGAATTTCATAAAATCGCCTATTCACCCCCCTCTAGTCGATATAACGCACTTTCAATTGGTATCAGAGCTAGGTACTCCCTTGTTCTGTGCGATTTTGGTTTAACCACCTGGAGTTCTAGTTATGTCGACCGCAGGTATGATCAAGGTCTCGGCTGGGTGTCCTACCTTTGATGGAACGGACTACCCCTACTGGAAGAACAAGATGCGAATGCATCTTGAGGCAATTGATAATGATCTCTGGTATGTTGTGGAAAATGGTGTCCCCGCTGTCACTGAAACACTGACCGCTACCGATGTGAAGAGATTCAAACAACTCGACTCTCAAGCGAAGAATATCATCTGTGGCCATCTGAGCAAAGGACAGTATGGAAGAGTGAGCGCTTTGGAAACTGCTAAGCTTATCTGGGATAGGCTGTCCAAAGTAAATGAAGGAGTTTCAACTCAGCGTGACTCTCGAGTTGATGTTCTTCGGAATCTCTTCAACCGCTTCAAAAGACTCGACAACGAAAATGTCCAACAAACCTTTGATCGCCTCACTGACATCTCAAATGAGCTTCAAGCCCTCGGTGCCACTGACATCACTGATCACGAAGTTGTGAAGAAACTGCTGAGATCGCTTGATTCCTCATTTGATACTCTGGGACTGATGATACAAGAACGTGCTGAATACAAGTCGCTTGATCCTGCTGATATCCTCGAAAGGCTTAACACTCACGAGTTCCAGCTTGCTGAAAAGAGAGATCTCTATGGCTCAAACTATGGCAAACCACGTGCCCTGAAGGCAAAGGTTGTGTCTGACTCTGAATGTGAGGATTCTGGTAGTAGCCTTGGTGATCCTGAAGAACTGAGCCAGGATCTAGCTCTCCTTGTGAAGAAATTCCAGAAGTTCACAAGACGTGGTCGTTTTGGAAAATCCTCAAGAGGAAATGATTCTTCATCCAGTGACTACAAGAGAAGACTTTGCCACAAATGCAAGAAGCCTGGTCACTATATTCAAGATTGTCCTCAGTGGAAAAGGAAATGAAGAAGAAGAAATACAAGGACTACAGTTCTGATGATATGAAGAAAAAGAAGAAATCATCAAAATCTTCGTCTTCAAAACCATCAAAGTCTTCATCTCACAAGAAGGGCAGCTCCAAGAAAGCTCGTGCATCCATTGGCAAGGAAATGGACTCTGAAGCTGAATCTGAGGAAAATGATGAAGAGGAGGAGTCTGAAGAATCTGAGTCTGGTGTGGCGAGTCTGGCCGTTGCTACTGCTTTCATCAGCAAGTCCATCTTCAACACTGAAGAAACTGACTCCACCGACAAGCATACTGAAGATAATGATGGCTATGCTCCCACCTATTGCTTCATGGCAAAAGGAGCTAAGGTACTCAAATAAAACTCCTCTGATTCTAGTGAAAATGAATCTGATGAGGATCTCAAACCTAGCTACTCTAAACTTGCTAAAATTGCTGTGAAACAACAACGGGCTCTTGAGAAGGTTCAAAACATTCTAGATAAAAGTGATGATATGTTGGGTGAAGAAATGGATCGCACCAAAGCCTTGACTGAAAATCTTCAGAGACTTCAGTCTAGGTATGATAATCTTCAAGGTCATCATAACTCTCTCTTGTCTGATCATGAGAAACTTTCATATGAATTTCTTCAAGAGAAGCAAGATAATGAGAAGCTTTCTCTTGAAGCTCTTCAAAGAAAGGAAGATCTTGAAAAGCTAAGAGTGTGTTATGAAGATCTTCAGAAGGAGCGCGATTCATTACTAGCTCAACAAATCAGCACTTCTCAGGAAGAATTTGTTCCTCCATGCTTAAAGTGCATTGAACGTGAATCTACTAATTCTTCACCTGAATGTTCAAATGCTTCAACTGTTACAAATTCTTCATCTGCCTCTGCTATCACTAATTCCTCATCTGAGGACATTGCTAGTATCACTGACAATGCAGGGCTGAAGGAATTATACATGACAGGCATGTACAAAAGCCTCAAAGGGCATCAGACACTTTGTGATGTGCTCAAAAAGCAGATCCTCAACAGAAACCCTAGGAAAGAGGGTATTGCCTTTGAGAGGAAACTCAATGCCGATGGAACATATTGGAAGCCTGAGCAGTATCCCAAAACCTCATGGGTTGCTGCAAAGGGACCTCCAGTTGATCCATCTAACTTGTCTGGCTTTACATGTGAATCTCCTCATTCTTCTGATGAGTCATTTGACTCCAACTATAAACTGTTCAAAAATCAGAATGGTGAAGTATTTGCTAGATATGTTGGCACTAACTGCAGGAACGGTTCCCCTATGAAGAAAATCTGGGTTCCCAAAAGTTGTGTTGAAAGTCTTCAGGTGAATGTCCTCATGACACCACCTGTGAAGAACAGGAACCCTAGATCAAATTCTTCATATGGACCAAACTCTTCATATGGATCCAAATCCTCATATGGACCAAATTCTTCACGAGGATCAAATTCCTCAAATGGATCAAAGTCCTCATATGATTATCATTGTGCTAACAAATCTGTCTCGCAGGGCAAAGCTAAGGGCTATGAATATGTGCATTATTCTTCAAACCATTATGTTCATAAGTCCTCAAAGAATTACTCTGCCTATTCATATGCATACCCTAACCTCTCTCATGCTAAGCGAAATGGTTTGGCATCTTTGCCACCTTTCTCACATGGTGCTCGCAGGATGATGAACTCTTTGCCACCCCTTCAGATGTGGGTGGTGAAGAAAAAGAACTAATCTTTTCTGCAGGGTCACGTCTCCAGACGTTCTCTAACGTCTGAAGAATTTGCTGGGGACCTGACAAAAATGCCTGAAAGGACGCAGGCGAATCATGATGAAATGAATTTTCATTTCACACGTCCTCATACTGCTATATCTGTTTACTACTTGATGAAATTCATCTGATGAACTTGATATCATATTCTTCACTGATGAAGCATATGAGATTGTAAGTTATACTAATTCATCTGCAGGATGATCAACCCAAAACCACTGAATGGGTCCTTGATAGTGGATGTACAAATCACATGACTGGTGACAAGAATCTATTGATGGATGCTCCTTTATCACCGTCACCTCTGAAGCATATCATATTTGCTGACAAAGGCAAAAGTCAGGTATTGGGTCTTGGTAAGGTTGCTATCTCTAAGGATAAGCACATGGACAAAGTCATGCTTGTTGAGTCCTTAGGTTACATTCTCATGTCAGTCTCAATGCTTTATGATCTTGATATGGTTGTTGTCTTTGGCAAATATCGCTGTGTTGTGATTATGGAAGCTGACAATTCCAAAGTCTTCGAAGGCTTTAGGAGAGGAGATCTATATATTGTTGATTTCTCTACAGGACCACAACCAGCCATGTGTCTACTTGCAAAAGCTTCAGAAGGCTGGCTATGGCATCGACGACTTGGTCATGCAGGCATGAGGAATTTGAACACGCTTGCGAAGAAGAAGCATGTCATTGGCATTGAGAATGTCAAATTCCTCAAGGATCACTTATGCGGAGCATGTGAAGCCGGAAAAATGACCAAGGCCAAGCACCCAGCGAAGACTATCATGACCACTAACCGTCCATTCGAATTGCTTCACATGGACCTCTTCGGACCTAACCATTATTCAGCAGTCACTAATGATGCATCTCTATATGGTTTTGTCATTGTTGATGATTATTCTCGATACACATGGGTACACATTGTTACTTACAAACATGAAGTGCAGGAAGTCTTCAAACGATTTTCCTCGAGGGCTTCAACCAACTTTGGTGTGAAGATCAAGCATATCAGAAGTGAAAATGGGACTGAGTTCAAGAATTCTGGTCTCGATGCCTATCTTGATGAACTTGGTATTACTCATGAATTATCTGCCCCCTATACTCCTCAGCAGAATGGCGTCGTGGAGTGCAAGAACAGAACTCTTGTTGAGATGGCTTGCACTATGCTTGATGAATACAAAACGCCTCAGCGTTTTTGGATTGATGCAATTGATACTGCCTGCCACATCATCAACAGAGTATATCTTCACAAATTCTTCAAGAAGACTGCCTATGAACTCCTCACTGACAAGAAACCCAATGTGAGTTATTTCAAAGTCTTCGGTGCTAAATGTTGGATTAGAGATCCTCACCACAACTCTAAATTTGCACCGAAAGCACATGAGGGTTTTATGCTTGGTTACGGAAAGGACTCACACACCTACAGAGTCTTCAACATTGTTCTTCACAAGATTGTTGACACTGTAGATGTGCGGTTCGATGAAACTAATGGCTCGCAAAGAGAGCACCTACCTTCTGTGTTAGATGAACCAACACCTGAGGATGCTATCAAGCTCAAGGCAACTGAGGATGTCATTCCTACTGAAGAATCTGCTGAAGAATTCATCCCTGTTCGTGAAGAACGTCGAGCTGATGCACCTGAAGAACATGATGAGGAAAATGGTGCTGAAGAAAATGCTGATCAAAATCCTCAGCGTCAACCAACTCATCCACGCGTTGCAAAAGAAGTGCAAGTGGAGAAGATCATTGATGACATCAGCGCACCAGGTCCTCTCACCCGCTCAAAAGCCTCACACTTATCTAACTTTTGTGGGCACTATGCTTTTGTGTCTATCTCAGAGCCCACTAAGGTAGATGAAGCTTTTCTGGAGCCGGAGTGGATTCAGGCTATGCAAGAAGAATTACATCAGTTCGAGTTGAACAATGTCTGGGAATTGGTCAATCGCCCAGATCCTCGCAAGCATAATATCATTGGCACAAAGTGGATCTACCGCAACAAGCAAGATGAAAATGGCCTTGTTGTGAGGAATAAGGCACGACTAGTAGCTCAAGGCTACACACAGGTTGAAGGAATTGATTTCGATGAAACTTTTGCACCTGTTGCTAGACTTGAGGCTATTCGCATTTTACTTGCCTATGCTAACCATCATGATATCATCTTATATCAAATGGATGTGAAAAGTGCATTCCTCAATGGTAAGCTTGAGGAAGAAGTATATGTTGCTCAACCCCCAGGTTTTGAAGATCCCAAGAATCCTGACAAAGTCTTCAGACTCAATAAGGCTCTATATGGCCTCAAGCAAGCCCCTCGGGCGTGGTACGACACACTGAAGGAATTCTTCATGAAGAATGGCTTCACACCCGGTTCACTCGACCCTACTCTATTTACTAAATCATATGATGGTGAACTGTTTGTGTGCAAAATATATGTTGATGATATTATCTTTGGCTGTACTAACCAACGATATAGTGATGAATTTGCCTATATGATGAGTGAATAATATCAAATGTCTATGATGGGAGAATTGAAATTCTTCTTAGGTCTTCAAATTCGTCAGCAGCGCAATGGCATATTCATATCTCAGGAGAAATACCTCAAAGATGTACTGAGGAAATTCGGCATGCAAGATTGCAAAGGTGTCAAAATTCCTATGCCCACAAATGGCCATCTATGCACTGATGAAAATGGTATTGATTTCGATCACAAGGTATACCGCTCCATGATTGGTTCTTTATTGTACTTATGTGCATCTAGGCCAGATATAATGCTTAGTGTTTGCATGTGTGCCCGATTTCAAGCTGCACCGAAGGAATCACACCATAAGGCTGTGAAGCATATTCTTCGATATCTAGCTCACACACCAACACTAGGACTATGGTACCCCAAGGGCTCTGCTTTTGATCTCATTGGATATTCTGACTCTGACTATGCTGGTGATCGTGTGGACCGCAAGTCAACATCTGGCACTTGTCATTTCCTCGGACGATCTTTGGTCTGTTGGTCCTCGAAGAAACAGAACTGCGTATCACTGTCTACTGCTGAAGCTGAATACATTGCTGCTGGCTCATGCTGTGCTCAACTGCTTTGGATGAAGCAAACCCTCAAGGACTATGGCGTCAATGTGAAGAATGTGCCTCTCCTCTGCGACAATGAGAGTGCCATCAAGATTGCTCACAACCCAGTTCAGCACTCGAAGACTAAGCACATCCAGATTCGTCATCATTTTCTTCGTGATCATGTGCTGAAAGGCGATATCTCCATCGAGCATGTGAAGACTGAAGAACAGCTAGCTGATATCTTCACCAAGCCCTTGGATGAGAAGAGATTTAGCAAGTTGCGGTGTGAGCTAAATATCTTAAAATCTTCGAATGTTCTTTGAAAAGGACACACATCCTAACCCTTATGCATAATTGATGACTTAGATGTGCAACACATGAAGAAACATTTTTCTTCAATCAATGAAGAATAACACTCTAAGTGTGAAGAAATTAATGAAGAATTTGATTCTCAGAACCCTACGACAATTGTACGCGGTGTCTGAAATCATTATTCTTATACGGTGGGCTACGCCACCACAAAAGTTGAAAATCTTCAATTTGAGTTTTTCCTCATTTTTGAAATTCCTCAGTTTTTCAAATTCTTCAATGTTTCTGTCATTTTTCTTCATTGGCTATATATATATATATATATATATATATATATATATATATATATATATATATGAGTTTATGTCCTCTACAGCATTCACTTATTGCTATTTCTTCAAGTTGCGATTTCTGCTAAGTGAATGTGATCGGACCCTTCCCCCTCTATGCTATACTCAATCCAATCTATTCACAAATTCTTCATGTGCGTTCTGATTGAAACTCGTTCAAAGTCTTCACTGTGTCCTTGACAGCTGAAGAAATTGCAAACGAAATTTTTAAACAAATCTTATCCAAGTTTTCGGTTTTACCGCTCAAACCGTTCCGCATCCCACGATGTATTAGTTTAATCACCCACGATCTTACACGATCTCATCTACACAGTACATGGGTGACACATGTCGCGTGAAGGAGAAAGGGCAGGGGCACGTTCGTCCCAAAATCTTCGGGCGAACAGTTTTTCACCGTGGCTATAAATACCCCTCTACCCTCCTCACTTCATTTACTCCGCTCGATCGCTGTCTCTCGCTCGAGCTCTCCTCAAACCCTAGCGCTGCCTCTACTCCATCGCCGCCGGTGAGGAAAAGCTTCACTGCCTCGACCTCATCGCCGTCGTACTCGCGCCGGTCGCGGAAATCTCCACTCCGCCGCCGCCGTAGCCGTCTCCCTCTGCCAAGTTAGGGCGTGGGAGATCTAACGTGACGAACTTCACTACAGTTCACTCCTGTTCGTCGTGTTCTTCAGTTCGGGTAATTAAAAGTCACTTTTATTACTCGCGTTGATTCTCAAATCTTTCTGAAAATCTCCAAAAGTGTTTTTGCTCTTCAAATCTTCACATATGAACACCTCACACACTATATGCTCTTGATTTATCTCTCTAAGCATTCATTTCTTCAAGATTCCTCAATTGTGCGGATTTTCAATCTGTACAACTCTGGAACCTAAGACGAAACGCTTAGTGAAATTCCTCAAGGCTCAACTGGTCAAACTCCTCAAAACTTGTTCCTTTTGAAAAATCTTCTGAGAACGCATATGACCTCTCCAAATTCCTCGCACCTACACTCTGTTCACAGGTACTCATGTCCGCTGCTGAATCACTAGGTTCTCATCAACTTAACTCATTTGCAGCGTTCCTCGAAGAAAAACTGCATACTTCTTCAGAGTGCTCTATTGTTCAAATTCCTCACCTGAAGAAAATGGCAGAAGGCAAGAGACCACAGAAGGGAGGAAAGAAACCGGAAGTCATGACTGCCTTTGAGATTCCTGAGGAAATATACAAAGACTACTGCACACCTGATGAATCCAAGTTTGGCAAGGAGACCAAAAATCAGCGCAAAGTGCGCATACAGAGGATAGAAAGAAGATGGGCACGAGAATGGAGGGAATACCGCTATATCACTCCCAAGTACATGAGGAAATTTGCTTTAAACCCTCCATGCCCAAGAGCTCCACTGGCACCTGGCCAAGTCGCTGATCCCACTAGCATCAAGAGTGGTGAAGACTTTCCTGAAGAATGGTCCAGGCGTCAAGCCAAATTGGCAAGACAGGCCAAGGAGGCAGTGAGGAAATTCAATGAGGATTCTGCTGCTGCTGCTGAGCCCTCGGTCAAGCCGAGGAAATCAATGCCGAAGAAGCCAGCTCGCAAGCCAAGTGCTTCACCGTCAGCGCCCTCACGGCCCAGTTCCTCAGCCGCGCCCTCACGGCAAATTCCTCAGACTGCTGCTGCTCATTCAAAATCCTCAGCAGCTCCCTCCAAATCCTGAACACCTGTGCATCTGGCTACTTGTCAAAGGACTCAGGGTTTCTCAATTGCTTCT
This sequence comes from Triticum timopheevii, assembly GCA_963921465.1. Taxonomy (NCBI): domain Eukaryota; kingdom Viridiplantae; phylum Streptophyta; class Magnoliopsida; order Poales; family Poaceae; genus Triticum; species Triticum timopheevii. The sequence goes on along the minus strand of OY997266.1, from coordinate 76,512,887 downwards.
GGTGTCTCAGCAAGTTCCTCAGCTGCACCAATGTCCTCAACAGGCCCCACTCTGCTGAAGACAAAAGCAACAGCTGGACGCGGTCCTCGGCCAAGTCCAAAGAAGAAACAGGTTGCATTCAATGTGCCTTCTGATGATGAAGCCTCTGATGAAGAACTTGAAGAAATCATCAGAGACAGACTGACCAAGGCCGCTAGAGCCAAAAGAACAAGTGTGCCTCTGCTTTTGGATCCAAAGAAGATCCTTGACTTCATTGACCTATGGCATCAGGATCCAAATACTCCTATACCGGATCTGCCACTGACTCCTGGTCAAAGTCATATGCTTAACCATTTCATTGCTGAAGAGAAATGGAAGTTTGAAAAGGCTCGTGAATTGAAGAGAGCAAAAATCAGAAAGGAGAAGCTTCTGAGGAAGAACTTAGTCAACTTGACTCCTGAAGAACTTCTCAAAGCTCAATCTGAAATCCAAGCCCTCAGCAAGGATTTCGAAGCTTACAATGCTGATTGGCAAGGAGCCAAGGTGAGATTCGTCAATCTGACGAAGAAAATGACAATTGTTGCAGCCCCATCGCAACAAGAAAATCCTCAGGCTGAAGACTCTGCTCAGCCTACTGAAGAACATGCCAGCACTGCTGATGACTTTCAGCGTGCTGATGATAACACAAGTTCCAGGGCTGATGACTCCATTCCAGCTGCTGAAGAAATTCCCAGGGCATCCACTAGTGGTGCGCCTGAAGAATCTGAAGGAAACAGGGCAACTGCACCAGTTGCACCTGAAGAAACTGTACCACAATCCTCAGCTCCTCCTGCACCAACACCAACTCCAATTCTTCCTTCTGCATATGAAGTGAAGAAGACAAAGGCTGCAGAACGAGCTGCAGTGAAGAAAAGGAAGGCATCAGCTGCGTCAAATTCTTCGGCTGCGAAGAAAATGAAGCCAATGACCAGCTCGATTGAAAATCCTATTGATTCCATTCCCATCTCCTCCATGTCGTCCAAGGAGATTGTTCCCTATGGAGAAGATTACAAGATCCCAAGCGGATCTGATGAAGAAAATCAATCTGTTGCTACCTCAGAACAGCTTGATGAAGAAATTGAAGTGGAAGCTTTCCCTTCAACTCCAGTTGTTTCCTCACCCGTGCCTCAGTTCACAGCTGAAGAGGCAGGTGTTGAGGAAATTGAAAAAGAAGACGAAGACGTGGATATTGGGTGCACTACACCAGTGATGAATGATGACTTTTGGGAAAGTCAGCATCCCAATACTCCTCTCTTCACTCCGCTTCAACAAGTTCCTCTGTCCCCGGCTACAACTGTTCAAATGGGCTCTGAAGAAACTCATCCCACTTCATCTGTCAATGAAGAAATTCCAGCCACTAGCGCTGAAGAACCCACTGCTGATCCTCAAACTGCACAAGGAGAAGAACCAGAAATTCCTCAGCCTGAAGAACCTGAGATCGCGATTCCTGAGGTTGTGCTGCAAATCACAGATATTCCTCTGCCCAAGCCAAAGAATCCGTTCTCAAGCAAGCAAAAATTCAAGGCTGAAGACTTCTTTTCCGAGCACGTGTTCTTCACTGCTTGCAATCCATATGACTCTGCTCGAATGAGGAAAAGACGCTTCTGGACTCCAACACAAGCAAACTTCTATTCCTCAGTGCTATTTGACAAGGACAAGATCTTCGACCATGAGCATATTCCTCATGTGGATATGGAATCACTACCGTGCTTCGAGCCAGTACTCTATGTTCTTCACGATGCAGGGCTGCTGAATTTCTGCACTGATATATGTGACTGGAATGAAGAACTCATTCTTCAGTTCTATGCCACCCTGCACATCACCGGAGATGCTGAAGACATCAACTCATGGGTATTAGATTGGATGACAGAGAATACTCACTACAAGGCACCAGCAACTGAATTGCTTCGTGTCCTTCCTCTTGATCCTCCCCATGAAACTGCACGTTGCATCTACAATGACCGTGAACTGTCTGATCACTTTATGCAAGTGCTTATGAAGCCGCTGAAGCCAGGACAAACCCCTCGAACCAAATTCCTCGTCAAGGAATTACTGTATGTGCCTCGGACTGTTTATAGAATCTTGACGAAGACAATGAGTCCCATAAAAGGCCACGACTCAAATGAAGAAGATGTCGTAGGCATCATGAAGAACATGCTTTTCAATATCATTCATGGCATTCCTGTCAATTTCCATGATTTCTTCATGAGGACTCTGGCCAATGTTGCAATGTCACCTTTTGAGCTGAAGCCATATGCGCCTTGGATCATGAGATTCATAAGGGCAAGATCTTCACTGAACTACAAGGCTGACACTCTGAATCATGGCAGCTACTTGCCTCCCATTGAAGTCCTCAAGCGACCAGTTTCATCATCTGATGATAAGGGCAAGGCAGCAGCTGTAGTTGATGAAGGCACTCGTCCATTGGATGGTCAATTTCGCAAGGCTGCATCTTACCCCACCAATGATGATTCTACAACGCATGACACTGCCACAAATACCTCAACCAAGCAACAGCCTCAAGCAACTGCACCCAGGGTGATGACTGATTGTGAGTTACTCCTCAGTCTTCATCAGAAGGTTGAACGCAATCAGAAATGGGTGAAGCGCCATTTTGCTGCAATTCTTCACAACATGACCTCAACGCATAATGCAGTGAAGAAAAATCAGTACTACCTTCATGAAACCCTCAACCGCACCTGGGCTGTTCTTAATCATGTCTAGTCCGCGGAAGAATTGAAGACTATGGGTCTTCAGGAAGCTTTTGACTGGTCTGCACCACCTCCGAAGAAATTCAAGAGAGTCAAAGTTCCTGATCTGGTGGCCAGCTCTTATTCTTCATCGCGTGAAACTGATGAATATGAAGATTTGGACGATACTGCGGCAGGCCCTACTTCAACAAACAACCCCGACAACGCTGGCGCTCTTCCATCAACTTGAATATCTTCAGGGGCGTTAGTCCTCAGTTTCGATCCTTTTGGTCATTTGATGACAAAGGGGGAGAAATCTGAGTTAGTCTTCAAGCGGGTTTATACTATGGGAGTTTTTATTAAGTTACAACTCTCGTTCTTCTGAAAGTTATATTGGATCGAGTTGTAATCTTAAATCCGATGGTGCCCTGATACTTTTGAATGGTGGTGCATCGTGCTAACTTTGCACTGTGCTCTGAAACTTTCAATGTGCTATTTGAGCTCTGATACTTTTGATGTGATATTCTGCACGCATGTTGAATCTCATCGGGCACCATATTTCATCATGCATTTCAAATTATTCATATTATATATCAAATGTGTGTATGAATTACAAGATATAGGGGGAGATCTCCATGATTCAATTCTTCAAATGTGCATTGCCTCAAAAGCAAATTCCTCATTATGCACACATTCAGGGGGAGTTCTTCTATATCTTGCAATCAAATTCCTCAATATCAGTATTTACACTTCATATGTTTATCCCCGTTGAAAACTTAACCTATGTTGTCATCAATCACCAAAAAGGGGGAGATTGTAAGTGCATCTAGTGCCCCTTAGTGATTTTGGTGTATTGAAGACTTATAGGTTAAGTAACTGATGCGTATGTGAGTGTACACAGGTCTATAAGTCTATGAGGAGTTTGATATTTACAGAGAAAGTCGACCCCTAAAAATGAAGTTCTTCAACTGAAGACTTTGATATTCTGAAGACTTTCTGAAGACTTTGAAAGTGAAGAAATTGGTGTGACCATGAAGACTTGATATTCATTTGAGGAATATGAAGCGTGAAGACTTTTGTTTTCGTAGTTTCATTTTCTCTTTCTTGTGTCATAGGAAACACCGTACTGTTAAAGGGGGTCGAGGAAATACTAAGGAAAAATTTCCATGTGATGCTCAACTCAAAATCCTACACCTACCAATCCCCTCGAGTGAAGCCATTGGAAATCTCATACAGTTCAGTCAAATTCATCAGTGACAGAGACGCAGTTCTTCTGTTCACTGAGGACTTTGCTCTGACTGAGGAGTTAGGAATTCGCCAGTGCGAATTGCCTACACAGTGAGGAACATGATAGCCCTGAGGACTTTGAGAGTCAAATTTCCGACCGTTGCTGTGCTGCGCGCCGGCAGACCAAAATATCTTATCCACCTAACGGTCATATCATTGAAGGGCATTTATGTCTTATCATGTCGGGCTGCTCCCTAGGCTATAAATAGCCGCCCCCTACAACCACTAGTTGGTTGGCTGCTCCGAGAGAACTTGACACTTGTCATTTGAGAGCAACCCATCCTCCGAGGACTTTGAGCGAAAATCATCAAGTGAGGAAAATCCCAAAACCAAACCCACAAACCCCAAGTGATTGAGCATCACTGAAGAAATTGATCCTGCGTGGATCCGACGCTTGTTACCTTTGAAGACTGCGCTTCTTCCAGACGGTTAGGCGTCAAGGTCTAGAGCATCCAAGAGGAATTGTGGATCGCCGAGTGACCAAGTCTGTGAAGGTTTGGAAGTCACCTGAAGACTTACCACGAGTGATTGGACGAGGCCTGCGTGGTCTTAGTTCAAGGAGAATACGGTGAGGACTGGGTGTCCTGAGTTGCGGCTCAGAGACTGGGTGTCCGGGACTGTGTGTCCTCGAGTTTAAATACTCAGCCGCTCCAACCAGACGTACAACTGAGACAGCAGTTGGAACTGGTCTACCAAATCATTGTCTTCACCAACTGACTGGTTCTATTTCTTCAACTCATCCATTTCCTCATTCTGTGTTGCATGTTGTTCATATCTGTGCTTGAAGACTTTGACTGAAGACTTTCACAAATTCCTCAGTTCAATTTCTTCAGTCTGTTTGTCTTCATCTTGTTATCCTGTGTTTACGCTTTCTGTACTCTGTTCTTAGTCTTCATTTCATCATGCTGACTATGTGTGTATCCTGTTATGTTTACCTCTGAGTACATATTCCGCTGCTAGTAGTTCTTCGCTAAGGAATTTCCTCACCGGCAAATTCCTCAGTGAAGAATTTCATAAAAATTGCCTATTCACCCCCCCTCTAGTCGATATAACGCACTTTCACCGGCCCTTTAGGCCCTCTGGTGAGAACCCGCCTAATCCCCGCCCGGGCGTCACATAATTATATTGCGCGCGCATGTTTTTTTTTCCTGAAATATGACCAAGTCCCGAGTATTTTTTTACATTATCATGCCAAGTTCATCGCATTGTATCTCTGCATCCGTAGCTCCGTTTTGTGTGTGTAATATGTCAAATTGTTCGCCTCGACGAGTACTTCATTTAATTTTATTGCATCATTTTCATTTGAGCTCATCTTGATGCCCGAAATGCTGTTGGAAGAGTGCATGTTGATGTTAATCTGCTGAAACTGTTATAACTTGCTCATTTGTCATTTTTGCCATGTTTGATGTGTGCATCCTATGAGGTTGATATCTACTTGTATGTTGATCTATGCCATGCCATCTTTCCAGGGGTTCCAACCATGTATTTTTGTGATGCTTGTAGTGAGTGCATCGAGCTTGCTAAGTAGGGTACTTGCTGTTGCTGTTTTCCTGACTGTTTCTGTTATATTTTGTTGCTATGTAAACATGTTGCTACTAATCATTCTATGCATAATCTGGAGATGTTCTATAAACATGTTTTGATCTACATGTCATGCTCTATCCATTCATGCCCTTGGTTGAAATTATAGCCTGCTGGAACATGTTGTTATCTTGCTCCAAAGTTGCTTGATGATGTTGCTGTCAGCCTGTTAACATCAAGTTCAATGTTTCCATGATAGTTTGCTAGTGATCCATGCACCCTATGACCTTGCTCTTGCCATGCTTAGCTTCATAAACATGTCTTCTTACTGATGGTTGCCTTGCCATGCCATGTATTGCTCTGTGGTGAGTGGTTCAAGCTCACCAACATGCCTACTTATTGCTGTTCCTGCTATGTTTGAATCTGTCATATAACTTGCCATGTTTACATGGGTGCCATCATATTTTCTGTGCCCTTTTGGCTCATGGTCAGTAAGGGACTTTTGATCTATGCAATTAGTAGATTCATGCCATGCCTTTGTTTGCCATGATATGTTCCTGTAACATGTTGTTTGATAGCTCTAAACATTGCAACCTGATGTTATTTCTGCTAAAGTCTGAAACTGTTATTATTTGCAATCTTACCATGTGTGTTTGAGCATGTTCTAGTTGTTTCTGGAGATAGCTCAGTGTTCATGTTTTGTTATGCTTTACCTGTACTTCATGCCCATGCCTTTTGTTATTATGTTGGGGTGCTGTAGCATGTTGTTTTGATGCTTGTAAGATGCCTAGTTGCTGTTATGGACAGATTGTTGCTATGACTTCTATAGAGTGTATGTGTTGAACCGTTGCTCCGTTTTGAGTGTGCTCTATATGAAACTTGCTTGTTTTTGCATGTAGCTTCATATTACCATGTTGCATCCTTGTTTTGAGGTGTTTGCTTGATGTTTGTATTCACTTTGCATCAATGCCATGTTTAACTTGTTTTGCTCATATCTTCTAGGCCGTAGCTCCGAATCTAATGAACTTTATATGTGACTTGACTAGAATTTCGTGTAGATCATTGTGGTGCATCTTAACTTGCTGTTTAACAACTTGAACATAAGGTTTATTCAGATCTGGACTAATTTCGAAATTTGCATATGAGGACTTACCGGAATTGTTATATGTTGTTTCCGGCCTCATTTAAACTTGTCTTGACGTGTTGCTCTTGTTTGCATCGTCTCTTGCCATGAGTAGCTTCATGTAGCCTTGTCATGCATCATGATTGTTGTGCGTCATGCCTTGTTCATGTGTAGTGTGTTTACCATGTTGTGTGCTTCTTCTTGTTAGTTCCTGTTTCATTGCGATCGTGAGGATTCGTTCGTCTACGGTTGGTTCGGCTTCATCCGTTTCTTCTTCTTCATGGACTCGTTCTTCTTCCTTGCGGGATTTCAGGCAAGATGACCGCTACCCTGGATATCACTACTATCATTGCTATGCTAGTTGCTTCGTTCTATCGCTATGCTGCGCTACCTATTACCTGTTTATCTAGCCATCCCATATTGCCATGAACCTCTAAGCTTTGACACCTTTCCTATGCAAACCATTGATTGGCTATGTTACCGCTTTTGCTCAGCCCCTCTTATAGCGTTGCTAGTTGCAGGTGAAGTTGAAGATTTCTCCATGGTGGGCAGGATTTTGGTTGGGATATCACAATATATCTTATATTATTAATGCATCTATATACTTGGTAAAGGGTGGAAGGCTCGGCCTTATGCCTGGTGTTTTGTTCCACTCTTGCCGCCCTAGTTTCCGTCATACCGGTGTTATGTTCCCGGATTTTGCGTTCCTAACGCGGTCGGGTGATTTATGGGAACCCCCTGATAGTTCGCTTTGAATAAAACTTGTCCAGCAAGGCCCAACCTTGGTTTTACCATTTGCCTCACCACCACCTACTTTTTCCCTTGGGAGTCGCTCTCTCGAGGGTCATCTTTATTTTAGCCCCCCCGGGCCAATGCTTGTCTAAGTGTTGGTCCGAACTAGAGTCCTTTGCAGCGCCCCCTCAGGGAAACTTGAGGTCTGGTTTTAGTTGTACGGAGTGCTCATCCGGTGTTGCCCTGAGAACGAGATATGTGCAGCTCCTATCGGGATTGTCGGCGCATCGGGCGGCTTTGCTGGTCTTGTTTTACCATTGTCGAAATGTCTTGTAAACCGGGATTCCGAGACTGATCGGGTCTTCCTGGGAGAAGGTCTATTCCTTCGTTGATCGCGAGAGCTTGTCATGGGCTAAGTTGGGACACCCCTGCAGGGTATAAACTTTCGAGAGCCGTGCCCGCGGTTATGTGGCAGATGGGAATTTGTTAATGTCCGGTTGTAGATAACTTGACACCAGATCCGAATTAAAACGCATCAACCGCGTGCGTAGCCGTGATGGTCTCTTCTCGGCGGAGTCCGGGAAGTGAACACGGTTTCTGTGTTATGTTTGACGTAAGTAGGAGTTCAGGATCACCTCTTGATCATTACTAGTTGACGACCGTTCCGCTTGTTCTCTTCTCGCTCTCATTTGTGTATGTTAGCCACCATATCATGCTTAGTCGCTGCTGCAACCTCACCACTTTACCCCTTCCTTTCCCTTTAAGCTTTGCTAGTCTTGATACCCATGGTAATGGGATTGCTGAGTCCTCGTGGCTCACAGATTACTACAACAACAGTTGCAGGTACAGGTTATGCGATGATCTTGACGCGAGAGCGATGTTTGCTTGTTTTGGAGTTCTCCTTCTGCTTCTTCTTCGATCAGGGGATAGGTTCCAGGTCGGCAGCCTGGGCTAGCAGGGTGGATGTCGTTTGAGTTTCTGTTTGTGTTTCATCCGTAGTCGAATGGTGCTCTGATGTATGTTGATGTTGTATTCGTGTGGCATTGTATGCCTTATGTATGTATCCCCATCTATTATGTAATGTTGATGTAATGATATCCACCTTGCAAAAGCGTTCCAATATGCGGGTCTATCCTTGATGGGACCTTCGAGTTCCTTTTGGATAGGGTCGCATATTGGGCGTGACAAACAGCCCTGGGGGATTTTTGTTTAATTATTTTGATTTGCTTTGATCTTTTTGGATCATGGGACTGGGCATCCCAGTTACCGGCCCTTTCTTGTGAATGAGGAGCGGAATCCACTCCTCGTGAGAATAACCCACCTAGCATGGAAGATATAGGCTGCCCTAGTTGAAACATGAGCTGCTCGAGTATACAAAACAGAATTTCATTTAAAGGTTTGGAGTTTGGCACATACAAATTTACTTGGAACGGCAGGTAAATACCGCATATAGGAAGGTATAGTGGACTCATATGGAACAACTTTGGGGTTTAAGGAGTTTGGATGCACAAGCAATATTCCCGCTTAGTACAGGTGAAGGCTAGCAAAAGACTGGGAAGCGACCAACTGAGAGAGCGACAACAGTCGTAAACATGCATTAAAATTAATTCACACCGAGTACAAGCATGAGTAGGATATAATCCACCATGAACATAAATATCATGAAGGCTATGTTGATTTGATTCAACTACATGCGTGAACATGTGCCAAGTCGAGTCACTCAATTCATTCAAAGGAGGATACCATCCCATCATATCCCATCATAATCATTCTAATAGCTTGTTGGCACGCAAGGTAAACCATTATAACTCATAGCTAATCAAGCATGGCACAAGCAACTATAATCTCTAAATGTCATTGCAAATATGTTTACTTCATAATAGCTGACTCAGGAATGATGAACTCATCATATTTACAAAAACAAGAGAGGTCGAGTTCATACCAGCTTTTCTCATCCCAATAAGTCCATCATATATCGTCATTATTGCCTTTCACTTGCACGACCGAACGATGTATATAATAATAAGAGTGCACGTGCATTGGACTAAGTTGGAATCTGCAAGCATTCAACTCAAGAGAGAAGACAAGGTAATATGGGCTCTAAGTTAAATAAACAATCATGCATATAAGAGCCACTAAGCATTTTCAATAAAGTCTTCTCGACCCTCAAAAGAAAGAAAAGAAAATAAAACTATTTACACGGGAAAGCTCCCAACAAGTAAAAAGAAGAACTAGAAATCTTTTTGGGTTTTCATTTTAATTTCTACTACAAGCATGGAAATTAAACTAATTATTTTTTTTGGTTTTTCTCAAGATTTATCAAACACATAAGAAGAAAACTAGAAAAAGAAATTTAAACTAGCATGGGTAATACAATGAAAGAGTATGAGCACCGACGACTAGTGTGTGAACATGAATGTAAAGTCAGTGAGAAATATGTACTCCCCCAAGCTTAGGCTTTTGGCCTAAGTTGGTATAATACCAAGGACCGCCGCTACTCTCCCCGGTGTAGTGGGAGGTGTAATCAGGATACCACTGGCTGGTCATCTCCGGATCCCACTAGACAGATGATGCACGATAAGGGTCCAGTTCAGGTTTCGGCTCAAGTTCAGGTTCTGGAGTAAAAGCTTGGGCTAGATGGTTGGTCACCGCTTCCGGCGTAACAAGACGATTTTCTGCAAGCAAATTAAACAACAGATGCGCATGCAAAATAATAATCTCAATGTGTTTCTTATTAAATCTAAGTTTATACAAGAGCATCTTTTCTTCGTTGTCAACAATAAACTTGTGTGCTACCATGCTCTTGTAATCTAAAATATGAGGATGCAATTTTATCTCATCCTCCTCGTGGTGCCTAATGGGTATCTGAAAATGTTCAGCAAGACGTGCAGCATAGATACCTCCAAATATGGGGCCTTTTGTACGATTCAGGGCTAGCCGTTTAGCAACGACGGCACCCATACTAAAAGTGTTGTCTCCCAGCAAAGCATGTTGAAGAATAATAATATCTGGAACGCTCAAATTTCCACTATTTCCACGACCAATCAAGCATCTACTAGCAAATATGGCAAAGTAGCGTAAAAGAGGAAAGTGTATGCTAGAGACTTTTGCCTCAGAGCCCTTCTTTGACTCTTCCGCAGCAATAGTTTTAACGAAGCCATCCACATCTTCATGATGGGGTTCCTCTAATTCTCCCTCATAAGGTATCCTACATACCACACAGAAATGACGTAAAGACATTTCTTTGAATTCATCATATAAATGAAATGATACTGCATGCGGTGACTTCTTAGGATAAAAATAAAAGTTTTGCATGAAAGTATTGGTAAGTAAGAGATATTGATCGATTCGGTCGTTGATGAAACCGGTGAGGCCTGCAGTCTCCATTAAAGCATAAAAGTCTTCATGAATTCCGGCTTCTTTCAAGAAATCCTCACATGGCTATTCACATGACCGTACTTCCGCTAAGCAAGGAAGATTATACTTGGCTTTTTCCTTCTCTTTGTCTTGTTTTTCCTTAGAGCTTTGGCTAGAAGAGCCTTTAAAGAGCCTCCTTAACATTTTTTGAAAATTTCTGAAATTTTAGTAACTTCAAAACAAAAGTGAATAAAACTAAACAAGATTGATAGCAACTACTCCTACAAGTGCCTAGAGTCTATATCATGCATTGGAATTGCTTGGGACCTCAAAAATTTAACATGCAAGCTCAAGAACATGGTCACCTATGCAGTAAAAATTTGCAATGAATAAAGCACTAGAACAAAAACTAATTGGACCAATGGAGGAGTCACATACCAAGCAACAATTTCCCAAAGCAGTTTTGCGAATGAAGCTTTGAGCTAAGAGATCGAAAATCGCAGCAAAACGAGCTAGAACTCGTGCTTGAGCTGGATGGGGATTTTTTTGGGTAGAAGATGAAGTGTGTGGGTGCTAGCAAGAGTGGAGGGGAGCCACCAGGGGCCCACGAGACAGGGGGCGCGCCCTACAGGGAGGGGCACCCTCCTCTCTCGTGGCCTGGTGCTGGCCCTTCCTGCAGTGTTTTCAGTGCCTAAAATCCTCAAATATTCCAGAAAAAATCATACTAAATTTGCAGGGCATTTGGAGCACTTTTATTTTCGGACTATTTTTAATGCACGGATAATTTGGAAACAGACAGATAATACTATTTTTGCTTTATTTGTTCTAAAGAACAGAAAGTAAAAAGAGGGTGCCTTCTAGTTTCATCCATCTCGTGATCATCAAAATGAATCCACTAACAAGGTTGATCAAGTCTTGTTAACAAACTCATTCCGAATAACACGAAACCGGAGAAATTCCGAATAACACTAAGTTACCTCAACGGGGATATGAAAATCCCCAACAATAAGAATATCATACTTTTTCTTGACAGTAGGAAGAGGAAATTCAAAACCTCCAAAAATGATAGTTGGAACTTTTTCAATAGAATTGATGCTATGAACTTGAGACTGTTTCCACGGAAAGTGTACCGTATGCTGATTACCATTAACATGAAAAGTGACATTGCCTTTGTTGCAATCAATAACAGCCCCTGCAGTATTAAGAAAAGGTCTACCAAGGATAATAGACATACTATCATCCTCGGGAATATCAAGAATAACAAAGTCTGTTAAGATAGTGACATTTGCAACCACAACAGGCACATCCTCACAAATACCGACAGGTATAGCAGTTGATTTATCAGCCATTTGCAAAGATATTTCAGTAGGTGTCAACTTATTCAATTCAAATCTACGATATAAAGAGAGAGGCATAACACTAACACCGCCTCCAAGATCACATAAAGCAGTTCTAACATAATTTATTTTAATGGAGCATGGTATAGTTGGAACACCCGGATCACCAAGTTTCTTTGGTATCCCACCCTTAAAAGTGTAATTGGCAAGCATGGTGGAAATTTCAGCTTCCGGTATCTTTCTTTTATTTGTGATGATATCCTTCATATACTTAGCATAAGGATTTACTTTAAGCATATCAGTTAAGCGCATACGTAAGAAAATAGGTCTAATCATTTCAGCAAAGCGCTCAAAATCCTCATCATCCTTTGACTTGGATGGTTTAGGAGGAAAGGACATGGGTTTCTAAACCCATGGTTCTCTTTCTTTACCGTGCTTCCTAGCAACAAAATCTCTCTTATCATAACGTTGATTCTTTGATTGTGGGTTATCAAGATCAACATCGGGTTCAATTTCGACATCATTGTTTTTGCTAGGTTGAGCATCAACATTAACATTATCACTAGGTTCATGTTCGTCACCTGATTGAGTTTCAGCATTAGAAATAGAAATATCATTGGGGTTTTCAGGTCTGTCTACAGTAGGTTCACTAGAAGCATGCAAAGTCCTATCATCTTTCTTTTTCTTCTTTTTAGAAGAACTAGGTGCCTCTAAATTATTTCTCTGAGAATCTTGCTCGGTTCTCTTAGGGTGGCCTTCAGGATACAAAGGTTCCTGAGTCATTCTACCAGTTCTAGTAGCCACTCTAACAGCAAAGTCATTTTTATTATTTAATTCATCAAGCAAATCATTTTGAGCTTTAAGTACTTGCTCAGCTTGAGTAGCAACCATAGAAGCATATTTGCTAACGCGGTGAAGTTCATCTTTAACTCTAGCTAGATTATCACCTACGCGTCCTATCTCGAAAGCATTATTCTTTAACTCTCTACCAACATAAGCATTAAAACTTTCTTGTCTAGCCATAAAGTCATCAAATTCATCTAAGCATGGGCTATGAAATTTAGTAGAGGGTATTTCAACTTTATCATATCTATAGAGAGAATTTACCTTTACTACCTGTGTCGGGTTATCAAGACAATATGGTTCTTCAGGCGGTATATTAAGACCATGTATTTCTTCAATAGGTGGTAAATTCTTAACATCTTCAACTTTAATACCTTTTTCTTTCATTGATTTCTTTGCCTCTTGCATATCTTCAAGACTGAGATATAGAACGCCCCTCTTCTTCGGAGTGGGTTTAGGAATAGGCTCAGGAGTTGGCTCAATTGGTTCAGGAATTACTTCAGGAACTGGCTCGGGGAGAGTCCAATTATTTTCATTAGTCAACATATTATTCAATAGTATTTCAGCTTCGTCGACAGTTCTTTCCCTGAAAACACAACCATCACAACTATCCAAGTAGTCCTTGGAAGCATCGATTAGTCCATTATAAAAGATATCAAGTATTTCATTTTTCTTAAGAGGATGATCAGGCAGAGCATTAAGTAACCGGAGAAGCCTCCCCCAAGCTTGTGGGAGACTCTCTTCTTTGATTTGCACAAAATTATATATTTCCCGCAAGGCAGCTTGTTTCTTATGAGCAGGGAAATATTTAGCAGAGAAGTAATAAATCATATCCTGGGGACTACGCACACAACCAGGAGCAAGAGAATTATACCAAGTCTTAGCATCACCCTTTAATGAGAACGGAAATATCTTAAGGATATATAAATAGCGAGACTTCAAATCATTAGTAAACAGGGTGGCTATATCATTCAACTTGGTAAGATGTTCCACAACAGTTTCAGATTCAAGGCCATAAAAAGGATCAGATTCAACTAAAGTAATAATATTAGGATCAACAAAGAATTCATAATCCTTATCAGTAACACAAATAGGTGAAGTGGCAAAAGTAGGATCGGGTTTCATTCTAGCATTAAGAGACTGCTGCTTCCATTTAGCTAATAATTTCTTAACATCATTTCTATCATTGCAAGCAAGAATTTCCATAACAGCTGCTTCATTCATAACATAACCCTTAGGAACAACAGGTAATACATAATCATTGGGGGAACCTTCATCATCACTATCATCAATAATAGGTTCTTCAATATTTTCATTCCCCCTAACTCTAGCAAGTTGTTCATCAAGAAATTCGCCAAACGGCAAAGTAGTATCATGCACAGAAGTAGTTTCATCATGCATAGCAGAAGTGGCATCATCAATAACATGCGACATATCAGAATTCATAGCAGTAGTAGGTTTAGGTGTAGCAAGCCTACTGATAACAGAAGGAGAATCTAGTGCAAGGCTAGATGGCAGTTCCTTACCTCCCCTCGTAGTTGAGGGCAAAATCTTGGTTTTAGCGTCTTTCAAGTTCTTCATAGTGATCACCAGATATAAATCCCAAGTGACTCAGAGAATAGAGCTATGCTCCCCGGCAACGGTGCCAGAAATTAGTCTTGATAACCCACAAGTATAGGGGATCGCAACAACTTTCGAGGGTAGAGTATTCAACCCAAATTTATTGATTCGACACAAGGGGAGCCAAAGAATATTCTTGAGCATTAGCAGTTGAGTTGTCAATTCAACCACACCTGGATAACTTAGTATCTGCAGCAAAGTATTTAGTAGCAAAAGTGGTATGATAATAATGGTAACGACAACAAAAGTAAAGATAAATGTTTTTGGGTTTTTGTAGTAGATGTAACAATAGCGACGGAAAAGTAAATAAGCGAAGAACAATATGTGAAAAGCTCGTAGGCAATGGATCAGTGATGGATAATTATGCCGGATGCGATTCCTCATTCAATAGTTATAACATAGGGTGATATAGAACTAGCTCCAATTCATCAATGTAATGTAGGCATGTATTCCCTAAATAGTCATACATGCTTATGGAAAAGAACTTGCATGACATCTTTTGTCCTACCCTCCCGTTGAAGCGGGGTCCTAGCGGAAACTAAGGGATATTAAGGCCTCCTTTTAATAGAGAACCGGAACAAAGCATTAGCACATAGTGAATACATGAACTCCTCAAACTATGGTCATCACCGAGAAGTGTCTAGATTATTGTCACTTCGGGGTTGTCGGATCATAACACATAATAGGTGACTATAGACTTGCAAGATAGGATCAAGAACACACATATATTCATGAAAACATAATAGGTTCAGATCTGAAATCATGGCACTCGGGCCCTAGTGACAAGCATTAAGCATAGCAAAGTCATAGCAACATCAATCTCAGAACATAGTGGATACTAGGGATCAAACCCTAACAAAACTAACTTGATTACATGGTAAATCTCATCCAACCCATCACCGCCAGCAAGCCTACGATGGAATTACTCACGCACGGCGGTAAGCATCATGAAATTGGTGGTGGAGGATGGTTGATGATGACGACGGCGACGAATCCCCCTCTCCGGAGCCCCGAACGGACTCCAGATCAGCCCTCCCGAGAGAGATTAGGGCTTGGCGGCGGCTCCGTGTCGTAAAACGCGATGAAACTTTCTCTATGATTTTTTTCTCCCCGAACGTGAATATATGGAGTTGGAGTTGAGGT
Source organism: Triticum timopheevii (assembly GCA_963921465.1). NCBI lineage: Eukaryota > Viridiplantae > Streptophyta > Magnoliopsida > Poales > Poaceae > Triticum > Triticum timopheevii. Next base: position 76,497,216 of record OY997266.1, on the reverse strand, counting down.
CGGTGGAGGTCTAGGGGGCCCACGAGATAGGAGGCCGCGCCCTAGGGGGGGCGCCCCCTGTCTCGTGGACAGGCTCTGGGCCCCCTGGCATTAATTCTTTCGCCAAAAATTCTTATTAATTCCAAAAAGTGCCTTCGTGGATTTCCAGGACATTCCGAGAACTTTTCTTTTCTACACATAAAACAACATCATGGTAGTTCTGCTGAAAACAACGTTAATCCAGGTTAGTTTCATTCAAATCATGCAAGTTAGAGTCCAAAACAAGGGCAAAAGTGTTTGGAAAAGTAGATACGTTCACGCCTCTAAGACGCTTTGTCTTACGTCTACCCCGTTTAACAACCTTCAACTCTGGATCCGGCCATAGTTGAACTCCATGGTACTCCGGCCATTGTGATTGGTCAAAGTATGGGTGAAAGTGGGGAGCCCATGTTTTCTTAACCATCATGATTGAGAACTCCGACTCCCTCATGGTGAGGGGGTGATTGACTTCCACATTCCTAACACGACCTGTGGTATACAAGTGTGAGCATGGGAGATGAAGCAACAATGACATCCCGCAAGAGCAATCACACCGTCTTAACGAGACCTTGAAAGCCCGACCTCCATGTTGGCGGCCATCGTTTGTGGTTCGTCCTGGCTCTTTCACTTCGTACTTCCACTCTTCGTTGTCATATAGTATAGCTTCTTGTGAGTCCGCCTTCCGTGATTGAAATTCCAACCATTCATCAACCTTGCGTGGGAACTTGTACTTGTACTTGTTCTCACCCGCTATCTGTGCATCTATTTCCATCGAGTACTTTAGAAAGTATGCATTCATCTTGTCAAATGTGTATTGAACTATTGCCATCACGGGTAATCCACGTGCACCTTTGAGCACCTTATTGAAGCATTCGGCCATATTGCTTGTCATTTGACCGCATCTCCGGCCATCTTCATCAAAAGCACGTGTCCACTTGTTCTGGTATTCAATGTGCCTATTGAGAAAGTCTTGACCCCCGGGGTTTTTTGTGTGCGAGCAATTTGTTGAACAAAGTGGCGAACCGCTTGTCGGAGAAAGCGAGACAACAATCTTGAAGATCATTGGCCAACTCCTTAAGGCCACATGCCCTATAGAAGTTCGAACAAAAGTGCCTCATGCACCATCAATGGTGCAATGGAGCATGCGCGGGAATGTCAATCTCCACCGCGTTAAGAATTCCTGGATGCCGATCCGATATGACACAAATTTCCCTTTGAGCGAGTAACACCTTCGTCCTCAAAAGACGCAAAAACCACTCCCAGTTGTCATTATTCTCCACCTCAACCAAAGCAAATGCCAATGGAAACACCCGGTTATTGGCATCACTTGCTATCACAACCAACAAGGTGCCCTTGTATTGTCCGGTCAAGAATGTGCCATGAATGGCGATGACCGGCATACAGTGTTCGAAAGCCCTCACGCATTGCTCGAACGCCCAAAATGCACGGCCAAGTACTCGGACTTTCCTTCCGTCATGAACCGTTGTTTTTCCCCCATGAGGCTCGACCACATGAACCATGCCCGGGTTTGTGGCGGCCATGGCTAACAACAACCTAGGGATTCGGTTGTATGCTTCCTCCAAACTACCATACAATATCTTAAATGCGACTTGCTTCGCCTTCCATGCCTTGCCGTACTTCACCTTGTAATGAAAGATGGCTTTCACAAGGTCAATGACATGTTGGATGCTCATTGTTGGAAGTGTGGATATTGAGTTGGAGAGCCTGTAAGCGATGAACTCGGATGTGAGTTGTCTGTGGTCTTGGGACACAACCTTGCCATCCACCCTTTTGCCTCGGCACATGTGAGTTGGCACACAACTCACTACATGCCAAGTGGGACATCCTTTCCATGGTCTTGCACGCACAATCCACGGACATATTTCATCTTCACATGCACATGCAACCGTGTAGCGCACATTGACGTCCGAGTTCACCACCTTGTGTGGACGATAATGCGTAACCGAGTAGTTATCGAGCCACATCTTCAATTCCAAGAAGGTTTGGAACTTAGACCCTTTAGCAATCCCGTTCTTGCCATCATGCAAATCACGGTGAGAGCTTGGCCTAACCCCAAGAGATATACCTTGGCCACCATCTACCACGACTTCATCCGCGAGACTAACATCCTTGAACAATGTAGTCTGATGATCCCGACCGAATACCTTCTCGAAAGCTTCGGCCTCCTTCACTGTGAACCCCTCCTGATCAACTTGTTCATCGGGACATTCGTCATCCGAATCCGATGCATAGCCACGGGAATAAGGAATGGAATGGTCCATTGTCTCTTGCAAATGATATTTGTCGAGATCACCTACATTGTTGTCATGGAGATCAACTTCATTGTCATCGTCCGCATACTCATCACTCTCCTCTTGCAAAGCTTCATTTTGGTTGTTTGAAACGGGCTCAATGTTGGCCTCACTTCTTGGGTCATAACAGGTTCAACAATTTCATCTCGGTTCAAGGGTGGGGGGCTACTAGCAACCAAAGGAGAGGGGTTCCGGTTCAAGTCCAAATGCAAACTTGAATCAACCTTCTTCGTTGCAAATAACTCAAGAGCCTTGTCTAGTGATTCGGCCACCGTCTCCTTGTATGCAATCCAACGTTGCTCCGAGGTGACACGCATTGTCGTCTAACGGATGTGCATTCCAAAACCAACATTATGCCTTCCCTCCAACTCAACGATATCACTAGGGTCCATCCAATTCAAATCTTTCCTCACTTGTTGCAAGAGCTCCGCATAGCCAGGACTATTATCAAACACCATGTCAAGCTCATCCGGGTCCGGTTTAATATTGCCTTTCAAGAAGGCGTCTTTGTCCCCATGATGAACAAACACACATGTTCTTCCCATCCCTATAAGCATTCAAACAACACAACGTAACATTTCTTCCATGAGTACTAATCCAAAGATTAACACGGGATACAAACCCTAACATATATATGAAACAACCATAACCCTAACCCTAGCACCAACATAAGAACACGCATAAGAATAACCCTAACATACTAACAAGCCTAATCATAGGAAATTGGCAAACAAACATCTCACATCTCCTTGCAAATCTCTAGATCCATACAAAACTAGGTTTCCCCGAACTAGCAAAAAATGAGCAATTTGTTAACATTACTTGGATCAAAACAAGGGGATCGGAGAAGATTACCTTGAGGGAGGGTTTGAGTTCAAAATCCATGGACAAAATCTTCAAATTTGGAAGGTTTCGGGAAAGATTTGAGAGGAGGAGAGAGGGCAGATCTCAGGTCGGATGGGTTTGGGGGGGAGTGGGGGAGGGGGACCAGCCAACTAGTAATAGACGATGCAGCACCTAAGGGCTAGGTGCTGCACATTACATGTGTGGTGCCTAGCTCAGAGGCACTGCACTGCTGGGTGCGGGTCCTTGCCACGGTGGACAGAGGTGCAACACCCCAAAGCTAGGCACTGCAGCGTAGGTTGTGGCGCCTGCGTGTCAGGCACCACTCAAAAAGGTCAGCCACGTGAAATAGTTTTAGGGGCAGTTCATTTTGTGAATTGATTGCATCCACCGGTCAAAACTATCAATTTTGCCCAAAAAAGTGGCAAGAAGATACGAACCACTAGCTCAAAGCATCCAAAAGCACCGCGCGCGTACAGTAGGCACCAAAAAGGGAAGGCTACAGCCATCATTCATTCATGCAGCCACTAAATTACACAATGCGCTCCCGAGTAAACCATTTTGAGGGGCAGTCAAAATTTATTACCCTATCGACACGCTGTGAAAGGCGAAACCGCCTCTCTGAAAATCAGATGCAATCTTTCCGTCGCAGCGAAAATACTGATCGCCACGCATTGTAAGAGTGGGGAGGTAGAGTGGAGAAATGCACAACACGAAGAAAACAGCGTTGTGGTCAATTGGGTCAGCTGCCTTTCTCAAGATTCTCAGCTTCTCGCCGCTGCCTCTCCTTCGCCTCCTCCCGTAATCTGTCCTCCTCTCGCCTCAACGCTTCGGCCGCCTCTTCCTCGGCCTCCTCTCGCTCCCTGCGCTCATCCTCTGCGTCCTCTCTTTCATCAAGATAATCAAACTCCTTTTCTGCAGCCATAGCCTTCACTATAGGATCACGCAGCTCGGATATCAAACCCCCACCCACCTTGTACTCCTGCTCGTCGCCGACAAGGAATAGCCGCTGGTCAGGCCCTGTCGCCATCGGTATGTCAACAGCGAGCAGCTTCATGTCATACTGCAGAGGAATTAGATGAAGGTCAGAAAATTTGATGCCATTGGGGATAATAATACCACTCATTTACTACTTTCTCAAGCAGGATGAGATCTTGTATTATAGCTCTATTCATATACATAATACTAAAAGCAGCGTTTTCTGGATGGCAAGGGATGGGGAAATACCAAAACAGACTAGTTCAATACAAACGACTAGTCGACCATAATGTTCTATGATAAACTATGTTCATTTCTACAAAAGGGCTGCCAATAAAAACTGAGGTGAGCATAGATTGTGCATTAAATTTGAAGAGAAACCAACAATTTGATGGAAATTTGCTTCACTTAACTCTACCTTCGCAATAAATTGTTCGTGTTTTCACTCACACTAAAGGTACGGTGCTTAATTATATGGTACATGGATAAGTACCAGGCTGTTCAATCTAGAGGTACTGAAGTACAGTTTGCTACAAAATAGAGAAGAACATTTTAAATACCTGTCCTTTTTTCTTCTTGACCTCAACACTTACAAGACCCTTTCTTTCTGATCCTTTGATGGGGAAGATAAGAAAGCACCGTTTTCCACCAACTCTGAATTTGAAGTCCTTTAGTTTAGGGCCTCCACCAGACATAACATATGCTCTGACATCAGTGCCAGCTAAGGGTGCACCCATGACTTCAAGGATTGCAGCAGAGGTATTGAGCTTTGTCATTGCAATCCTGTAAACCTTGTCAGGATTTATGGTGAACCTTGCACGTGCATACATACCCTAAGACAAACATAGACAATAGAAATCATTTAATTTCCCAAAAACATGGCATCATCTGTCAAGAGAAGTTGCACGAAAAAGCCTAGATTATCAACTACACCCTATTATGAGTAATCAACATGGTAATAAAACAGAGGATAAAACAAAATGTGCCACCCAAAATTTGTGATGAGCTATATTGTGCCGCAAGTAGACAAGTTATTCATAATTTTCCGGTTTAGAAGTTCATATGCCTCTGATATTTGTATACTCCATCTCTGCATCTCAACAAACAGAAGACCCTTTTCACCATAAAATTAATATGGCCCAGGCCATGAGCACCCAAAAGTTCAGGGCCTCTATGTTTCAATGGATATTTATAATATTTGCAGGATTTAATCCTAAAGAACTTCCCTATGTGGGTTGTTTGATTTGTAGGATTACAGTCCATACGATTGTTCTATGATCTCATCTACACTCTATCTCATAGCAAAATTTCCATTGATTAAGACCTCTTGAGAATACTATGGTTTTCTGATGGTGCAATCAAACAGCATTTTAAGCCCATAGAACTCAAGAGGGCATGAAACTGTACTATGTATTCTCTATTCCTGCATTTTTAAATCCTGTGAATCAAAGAGACTCAAATTACTGTAGCATCCATGCGCATGAAAAATGACATAAACATGAATGAGCGACGCTATTATAAGCATGCCTATCCAATACTTTGACTCCGTGATTAACTGCTACTGATATTTTGAAACAGCATAGGCCCTTGGTATGTTACCCTACATGGTAAAGCACAATGGGCATACCAATTCTCGATGAATATCCCACTGGGTGGATTCTGATTCATCACCCATTGTTAACAACAAAGCACTTACTTAATGAATAATAGACTTAAGCAATAAAAGGTGTAAGCACAGAGGCAATGGCTCATATGGTTTTCGATGGTGCAATCAGGCATTATTTTAATCTCCCTAGGACTCAAAAAGGCATGACACCGGAATCCAACATTACAGTGTGGCAATATGGTATGATCTCCACATTTCTAGCATTGCATGGATCACACGCGGGGATGCCGGCCCATCAGGGTGAAGCGTGGTTTCTTTTAGGAACAGTGTGGCAATTTTGGAAGCATGGCATATACAACACGGTTTGAAAGGGAAAAATACAGTGGCATTGCAATCCCTACGAAATGAACCACCTAGAATAACATTTAAGGTTACCCAGAATACTTCACCAAGCTAGATTGTGAGGATAGCCCCGTGGCGTTACTGGAATAGCTTCACCATCAGTGCAGTACATCTTATAGCTAGTGAGACAGAGAAGGGGAGCAACTCACAGCGAAGGCGACCATGGCGGTGGCGAGCGCGAGGAAGCCGTACTTGGCCATGCCCTCGGAGAGGCCGACGAAGGTGCTGGCGATGCCGAACATGACCCGCCACAGCGCGATGCAGACGATGACGCCGCCGGCGCCGACGAGCAGCAGGTAGTTGCGCCGCCAGAAGGCCTCGACCTGCAGCCCGACGGCCTCCCGGTACCGCGCCGCGGCGTTCTTGGCCGCCTCCACCGGCCGCCCCAGCCCCCTCACCCCCTGCCCGAGCGGCGCGAGCTTCGCCCCGCCGCCGCCGCCGCTCGCGAACTGCCTGACCCCGCCCACGAGCTGCCGTATCGCCTTGTGGTGCTGCGGGACCCGCGGCGGGGCCGGAAGGCCGTGCTGCGGCAGACTCGCCTCGGGGCGCGCGGTGGTGAAGAAGCGGGAGGAGGAGGGGGCGGGAGGGGAGGAGAAGTGGCGGGGGACGGGGGTGGGAGGGGCGCGGGGGGAGGGGAAGGGGGTGGGGCGGAGGAGGAGGTGGCGGTGGAGGGTGTGGAGGGCTCGCCGCGAGGAGGTGAGCGCGGCCGCCGCCATGGGGATCGAGATCGGGTTCGCACCTCGCGGCAGTGGTGGGGGAGGGGAGGGAGGAGTCGATGGAAGGAAAGGAAAGGATGGCTGGTCTGGTTAGACTCGACTGCCTCCACCGGGTTGGACTCACTGGGGAGAGACTTTCTTTTTCTTTTTTTCTTTCGACGACATGGCTAACTCGCCGGCCACCAACTCAGGCAACATTCGCTAGGCGTATTCACTTTTCTCGGTACAAATTGTAAAATACTCGGAGCATTTGCAGTCAGACGCCTCAAACCAGTCTCAAACGTCTGAACGGACGATCCGGTCACTGTCTAGTCACAAAAATTCAATCCAGACGATCATTATAAAACGGGTCTCAAACGCCCGACGTGATGGGCACCCCTTATATCTGCTCAAATATGGAGCGGATATGGGGCGTCCGTGTTCCGGGCTCCGGCGAGAAAGGGTAGGGCATGAAGACAACGTCGCCTTTTAGTCCCATGAGCCAGCTCATGTCTCATGCCCTACTCTACCTTACCGTTGACCAGATCAACATGCTGGGGAGCGCAGCCGACCGTCGGACATGGGCACAGCGGAACCCCTCATATCCAGCCGAAATATGGGGCGGATATGAGGCGTCTGTGGTCATGTCCGCCGCACGTGCCCAAACATGGGCACGACGGAACCCCTCATATTGCTTGTCACGTCAGACCCGGCCCACGCTGACCCACCCAACCGCACATATATTCCTTCCCATCTACTCGCCGGAGCAAACCCTAGCCACTTCACTCCACTCCCCTCCGCCACCCAAACTTCCCATCCGGCCTTCACCGGCATGGCGGACAGCGGACCCGAATCTTTCACCTTCAGATTTGTCGATCTCGAGCTCCTCCCACGCAGCCCCGAGGAGGAGATGGCCGTCCAACTTGTGTTCCGCTGCTCCCGAGGGAGGCGCATGGGAGACAATGCTCGGACTCCTTTTGTCAGGAATTCATTATGTCTGCTCAAATGACACATGGATCTGGCGCGAGGTGTGGGGCCCCAACCCAACATTCGCTTTCCCTCACACATCCAGGCATTTAGCCCACATGTATTCGGTCTCTGCTTCTCCCCCACGCCCCGTTCCCCATCTAAGGTTTGATTTCAAGGTCACGGATCCGATTTTTATTCCTTGATTGATCCTTTTTTAGGGTTTGTCACAATGTTTGGTTTAACAGGACCATCGCATGGATTTATTGGTCCGGAGGAGAACTACAACAGGATATGCCGCTGCAAAATCAATGTTGGGAGTTTGCCCAACAGGTCAGGTCGATGTCCTGCAGTAGCCTTGGTTTGATAGATCTTTGGATCTCAATGGCGTTGTGTTTTTCTTTGTAGAGAGAAAATGGCGTTGTGTACTTGTGTTTTGCAGTTACTGTATATCCTGATTCTATTATATCTTGTGGCTATATCCCTCGAAGCCTACTGAAGTCGTGACATGCTTTGGACGTTGTCTTCTTCAGTGGGAAGTCGTTCCATGCATGCTAGTAGGATATAGCTTCAGAACTTGTGTCAGAACAGACTTGAATACACACTTTTAGTGTTGCGCAAAAAAAAAGAATACACACTTTTAGTACAAACAACAGCTTAGTCTGGCTTGCTTATAAATATATGGCTATGTTTTACTTTCAAGTTACCCACGGACAATCTTTTAGGAGTGAATTTTGGTAACATCATTCTAACAATTATTCTAAACGGTGTTCTGTCTGTTCATTTTAAAACTCCGACAATGAAAATCTTTTTCTTCTTAAGACAGGTCATAGGGACGTGATTGAATATTTTTCTGTGGGTTTCCCATTCCTAACAATATTCACCTTTTCCATTGATATAAAAATCTTGAAAATTGAAGTTTCATCACGCATAAATCCATACAATTTTCTATATTTTATATAACCTTACCCTTCTATCACTAAAATTGAAGGGCACAACAACGTGCGCCATCATGGTCTAGTAAATGTGTAAAATTGACAATGCAAATGACTCTCTCCATCCCGGGAGCATTTTAGTAGAGACATCTTGAATTGAGATTTTTTTTCCTTTTCTTTATATAGAACGTGTGAACTATATGACAAATATTGAGAATCAAATGTCATATGTCCTGAAATTACAACTTGATTGCTGGAATCAACTACACGTGGCAAGTGGGTGTACAAAACTAGCCACTGTTAGCCCTGATACTGTTTCGCTCTTGTTTTGCATCAATTGTGACTGGTTTACAAACATGATGGGACAAAATGTATACGGAAAATAATATTGAAACCAAATGTAAACCATGGGGTAAATTGAGAGGACAAAATACATACTTTTCTCTCAGTGTTTTTCGGGACCTTTTGATGTTACGTAGGTTGTCTTGACCAGCTGCGAACTCGTGTATGTTATGATGGGTACACAAGGGTGAGGTGTTGTGATGATGTTGGGCATCTCCCGGAACTGTTGTGTTGATGCTGCAAACTCGTTCTCGCCTTGTTGCAAACATTGGTTTATGTGATGAGAATATTAGGATGATTGTTCCCACTTCTTGGTTGCGGTCAATAGAGATTTTTTTGTGCTTCCCGCAACTAGTCAATACATGCATGGAGGTAGTGGAGTATGCAAGAAAAAAAAAACCAGGACAGTGATCAAACTATGTAAAGTACAACATGCACTTAAATTAACTAAGACAAAACTTTTCTTTTACAACACACACTTACATTACAATTACGTATATATAGTACACTAAACACCAATATTTACTTTGTATATCATGTATGTGTAACACGGCCAATAACATGTAGTAATTAATTAAACACCATCGCTAGCCTTGTCGGATTTAAAGACGATTTACATGCAGATGCCTGCTTTTTAGTAATATATTACTATAAACATAAACACAAACACACTCAAGGAATACTTAGTCAAGATGATGACTACAGGAAGCACACAAGAATTAAAAATTACGCTAAAACTTTCACATGAGCAAGTCTAGTGCAAGCACATGCATGTGAGAAGAGTTCTAGTCCTCGTACATTTTGCCAGCTATCATACCTGTCCTCCACCTTCCATCTCGTTGCATTGCATCTGTTATGTCTTCACTCTTCATTTTGATGGCCACGCGGTTGATCTTCTCCCCGAAGGCAGAATTTGCAGGCTTGACGACGATGGAGTCCTCATGTGGCATGTTGCACACGACTACTTCCTTGAGATCTCCCATCAAACCTTCTAGGCCTTCTTCCCCTTCTTTCCCTTCAAGCTTGATCTCCATCTTAGAGCAACCAGATAGAACGATCTTTTGAATCCTTGGAATGGACATGGGTCGTATAATCCATTCTGACACTCGTGTTAGGTTGTCCATCACCAAGCTTGTGACATTATTGAATCCTTTATCAGAAAACAAGAGCTTTTCTTCACTGTAGGAATCTTTGGACAATACTAGCTCCATGAGGCTTGGCAGCTTGCCTATCTTGTCAATGAACTTCTGATCTGCCAATGATAGCTTGAGCACTATCCTGGTGACATTGGGTAGTGTGTATTGGTCATCCTCCTTAACATCTGATGTGTCGATCTTCCCGAGCAGCTCTAGGATCTGCAGGCGACGTAGTGTGAATTTTGTGAAGAGTTTGAATGGTATATCTTTCCCAGCAAGGTGCAGATACATGAGTGACTCGAGCTTCTGGAACACTTCTCCAAGTGTTGCCCAGTGTCGCTTATCCAGACCTGAAATCTGCAAGTAGCGAAGATAAACCATGTTTTGTAAAGGCTTGATGTCATTGCCTGAAGGATCAGAGGAAAGAAAGCCTGTGAGTGTTTGCATGTTGTTGAGCACCCCGGCTGACTTTGGCAATCCTAGCATGTTGGCCACAACATGCCGCAGTGTTGGAATCTCCCAGAATGCTTGTGCCACCTTCTTCACCTCGGTCCTCTTTATGTCAAGTGTCTGAAGGTTGATGAGACGAGCAATGGAGGAAGGGAGTTCAGCAAGGGAGCGGCTACGAAGCCCTAGGTACCTTACATGGATCATATCCCCAATAGCACCAGGCACCTTTTTTATCCTTAACCCCCGAAGGTCAATTACACGGAGGAACTTGGATGCCGGCAGAAAATGAAGAGAATGATAGCGCAAATCACTATTATTACCTTGCTTCTTCAATGGGCCATGTGCTCTTACTATGGAGCTGAATGAAGTCTGCACATTTTGTGTTCTCTCCTCAGCAAAATCACCCAAGATGGACCGCATCTTAGGGAATGTGGTGCCCATTGGAATATATGTCTCTGTGTAGTTCTGAAGGTGCAGACGACGAACTACACCGGGTGCAAGGAGATCGGCATTGTCATGTACCTCGAGGAAACTCGCCTCATGTGCTTCTGCCTGTGCAAAAGCGTGGAGACGGTCATGGATAGCAACGAGCCAAACACCTCCATTCAGGTCCCTCTTCACCAGACGGATCATCCCTCTTGAGATCAGCTCCTTGAGGTAGTTCTGACCGATGTCCTCCATGGTCATCCCCTTCTTTGGCTTCAGAAACCCCTCGGCGGCCCATAGCCGCACGAGGCGCCTCGCGTTGTAAATCAGGTTCTCTGGCATCCCTGCAAAATACAGGAAGCAAGACTTGAGCCGACTTGGGAGATCGTCAAAGCTCAGAGCCAAGATCCTCTTCACTTGTTTTGGCTCATTATCCGACTCGAGCTTCTTCAACACCTCTTCCCATTCTGATATGCTCTTTGTCCGAAGAAGCCCAGCCAACACCACAATTGCCAAGGGAAGTCCATGTGTTATCTTGAACATGCCCTCATATGCCTTTTCCATTTGTACATTGAATTCCGAGATTCTGCTACCAAAGATCTTCCCTTTAAATTGGTTGTTGGCCCCAAAGACTCTGTGACAAAATAGCGATGAGCTTTCTTCTTTGTTGAGGTGTTTTATGTTGAGCAGACCACCTTTTGGGTTAGCATATGCAGCTTCTTTGTCTTCTAGGCGGGTGATGATCATCACTCTACTCCCTTTCTCATTCTTTGGTAGGCCATGCAGTATGGAGTTCCAGTTGCTGAAATTGACCAGGCCATCAAGCATCACCAGGTAGCATTTATCCTTTAGGTACATCGAGAGGGCTTCATGAACTTTTCCTGGGATGGAAACATCGTGTTCATATGCCTCATTGGGACATAAACGCTTGTAGATGAAGTACAATATGTCATCATCTCTTATTTGTGTAGGGACATTGATCCAGGCTCGGACATCGAAATGCTCCCTGATGACACGACTGTCATACACTTCCCATGCAAGTGTTGATTTGCCGGTGCCACTCTCCCCAACTAGCGAGATGACAGATGTAGTATCACCACTATTGAGGAGACGATGTTCCAGGTCTTTTTTTTCAGCTTCGAAGCCAAACACTTCGGTCCCCTCATCCCTGCATATGTTGATTTCAAAGGGAAGCACATTTAGCAAAAAGAAGTATATATGGGGAATGTAACATCAAGTGCAATTTTTAGACATGTAACCAGTATTTTAAGCCAATAACATAGAATTAAAGTGAACATGACAAATATTTATATTCTTGAGAATATGTGTCTCTTTATTAAAAAAAGAATAAGTGCTTCTGGAAGTTAAAAAACCAGAAAGAGTGTCTCGAATACATAAAAAAAGTGATGACAAGCTAAAAAAAGTCAGGTTTGCCGAGTTGTCTTAAAAACACTCAGGAAACTACGTTTCACCGTTTGCTACCTGTCAGTTGTGGCCAACAAGGACATGGTTGCATTTATTAATTGGGTGACTATAGTTTTACTAGGTGTCATGGAGAAAGCGCATGGGATTTATTTACTGAGTGTACGATATTAAACTCAGGAAAGTTAAGTGTTTTCCGTGTCAGAAATTGCCAATGGGTCTTCGGTCCCATTGCAACCGTATTGGATAATTTAAAAAGAAATATCATAAGGAGTAAAAAAAGTACTGAATTTTTTTGTAGCACACATGACTTAACGTACTACTTGTGTGAAAAGTTTCACAAAGGAATGACTTAGTATTTTGGACAAAAAAGTCAGAACTATATAAAAGTTACTATTCATATATTTTGGACTTGCAAAAAGGCCAAAAATACCACAAGAGTCATTCATCCGCAAGAATTTTCACAGAACTATTATGCTAGGCCATGTTTATTAACAAAACTTCCAGAAACCTCCGGTTCTTTTTGATTTTTAAATGTTTTTTCATTTCAGGTGCATTGGCACCTACATATTCCAAAGATCTGCGCCCTTTTCCATGTCCTATAATACACACGGGAAAGATCTTGACACTTGGAAAAGAACAATTTCCCTGTGATGTCTATGCATTGGTTTTTTTTCCACATATATGCAAAACAATTGTAGTATGATTCATGAGAGATCAAGCTAACTTCGCAGTTATCGTAGGGTTCAAAAGTTCCATAAAATTCAGAAAAAAGTTCAATGTGCATAATTTGCAAGCTACCAATCAAGGCTGAGATATGACATGGTTACTGGAGTAGAATTTAAGTCAAACCTAAATTAGAGGAGTGGAATTATATGTTCCTGATATGTCTCCAATGTATCTATAATTTTTTATTGTTCCATACTATTATATTATCTATTTTGGATGTTTTATATGCATTAATATGCTACTTTATATTATTTTTTGGGACTAACTTATTAACCTAGAGCACAGTGCCAGATTCTGTTTTTTCCTTGTTTTTGAGTTGTACAGAAAAGGAATACCAAATGGAGTGTCCAAACGGAATAAAACTTTTGCGATGATTTTTCTTGGACCAGAAGACACACGTAGGACTTGGAGATGAAGTCAGAGGAGTCCCGAGGCGGCTACAAGCCTCAGGGGCGCGCCCTAGGGGGCGCCCTGAGGGCTTCTGGGCCCCTCGGAGCTCCTCCAACCCTAATTCTTGGCCTATAAATTTAAAAATATTCTCAAACGACCAGAAGCGTCCACCAAAATACTTTTTCGCCGCCGCAACCTTCTGTATCAGTGAGATCCCATCTTGAGGCCTTTCCCGGCACCCTGCCGGAGGGGGATTCAATCACGGAGGGCTTCTACATCAACTCTATTGCCCTTCCGATGAAGCGTGAGTAGTTTACCAAAGACCTACGTGTCCATATTTAGTAGTAAGATGGCTTCTTTTCTCTCTTTGATCTTCAATACAATGTTCTCCTCGATGTTCTTGGAGATCTATTCGATGTAATATTCTTTTGCGGTGTGTTTGTCGAGATACGATGCATTGTGGATTTATTATCAGATTATCTATGAATATTATTTGAGTCTTCTCTGAAGTCTTATATGCATGATTTGATATCTTTGTGTTTCTCTTCGAATTATCGGTTTGGTTTGGCCAACTAGATTGGTTCTTCTTGCAATGGGAGAGATGCTTAGTTTTGGGTTCAATCTTGCGGTGTCCTCACCCAGTGACAAAGTAGGGGTAGCGAGGCACGTATTGTATTGTTTCCATCAATGGTAAAAAGATGGGGATTTCATCGAGTTTATCCCTCTACATCATGTCATCTTACTTAAGGCGTTACTCCATTCTTTTGAACTTAATACTATAGATGCATGCTGGATAGCGATTGATGTGTGGAGTAATAGTAGTAGATGCAGGCAGGAGTCGGTCTACTTGACACGGACGTGATGCCTATATTCATAATTACCTTAGATATCGTCATAACTTTGCGCTTTTCTATCAATTGCTCGACAGTACTTTGTTCACCCACCATGTTATTTTTTTCTTTCAAGAGAGAAGCCTCTAGTGAAACCTATGCCCCCTAGGTTTATTTTCCATCATATATTTTCAGATCTATGAACCAAAAAACCCAAAAATACCTTGCTGCAATTTATTTGTTTTTACTTTGTTTTACATTTTAGTAACCTTTTATATCCATCTCTATCAGATCTCATCCTTGCAAGTGACCATGAAGGGATTGACAACCCCTAGTCTTTTTGATTGTTTGTGCAGGTGCATAGATTGAAGACTTGCGTGTACCTCCTACTGGATTGATACCTTGGTTCTCAAACCGAGGGAAATACTTATCTCTACTTTACCGCATCACCCTTTCCTATTTAAGGAAAAAAGCCAAGGCAAGCTCAAGAAGTAGCAATTCCATTATCTTATATTAACAATATAGTATATCACAAGGGGGATGTATTCTCTAGAATGTGCAATCCAATAGACAGTCCTTGGTCAACCTATGTATTTATTTAGCTATCGTGCATAGTGATCTCCGTGTTATTAACATACTACAACTTTGGGGACGTTCCACGCAAACAAAATACAACTTTGGAAACTTACCGTTTCTATAAAAGATAAAATCTTCCGTATATGTGTAAAAGCGCGTTCCTAGCCATTGCCAGACTTATCAACATAAATTGGGAAAGCAATAAAATATTTGTGTCATCATGTGAAACTATATCTTCCTTAGAACATTCTAAGTATGTTTAGTGGTTGTCTACATGTGCAGAATAATTAAGTCAATCATTCTAAATTACACCCGCCCCCAAAAGAAAACTCAATTTGTGATTAGTGAATTGTGACGTGTAGCATTTATTTTTAAAATTTCTACGGGCAATAGCCATGAAATAAAAATTAGTTAGAAAATAGTAAAATGAGAAAACATGGTTTATTTCCTACTTATAAAGGTTTGAGTTGGTGGTGACTTCACAGGTGAGACCACATAAATAAATAAATGCACTTGTGTCCACATATGAGAATAGCAACCTTTCAAGAAACATATGCTACTTTTACTAGGTGTGAGACATATTCCATATAAACAAATACAGTGCTACCCTAATATGAATATCATGCTCTTGTAAAGTCAAAAATATAAATGCAATATGCGACTCCAACTCAAAATCATATCTTGATTTTAGTTTCTCTACTCAACTAATTCTTTGAGTTTTGTCTCATAGTAGAGAGGGCAAACCAATTGCAATTTCAACGCGACTATAGATGTTGTCCTCCTACCTAATCCACAATCTTGCATATTCAACTTACTCATGCCCGTTCGCCTTTGTTTCAAAAGTTAAAACAATACCTCACTATAAAACTTGCAAATGACATACTATGGTCCCTAGAGACTCTTTAGCGAGAGTAACATGATCTTTCGTTATGCTTTACTCTCTTCTTAACCGTTATATAGCAGCAAGACACCATCATATTTTGAATATCTTCTAAGTCAATGGTAACGCTTCATTTTAATGGCTTTGTAGTAGCACATGGGCATTGTTCTAGTTGTAGTAATGCACAAAGTTCCCAGGCCTACCAAGTTTATAAATCTAGGCTGCGACAAAAATTGGACATATCGGTAAGAGGCTCTACCGATACAAATATAGCATATCATTCCATCTTTTCACATGTATCAACCGATATAGACCAATATAGCAACCAATATGTCCACCAATGTAGATCGCAATGATACTTTCAAAAAAAGGTTCAAAATAAGACAATGTATTTACAACTTTGTCAAATTATTGCAGTCGTGTTGTAATGAAATATATAATGTAATTTTTTCTTTGTTAGAGTAAGGATTTGTGGGACTATAGTTTTTTTAAGCATGAAAGAGAGTTGCATGTATTCATTAGATAGAAAGAAGTTTAAACTCCAATAGAAGTCACCGTTGGATATGACGATGCATGACTTGACACAACCTAAAACAATGACGAGCGACCAAGGGATCCCAACACATGAGCAGGTGACCCGTAACTAAAGAAGATTTCAATCAAATTAAATGTTCACACTGACAACTTACACCTGTTTTTGTACTGAAAGTCATGTTTTGAACAAGAATATTGAAATATCAATCAAACAATATGCATATGGACATGAATATCACATATCAAACAATCAAAATGGCCACTAATATCGACGGACTTACTTAGGTTAGGTTTCCCAGGTGGGTGGTGAACCTAGTTCATACAGTATAGTTCTATTTTATTTGTTATCCCTGATCCCCAGAAGTGGCCTTTTCTTTCCCTTGGACAGTATCTCATAACAAGATTGATCTGTTTGGATCTCGATCCACGATGGTCTATTTTATTGATTTTGACAATTGAATCTCTATGAATGAAAAATGGGTGCTTTGGATCGGGAGTAGCTACTTTTGAAAGGGCGAAGAGAGGAAGGACCTAGGAAAGAGAGATGCCTACAAGAAATCAATTGTTTCGTCGTGGTACAGAAGAAAAACGGCCCATCAACCTTACTATACAAATTAATTTCTTCCAGTACTAGTTATAGCTAGTCTCGTTGGCTACCCACAGATTGGAATAAACGTAATCCCTCCGTTTCTTTTTACTCCGCATATAAAATTGTCTAAAGTCAAATTTCATGGATTTTGATCAAATTTATATCTAAAAACATCAATATATACAATACTAAAATTATATAATTCTGGTGCTCGCATTTATCCTGGATTCATTTCAGGGTTTCCCGTGATGCGCGTTCAGTGGAAGGATCGGAGGCGCTTCCATCAACTACGAGGCGCCTACGCCCTACGATGTCTTCGTAAAATCTCAAGATGATATGCCGGCTCAGTGTCTCGAAGGTGCTCATAGGAGTAGGTATGCATGTGCATGTTTATAAATATGAGTGTATGCGTGTGTGTATATGAGCGTTTGCCTCTATACCGTGTTAAAAAAACAAGAAACGGAGGGAGTACGTAGGAGGTAGAGAGATGGGAGAGACTATACGCACGCGTACCATGCTGGGACGGTGTTGACGGTGGAGTTGTTGGCGGACGAGGAAGCGCCGGGGGCGGGGGGACGGAACGTCCTAATGTTGTACTTGTCGACGTTGTCGGAGATCTCCCTGAGCCTCTTCTTGATGCCTTCCATCCGTTCGCTGAGGTCGTGGCGGACGGAGACCTGGGTGGTGCAGGAGGCGGCGAGGTCGAGCCACCTCCTCCAGGCGGGGACCCCCTGCCGCAGCGTGTCGTGGTCGAGCCGGCGGAGGAACTCGTCGAGGACGTCCTCCACCTCGTGCGCCACGTCGCGGGTCTGGCGGACCCAGAGGCCCACGTACTGGTTGGCGCCCTCGCGCCGCTCCTGGTCGGCCTCCTGGATGAAGGTCTGCAGCCACTCGAGCTTGTCCCGGAGGAGACGGATGTCGTCGGCTACCCCGCTCAGCAGCGCCGCCTCCTTCACCGCCAGCTCCCCCAGCCGGTTCAGCACGAACGTGATCGAAGCAGATGCCATGCTCGATCGATTTCGAAACGGTCGAGCGTCGATCTCTTTCTCTACCAGCTATACCACAGTCCACACACACACATAGCAGCTCAGCAGCTGCATGCTACCTAGCTAGGCTCCATGTATGTGCAATTGTGCATTAGCAGCTGTGTTTGGCTTATCGTGGCTAGATGTATGCTTCCGTTCCGTATATAAGGAGCAAGGGACCCCAAACCTCTCGCAAGTTTCCGGACAGAGCTGTCCGAACACCACAAGCCATTCAAAGGCGTCCTGCATTGTTCGTTGACCAGTTCGGGTGTCCGTTTTCCCTTAAACCAAAAGCAAATTAGGATGGCTTTGCAAAAGGTCGGACACTAGCTACTTAGGACTCCCACACATCCAGCCCATCCAAAACTGACGCGGAGCCCGCCCATTTGAAGCTGGCCACACTGTTTTCGCAGCAACCCCCCCCCCCCCCCCCCCCCTCCTCAATCCTCTCTACCATATCGCTGCTCTCCAGTCTCCACTATAATTCCTGCTCTTTTTTCATTGCCGCCGCTGCATGGACCCATATAAGAAGTTGTCAGAGACGGCGGAGGTGGAGGATCCGGCAAAGGCGACCGCCTGAACTCACACCCCCCCCCCCCCCTGGGCGCCTTAAACAAACTGAGTGTGGAGGCTCGGATAGTTGGTCTGGACTGCCAATTTTTTGCACGGACTGCCAGACAGATACTTTTGTGATTGGGCATATAAAAATTATGAACATCGGCCTTTTTTTGGTTGTGGTCGGGCGCTATGCATTTGAATTTCAAATTGGCTGGACCTAGACGGACGTTTAGGGGATGCAGCTCGATGACCAGCTCCTGCATCCATATTCGGACCAGTCCGCCAACGAATACCGTGTCTGATTTGGGGGTCGTCATTGGAGATGCCCCGATGGACCAATCTAAGAGGTTGAGTCGGCACAACAATAGCTTGTTAGATGTACGACTTGTCCAAAAGTCAGAAATGAGCTGGCATTCCCTAGCTCCAGAGTGAATTGCAAAAAACCACCACATTTGGGGCATTGTTTGCAGAAAACCACGAGGTCGCTAATCATTTGCAAAAAACACCGCACATTCAGTAAACTTTTTACAGTTTGCACTGATCAACCGATTTGCTTCGTTTGACTGCGTTTTCGATAGCTGGGGCCCGGTTTCCCCCTACGTGGCATAACGGAAGGTAGACGGCGCCGTCTGCTCGAGATGGCTTGGTCGGCTCGCGTCGGTCGGGCCAACCGCGCCGCCCCCCACTCCACTTCTCACTCACTCGCTCCTCTGTTCTCCCTCGCGCTCTCAACCTTGCTCTGCCTCCTCTTGTCTCCGCTCGCCGCCGGCCGCCATGGTGTCTTGGAGCGACAGCGAGAGCAGTGAGGACTCCGACGTGCAGTTCATCTCTTCTTACGACTCCCCTATTAAGGTTAGTTGGTTCCACAGGACTGCATTTAGGGTTTTGATTTGGGCATTTTGGATTTAGGGTTTCAGCTTGATTTGAACCAGTACATTTGAGTTGCCCAGATCCCACCAACAATCGATGACCCGTTGTTCACTGGTGTTGCTGACGATTTGAGGGTGATGTGCGAGCATGGCAAGCTAGGGTAGAAATGTGTTGCATTCCAGGGGATAAGCACTAGGAGGAGGTTCATTGCTTGTGCCCTAGAAGTATGTTAGCAAATTAGTTACAAACTGATACCTCTCCTGTGTAGTACATCTCATCTGTTCTAGGGTTAACTGTTCATGTTCTAGGGTTTACTGTTCATAGTTCATAGTTCCTGTTCAAAGTTCATAGATACTGATTTTTGTTCATAGTCACTGTTCATGTTAGGGAACATGCTCACAATAATTGTTGTTCAATTTTGTCAGTTTAATTGATCTAACTGAATCTGCACCTTAACTGTAACCTTAACTTAACCGAATATGTAACATGTGACAACATGTTTGAACTACTTTGTTTTGTATTGCAGGGAGCTAATAACTGTGGGTTAGTGCAGTGGGTAGATGAGGAGTGGTCAGGTCATCTGTAGAATGCGCTCCACAAACTGTGGCTTATGTATTAGGATAGCAACCAGGCCAATAAGATGGCATGCCTGGAGCATTCATTTACTGTGCACGATCTAACACAACAGAAAAAAAGAGTTGCAGGAGACTTATGAGAAGCTTGTTGAAGATGTGAACAACCTCTTGGATTCCCAGGATAATCTGCCACAAGTAAATGATCTGAATGTTGCTGACAATAGCATGGAAAAGGATGCTGAGATCAAAAAATTGAAGGCACTTGTTGATCAGTTGAAGTTCATTCATGTTGCTCAAGGAAATGCCATTAGGAATTTGAAGTTCAATCATCTGAAAGAGAAGGGAAAGATGAGCTCTGATAAGAGGACTTTGGAGTTTAGCTTTGCTGACCTGAAGAAAGAGAAGGAGAAGTTGGATTGGTAAATTGCTGAGTTGATTAAAGACAAGGAGAAGTTGAGCATTGAGAAGAGTACTTTGAAGTGTTCTGTTGCTGACCTGAAGAAAGCTGGTGAAAGTAACAAGAGAAAGCTGAAGGAAATCAAGGGTATTTGTGCTGAAGAATAAATTGTGTTGTCATATGACCATGTGGGCCATTGTCTTTAGTTACTAGCTTTGAACTATGGCTTGTAATGTGTTAAGTTTGAATCTATTGAACTAAGATAATTTTGAAGCATTGAACTATGGCTTCTAATGTGTGCTAAGTTTGAATCTGTTGAACTAAGCTTTGAAGTATGGCATGACATGTAATGGGTTGAGTTTGGATCCTTTAATGAAGGTGTTTTTAGTGTTATTTTTATGTTGGTTTGTGATGAAAGGTCTGTTTGTAGTTTGGATCCTTCATTTAGTGGTTGGTCGACGTCGAGACACCCTAAGTGACAAAAATGGTTCATTTAAGGGTTGGTCGATGCCGAGCCACCCTAAAATGACAAATTTGCTTCACTTAGGGGTTGGTCGAGGCCGAGCCACCCTAAGTGAAAATTTTAATTCACTTAGGGGTTGGTCGAGGCCGAGCCACCCTAAGTGACAAATTTGCTTCACTTAGGGGTTGGTCGACGACGAGCCACCCTAAATGACAAATTTGCTTCACTTAGGGGTTGGTCGACGCCGAGCCACCCTAAGTGTGAAATTTGCTTCACTTAGGGGTTGGTCGACGCCGAGCCACCCTAAGTGTGAAATTTGCTTCACTTAGGGGTTGGTCGACGCCGAGCCACCCTAAGTGTGAAATTTGCTTCACTTAGGGGTTGGTCGACGCCGAGCCACCCTAAATAACAATTTTTCTTCACTTAGGGGTTGGTCGTCGACCAACCCATAACAAATTTTCTTCACTTAGGAGTTGGTCGACGCCGAGCCACCCTAAGTGACAAATTTGCTTCACTTAGGGCTTGGTCGACACCGAGCCACCCTAAATGACAAATTTGCTTCACTTAGGGGTTGGTCGACGCTGAGCCACCCTAAATGAAAAATTCATAAATATCATATTGTACATGACATCCTCATCATCATTATAACTAGAAGATCATAAACAAGATCATCATCATCATAGTGTACATGACAGCTTGATACAAGAAAGTCTAAATGACAGCGTCATAGAGAACATAATCATTATCATAGTCTACATGACATCCTCATGCATAAAAGTCTTGATCACAACCATAATTAGGTAACTTACATAGTGCCATCATAAACTAGCCAAAATAGGCTGAATTAAACTGCTTTCAACATGACAAACTCACAGCTGTTTTCAACATCACCATCATGAAATTACTTGCTTCCCTGAGAACAATTGAGCCACTCAGACATCTTGTAAGAAGGTTTTCTCAGCCTTCTAGTACCTGAAGCTCTAGGTGGTATGAAGGTTTTCTTTGCCCTTGGCTTTGCAACAGTAGAAGAACTTGGCCTAGAAGCACCAGCGGTAGAAGAACTTGGCCTAGAAGCACTAGCAGTAGATGAACTTGGCCTTGTAGCTGCAACACTAGATGAACCTGGCATGGAAGCACGAACAGTAGATGCAGTTGCTCTCCTAGTTGCAGGAGGAGCTACTGGAGTTGCCCTAGGTGCTGGTGGAGCTGTACTTCTTGCCCTGGGAACTGCTGGAGCTGATGGAGCTGCCCTAGGTGCTGGTGGAGCAGTAATTCTTGCCCTGGGTACTGCTGGAGCTGATGGAGCTGCCCTTGGGGCTGATGGAGCTGCATCAACTCTTCTATTTTCCTACAGTGTAAACATACAAAGATTAGAACATAGTATAGGAAATATAATCATAAACTGAATTTTTTGAAGTTGCACAATTAACCTGATGTTGGTTCCTTCTCTTTGCAAGGGATGGCTTAAGATTTTTGTGGCAGCTAGTGTACCTATGCTCACTCAAATAGAAATTACTACAAGTGATTGATGCTATCCTAGAAATATCCTTGGGAGCTGGCTTCTCAAACTGATTCTTTCTCCTCTTTGTATGCTTCTTTCCTAGCTTGTCTCTGAAAACAGGTGGCTCTATGTCAGGGGCCCCAGTATTTGGCCATAGATCAGGCCCATGCATAGGGTAGACAATTGGTCTGTAGGCTTGTTGATACATTTGTTTCTTGAAGAAAGCATTAACAAAATCTTTTGGATGTAGTTTAGCCTTGTTAATTCATGAAACACCATGATTGCAAGGAACCCCAGTCATGTCCCATTTTTACACCCACATGTATGACCTTTCAAATTTACTGCATATGTGCTTTCTCCACTTGTAACCTGGTATAGATCAGGTCCACCCTTGATTAACTGACAGAATCTGGAATGATGTTTAGCTTCTTCCGGCTTTTCAGCATATGTTGGGCATATCTGCCACTTACCTGTCTCTGTCTTGGTCCTATTGGCATTAAACTTAACTAACAATTTGGTTTTGATGCCATCAATCATGCTTTTAATTGGTTTCCCTCTTACATCAAGTATCATTTATTGAATACTTCACTTATGTTGTTCACAATCAAGTCAATTTTACAATTTGTGTCCATGGCATGTCTCGCTCATGTATGCTTTGGTATCTTACTGAGCCAGTTCCAAGCTGCTTGACACTCTATTTTCATACCATCAATTGCTTGATCATATCCATGCTCAGTATATGAATAACTAGCCTGATCCATGTATTTCTTTAACTCTTCACCTCTAAAGCCAGCTATTTGGAAGCTCTGATAAATATGTCTAAGGCATAATCTTTGAGGGCAATTTGGGAATACATTGGTTATTGCTTTAAGAAGACCCTGTGAAAGTAAACTAATGTTCGAATATGATGCCACAAGACACTATTTTTAAGTAGTAAGCATGGTCTAATTTGCACTACATATAGAGTGATGGTGTATGAGTTACCTTTTGTCTATCAGATATGATAGTGTGCCACACTTCCCTGACTCACCACCAAGAGCATATATACTTCAGTTGTGTTAGAAACCATGACCAGCTGGCAGTGTCTTCCTTGTCAACAATTGCAAATGCAATGGGAAAGATGATGTTATTACCATCTCTACCAGTTGCAACCAGTATTTGCTACCCTGTGGTCAACTTAATGAAGCAGCCATCAACACCTACAACATCACATATTACATTAGTACTAGGACAACATAAATGATTGTGCTTACACAAATTAATATAAGTACCTATGAAGGGCCTGCAGCCGTTTAGGAAACCCTCTTTGCAAGCATTCAGGCACATGAACAAGCCATGGAATCTAGGAATTATGCTAGGATAGGCCATCAATTGCTTTGTTGTAACAATACATTTACTTCCCCGATTGGTATCCAACACAGCTTGGAGGTAATATCTTATCCTTGTGTATTGTGCCCTCTGATCTCCTTGGACAACACTCTTAGTTGCTTTCCTTGCTCTGTAGGCCATGTGAATGGACACTTCTATTCCATGTTTATTCTTCAAATTGGCTATTATTGTCTGGACAACTGTTCCTCACACTCATGTGCCAACCATCTTGCAGTCACTTTGGTGCTCTCCCCTACAGCAGCACAATTGTGGTACAAGTTCATCTTCTTTATAAAAAAAGTTTTCTCATGTGCAATTTGAGAAGCAGCAATGAAAAAAGGACAGTCTTCTGTACTACAAACTGCAATAACTCTATCTGAGCAGTTTCTATGAAAAAAGTAGTTCCTATTTTGTGAGATGTGAAATGTAAGAAGTGCACTCCTGAATTGCTGGACATCTATGAAACAAAGTTTCTTCATGAATTGTTCTTGTGGGTTCTCCCTCTTCTCATCATACCAAACCCTAGGCTTCTGCTTTCTGGCCCTGCTCTTCCTACCATTTGGTTGCCTAAATGTTGGAAGCTAAGCACCATCATTATCATCCTGACTTAAGTCACCTGGGTTGCTCTCCTCATCAGATGAAGGTATCCAATCTTGCTCTATGATTTGGTCAAGACTTCCATGTGATCTGGTTGTTGGCCCCTTCCTCTGGCTTCCTCCTTTGCTGCTGCTTCCTCCTGCACTACTTCCTCCTATAGTGCTTCCTCCTCTCCTACCCGCCTCAGCTTGCTCATCCTGTCCTACCTCCTCCTCTCCTGCTTCATCCTCCAACTCCTCCTCATCTGGTTCATAAAGCTCTTCTACATCAGTGTCTCCTTCAAAGTGATTGAGAGGATCAGCTCTATGCCACTTCATTGCCTCCAACCTAGCTATTATGTCATCATCTTCTAAAAGCTCATTGTCACTATCACTGGCAGTGAACTCTTCAGGAAGCAGCTCTGGAAGTTTTCTTTTTGCTGCCTTGTACTTCTCTTTTTGTTTCTTATTGGTCCTGAAATTTTGAATCTCTTCATTCCTCTTCTGCTCCATCATCTGCTCAATCTTCTCTTGCTCTTGGTCTGTCTCCATGAAATACTCATGCCTCTCATTACCATAGTCCAATGCAAACTCTGGTTCACTTGGACCCTTAAGCTTCAAAGGTGAACTCTCCTGGGTGTTCATGACCTAGACAGGCTGTGGTTGGGGCTTCACTGGATTGGGGAAGAGAAATTCTGAAGTATCTACCTCATAGACAAGTGGTACACCTAATTCAAACAAAGGGACCTGCTCTTCATAAACATGGCCAATGTTCACGTCAGCTGGTGTGGGTGCATCACTTCTCATAACTGTAATGTTAACCACATTATTTCCTTTAGTAGTTATGTCATCCAACATTTCTTCCACCTTGTCATTATCAGTTAATTCTTCCATTCCTGACACCCCAACTCCTGGATCTCTGACATAATACATAAAATCTCTTGAACTAAAGCCTTCCAACTCTATTAGTGCAATAAGATTCCAGTAGGTTATGTCTGATAAGCAAATGGTTCTTTCCAAATTATCTCTATCCAAGAAATGGAACCTCACTTCCCATTCTTTATCATCCAACCTAGTTCATTTAACATAGTTTTTAACATTCAGATAATACTAGTGTTGAACAGTACAAATAAAATTTAGTCAAACCTAGTGTTAAACAATTCAGTTAAAATTCAGGTAAATTTCATTTACAACTGACTACTGAGCCATTATGTTCAAAACAAGTGTGCAATTGCAGTTAAAACTACTGAGCCATTCTGTTAAAACTAGTGTTACTGTTAAGTTAAAAAAACTTTGCAGTTCAAATTCAGTTAGCATGACTAAATAATTAAGGGCAAGCTATTTTGCAGTTCACAACCATTACTGTAACCCTATAATCCTAACCAAATACCTACAACATAATCCCCAACTGTGTAACAGTTACACCCTATCCCTAGAACCCTAACCCTAGAATCCAGATCGGGGAAAAAGTGAGGAGGTGGAGAGGATGGATGGCTTACACCACACCGCCGAAGGAGGATGCAAAGTGCTGGCTGCCCGTTGGATTTGCCTTCACCTCCTTGGCTAATGCCCTAGCCGCCGCGTACTCCAGGGATTGGGGAGGAGGCAGCGCCTGAGAAGGATTCGAGCTGTCGCAGAGCTCGAGTGGATCTCCATCACCACCACCACTAGCATTGCCAGCAGAAGCGCCGCCGAGGCCATCGCCGCCGCCAGGTTTCGCCGTCCCCATGGAAGCCCGAGGGAGAGCAGAGAGTGAGAGGTGGAGTGGGGGCCGCGCGGTCGGTCCGTCCGACGCGATCCGACCAGGTTGTCTCGAGCAGACGGCGCCGTCTGCCGTCCGTTATGCCACGTAGGGGGAAACCGGGCCCCAGCTATCGGAAACACAGTCAAACGAAGCAAATCGGTCGATCCGTGCAAACTGCTAAAAGTTTACTGAATGTGCGGTGTTTTTTGCAAATGATTAACGACCTCGTGGTTTTCTGCAAACGATGCCCCAAATATGGTGATTTTTTGCAATTCACTCCTAGCTCCAGGATCTATATGGCTCATGCTTGATACTTGTACATAATAAATACTACATAACATATGCATACTCGGTAAGGCAAGTTTGATTCCGTCAAGAAAGATATGACAAGCAGCATGTGTGCTAGCTAGCTAGCTAGCTGCTGGTCAAGAAACTAATGTGGCTTAATCTGCGAGCTTATCTTTGCCTCACTCCGCAAGCTAGCCATGAGCCAGTAGTTAGCTAGTGCTAGTCGGTAAGTAGTAAGCATCCATGTACTCCAGCTCATTGCTTCCGTATACGGTGCGTGCACTTACTTCGTACAATACGACTGACTGGCAATACGACTGACTGGCAGACACGGTAAGTAGTCGACATGGTCAATATTGGCTGTTCACACATACATGGTCCAATCCGACAAACCGGGGTGTCCTAATCATGCCTTGCAAAATGTCAATACATGCATGCATATGGAGGACAGGAGGAGCATGTATAATGGAGTAGTGTCATCAATGGCTCAGCACACGTAATGCTCTGCTCGTCGTCTCGAGGGAACCGGATCCTCTAACATTGAGAAGGAATGTTAGAGAAGTTACAATACCTTAACTTTCCTTCTCTCTATTTATATGTTTATGGTTAAAATGACTTAAATTAATTTATAAATTGATGATCTACTGTGTACATTTATAGTAATTACATGCAAACAAATTGATGGTGAAATAAAATAAAATTTAAATTATTTATATCTACAGTAAATATCGACACTAAACAACCTATTAACAACCTACTAACAGTCACAAACTTCCCTTCTTCATTTTACACTAGGCTAACACTGTAGCAATGTGACATTTCTTCTTAATGTTAGAAGATCCGGTTCCCGTCTCGAGCAGGGCTGATGTGCGGGTGGATACCCGATTCACTCGAACTTTTTTCTTTCTTTGCGAAGGGGTGGGATTCACTCGACGGTTCTCGAGGGGCTGAGTTAAAAATGAGAGCGAAATTAATGAAGTGGAAAAAGAGAGACTTCTCAATCTCATTAACGAGTTAATTAGATTTAAAGGCCGAGGCGAGTATTTTTTATGTGGCTGATAGCGTGCCAAAAAGAGAGGCTGAGGAGAAGCTAGCGAAGCTTCTCGGAGAAGAGGAGATAAATGGGCATTCGGAGCTCGACATGTGATTCAAGGGGATAATAATAATCGTTTTTTATCTAATTACGAGTGGAAAACATAGAAAAAATAATTCAACCCGAACAAGATTTTTTTTTTTGAGACACTCAACTTGAACAAGATAAAGGTACAATCGTAGGGCACAAGAACCTTTAATTGTACCTCGAACTTTTATGAAAAAAAACACTATTTTGGGGCCGAATTGAAAATTTTGTGTCCCTAAATGAGGGGGTGGTTGAGGATATCGAACAGTCAAAAGTCAGGCTAGCTTGTCCAAAAGTCAGAGCTGAGATGGCATTCCCTGGCTCCAGGAACTAAGACACGGTATCTATATTGGTCATGATTGATACATGTACATATAGATAGATAACATATGCATACTACGTGAGGCAAATTTGATTCCGTCAAGAAAAATATGACAAGTTTGACGTGCTAGCTAAGTTTTCTGGTCAAGAAAACTAAGATGGCTCAATCTGCGAGCTAAGCTAGCTTTGCCTCTGATTGCAAGCTAGCCATCAGCCAGTAGTTAGCTAGTACTGGGAGTAAGCAGTAAGCATGCATGTAATCCAGCTCATTGCTTCCGTATACTGTGCGTGCATTCTTCATCGATTGGTCGACACATGACGTTTACTTCGTATATACAATGACGACTAACTGGCAGACACGGTAAGTAGTGGAGATATAGTCAGTCTTGGCTGTTCACACATACTCCCTCCGTAAACTAATATAAGAGCGTTTAGATCACTATTTTAGTGAACTAAATGCTCTTATATTAGTTTACAGAGGGAGTACATTGTCCGATCCGACAAACCAGGGAAGCCAGTACGTACGTAGTGGACGTCCTAATCATATGTCATCACGAGTTGTTTGTCTGCTTCATGCGAAATGTCAATACATGCATTGCATGTGGGGTAGTGCAATGGCTCGGACACGTAATGCTCCGCTCGTCGGCTCGAGCAGGGGTGACGTGCGGGATGGATCATGGATGATACCCGATTCATCGTCATTCATTCGACTTTTTTCTTTCTTTGCAAATTGCAATGTATGGGATTCGCTCTAGGATTCACCTTCACTGCATTCGGCAACGTACGTTTAATTTAAGGAATAAAATTGTTAGTGTCAGGCTCCCTCGATAATCAGCATTGCTTGTTTGTTTTTGTTGGAGAAGTCATAAAAGTGAGCAAATATATATGCTACAGCCATGGGTGACATACTGTTGCTCAGAGCCATCTCAGGAGTTCGGGGCCTGGGCAAAATCCAAATTTGAACCCTGAAATTTAAATTTCATATATGGCGGTAATATCGTTAGAACATATTTTTGCTCAATTATATAACTGAAAGTGTATTCTATTTGTCAGTCCAACTATGACATAATTACAAAAAAAGCAAATCCCTTTTGGAGCTCGGCCTCCAGTGAGGCCTCCAAATTCAAATTTTAAATTTCATCGAAATTCATATTTTTACATTTCAAAAATTCTGATTTTTTTTACAGATATACACATGTGTGTAAATTTTCAGTTCAAAATACATTGAAATGAGGGTATGCAAAAAAGACAAATCTGGGGCTATTTAACACATGATACTATTCATCCTTCCAGGCCATAAATTTGCCTTTTTTGTACAGGTCGCAACTCAAGGTATTTCATCATGAATTTTTACACACATGTGGGTTACATCCTTGTATACATGCATATTTTTTTTCAAATTTTTTGAACCGTAAAAGTTTGAATTTGAATTTTTCAAAAATAAAGGCCTCCATGGAGCTCGGCCTCCAAAACACCTCTCTCCAAAAAAAATCAATAATAAAAGAAAGGAAGGTTCAATAAATGTGCAGAAGTTTGGCATTTTTTAACAAGAAAAAAGAAAATGAAAAATAGTTTAGGATTTATCTCCATAAATGTACTATCTAAGCAAACATGGAGCATCCGATAAAAGGGGAGCAATATGTGTAGAAGACATCATGAAGAATGGTGGTGACTGACGATGACATAGGCCCAACAGCCATGGGAGGGCCGAGCTCACGAATCAGAGTCCTTCTAGAAGATCCGTACAAGGCAAGCCATCTGGAGAGCTCCTGTTCGGCGCCTTATGCGCCCGAACTGCTCCCTGGCGCACACGCCGGACCTTGTTGGGCCGGCCCATGAAGGCGGATCGCAGCGAATCTTCCAAAAAAAACCCCGCAAAAACTGTTTATACCTGGATTCAAACTCAGGTCGTTCCGTTTTTCGACCAGTTTAGCTAACCGCTCCAACCACTGGACATTCATGACAAATGCCCGCGACAACAATATAACAACAGTGTGGCCATGCTATTTATTTGCACAACACCGTCTATTATATCATTTTGATTTTTGAATTATTTTGAAAAAAAGTGAATTTGAAAACGTTCATTATTTTTGAAGAAAAGTTCACAAACTCAAAAAATGTTCATCGATTTTGAGAAAAGTTCATGAAAAATGAAAAAAGTTCAATGCTTTTGAAAAAAGTTCATCAACTTAAAAAAAGTTCATTGATTTGAAAAAAATACTATCGAATTTGAAGAAAAGTTCATCAAATTTTCAAAAAAGGTCATCGGATTCGAAAAAGTTTGTCAATTTGAAAATAGTTCATTGAATTTGAAGAAAGTTCATTGATTTTGGGAAAAAGTTCATTGAATTCGGTAAAAAGTTCATCCAATTCAAAAATAGTTCATCAGATTTCAAAAAAGTTCATCGAAGTTGAAAAAAAGTTCATCGACTTCAAAAATAGTTTATCGAATTTGAAAAAAGGTTCATCATATTTGAAAGCAGTTCACTGAATTTGAATAAAAAGGTCGTGCACTTGATAGGAAAAGCAAAAGTAATAAAGGAATAGTAAAGAAGATTAAAGAAAAGAAAGCAGAAAAAATAAAGAAAAAACGAAACAAAAACTGGTCCAGGAAAAAACTAGAACAAAAAAAGATATTAACAACAGTGAACAAAAGTATAAAAACATAAAAGGGAAGTAAGTTATCATATCGTAAGGTGTGGCTGGTTGGTTAGTCGGAGTTGTACGTAACCTTGAGGTCGCTTGTTCGATACTTCAGTCGCTCCTTTTTTTGCGGTTTTACCATAGAAAAAGCCAGAACTGGGCCGGCCCACCGTGAAAAGGTTAGTGCGCGCCGGTTTGCAGATAATACTAAAACCGGCGCTACGGGCGCCAAATAGGATTTGCCAGCAGCTCCTTTTTTTGCGGTTTTACCATAGAAAAAGCCAGAACTGGGCCGGCCCACCGTGAAAAGGTTAGTGCGCGCCGGTTTGCAGATAATACTAAAACCGGCGCTACGGGCGCCAAATAGGATTTGCCAGCCATCTGCACCTCCGTGTCCGGTCAAACCGTACTTGCACTTGCTAGCAAACCGACCCAGGCCCATGTAACCTTAACACATGACCATGACCATGACCATGTAACCTTAAGTTCACACACAAGAAAACAGTAGCAAGATAGATCTAGGGTATTGAAGGAAATACGCCCTAGAGGCAATAATAAAGTTGTTATTTATATTTTCTTATTTCATGATAAATATTTATTATTCATGCTAGAATTGTATTAACCGGAAACTTGATACATATGTGGATACATAGACAAAATATCGTGTCCCTAGTAAGCCTCTACTAGACTAGCTCGTTAATCAAAGATGGTTAAGTTTCCTAACCATAGACATGTGTTGTCGTTTGATAAACAAGATCACATCATTAGGAGAATGATATGATGGGCAAGACCCATTCGTTAGCTTAGCATTATGATCGTTCAGTTTTATTGCTATTGCTTTTTTCATGTCAAATACATATTCCTTTGACTATGAGATTATGCAACTTCCGGATACCGGAGGAATGCCTTGTGTGTCATCAAATATCACAACATAATTGAGTGATTATAAATATGCTCTACAAGTATCTCCGAAGGTGTTTGTTGGGTTGGCATAGATCAAGATTAGGATTTGTCACTCCAAGTATCGGAGATGTATATCTGGGCCCTCTCGGTAATACACATCATAAGAAGCCTTGGAAGAAAAATGACTAATGTGTTAATTGCAGGATGATGTATTATGGAATGAGTAAAAAGACTTGCCGGTAACGAGATTGAAGTACGTATGAAGATACCGACGATCGAATCTCGGGCAAGTAACATACTAACGACAAAGGGAATAACATATGTTGTCATAACGGTTCGACCAGTGAAGATCTTCGTAGAATATGTGGGAGTCAATATGAGCATTTAGGTTCCGCTATTGGTTATTGACCAGAGATGTGTCTCGGTCATGTCTACATAGTTCTCGAACCCGTAGGGTCCGCATGCCGATGATGATTTTGTATTATACGAGTTATGTGATTTGGTGACCGAATGTTGTTCGGAGTCCCGGATGAGATCAAGGACATGATGAGGAGTCTCAAAATGATCGAGAGGTAAAGATTGATATATATATATATATATATATATATATATATATATATATATATATATATATATAACGATGGTATTCGTGTTGGGGAACGCAGTAATTTCAAAAAAAATCCTACGAACACGCAAGATCTATCTAGATGATGCATAGCAACGAGAGGGGACAATGTTGTCTACGTACCCTCATAGACCGAAAGCGGAAGCGTTATGACAACGCGGTTGATGTAGTCATACGTCTTCACGATTCGACCGATCCTAGCACTGAAGGTATGGCACCTCCGCGATCTGCACATGTTCAGCTCGGTGACGTCCCACGAACTTAGGTCCAGCTGAGGTCGAGGGAGAGTTTCGTCAGCACGACGGCGTGATGACGGTGATGATGAAGTTACCGGCGCAGGGCTTCGCCTAAGCACTACGACGATATGACCGAGGTGGAAATCTGTGGAGGGGGGCACCGCACACGGCAAAAAGATCAACTTGATCAACTTCTGTGTCTATGGGGTGCTCCCCTCCCCCATATATAATGGAGTGGAGGAGGGGGCCGGCCGGCCTCCTATGGCGCGCCCCAAGGGGGGATTCCTACTCCTACTAGGAGTAGATTTCCCCCCTTTCCTAGTCCAATTAGGAGGGGGAAGGAAGGGGAAGAGGAGAAGAAGGAAAGGGGGCCCGGCCCCCTTCCCAATTTGGAGTGGGATTGGGGGGGGGGGGGGGCGCCCCTCCTCTTGCCGCCTCCTGTCTCTCCCACTAAAGTCCATGTAAGCCCATTAAGCCCTTGGGGGGTTCTGATAACCTCCCGGTACTCCGGTAAATGTCTGAACTCATCCGAAACCATTCCGATGTCCAAACATAGCCTTCCAATATATCAATCTTTATGTCTCGACCACTTTGACACTCCTCGTCATGTCCGTGATCACATCCGGGACTCCGAAAAACCTTTGGTACATCAAAACACGTAAACTCATGATATCGATCGTCATCGAATGTTAATCATGCGGACCCTACGGGTTCGAGAACTATGTAGACATGACCGAGACTCACTTTCGGTCAATAACCAATAGCGGAACCTGGATGCTCATATTGGTTTCTACATATTCTACGAAGATCTTTATCGGTCAAACCGCATAACAACATACGTTGTTCCCTTTGTCATCGGTATGTTACTTGCCCGAGATTCGGTCGTCGGTATCATCATGCCTATTCAATCTCGTTACCGGCAAGTCTCTTTACTCGTTCCGTAATACTTCATCCCACAACTAAGTCATTAATTACAATGCTTTCAAGGCTTATAGTGATGAGTATTACCGAGAGGGCCCAAAGATACCTCTCCGAAACACGAAGTAACAAATCCTAATCTCGATATATGCCAACCCATCAAACACCTTCGGAGACACCTGTAGAGCACCTTTAGAATCACCCTTTTACATTGTGACGTTTGGTAGCACACAAAGTGTTCCTCCGGTATTCGGGAGTCGCATAATCTCATAGTCTGAGGAACTTGTATAATTCATGAAGAAAGCAGTAGCAATGAAACTGACACGATCATAATGCTAAGCTAACGGATGGGTCGTGTCCATCACATCATTCTCCTAATGATGTGATCCCATTCATCAAATGACAACACATGTCTATGGTTAGGAAACATAACCATCTTTGATTAACGAGCTAGTCAAGTAGAGGCATACTAGGGACTATAAGTTTTGTCTATGTATTCACACATGTACTAAGTTTCCAGTTAATACAATTTTAGCATGAATAATAAAAATTTATCATGAATTAAGAAAATAAATAATTACTTTATTATTGCCCCTAGGGCATATTTCCTTCAGTCTCCCACTTGCACTAGAGTCAATAATCTAGATTACATAGTAATGATTCTAACACCCATGGAGCTTTGGTGCTGATCATGTTTTGCTCGTGGAAGAGGCTTAGTCAATGGGTCTGCAACATTCAGATATGTGTGTATCTTGAAAATCTCTATGCCCCCCTCCAACACTTGATGATGGATGGAACTGAAGTGTCTCTTGATGTGCTTGGTTCTTTTGTGAAATCTGGATTCCTTTGCCCAGGTAATTGCACCAGTATTGTCACAGAAGATTTTCATTGGACCCGATGCATTAGGTATGATACCTAGATCAGATATGAACTCCTTCATCCAAACTCCTTCATTTGCTGCTTCCGAAGCAGCAATGTACTCCGCTTCACACGTAGATCCCGCTACGATGCTCTGCTTGGAACAGCACCAACTGACAGCTCTTCCATTCAATAAAAATACGTATCCGGCTTGAGACTTAGATTCATCCGGATCAGTGTCAAAGCTTGCATCGACGTAACCATTTACGATGGGCTCTCTTTCACCTCCATAAATGAGAAACATATCCTTAGTCCTTTTCAGGTATTTTAGGATGTTCTTGACCGCTGTCCAGTGCACCACTCCGGGATTACTTTGGTACCTCCCTGCTATGCTTATAGCAACACATACATCAGGTCTGGTACACGACATTGCATATATGATAGAACCCATGGCTGAAGCATAGAGAATGACTTTCATTTTCTCTCTATCTTCTGCAGTGGTCGGGCATTGAGTCTGACTCAACTTCACACCTTGTAACACAGGCAAGAACCCTTTCTTTGACTGATCCATTTTGAACTTCTTCAAAACTTTACCAAGGTATGTGCTTTGTGAAAGTCCAATTAAGCGTCTTGATCTATCTCTATAGATCTTGATGCCCAATATGTAAGCAGCTTCTCTGAGGTCTTTCATAGAAAAACTCTTATTCATGTATCTCTTTATGCTATCCAGAAATTCTATATCATTTCCAATTAACAATATGTCATCTACATATAAGATTAGAAATGCTACAGAGCTCCCACGCACTTTCTTGTAAATACAAGCTTCTCCAAAAGTCTGTATAAAACCATATGCTTTGATCACACTATCAAAGCATTTATTCCAACTCCGAGAGGCTTGCACCAGTCCATAAATGGAACGCTGGAGCTTGCACACTTTGTTAGCACCCTTTAGATCGACAAAACCTTCTGGTTGCATCATATACAACTCTTCCTCCAGAAATCCATTCAGGAATGCAGTTTTGACATCCATTTGCCAAATTTCATAATCATAAAATGCAGCAATTGCTTACATGATTCGGATAGACGTAAGCATCGCTACGGGTGAGAAAGTCTCATCGTAGTCAACTCCTTGAACTTGTCGAAAACCTTTCGCAACAAGTCGAGCTTTGTAAAAAGTAATGATCACCCACAAGTATAGGGGATCTATCATAGTCCTTTTGATAAGTAAGAGTATCGAACCCAATGAGGAGCAGAAGGAAATGATAAGCGGTTTTCAGCAAGGTATTCTCTACAAGTACTGAAATAAGTGGTAACAGATAGTTTTGTGATAAGATAAATTGTAACGAGCAACAAGTAACAAAAGTAAATAAAGTGCAGCAAGGTGGCCCAATCCTTTTTGTAGCAAAGGACAAGCCTGGACAAACTCTTATAGTAGGAAAAGCGCTCCCGAGGACACATGGGAATATCGTCAAGCTAGTTTTCATCACGCTCATATGATTCGCCTTCGGTACTTTGATAATTTGATATGTGGGTGGACCGGTGCTTGGGTACTGCCCTTACTTGGACAAGCATCCCACTTATGATTAACCTCTATTGCAAGCATCCGCAACTACAACAAAAGTATTAAGGTAAACCTAACCATAGCAGGAAACATATGGATCCAAATCAGCCCCTTATGAAGCAACACATAAACTAGGGTTTAAGCTTCTGTCACTCTAGCAACCCATCATCTACTTATTACTTCTCAATGCCTTCCTCTAGGCCCAAGTAATGGTGAAGTGTTATGTAGTCGACGTTCACATAACACCACTAGAGGTTAGACAACATACATCTTATCAAAATATCGAACGAATACCAAATTCACATGACTACTAATAGCAAGACTTCTCCCTTGTCCTCAGGAACAAACGTAACTACTCACAAAGCATATTCATGTTCATAATCAGAGGGGTAATATTGTGCATAAAGGATCTGAACATATGATCTTCCACCAAATAAACCAACTAGCATCAACTACAAGGAGTAATCAACACTACTAGCAACCTACTAGCACCAATCTCGGACTTGGAGACAGGAATTGGATACAAGAGATGAACTAGGGTTTAGAGATGAGATGGTGCTGATGAATATGTTGATGGAGATTGCCCTCTCCCGATGAGAGGAGCGTTGGTGATGACGATGGTGATGATTTCCCCCTCCCGGAGGGAAGTGTCCCCGGCAGAACAGCTCTGCCAGAGCCCTAGATTGGTTCCGCCAAGGTTCCGCCTCGTGGCGACAGAGTCTTGTCCCGAAAGGTTGCTTATGGTTTTTTTCTCATTGAAAGATTTCATATAGGAGAAGATGGGCATCAGAGAGCCACCAGGGGGCCCACGAGGTAGGGGGCACGCCCAGGGGGGAGGGGCGTGCCCCCCACCCTCGTGAGAAGGGTGTGGCCCCCTGGCCTTCATCTTTGGCGATGATTTTTCTTTATTTATTTTAAGATATTTTGTGGAGTTTTAGGACTTTTGGAGTTGCGCAGAATAGGTCTCCAATATTTGCTCCTTTTCCAGCCAGAATTCCAGCTGCCGGCATTCCCCCTCTTCATGGTAAACCTTGTAAGATAAGAGAGAATAGCCATAAGTATTGTGACATATCGTGAAATAACAGCCCATAATGCGATAAATATCGATGTAAAAGCATGATGCAAAATGGACGTATCAACTCCCCCAAGCTTAGACCTCGCTTGTCCTCAAGCGAAAATACGATAACAATAAATATGTCCTCATGTTTAGAAGTAGAGGCGTCGATAAAAATAAAATACGGACATGAAGGCATCATGATTATTTTCATAACAGCAACATATATAGATTTGTCATATGATTACTTATGTTCAAGTGATGATATTTTCACAAAGCCAAAGTATGAATCATAAACCTTATTGAGCACCAACAAATTATACCCTCAGTCATTGAAGCAATTGCAATTTATCATAACATCGGAAAGAGTCTATGACAGAGCTTAAAAGCAAGTCCACATACTCAACTATCACTTAGTCCTTCATAATTGCTAACACTCACGCAATACTTGTGGTTACGGAGTTTTAACCGGACACAGAGAAAGATAGGGGTTTGTAGTTTTGCCCCACAACCTTTTACCTCAAGGGTAATGTCAACAATAATAATTCATGCTCCCCCACATCCAATTAGATATATATATCATGTTCTTTCCAACATGCTGAGCTTGCCAAAGGATAAAATGAAAAAGGAAAGGTGAAGATCACCGTGACTCTTGCATAAAGTAGAGGATAATAATAAAAGATAGGCCCTTCGCAGAGGGAAGCAGAGGTTACCATGCGCTTTTATGGTTGGATGCACAAAATCTTAATGCAAAAGAACGTCACTTTATATTGCCCCTTGTATGTGAACCTTTATTATGCAGTCCATCGCTTTTATTGCGTCCACAACAAGTTCATACAAAGCTTATTTCTCTGCACTAATAAGTCATGCATATTTAAAGAGCAATTTTTATTGCTTGCACCGATGACAACTTACTTGAAGGATCTTACTCAATCCATAGGTAGATATGGTGGACTCTCATGGCTAAACTGGTTTAAGGGTATTTGGAAGCACAAGTAGTATCTCTACTTGGTGCTGAGAATTTGGCTAGCATGAGGGGGAAAGGCAAGCTCCACATGTTAGAGGAACCATGACAACATACTTTATCTCAGATGTAAGAAAACATAACTCATTATGTTGTCTTCCTCGTCCAACATCAACTCTTTAGCATGTCATATTTTAATGAGTGCTCCCAATCATAAAAGATGTCAATGATAATATATCTATACGTGAGACCTCTCTCTCCTTATTACTTCCTATTAATTGCAACGATGACCAAAGCTATATTTGCCAACTCCCAACAACTTTCAATCATCATACTCTTTTTATGTGAAGTCATTACTCTCAATAAGATCAATATGAACCCTTTGTTTCTTTTTATTCCTTTCTTTATTCACCTGAGATTATGGCAAAGTAATCAAGCCCTTGACTCAACACTAATCTTTATTATATATAGCTCATGGACTCAATTGCATAGAGGGATCATAAAGCAAAACTCAAAACTAGATCGTGCCATGACTTTATTCTACTAAATCAAGATACTACTAATAGGATCGAACTAAGAAAAACGGTAAAGATAGGAGTTGTGATGGTGATACGATACCGGGGCACCTCCCCCAAGCTTGGCAGTTGCCAAGGGGAGTGCCCATACCCATGTGATTATATCTCCTTCTTTGTTGTTGGCGGTGGAGGTGTTGTTGATGATGGAAGCTTGTCGTCCACCTTCCATGGCATAGGCTCACCCTCATAGAAGGATGGTCGAGTCTCCGGAATCCTCAAATCTGCAACGGAAACAGTTTGAAACGAAAACAGAGGATATTTGCGTGATACGGTCGTCAAAACCTTCGGAAGAATATATAATGAATTTTTACCGACCAAAATACGTATCATGCAAGAAAACGGAGTCCGGAGGGCACACGAGGCGCTCACGAGGTAGGGGGGCGCGCCCAGGGGGTAGGGCGCGCCCTCCACCCTCGTGGAGGCCTCGTGTCCTCCCCGTACTGCTACTTATTTTTCTATTTTTCTAAATATTCCAAAACGGAGAAATATTGCTTTAAAAGTTGTTTTGGGGTCGGTTTACTTACCGTACCACATACCTATTCCTTTTCGGAGTCTGGAACGTTTTGGAAAGTGTCCCTTATGTATTCCTCCGGGGTTACGGTTTCAATAATATTGGTTTCAACATTTATGGGATTACCTGAGATATAATGTTTGGTTCTTTGACCGTTTACCACCTTCGGATTTGTGCCTGCGAAGTTGTTGATTTTTATGGCACCAGAACGATAGACCTCCTCGATAACGTAAGGACCTTCCCATTTGGAGAGAAGTTTTCCTGCAAAAAATCTTAAACGAGAGTTGTATAGTAATACATAATCATCTACATTAAACTCACGCTTTTGTATCCTTTTGTCATGCCATCTTTTAACTTTTTCTTTAAATAACTTGGCATTTTCATAGGCTTGGGTTCTCCATTCATCAAGTGAGCTAATATCAAATAACCTCTTCTCACCGACAAGTTTGAAATCATAGTTGAGCTCTTTAATAGCCCAATATGCCTCATGTTCTAATTCGAGAGATAAGTGACATGCTTTTCCATAAACCATTTTATACGGAGACATACCCATAGGATTCTTATATGCAGTTCTATAGGCCCATAACGCATCATCAAGTTTCTTGGACCAATTCTTTCTAGACCTATTAACAGTCTTTTGCAAAATTAATTTGAGCTCTCTATTACTCAATTCTACTTGACCACTAGACTGCGGGTGATATGGAGATGCAATTCTATGATTAACGTCATATTTAGCAAGCATTTTACGGAAAGCACCATGAAAAAGTGTGAACCACCATCAGTCATTAAATATCTAGGGACTCCAAACCTCAGAAAAATAACTTCCTTAAGCATTTTAATAGAAGTGTTATGATCAGCACTACTAGTTGGAATAGCTTCTACCCACTTAGTAACGTAATCAACAGCAACTAAAATATGTGTATATCCATTAGAGGCAGGAAAAGGTCCCATATAATTAAAGCCCCAAACATCAAATAGTTCAATAACAAGTGAATAATTCATAGGCATTTCTTGACGTCTACTAATATTACCAATTCTTTGACATTCATCACAAGGCAAAACAAACTTACGGGCATCCTTGAAGAGAGTAGGCCAATAAAAACCAGATTGCAACACCTTATGTGCAGTTCTATCTCCAGCGTGGTGTCCTCCATAAGTTTCGGAGTGACACTTGCGTAGGATCTGTTCCTGTTCATGCTCAGGTACACAACGTCTAATAACACCATCTACTCCTTCTTTATAGAGATGTGGATCATCCCAAAAGTAATGTCTCAAATCATAAAAGAACTTTTTCTTTTGTTGGTATGTGAAGCTAGGGGGTATAAATTTAGCAACAATGTAATTAGCATAATCAGCATACCATGGAGTGCTACGAGAAGTGCTTATGACATTAATTGTTCATCAGGAAAGCTATCATCAATAGGTAGTGGGTCATCAAGAACATTCTCTAACCTAGACAAGTTGTCTGCAACGGGGTTCTCAGCTCCTTTTCTATCAACAATATGTAAATCAAATTCTTGCAGCAAGAGAACCCATCTAATAAGTCTAGGTTTTGCATCTTTCTTTTCCATACGATATTTAATAGCAGCATGATCAGTGTGAATAGTTACTTTAGAATCAACAATATAGGGTCTGAATTTATCACAAGCAAATACAACTGCTAAAAGTTCCTTTTCGGTAGTAGCATAATTTCTTTGAGCATTGTCTAGAGTCTTACTAGCATAATGGATAACATT
The DNA here is from genome assembly GCA_963921465.1 of Triticum timopheevii. Taxonomy (NCBI): domain Eukaryota; kingdom Viridiplantae; phylum Streptophyta; class Magnoliopsida; order Poales; family Poaceae; genus Triticum; species Triticum timopheevii. The sequence continues at coordinate 76,456,768 of OY997266.1, read as the reverse complement.
AAATTTCTTATCAACTCTTTGCCCTAGAACAGCACCTACAGCATAATCACTAGCATCACACATAATTTCAAAGGGTAAATTCCAATCAGGTGGCTGAACAATAGGTGCAGAGACTAATGCTTTCTTAAGTATTTCAAATGCTTCTACACAATCATCATCAAAGACAAATGGTACATCTTTTTGTAATAAATTAGTCAGAGGCCGATAGATTTTTGAGAAGTCCTTAATGAACCTCCTATAAAATCTAGCGTGACCAAGGAAACTTCTTATACCTTTGATGTCCTTGGGACATGGCATCTTTTCAATAGCATCAACCTTGGCTTTATCAACTTCAATACCTCTTTCAGAAACTTTGTGCCCCAAGACAATACCTTCATTAACCATAAAGTGGCACTTTTCCCAATTCAAGACAAGATTAGTTTCACATCTCTGCAAAACTCGATCAAGATTGCTCAAGCAATCATAAAAAGAGGAACCATAGACGGAAAAGTCGTCCATGAAAACCTCACAAATCTTTTCACAAAAATCAGAGAACATAGCCGTCATGCATCTTTGAAAGGTAGCAGGTGCATTACATAAACCAAAAGGTATACGTCTATAAGCAAGTACCAAAAGGGCATGTAAAAGTAGTCTTTGATTGATCTTTAGCCGACACAGGTATTTGAGAGAAACCAGAATAACCATCTAGAAAGCAATAATGTGTATGTTTGCATAATCTTTCTAGCATTTGATCAATAAAAGGTAAGGGGTAATGATCTTTCTTAGTAGCTTTATTTAACTTGCGGAAATCAATTACCATCCTATAACCTGTTATAATTCTTTACGGGATCAATTCATCTTTATCATTAGGGACAACAGTAATACCTCCCTTCTTAGGGACACAATGGACAGAACTTACCCACTGACTATCAGCAACGGGATAAATTCTACCTGCCTCTAGAAGCTTGAGTATTTCTTTTCTTACCACTTCTTTCATTTTAGGATTCAAACGTCGTTGAGGATCACGAACTGGTTTGGCATCCGCTTCCAAATTGATTTTATGTTGACATAGAGTGGGACTAATGCCCTTAAGATCATCAAAAGTATATCCAATAGCGGCACGGTGCTTCTTCAGAGTTTTCAATAATCTTTCTTCTTCATGCTCTGAAAGGTTAGCACTAATAATAACAGGATATATTTTATTTTCATCAAGATAAGCATATTTAAGATTATCAGGCAACGGTTTGAGCTCAAACACGGGATCACCCTTGGGTGGAGGAGGATCCCCTAGGATTTCAACAGGCAAATTGTGTTGCAGAATAGGTTCCTGTTTAAAGAATACTTCATCTATTTCCCTTCTTTCATTCATGAACATCTCGTTTTCATGGTCTAGCAAATAGTGTTCTAAAGGATCACTAGGAGGTACGACAATAGAAGCAAGACCAATAATTTCATCCTTACTAGGCAATTCTTCCTCACGATGTTGTTTACTAAATTTAGAGAAATTAAACTCATGAACCATATCATCCAAGCCAACAGTAAGAACATTCTTTTTGCAGTCTATCATAGCATTAACAATATTCAAGAAGGGTCTACCAAAAATAATGGGACAAAAGCTATCTTGTGGAGAACCAAGAACAAGGAAATCAGTGGGATATTTGGTTTTTCCACACAAGACTTCAAGATCTCAAACAATTCCCATTGCAGATGTAGTATCTCTATTGGCAAGTTTAATTGTAACATCAATATCTTCTAACTCAGCAGGTGCGATATCATGCATAATTTCTTTATATAAGTCAATGGGTAGAACACTAGCACTAGCACCCATATCACATAAGCCATGGTAACAATGATCTCCTATTTTAACAGAAATAATAGGCACGCCTACCACAGGTCTATGTTTATCTCTATCACAGGGTTTAGCAATTCTACCAGTTTCACCAGAGAATTGAATGACATGCCCATCAATATTATCAGACAAGAGATCTTTAACAATAGCAATATTAGGTTCTACTTTGACTTGCTCAGGAGGTGTATAAGTTCTAGTATTGCTTTTATGAACAACACTTGAAGCTTTAGCATGATCCTTTACTCTAACAGGGAAAGGTGGTTTCTCAACATAAGAGGTGGGAACAATAGGATCATTATAAGTGATAGTCTCTTCTTCAACTTTAACAGGTGCAGCTACTTTTACTTCTATGGGAGGATGATATTTAAACCACTTCTCCTTGGGGAGATCAACATAAGTAGCAAAAGATTCACAGAAAGAAGCTACTATCTCAGAGTCAAGTCCATATTTAGTGCTAAACTTACGGAAATATCGGTATCCATAAAAGATTTAACACAATCAAACTTAGGTGTCATACCTGACTCCTTACCTTCGTCGAGGTCCCAATCTTCAGAGTTGCGTTTAATTCTATCTAATAAATTCCATCTTAATTCAATAGTCTTCATCATAAAAGAGCCAGCACAAGAAGTATCAAGCATGGTTTGATTATTATGAGAAAGCCGAGCATAAAAAATTTGCATAATTATTTCTCTTGAGAGCTCATGATTGGGGCATGAATATAACATTGGTTTAAGCCTCCCCCAAGCTTGAGCGATGCTTTCTCCTTTGCGAGGCCAACAATTATATATATAATTGCGATCACGATGAACAAGATGCATAGGGTAATACTTTTGATGAAATTCCAATTTCACTCTTTTATAATTCCATGATCTCATACCATCACATAGCCTATACCATGTCAATGCGTCCCCCTCCAAAGAAAAAGGGAAAGCCTTCTTCTTAATAACATCATCGGGTATACCTGCAAGCTTAAATAGTCCACAAATATCATCCACATAGCGTAGATGCTCGTCAGGATGCTTTGTTCCATCTCCTGCAAAAGTGTTAGCTAGCAGTTTTTCTATCATACCCGAAGGAAATTCAAAAGGAGTTTCATTTTCAATAGGTTCTGTAGGTTGAGGATCAACTCTTTTCTCTACTGGACGGGGTGAAGATACCCCGAACAGGCCCCTCAGAGATTCACTTTCCATAGTAACAAGTGACAAAAAATTTCAGCACACTATATAAATTTTTCCTTACCAAATTCCACTTACGAAAGGCGCTACACTCCCCGACAACGACGCCAGAAAAGAGTCTTGATGACCCACGAGTATAGGGGATCTATCGTAGTCCTTTTGATAAGTAAGAGTGTCGAACCCAACGAGGAGCAGAAGGAAATGATAAGCGGTTTTCAGCAAGGTATTCTGTGCAAGTACTGAAATAAGTGGTAACAGATAGTTTTGTGATAAGATAAATTGTAACGAGCAACAAGTATCAAAAGTAAATAAAGTGCAGCAAGGTGGCCCAATCCTTTTTTTAGCAAAGGACAAGCCTGAACAAACTCTTATAATAGGAAAGCGCTCCCGAGGACACATGGGAATATCGTCAAGCTAGTTTTCATCACGCTCATATGATTCGCATTCGGTACATTGACAATTTGATATGTGGGTGGACCGGTGCTTGGGTACTGCCCTTACTTGGACAAGCATCCCACTTATGATTAACCTCTATTGCAAGCATCCACAACTACAACAAAAGTATTAAGGTAAACCTAACCATAGCATGAAACATATGGATCCAAATCAGCCCCTTACGAAGCAACGCATAAACTAGGGTTTAAGCTTCTGTCACTCTAGCAACCCATCATCTACTTATTACTTCCCAATGCCTTCCTCTAGGCCCAAATAATGGTGAAGTGTTATGTAGTCAACATTCACATAACACCACTAGGGGTTAGACAACATACATCTTATCAAAATATCGAACGAATACCAAATTCACATGACTACTAATAGCAGGACTTCTCCCTTGTCCTCAGGAACAAACGTAACTACTCACAAAGCATATTCATGTTCATAATCAGAGGGGTAATATTGTGCATAAAGGATCTGAACATATGATCTTCCACCAAATAAACCAACTAGCATCAACTACAAGGAGTAATCAACACTACTAGCAACCTACTAGCACCAATCCCGGACTTGGAGACAAGAATTGGATACAAGAGATGAACTAGGGTTTAGAGATGAGATGGTGCTGATGAAGATGTTGATGGAGATTGCCCTCTCCCGATGAGAGGAGTGTTGGTGATGATTTCCCCCTCCCGGAGGGAAGTGTCCCCGGCAGAACAGCTCTGCCAGAGCCCTAGATTGGTTTCGCCAAGGTTCCGCCTCGTGGCGGCGGAGTCTCGTCCTGAAAGGTTGCTTATGATTTTTTTCTCATCGAAAGACTTCATATAGGAGAAGATGGGCGTCAGAGAGCCACCAGGGGGCCCACGAGGTAGGGGGGCGCGCCCAGGGGGGAGGAGCGCGCCCCCACCCTCGTGAGCAGGGTGTGGGCCCCCTGGCCTTCATCTTTGGCGACAATTTTTCTTTATTTATTTTAAGATATTCCGTGGAGTTTCAGGACTTTTGGAGTTGCGCAGAATAGGTCTCCAATATTTGCTCCTTTTCCAGCCAGAATTCCAGCTGCCGGCATTCCCCCTCTTCATGGTAAACCTTGTAAGATAAGAGAGAATAGCCATAAGTATTGTGACATATCGTGAAATAACAGCCCATAATGCGATAAATATCGATATAAAAGCATGATGCAAAATGGACGTATCACGTAACAATACCGTCTATGTCTGTCTTCTTCTTAAAGATCCATTTATTTTCTATGGCTTGCCGATCATCTGGCAAGTCCACCAAAGTCCACACTTTGTTCTCATACATGGATCCCATCTCATATTTCATGGCTTCAATCCATTTCACGGAATCTGGGCTCATCATCGCTTCCTCATAGTTCGTAGGTTCATCATGGTCTAGTAACATGACTTCCAGAACAGGATTACCATACCAGTCTGGTGTGGATCTTACTCTGGAAGACCTACGAAGTTCGGCAGTAACTTGATCTAAAGTTTCATGATCATCATCATTAGCTTCCTCACTAATTGGTGATGATTTCTGTGATGAACTACTTTCCAATAGGGGAGAAGGTACAGTTACCTCATCAAGTTCTAATTTCCTCCCACTCACTTCTTTTGAGAGAAACTCCTTCTCTAGAAAGGATCCATTTTTAGGAACAAAGATTTTGCCTTCAGATCTGTGATAGAAGGTGTACCCAAAAGTTTCCTTTGGGTATCTTATGAAGACGCACTTCTCCGATTTGGGTTCGAGCTTATCAGGTTGAAACTTTTTCACATAAGAATCACAGCCCCAAACTTTAAGAAACGACAACTTTGGTTTCTAGCCAAACCATAGTTCATAAGGCGTCGTCTCAACGGATTTTGATGGTGTCCTATTTAAAGTGAATGCAGTCGTCTCTAAAGCATAACCCCAAAACGATAGCGGTAAATTGGTAAGAGACATCATAGATCGCACCATATCCAATAAAGTACGGTTACGACTTGCGGACACACCATTTCGCTGGGGTGTTCCAGGTGGCGTTAGTTGTGAAGCTATCCCATGTTGTTTCAAATGAAGACCAAACTCATAACTCAAATATTCTCCTCCGCGATCAGATCGTAGAAACTTTATTTTTTTGTTATGATGATTTTCCACTTCACTCTAAAATTCTTTGAACTTTTCAAATGTTTCAGACTTATGCTTCATCAAGTAGATATAACCATATCTGCTCAAATCATCTGTGAAGGTAAGAAAATAACGATACCCGCCACGAGCCTCAACACTCATTGGACCACATACATCAGTATGTGTTATTTCCAATAAGTCAGTAGGTCATTCCATTATTCCGGAGAACGGAGTTTTAGTCATCTTGCCCATAAGGCACGGTTCACAAGCACCAAGTGATTCATAATCAAGTGATTCCAAAAGTCCATCAGTATGGAGTTTCTTCATGCGTTTTACACCAATATTACCCAAACGACAGTGCCACAAATAAGTTGCACTATCATTATCAACTTTGCATCTTTTGGCTTCAATATTATGAATATGTGTATCATCACTATCGAGTATCAACAAAAATAGACCACTTAGCAAGGCTACATGACCATAAAAGATATTACTCATATAAATAGAACAACCATTATTCTCTGATTTAAATGAATAACTGTCTCGCATCAAACAAGATCCAGATATAATGTTCATGCTCAATGCTGGCACCAAATAACAATTATTCAGGTCTAAAACTAATCCCGATGGTAGATGTAGAGGTTGCATGCCGACGGCGATCACAACGACCTTGGAACCATTTCCCACGCGCATCGTCACCTCATCCTTAACCAATATTCATTTATTCCGTAGCCCCTGTTTCGAGTTGCAAATAGGAGCAACAGAACCAGTTGATACGTCTCTATCGTATCTATAATTTTTGATTGTTCCATGCCAATATCCTTCAACTTTCATATACTTTTGGCAACTTTTTATATTATCTTTGGGACTAACATACTGATCCAGTGCCCAGTGCCAGTTCCTGTTTGTTGCATGTTTTATATTTCGCAGAAACCCAATATCAAACGGAGTCCAAATGGGATAAAAACGGATGGAGCTTATTTTTGGAATACTTATGATTTTTGGGAAGTAAAATCAACGCGAGACGGTGCCCGAGGTGGCCACGAGGCAGGGGGCGCGCCTGCCCATACTGGGCGCGTCCCTGACCCTCGTGGGCCCCTCATAAGGCGGTTGACGCTCTTCTTTGGCCGCAAGAAAGCTATCTTTTGGAAAAATATCTGGGCGAAGGTTTCAACCCAATCGGAGTTACAGATCTCCAGATATAAAAGAAACGGTGCCAGGGCAGAATCTGGGAGCGCAGAAACAGAGAGAGACAAAGAGACAGATCCAATCTCGGAGGGGCTCTCGCCCCTCCCACGCCATGGGAGCCAAGGACCAGAGGGGAAACCCTTCTCCCATCTAGGGCGATGGTCAAGGAAGAAGAAGAAGAAGAAGGGGGGCTCTCTCCCCCTTGCTGTTGGTGGCGCCGGAACGCCGCCGGGGGCCATCATCATCACCACGATCTTCACCAACACCTCCGCCATCTTCACCAACATCTCCATCAGCTTTCCCCATCTATATTCAGCGGTCCACTCTCCCGCAACCCACTGTACCCTCTACTTGAACATGGTGCTTTATGCTTCATATTATTATCCAATGATGTGTTGCCATCCTATGATGTCTGAGTAGATTTTCGTTGTCCTACCGGTGATTGATGAATTGCTATGATTGGTTTAATTTGCTTGTGGTGATGTTGCTGTCCTATTGTGCCCTCCGTGTCGCGCAAGCGTGAGGGATTCCTGCTGTAGGGTGTTGCAATACATTCATGATTCGCTTATAGTGGGTTGCTTGAGTGACAGAAGCATAAACCCGAGTAAAGGGGTTGTGGCGTATGGGATAAAGGGGACTTGATGCTTTTAATGCTATGGTTGGGTTTTACCTTAATGATCTTTAGTAGTTGCAGATGCTTGCTAGAGTTCCAATCATATGTGCATATGATCCAAGAAGAGAAAGTATGTTAGCTTATGCCTCTCAATCATAAAACTTGCTATCGGTCTAGTAAAGTAGTCAATTGCTTAGGGACAATTTCACAACTCCTACCACCACTTTTCCGCACTCGCTATATTTACTCTATTGCTTCTTTATCTAAACAGCCCCTAGTTTGTATTTATGTGCTCTCTATTATCTTGCAAACCTATCCTATCACACCTACAAAGTACTTCTAGTTTCATACTTGTTCTAGGTAAAGCGAACACTAAGCGTGCGTAGAGTCGTATTAGTGGCGGATAGGACTTGAGAGAATATTTGTTCTACCTTTAGCTCCTCGTTGGGTTCGACACTCTTACTTATCGAAAGAGGCTACAATTATCCCCTACACTTCTGGGTTATCAAGACCTTTTTCTGGCACCGTTGCCGGGGAGTCATAGCGTGGGGTGAATATTCTCGTGTGTGCTTGTTTGCTTTATCACTAAGTAATTTTTATTTGCTGTTCTAAGTTGTTTTCTATCTTTAGTTATGGGCAGGAAACGCAAAATACCAAAAAAATTAGTTGTACCTACTGAACCAATGGTTGAAGAACCACTCAAAATCTATCACACTCCTGAAGCTTTTTACTTGGATCATCTTCGATCCCTTTGTGCTCGTGCTTAAACCCCAACTAGTTTAGTTGAGGGCAAATCTTTAGATGAGCATGCTTGTTATGTGCGACACCGTATATCTGAAAAAGGGAAACTTTTACTGGATCAAATTCATCGTTTGCAATGCTATGCTTGGAATTTATGTGAAATATATGATGTTACTTGTTGTTCTGAAAACCCTAAGAAACACCTTCCCTACCAATGCGAGTTTATTGATAATGGAATAGTATCTTCGTATGCTAAGGGTGTTTATAATTACTATGATGTTCAACAAATTGAAGAATTTGTTGCTTTCAGGGTGCTTATGAAATTGCTTCTTTGATTGAAACGTATGATGCTACTCTTTACAAATCTGAAAATTTTGCCATACTTAAATATTGTTATGATAATTATGCTTCTAATTCCTATGTTAAACCATATATGGAGAACTCCTCCGCTGTCCAAGAAGAGACTAATATTTTGCAGGAGTCTATGGAAGAAGAAATTGATGAAACTGTGAGCTCATTGGATGAAAAAGATGATGAGGAGAGCAAAGAACAAAAGGAGGAAGAGCGGATTAACTACCCGTGCCCACCTTCTAATGAGAGAAACTCTTCAACTCATACATTGTTTAATTTCCCTTCATGCTTACCGAAGGATGATTGTTATGATCCCGTTGATTCTCTTGACATACCCCTTTTTGATGATGCTTGCTATGCTTGTGGCCAAGATGCCAATATGAATTATGCTTATGGAGATGAACTTGCTATAGTTCCTTATGTTAAACATGAAATTTTTGCTATTGCACCCACGCATGATAGTCCTATTATCTTTTTGAATTCTCCAAACTACACTATACCGGAGAAGTTTGTGCTTATTAAGGATTATATTGATGGGTTACCTTTTACTACTACACAAGATGATTTTGATAGATATAATATGCATGTGTTTGCTGCTCCTACTTGCAATTATTATGAGAGAGGAACTATATCTCCACCTCTCCATGTTTCCCACACGATGAAATTGCAAGAAACTGTTTATACTATGCATTGGCCTTTACTTGGTGTGCATGAATTGTTCTTTTATGACATGCCAATGCATAGGAAGAGAGTTAGACTTCGTTGTTGCATGATATATGTTACTTTGTGCTCACTACAAAAATACAAATCATTGTTAATTAAAATTGGCTTTGACATACCTTGGGATCCGGGTGGATCCATTACTTGAGCACTATATGCCTAGCTTAATGGCTTTAAAGAAAGCGCTGCCAGGGAGACAACCCGGAAGTTTTAGAGAGTCATTTATTTCTATTGAGTGCTTTTATATAGTTTAAAAACAAAAAAATAAAGAGGGGAACCCAAAATTTTTCAAAAAGGAAAGTGAAAGTGAGAAAGACAAGCATTGTCGAAGTGGGAGAGCTCCTTGAACTTTGTTCATGCTCACGGAAACTTTGTGAATCTTGATTACAGAAACTTTTCAACAAAAATAATTATCCCCTTGTACAATTCCATTGTATTATGAAAATAATGTGCTAAGGTTTTCCATTAGGATGTTTACAATGTTTGTTGGTTTGTACGGTGCAGGACAGAAACTTTGGCTGTAGTGCGCGATTTTACATTTTTAACTGGAAAGTCAAACAGTTCTGATTCTTTTTCACTGTCTTTCCGTACAATTTTTTTATTTTTCCTAATTTTGGTAGGATTTTTGGGGTACCAGATATGGTGAATGTTCAGATTGCTACAGGTTGTTCTGTTTCTTGATAGATTCTGTTTTTGATGCATAGTTTACTTGTTTTGATGAAACTATCAATTTATATCAGTGGATTAAGCCATGGAAAAGCTATATTACAGTAGACACAAGGCAAAAACAAAATATGAATTGGTTTGCTATAGTACTTAGAGTAGTGATTTGCTTTATTATACTAACGGACCTTACCGAGTTTTCTGTTGAAGTTTTGTGTGGATGAAGTGTTTGATCGAGGAGGTCTCGATATGAGGAAAAGGAAGAGAGGCAAGAGCTCAAGCTTGGGGATGCCCGAGGCACCCCAAGTAAACATTCAAGGAGACAAGCGTCTAAGCTTGGGGATGGCCCGGAAGGCATCCCCTCTTTCTTCAACAAGTATCAGTATGTTTTGGATTTGTTTCGTTCATGCGATATGTGCAAGTCTTGGAGCGCCTTTTGCATTTAGTTTTTACTTTTCTTTTAGGCACCATGCTGGTATGAGATAGTCCATGGTTGATTTATAGAATGCTCATTGCACTTCACTTATATCTTTTTGAGTATGGCTTTATAGAATACTTCATATGCTTCACTTATATCATTTGAAGTTTGGATTGCCTGTTTCTCTTCACATAGAAAACCACCATTTGTAGAATGCTCTTCTGCTTCTCTTAAATTTGTTAGAGCATGGGCATATCTTTTGTAGAAAGAATTAAACTCTCTTGCTTCACTTATATCTATTTAGAGAGATGACAGGAATTGGTCATTCAGATGGTTAGTCATAAAATCCTACATAAACTTATAGATCGCTGAATATGATATGTGTGATTCCTTGCAATAGTTTTGCGATATAAAGATGGTGATATTAGAGTCATGCTAGTGGGTAGTTGTGGATTGTAGAAATACTTGTGTTGAAGTTTGTGATTCCCGTAGTATGCACGTATGGTGAACTGTTATGTGATGAAGTCGGAGCATGATTTATTTATTGATTGTCTTCCTTATGAGTGGCGGTCGGGGACGAGTGATGGTCTTTTCCTACCAATCTATCTCCCTTGGAGCATGCGTGTAGTACCTTGTTTCGATGGCTAATAGATTTTTGCAATAGGTATGTGAGTTCTTTATGACTAATGTTGAGTCCATGGATTATACGCACTCTCACCCTTCCATCATTGCTAGCCTCTTCGGTACCGTGCATTGCCCTTTCTCACCTCGAGAGTTGGTGCAAATTTCGCCGGTGCATCCAAACCCCGTGGTACGATACGCTCTATCACACATAAGCCTCCTTATATCTTCCTCAAAACAGCCACCATACCTACCTATCATGGCATTTCCATAGCCATTCCGAGATATATTGCCATGCAACTTTCATCATCATCATATACATGACTCGAGCATTCATTGTCATATTGCTTTGCATGATCGTAAGATAGTTAGCATGATGTTTTCATGGCTTGTCCATTTTTTGATGTCATTGCTATGCTAGATCATTGCACATCCCGGTACACCGCCGGAGGCATTCATATAGAGTCATATCTTTGTTCTAGATATTCAGTTGTAATATTGAGTTGTAAGTAAATAAAGTGTGATGATCATCATTATTAGAGCATTGCCCCGGTGAGGAAAGGATGATGGAGACTATGATTCCTCCACGAGTCAGGATGAGACTCCGGACTTTATGAAAAATAAAAGAGGCCAAAGAAGCCCAAATAAACAAAAGGCCAAAGAAGCCCACCAAAAAAAAGATAAAACAAAAAAATGAGAGAAAAAGAGAGAAGGGGCAATGTTACTATCCTTTTACCACACTTGTGCTTCAAAGTAGTACCATGTTCTTCATACAGAGAGTCTCCTATATTGTCACTTTCAGATACTAGTGGGAATTTTCATTATAGAACTTGGCTTGTATATTCCAACAATGGGCTTCCTCAAATGCCCTAGGTCTTCATGAGCAAGCAAGTTGGATGCACACCCACTAAGTTTCAGTTTGAGCTTTCATACACTTATAGCTCTAGTGCATCCGTTGCATGGCAATCCCTACTCCTCGCATTGACATCAATTAATGGGCATCTCCATAGCCCGTTGATTAGCCGCGTGAATGTGAGACTTTCTCCTTTTTGTCTTCTCCACACAACCTCCACCATCATACTCTATTTCACCAATAGTGCTATATCCATGGCTCACGCTCATGTATTGCGTGAAAGTTGAAAAGGTTTGAGAACGTCAAAAGTATGAAACAATTGCTTGGCTTGTCATCGGGGTTGTGCATGATTTGAATATTTTGTGTGATGAAGATGGAGTATAGCCAGACTATATGATTTTGTAGGGATAACTTTCTTTGGCCATGTTGTTTTGAAAAGACATGATTGCTTTATTAGTACGCTCGAAGTATTATTGTTCTTATGTCAAATGATAGACTATTGCCTTGAATCACTCGTGTCTTAATATTCATGCGATGATTAGACATATGATCAAGATTATGCTAGGTAGCATTCCACATAAAAAATTATCTTTTTTATCATTTACCTACTCGAGGACGAGCAGGAATTAAGCTTGGGCATGCTGATACGTCTCCGTCGTATCTATAATTTTTGATTGCTCCATGCCAATATCCTTCAACTTTCATATACTTTTGGCAACTTTTTATATTATTTTTGGGACTAACATATTGATCCAGTGCCAATTCCTGTTTGTTGCATGTTTTATGTTTCGCAGAAACCCAATATCAAATGGAGTCCAAACGGGATTAAAACGGATGGAGCTTATTTTTGGAATATTTATGATTTTTGGGAAGTAAAATCAACGCGAGACGGTGCCCGAGGTGGCCACAAGGCAGGGGGCGTGCCTACCCATACTGAGCGCGCCCCTGACCCTCGTGGGCCCCTCGTAAGGCGGTTGACGCTCTTCTTTGGCCGCAAGAAAGCTATTTTTTGGAAAAATATCTGGGCAAAGGTTTCAATCCAATCGGAGTTACGGATCTCCAGATATAAAAGAAATGGTGCCAGGGCAGAGTCTGGGAGCGCAGAAACAGAGAGAGACAGAGAGACAGATCCAATCTCGGAGGGGCTCTCGCCCCTCCCACGCCATGGGAGCCAAGGACCAGAGGGGAAACCCTTCTCCCATCTAGGGAGAGGGTCAAGCAAGAAGAAGAAGAAGGGGGGCTCTCTCCCCCTTGCTGCCGGTGGCGCCGGAACGCCGCCGGGGGCCATCATCATCACCGCGATCTTCACCAACACCTTCGCCATCTTCACCAACATCTCCATCACCTTCCCCCATCTATATTCAGCGGTCCCGCAACCCGCTGTACCTTCTACTTGAACATGGTGCTTTATGCTTCATATTATTATCCAATGATGTGTTGCCATCCTATGATGTCTGAGTAGATTTTCGTTGTCCTACCGGTGATTGATGAATTGCTATGCTTGGTTTAATTTGCTTGTGGTTATGTTGCTGTCCTATTGTGCCCTCCGTGTCGCGCAAGCGTGAGGGATTCCCGCTGTAGGGTGTTGCAATACGTTCATGATTCGCTTATAGTGGGTTGCTTGAGTGATAGAAGCATAAACCCGAGTAAGGGGGTTGTGGCGTATGGGATAAAGGGGACTTGATGCTTTAATGCTATGGTTGGGTTTTACCTTAATGATCTTTAGTAGTTGTAGATGCTTGCTAGAGTTCCAATCATAAGTGCATATGATCCAAGAAGAGAAAGTATGTTAGCTTATGCCTCTCCCACATAAAACTTGCTACCGGTCTAGTAAAGTAGTTAATTGCTTAGGGACAATTTCACAACTCCTACCACCACTTCTCCACACTCGCTATATTTACTTTATTGCTTCTTTATCTAAACAGCCCCTAGTTTATATTTACGTGCTCTTTATTATCTTGCAAAACCTATCCTATCACACCTACAAAGTACTTCTAGTTTCATACTTTTTCTAGGTAAAGCGAACACTAAGCGTGCATAGAGTCGTATCAGTGGCAGATAGGACTTGAGATAATTTTTCTTCTTCCTTTAGCTCCTCGTTGGGTTTGACACTCTTACTTATCGAAAGAGGCTACAATTATCCCCTACACTTGTGGCTTATCACCAATATGAAATACCCATGCGCTACTACGAGCATTAGTAAGGTACACATCAATAACATGTATATCAAATATACGTTTAATTTTGTCATCCTTCTTATCAGCCAAATACTTGGGGCAGTTCCGCTTCCAATGACCAGTCCCTTGCAGCAGAAGCACTCAGTTTCAGGCTTAGGTCCAGACTTGGGTTTCTTCTCTTGAGCAACAACATTTTTGCTGTTCTTCTTGAAGTTCCCCTTCTTCGCTTTGCCCTTTTTCCTGAAACAAGTGGTCTTGTTGACCATCAACACTTGATGCTCCTTTCTGATTTCTACCTCCGCAGCCTTTAGCATTGCAAAGAGCTTGGAAATAGTCTTGTTCATCCCTTGCATATTATAGTTCATCACGAAGCCTTTATAGCTTGGTGGCAGTGATTGAAGAACTCTGTCAATGTCACTATCAACTGGAAGATCAACTCCCAACTGAGTCAAGTGGTTATGGCACCCACACATTCTGAGTATGTGTTCACTGACAGAACTATTCTCCTCCATTTTGCAAAGACTTCATATCTCTCAACTCGGGCATTTGCTTGAAATATTAACTTCAACTCTTGGAACATCTCATATGCTCCATGACGTTCAAAACATCTTTGAAGTCCCGATTCTAAGCCGTAAAGCATGGCACATTGAACTATCAAGTAGTCATCAGCTTTGCTCTGCCAGACGTTCTTAACGTCATCAGTAGCATCTGCAGTAGGCCTGGCACCCAGCGGTGCTTCCAGGATGTAATTCTTCTGTGCAGCAATGAGGATAATCCTCAAGTTACAGACCCAGTCCGTGTAGTTGCTGCCATCATCTTTCAACTTAGCTTTCTCTAGGAACGCATTAAAATTCAAAGGAATGGTAACACGGGCCATTGATCTATAATAACATAGACATGCAAAATAACTATCAGTACTAAGTTCGTGATAAATTAAAGTTCAATTAATCATATTACTTAAGAACTCCCACTTAGATAGACATCCCTCTAGTCATCTAAGTGATCACGTGATCCAAATCAACTAAACCATGTCCGATCATCACGTGAGATGGAGTAGTTTTCAATGGTGAACATCATTATGTTGATCATATATACTATATGATTCACGTTCGACCTTTCGGTCTCAGTGTCCTAGGCTCGTCATTATGAGGCCATATCTGCATATCCTAGGCTCGTCAAGTTTAACCCGAGTATTCTGCGTGTGCAAAACTGGCTTGCACCCGTTGTATGTGAACGTAGAGCTTATCACACCCGATCATCACGTGGTGTCTCGGCACGACGAACTGTAGCAATGGTGCATACTCAGGGAGAACACTTGTACCTTGAAATTTAGTAAGGGATCATCTTATAATGCTACCGCCGTACTAAGGAAAATAAGATGCATAAAAGATAAACATCACATGCAATCAAAATATGTGACATGATATGTCCATCATCATCTTGTGCTCATGATCTCAATCACTGAAGCATCATCATGATCTCCATCGTCACCGGCACGACACCTTGATCTCTATCGTAGCATCATTGTCGTCTCGCCAACTATTGTTACTATGACTATCGCTACCGCTTAGTGATAAAGTAAAACAATTACATGGCGATTGCATTGCATACAATAAGGCAACAACCATATGGCTCCTGCCAGTTGCCGATAACTTTGTTACAAAACATGATCATCTCATACAACAATTTATATCACATCATGCCTTGACCATATCACATCACATCAAGCCCTGCAAAAACAAGTTAGACGTCCTCTACTTTGCTGTTGCAAGTTTTACGTGGCTACTACGGGCTTCTAGCAAGAACCGTTCTTACCTACGCATCAAAACCACAATGATTTTTCGTTAAGTGTGCTGTTTTAACCTTCAACAAGGGCTGGGAGTAGCCACACTCGATTCAACTATAGTTGGAGAAACAGACACTCACTAGCCACCTGTGTGTGAAGCACGTCGGTAGAACCAGTATCGCGTAAGCGTACGCGTAATGTCGTTCTGAGCCGCTTCATCCAACAATATCGCCAAATCAAAGTATGACATGCTGGTAAGCAGTATGACTATTATCGCCCACAACTCTTTGTGTTCTACTCGTGCATATAACATCTATGCATAGACCTGGCTCGGATGTCACTGTTGGCGAATGCAGTAATTTCAAAAAAAAATCCTATGATCACGCAAGATCTATCTAGGTGATGCATAGCAACAAGAGGGGAGAGTGTTGTCTACATACCCTCGTAGAGAAAGTGGAAGTGTTATGATAATGCGGTTGATGTAGTCGTACGTCTTCATGATCTAACCGATCCTAGCACCGAAGGTATGGCACCTCCGCGATCTGCACACGCTCAGCTCGGTGACGTCCCACGAACTCTAGATCTAGATGAGGTCGAGGGAGAGTTTCGTCAGCACGACGGCGTGAGGACGGTGATGATGAAGTTACCGGCACAGGGCTTCGCCTAAGCACTACGAAGATATGACCGAG
Organism: Triticum timopheevii; assembly: GCA_963921465.1. Classification (NCBI taxonomy): domain Eukaryota; kingdom Viridiplantae; phylum Streptophyta; class Magnoliopsida; order Poales; family Poaceae; genus Triticum; species Triticum timopheevii. The sequence continues at coordinate 76,440,410 of OY997266.1, read as the reverse complement.
GTGGAAATCTATGGAGGGGGGCATCACACACGGCTAAAAGATGTGATGGACAAGACCCATTCGTTAGCTTAGCATTATTGATCGTTCAGTTTTGTTGCTATTGCTTTCTTCATGTCAAATAAATATTCCTTTGACTATGAGATTATGCAACTCTCGGATACCGGAGGAATGCCTTGTGTTTTATCAAATGTCACAACATAACAGGGTGATTATAAAGATGCTCTACAGGTATCTCCGAAGGTGTTTGTTGGGTTGGCATAGATCAAGATTAGGATTTGTCACTCCGAGTATCAGAGATGTATCTCTGGGCCCTCTCAGTAATACACATCATAAGAAGCCTTGCAAGCAAAATGACTAATGAGTTAGTTGCAGGATGATGTATTACGAAATGAGTAAAAAGACTTGCCGGTAACGAGATTGAACTAGGTATGAAGATACCGACGATCGAATCTCGGGCAAGTAACATACCAATGACAAAGGGAATAACATATGTTGTCATAACGGTTCGACCGATGAAGATCTTCGTAGAATATCTGGGAGTCAATATGAGCATCCAGGTTCCGCTATTGGTTATTAACCGGAGAGGTGTCTCGGTCATGTCTACATAGTTCTCGAACCCGTAGGGTCTGCATGTTGATGACGATTTTGTATTATATGAGTTATGTGATTTGGTGACCGAATGTTGTTCGGAGTCCCGGATGAGATCAAGGACATGACGAGGAGTCTCGAAATGATTGAGAGGTAAAGATTGATATATATAGCAATGGTATTCGTATTGGGAAACGCAGTAATTTCAAAAAAATTCCTACGATCACACAAGATCTATCTAGGTGATGCATAGCAACGAGAGGGGAGAGTGTTGTCTATGTACCCTCATAGACCGAAAGTGGAAGCGTTATGACAACGCGGTTGATGTAGTCGTACGTCTTCACCATCCGACCGATCCTAGCACCAAAGGTACGTCACCTCCGCGATCTGCACACGTTCAGCTCGGTGACGTCCCACGAACTCCAGATCCAGCTGAGGTCGAGGGAGAGTTTCGTCAGCACGACGGTGTGATGACGATGATGATGAAGTTACCGGCGCAGGGCTTCGCCTAAGCACTACAACGATATGACCGAGGTCGAAATCTGTGGAGGAGGCACCGCACACGGCTAAAAGATCAACTTGATCAACTTCTGTGTCTATGCGGTGCCCCCTCCCCCGTATATAAATGAGTGGAGGAGGGGGCCGGCCGGTCTCCTATGGTGCGCCCCAAGGGGGATTCCTACTCCTACTAGGAGTAGGTTTCCCCCCTTTCCTAGTCCAATTAGGAGGGGGGGGGGGGGGAGGAAGGGGAAGAGGAGAAGAAGGAAAGGGGGCCGGCCCTCTTCCCAATTCGAATTGGGCTTGGGGGGGGGGGTGCCCCTCCTCTTGGCCGCCTCCTCTCTCTCCCACTAAAGCCCATGTAGGCCCAATAAGCCCCCGGGGGGTTCCGATAACCTCCTGGTACTCCGGTAAATGCCTGCACTCATTCGAAATCATTCCGGTGTCCAAACATAGCCTTCCAATATATCAATCTTTATGTCTCGACCATTCAGAGACTCCTCGTCATGTCCGTGATCACATCCGGGACTCCGAACAACCTTTGGTATATCAAAACACATAAACTCATAATATTGATCGTCATCGAATGTTAAGCGTGCGGACCCTACGGGTTCTAGAACTATGTAGACATGACTGAGACTCACTTCCAGTCAATAACCAATAGCGGAACACGGATGCTCATATTGGTTCCTACATATTCTACGAAGATATATATCGGTCAAACCGCATAACAACATACGTTGTTCCCTTTGTCATCGGTATCTTACTTGCCCGAGATTCGATCGTCAGTATCATCATAGCTAGTTCAATCTCGTTACCGGCAAGTCTCCTTACTCGTTTTGTAATACTTCATCCCGCAACTAACTCATTAGTTACAATGCTTGCAAGGCTTATAGTGATGAGTATTACCGAGAGCCGAGAGGGCCCAGAGATACCTCTCCGAAACACGGAGTGACAAATCCTAATCTCGATATATGCCAACCCAACAAACACCTTCGGAGACACCTATAGAGCACCTTTATAATCACCCTTTTACTTTGTGACATTTGGTAGCACACAAAGTGTTCCTCCGGTATTCAGGAGTTGCATAATCTCATAGTCTGAGGAATTGTATAAGTCATGAAAAAAGCAGTAGCAATGAAACTAACACGATCATAATTCTAAGCTAACGGATGGGTCATGTCCATCACATCATTCTTCTAATGATGTGATCCCGTTCATCAAATGACAACACATGTCTATGGTTAGGAAACATAACCATATTTGATTAACGAGCTAGTCAAGTAGAGGCATACTAGGGACTATAAGTTTTGTCTATGTATTCACACATGTACTAAGTGTCCGGTTAATACAATTCTAGCATGAATAATAAACATGTATCATGAATTAAGGAAATAATGCCTCTAGGGCATATTTCCTTCAATTCGGACACCAGAAGTGTTCCGGAGGGTACCGGGTACTTATCAGGTCACCGGTAAGGAGTTTCGGACACCCTCGGCAAAGATATGGGTCTTAGCCAAGTGAGGGAACACACCAGCCCTGGTGCGCCCCTATAGAGGCCAGCCCTATGAGTAGGAGAAGGAAAGAGGGGAGGGCAAGGAAAGTGTGGATTAGGATTCCTACTTCCTTCCCTCCCCCCTCTTTCCTTCCCCTCGGTTATATATGGCAGGGGGCGCGCGGCTTGGGAGGGACTCTAAGTAGGATTCCTCCTACTTGGGCGCCTCCTATGGCTGCTCCACCCTCCCTCCCGCATATATATATGAGGAGGGGGCACCTAGCACACACACCAGACAATTGTATAGCCGTGTGCGGCGCCCCCTCCACAGTTTACAACCCAGGTCATATTCTCGCGGTGCTTAGGCGAAGCCTTGCGCAGATCACATCACCATCATCGTCACCATGTCGTCGTGCTGACAGAACTCATCTACTTCATCGACACCTTTGCTGGATCAAGAGGACGAGGGACGTCATCGAGTTGAACATGTGAAGAACTCAAAGGTGTCGTACGTCTGGTACTTGATCGGTCGGAGCTAGAAGAAGTTCGACTACATGAACCGCGTTGTCAAACGCTTCCGCTTTTGGTCTATGAGGATACGTAGACACACTCTTCCCCTCTCGTTGCTATGCATCTCCTAGATAGATTTTGCATGAGCGTAGGAATTATTTTGAAATTGCATGCTACGTGTCCCAACAGGTATCACACCTGATGATTTCACACCTAATCGTTCATCTTTCATTCATTAGTGTTTATTTTTTCTTCAGTCTTTGGATTCATTATCCTAGATCAGTTTGTTCTGTGGATTATTGATCTATATCAGGGGAAGCTAAGGAGGACGTCAGAGCGGGAGGCTTCAGTTCATTTTATTTAGCGGTTTTTCTTCCTGTGTTAACAGGTTGGTTAGGTGGCCCATTAGGTACATGACGACACGCTAATCATTACAAGGTCAAAAAGGTTGGCGACAATTATTCGACCTGAAACCAAGAAGAAAACATACGTTTTCTTATAACTGAGTTAGACTTACTTAGTGCAGACATGTGGCGACCCGACCTCAGACGGTCAAGTCTCTATGCTTAAGTGTCATCCCTGGATCGGTATGCTGACACACACAGTACTCGAGGATTTATAACAGAGGTAAATCACATGTATAAAGTAACGTAAATACTATTACCTCAATCAAAATAGCGGAAGTAACAACAAGGTTGTGGATTCCCATCAACACCAACGGCAAAGTTGACTGTATAAATCGTAACCCTAACGTATCACTTACTCGTCATAAGATATCCTGCAACATGAGACGTTGCAGCCACAAAGGGTCAGTACATTGAATGTACTGGCAAATTCACACTAGGGATGGCACCCGCAGGGTTTGGGTACGGGTTGTGCCACCCCATACCCTTACCCATCCCTTCTAAGCTTACCCATCACCCTTACCCATACCCGTCAATGGGTATACTTTTTTCCCATACCCGTTACCCGACAGGGTAGATGGGTACCCGTGGGTAAAATTACCCATGTTTGCAAAGCATCGCTTTGAACAACTCATTGTCATAAAAAACAACATATAATTATAATCTATAAACAACAATGGATTATAACAACAACACACATTTTTAAACAACAACACATCATAAACAACAATATATTTAATAAACATCACTTTCTCGTAAACAACAACACATCAAAACATCAGCATATTGTCATATATTTTGAGTTCACAAATTCATGACAAAGTGAAGAGATAATTTCAAGTTCATATGAATTTTATATGGGTAAATGGGTACATGGGTATGGGTTATATGACCCCATACCCGTACCCGCTCTACCTGATGGGTTTAACATTTCCCTATTTATATACCCATGGATATTTTTTTGTCCCATACCCTTACTCTAATAGGGTTTTTACCCGCAGGGTACGTGGGTAATGGGTACCCATTGCCATCCCTAATTCACACCATAGGATAATGATGAATAATAGCTATCACTACATGCATATTTGGCTGGTGGAAAAGCTCTATGGTTATAAATGTTTTGCGAAAAGCCAATTTTTCCCTACTACAAAGGAATAAATTTTATTTAACTATCATGGTGGTTGTTAAACATTGAGAATGGTTGACAACATTCTCAATCCCAATTAAGTAACATCATTAAACCCAACAAAATTAATTAAAGTAACATGCTGAGATTCACATGATATCCAAGTACTAGATACTCAAAACGTCCATAACCGGGGACACGGCTAATCATGATTAGTTTATACACTCTGCAGAGGTTTACACACTTTTCCCCACATGACTCGATCTCCTCCGTTGGGATTCTCGCACTACATGGTGTTTGAGAAACGGATGACCGAGACATAGTCTTTCAGAAGCGCTAGCACCCTACGATGGGTAGACCGTACCAACCTACATCCCCTACATCTACTAGTCTACCACTGTAAGAGTTCGCACGACTTAGTCAACTATGCTAAAGCCCATAATAGCATGTGGCTGCACACAGAAGTTTCTAGCATGAATAATCTTGTGATCCCTTTGAGCCTGGGTGGCGGTCCAAAAACAAACAGGCAATCCTGAAATACCCAGGTACCTCAATCCACCCAGATGTGTATTAAATTTGCCACCTTAAATAAACCATTAATTAACAATCTCACATCTGTCATGGATATCACTCACCCAAACCATGTCTACGAGCATAGCATAGCATAAGCAATACGTAGAAGTAACTCCCAGGTTTGAATGCATGGCAATAGGTTCTACCTCAACGACTACTTCCCAACCCAAGTTAATGACATCCTAATCATGCAATGTTTGAGGGGGTGAAACTAATGCATAAAAACTGGGTATGAAAAGGATATGATCAAAGTGTGAACTTGCCTGTAATGTTGATGAAGATGATTCACACTCAACACTCTTGATAGATCTACTCGTCACACTCCGGTCAATCTATCGTAATCAAGCAATAATAACCACACATAAGCAATCACTGATCAGAAAGAACGAAGAAATTCGGAAAACATTAAAACCAAGCAAATAACTCTTGCAACATAAAACAATTTCTAACAGTACCAAAATTATGTGAATTTGGCTTTATCAGAAAGTTTAGGTCAAGAGCTTCAATTTGCTAAAAGAATCAATTAAATTGGACTTATAAAACTCAAGTTATGATCAAACGAAGTTCAAATTCATATCTGATTTAATTCAAATTTTAAACTTTCAAAAACATGTTTGAGTTAGATTACTGGATAGAGGAGATTGTAACGAAGAAGTGGGCGTTGGTTTCATCTAATTTGGATGGACGAGTAAAAAGTTGCTATTTGAAAAATCAGGGCCAAACTGTTTTACGGAAGAAAAATAGCTACGACTAAAAGAATTTTAGATCTAATGTATAAATACAGAGACTAATTGGTAATCTAATTACTGTATCGTACTAAGGTATAAAAAGAAAAAAAAACGAAAAAAAATTACCTTTATAAGGCAGAGAAAAGACAACTTCGGAGAGAGATACAATTTCCAGAAGTCGCGCTGGGGAGGAGAAAAATATTTTTCTTAAATGAATCCAGGCAAACAAAAATATTGATTTAACCCGAATCGGATGATTTTTGGAGGCTCTATGGGTCTATATTTATTGGTGGAAAAGAGGTTTAGAGGTTAAAGGCTAGGCAATGTGGGACTAAATGTAGACGTAATTAAACGAAACAGAGAGGAAAAAGGCTAACGCCTCGCACGGGCCTAAAGCCCATCGGCCGGCCGCGCGCGTACGTGCTGATTTTTTTTTTGCCAAACAAAAATAAAATCTGAAAAGGAAAAGGCTGGCTGGGCCTGGCCTATTTAAGAGAGAAAAAAAATAATGGGGCGCCAGAAGCTACTATACTGCGCATTTAGGCGAGAAATAAATATGGGCCGCACGTACAGTTTTTTTAAATAGAAACAGAAGGACAAGTGAAATAACGAAAATAAACTTAAAATTATATATAGGTATATTATATATGGAAGTTTTCAGAAGAATATTTTCTACGATCTAAACATTTTTATAGAGTCAAATAAAATACACACAAATTCAAATAAAACAAAGAGTGCTTCTGCTCTAGTAAAATCATTTTAAAAGTACCAAAATTAATTCAAATTTATTTCTCTCCAATTTTATGATGTAGGGAATCATGTTACCCTATTTTCCATATATTTCATTTTTGGAGAAAAATAATTTTAATAAAACTCAAATAACTCCAAATTGAAAATAAATTCAAAAGAACTTTGAATTTAATTCTTTGAAACTCCCAACTCATATGTCATATGTTTTGAAGAAGTCATTTTATCTTCGCTCATGAAAATCATTGAGTTGCATAAAGTTCTTGGGTTGGAAATATTTTACAAATGAAATTCAAATATTTTCAACACCCCTTGTCATTTAAATAAATGGAAGAAGTCATGTCATCTTCTCTCCAGGGTTTTGTGGTGAAAAGAATTTGAATTCACGGAGATCACGAATGCAAAATGAAAGTTTGGGAAAGTCCTTTTATTCCCTCTCATTTAACTTTCAAAAAGTTTCGAATTTCACTCAATTTCACACAATCAATCAAACAATCAATCAAATATATCTATTTATTATAACATTCCAAAATTTAGAATTTTGGGATGTTACAAGACAACGGATAATATGGAGGTGATCGACAGCATGAAGGAAGGAGGACGATCGTCGGGAGCAACGGCGGAACTTTTTTATGATTGTTTTCATTTAGATTGTGATTTTCTTATTTTTCTAGATTTGAGCACTGTAATACAGAAGCAAGAGAGCCTAGCCTTTGACATCGCCCATCCACTCTCGCGAGCGAGGAGGGGGGAGGGGTAACCCTACTCCGGCCGCCGCCAGGCCCCTCCCTCCTCGATCTCCTCCCCCCCCCCCCCCCCCCCCCGCCGCTAGAGCGCGCCGCCGGGCAAAGCCTGGCAGGCGCTGGCAGGACTTCTTCTCCCTTCGTGCAGGGCCGCCTGGCGCGAGGCAGCCGTCTCGGGTGTTTGCGCGGCGTTGGGCAGGCGCAACGGTGCGACGACAGCGGCCGCCCCATCAACGGTGGCGGCGCATGGTGGGCTGCTAGGGTCGGTGGAGTGTGCCTGTGCAGGATGGGCGGCATCGGGGCTGTAGCGGTCCGATCCAAATTTGGCGGGCTGCTCCTCCGGCCGGCTGTTCTCGCGGGCGGCATGGTCCGGTCGTCTCCGGCGGTCCTTGGGTGCTGGAGGTGGCTAGAGTGGGGGCGTCCCATAATGATGGCCGACAGCGTTGGCGGCGGGGCTGGCCTCATTCAGCAGTGCGAGTCGGTAGGGCGGCGCGAGGCTCCCCCTAGGGGACCCGGCATGGATGTGGGCTGCCATGGCGTGGTGGTGGCTCATGGCGGTGGTCTGGGTCATTCATGGCGGTGGCTAGACATCTCTGGTGTCGGCCCGTCGGTGAGCGGTATGGGTCGACCTTCCGTCCTTCTCCTCGGTCGTCCGTCCGCTATCTTCGCCGTTGGTTGGACCTCCTCCAGCCATGGTCTATCACTCGTCTCGCACCCGGCAGCAGGACTGACCTTGTCTCGCGCCCAGCGGAAGGACCAAACTCGTCTTGGGCCTGGCAGCAGGATCATGCTCGTTTCACCCCAGGCAGCACCGAGCTTGTCTCATGCCCGGTGCTGAAGGACAGGGCAATGAAGGCCTATTTTGGTCGGCCTATTGGGTCTCGGCACTGGTGGCAGCTCAGGGGTGCGAAAGGCGGGTCCTTTTCGCTCGTGTCTTTTATCGAGGTAGCGTTGGATCTCATGTGAGGTGGTGTCAAGGTCTTGGATGCTGGGCGGCGGCCCTGGTGGTGGGTCCGTGGTGCTCATGTGCAGAGCCCGTGGCTTGGTGTTGCCTGGGTGCCACGGCCGTGTGGGTGGCGTGGTAGCCGGGGTGTGGCGTACGGTGGCGGTGAGTGATGGCCGGGGTGAAAACCTGCTCTATCTTCGGACTGGCGGTGGCGAAGTTCGTTCCCTTCTTGAAGGCGTCGTCACAGCTCTCATTGCCCTTCGTGTTTCTCTAGGGGAAAGTCTGATCCTTGGATCGGGCGGTGACGGCACTCCAATGTCGTCCCCTTCCTGAAGGCGCCGCCTTAGAGCGCACGGTTCGTCATATGCGGCTTCACCTCTTCGCATAGTGACAGGTATGGTGTTGCTGCGCTCCGCGCCTATGCATCCTGCCTTGGGTGTGTACGCGTGAGTTGTGAGGGCGTGCATTTGTACCGGATACAATTGATCTTTGGTTTATATATAAAACAGGGCGAGAGCCTTTTCGGTAATAGAGAAGCAAATAAAATTGTTCATGAACTTGCCAAATTGGTTAGATTTTCTTTTAGTTTTGAATGGATCGAGGAGCCAAATAGTGATATTGTATCAATTCTCACAAACGATGTAATGGTTTTATCTAATGCATAAAACTCGATTTTCTTTCAAAAAAAGTACTTAGTGCAGATAGTTGTCACCCATGATTGGGTCACAAGTGTTTCCCGGTGCGCTACGCGCCCGGCGAATCTTTTAAAAAGACCCGCCGGCTCGTGAGCCATTGGATTAAACGGTGGGTGGTCGTCAGATTCAGCTGCCAGCTTGCAACAAGGATGATTTTGCGCTCGGATGTTTTCAATAGAGTCCATGTTGCATAACTTTTACAACAGAGGTATTATTGCATAAATTGTTTTGCAATTGAGCTAATGTTGCGGGATAGTTTTTGCTTTCATTCGTATAACGCTACGGAAGAAAGTTTTGCAATATACTGATGTTGCGGAAATCTTTCTTGCAATAGGGTGAATGTTTGAAAAAGCTCGGCGATGATGCGGTCTGCAACTTCGGTTGGGCTGGGGAAACACTTCTAAAACGCGGGTCAAGTTGTAGCAAATGAAGTGGGAGAGGTTGGCTCCGGCCCATCTAATCATTAACAATCTTGTGGCCACAAAGACGGTCGACGTGAGTGGATAGATCCGCTGGATGATCACAAGCGTTTCCCGGTATTAAAACAAAAGTCTGATGTTTAGTCACTTTTTATAAATAGCTCAGATGATAAGTGTCACACATGTGACACAAAGCACTTCGTCTTTGATGTTTTTTTCAACTAAAACAAAATTGCCATAAAAAGTTAATACTTGCCATTCTGAAAAAAAGTTTTTATGCTCACTTCACTAAACTTAACATAAAAAAAATATTCGGAGTTGATGGGATCGTTTTCCTCCAACAGAAACAGAAACAGAAACAGAAACCAGTGTGCCCGGATCGAGAAATCCCATCCTCCGCCCAACCACAATGCCGCCGCCGCCGGCGCGCCGCACCCTCGGTGGCAACGCCTCGGCCCCGCTGACCAGCCTCCCGGACGACCTCGTCGAGGAGATCTTCCTCCGCCTGCCCACGGCCACCGACCTCGCCCGCGCATCCATGGCCTGTGCCTCCTTCCGCCGCATCATCGCCGGCCACTTCTTCCTCCGCCGCCTCCGCGCCCTCCACCCGCCGCCTCTCCTGGGCGTACTCGCGTACGACTCAGCCGAGCGGAAGAGCCTCTCAGTCGCCTTCCTCCCGGCCCAGCCGCCCCACCCCTCCGCTGTCGCGGCCGCCCTCACCCTCGCGGCCGCCGACTTCTCCTGCTCATTCCTACCCTCCCCGGAGCTCTGGAGTACCCGTGACTTCCGCGACGGCCGCGCCCTCCTCTCCAAGCAGGGGGATTCGCTGGACAACCTCGCCGTATGCGACCCGCTGCACCGGCGCTACCTCCTGCTACCTGCCATCCCCCACCACGACCTAGCTGTTCTAGCCAGGCAGCTGAAGCTCATGCATTGTGGTGGACCCTTGCTCCTGCCGGCGAGAACGAGGGTGACAGTGCCAACGCTCCCTCGGGCTTCAGAATCATGTGCTTGCGCATGTCCTCAACCAAGCTAGTCCTCTTTGTCTTCTATTCGTCGGGTGCCCGTGCCGGCCAATGGCACACTGTCACATTTGATGGTTGGAGCGCCTTGATCGCACGATATGTCAGCGCGGGTTTCTTCCCGGGCACTGTGCCACTGCTCATACGTCGCCATTATGCGCACGGATGCTTCTATTGGGAGATACCTTATACCCGTAAGTTGCTCGTGTTGGACACGCTCATGGAGTTCTCTTCTCTCAGCCCCCCACTCGGTCGTTACCAGAGAGAGGGTCTTTGTGGAGGCAAGGGAAGGAAGGCTTGGGATGATTAGTCACGGTATTAATGGAGATCGCCTCTTGTATGACATTTTGCGAGATAATGAGGATGGCACAAAACAGTGGCAAATGGAGGACGTAATCCCGGCGCCCCATAATTATGACCATACCACCGTTGGTGTTGCTGGGGGATGCTTACTACATAATGTGCTTCTAGATAACCAGGAGTTTCCAAGCATCAACTTTTATTCACTGGATCTCCAGACTTTGAAGCTTGAGTGGTTCTGTGAGCCTCCGTATTGGTGCACCCCCTCGCTTACCTATCTGTATGCAGGTTTCCCGCCATCCTTGTCTCCACCAACTATTTGAAGGGGTAAGCTTTGCTCCTTGTTTTTGCTTGTATTGTTCATGCCATACCATATATAGCACTGGTCGGTATTGTAATATGATGCAAGTATTAGTTTATTCAATGGTAACATGCTCTGTTATTCTACTAATTTTAGCAATCAATCCTCACTATGGAAGGGTGTCCAAGTTATCTCTTGCCCATAACAATCCTCATGGTGCCTTTTTTAGGTGTTTAGGGTTCAGGGTTTAGGGCCTAGTTTGGCAACAACGTTTTTTTTAAACCATGGTATTCCAAAACCTAAGTATTTCAATGCATGAGCAATAAATACTTCAGTTTCTAAAAATCATAGTTTTCTCAGTTTTGGTAAAACTGCGAGGTGTTTGGCAAGTGACAGTTTTTCTCAGTTTTCTTTGGTTTGCATCGACTGTTACGTTGTTGTATGCATATTCAGCTACACTTAGGGATCAGCTTGTACTAATAGCCACCGTATGCATTTAGCCTTGCACGAGCATGTTCTCCTAGATGATATGATCTGTAATAGAGTTATCTCTTGTAATCAATCAAAGACCGAGGTAGTTAACACATGTACTGAAGGTCGAAGTTTGCAGCTCGTGTACGTGTACGTCCGCCTCCAGCCGGACGTATCGATCGGCTAGCTATCGATTTATGCATCACAGGCGTTGATGGCCAGAAGTTGGACACAAGAGAGACCAAGCAGCCAGCGCTTTCTCGGTTTTAAAAAAAAGAGGTCAGGGCCTCTTTTTTATATACAACAAAAATACCACAGTTTTAGAGATACCACAGTTTGTTGAACTGCAATATTTTTTTATCCAAACGACTCAAAGTATTAAATACCAAAGTTTTTTCCAGAAACCACAGTATTGCAGAAAACCACAAAAATACTTTGGCTTCCAAACGCTTTACTTTATTATTCACATAGAGTATGCAGTTGGAATTATATGAAACTTAGGCTATGTTTGATAGTAAAGTATTGTAAAAACCAAAGTATCAAAAAACTACAGTAACTTATGTTGTAGGTATCAAATACCGTGGTTTTGACACAACATAATATTTCAGAGTATTTGTGATACTGAGAACCTGTTTGGTGCAGCGACGAAAAAATGCTAGCTAGCGAACAATTCAGTTTACCAGCGTAGTTGCATGCCCCAACTGACCAGACTAAGACCGGCCATGTACACGGCAATAGAGCAGCCATTTTTCTAGCTAGCTAGCCGTTGCCATCTGGATGCATAAGAACGGAAGCTAGCACAAAGTGACCTCCACTGAACACCTACGCTCAGGGCTTGTAGGTTACCAAAGAGGCAAAGAGGGCACCCGGCAGCATGGCGTAGCCGGCAGCAACTTCAACATGTCATAAAGCTGCACGAACTACAACCGCACAGCTAAGCCAGACGCATTGCATTGTTCTTTTCGGTTGCTCAGTTTTAAAAAAAGAGGTGTTGGGTTCTTTTTTTTATGCAGAGAAAAAACTGCAGTTTTGCTGATATTGTAGTATTAAAACCACAGTTTTTAGGGGCAATCAAACAGCTCATTGTAAATAAAACTACGATAATCTAAAAAACTGTAGTATTCACAGAAAACTTAGAAAATACTTTGCTACCAAACAGGGCCTTAAGAATGCAAAAACACTTCTTTCTCATATTGTGAATAACTTGATATGCATTTTACATTTTAAGTCATATAAATAAAACAAAACAACAAAGCAGCGACATACTATCCCTAAAATGTTGTAGCAAGCTGGAGATGCCAGATCGAGGAACAGGACAGGGAGGGGTGTCAGGTACGAGTGGCACCGAGAAGGGGCCGATTTCACATCAGCACACAGGCCTTGTTTGGATACTCTAACTCAGTTAGAGGTTAGAGTTAGATTCTAACCCTGAACTAACCGTGAACTAACTCTAGCCAAAGAGGTGTTTAGATGACAGGGTTAGATGAAGCGCGGATACGGCGAGGCGCCTTCACGGGCGTTGCGAGAGGGAGGGAGGAAGAGGACGAGAAGCTTCGAGGAAGTGGCGAGGGATTTGCTGCGGCGAGAGCAAGAGAAAAATGCATGCATGTACTCCAGAGAAGAACTAACCCAAATAAGCACCTCTTGGGTGGGTTAGATTTTTTGGATGGGTTAGATGCTTCTAACCCAAACTAACCCTCCTGTTTGGATACTTTTGGGTTAGTTGAGTACAAACTAACCCAAACTAACTCTAACCCATGGATCCAAACAGGGCCACAAGCACAGGCAGAGCCCAGCAGCTCTGTAGAGGCCAGCTGGCTGCCGCCACGCCACGAATACCGGAGGCACTACCTCCAGGGCCGGCACGCGAGCAGCAGCACCACAAGTGAGAAGGGGAGGGGTGGGTGCCCACGACCGCTGTGGGACGGCCACGCCGGCGCCACCGCGCAAACTTTGCCCGGCGGCGCTCTCTGGCGGCGGGGAGGGGACTGAGTGGCGGCGGGGAGGGGTGGTCAGGGTTCCTCCCTGTGCCGCTCTAGTGGAGTTGCTTTTATAATGCTTGAGTAAACTTTTGGACATGTAGTGTTTTCTTTGTTACATACTATCCTGTACATTCGTAACACTATCTAGTTCCACTTTTTGTTGCTTTTTGTTAACCCCTTGGCTTTCAATAGGTCCTTGTCCTGAACATGCTCATACCATTCCCGGTTTGTTGCATTAACTAATATCTTTGCAACAGTAAGATTAAATTGTGTAAAGACAGGGTATCAGTGACATCAGTAGCAGCAAGCACCACCTTTCATCATAACTAACACTAAAACTAATTTTATAGTTGTTAACAAAATTACCCACAAATACAGAAGACAGCTCCAAAATAAACAGTGTGCGCATGTTGAAAGCTAATATGAGTGGGAATCTTATTCAAGAGGCATTACTCTAAATCTAATAGGTGAAAAGGAGGGAATGCCTGTGCTGGATGGGGATCCATCTGTGCACCATCTATTGCTGAGTACTTTTGTGCTTATGCATGTTTAATAGATTCACAGTTCAGTTTTCCTAAAACTAGTTTATGTTAAGATGGGTTCCTCCTGCCATCATTCATCTATAAGAGTTTGCCATTGTGCTTGCATATAGCGATAATTAAGCAGAAATACTAGTAGTTTATTTCGTGCCGCGCAGTTATATATCGCTTCACGTATGGCTAAAGAGTATGGGTACTTCCAGAGGCTTCAAACTGACTGCTTATCATGACAATGCTGACACTAGCAGCGTCTTGGAGATAATGCGAGGAAGAATCAGTTCCATCACGTACAGCCATTTAACCTGCATTCTGATTGATAGGTGACGAGCTGTGAAGTAAAATTTATGCATTTCGGATGCCATGCTAACGCTTATCCCCAGTAAAACAAATGTCTGCTCTTGAACCTCAGTTACATAGTTATTTTTACTTGGCCAGACAAGTTTTGAAAACAAACATGTTTGCACGTAGGTTGGTCTTTTAAGCTTATGTTCCAACCAAACGGCACACTCAACTTTTGTCTTTGGCAGAATGGAATGCGTCGATTGATCCTCTGAAAGTAGGCGCTTCAATTCGTCGCATCTAACGAGAGTGGTTTCTTGTCACATGCTATTGTTGCACGGCTTAATCTGGCTGGTTGTGCTGGTTATTGCAAGGAACTGTCCCATCCTTGTGACATATCAAGTAATTGTCCCATCCTTGTGATGACATCTCCTCAACTCAAAAGTAAATGTCTCATGACCAGCTGGTTGGCAATGGATCGTCGATCGATCGGTCTACTTTCTCAACCCTGTGATTGCAATATGCATGTTTCCTTCCAGTTACAGCTTTTATTTGTACTTTATGGAATATGTATGTCTGCATATATATTATGATAACTGATTCTGTGTCTAGTATGGATGATACAAGCGTATGTTGTGTGTGTATATGTGCGCTGGTAAGTGCCCTGTCGTTAATTTGTATGTCATTAATTACGATGATTCATTTCAACCTAGTGTCGCCATGACGACGTGACCTTGACCAGACTCGCTGCTGAGCAGTGACAACCTTGCTATTTGGCGCAACCAAAGAACAAACACCCAAAGTTTGAAAATCTATTTTTTTTAGAAAAGGAGGATGACCCCCGGCCTCTGCATCTGGGCTATGCATACGGCCACTTTATTAATTATTCTCACAAGACCTTACAAAGTCATACAACAGTAAGACTAAAGCCGCCATCTAAGCAACAAACTGTCGCTACACCTATCCAGTTGATGAAGGGGCGCAGATAGCCTGGGCCTAATACCAAACAGACATCGCAGCCAAGCCTAACATCTAAGACCTGAGACCCCAACCTAGCCACTTGCCGGGTCTGGGGCATACACTGGTCCGGCGTGCTCTCAGAGGCCACCGCCGCCAACTGCCACCGCTCCATCTTCAGAACTGTACTGATGCATCAACCTTGCTCGGTCCAGCTATCGTCGACGCCACCACGGCGCCCAACGTCACCTCCTCCCTGCGTGCAAACAGCTGTACACGTCGCGGTCGCCACTGATACACCTCAGCGCCATGCTGCCACGTACCACCAGCCGACACAGCTTGAAGCCCTTGGAGGATTTGTCGTGCGTAGCACCTGCCGACCAGGCATGACCAAACGTAGCACCTGTCGGTCAGACATGACTTGACATCTCCACCGAAGCTCCGTGCAAGACGAAGCCGCTCCACCTCCTGCCTCTGACTTCCAGCGCTGCTCCACGAAACGACGCTCCCAAGAGAGAAACGACACCGCAGTGCCGCCGTCGTCCGGTCTGGAACACCAGATCCTAGGGTTTCCCCCGGAGCAATACGAGTGGGTCGACGGTAGTCACATGACGATGCCTTCATCAAGGTAACGACGTGGAACGCCGCCATCGCCCGCCGTCGGCTCGGTTTTCACCGGCAACTACGTCTCCCCGACTTGCAGCTGGTGCCAGATGACGGATCCCGAGATCCAAACACCCAGCCTCAGGCCGACCAACTTTGACGGAAGAGATGACCACCACCGCCGGCTGCACTGGTCAGAACAGATCTGATCGGATGTGCCGCCGACGAGACCACCAGGCCCTCCACGCCGCCGTCACCGATCTGAAGGCAACATGCACGCCGCCGCAGCCAAGCCGGACGCCCTCAACCGCAGCCGCCGCCGCCGCCCGAAGGGCCATCCGCAGCGCCCGCAGCCCTGGCCTCCGCCGCGCCAAGCCGTCGCCGTCCGAGGACGGGCCGGCCTCCCGCCGCCTGCCTCCATCCGCCGCGCTGCAGATCCCAGATCGGTCGCGCCACCACACGCCTTGGGGTCCTCCCCACCCCGAAGACGCGCGAGAGAGGAGATCCTCCGCCACCGCCGTCGGCCCCCGGGCTTAGCCCGGCGGCGTCTTCCGGCGGCGGCGGAGGGAGGGGAGGAGGGAGTTTGTGGTGGCGGCGGCGGCTAGGTTTCTAGCCGCCCGAGTCGCCCCAGGAGGAGGACGACGCGCAAGTTTGAAAATCTATATGGATCCAGACCAAACACTCTTGTTTTGCCAGGCTGTTGGCCATGCTTGGGTTTTGGTGAAAACAACATTTGGTAAGGTTGGTATGGTCAAGCAATCATGTATCACAAAATAAATGAAATTGTGATAGTAACAACCATTGTCAGCCAGGAAGCAGTGCCCAGCTACAACATGGAAATTGTTTATAGTGCCTATATGGCTTTCCCCGAATAATCGATTTAGTACTACCTGTAGGCAAATACTGATAATGCCCATTTTCAGGAGGTATTAATTAGAAAGGTTTCATAACAGAGGAAACCCAACTCATTGGACAGCCGTCTACCGGATATTAGTATATTTGATTTGAATAAATACTTGGTCAAATAAAATCTAGAAGAACAGGACAAACACTAGAAAAGAACAAATTGATTGAGATATAGATACTCTGTTCTTTTCCTCGTGGTTCAGCAAGAGAACTTCTATACAATATTCTTTCTCTACAATCAATATTTTAAGGTTTAAAAGCCAAACCATAACATATTAGCGTATTAAAAACAAGAAAAAAATGTATAAAGACAATAAAACCATGATGAAATGAAGCATCCAAATTAATTTATTTGTTGCAAATGTGATGCCTCTTATTGAGTTTGAATATATGCCTCAAGAGCTTCCCGGATTTGAGAATTATTCTAACAAGCACCAATGCATTGATAAGATGTACTTTCATCTCATTGAGCTGTTTTTTTTAACTTGGCATTTTTACCACTTCCCAGGGAAAACATAGAATCCTCGATGCGAGCCTTGGTGATATCAAACCCATTGAGGTTACAGTATTGCCTTTGAGCCGCAAGGGGCAAAATAGCATCAGGGGCAAGCTTCCCCTGCTTGATGTGATTCCAGACCTCATCGACTACATTATCAGTGTGAGTTGCAAGCAACCTAGTAGTGTTCAAGAAGATCTTCTGCATAAGTTTCTAATAAAGAACATCTTTCACTTCAAGTGCTCGTAACAAAAAAGATTGACATCCAACTCTATCAACATCCTAAACTTAGAATTGCAGAGAAACTTGACTCATTTCCCATTGATTAAAAAGAAAAGGTGACTCATGTATTATGGACATAAATACATAAGGAGTTCTAAAAGGTAAACTTGTCCCTCTCACAAGTTGAACTATACAAAATCACATTTCTTAAGCACTGTTAGAGAGGTAGATTTAAATAACTGGGTTGAGATGAACTTTTTTTTGCAATAATGTAACCAAAGTAGTTATGTAAGGAAGAATTTAACACAACCTATGGCAGCCAAAGAAGATGTATGAGCTTGTAGATGTACTCAACATTCCTCTTCCTGTAGTTCTCGTCAACCAATAGGTTGTCCTCCAGATACTAATACTTATGCTAGCAAGTGTTCTTGATGTCAACATGGAGTGGGAGGAGGCCCTCCATGGAGTGGGAAACCCCTGGCCAGCATGGCGGCCCCCCAAAGTTGACGCCTTTGGCGCCGATCCCCTTCCTGGAGGCTTTGGGGCGGTCCCTCTCCCGTCCGCCTCCCTCCTGAGCTCCGTCGAAAGCCGGTACTCCCCTAATCCGGGCGTCGACAGCACCTCGATGGCGTGCTCCTTCTTGAAGGTGGCGGCTGGGATTTTCTCTTGTTGGTGGAGCGGCTGATGTCTTGGTTTCGAAGCATGATGGCCTTGCTACATCCTGCTCAGCTTCTCCCCGTGCATAGTGATGCCCTCTTTGTTCTTCTTCATGGGTGTGCACCTTCGTTCGACAGCTCGCTTCCCGTGCTCCATGCTGCCAGTGCAGGCTATGGTTCTTGTTTGGTAATCGGACAACATGATGGAAATTGTGCATGCAAACAGGTGCATAAATGCATTTAAATCAGATGCAAAGATGGAAGCATATATTTTCCAAGATTTTGGTTACTTTTAGTTTTATACCACAGAATAAACTATATAATGTAGCTATTGTTTTTTAAGTTCACATCAATTGTCACATCATTTTGCACCGGTGCTAGCGAATTTCTCTCTCCTTGAGTTTGTGCATATTACTAGCTGATGCAACGCCCTCGACCGACTACCAGCACCCGGATGCCTCCACTCTTACAAAAACAACACCTGGCTGCGGTATAGCCAAAGGCTCCACAAGATCGGTCACAGGGGATGCGTGTCTACTTGTTCTTTTGTATGCTGGGTTGAAATTTCTCGATCAACAGGGAACTTCACTTTTATTCATTGACGATGCATTTCGCATAGGCACATACACCATTTTATTCAGCTTGTGCGCACCCCCACAAATTAAGAGGCAGATGCATGACACAACATAGTAGCTACTCATTGGCTTGACTAGGCGTCCGGGTATGCAGCCACATCCTTGCAGACATACGCTCCATCTCCGGACGCATCAACGACGATGGGTAGCCTGCAGACCGCCGTGATGCTCGCCGCCGTCAGCTTCACCACCTCCCTCCGGCAGCGTGGGAACGCGCCTGTCCCCGCCTGCCCCTCCTGCACGCCATGCTCCTTATACATGCTGTCCAACATGCTGTAGAGGGCACCGCACCTGCACCACTCGCTGATGTCGGCGAGCTGCTGGCAGCAGTCCCTTAGGACAGCCTCGGGCACCTGGCTGCCATTGCACTGGAGCCTCAGCAATGGACGACAGCCAGGTAGCGCGGGCACTTGGAAGGCCTGCCCTGGATAGCACATCCAGGGACCACTGTTACCGCTCCATGCGCCGTACTGGGCTGCTATGGGTGTCGCCACGAGCATACATAGCAGGAGCACCGAGAACACGGTCTTCATCGACATTGTTCCTCTGCGCACAGACTTTCTATCTCTGATTTAGTACTATATTAACCAGTTGTGTATATGGTTAACTACACTCTTGATCTCTGGACGGTTTATATAGCTAGATAAAGCTAAAAAGGTGGAAGGAAACAGACATAAGTTGTTCATGATCTGCGTGGGTGGCTTCTGTCTAGTGCCTATAGCTTGGGCTTCCACGTCGTTGTTCTTGATCCAGTGCGGTGATGTATTTGGCATGCATCTGAACATTGTGATTACAACCCATAGTTTGTTAATCTCACTACTAAAAAGCTAGGATGGTTACCATATCGACAAAATTAGCTACATCCTTGGTTCATATATATGGCAAGGGAAATGCAAAGAGGTGCACGGAACGGACATAAAACCCTAGCTGTCCGTCATACCATCTTCGTGAGTGGCTTGTGGGCTTGTATATATTATGTTGACGCATCATAACTTTTTTTCAACTTCGAACAGTGTCGTGCGGATTTTGTTTGCATAATTGTCAGCTGTCCAAGTCCTAAGTAAAACCCACAGTTTGTTAGATGATCCTATATTAGTTTACGCAAAAGAAAACTAGGAATGCAAGATTCATCTTGGCACGATATGTCCACCTTTGCGTGAGGAATTTGCGTGAGGAAATCATTAAATGGGAGTGCTCAAGAAGCAAGAGAATACAGCCAATGCATACACAAGATTGGAAAAGAAGAGAATGAACATATCAACGAGGCCAACGGAGTTTGGTAGAAAAGAAATCATGCGTGATGTTTTCTCTTTCAAAAGACGTAGTCCAAATATACAACAAGACAAAATTCACTACCGGATTTGAACATCTGTCGTGTGCCAAAAGCACACGGCAAAAGCCTGGTGGTTTCATATGCAATGCAATATGATTTCATATGTGATTTCAGATTATATAATGTAATGTGATTTCATATGCAATGTAATTATATAATGTAATGTAATCTGATTTCGTATGCAATGCAATTTTTTAATGTAACAAGATTTCATTATGCAACACAACTATTATTTTTATAATTCTGTCATATTTTATAGTGGTGTTTTTTTTACCGGACACCACAAATACAATAAGTACATGTGGCATCGGCCGACCCATGCCAGCAGTACCAAAGTTATCAGCGGTGTTGGCCGCCGATGCTAGTAATATCTGGTTTCTACCAGCGTTGGCAGTCAGCGCCACTAGTGAGCCTTATTAGAGGCGTCATACTAGCGGCTTCTCCAGTCCGCGCCACTTACAACGTTTTCCGAATGCCTCTACTAGATTTTTCTATTAGGCTTTAGTGTTTGTAATCATCACTATGTGGTCTACGAATCTGAATGTAGTTTTTATTATTTCTTGTCTTCGTTGTACTATCACGATTGAAAAGGAATAGATCGAAAGTTTTCGCACAAAAAATGTACGGGAGCCGTTGGACATCATTTACACACAAATCAACACATATCATTCCTTTCCGCCCAACCCACACAATAATATGTTGGGTCTGGTCCCCGAGGACATGGTGCCGGACGAGGAGGTAGTTCAAGAGCTCAGAAGGCTGTTCGACTCTCCGCTTAGAGAGCAACACGTTCGGGTGATAGCAGCGCTGTTCGGCAAGGCGTTGAAGGAGGCAGCTGAGCTGGAAGGGAGAGGTGGCAGAGCACTTATTGCGGTCTGAGCTAGAGCTGTTTGGTGCTGGTGACTGCCACACATCTGATGGAATACAACCCTGAAATCCTATGCTGGAATGTGTGTGGTCTTAACAACCCGGCGAAGAGGAAGGCGGTGAAGGACTTTGTCGCCACGGTGAAAGTTAACTTAGTGTGCCTTCAGGAGACTAAATTAGATGTAATGGACCACTTTATGATATTGGAATGTCTAGGCCGGTCTTTTGACGTCTTTGTGTACTTACCGGCGGTGGAGACCCGCGGAGGTATTCTATTGGCGGGGGACACCACTGTTCTCACGGTAGACAATGTGCAGTTCGACACTAACTTCCTGACGGCAAGGGTACACACCAAGGATGGCTCATCCTGGTGGATCTCGACGGTGTACACTCCTCAAGGAGACGTGCCGAGAACTCAATTCTTGCAGGATCTTGGCAATCGGCGAGCTGTCTGCCCTGGGTCGTGGCTCATTATGGGACATTTTAACATGATCTTGCGGGTGTGCGAGAAGAACAACGCTAACATCAATAGGACTATGATGTCGAGGTTTCGGAGTTTGTCGACGATCACGAACTAATGAAGCTTTACATGCATGGCCGCATGTACACTTGGTCGAATGAAAGGGATACTCCGATTCTAACTAAGATTGACAGAATTCTTGTGTCGGTTGACTGGGACCTGGGCCATCCCGACAAGATGCTTCAAGCACTGTCATCAAGCGTCTCTGACCATGCCCCACTTCATCTAACCACTAGTATGCATTTCTGCCGTAAGAAGAGATTTAGATTCGAGCTTTACTGGACGAAACTTGACGGCTTTGACGAGGCGATCAAAGAGGCTTGGGTGTGTGACGAGACCATCGTCGACCCGTTCAAACGGCTGGATGCTCTGTACAGAAACGCGGCTATTTACCTTCAGGCCTGGGGCCAACGCCACACGGGTAATATCAAGGTGCTGATGGCTATTGCTAATTGGGTTATCTTCATACTACACCAAGTGCAAGAGCTCAGGATGCTATCCTTGGCTGAGCTCTGGTTGCGCCGAACGCTGAAACTGGCTTTGCTGGATTTAGCCTTGTTGGAAAGGACCATCGATAGGCAAAGATCGAGGATTCGGTGGCTGAGGGAAGGAGATGCCAACGCCAAGTTATTTCAGTTGACAGTGAATGGTAGGCGTTCCAAGAATTTCATTCCCTGCATTGAGCATGAGGCAATGATCGAAACGGATCAACAGAGGAAAGAGGAAATCTTCTTCGATGCTCTCCATAATCTGCTTGGTGTCGCGCAGAATAGACATTACACGATCGACTTAGATGCACTGGATGTTGGGGAACGTAGCAGAAATTCAAAATTTTCCTACGTGTCACCAAGATCTATCTATGGAGAAACCAGCAACGAGGGAAAGGAGAGTGCATCTACATACCCTTGTAGATCGCTAAGCGGAAGCGTTCAAGAGAACAGGGTTGAAGGAGTCGTACTCGTCATGATCCAAATCACCGGAGATCCTAGTGCCGAACGAACGGCACCTCCGCGTTCAACACGCCTTGATCTAGCAAGGAGAGAGGGAGAGGTTGGGGAAGACTCCGTCCAGCAGCAGCACGATGGCGTGGTGGTGGTGGAGGAGCGTGGCAATCCTGCAGGGCTTCGCCAAGCACCGCGGGAGAGGAGGAGAACTTGTGAGAGGGGGAGGGCTGCGCCAGAACTTGGGTAAAGCCCCCATGTGCCTCCCCACTATATATAGGGGTCGAGGGGGCTGGTTTCTTGCCCTCCAAGTCCATTGGGGCATTGGCAATGGTGGGAGGAAAGAAATCCCATCATTTCCTTCCCCACCGATTGTTATCCCCCCTTTTTAGGGATCTTGATCTTATCCCTTCGGGATATGATCTTATTCCTTCTAAGGGGGGATCTTGGTGCGCCTTGACCAGGGGTGCGGGGCCTTGCCCCCACTACCCACGTTCATGTGGGTCCCCCCATGCAGGTGGGCCCCACTCCGGAACCTTCTAGAACATTCCCGGTACAATACCGAAAAATCCCGAACATTTTCCGGTGGCCAAAATAGGACTTCCCATATATAAATCTTTACCTCCGGACCATTCCGGAACTCCTCGTGACGTCCGGGATCTCATCCGGGACTCCGAACAACATTCGGTAACCACATACAAACTTCCTTTATAACCCTAGCGTCATCGAACCTTAAGTGTGTAGACCCTACGGGTTCGGGAGACATGTAGACATGACCGAGACGTTCTCCGGTCAATAACCAACAACGGGATCTGGATATCCATGTTGGCTCCCACATGTTCCAAGATGATCTCATCGGATGAACCACGATGTCAGGGACTCAATCGATCCCGTATACAATTCCCTTTGTCTAACGGTATTGTACTAGCCCGAGATTCGATCGTCGGTATACCGATACCTTGTTCAATCTCGTTACCGGCAAGTCTCTTTACTCGTTCCGCAACACATCATCCCGTGATCAACCCCTTGGTCACATTGTGCACATTATGATGATGTCCTACCGAGTGGGCCCAGAGATACCTCTCCGTTTACACGGAGTGACAAATCCCAGTCTCGATTCGTGCCAACCCAACAGACACTTTCGGAGATACCTGTAGTGCACCTTTATAGCCACCCAGTTATGTTGTGACATTTGGTACACCCAAAGCATTCCTACGGTATCCGGGAGTTGCACAATCTCATGGTCTAAGGAAAAGTTACTTGACATTAGAAATGCTTTAGCATACGAACTACACGATCTCTGTGCTAGGCTTAGGATTGGGTCTTGTCCATCACATCATTCTCCTAATGATGTGATCCCGTTATCAACGACATCTAATGTCCATGGTCAGGAAACCGTAACCATCTGTTGATCAATGAGCTAGTCAACTAGAGGCTTACTAGGGACATGGTGTTGTCTATGTATCCACACATGTATCTGAGTTTCCTATCAATACAATTATAGTATGGATAATAAACGATTATCATGAACAAGGAAATATAATAACAACTAATTTATTATTGCCTCTAGGGCATATTTCCAACAGTCTCCCACTTGCACTAGAGTCAATAATCTAGTTCACATCGCCATGTGATTAACACTCACAGGTCACATCGCCATGTGACCAACATCCAAAGAGTTTACTAGTGTCACTAAACTAGTTCATATCATCATGTGATTAAGACTCAATGAGTTCTGGGGTTTGATCATGTTTTGCTTGCAAGAGAGGTTTTAGTCAACGGGTCTGCAACATTCAGATCCGTATGTACTTCGCAAATCTCTAGGTCATATTGTAAATGCTGCTTCCACGCTCCACTTGGAGCCATTGCAAATGGTTGCTCCACTATACGTATCCGGTTTTCTACTCAGAGTCACTAAGATAGGTGTTAAAGCTTGCATCGACGTAACCCTTTACGTAAAACTCTTTATCACCTCCATAATCGAGAAACATGTCCTTATTTACTCCAAGGACAATTTTGACCGCTGTCCAATGATCCATTCCTGGATCATTGTTGTACCCCTTGACTGACTCATGGCAAGGCACACTTCCGGTGCGGTACACAACATAGCATACTATAGAGCCTACGTCTGAATAATAGGGGACGACCTTCGTTCTTTCTCTCTTTTCTGCTGTGGTCGAGCTTTAAGTCTTAACTTCATACCTTACAACTCAGGCAAGAACTCCTTCTTTGACTGATCCATCTTGAACACCTTCAAAATCATGTCAAGGTATGTGCTCATTTGAAAGTACCATTAAGCGTTTTCGATCTATCCTCATAGATCTTGATGCTCAATGTTCAAGTAACTTAATCCAGGTTTTCCATTGAAAACTCCTTTCAATCAACCCTTTATGCTTTCTAGAAATTCTACATCATTTCTGATCAACAATATGTCAACAACATATACTCATCAGAAATTCTATAGTGCTCCCACTCACTTCTTTGGAAATACAAGTTTCTCATAAACTTTGTATAAACCAAAATCTTTGATCATCTTATCAAAGTGCATATTCCAACTCCGAGATGCTTACTCCAGTCCATGGAAGGATCGCTGGAGCTAGCATACCTTTTAGCATCCTTAGGATCGACAAAACCTTTCTGATTATACAACCTTTCCTTACGAAAACTGGTAAGGAAACTTGTTTTGACATCCATCTGCCAGATTTCATAAATGCAGCTAATGCTAACATGATTCCGACGGACTTAAGCATCGCTACGGATGAGAAAATCTCATCGTAGTCAACTCCTTGAACTTGTGAAAAACTCTTCGCCACAAGTCGAGCTTCATAGACGGTGACATTGCCGTCCACGTCTGTCTTCTTCTTAAAGATCCATTTATCTCAATGGCTTGCCGATCATCGAGCAAGTCCACCAAAGTCCATGCTTTGTTCTGATACATGGATCCTATCTCGGATTTCATGGCTTCTAACCATTTGTCGGAATTTGGGCCCACCATTGCTTCTCCATAGCTCGTAGGTTCATTGTTGTCTAGCAACATGACCTTCAAGACAAGATTACTGTACCACTCTGAAGCAGTACGCATCCTTGTCACCCTACGAGGTACGGTAGTGACTTGATCCGAAGTTTCATGATCACTATCATAAGCTTCTACTTCAATTGGTGTAGGTGCCACAGGAACAACTTCATGTGCCTTGCTACACACTAGTTGTAGTGACGATTCAATAACCATATCAAGTCTCCACCATCCTCCCACTCAACTTTTCGAGACAAACTTTTCCTCGAGAAAGGACCCGATTCAAGAAACAATCCCTATTGCTTTCGGATCTGAATTAGGAGGTATACCCAACTGTTTTGGGTGTCCTATGAAGATGCATTTTATCCGCTTTGGGTTCGAGCTTATCAACCTGAAACTTTTTCACATAAGCGTCGCAGCCCCCAACCTTTAAGAAATGACATCTTAGGTTTCTCTAAACCATAGTTCATACGGTGTCATCTCAACGGAATTACGTGGTGCCCTATTTAAAGTGAATGTGGTTGTCTCTAATGCCTAACCCATGAACGATAGTGGTAATTTGATAAGAGACATCATGGTACGCACCATATCCAATAGGGTGCAACTATGATGTTCGGACACACCATCACACTATGGTGTTCCAGGCGGTATTAATTGTGAAACAATTTCCACAATGTCTTAATTGCGTGCCAAAGCTCGTAACTCAGATACTCATCTCTATGATCATATCATGGACATTTCATCCTCTTGTCACGATGATCTTCAACTTCACTCTGAAATTACTTGAACCATTCAATAATTCAGACTTGTGTTTCATCAAGTAAATATACTCTACATCTACTCGAATCCTCTGTGAAGTAAGAACATAACGACATTCACTGCATGCCTCGGCACTTCATTGGACTGCACACATCAAAATGTGTTACTTCCAACAAGTTGCTATCTTGTTCCATTTTACTGAAAAACGAGGCTTTTTAGTCATCTTGCCCATGTGGTATGATTTGCATATCTCAAGTGATTCAAAATCAAGTGAGTCCAAACGATCCATCTGCATGGTGTTTCTTCATGCGTATACACCAATAGACATGGTTCGCATGTCTCAAACTTTTCAAAACGAGTAAGTCCAAAGATCCATCAACATGGAGCTTCTTCATGCGTTTTACACCAATATGACTTACATGGCAGTGCCACAAGTAAGTGGTACTATCATTACTATCTTATATCTTTTGGCATGAAAATGTGTATCACTACGATCGAGATTCAGTAAACCATTCCTTTAGGTGCAAGACCATTGAAGGTATTATTCAAATAAATAGAGTAACCATTATTCTCCTTAAATGAATAACCGTATTGCGATAGACATAATACAATCATGTCTATGCTCAACTCAAACACCAAATCTCGATGGTAGAGGGAGCGTGCGATGCTTGATCACATCAACCTTGGAAACACTTCCAACACATATCGTCAGCTCACCTTTAGCTAGTCTTCGTTTATGCCGTAGCTTTTATTTCGAGTTACTAACACTTAGCAACTGAACCGGTATCTAATACCCTGGTGCTACTAGGAGTACTAGTAAAGTACACATCAACATAATGTATATCCAATATACTTCTATCGACCTTGCCAGCCTTCTCATCTACCAAGTATCCAGGGTAATTCCGCTCTAGTGACTATTCCCCTTATCACATAAGCACTTAGTCTCGGGTTTGGGTTCAACCTTGGGTTTCTTCACTGGAGCAGCAGCTGATTTGCCGTTTCATGAAGTATCCCTTCTTGCCCTTGCCCTTCTTGAAACTAGTGGTTTCACCAACCATCAACAATTGACGCTTCTTCTTGATTTCTACTTTCGCGGTGTCAAACATCGTGAATACCTCAAGGATCATCATATCTATCCCTGATATGTTATAGTTCATCACGAAGCTCTAGCAGCTTGGTGGCAATGACTTTGGAGAAACATCACTATCTCATCTGGAAGATCAACTCCCACTCGATTCAAGTGATTGTTGCACTCAGACAATCTGAGCACAAGCTCAACGATTAAGCTTTTCTCCCTTAGTTTGCAGGCTAAGAAAATTGTCGGAGGTCTTATACCTCTTGACGTGGGCACGAGCCTGAAATCCCAATTTCAGCCCTCGAAAACATCTCATATGTTCCGTGACATTTCGAAAACGTCTTTGGTGCCTCAACTCTAAACCGTTTAACTGAACTATCACGTAGTTATCAAAACGTGTATGTCCGATGTTCGCAACATCCACAAACGACGTTTGGGGTTCAGCACACTGAGTGGTGCATTAAGGACATAAGCTTTCTACTGTCCGCATAATCGCTACTGTCAACTTTCAACTATATTTTCTCTAGGAACATATCTAAACAGTGGAACTAAAGCATGAGCTTACGACATAATTTGCAAAGATCTTTTGACTATGTTCAGGATAATTAAGTTCATCTTATGAACTCTCACTCAGATAGACATCCCTCTAGTCATCTAAGTGATTACATGATCCGAGTCAACTAGGCCGTGTCCGATCATCACGTGAGACGGACTAGTCATCATCGGTGAACATCTTCATGTTGATCGTATCTACTATACGACTCATGCTCGACCTTTCGGTCTATGTGTTCCGAGGCCATGTCTGTACATGCTAGGCTCGTCAAGTTAACCCTAAGTGTTTTGCATGTGTAAAACTGTCTTACACCCGTTGTATGTGAACGTAAGGATCTATCACACCCGATCATCACGTGGTGCTTCGAAACGACGAACTTTAGCAACGGTGCACAGTTAGGGGAGAACACTTCTTGAAATTGTTGTAAGGGATCATCTTATTTACTACCGTCGTTCTAAGTGAACAAGATGCATAAACATGATAAACATCACATGCAATCAAATAGTGACATGATATGGCCAATATCATTTTTCTCCTTTTGATCTCCATCTTCGGGGCTCCATGATCATCATCGTCACCGGCATGACACCATGATCTCCATCATCATGATCTCCATCATCGTGTCTTCATGAAGTTGTCTCGCCAACTATTACTTCTACTACTATGGCTACCGGTTAGCAATAAAGTAAAGTAATTACATGGCGTTGTTTAATGACACGCAGGTCATACAATAAATAAAGACAACTCCTATGGCTCCTGCCGGTTGTCATACTCATCGACATGCAAGTCGTGATTCCTATTACAAGAACATGATCAATCTGATACATCACATATCATTCATCACATTCTTCTTCGCCATATCACATCACATAGCATACCCTGCAAAAACAAGTTAGACGTCCTCTAATTGTTGTTTGCATGTTTTACGTGGCTGCTATGGGTTTCTAGCAAGAACGTTTCTTACCTACGCAAAACCACAACGTGATATGCCAATTGCTATTTACCCTTCATAAGGACCCTTTTCATCGAATCCGTTCCGACTAAAGTGGGAGAGACTGGCACCCGCTAGCCACCTTATGCACCAAGTGCATGTCAATCGGTGGAACCTGTCTCACGTAAGAGTACGTGTAAGGTCGGTCCGGGCCGCTTCATCCCACGATGACGCCGAATCAAGATTGGACTAGTAACGGTAAGAATATTGAACAACATCAACGCCCACAACTACTTTGTGTTCTACTCGTGCAAAGAATCTACGCAGTAGACCTAGCTCATGATGCCACTGTTGGGGAACGTAGCAGAAATTCAAAATTTTCCTACGTGTCACCAAGATCTATCTATGAAGAAACCAGCAACGAGGGGAAGGAGAGTGCATCTACATACCCTTGTAGATCGCTAAGCGGAAGCGTTCAAGAGAACGCGGTTGAAGGAGTCGTACTCGTCGTGATCCAAATCACCGGAGATCCTAGTGCCGAACGAACGGCACCTCCGCGTTCAACACACGTACAGCCCGGTGACGTCTCCCATGCCTTGATCCAGCAAGGAGAGAGTGAGAGGTTGGGAAAGACTCCGTCCAGCAGCAGCACGACGGCGTGGTGGTGGTGGAGGAGCGTGGCAATCCTGCAGGGCTTCGCCAAGCACCGCGGGAGAGGAGGAGTACTTGTGAGAGGGGGAGGGCTGCGCCAGAACTTGGGTAAAGCTCCCATGCGCCTCCCCACTATATATAGGGGCGGAGGGGGCTGGTTTCTTGCCCTCCAAGTCCATTGGGGCGTTGGCAATGGTGGGAGGAAAGAAATCCCATCATTTCCTTCCCCACCGATTGTTATCCCCCCTTTTTAGGGATCTTGATCTTATCCCTTCGGGATATGATCTTATTCCTTCTAAGGGGGGATCTTGGTGCGCCTTGACCAGGGGTGTGGGGCCTTGCCCTCACTACCCACGTTCATGTGGGTCCCCCCATGCAGGTGGGCCCCACTCCGGAACCTTCTAGAACCTTCCCGGTACAATACCGAAAAATCCAGAACATTTTCTGATGGCCAAAATAGGACTTCCCATATATAAATCTTTACCTCCGGACCATTCCGGAACTCCTCGTGACGTCCGGGATCTCATCCGGGACTCCGAACAACATTCGGTAACCACATACAAACTTCCTTTATAACCCTAGCGTCATCGAACCTTAAGTGTGTAGACCCTACGCGTTCGGGAGACATGTAGACATGACCGAGACGTTCTCCGGTCAATAACCAACAGCGGGATCTGGATATCCATGTTGGCTCCAACATGTTCCACGATGATCTCATCGGATGAACCACGATATCAGGGACTCAATCGATCCCGTATACAATTCCCTTTGTCTAACGGTATTGTACTAGCCCGAGATTCGATCGTCGGTATACCGATACCTTGTTCAATCTCGTTACCGGCAAGTCTC
This sequence comes from Triticum timopheevii, assembly GCA_963921465.1. NCBI lineage: Eukaryota > Viridiplantae > Streptophyta > Magnoliopsida > Poales > Poaceae > Triticum > Triticum timopheevii. The sequence continues at coordinate 76,410,077 of OY997266.1, read as the reverse complement.
TTTACTCGTTCCGCAACACATCATCCCGTGATCAACCCCTTGGTCACATTGTGCACATTATGATGATGTCCTACTGAGTGGGCCCAGAGATACCTCTCCGTTTACACGGAGTGACAAATCCCAGTCTCGATTCGTGCCAACCCAACAGACACTTTCGGAGATACCTGTAGTGCACCTTTATAGCCACCCAGTTACGTTGTGACGTTTGGTACACCCAAAGCATTCCTACGGTATCCGGGAGTTGCACAATCTCATGGTCTAAGGAAAAGTTACTTGACATTAGAAAAGTTTTAGCATACGAACTACACGATCTCTGTGCTAGGCTTAGGATTGGGTCTTGTCCATCACATCATTCTCCTAATGATGTGATCCCGTTATCAACGACATCTAATGTCCATGGTCAGGAAACCGTAACCATCTGTTGATCAACGAGCTAGTCAACTAGAGGCTTACTAGGGACATGGTGTTGTCTATGTATCCACACATGTATCTGAGTTTCCTATCAATACAATTATAGCATGGATAATAAACGATTATCATGAACAAGGAAATATAATAACAACTAATTTATTATTGCCTCTAGGGCATATTTCCAACACTGGATATGGAAGCCGTTGACCTCACACAATTAGAGGAGATTTTTATGGAGGAGGATGTTTGGAATGTTATTAAGGAGACTCCCCCGGATCGAGCACCGGGTCTGGACGGCTTTATTGGAGCTTTCTACCACAAGGCATGGGCGGTGATCAAGCCAGACATCATGGCGGCAATGATAAAGCTATACGTGGGAGACACCAGGGGTTTTGGTAAACTTAACAAATCACACATTGTGCTTATTCCCAAGAAGGTTAACGCCAAAGCCGTAGGGGACTTTCGCCCTATCAGTATTCCTCACAGCTTCTCCAAATTATTCACCAAAGTGCTCGCAACGAGAGCTCGCGCATGAATGCCATAGATTGTCAGTATCAACCAATCGACGTTTATCAGAGGACGATGCATTCATGACAATTACCTGCTGGTGAGGCAGGTGGCGCGCAAAGTCTACAGTAGCAAAGTGCAAGGGTTGTTCCTGAAGCTTGACATTTCCCGCGCTTTTGATTCACTTTCGTGGCCCTTCCTCTTCGAAGTCATGAGAGCAAAATAGTTTGGCCCGCGCTGGCTAAACTGGATTGCCATAGTTCTTGCCTCTTCTAGCACTAAGGTTATAGTGAATGGCGTCCCTGGACGCACGATTCACCATGCAAAGGGGCTGAGACAAGGGGACCCTGTCTCTCCCATGCTATTTGTGATCGCCATGGATGTTCTCACATGGCTATTTGCTAAAGCTTCGGAACTTGGTGTGATCAGCAGTTTGCGTGGTATTTCCCCTACCCAGAGGCCGTCGCTTTACGCAGATGATGTGGTCTTGTTCATCAAATCTTCAACACAGAATCTAAACTTTGTGAGGATTGCACTCGAGTTTTTTGGGAAGCTGCAGGGTTACGTATCAATTACAACAAGACCACGGCTGTGCTGATCAGAGGTTCGTAGGATGTCAGACAACGAGTGACTGACCTGCTGCACTGCGATACGAAAGCTTTCCGTGTAAGTACTTAGGCATTCAACTGGCAATTCGGAAGCTGACATGCGCTGACTGGCAACCGCTGCTCGATCAAACCAAGAAACTACTCGCGGCGTGGCAGCGAGGCCTTATGCAGAAACCTGGGCGTCTTGTCTTAGTTAAGTCCGTGCTTGCGGTGAGGCTGGTACATCAACTCATGGTTCTCAATGCACCAGAATGGGTGTTTGAGGAGATTGACAAGTGCTTGAGGTCGTTTTTCTGGGCGGGCAAGGAAAAATCGAACAGAGGTCGGTGCCTAGTGGCCTGGGACACAGTTTGCCGTCTGACGAGATATGGTGTACTCGGGATCAAGAATATCAGGAAGCAAGCGCTTGCCCTGAGAGTGAGATGGGAATGGCTAAGCCGCGTTGATCGCGAGAGGCCTTGGCAAGGCATTAGGCTGGCCAAGGATGAAGAGGCCAGCATGGTGTTCAACAGCATGATCAAGATCGTCGTGGGCAATGGTGAAAGGGTCTACTTTTGGAAGGACAGGTGGATACACGGATTCACGGTCAGCGAGATCGCCCCGTTGATCGCTGCCTTGGTTGGGACCCGCGAGAAAAACAACAGAACCGTGAAGCAGGCGATGGTGCACAATGCGTGGACTCTCGATGTGCATGGCGAGCTCTCCTTCATGGCTCATATTCAGGTGGCCAACTTGTGTCAAGCGATGGCTACTGTCCCGATCAACGCGGACGCGGTCGATCAGTTCATTTGGCCTGCCGATGCCTCTGGTTGCTATACTGCTAAATCAGTGTATAACAGGCTCTGCATGGGACTCCTCGCCTCCCCCACTGCGGGGTGTATCTGGAAAAGCTGGGCCCCCTTCGCTGCAAAATATTCGCATGGCTCATGGTGTAGTATAGGCTGTGGACAAGCGATCAGCGTGCTCGTCATGGCCTTCAAGATGAGCCTTCCACTTGTTTCACTTGTTTACAGGATGTTGACTGCGTAGACCACATTGTCGCACATTGCACCTATGCCAAAGAGGTGTGGCACAGATGTTTTGATGCTTTACATGTCAATGTGCTAGTGCCTACCATGGATGAGAAGTTCACCGATTGGTGGCTGGTGCAAAGAGGGAGAGGGAAAGTTCTACGCGGATTCGACTCCTTCGTTATAGCAACTGCATGGGCGTTGTGGAAGCAAAGGAATGCAAGGGTTTTCAACAGGATACATCAACAAAGAACCCCACCTGAGCTAGCAGAGATGGTGTTGGCCGAGATCAAGGAGTGGAAGCGTGCATGCTTAGGAGCTAGAGGTTTAGATCCGTTTGTGAGAGAGTAGGCTAGTGTTTTTGTGGTGCTGCGTGTGTACCGACCTAATCACCTAAATGTTCGCATGCAAGGTCGGCTTCTTGTAATTAAACTTCTGCCTTCTATAAAAATATGGTACGCTATTGACGTACTCTCGGAAAGAAAAACAATAATTTCCATACACACATAAGTCTGATACAAACAGTAAGTCTGAATACAAACCCTGCAATACAATAAAAGTGGTAGCGCAATATGCATTCATGGCATGCAGGAGCACTACTCCTTCGAGTTGTCACGCCGAAATCCCAAGGACTTCAGCTAGCTCAGTTTGGCCGTCGTAGCCACCAAACTCGAGCTCGAGAAATCCCATCAGGTCGCCGAGCTCTACAGGCATGTCGGTACCTTTGACTTGGCCAAACACCTTGACACTATAGCGAAGACCAGCTCAAGCAACCCTGCCAGCAAAGCAAAGGCACCAACGAAGGTCAACACCACTCGGTTGTTCCACCTCACATCACAAGGCAGCATGCTAACTCTCGACAGAAAGAATGACTCCGCCCAAGCTCAGCCACGCCCTTCGATGCAAGACATGCTCATGAAAGGTACATCTCCCAACGGGACATGACGGCGACCAAGACGGCGAACGAGAGGCAGGAGGAACGCCGGCGGCAGCAGGCCAACAAAGATGTTCGGGGGCAGCCGGCGGCGGCAGCAGGCCGGTAGAGATGGTCGGGGGCGGCCGGCAGCGGCAGAGATCGTCGGGGGCGGCCTACAGAGGTCGTCGGGGGCGGCTGCACGGAGATGGACTAGGGCAGCGGGAGACGGCTGGGTCGACCCGTCTGGTCCATCGGGTCACACGGTGCCAGCTCCACCGACCCGTTTTGGATTCGAGGCTGACCCACCTGGCCCATTGGCCTCGAGATTTTGGGCCGGGTCAGTGACCCAGCGGGCCGACCCGGCCCATTCCCATCTTGAATGACCCGTGACATGTTCAAGGAGTTCACCGCCCACGGAGCATTGACCTTACTAGCACCGACTCAGACAAAACAGGTAAACATGTCTGTCAAAGCTTTATTCACAACAGGTACATCGGGCACGCCATCAAAGACTGCTTCGCCTTGAAGGAGTGGTGCAAAAGGCCATCCAGACCAAGACTCTCAAAATCGACCCGGAGGCCGTCAACCCAGACCGGCAATGCTACACGTACAAACGATTTACAGACTTTTACAGGATGGTTAACCTTGATTGGTCAATGGGTGAGCGGGGCGGCCCACCTCCCTGAAAATCAGGGGGGAGAGGTTTGTGATTGGTTGTTAAATGCAAGGAGTGTGTAAAAGCGTGTAAGTCTTTGTATGTCTAGCATTTTTGCAACCCAGACTACCAGTATACCAACTGCCGACCCATTTGATGACAACATCCACCCTTTCTTAATTTGTCTTTGTTGAAGCTCTTCACCAACTGCCAACCCGTTTGACGACAACCTCCATATGGGAATTATCACCTTGCCCGGAACGTCCATGCTCCATAGCTCTAGCTACCCACGTTGCCCGTTGATTGATGAAGAACTCTCAGCCCCGCCTGCTGCTATTTATTGATGTCCATCCTAAGATGTTATGTTGAGCGGACTATGAACACGCCACTTTTCATGAAGTTCCAAGCAGGGAAGTCCTCCCACTGCCATCTGTTTAACATCATGCACGTTGCTCCATATGATGTTTATCCAAGTATATACAAACTTCTTTTGGGACAAGGGGCCTCCAACAACTCTCCATCTAGATAATATTTTGCTTGCAACACGGTTTCTCACCACCGGCGTCATAGTCCCTAAAACCCATCCGACCGAAACTTCACGCACGCTCCCTTCCCCTCGCGTCGCTCCCGCAAGCGACCGAGGGGACACAGCCGCCGCCAGCCTCTAAGCCTCCTCCTCCCCCCCTCCCCTTGCTGCCGCCGGTCTGCGGGCAAAGCCTGTTAGGTGCTGGCCGCGGCGGGGCCTCGTCTCTCCCTGGCGCGGCGGAGATCGGCGCGGGTCGGCGTCCCTGCGTGGAGGCGCGTCGCTGGACCAGGGTGGCGCGGCATCTGGGCGGCGGGGTGGGCTCTGCTCGTGGTGTGGGAGGGCCGGCGGTGTTCTGTGGCGGCGGGGTGTGCCCGTGGTGGTGGTGAGGGCAGATCCGATCTGGGATGGGGGCGTCTCCTCCGAACGCTGTTTTGCGGACGGCACGGGCTGTGGCGGCGCGGGCGGACTGCCTCCGGTGGTTGCGGGCGCTGGTGGGGGTCCGGTGTGGTGGTTAGGATGGTCGCCGGTGGACTCGTCCTGGCCCCCCGGCGGGGGTCAGCTGGTGGTTGCAGCGGCCGGCCGTGGTGGTGGTTGTGCGACCCCTGCGCATCTTGCGCTTCGAGCTCGCCGGGCAGCGCGGGTTGGGCAGTGGCCCGACGTGGCTGCTGTCCGGGCCGTGGGTGGCTCCACGGCGGCTTGGCAAGTCGACTACGGCGACGGCTGGCATGTCCCGGCGTCGGTTCGTCCGTAGTAGTCTTGTGTCGGCCTTCGCTTCCTCTCCTCGTCGAAGGGCTGTCCTTCTCCCAACCGCGGTCCATCGCTCGTCTCGTGAGAGGTGCGGCAGGACCGACCTCGTATCGCGCAAGGTGCAGCAGGACCGAACTCGTCTCGCGCACGGTGCAGCAGGACCGAGGTCGTCTCGTACATGGTGTCGCAGGACAGAGTTCGTCTCGCGCCCGGTGCTGCAGGACGGGTCGATGGAGGCCAATTTGGCCGGCCTTTTGGGTCTCGGCGCTGGGGGCTGTTCAAGGGTGTGAAAGGTGGGACCTTTCCGCTTGTCTCTTTGGTTGGGGTAGCGGCGGATCCAGGGTAAGGTGGTGTCAAGGTCTTGGATATCGGGACAGCGGTCCTGGTGGTTTTAACGCGATGCTCATGGGCAGAGCCCGTGGCTTGGTGTCGCCCGGTGGCCATGGCCGTGTGGGCGGCGTGGTAGTTGGGGTGTGGCGTTCGGTGGCGGTGAGTGTTTGCCGGGGTGAAAACCTAATCTATCTTCGGATGGACCGGTGACTGCAAAGCTCGTTCCCTTCTTGAAGGCGTCGTCGCGGCTATCATTGCCCGTCATGCTGCTCTAGGGGAAACTCTGATCCTCGGATCGGGCGGTGGCGACGCTCCGGTGTCCTTACCTTCCTGAAGGCGCCGCCTTGAAGCACACGGTTCGTCATATGCGGCTTCATTTCTTCACGGTGGTGTGTTCCCGGTTGAGCCCCCGGTTGCTCTTGTACTGCTAGGGGTGGTGTTGATGCGATCAACGCCAATGTATCCTGCCTTGGGTGTGTGTTCTGGTGGCATGCGTTTGTATCAGGTTGTTGTGTATCATTGCCTTATATATAAAACGGACGAAAGCCTTTTTCGGTAAAACCTATCCCACCACTCTTTTTACTCCTACACATCCTCCCAAGCCACCCAATGCACCTTGCATTTGCCATCTGCCCCGCTTGCATCAATCCTTGAAGCAACGATGCGTGTTGTACTTTTTGACCACTACGTACCACCGCTTGTAGAATATGCAAAGGATTTGTGGTGAGTTATGCATCGTTAGGCGAGTGCCTAGATTTGTTGCCCATGTCTACATGAATGGTAGTAATATGCCAAACGATAGGGCCTTTTTGATTCAAAGGATTCTCAAAGAAACTTGAGGGCATTGGAATCTTTAGAAATTTTTCCTATATATGTCATTTGATTCATAGGCCCGAGTCCTACAAGATTTTTCCCTAGAATCCTTTGCAGTGCATTTAATAGGAAATCTCAAACCTCTTCTAAAGAATAATTTTTTGTGTGTGTGAATTGGAACGTATAAAGTTCCTGTATGATCCACACATGTGCATGGCATTATAATCATGTATTTTTTCTATTCCGGCCCTATTATATAGAACTCCCCGTTTTTTCCTGGAAAAACATTTATATTTTTTTAGCTGAAAAAACTAGTTTCTTTGCTACTCCCTCCGTCCGGAAATACTTGTCATCAAAATGGATAAAAAAGGGTGTATCTAGAACTAAAATACATCTAGATACATCTCCTTTTATTCATCTTGATGACAAGTATTTCCGGACGGAGGGAGTACAAGGCAGCTATAGTTTTTCTTTTAGGAGATTTCGTATTTGGCGCTCTTAGCTCCCGTTATAAGTCATTATGCAAACCGGCGCACACCCCACTTCCTCCTAGGTTGGGCCCATTTAGTTTTTCTTTTATTTAAACCTTTCAAAAATAAGGCATCCGATCAAGGATTTGAACTACAGCCCTCATGGCTTATGTACACGCGCACGAACAAAACTAGCAGAGCTTATGTGCCGTGTATATTAACTTATTTTCTTCTTATTATGTGATGCCTTCATTGTTTATTTTTCTTTTCCATTTTTTCCTTTTGTTTTTTATGCACAGTTTTCACTCCTTTATTGTTAGTTTTTTCAAAATGCATGATCTTTTTTTTTTAAATTGTATGATCTTTTTTTAAAATTGATGGTTTTAAAAACTGATTTTGAAAGTTTGTGACTTTTAGGAAGTTGATGAGAATTTTCCAATATCAATGATTTTTTCCAAAATTGATTATTTGTTTCAAATTCAATGAACTTTTTTTCAATTCAACGAACTTTTTCAAATTGTGTTCTTTTAAATTCGTTGAACTTTCCAAATTTTTGATGAATTTGTTTCATTTGTGAATTTTTTAAATCTGTGAATTTGTTTCATTTGTGAATTTTTTAAATTTGTTTCATTTGTGAATTTTCAAATAGTTGAATTTTAGATGAATTTGATGAATCTGTGACAAAAAGTCAATCATTGACTTTGTTCATTTTCTGTGAATTTTTTTATGCAAAAGTCAATGATTGACCTTTTATTCAAAAGTCAATAGTTAAATTGACATGTCCTACTGTTTTTTCTTTTATCATTAAACCGATTAAGAAATATGAACCGATCTAAGAACGAAGAAACAGTAGCCAGCAATGGGGTTGTTTAGAGGCAGCGAGCGCCAGTTGGAGGAATTTGTGCTGAAGGCACCGAATAGGGGCTCCTTGTTGTTGGTTTGAGTTGAATTGTTTCGTAGGACGGGTTGGGCTGTGCTCTCAAGGCAGGCGAGAGAAGTTTGTGGAAGAATAGTTGTTGGACCGGAAACGGGCTAGGCCTTCTTAACTCTGAACCCATTCACGAGGCTAGGCCTGGTGACTGCCTCTCGGCAAACCCCGAACGGCACTCGTTGCGGAGGGTAAATCCTATTTGGCCCAGCAGGCGCCCGTTTATGTGTATTTTGCAAACGGGCGTCTGCAGCCAACCAAGCTGGGCCGACCCATCTTACCATGTTTTCTTTCTGACGCAAAGAAGGAGCCCACTAAGTGGCGTAGTGAGCACCATTTGGAGAAATTGGTGCTGAAGGCGCCGAATAGGGGCTCCCCGTTGTTGGTTTGAGTTGAATTGTTTCGTGGGACGGGTTGGGTTGAGCTCTCAGGGCGGGAGAGAGAGGTTTGTGGAAGAACAATTGTTGGACCGGAAACGGGCTGGGCCTTTGTGACGCCCGGATAATTAAGCTACAGTGAACCTCTGCTAATGATGCCACGTACTGTTGTGAATCTCGCGTTAGTTCAAAACCGATTCAAATCCAAATTTAAATTTAGGTCAAATGTTAAAGGTTTTCAAATATTAAAACTAAAATGTCCGAGTTGAGCCAGGTATTGCATAGGTAATTATGGTGAAGAAACCACACTTTTATAAAATGCTTAAATACTCTAAAATGAATAAAACAACAACATAACAAATTTAATAAATGTCTTTTATTATTTATAAAATGTTAAACTATTTATTTAGGGGTTTAAACTTTTTGTAGCAGAGTTATGATTAGTGATACTAATCTAGTTACAACTTTTATGTTTTGTAAAACAAAAATAAAGATAAAACAGAAAAGAAATAAAAATAGTAAAGAAAACAGAAACGGCAAAACAAAAGATAACAAAAGGGCTCCCTTGGCCCGACAGGGCTAAACGTCCAGCTGGCCGGCCCAACTCCTCCTGGCCTATAACCAACCCTAGTGAAACCCTAACCCGATAACACTCTCCACTCCCCCCCACCACACACACCATGATCCCCTCCTCTCACCCGTCTTGATCGGGATCGGGGCGACCTCGCCTCGTCCCCATCGCCCCCTCCGCCCTTCGCCACCTCGCCGCCCCGGTCGCCGGATCGCCCGCGGAACTCGCCGGAGCTGCCCTGTCGCCCTCTGTCGTCGTGGTTGCCTCCCCAACCTCCTCCCCAAACGGCTTCCTCGTGCCTCGATGACTGGTCACCTGCAACGCTGGTGAGGCCGTCGGCCTACACCTCCCTTCCCCCCCTCTCCATTCACTCGCTAGCTCCAGCCGCCTCCTGGCCGCGCCCGCCTCGCACCGCTACCCGTGCCGCCCGCCATGCCGCGCCCGCCCGCGGATGCGCGCCGCCGCCCCTCCCGCTCTGCTGCTCGCCCATGGTTTCTCCTCGTCGTGGTCGCACGCCCCCGCCGCCTCGTGCGCGCTCAGGCGCGTTCCCCTGCGCCTTTCCTATGCCCGCTCTGCGCCGCGCGCCGAGATGGCTACCGCTGGTTTTACTTTCCGCTGTCGCCTACCACTCCTAAACGCTGCAGCCTGCTATTGCTTCGCTGCCACACGCCCTAGCTCCGGCTGCCGCTTCGATCGACGATTTCCGTCGCTGCAGATCAACGTCGGCCGCCCTGAGGCCACTGCTCGGCTCCCCGGAGCCGCGGCTACCCAGCGCACCCACCCGCGCGCCTAACCGGTGCTGGAGTTGGCCAGACGGGCGACCCCCGCGTTCTGTCTCCGGCGATGCGCGCGCTGGTCAGTTGACCACCGGCTGGCCCACTGACCGGTGGGTCCGGCCGGGCTAATTACCATGCCTAATTTAGGATTAGATTAACCTAATGATTCTATGATAGTGGGACGCCTTCAGTTAAAATAACCCTTTAACTTAACCCTCTCTATGACATGCGGGTCCCGCATAGATTTATAACTGGATAATTCATTTGGAATTTAGTAAAACTATGACATGTAGGCCCCATCACACTATTCACATTTGACTAGTTAACTGTTGACTGCCGAGTCAACAGTTGACATGGCCCCCCTGTCAGCCTATGTTGCATATGGCTGGGTACGCTTCCTGTGGACCCATATCATTTAAATATTAATTTAATTTCAAATTAAATTAAATCCAAAAAATTAGAAAATCAATTAAAATTTTAAAAATTAATATAAAATAAATCGTAACTCGGATGAAAATACTTTGTACATGAAAGTTGCTCAGAACAACGACACAAATCGGAATACGCCGTCCATTCATCCGCCACACGTCGCTAGCATAGCAAACATGAAACAATCCCCCTCCGGTTCGTTTGTCCGAAAACGTCAAACACTAGGAATACTTTCCCGGAAGTTTTCCCCCATTGCCAGTATCACCTATCCCTGCGTTAGATCACCCCTGGCACCGCGTATTGCCTTGTTATATTTTGTGATGCTTTGTTTGCTCCGTATTTACTGTATCTTCCCCCCTCCTCTTCTCCGATAGAGCCTGAGACCGGCGTTGATGCCACTGAGTACGACTACGTCACCGATGACCCTTCTTCGTGTGCCATAGAGCGTCCTGGCAACCAAACCCCCTTTGATCAATCAGATATCACCCACTCTCTTCTCTCTTATTCTTGCATTAGCTCCTATTCTGTTGCATAGCCTGTCATTGCTGCTACAATTGTTGATACCTTTACCTACAATCCTACATTCTTAGTATAGGTGGCTAGTTTATCATCAGTGGCCCTACATTCTTGTCCGTCTGCCATGCTATACTATCGGGTCGTGATCACTCGGGAGGTGATCACGGGTATATATATACATACATACATACTATACAAGTGGTGACTAAAGTCGGGTCAGATCGCAGAGTACCGGTGAGTGATTCACGGATTAGGGGCTGAAAGGACATTTGTCCTGACGTCCCTCTGAGTGGATCTTTGTGGTGGAGTGATAGGGCGGGTTGTGACCACCTAGGAGACGGGTGGGCCTGGTCCTGGTCAGCGTCCGCGGTTACTTCAAAATAACAGGCTTAACGAGATCTTGGTATTTGATCTAAGTTGGGTCGTTGACCTTATACACACAAACCACCACGTGGGATAAGATATGGGCAACCGATGTCGTGGTATCAGCCGAAGCCTTCTTGACATCAACGACTAAGCGGCGCGCGCCGGATTGGACTGGTATGCCTGCTCTTGTATTAGGGAGGCTAGGTCTGCTTCCGACCGCGTTCGCAATGTGCAGGTGTGCAACGGGTGATGGGCTCAGACCCCTGCACGCATAGGATTTAGACTGGCATGTTGACCTCTCTGTTAGGCCTAGGTAGGGCTGTGACGTGTTGATCTCCTGAGGCCGGACATGACCCAGGAAAGTGTGCCCAGCCAGAGGGATCGAGCGTGTCGGGTAATGTGGTGCACCTCTACAGAGAAAGATTGATCTATTTGAATAGCCGTGTCCACAGTAGCAGGATGACCCGGAGTTGTACTTCGACCTTAGGACAACTAGAACCGGATACTTAATAAAATACACCCTTTCAAGTGCCAGATACAACCCGGTGATCGCTCTCTCATAGGGTGACGAGGAGAGGATCGCCAGGTAGGTTTATGCTATGCGATGATACTTGGTCAACTTACCAGCTACTCTCTTCTACATGCTTCAAGATGGAGGCTGCCAAAAGCGTAGTCTTTGATAGGACTATCTATCCTCCTATTATTCTGGCATTCTGCAGTTCAGTCCACCGATATTACCCCATTATACAGATACCAATGCATATGTAGTGTAGATCCTTGCTTGCGAGTACTTTTGACGAGTACTCACGGTTGCTTTGCTCCCTCTTTTCCCCCTTTCCATTCTTCTCGGACTATGCAACCAGATGTTGGAGCCCAGAAGCCATACGCCACCGTGGATGACGACCCCTACTACACCGAGGGTGCCTACTAGTATGTGCAGGCCGCCGATGACCATGAGTAGCAGGATCCCAGGCAGGAGGCATGCGCCTCTTTCAATTTGGATCCTAGTTTGTGCTAGCAATCTTATGGCAGCTTGTTTAACTTATGTTTGTACTCAGATATTGTTGCTTCTGCTGACTCGTTTATGATTGAGGTTATATATTTGAGCCCTCAAGGCTCCTGGCTTGTAATATGAAGCTTGTATGATCCTTAATTTGTGCTTAGAGTTGTGTTGTGATATCATCCCGTGAGTCCCTGGTCTTGGTCGTACACATTTGCGTGCATGACTATTGTACAATTGAATCGGGGGCGTCACAAGATGGTATCAGAGCCGACTGCCTGTAGGAATCCCCCTTTCCAACTCTTCGGCTAAAGTTGAGTCTAGCCTCTGAAAAATGTTTTACTAACTTGGTTGTGTGGCTTACGGGCCCATGTTGCCATCGGGTGGTATTAGGATCTTTTATTCCTCGTCTATACTCTGGGACTCTGATCTCTTTTCTATTTGGGTTAAATGGTTTTACTAACTCTAACATTAGGATCTCGTGATCACATCCGCCCGGAGAGCCCCTTTTTACAGATGATCGCCTGCTACACCAGAAGATTCCAAAGACACTCTCCGATGTTCTCTCGAGACTTCGTGCTCGTTGCTTTTGCAATTCCCTACCACCGAAATATCCCTATGGATAAATACATACATATGTCGTTCTTACTTCTATTCCTAGTTGATCTTGCTATTACAAGATACCCCGAAATTCTCTCTATGGTTCCAAGAATACTTTGTGCCTACTGCCTTGCAGTTTTTTACCACATGAATACCCCTACGGATGATTTCTCGCACTCACCGAGTATCCGCTCATCCCCAGTCGATTCATGTATTTCACCAAAGTCTTCGAAATACCGTACGATCTTCGGAAAATCCTCAGCAGCCTATTGCTCTTGAAATTCTTGCTTACTTACATTATGGTTAATCCCATAATTCTAGTAATCTTATTGACATACTTTGTCATTAACATTTTGAGTCTGTTGATTCAATATGTTGCGATTGCTTGCAATCCTTGTTCGAATCCTAGTATTCATCCTTCCGGCTCAGACGTCATTTTGAATAGGAGCTGGTTCCCGACCAATCAAATTACCATCGATTGTACCCCTAAGTCTACCCAACTTACCCATCCTTAATCAAAGCATTTGCTTATGATCCTTCATTTTGGAAATCATAATTCCTTTGTTAGCTAAGCAATGAATTATTCAGATGTTCTATAATCTGATGCCTTTGCATTCTTTCTTTCCCTGATTGAGTACCAGTACTCACATCAGCTTCTTGTGAACCGTCATGCCCTTTGTTGGGTTATTATCCAATATATAGTATCCTTCACATTCAAAATTTTTGTGAGTTACTCCCATGATACATACTGTCTTTGATAATTTGTGTCCTCTGCTTTTGTCAACCATGCTCTACAATCGAGCTTGTGTTATTTACTCTAGAAGTTTGTAGTATATGTTCCTAAGATGCCCCGATGGGTTGAACCAATGTCTTCCCTAATCTGTGTGAACCCGGGAACTTCTATGGGTCATACTCTACTAGTGTTATGCCAGATAAATTTCTACACTACAACTTCGTCGAATGCGAGGAGTGAATGAAAGGTTATACAATGGAGAAGTGGGAATCGACCTAGAACTTTGTGTTCATGCCCATGGAAATGATGTAGAGCTTATCATGATAGCTTCTCGTAACAATAATTATTCACTTGGCATAATTTGATCTTGTATCTATGATTTTGTCCTTTGCAATCATGGTTCCGACTGTGATTGTTATTTTTTGATACAATTCTCGGACAAGTTAAAAGTACTTGCCTTCTGCAAATCAATACGTCTGCTCAACCTTTATTTTGATCAACCTTCGAGTATTACCCCCTGGTATCTCGAGGATATCAACCCATTACACTACATCTTATGAATTTCTGATGAAGTAGTACCTTTTCCCGTCATAGTCACTCCACGAGTTTTGGGTTGTCGTCAACCAAGAACACCGATTTGTGAATCGAATCAACACTGTGATTTAGTACTCCCAGTACTTTGTTGTTGAGAAGTTTAATACCCCATCACGTCATTCCTAGCATGATTGGCTCCATCATTATCGTGCTAATTTTAACTGTGCTACCTGGTCCTTCCCGGAGAACAAATTTCGACGGTGAGCTAATCTTACGTTGATCTTCCACGTCATATCATTTCTCCTTAAACAGCAAACTTGGTTTCGAGTTTGTGTCGTACCCAGGGTTCCAATCACCTTTCGCTTCATCATTCATATTGACTTGATGTCATCGCCGATCAATTACATCTTCATGAAATATCTCGACAAATGTGTCATGATCATCATCAGCATTCTGAGATCTTCCAGGATATCAATTGAATGATGAGAAATACCATCCTTGCCCTCGATGATTTATTTTATCATCGACCACCTTATTGCCCTCCCTCCAATACAAACTTGTTCGTGTTTTGTGTTATACCTTGAATTCCTTTCTATCCAACTTTTATTATGATTCTACCTTGGAGTATTACTGACTTTTATGTCAAGGATGTTGAGACGATTGCTCCACCTCTTAAGAATTCTTGGTATAGTGATGATTCTCACCTTCACCATTCTCTATTGGTCCCCATCTTGTTTCTAACAGGAAAACCGACAATTGAACTATGACGCGCAAATTAAAAACTTCTAGCAACCCTATTGCTTTGAAGTGAATGGTCGATAGTCCCATTCTAAGTCTTTTGGTTATTGAATCACCATTATAACATTGATCATGCTACTTGGTCTATATTTTCAGGTGCATTTTTGTCCAATGTTTAAATAGGAGCTGTTCTCCTCGATCATACTTCGTTATATACTTGGTATGCCCAATGTTCACACCTGTATCAAATAATTGTGGAAATCCATCTTTTTGGAAATCTCAATGAATTGTCGCTGAGTCTATCAACCACCTCCTCACCCTCTCCTTGATTTAATGATGAGACCTTGTTTCGGAACTTGCTTTCATTGTTCATTTCCTGAGGATCTTATAATGTCATCTCGTCAATTTCTGTTGCACCTTTTTTCTTCTCAAGCATCCTGAGACTGAGGTATCCTGACACCAATCAGATCTGAATCTCGGTTAGATATGATGGTTGGAACATATTTCCAAGAGTTATAACATTGGTCTTTATATGACCCGGTAAGGTGATGCCATGCCAAGCACACCTGATTGGAGGACCTATTGCTATAGTTTCCTTTTTAGCAAGGATTATCCATTCTTCCATGAGGAAATTGTAAGACTTATTCTACAAGTTGTTCCTGATGGATCCTTTGTGTATCCGAAGTCTAATCTTTGCTTGAAGACCATCACTGGTACGCGTCGGTGCAATACAAACGGTTTTTAACCCCTTTTCACGATGGCGTTCGGAACCGTCACCTAGTGAGTGTGGGCGATAGGGGGTCCTTCCCACACGACCCAGAAACCGTCGGAGATAGGGAGCTTTGATGCATACAATTGCCCCTATATAACCGTTTCCGATGTCTCGCATATCCAAAACTTTTCATCCTTGATACTCGTTTGTGATCGCATTGCCATCGCAGTCAGAGTTTTGTGCTTTTACCTAAACCCAGGCAGATTCCAGGCCCAGGAAGATTCCAGGCACGGGAGTTTTCTAGGCACGTACCAAACTGGCTCCACGTTTACGATGCCTGACACATCACAAACAATTCATGATTATAAACCGTGTACGATAGGTAGACATTCACACACATTTAGTTTTCCCGCACCGTATGTGATAGTGTCTGGCATCACACACGCTTTGCAAACAGCAACTGTGTGCATTGTTACACACGTTTCCACTCCGTGAACCATGTCATACTATGATGTATAGCGCACACGTTGTGCTTTATTAACCATGTGCACCGTAATGACCTGCACACCGTAATTTCACCCTAATTTAATTGCTGCTATTTAAAATTGTACCTAATTTAAACTTAAAAGTAGGTTGTAGCTTTATTCATATCCATCAGGTCCAAACAACCAACGCATTATTCAATTCACAGGTACATATGTTTAAGAATTACATAAGCACCAAATAAAGAAGATGAATCAGGGTTCTATACTTGTACTATTACGGATGGTAAAGAAAGAGGTGACCGACATTGTGGTTGCTGAATAAAGTGAAGCAAAATGGCCTTATTGTGCTCTCCTGGATGCAGAAGGCACACACGACTCTAGTCCAACCCCTTGTGATGGCCGGCCACCAATCATGTAGTTTGAGAGGTAATCTTGAGTAAACTACTTCAGGATCAACTTCAAAGGAAAAAAGATTCAGACATTGTCATCTAACACAACTCATTATAGGCAGTAAAAAGAAGGCTACAGGGTTCTTACTTACCATCCTGCAGTTCACTGTTGTCTTGCATAAAGTGTAAACATATAGTTCAATTGACATCTTTTGACCCATTTTAATAACAATATTTATCAGTTTTCTCACTTGATGCTGGTTCATAAATATCTCATTGCCCCATATACAGAAAGGGTCGAAGTGTGGATCTTTGGCAATGACATGTGTACCTAAAAGCACCAATTTAATATTAGAAGCTAAACAACAATTGCAAAATGATGTAGTACAACACTCCCTCCATCCCATTATATAAGATTTTATACACATATATCTAGACATCATCAGAACATTAAGGTAACACTCTTCCTTGTTGTTGTGTAGCCTGAGATTGCATATTTAGTCATTCAATATAGTGCATGTTGCTATGTAGCCTCAGATATATTAAATATGGCCCTAGTTAACCTACTGATAAATGGGTTACAGATATATTTAGTGAAATGTCCGATTCGATGATTAATCCCTTATCAACCCCCAGGCTATATGGTACCAGCTACCGAGATCCTGAACAGTGAGTACATATAAGCAATGCGATGAAACTAACCTCGATGGAAAAAATAGCATTGTTCTCAATATTGTCATGTATGAGTACATATAAAGGCATGTTAAGCACAACGGGCTAAACATCAACCAAATATATCCATGGTAGACAACATAATCTACAAATGATAGCTTCAGTGTGCAGGCTTAAGCACGCTAGTTAAGCAAAACAAGAAGTGGAAAGGTGTGTTAACTGCATCAGGCATAACATTTATAAACAAGCACATAGTCATTCAAAATGGTATTGTGCAGGTCTAAAGTACACTAATTATTGTTAAAAACGAAAAGGCATGTTAACTACAATATCCTCCAGCAATTTTTGGCCGTTTCTAGTCGATCGCCTAAACTTAATGTTGTAAACTTCAATTTGATCAAGTTCAAAGCAGGTTCAACCGAAAGTAGAATGCATTCAAACATAAACATAGGTAGTTTTGCATAACCGAACATAAAACATAAATTTAAACTAAGCTAAACTACTTTCGCTCGAAGTAGGTTAAGCCAATCCTTCCTCGTCAGGTATGGTGTGCCACAGTCGGGTCCGGGCTGGTGCTGTCATCGGGGAGTGTGATAACTTTGCCGCCCTCTGTGCCGGCAAAGATCACCCGCTATGTCTCCACAAGCTCCAGGTACCGCCGGTGGAGCTCTTGCATGTAGGCCTCGTCGACGGCCTTGGCCTTGAAGGAAATATGCCCTAGAGGCAATAATAAAGTTATTATTTATTTCCTTATTTCATGATAAATGTTTATCATTCATGCTAGAATTGTATTAACCGGAAACATAATACATGTGTGAGTGAATAAACAAACAGAGTGTCACTAGTATGCCTGTACTAGACTAGCTTGTTAATCAAAGATGGTTATGTTTCCTAACCATGAAAAAAGGGTTGTTATTTGATTAACAAGGTCACATCATTAGTTGAATGATTTGATTGACATGACCCATTCCATTAGCTTAGCACACGATCGTTTAGTATGTTGCTACTGCTTTTATCCATGACTTATACATGTTCCTATAACTATGAGATTATGCAACTCCCGTTTGCCGGAGGAACACTTTGGGTGCTACCAAACGTCACAACGTAACTGGGTGATTATAAAGGAGTACTACAGGTGTCTCCAAAGGCAGATGTTGGGTTGGCGTATTTCAAGATTAGGTTTTGTCACTCCGATTGTCGGAGAGGTATCTCTGGGCCCTCTCGGTAATACACATCACTTGAGCCTTGCAAGCATTACAACTAATGAGTTAGCTGTGAGATGATGTATTAAGGAACGAGTAAAGAGACTTGCCGGTAACGAGATTGAACTAGGTATTGGATACCGACGATCAAATCTCGGGCAAGTAACATACCGATGACAAAGGGAACAACGTATGTTGTTATGCGGTCTGACCGATAAAGATCTTCGTAGAATATGTAGGAACCAATATGGGCATCCAGGTCCCGCTATTGGTTATTGACCGGAGACGTGTCTCGATCATGTCTACATTGTTCTCGAACCGTAGGGTCCGCACGCTTAAGGTTTCGATGACGGTTATATTATGAGTTTATGTATTTTGATGTACCGAAGGAGTTCGGAGTCCCGGATGTGATCACGGACATGACGAGGAGTCTCGAAATGGTCGAGACATAAAGATTGATATATTGGAAGCCTATGTTTGGAGTTCGGAATGGTTCCGGGTGAAATCGGGATTTTACCGGAACACCGGGGGGTTACCGGAACCCTCCCGGGGGTTAATGGGCCTTAGTGGGCCATGAGGGAGAAGAGGAAGGGCCGGCCAGGGCAGGCCGCGCGCCCCCTCCCCCCTAGTCCGAATAGGACAAGGAGAGGGGGGGCGGCGCCCCCCTTCCCTCTTTCCCTCCCCCCAAGTCCTAATCCAACTAGGAAAAAGGGGGGGAGTCCTACTCCCGGTGGGAGTAGGACTCCTCCGGCGCGCCTCCTTCTAGGGCCGGCCGCACCCCCCTTGCTCCTTTATATACGGGGGCAGGGGGCACCCTAGGACACACAAGTTGATCCTTGAGATCGCTCCTTAGCCGTGTGCGGTGCCCCCCTCCACCATAATCCACCTCGGTCATATCGTAGCGGTGCTTAGGCGAAGCCCTGCGTCGGTAGAACATCAAGATCGTCACCACGCCGTCGTGCTGACGAAACTCTCCCTCCCCGAAGCTCTACTGGATTGGAGCCCGAGGAGCGTCATCGAGCTGTACGTGTGTCAAGAACTCGGAGGCGCCGGAGTAACTGCGCTGGGATCGGTTGGATCGCGAGGAGAACGTACGACTACTTCCTCTACGTTGTGATCGCTTCCGCTTCGGTCTACGAGGGTACGTAGACAACACTCTCCCCTCTCGTTGCTATGCATCACCATGATCTTGCGTGTGCGTAGGAAATTTTTTGAAATTACTACGTTCCCCAACAGTGGCATCCGAGCCTAGGTTTTTATGGTTTGATGTTTTGCACGAGTAGAACACAAGTGAGTTGTGGGCGATACAAGTCATACTACCTACCAGCATGTCATACTTTGGTTCAGCGGTATTGTGTGATGAAGCGGCCCGGACCGACATTACGCGTACGCTTACGCGAGACTGGTTTCACCGCTACGAGCACTCGTTGCTTAAAGGTGACTGGCGGGTGTCTGTCTCTCTCACTTTAGTTGAACCGAGTGTGGCTACGCCCGGTCCTTGAGAAGGTTAAAACGGAGTCTATTTGACGAAGTATCGTTGTGGTTTTGATGCGTAGGTGAGATTGGTTCTTGCTTAAGCCCGTAGCAGCCACGTAAAATTTGCAACAACAAAGTAGAGGACGTCTAACTTGTTTTTGCAGGGCATGTTGTGATGTGATATGGTCAAGACGTGATGCTATATTTTATTGTATGAGATGATCATGTTTTGTAACCGAAGTTATCGGCAACTGGCTGGAGCCATATGGTTGTCGCTTTATTGTATGAAATGCAAACGCCCTGTAATTGCTTTACTTTATCACTAAGCGGTAGCGATAGTCGTAGAAGCAATAGATGGCGTAGACGACAACGATGCTACGATGGAGATCAAGGTGTCGCGCCAGTGACGATGGTGATCACGACGGTGCTTCGGAGATGGAGATCACAAGCACAAGATGATGATGGCCATATCATATCACTTATATTGATTGCATGTGATGTTTATCCTTTATGCATCTTATCTTGCTTTGATTGACGGTAGCATTTTAAGATGATCTCTCACTAAAATTATCAAGTAGTGTTCTCCCTGAGTATGCACCGTTGCCAAAGTTCGTCGTGTCGAGACACCACGTGATGATCGGGTGTGATAAGCTCTACGTCCATCTACAATGGGTGCAAGCCAGTTTTGCACACGCAGAATACTCAGGTTATACTTAACGAGCCTAGCATATGCAGATATGGCCTCGGAACACGGAGACCGAAAGGTCGAGCGTGAATCATATAGTAGATATGATCAACATAAGATGTTCACCATTGAAAACTACTCCATCTCACGTGATGATCGGTTATGGTTTAGTTGATTTGGATCACGTGATCACTTAGATGACTAGAGAGATGTCTGTCTAAGTGGGAGTTCTTAAGTAATATGATTAATTGAACTTAAATTTATCATGAACTTAGTACCTGATAGTATCTTGCTTGTCTATGTTTGATTGTAGATAGATGGCTCGTGCTGTTGTTCCGTTGAATTTTAATGCGTTCCTTGAGAAAGCAAAGTGGAAAGATGATGGTAGCAATTACACGGACTGGGTCCGTAACCTGAGGATTATCCTCATTGCTGCACAGAAGAGTTACGTCCTGGATGCACCGCTAGGTGCCAGGCCTGCTGCTGATGCAACTGACGACGTTAAGAACGTCTGGCAGAGCAAAACTGATGACTACTCTATAGTTCAGTGTGCCATGCTTTACGGCTTAGAACCGAGACTTCAACGATGTTTTGAACGTCATGGAGCATATGAGATGTTCCAGGAGTTGAAGTTGATATTCCAACAGAATGCCCGGATTGAGAGATATGAAGTCTCCAATAAGTTCTATAGCTGCAAGATGGAGGAGAATAGTTCTGTTAGTGAGCACATACTCAGAATGTCTGGGTATTACAATCACTTGACTCAACTGGGAGTTAATCTTCCGGATGATTGTGTCATTGACAGAATTCTTCAATCACTGCCACCAAGCTACAAAGGCTTCGTGATGAACTATAATTGAAGGAAATATGCCCTAGAGGCAATAATAAAGTTATTATTTATTTCCTTATTTCATGATAAATGTTTATCATTCATGCTAGAATTGTATTAACCGGAAACATGATACATGTGTGAATGCATAGACAAACAATATGTCACTAGTATGCCTCTACTAGACTAGCTTGTTAATCAAAGATGGTTATGTTTCCTAACCATGAACAAAGAGTTGTTATTTGATTAACAAGGTCACATCATTAGTAGAATGATCTGATTGACATGACCCATTCCATTAGCTTAGCACACGATCGTTTAGTATGTTGCTACTGCTTTTATCCATGACATATACATGTTCCTGTAACTATGAGATTATGCAACTCCCGTTTACCGGAGGAACACTTTGGGTGCTACCAAACGTCACAACGTAACTGGGTGATTATAAAGGAGTACTACAGGTGTCTCCAAAGGCAGATGTTGGGTTGGCGTATTTCGAGATTAGGTTTTGTCATTCCGATTGTCGGAGAGGTATCTCTGGGCCCTCTCGGTAATACACATCACTGAAGCCTTGCAAGCATTACAACTAATGAGTTAGCTGTGAGATGATGTATTACGGAACGAGTAAAGAGACTTGCCGGTAACGAGATTGAACTAGGTATTGGATACCGACGATCGAATCTCGGGCAAGTAACATACCGATGACAAAGGGAACAACGTATGTTGTTATGCGGTCTGACCGATAAAGATCTTCGTAGAATATGTAGGAACCAATATGGGCATCCAGGTCCCGCTATTGGTTATTGACCGGAGACGTGTCTCGGTCATGTCTACATTGTTCTCGAACCGTAGGGTCCACACGCTTAAGGTTTCGATGACGGTTATATTATGAGTTTGTGTATTTTGATGTACCGAAGAAGTTCGGAGTCCCGGATGTGATCACGGACATGACGAGGAGTCTCGAAATGGTCGAGACATAAAGATTGATATATTGGAAGCCTATATTTGGAGTTCGGAATGGTTCCGGGTGAAATCGGGAATTTACCGGAGTACCGGGAGGTTACCGGATCCCCCCGGGAACTATATGGGCCATAGTGGGCCTTGGTGGAAAAAGGAGAAAGGGCCAGCCCTAGGTGGCCGCGCGCCTCCCCCCTTCCCCTAGTCCTACTAGGACTAGGAAAGGTGGGCCAGCCCCCTCTCTCTCTTTCCCCCTCCGGTGAATCCTATTCCAACTAGGATTGGAGGGGGAATCCTACTCCCAGAGGGAGTAGGACTCCCTGGCGCGCCTCCTCTTGGCCGGCCGGCCCCCTCCCCCTTGCTCCTTTATATACGGGGGCAGGGGGGCACCCTAGGACACACAAGTTTGATCTACGGATCGTTCCTTAGCCGTGTGCGGTGCCCCCCTCCACCATATTCCACCTCGGTCATATCGTCGCAAAGCTTAGGCGAAGCCCTGCGCCGGTAGTACATCAAGATCGTCACCACGCCGTCGTGCTGACGAAACTCTCCCTCCCCGAAGCTCTACTGGATTGGAGCCCGAGGAGCGTCATCGAGCTGTACGTGTGTCAAGAACTCGGGGGCGCCGGAGTAACGGTGCCGGGATCGGTCGGATCGCGAGGAGAACATACGACTACTTCCTCTACGTTGTGATCGCTTCCGTTTCGGTCTACGAGGGTACGTAGACAACACTCTCCCCTCTCGTTGCTATACATCACCATGATCTTGCGTGTGCGTAGGAATTTTTTTGAAATTACTACGTTCCCCAACAGTGGCATCCGAGCCTAGGTTTTTATGGTTTGATGTTTTGCACGAGTAGAACACAAGTGAGTTGTGGGCGATACAAGTCATACTACCTACCATCATGTCATACTTTGGTTCAGCGGTATTGTGAGATGAAGCGGCCCGGACTGACATTACGCGTACGCTTACGCGAGACTGGTTTCACCGCTACGAGCATTCGTTGCTTAAAGGTGACTGGTGGGTGTCTGTCTCTCTCACTTTAGTTGAACCGAGTGTGGCTACGCCCGGTCCTTGAGAAGGTTAAAACGGAGTCTATTTGACGAAGTATCGTTGTGGTTTTGATGCGTAGGTGAGATTGGTTCTTGCTTAAGCCCGTAGCAGCCACGTAAAATTTGCAACAACAAAGTAGAGGACGTCTAACTTGTTTTTGCAGGGCATGTTGTGATGTGATATGGTCAAGACGTGATGCTATATTTTATTGTATGAGATGATCATGTTTTGTAACCGAAGTTATCGGCAACTGGCAGGAGCCATATGGTTGTCGCTTTATTGTATGAAATGTAAACGCCCTGTAATGCTTTACTTTATCACTAAGCGGTAGCGATAGTCGTAGAAGCATAAGATTGGCGAGACGACAACGATGCTACGATGGAGATCAAGGTGTCGCGCCGGTGACGATGGTGATCACGACGGTGCTTCGGAGATGGAGATCACAAGCACAAGATGATGATGGCCATATCATATCACTTATATTGATTTGCATGTGATGTTTATCTTTTATGCATCTTATCTTGCTTTGATTGACGGTAGCATTATAAGATGATCTCTCACTAAATTATCAAGAAGTGTTCTCCCTGAGTATGCACTGTTGCCAAAGTTCGTCGTGCCCAGACACCACGTGATGATCGGGTGTGATAAGCTCTATGTCCATCTACAACGGGTGCAAGCCAGTTTTGCACACGCAGAATACTCAGGTTATACTTGACGAGCCTAGCATATGCAGATATGGCCTCGGAACACGGAGACCAAAAGGTTGAGCGTGAATCATATAGTAGATATGATCAACATAAGATGTTCACCATTGAAAACTACTCCATTTCACGTGATGATCGGTTATGGTTTAGTTGATTTGGATCACGTGATCACATAGATGACTAGAGAGATGTCTGTCTAAGTGGGAGTTCTTAAGTAATATGATTAATTGAACTTAAATTTATCATGAACTTAGTACCTGATAGTATCTTGCTTGTCTATGTTTGATTGTAGATAGATGGCTCGTGCTGTTGTTCCGTTGAATTTTAATGCGTTCCTTGAGAAAGCAAAGTTGAAAGATGATGGTAGCAATTACACGGACTGGGTCCGTAACTTGAGGATTATCCTCATTGCTGCATAGAAGAGTTACGTCCTGGATGCACCGCTAGGTGCCAGGCCTGCTGCTGATGCAACTGACGACGTTAAGAACGTCTGGCAGAGCAAAGCTGATGACTACTCTATAGTTCAGTGTGCCATGCTTTACGGCTTAGAACCGGGACTTCAACGACATTTTGAACGTCATGGAGCATATGAGATGTTCCAGGAGTTGAAATTAATATTCCAACAGAATGCCCGGATTGAGAGATATGAAGTCTACAATAAGTTCTATAGCTGCAAGATGGAGGAGAATAGTTCTGTCAGTGAGCACATACTCAAAATGTCTGGGTATTACAATCACTTGACTAAACTAGGAGTTAATCTTCCGGATGATTGTGTCATTGACAGAATTCTTCAATCACTGCCACCAAGCTACAAAGGCTTCGTGATGAACTATAATATGCAAGGGTTAGTAAAGACTATACCTGAGCTCTTCGCAATGCTAAAGGCTGCGGAGGTAGAAATCAAGAAGGAGCATCAAGTGTTGATGGTCAATAAGACCACTAGTTTCAAGAAGAAAGGCAAAGGGAAGAAGAAGGGGAACTTCAAGAAGAACAGCAAGCAAGTTGCTGCTCAGGAGAAGAAACCCAAGTCTGGACCTAAACCTGAAACTGAGTGCTTCTACTGCAAGCAGACTGGTCACTGGAAGCGGAACTGCCCCAAGTATTTGGCGGATAAGAAGGATGGCAAGGTGAACAAAGGTATATGTGATATACATGTTATTGATGTGTACCTTACTAGAGCTCGCAGTAGCACCTGGGTATTTGATACTGGTTCTGTTGCTAATATTTCCAACTCGAAACAGGGACTACGGATTAAGCGAACACTGGCAAAGGACGAGGTGACGATGCGCGTGGGAAATGGTTCCAAAGTCGATGTGATCGCGGTCGGCACGCTACCTCTACATCTACCTTCGGGATTAGTTTTAGACCTAAATAATTGTTATTTGGTGCCTGCGTTGAGCATGAACATTATATCTGGATCTTGTTTGATGCGAGACGGTTATTCATTTAAATCAGAGAATAATGGTTGTTCTATTTATATGAGTAATATCTTTTATGGTCATGCACCCTTGAAGAGTGGTCTATTTTTGATGAATCTCGATAGTAGTGATACACATATTCATAATGTTGAAACCAAAAGATGCAGAGTTGATAATGATAGTGCAACTTATTTGTGGCACTGCCGTTTAGGTTATATCGGTGTAAAGCGCATGAAGAAACTCCATACTGATGGACTTTTGGAGTCACTTGATTATGAATCACTTGGCACTTGCGAACCGTGCCTCATGGGCAAGATGACTAGAACCCCGTTCTCCGGGACTATGGAGAGAGCAACAGATTTGTTGGAAATCATACATATAGATGTATGTGGTCCGATGAATGTTGAGGCTCGTGGCGGATATCGTTATTTCCTCACCTTCACAGATGACTTAAGCAGATATGGGTATATCTACTTAATGAAACATAAGTCTGAAACATTTGAAAAGTTCAAAGAATTTCAGAGTGAAGTTGAATCGTAATAAGAAAAATTAAATTTCTACGATCTGATCGTGGAGGTGAATATTTGAGTTACGAGTTTGGTCTACATTTGAAACAATGCGGAATAGTTTCGCAACTCACGCCACCCGGAACACCACAGCGTAATGGTGTGGCCGAACGTCGTAATCGTACTTTACTAGATATGGTGCGATCTATGATGTCTCTTACAGATTTACCGCTATCGTTTTGGGGTTATGCTCTAGAGACGGCCGCATTCACACTGAATAGAACACCGTCAAAATCCGTTGAGACGACACCTTATGAACTATGGTTTAGCAAGAAACCAAAGTTGTTGTTTCTTAAAGTTTGGGGATGCGATGCTTATGTGAAAAAGCTTCAACCTGATAAGCTCGAACCCAAATCGGAGAAATGTGTCTTCATAGGATACCCAAAGGAGACAGTTGTGTACACCTTCTATCACAGATCCGAAGGCAAGACATTTGTTGCCAAGAATGGATCCTTTCTAGAGAAGGAGTTTCTCTCGAAAGAAGTGAGTGGGAGGAAAGTAGAACTTGATGAGGTAATTGTACCTTCTCCCTTACTTGAAAGTAGTTTGTCGCAGAAACCGGTTTCTGAGACATCTACACCAAGTAGTGAGGAAGTTGATGATGTTGATCATGAAACTTCAGATCAAGTTACTACAAAACCTCGTAGATCAACCAGAGTGAGAGCCGCACCAGAGTGGTACGGTAATCCTGTTCTGGAAATCATGCTACTAGATCATGATGAACCTACGAACTATGAAGAAGTGATGGTGAGCCCAAATTCCGCAAAATGGCTTGAGGCCATGAAATCTGAGATGGGATCCATGTATGAAAACAAAGTATGGACTTTGGTTGACTTGCCCGAGGGTCGGCAAGCAATAGAAAACAAGTGGATCTTCAAGAAGAAGACTGACGCTGACGGTAATGTTACTGTCTACAAAGCTCGACTTGTCGCAAAGGGTTTTCGACAAGTTCAAGGGATTGACTACGATGAGACCTTCTCACCCGTAGCGATGCTTAAGTCTGTCCGAATCATGTTAGCAATTGCCGCATTTTATGATTATGAAATTTGGCAAATGGATGTAAAGACTGCATTCCTGAATGGATTTCTGGAAGAAGAGTTGTATATGATGCAACCAGAAGGTTTTATCGATCCAAAGGGAGCTAACAAAGTGTGCAAGCTCCAGCGATCCATTTATGGACTGGTGCAAGCATCTCGGAGTTGGAATAAACGCTTTGATAGTGTGATCAAAGCATTTGGGTTCATACAGACTTTTGGAGAAGCCTGTATTTACAAGAAAGTGAGTGGGAGCTCTGTAGCATTTCTGATATTATATGTAGATGACATATTGCTGATCGGAAATGATATAGAATTTCTGGATAGCATAAAGGGATACTTGAATAAGAGTTTTTCAATGAAAGACCTCGGTGAAGCTGCTTACATATTGGGCATCAAAATCTATAGAGATAGATCAAGACGCTTAATTGGACTTTCACAAAGCACATACCTTGACAAAATTTTGAAGAAGTTCAAAATGGATCAAGCAAAGAAAGGGTTCTTGCCTGTGTTACAAGGTGTGAAGTTGAGTAAGACTCAATGCCCGACCACTGCAGAAGATAGAGAGAAAATGAAAGATGTTCCCTATGCTTCAGCCATAGGCTCTATCATGTATGCAATGCTGTGTACCAGACCTGATGTGTGCCTTGCTATAAGCTTAGCAGGGAGGTACCAAAGTAATCCAGGAGTGGATCACTGGACAGCGGTCAAGAACATCCTGAAATACCTGAAAAGGACTAAGGATATGTTTCTCGTATATGGAGGTGAAAAAGAGCTCATCGTAAACGGTTACGTTGATGCAAGCTTTGACACTGATCCGGACGATTCTAAATCGCAGACCGGATACGTATTTACACTAAACGGAGGAGCTGTCAGTTGGTGCAGTTCTAAACAAAGCGTCGTAGCGGGATCTACATGTGAAGCGGAGTACATAGCAGCTTCGGAAGCAGCTAATGAAGGAGTCTGGATGAAGGAGTTCATATCCGATCTAGGTGTCATACCTAGTGCATCGGGTCCAATGAAAATCTTCTGTGACAATACTGGAGCAATTGCCTTAGCGAAGGAATCCAGATTTCACAAGAGGACCAAGCACATCAAAAGACGCTTCAATTCCATCCGGGATTTAGTCCAGGTGGGAGACATAGAGATTTGCAAGATACATACGGATCTGAATGTAGCAGACCCGTTGACTAAGCCTCTTCCACGAGCAAAACATGATCAACACCAAGACTCCATGGGTGTTAGAATCATTACTATGTAATCTAGATTATTGACTCTAGTGCAAGTGGGAGACTGAAGGAAATATGCCCTAGAGGCAATAATAAAGTTATTATTTATTTCCTTATTTCATGATAAATGTTTATCATTCATGCTAGAATTGTATTAACCGGAAACATGATACATGTGTGAATGCATAGACAAACAATTTGTCACTAGTATGCCTCTACTAGACTAGCTTGTTAATCAAAGATGGTTATGTTTCCTAACCATGAACAAAGAGTTGTTATTTGATTAACAAGGTCACATCATTAGTAGAATGATCTGATTGACATGACCCATTCCATTAGCTTAGCACACGATCGTTTAGTATGTTGCTACTGCTTTTATCCATGACATATACATGTTCCTGTAACTATGAGATTATGCAACTCCCGTTTACCGGAGGAACACTTTGGGTGCTACCAAACGTCACAACGTAACTGGGTGATTATAAAGGAGTACTACAGGTGTCTCCAAAGGCAGATGTTGGGTTGGCGTATTTCGAGA
This sequence comes from Triticum timopheevii, assembly GCA_963921465.1. Taxonomy (NCBI): domain Eukaryota; kingdom Viridiplantae; phylum Streptophyta; class Magnoliopsida; order Poales; family Poaceae; genus Triticum; species Triticum timopheevii. The sequence continues at coordinate 76,381,567 of OY997266.1, read as the reverse complement.
TTAGGTTTTGTCACTCCGATTGTCGGAGAGGTATCTCTGGGCCCTCTCGGTAATACACATCACTGAAGCCTTGCAAGCATTACAACTAATGAGTTAGCTGTGAGATGATGTATTACGGAACGAGTAAAGAGACTTGCCGGTAACGAGATTGAACTAGGTATTGGATACCGACGATCGAATCTCGGGCAAGTAACATACCGATGACAAAGGGAACAACGTATGTTGTTATGCGGTCTGACCGATAAAGATCTTCGTAGAATATGTAGGAACCAATATGGGCATCCAGGTCCCGCTATTGGTTATTGACCGGAGACGTGTCTTGGTCATGTCTACATTGTTCTCGAACCGTAGGGTCCGCACGCTTAAGGTTTCGATGACGGTTATATTATGAGTTTGTGTATTTTGATGTACCGAAGAAGTTTGGAGTCCCGGATGTGATCACGGACATGACGAGGAGTCTCGAAATGGTCGAGACATAAAGATTGATATATTGGAAGCCTATATTTGGAGTTCGGAATGGTTCCGGGTGAAATCGGGAATTTACCGGAGTACCGGGAGGTTACCGGAACCCCCCGGGAACTATATGGGCCATAGTGGGCCTTGGTGGAAAAAGGAGAAAGGGCCAGCCCTAGGTGGCCGTGCGCCTCCCCCCTTCCCCTAGTCCTACTAGGACTAGGAAAGGTGGGCCGGCCCCCTCTCTCTCTTTCCCCCTCCGGTGAATCCTATTCCAACTAGGATTGGAGGGGGAATCCTACTCCCAGAGGGAGTAGGACTCCCTGGCGCGCCTTCTCTTGGCCGGCCGGCCCCCTCCCCCTTGCTCCTTTATATACGGGGGCAGGGGGGCACCCTAGGACACACAAGTTTGATCTACGGATCGTTCCTTAGCCGTGTGCGGTGCCCCCCTCCACCATATTCCACCTCGGTCATATCGTCGCAAAGCTTAGGCGAAGCCCTGCGCCGGTAGTACATCAAGATCGTCACCACGCCGTCGTGCTGACGAAACTCTCCCTCCCCGAAGCTCTACTGGATTGGAGCCCGAGGAGCGTCATCGAGCTGTACGTGTGTCAAGAACTCGGGGGCGCCGGAGTAACGGCGCCGGGATCGGTCGGATCGCGAGGAGAACATACGACTACTTCCTCTACGTTGTGATCGCTTCCGTTTCGGTCTACGAGGGTACGTAGACAACACTCTCCCCTCTCGTTGCTATACATCACCATGATCTTGCGTGTGCGTAGGAAATTTTTTGAAATTACTACGTTCCCCAACAATAATATGCAAGGGTTAGTAAAGACTATACCTGAGCTCTTCGCAATGCTAAAGGCTGCGGAGGTAGAAATCAAGAAGGAGCATCCAGTGTTGATGGTCAATAAGACCACTAGTTTCAAGAAGAAAGGCAAAGGGAAGAAGAAGGGGAACTTCAAGAAGAACAGCAAGCAAGTTGCTGCTCAGGAGAAGAAACCCAAGTCTGGACCTAAACCTGAAACTGAGTGCTTCTACTGCAAGCAGACTGGTCACTGGAAGCGGAACTGCCCCAAGTTTTTGGCGGATAAGAAGGATGGCAAGGTGAACAAAGGTATATGTGATATACATGTTATTGATGTGTACCTTACTAGAGCTCGCAGTAGTACCTTGGTATTTGATACTGGTTTTGTTGCTAATATTTGCAACTCGAAACAGGGACTACGGATTAAGCGAACACTGGCAAAGGACGAGGTGACGATGCGCGTGGGAAATGGTTCCAAAGTCGATGTGATCGCGGTCGGCACGCTACCTCTACATCTACCTTCGGGATTAGTTTTAGACCTAAATAATTGTTATTTGGTGCCTGCGTTGAGCATGAACATTATATCTGGATCTTGTTTGATGCGAGACGGTTATTCATTTAAATCAGAGAATAATGGTTGTTCTATTTATATGAGTAATATCTTTTATGGTCATGCACCCTTGAAGAGTGGTCTATTTTTGATGAATCTTGATAGTAGTGATACACATATTCATAATGTTGAAGCCAAAAGATGCGGAGTTGATAATGATAGTGCAACTTATTTGTGGCACTGCCGTTTAGGTCATATCGGTATAAAGCGCATGAAGAAACTCCATACTGATGGACTTTTGGAGTCACTTGATTATGAATCACTTGGCACTTGCGAACCGTGCCTCATGGGCAAGATGACTAAAACCCCGTTCTCCGGTACTATGGAGAGAGCAACAGATTTGTTGGAAATCATACATACAGATGTATGTGGTCCGATGAATGTTGAGGCTCGTGGCGGATATCGTTATTTTCTCACCTTCACAGATGATTTAAGCAGATATGGGTATATCTACTTAATGAAACATAAGTGTGAAACATTTGAAAAGTTCAAAGAATTTCAGAGTGAAGTTGAAAATCATCGTAATAAGAAAATTAAATTTCTACGATCTGATCGTGGAGGTGAATATTTGAGTTGCGAGTTTGGTCTACATTTGAAACAATGCGGAATAGTTTCGCAACTCACGCCACCCGGAACACCACAGCGTAATGGTGTGTCCGAACGTCGTAATCGCACTTTACTAGATATGGTGCGATCTATGATGTCTCTTACAGATTTACCGCTATCGTTTTGGGGTTATGCTCTTGAGACGGCCGCATTCACACTAAATAGAACACCGTCAAAATCCGTTGAGACGACACCTTATGAACTATGGTTTAGCAAGAAACCAAAGTTGTCGTTTCTTAAAGTTTGGGGATGCGATGCTTATGTGAAAAAACTTAAACCTGATAAGCTCGAACCCAAATCGGAGAAATGTGTCTTCATAGGATACCCAAAGGAGACAATTGGGTACACCTTCTATCACAGATCCGAAGGCAAGACATTTGTTGCCAAGAATGGATCCTTTCTAGAGAAGGAGTTTCTCTCGAAAGAAGTGAGTGGGAGGAAAGTAGAACTTGATGAGGTAATTGTACCTTCTCCCTTATTTGAAAGTAGTTTGTCGCAGAAACCGGTTTCTGAGACATCTACACCAAATAGTGAGGAAGTTGATGATGTTGATCATGAAACTTCAGATCAAGTTACTACAGAACCTCGTAGATCAACCAGAGTAAGATCCGCACCAGAGTGGTACGGTAATCCTGTTCTGGAAATCATGCTACTAGATCATGATGAACCTACGAACTATGAAGAAGCGATGGTGAGCCCAGATTCCGCAAAATGGCTTGAGGCCATGAAATCTGAGATGGGATCCATGTATGAAAACAAAGTATGGACTTTGGTTGACTTGCCCGAGGGTAGGCAAGCAATAGAAAACAAGTGGATCTTCAAGAAGAAGACTGACGCTGACGGTAATGTAACTGTCTACAAAGCTCGACTTGTCGCAAAGGGTTTTCGACAAGTTCAAGGGATTGACTACGATGAGACCTTCTCACCCGTAGCGATGCTTAAGTCTGTCCGAATCATGTTAGCAATTGCCGCATTTTATGATTATGAAATTTGGCAAATGGATGTAAAGACTGCATTCCTGAATGGATTTCTGGAAGAAGAGTTGTATATGATGCAACCAGAAGGTTTTATCGATCCAAAGGGAGCTAACAAAGTATGCAAGCTCCAGCGATCCATTTATGGACTGGTGCAAGCATCTCGGAGTTGGAATAAACGCTTTGATAGTGTGATCAAAGCATTTGGGTTCATACAGACTTTTGGAGAAGCCTGTATTTACAAGAAAGTGAGTGGGAGCTCTGTAGCATTTCCGATATTATATGTAGATGACATATTGCTGATCGGAAATGATATAGAATTTCTGGATAGCATAAAGGGATACTTGAATAAGAGTTTTTCAATGAAAGACCTCGGTGAAGCTGCTTACATATTGGGCATCAAAATCAATAGAGATAGATCAAGACGCTTAATTGGACTTTCACAAAGCACATACCTTGACAAAATTTTGAAGAAGTTCAAAATGGATCAAGCAAAGAAAGGGTTCTTGCCTGTGTTACAAGGTGTGAAGTTGAGTAAGACTCAATGCCCGACCACTGCAGAAGATAGAGAGAAAATGAAAGATGTTCCCTATGCTTCAGCCATAGGCTCTATCATGTATGCAATGCTGTGTACCAGACCTGATGTGTGCCTTGCTATAAGCTTAGCAGGGAGGTACCAAAGTAATCCAGGAGTGGATCACTGGACAGCGGTCAAGAACATCCTGAAATACCTGAAAAGGACTAAGGATATGTTTCTCGTATATGGAGGTGACAAAGAGCTCATCGTAAACAGTTACGTTGATGCAAGCTTTGACACTGATCCGGACGATTCTAAATCGCAGACCGGATACGTATTTACACTAAACGGAGGAGCTGTCAGTTGGTGCAGTTCTAAACAAAGTGTCGTAGCGGGATCTACATGTGAAGCGGAGTACATAGCAGCTTCGGAAGCAGCTAATGAAGGAGTCTGGATGAAGGAGTTCATATCCGATCTAGGTGTCATACCTAGTGCATCGGGTCCAATGAAAATCTTCTGTGACAATACTGGAGCAATTGCCTTAGCGAAGGAATCCAGAATTCACAAGAGGACCAAGCACATCAAGAGACGCTTCAATTCCATCCGGGATTTAGTCCAGGTGGGAGACATAGAGATTTGCAAGATACATACGGATCTGAATGTAGCAGACCCGTTGACTAAGCCTCTTCCACGAGCAAAACATGATCAACACCAAGACTCCATGGGTGTTAGAATCATTACTATGTAATCTAGATTATTGACTCTAGTGCAAGTGGGAGACTGAAGGAAATATGCCCTAGAGGCAATAATAAAGTTATTATTTATTTCCTTATTTCATGATAAATGTTTATCATTCATGCTAGAATTGTATTAACCGGAAACATAATACATGTGTGAGTGAATAAACAAACAGAGTGTCACTAGTATGCCTCTACTAGACTAGCTTGTTAATCAAAGATGGTTATGTTTCCTAACCATGAACAAAGGGTTGTTATTTGATTAACAAGGTCACATCATTAGTTGAATGATCTGATTGACATGACCCATTCCATTAGCTTAGCACACGATCGTTTAGTATGTTGCTACTGCTTTTATCCATGACTTATACATGTTCCTATAACTATGAGATTATGCAACTCCCGTTTGCCGGAGGAACACTTTGGGTGCTACCAAACGTCACAACGTAACTGGGTGATTATAAAGGAGTACTACAGGTGTCTCCAAAGGCAGATGTTGGGTTGGCGTATTTCGAGATTAGGTTTTGTCACTCCGATTGTCGGAGAGGTATCTCTGGGCCCTCTCGGTAATACACATCACTTAAGCCTTGCAAGCATTACAACTAATGAGTTAGCTGTGAGATGATGTATTACGGAACGAGTAAAGAGACTTGCCGGTAACGAGATTGAACTAGGTATTGGATACCGACGATCGATTCTCGGGCAAGTAACATACCAATGACAAAGGGAACAACGTATGTTGTTATGCGGTCTGACCGATAAAGATCTTCGTAGAATATGTAGGAACCAATATGGGCATCCAGGTCCCGCTATTGGTTATTGACCGGAGACGTGTCTCGATCATGTCTACATTGTTCTCGAACCGTAGGGTCCGCACGCTTAAGGTTTCGATGACGGTTATATTATGAGTTTATGTATTTTGATGTACCGAAGGAGTTCGGAGTCCCGGATGTGATCACGGACATGACGAGGAGTCTCGAAATGGTCGAGACATAAAGATTTATATATTGGAAGCCTATGTTTGGAGTTCGGAATGGTTCCGGGTGAAATCGGGATTTTACCGGAACACCGGGGGGTTACCGGAACCCTCCCGGGGGTTAATGGGCCTTAGTGGGCCGTGAGGGAGAAGAGGAAGGGCCGGCCAGGGCAGGCCGTGCGCCCCCTCCCCCCCTAGTCCGAATAGGACAAGGAGAGGGGGGCGGCGCCCCCCTTCCCTCTTTCCCTCCCCCCAAGTCCTAATCCAACTAGGAAAAAGGGGGGGAGTCCTACTCCCGGTGGGAGTAGGACTCCTCCGGCGCGCCTCCTTCTAGGGCCGGCCGCACCCCCCTTGCTCCTTTATATACGGGGGCAGGGGGGCACCCTAGGACACACAAGTTGATCCTTGAGATCGTTCCTTAGCCGTGTGCGGTGCCCCCCTCCACCATAATCCACCTCGGTCATATCGTAGCGGTGCTTAGGCGAAGCCCTGCGTCAGTAGAACATCAAGATCGTCACCACCCGTCGTGCTGACGAAACTCTCCCTCCCCGAAGCTCTACTGGATTGGAGCCCGAGGAGCGTCATCGAGCTGTACGTGTGTCAAGAACTCGGAGGCGCCGGAGTAACGGCGCTGGGATCGGTTGGATCGCGAGGAGAACGTACGACTACTTCCTCTACGTTGTGATCGCTTCCGCTTCGGTCTACGAGGGTACGTAGACAACACTCTCCCCTCTCGTTGCTATGCATCACCATGATCTTGCGTGTGCGTAGGAAATTTTTTGAAATTACTACGTTCCCCAACAGGCCTCGAGGCGCTCCCACGCCTCGTGGTCCTCCCGCGCCATAACCGAGCTCAGCACCCCTGGCTCCGGTGGAACGAGGTGGACCGGACGTGTGCCGAAGGGGAAATTGAGCCTAGCCATCGCACCGTGGTAGAGGACCTGCCAGCGGTCGTACTCCACGGCCGCGAGCTCGGCCGTGTGGAATCTACCGAGCCACCGGCGGGTGTGGGTCTACTGATCTGTATTCTCGGCGACCCACGTCCCCCACTGCCGCTGCCGGACCCCAAGGTAGGTGATACGTCTCCATCGTATCTACTTTTCCAAACACTTTTGCCCTTGTTTTGGACTCTAACTTGCATGATTTGAATGGAACTAACTCGGACTGACGCTGTTTTCAGCAGAATTGCCATGGTGTTATTTTTGTGCAGAAATAGAAGTTCTCGGAATGACCTGAAACTCCACGGAGATTATTTTTGTAATTAATAAAAAATACTGGCGAAAGAATCAAGGCCAGGGGGCCCACACCCTGTCCACGAGGGTGGGGCCCCCCTAGGCGTGCCCCTGCCTCGTGGGCCCCCTGGTACTCCACCGACCTCAACTCCAACTCCATATATTCACGTTCGGGGACAAAAACATTAGAGAGTAGGATTCATCGTGTTTTACGATGCGGAGCCGCTGCCAAGCCCTAATCTCTCTTGGGAGGGCTGATCTGGAGTTTGTTCGGGGCTCCGGAGGGGGGAATCCGTCGCCGTCGTCATCATCAACCATCCTCCATCACCAATTTCATGATGCTCACCGTCGTGCATGAGTAATTCCATCGTAGGCTTGCTGGACAGTGATGGGTTGGATGAGATTTACCATGTAATCGAGTTAGTTTTGTTATGGTTTGATCCCTAGTATCCACTATGTTCTGAGATTGATGTTACTATGACTTTTCTATGCTTAATGCTTGTCACTAGGGCCCGAGTGCCATGATTTCAGATGTGAACCTATTATGTTTTCATGAATATATGTGAGTTCATGATCCTATCTTGCAAGTCAATAGTCACCTATTATGTGTTATGATCCGACAACCCCAAAGCGACAATAATCGGGACCACTCTCGGTGATGGCCGTACTCTGAGGAGTCCATGTATTCACTAAGTGTTAATGCTTTGGTCCAGTTCTCTATTAAAAGGAGGCCTTAATATCCCTTAGTTTCCAATAGGACCCCGCTACCACGGGAGGGTAGGACAAAAGATGTCATGCAAGTTCTTTTCAATAAGCACGTATGACTATATTCAGAATACATGCCTACATTATATTGATGAACTGGAGCTAGTTCTGTGTCACCCTATGTTATAATTGTTGCATGAGGAATTGCATCCTACATAATTATCCATCACTGATCCAATGCCTACGAGCTTTTCACATATTGATTTTTGCTTAGTTAATTTACCGTTGCCACTTTACAATTACTACAAAACTACTATTGTTACTTTTGCTACTGTTACCATTACTTCCATACTACTTTGCTACTAAATATTTTACTGCAGATATTAAGTTATCCAGGTGTGGTTGAATTGACAACTCAACTGCTAATACTTGAGAATATTCTTTGGCTCCCCTTGTGTCAAATCAATAAATTTGGGTTGAACACTCTACCCTCGAAAACTATTGCGATCCCCTATACTTGTGGGTTATCAGTAGGACCTCGTCGGCTCCTTGGTCCGAGGGAGGACGGGGAAGTCCTTGAACCTGTGTAGGGGCGCGACGGCTGGCGGATTGGGGGACCGGCGACAGCAGATCGATAAAGAGCCCGCGGAGGACGACGGGGACACCTCAGCGGCCACCTGGCTGGCGTCGGGCGAAGAGGTCATTCTAAACCTCTCTTGGGCCATTGGCTGCTCGAGCTCCCCGGCACACATGCAGAGGTTGAGGATGGAGGCGGCGGCGATGGTGGCGACCTACCAATGGTTACGGGGGTGGTGTGTGTCGCTGAGCACAGGTTTTTTGGAGTGTGTGGTGTGTGTAGGGGGGTTAAAGTGGTGTTTGAGGAAATACCACAGCAACTGAAACTTTTACTAGGCGCGAGTAACAAGGCAGGGTTACTGAAAATTTGGATCAAGGGCGAGCAGATATGTTTTAGATTGCGAGGGATGCAGAGGCAAGAGTATTTGGGGAGCGAGCTAGTGTGCTTGACACGCCGACTGTGGACTGTAGCCGACACACCTTCTCGCATAAGCCATAGGCGTACTATACACCGACGGTGCTCCGGGATATTTTGTACTGCATCTCACATGGTTGGTGATAATAAACTATGTGGGATCTACTTGATTTTTCATTTTGATTTGAATTACATAATGGGGTCACAGCGACAATGAACGGTGTTTGAATTGCTAGACCTTTTATCTGCAGTGAACATGCAACTATATGTGTGTCGTAAAAAATTGGAATTATTTAGGGTTCGTTTGGAAATTTTATACATTAAATTGGTTTTCTAGCAATTTCAGGTGCACAATTCAAAATCAAAGCACATGCTCCAGTCCCTAAAAACGGGTTGCAAAATCGAATGTTTGTCCTTGGTTGCAAGCTTAGGTCACATGCAGGAAATGAGAATGATTGTCAAACACCTTTACATTGTCGCTCAGCCGCTAACATTGAGATGCATGGTTTTAAAATTATAGTAAATCGAAAACTCGACTGAAATTCATGAAACTTGACATGATATCATGGAACGGCATCAACATGCCATGGTAAAAATATTTTCCCATTTGGGGCAGGTTTGGGTATAAGCTTCTCGCAAACCGGAGCTTCTCTCACAACAAGCCAGATGGTTTCGGTAGGGAACGTGCCACCTTGGGGGACAAACGATATATGTTGCCTCTTCTTACTTTCGAAATTTTTCTCGTGTCAACATAGACCACACGAGTGTTGTGTCATTTTTTGGGAGTTTTCGGGGTTCGCTTGGACATTAAGTGAGTTTTCTATGCATTCTTGTGTATAATTCAAATTTGAACTACATGCACATGCTCCAGTGCATATAAAGTGGTTTAGAATTGGAATGTGTGCCCTTGGTTACATGCTTAAGTCCCATGCAAGAAATGAGAATGAATGTCAAACACCTTGCCACCATCGCTCGACCGCTAACATGGAGATACTTGGTTTTTAAATTCTAGTAAATCAAAAACGCATCTGAAATTTATGAACCTTGACACGCTAGCATGGAACGGCATCAACATGTAGTGGTAAAAATATTGTCCCATTTGGGGCAGGTTGGTATACAAGCTTCTCACAAACCAGAGCTTCTAACAACAAGCCTCATGGTTACGGTAGGGAATGTTTCACCTTTTTGGACGAAATGATATCCGTTGCCTCTTCTTGATTTCAATTCTTTTTCTAGTGACAACATACAACAACATGAGTGTTGTGTTAAATTTTGGAATTTATCGGTGTTCGTTTGGACATTTTATGCATTAATTGACCTTTCAATGCATTTATGTGCATAATTCAAATTTAAACTACATGCATATGCTCTAATGCATATAAATTGGTTGAAAATTCAAATTTGTGTCCTTGGTTGCATGCTTACGTCCCATGCAAGAAATAGGAATGAATGTCAAACACCCTTCCATCGTCACTCGGCCGAGATAACTAGTTTTTAAATTCTAGTAAATCCAAAACTCGTCTGAAATTCATGAAACCTGGCATGCTATCATGGAATGGCGCCCGACATGCCGTGGTAAATTTTTTGTCCCAATTGGGGCAGGTTTGGGTATAAGCTTCTCACAAACCAGAGCTTCTCACAACAAGCCTGATGGATTTGGTAAAGAACGTTTCACCTTTCTGGACGAAACGATAGCCATTGCCTCTTCTTGGTTTCAATTTTTTCTCCAGTGTCAACATAGAACAACATGAGTATTGTGTTAAATTTTGGAATTTTTCGGGGTTCGTTAGCACATTTCTTATGCATGAATTGAGTTTTCAATGCATTTATGTGCATAATTCAAATTTTAACTACATACACATGCTCTAATGCATACAAAATTGGTTGAAAATTCAAATATGTGTCCTTGGTTGCATGCTTAGATCCCATGCAAGAAATGGGAATGAATGTCAAACACCCTGCCCCCGTCACTCGGCCGCAAACATTGAGATACCTGGTTTATAAATTCTAGTAAATCCAAAACTCGTCTGAAATTCATGAGACCTGGCATGCTATCATGGAATGGCACCCGACATGCTGTGGTAAATACTAATGCAATGCACGGGCCTTTTTGCTAGTCTTTATCTAATTACAAACGGGAGATTATTAATAATTGGGAGCCAATATCCCAAACTGATTATTTATTCGAACCATGAGAGTTAGACCAATAATGGATACGTGCCATGCTTCGATTAGGAAATAAAGCGGTGTTGGGGATATGACTATTTGTGTAAGCCGCCCAGGAGGGGCCGGGTTACGCAAAGAGGACTCATCAGAGGAAGCCCAAGACCAAGCATGAAGATGGCGGTTCAATAAAGAGCTTAAGGCCCACAGGCGGCTTAAGCCCGTTGTAGTAAACCGCCATGGTGGCATGACTTGTAATGTAAGGTAGATTTAACTGGTCACCGAGCCGGACTCTGTTTATAAGCCGGCCGGGACTTTGTAAGCCACAGGGCGTCAACCCGTGTATATAAGGGGACGACCTGCTGGCGGTTTAGGGCAAGAAACAACTCGTCGAGAGCCGGGCATAGCGTATCTTGCTCCCTGGTCATCGAAACATCAATACCAACCCAAGTAGACGTAGGCCTTACCTTCACCGTAAGGGGCCGAACTAGTATAAACCCTCTCGTTTCTCTTGTCCCGATTTAACCCCTTCAAGCTTCCTAGTTGCGATGGCTCCACAACTAAGTCCTTTCACAAGGACATCTGACGTGACTATTCCACGATAGTTGGCGCCCACCATGGGGCCAGCGCACGGTGGATTTGAGTTCTTGAAAGGCAGCTTCGAAGGGCTCAAGGGATACGTAGTGGGCCGGATGACCAAGAGTCGCCGCGGCAAGATCTACATCAACGACGAAGGCTGGGGCCCCGACGCCGGCTCAATTGAGTACGGATACCGGGTCCCCTTCGGCGGAATCCACGTCTTCATCGGCCGGATCGGTGAGCCGGGCCCTAAGCCGGACAACTACACCGACCTCGTCGAGACGGCTCAGTGTGCGAGGAAGACCCGGACTCAGCCGGTTGTGAGGCGTGCCTTCGTGGGATGCGTCCACGGAGAAGAAGTTTCTGAAGGATCTGAAGATAAGGGTGGGACGGTCGTCCTCTCGGACGATGATTCGTCCGCCGGCTCAACAGATTCGTTGTATTAGGTACAAGACAGCGCACTCGGGGGCTGTTCCGATGGCATCAGTATTACGGACCCCGATGAGCCGCCAAGATGGGCAGGAATCTTCATGGCTGGAACTCAGCCCAGTTCAAACTCCACAGCAACCGCAGCGATCACGTCCGGATTAGGAGCAGCCGAGGCAGGCGGCCCCGTGCGCCCACTGGCTCTGGTGCTGATGGATCTCATGGACAAGCTTATGGCCCTGTTAACCACCACGGTTATTCCTGCAGACAAAGATGAGCATGACGCAGCAGTAGCACAGGTGCGTGAGGAGATAGCTCAGGCCAAGGAGGCCTTGGCAGCTGAGGATACTAGACTAGCTGCAGAACGGGCGGCTCTCGACGCCCGGGCACAGCGCTTGCAGTCAGAAGCTTACCAGCTCACAATGAGCTTAAACACATCCAATGAGGTAATGAGGAGGAGACATTAGAAAACGCAGTCCCGTTTACCTCCGAATTACGACCCCCGGGTTCTCTTTGCTACACCCGGAGCCGGCCCTAGTAACCCGCCGGAGACCGATCAATTTATGACAACCGGAATAAGAGGACCGGCTCAGCCTCGGGATACGGTGCCGCCTCACGTAAGCATGCCACCGCCGCGTTATGTGTCGATTCCACCGGGTCACTTTTCCAACCCCATGGAGAACTTGATCGCAGCTTCAGCGCGTTTAGAGGCTCTTCCTATGGAAGGTGATGACCCGGCGGTAGTGGAAACCCGGAGGGTCAGAGAACTCCTCCAGACAGCCCTGGCTCAGTAGGAGACCTATTCTTACAGCCGGGACATGATTCATTCAACTCCCCCGCCCTGGGTAGCACCACCTCGCCAGAACTGGAGCCCGAGTTACAGCAGACGCATGGAGTTGGAAGCTCTGTCAAGCAATGCTCAGCACCGTAACCAGCCCGAGGGCTATAACCCAGTGCAGGATCGAATACGTCAGGAGAACGAGGAGGCGACTCAGGCGGCGGCTCAAGACTTTCTAGAGTATCCAACAACTTCCATTGAGGCGGGAGTAGCCACTAGAACCGGTGGTGTCCCTTGTCTGATTCCGGTTTTGCGGAATGTGCGGTTGCCCAAAGACTTCAAGGGACCTTGAAAGGTGCCAAATTATATGGCCGACTTACAGCCCGGAGCCTGGATTGAGAGTTATGAGATGGCCATGGAGCTGTTGGAAGTTAGTGACGTAGCGATGGCTAAGTATTTCACCATGATGTTAGATGGAACAGCCCGGTCGTGGCTGAAAGGCTTGCCACCCAGTTCCATTGGTTCATGGGGCGAGTTAAAGGCCCGGTTCATCCAGAACTTCAAGGACACCTGTAAGCAATCTATGTCGATTGTGGACTTGACAGATTGCAAGCAAGAGGAAGGTGAATCCACCACCCATTGGGTACGCCGAGTCAAGGAGATAATTCATTCCTCCGATAAGATGGATGCCGGCTCTGCAGTTCTTATGCTGGAGAAAAATTGCCGCTTTGAGCCGCTGAGGCAGAAACTGGGGCGCCTTAAACGTGACCTCACAGATATGGGTACGCTGATGGCTGCTTTAGTTAAATACGCCGATTTTGATAGTACCAAGGATCCCGCGTCTGACGATGAGAAGACATGGAAGGGGAAAAGGAACGACAATGGAAAGGGTCAGTAGCATAACCCGGGGAATCGAGGTGGCAATAAGCGTAAGGCGGACGGTAACCCGGAGTTTGTGGCCAATGCCAACGTACGAGGTAACAATCCGAGACGTAAGGGTAAAACGCCTCGATCCGGCGGGTCAGGCCCATCTCTAGAGCAACTACTCAATGAGCCCTGCCCGAGACATGGCACCAGGGAGCGTCCTGCCACACATCTATGCAAGGATTGCGTGATCATGAAGGCTTTTAGAAATTCCAACACCTTCGATGGCAGTCATGGATCCAACGGCGGTTCAGGGGCCGGCGGCTTTCATGTCCCAGGTGGCGGCTCAAATTCCAGCTTTCAGGGACATTCAGGTGGTAACAATCAGCAGCAGTCCGGTCAAGGTGGACAACACCAGCAACAGTCGGGTTATCAAAGCCATCCGAAGCAGTTAAGTGGTGGACAATATCACGTGTTTACCACTAGCTTGTGCAAACGTGACCAGAAGGTTCATAAGAGGGCTCTGAATTCCGTTGAGCTGGCAATTCCTCGTTATCTGAGGTGGTCAGAGCAGCCCATTGTGTGGAGCAGAGAGGATCACCTCCACGGGTCGATAATCCGGGTCAGTTAGCCCTGGTGGTGGCACCCCAAGTTGGTGGATATAAATTCACTAAGGTACTCATGGACGGCGGCAGCAGCATCAATATCCTCTACTACGAGACCTTTCAGTGCATGGGGTTGACTGAGAAGAATTTGAGAACATCCAACACTGTTTTCCATGGAGTGGTCCCGGGTAAGTCGGCTTATCCAGTCGGCAAGATTGAGCTGGAGGTGGCCTTCAGGGACGAACATGATTCCAGTGCTGAGAAGTTAACGTTTGAGGTGGTCAAAATCAGGAGCCCATATCACGCTCTGTTTGGGCGGCCGGCTTACGCTAAGTTCATGGCCCAGCCGTGTTATGTTTATTTGCAGCTCAAGATGCTGGGTCACAAGGGCACCATCACAGTACATGGCAGCCGCAAAATAGCGCTGGAGTGTGAAGAAGGTGACGCGGCTTATGTTCAGTCGGCCTGCATAGCAGAAGAGCTCAAATTTTATCAAGATAATGTTGACCCGGCGGATATGACATCCCTGAAGAAGCCAACTACAGAGCATGACCCGGTGCTGAAGTTTAAGTCGGCAGCTGAGACAAAGCTTGTTGATTTTACCCCGGGTGATTCTTCTAAACAGTTCATCATCAGCAGCAACTTGGATCCCAAATAGGAAAGCGTGCTCATCGAGTCCATCCGTGAGAACCGGGACATCTTTGCATGGAAACCTTCTGACATGCCGGGTGTACCGAGGGAACTCGCTGAGCACACTCTCAACATTGATCCAAAGTATAAGCCGGCCAGGCAGTTTCTTTGGCGTTTTAACGAAGAGCGGCGGAAAGCTATTGGAGAAGAAGTCGCCCAGCTCTTAGCGGCCGGGTTTATCATTGAAGTTTTTCACCCGGAGTGGTTGGCTAACCCGGTGCTTGTCCTCAAGAAGAACGGCACCTGGCGGATGTGTGTGGACTACACGGACTTAAACAAGGCTTGTCCGGCTGACCCTTTTGCTCTTCCCCGTATTGATCAAATCATTGATGCTACGGCGGGTTGTGAGCGTTTATGTTTTTTGGATGCTTACTCCGGTTATCATCAGATTAAGATGACAGTTAAGGACCAGGAGAAGACGGCTTTCATCACTCCGTTTGGAGCCTTCTGCTATGTATCTATGCCATTTGGGCTCAAGAGTGCCTAGGCGACTTATCAGCGGTGTGTGCAGAACTGTTTGCACGACCAAATTGGGCGTAATGTCCATGCCTATGTGGATGACATTGTGGTGAAGTCCAGAGAAAAGGAGACCTTGATATCTGACTTAAAGGAGACCTTTGATAATCTCCGGGTTTACAAGATGATGCTTAACCTGGCCAAGTGTGTGTTTGGCATTCCTGCGGGCAAGCTCTTGGGTTTTTTGGTGTCCAACAGAGGCATCGAAGCTAACCCGGAGAAGATTAAGGTGATTACCTCCCTGGCTAAACCGGCGTGCATCAATGATGTTCAGCGACTGGCGGGTCACGTTGCCGCCTTAAGTCGATTCATAAGTCGGCTCGGTGAGAAAGCCCTCCCATTGTATCAGATGATGAAGAAAACTGACACTTTTGTCTGGAGTGAGGCCGCTAATGCTGCTTTTGAGGACTTAAAGAGACAACTGTCTAAGCCGCCGGTTCTCGCGGCTCCGATTGACAAAGAGCCTTTGTTGTTATATGTGGCTGCCAATTCACGAGCCGTCAGCGTTGCCATCGTGGTGGAGCGTAAGGAAGCCGGTAAGGAGCATCTGGTTCAACGGCCGGTTTACTACATCAGTGAGGTGCTCATTGAATCCAAGCAAAGATACCCACATTGGCAGAAGCTTGTTTACGGGGTGTTCATGGCAAACCGGAAGTTGAAACAGTACTTTCAAAGCCACCCTATAACTGTGGTAAGTTCTGCCCCTTTGGGAGACATCATTCAGAACAGGGAGGCCACAGGAAGAGTCGCCAAGTGGGCCACTGAGCTTGGGCCTCACGATTTGAAGTACATGCCACGTACTGCTATTAAGTCTCAGGCCTTGGTGGACTTCATCAATGATTGGACAGAGTTACAGGCCCCTGAGGAGAAGCCGGATAACACATACTGGACTATTCACTTTGACGGGTCCAGACAGCTAGAAGACTCAGGGGCTGGAGTGGTGTTGACTTCCCCTCGAGGTGACAAATTTTCTTATGTACTCCGGCTTATGTTTCCATGTACTAACAATGCAGCTGAATATGAGGCATTACTCCATGGTCTCCGGATGGCTAAGGAGATGAACTTAAGCTGGGTACGATGCTTGGGCGACTCAGATCTGGTGGCTCAACAAGTGTCAGGCAAGTGGGATTCCAAGGACCCCCTCATGGCGGCTTATCATCGTGAGGTAGATGTTGTGGCTGGTCACTTCACGGGTTATCAAGTGGAGCACATCGATCGAAGGAAGAACGAGGCGGCTGATGCTTTTAGCCGGTTGGGATCCCAACGTAAGCCGGTGCCGCCCAATACCTTTCTCGATGTGTTACATAACCCTTCTATCAAGGTGCCTACCGAGGAAGAATTAGCAGTGCCAGACCCGGAGGCACAGCTGGTGGCGACTTTTCATGTTATCCCAGATTGGACGGTGCCTTACTTGGCTTATATGACCCAGGGTGTATTGCCGGAGGATGAGACATTGGCGAGACAAATCGTCAGGCGCTCCAAATCCATGACAATTGTTAACGGTGAGTTACATCACCTCAGCATCACGGGGGCGTTTCAACGCTGCGTATCACCTACAAAAGGCCAAGAAATACTCCGTGAGATCCATGAAGGAGATTGTGGCCATCATGCCGGGTCAAAATCCCTCGTAGCCAAGGCTTTTCGTCATGGTTTCTATTGGTTGACGACTCATGCTGATGCGGAGGACCTGGTCAGTAAATGTGATGGGTGTCAAAAGTTCTCATGACGAGCTCATGTGCCGGCTCAAGAATTAAGGATGATCCCAATCACTTGGCCGTTTACAGTCTGGGGGCTTGACATGGTTGGACCTTTCAAAAGGTCTAAAGACAAAAAGACACATCTACTGGTGGCAGTGGATAAGTTTACCAAGTTGGTTGAGGCAGAGCCGGTCAGTAAATGTGATGTAGCCACGGTGGTTCAGTTCATGAAAAAGGTGATCTTTCGTTTTGGTTTTCCACATAGCATCATAACTGATAATGGCACTAATCTCTCTAAGGGTGCCATGGAAGAGTTCTATCAAAGAGAACATATCCGGCTTGATGTTTCGGCCGTTGCTCATCCTCAATCCAATGGTCAAGCAGAGAGAGCTAATCAAGAGATCCTGAAAGGTATCAAACCCCGGCTCTTAGTTCCCTTACAACGGACTACGGGTTGTTGGGTGGAGGAGTTACCCTCCGTGTTATGGAGCATCAACACTACGCCTAACAGATCTACGGGATACACACCTTTCTTCATGGTTTATGGAGCAGAGGCGGTCCTACCAAGTGAAATCCGGCACGACTCACCCTGTGTGGCGGCTTACGTTGAGGCGGATAACGAAAAGGCTCGTCAGGATGCACTTGACTTGTTGGACGAGGAGCGAGACTTGGCAATAGCCCACTCGGCGATTTACCAGTAAGACCTGCGCCGCTATCACAGCCGTTGGGTTAGGAGAAGAACCTTTCAGGAAGGCGACTTGGTGCTCCGGCTCATCCAGGTTCAGTCTAACATGCACAAGCTATCCCCGCCTTGGGAAGGGCCCTTTGTGGTCAGCAAGAATTTACACAACGGGTCATATTATCTCATCGATATTCGAGAGCATAAGGACTCATTTAAATCGGAGGAGGAGACCCGCCGGCCGTGGAATATAGCTCATCTCCGGCCTTATATACTTAAGTTACCAGTTCTTAAGATACCTTTTACGATGTACATATTATACAAAGCAATAAAGCAGGACCTCTGTCCTTTTTTCCCATAAAGCATGTTTTATGTCTTTTTTATCAGGTGATGGACACTGCCAACAGGGGACGGATCATATCTGAATCTGGCTTTCCCTTTGGTCCGGCTTATGATCATATCTGAATCTAGCCATGGTCACTTGGGGGCTTCCTGTTCAAACATAGGTCGTATTCAAACCAAAGAGAACATAGCTATCGATACCCACTTGATTGGCATACTGCCAAACCCACTTGGGGGCTTCCTGATCATATTTGAATCATAGCTTAACCCCTTTGGGTCTGACGTGGATCGTATTCGAATCGGCGTCATTAAACAACTCTTATGTTCACTTGGGGGCTTCCTGTTCAAACATAGGTCGTATTCGAACCAAAGAGAACATAGCTGTCGATACCCACTTGATCGGCATCGCCAAAAGCCACTGGGGGCTATATGATCGTATCCGAATCTTAGCTTAACCCCTTTGGAACGGTTCTCTGATCGTATTCGAATTAGGAGCCTGTGACATTGCTTATAAGTATGATTACTTCAACTCTCATTGAAACCTTCTTGAGGAGATGGCTTTTGATCCTTCCAGTTTTATATTGATTACCTCAGGTTCTAAAAGTATCAGGTAAAAACTTATGTAAGCCAGAGAGGTTATCAAAAGAGTCGCAGGTATGCTGTTATGATTATGTTTTAACTAATCATGAATCGGCTTATACATGTGTTTTTTTTTCATGTCCAGGTTATCAATATTCTATAACCCACTGGCACAATGAACCGTCCAGGAAACCTTGCCTGTTTTTATGTGCAGGATAAAGCAGAGCAAGGTAAAATATCAAGGAAACACATGATTAATATAAGTAAGAGGAATTTAGTGATGGCGGCTTAACAAAAGCAATAAGTATCATAAGGCATGACAGGCATTAAGGAGTTTTCTCTATCCTATTACAAGACTCCCCGAGTCTAAACAAGTGAAGCATTGTTCTTTGCAAAGTAATAACCCGGCTGGCGGCTCATTACTCCGGCTGGCTTGATGACTCCGGGTTATCCTTCCCCGCCTCTCCTTCGGTTGTTTTGTCCTGGAAGGTGGATGAGGCCCAGTCAATGCTGCTTAAAGCTTCAAATTCAGCTTCATCATCTATTAAACTGGCCGGGTCCACTTCAGGGGCAAAGGTATGCTTACGCGTTGGAGGGATCAGGATGACTTGGTCATATGGGGCGTTTGGGATTCTCCAGTTCTCGCTATCATAACCCGGCGAATACGTAGTGAGATCAGTATCCTCCCCAATGAGAGTCGCCAGGGGGCGTACGACTTTAACACAGGCAGTGAAATCTTGTTCGCCAAAAGCAGTGCCATCCTCCTTAAGGCTTGGATATCCAAGAGAGAGATCAGCAAGGTCAAGTTCTGGCACCCATGCTCTTGCCCGACTCAATGCAGCCACGGCTCCGGCTCTCGCAGATGCCCGCCTTAAGTCTTGAATGCGTTGAGGTAGCACCGAAAGATGCCTCAACACGTCTTGAAGGAGCCGAGGAGAGGTATTTGATAAGGCCACAGCAGCCAACGCATGCCGTGACCCAGAGTACAGCTGCTCTACTAAGGTATACACTGCCTTAAGTTTGACCAGCATATTTTCCTTCAGATTGGTACTCCTGGGGCCTGCATATTCACAGGTATAACAGTAAAGCCGGAGGTAACTATTACGATAACTCTTGAAGGATTACAATATTTACGGGCGACTTACCGAAGATGGTTGAGACCATTTGGGATATCTGCCGTTTTAAGTTGGACAGCTCATTTGTTGCCTCGGCAAGAGATGCCTCTGCTGTTTCAGCCCGAGTCACCAGTGAAGCCCTCTCATCAACCCAAGTCTTCTTTTCCGATTCAAATTTTTTCTTCAACTTCTCTTGTTCAGAGACACTAAATTCAAACTTGGAATTGGCTTTCTGAACTTCGAGCTCTTGGGTTTTTAACTGGCTCTTCACATCGCCAATCTCCGCCTCAAATTGACTTATGGTGGCCTGCATTGACATCAGGCTATGGTAAGAATCTTGGTAAGATAACATTCAAGTCCCAAGCATTTTACAAGTAAAGATACTTGGCACTTGGGGGCTAATGTATGTTTAAAGAATTTTTAATCTATTTTACTAAGTCACACATATTAAGTCTCAAGCACTTTACAAGTAAAGGTACTTGACACTTGGGGGCTAATGTGTAACCCAAATTCAAAGTTTCATGTTAACTCCGGGTTAAACATATTCAATTTAAACCGGACAAAACTAATAGCAAGCAGATTATTAAGTCTACAGCATATTCATTCTTAAGCAATAGACTTGGGGCTGGTACAGTAAGTAAGATTTAGAGTAAAAGCTTAAATTTTACCTCAGATTTATGCTGTATTTGCTTCACCATGTCAATTTCAAGGTCACGGCTACTGTGTACTTGGTTCAGATAGCCCGAGACTATATCACCAATACTTAGATGAGAGTAATTAGTGATGTCTTGTTTGGACTTCCGGCGCTGGGCAAACTCCTCCTTGGCGGTGCATTGGGCAAGGGCAGTAGGCCGGCCCGGTTCAACATATTGGCTCTTCACAATTTCAACCTCTGGGTCAGTCGTCTTGGCCGGGCTAGGAGTTTCCGGGTCATCTGAGTTGTGAATAACGTCTTCTGCAGGTGGGTCAGAAGTTGGCTCCGGAATATCAGAAGCCGGTTCAGGCGGTGGCTGATGAGTGGAGCTGTCAGGAACGGATGAGTCAAGCACTGGTTCAGTAACCACCGGGTCTTGGGACGACTTATTCTTCTTTGCCCTCTTGCTGGGCTTTACTTGCAAGCTGTCAATCAAAGTGGAAGGATAAGTATCAAAGTTTAAGTATGGATATACTTAAAGTAAGAAAGGTCATATTACCCGGGAGCCGTTTTGAAAGCCGGCATGTTCGATTGCATCGACTCATCAGAAGAAGGGGAAGTATCCTGATAGTTGGAGTCAGATGAATTGAGAGGTTGGCGAATCAAACCCATCAAGGGTAAAACAAAACGTAAGTCGGAGATAACCTCGGTCCGACACTTCCTGGTTACGTCGGGTAAGCCGGAGGAAAGTTCTGCGTCCTAGTTGGCCCGAGTCTGCCGCCAATTTTCAAGCTGCTGTTGCTTCAAAAGAAATTGAGGATCTTGGTAAGGGAGAGGATGTGAAAACATTACTTTCCGGGTCACCCTTCAGATTCTTTGTGTTGGCAAAGGCTCTGAGTCGGAGGAAATTATAGTTACCTCTTCGCCAGCTGCTTGACTGTTCCCAGTATCCTCCTAAAAAGATCAAATATTAGTAAAGTAACGGCAAAGGGGTTAAAGAAAATAAAAAAAGATTACCTCTTCCTCATCCGAAGAAGAGTCGTCCAATTTAAACATATCAGAGGCGCTGGGTTTCTTCTTCTTAGAGGTGCCCGTCCTAGCGGCTTTTCTTTCAGTCTTCTTGGCCGCCCTGGCCTGTTTGGCAGCCTCATGGTCATATTTGACCTTCCAGAAATTATCATCGGCCTATGGAAAAAGATAAGGAATCGTAAGTACCAGAAGGTAACATATTAAAGAGTATTTGTGAAGATTAATAACTTACCGTAGGAGCCAGATTCTTCCTGCAGAAGGGAAGTAAACCGAAAGTGTTGCTGGTTACAGTGCCCTCCTTCAATAGCGATTGGACTATAGCGTCTACCACATCATCTGGTAAGTCCTTAGGGCTATGACGCATTGGGTCTTCCTTTTCGCCTGTGTAAGTGCACATTAAGCCGGAGCGGCGGCTTAATGGTAGTATCCGCCAGGTGACCCAGACCCGGACCAAATCGATGCCACTAAACCCGTTGCCTAAAAGGGCCTTGATCTTCCGGATGGTGGGGTTAAGAGGCAGGCGCTCAACAGCAGTTAACTTGTCCGCCAAATGATTGTTGGACTCAAGACGCAGGGCACGAAAGCCGGGCAGAGGCTTCTCATTAGCCGGAGAGGTGTCTTGATAGTAGAACCACGTCTGGTTCCAGTCTTTTGGGTGACTAGGCAGCTCAGCGTAAGGAAAAAGGCAGTCTCTCCGCCGCTGGATTGAGATGCCGCAAAGCTCAAGACTAGGCCGGTTGGCGCGTTCATTTTGCCGGTTCAAGTAAAAAAGTTCTCTGAACAGCAGCAGAGTTGGTTCCTCTCCAAGGTATACCTCGCAGAAGACTTGGAAATTGCACAGATTTGACACGGAATTGGGTCCAATGTCTTGAGGCTTCAGGTCAAAGAAATCCAAAACTTCCCTGAAGAATTTTGAGCCGGGAGGGGCAAATCCCCGGTTCATATGATCTGTGAAAACTACTACCTCCCCATCCTTGGGTTGAGGTATCTCCTCAGACGGGTGAGGGGCACGATAAGACATGGTTTCCTTCTTTGGTAAATGGCCAGACTTTACAAACTCGGCAAGTTTGCTTTTGAGAAATTTTCTAGACCTAAAAATAGGGCGGAGAAGTTCATGCATTCAAAGGAGGTTTCCAAATAAGAGAAATGAGATATGTTTCTATGCAAGATCAACACAAACAACTACCACAGTAGTTCTGAACAGTTTTTACGATCTAAACAGGCTGTGGAAGTGCAAACTAGCAAGGGTTTGCATCGGGCAGTGATGAACACCGATAGCTCGGCCGAGCTTCAAGGTAGATCTAAGAAAGGGGGAGAGAGGAACTTACGGATGAGGACGACCTGCGAAGGTTCGCCGTTGATCTCTGGTCAGATCAGGTCGATGCAGCGGCCTGAGTCGATGAAGACAAGGGGGTCAACAGCGACAGCGGCGGAGCTTGAGCGACAGAGAGGAGAGGAAGAAGACGACTGAAAGGGTAAAAAGGAAAAGACCTAAGTCGCGGCTATTTATAGGGATAAGATAACTGAGATGGCACGGGAAACGAGGAGATAAGAATGATTATCCAGCGGCCCCGAGGCCTCGATTTTCGGAGCAATCAATAAAGAAGAGATCCGTTGAAGGATTCGAGGGAATAAAAAATGAGTCAAAGGAAGAATGACGTCACGCCAAGTTAAGACGGATCCAGAAGATGATGTCATGGCGGGTTCACAAAAACCCTCTGTATAGTCAAAAGACTGAAGATTTCACTCTTTAAAAATATTTTCAGACTAACATGAACAGGTTCAAATCAATCTGGGCCTAATGTTGGGGATATGACTATTTGTGTAAGCCGCCCAGGAGGGGCCGGGTTACGCAAAGAGGACACATCAGAGGAAGCCCAAGACCAAGCATGAAGATGGCGGTTCAATAAAGAGCTTAAGGCCCACAGGCGACTTAAGCCCGTTGTAGTAAACCGCCATGGTGGCATGACTTGTAACGTAAGGTAGATTTAACTGGTCACCGAGCCAGACTCTGTTTATAAGCCGGCCGGCACTCTGTAAGCCACATGGCGTCAACCCGTGTATATAAGGGGACAACCTGCTGGCGGCTTAGGGCAAGAAACAACTCATTGAGAGCCGGGCATAGCGTATCTCGCTCCCTGGTCATCGAAACATCAATACCAACCCAACTAGACGTAGGCCTTACCTTCACCGTAAGGGGCCGAACTAGTATAAACCCTCTCGTGTCTCTTGTCCCGATTTAACCCCTTCAAGCTTCCTAGTTGCGATGGCTCCACAACTAAGTCTATTCACGAGGACATCTGACGTGACTATTCCACGACAAGCGGTATCATTAATCATCCAAATAGAAAAACTATATACTTAGGATTATATACAACAAGTCATCAACACTCAACGACAACGAGGATACATGTTGGATTATAGATTATTTCCAACAAAACATTCTAACAAATACTAAATTTTTCTCACCCAACAAATAACAAAGCGATGAAATGAACTTCAGCTCAACCAATCCTTGGCATTGGAAACACTTGCTTTGAACCATAACTGATTCTCAGTGAAGGGCTAGCTATTGTCAATCTCGAGACCAACGCAGGACTGATCATCCAGGCTAAAGCGGCCTATATCAGGACGCATATTGTGATAGCCACGGTAGGGAACCATAGCAATGTCCGAGGTACAGATACAGTTGCTTCTCATAAATGGTAGTAACATTATGTCAGCAGCAGCTAGATCGCCTTTCACCATCATTGGATAGTGTTGTCCAAAGACGAGCTAGTTTTCTCCAAGACTATCAATACTGAACCAGGGAGAAGGTGTTGGCGCTAGCACACGAGTACCCATCCCGAATACCCTGCAATGGATGTTGGAATAGGTCCGGAGAGTGCGGCCATGGGAGACAACACCTGCTTCATTAGTAACATCGGCAGTGCCCTATATACATACAAGAAGAGGTGATCCATCGGAATAAGTTGGCAGGCGCCACTCAGTATATAGGTCATGCTCGTCATCATCACCATCGTCATCTCCCCCTTGGTTATAAAAATTTTCAAGTATAGGTGGTGGAATGTTCACAGGACCTTGGAAACACAAGAAGGTTAATTAGTAAAGGGAAACTAGCTAACCCGCATGCATGTGGATGAAACAATTATAATTACGATGGAAGACAAAGGTACCGAAATCACAAGGATTCCATGCAAAAGCAGTGCCACTAGTGGTGGCACCAAACACAAGACCCTCATATTGAATTTCATCACAATACTCATCCGTGTTTAGAAATTGATTTTTGAGCAATATCCATCGAGGCGTGGAAGTAAGGACGGCAACAAGCTTGTCGAAGATAGCAACAATTTCATAGTTCTTGTAATCCCAAGCGCGGTTGGGAACTCGACAAATTGCTATCTTCCGTAGATGACAGTCAGCATGATCGTATTTGAACGTACGTAGATCATTTGTGTGCTCAACCTCAGGGCAGTCTATGATTTTTGAAAGTGGAACCCGGCGACGAGTGTACACATTCACAAGTTCCAACTCGTAGTTAAACCCAATATAAACAACCCAATCTCCATGTGCGCCTGCCCAAGCCTTACCCTCAAGGGATGACATCTTAACATCACACGTATCATTATCAAGTGGCATCAACTTGCAGAAGTCGAGGCTTCCGTCGTCCCCACGCCGGCGACCAGCGTCATGGTGAAGAAGATAGGGGAGATTAAACCACTCTTGAACCCTATTTCTTGAGTCGAGAATGAACTTGAACGAACCTGCCATGCTAGCCGAGGTGATGACGTCGCACCGATCAATGAGTTCCTCCACCACATCATCTTTCAGATCGGGGCAAGAATAACATGGTCATTTCCGGCCTATTCCCTCCATGGAGAAGATGATCGAACAATGGCAGAAGGAAGGGTGAAGGCAAATGGAGGGAGGAAGAGCGTGTGACAGTAGTTCCAAATCAAGAGGGAAAGGCGAAGAGGCGGTGGACGGTTGCCACGGTACACGAAGAGGCTAGTGGGGAGCTAATGGTCGCCACAGAGAGGTCACACACTGACGACAAGGCCGTCCTCTCAGACCTAGCGCCCGCGCGGGATGGCCTCCGTCGCCCACACGAGCGAAGCCACTTCGCACGCCACACAGTTCATCCGCCACGTCGCTAAGAGCAAGTACTACAAATAGTGGGCTTATAGCCTGCTTACATGGCAATTTTGCCTATGTGGAGGAGAGAGACATGAAGGATTCCTGCAACAAGGACGAGCGTGCCTGGCACTTGGCCTGGATGGAGAAACTCGACAGAGCTCACGTCGTGTACGCGGCCAAGGAGGCATACACGTGCTATGACATGTACAGGTGGATCGTTGACATGAGGAAGTGTCTCCTTCCCCAAAATGGCCAAGGATCTAGCCGGAATCAGAGCAATGGCAAGCGTCGTTGCAACAAGAAGTAGATGATTAGATCCTCATTTCTCCTAGTTTAGTATGCATGTAATTCCTTACTTGGTGTGGGAAAATGTTATCTGTGTAGTCACTTGTGCTTAATTTGGTTATGTAATGATGTCTTTTTAAGTATATATGTTGATGCTCTGTAGACAGAGCAAATCACATCGCACACAGACTAAACAAGGGAACCCGCTGGTGATGATTTCATCAATCACTGACAATTGTATACTAGCAATCATTTGCTCACAACACACACACGTTTTGTTAACAGGAATCGTCTATGTTGTTATCTGTCTTCCCACACATTTCTGATTACAGACCTGTTT
The DNA here is from genome assembly GCA_963921465.1 of Triticum timopheevii. Classification (NCBI taxonomy): domain Eukaryota; kingdom Viridiplantae; phylum Streptophyta; class Magnoliopsida; order Poales; family Poaceae; genus Triticum; species Triticum timopheevii. Next base: position 76,355,497 of record OY997266.1, on the reverse strand, counting down.
GCCGCGTATCACACACATCTTATTATATTGAACCATTTCTGTTCTCTTGTCTCAACACAAACAGTTCATCCGAGTGAACCGCATGTTGTATATCGCACACACCTTGATCTGGTTGACCGTTTCTTTTATGTTGCCGAATCACAAACAGTTCATCTGAGTGAACTGTATGTTGTGTATCGCACATGCCTTCATCAGGCTACCCGTTTCTTTTGTTCCTCCTCATCGCAAATAGTTAATTGAACTGAACCGTATGCCCTGCATTTCACATGCAACAAAAATTTGAACCGTGTTTGATGCATCCATCATCGCAAACATTTTGCACATTTATGACGGTTCTCTTACACCGCCGTTTGCGATTATTGCATCGCACACAGTTTCTCGAAGGGTCTTTGATTGTAGTGTCGCGTTAGCAGCATCGTGCAGTAGTGATGTCAATGCTATCTCGAAGCATGTCTGTGCTACTCCGGTTTTCAATAAGAACATTTGTAGCACAATGCTAAATTTTCTTTATCAATTATCCAAACACCGTTGTATGGGTAATGTCATGAAATTTCTCTCCCCTCACCTAAAGGGTTTTCTACTTTATACCCTGTCATGGATATCATGCTCTGCTTGTCCTTGGGAACAATATACCCCTGAAATATGTGTTAAAACACATTTCCTTTCCATTGTTCTGTTTAATCTGATAATCGCATTTTCCTTTCCATTGTTTTGTTTAACCTTTCTTGAAATCTGACTTAACTGAGCAATGATAATTCCCTGCTTAGGTAAGCACCTCATTGTACCATGCTGTCAGTAAAACCCTGTTACTAATGTTTATGACATTTTGGTAACCACCGATGGACGAGAACTTTGCCTATTGGTCCGCCTCGTTCAACAAGCAGGAAAATGGTTCCCCTCATCCCTCGCCCTTGGTAGAAACGATGTTGTCAACATAACTGACATGCTATTTTCTGACATACATTGCTATCCTGGCCGTGCAAGAAGTCAGCGCCCTTTCTACTTTAATCCACATGGTGGGTCCATAACCCACAGTTCCACAGGATCGAAGCCTGACTCTCCTGTACAACCCTCTTTCTCAAGGTTGTTCCTTATGTAATTCATGAGCCACCTTCCGAGAGATCATCAATTCTCGCATCAGACAAAATAATTATTCCCGTTGCTTAGAACCCCTTTCACGCCCTATAACAGGGATCGAATGATTGCCTGCCCGCTCGAAACTTACCATGATACCTTCTTACATTGCTCTCGATATTTTCTTAAGTTTCAATTCGAGAGTTACTTTCCGCCACCTTCCCCGATGTTATCGACCAGATAGTCAACCTTGCAGAGGTCCGTTCCCCGGAATACCCACCCTTTATTCTTTTGTAAGTACGATGGAGTTCCCGAAGAAAGGATGTCGACTTCATCATGATGACCTGAAACAGAGGAATGAAGACATCAATGTAATGGATTGACCTCTTCGAGAAGAGCGACCAAGACCGACAAGATTCGTTAGAATTTTGTAACCAGATCTTCCCCCCTTACTCCACCTCTTAAAATCTCCGGACGAGATTTCTTGTAGTGGAGGAGAATTTTGACGCCCGGATAATTAAGCTACAGTGAACCTCTGCTAATGATGCCACGTCACCTCGGTTACTATTGTTAATCTCACATTAGTTCAAAACCGATTCAAATCCAAATTTGAATTTAAGTCAAACGTTAAAGGTTTTCAAATACTAAAACTAAAATGTCCGGGTTGAGCCAGGTATTGCATAGGTAATTATGGTGAAGAAACCACACCTTTATAAAATGCTTAAATACTCTAAAATGAATAAAACAGCAACATAACCAATTTAATAAATTTCTTTTATTATTTATAAAATGTTAAACTATTTATTTAGGGGTTTAAACTTTTTGTAGCTAAGTTATGATTAGTGATACTAATCTAGTTCAAATTTTATGTTTTGTAAAACAAAAATTAAGATAAAACAGAAAAGAAATAAAAATAGTAAAGAAACAAAAATGGCAAAACAAAATATAACAAAAGGGCTCCCCTGGCCCAACACCCCTGGCCTACAACTAACCCTAATGAAACCCTAGTCCGGTCCCACTCTCCACTCCCCTCCCCCTCCTCTCACCCGTCTAGATTGGGATCGGGGTGACCTCACCTCGTCCCCATTGCCCCCGGCGCACGCCCCCGTCGCCCTTCGCCACCTCGCCTCCTGGTCACCGGATCGCCCGCGGACCTCGCCGGAGCTACCCCATCGCCCTCTGTCGTTGTCGTTGCCTCCCCGACATCCTACCCAAACGACTTCCTCACACCTCGAACACCGGTCACCTGCAACGCCGGTGAGGCCGTCGGCCTAAACCTCCACTTCCCCCCTCTCCATTTGCTCACTAGCTCCAGCCGCCTCCTGGCCGCGCCCGCCTCACACCGCTATCTGTGCCGCCCGCCCTACCGCGCCTCCCCGCGGATGCGCGCCGCCGCCCCCTCCCACTCTGCTGCTCGCCCATGGGTTCTTCTGGTCGTGGTCGCGCGAGCGCAAGTCCCCGCCGCCTCATGCGCACTTAAGTGTGTTCCCCTATGCCTTGCCTCTGCCCGCTCTTTGTCGCGCGCCGAGACGGCTGCCACCGGTTGCCGCTGCTTCTGCTTTCTACTGCCGCCTGCCACTCCTAAATTTTGCTGCCTGCTATTGCTTCACCGTCGCGCCCCTAGCTCCGGCCGCCGCCTCGATTGATGATTGCCGCCACTGCAAACCAACGTCCGCCGCCCTAAGGCCACTGCTTGGCTCGCCAGAGCAGTAGCTACCAAGCACACCCACCTACACGCCTAATCGGTGCCGGAGTTGTCCGAATGGGCGACCCCGCCGCGTTCTGTCTCCGACGACATGCGTGATGGTCAGTTGGCCACCGGCTGGCCTACTGACTGGTGGGTCCGGCCGGGCTAATTAAGATGCCTAATTTTGGATTAGATTATCTATGATAGTGGACCCCTTCAGTTAAAATAACCCTTTAACTTAACCCTCTATATGACATGCGGGTCCCGCCTAGATTTATAACTGGATAATTCATTTGGAAATTAGTAAAACTATGACATGTAGGCCCCACCGCAGTATTCACATTGAACCAGCCAACTATTGGCTGATGAGTCAACAGTTGACCTGGCCCCCCCTATCAGCCTATGTTGCATATGGCTGGGTACACTTCCTGTATACCTATAGCATTTAAATATTAATTTAATTTCAAATTCAAAAAAATCCACAAATTAGAAAATTAAATAAAAAATTTAAAATTAATATACAATAAACTGTAACTCGGATGAAAATACTTTGTACATGAAAGTTGCTCAGAATGATGACACAAATCCGAATATGCAGTCCGTTTATTCACCACACGTCCCTAGCATAGCGAACATGCAACATTCACCTCTTGTTCGTCTGTCCGAAAACGTCAAACACCGGGAATAATTTCTCGGATGTTTTCCCCCATTAACAGTATCACCTATCCCTGCGTTAGATCACCCCTGGCACCGTGTATTGCCTTGTTATATTTTGTGTTGCTTTGTTTGCTCTGTATTTACTATTTCTTCCGCCCTCTTCTTCTCTGGTAGACCCCGAGACCGGCGTTGATGCACTGAGTATGACTACGTCACCGATGACCCTGCTTCGTGTGCAACAGAGCTTCCAAGCAAGCAAACCCCCTTTGATCAACCAGATATCGCCCACTCTCTTCTATCTTATTCTAGCATTAGATTCGCTACTATTGTTGATTTGATAGCTCCTATTATGTTGCATAGCCTGTCATTGTTGCTACAATTGTTGATACCTTTACCTGCAATCCAACATGCTCAATATAGGTTGCCAGTTTATCATCAGTGGCCGTACATTCTTGTCTGTCTTCCATGCTATACTATCGCGTCGTGATCACTTGGGAGGTGATCACGGGTACATATATACATACATACATACATACATACATACTATACCAGTGGTGACTAAAGTCGGGTCAGCTTGTAGTACCCGCGAGTGATTCACGGATTGGGGGCTGAAACGACATTTGTCCTGACGGCCCTCTGAGTGCATCTTTGTGGTGGAGCGACAGGGCAGGTTGTGACCACCTATGAGACAGGTGGGCCTGGTCCTAGTCGGCGTCCGCGGTTACTTTAACATAACATGCTTAACGAGATCTTGGTATTTGATCTGAGTTGGGTCGTTGACCTTATATGCATTAACTGCCATGTGGGACAAGATATGGGTAGTCGACGTCATGGTACCAGCCGAAGCCTTCTTAACGTCAGTGACTGAGCGGCGCGCGCCAGATTGGACTGGAACGCCTTGAAAGATCGAGGATGTCGCCTAGAGGGGGGGTGAATAGGCGCTCTAAAATAATTACGGTTTAGGCTTGAACAAATGCGGAATAAACCTAACGGTTAATTTGTCAAGCACAAAACCTAAAACAACTAGGCTCACCTATGTGCACCAACAACTTATGCTAAGCAAGATAAGCAACTATGTGATAGCAAGATATATGACAAAGAACGATATGGCTATCACAAAGTAAAGTGCATAAGTAAAGGGCTCGGGTAAGAGATAACCGAGGCACGCGGAGACGACCATGTATCCCGAAGTTCACACCCTTGCGGATGCTAATCTCCGTTTGGAGCGGTGTGGAGGCACAATGCTCCCCAAGAAGCCACTAGGGCCACCGTAATATCCTCACGCCCTCGCACAATGCGAGATGCCGTGATTCCACTAAGGGACCCTTGAGGGCGGTCACCGAACCCGTACAAATGGCAACCCTTGGGGGCGGTCACCGAACCCGTACACTTTGGCAACCCTTGGGGCGGTCACCGAAACCCGTCAAGATGCTCGGGGCGATCTCGACAACCTAATTGGAGACCCCGACGCTTGCCCGGAGCTTTACACCACAATGATTGAGCTCCGAACACCACCAACTGTCTAGGGCGCCCAAGCACCCAAGAGGAACAAGCTCAAGGGCACCAAGCACCCAAGAGTAATAAGCTTCTCAAACTTCACTTCCACGTATCACCGTGGAGAACTCAAACCGATGCACCAAATGCAATGGCAAGGGCACACGGAGTGCCCAAGTCCTTCTCTCTCAAATCCCACCGAAGCAACTAATGCTAGGGAGGAAAATGAGAGGAAGAACAAGAAGGAGAACACCAAGAACTCCAAGATAAAGATCCAAGGGGTTCCCCTCACATAGAGGAGAAAGTGATTGGTGGAAATGTGGATCTAGATCTCCTCTCTCTTTTCCCTCAAAAACTAGCAAGAATCCATGGAGGGATTGAGAGTTAGCAAGCTCGAAGAAGGTCAACAATGGGGGAAGAACACGAGCTCAAAGGATAAAGTCCCAATGGGGAAGAAGACCCCCTTTTATAGGTAGGGAGAAAATCCAACCGTTATCCCCTCACTCAGCCCGCACGGCGCGGTACTACCGCAGGGAGCTGCGGTACTACCGCGGTTGGCCGCGGTACTACCGCTGCAGGTTGCGGTACTACCGCATGTGCAGCTCTGGCCAGATGAAGGCATGTTGCACAGGGCAACGAGCGATAGAACCGCCGGAGCGGTACTACCGCGCGCCCCTACGGTACTACCGTAAGGCAGGCAACACTAGGCGCAGAGAAGGCACGAACGTAAAAAATTACTTCCGTACCTACTTCCGCTGAGGGAGGACCTGCGCAAAACTCCGGCACGGTACTACCGCACACTAAGAGCGGTACTACCACGTAGGGCGCGGATGTAAAAAATTACATCCGCCCCTACTTCCGCTCATGCTGCTAAGCCTGGCCAGAGCCCACGGTACTACCGCGCTCGCAGCGCGGTACTACCGCGTAGGGCACGGATGTAAAAAATTACATCCGCCCCTACTACCGCTCGGGCAGCTGCGCCTGGCCTAAGGCCACGGTACTACCGCTCCCACAGAGCGGTACTACCGCGAGGGCCCGCGGTACTACCGCTCCGGAGAGCAGTACTACCGCATGCCCCAAATCAGCAACACTAGGAGTCCTTCATTTTGCAGAGAAGACAACAGAGGGAAACACTAAAACCAGAACTGCCATAACTTCTGCAAATGAGCTCCGAATTGAGCAAACTCAAGCTTGTTGGATAGAGGAAGACGAGTAGCATCAAAATAGCAAGAGAGGAGAGAAACCTCCAACAGAGAAGAACCGGCAGAGCCTCCAACATAGAAAACATCATAGAAGATGCATGTAAACTCCGTTTTCGATGAACTCGAGCTTGTCGAAAATGACCAAAAGCTCCAAATCTCACAAGGAGAAGAACCAAACAAGAACCAATAAAGATGATGCAAGGATGCAATGGTTTGAGCTCTCTACGAACGATACGATCAAGCAACTCATCGAGAGCCCCCCTTGATAGTACGGCAATCGATCCTATAACCCGGTCTCCCACAACTACCATGAGACCGGTAAAATAGAAAACCTATCAAGGGCAAACCTTAGTCTTGCACAAAGTCCACTTGAGCTAGATGATGACGATCTACTCGTCCTCAAGATGGACCACCTTTCTTGATTGCGTTGGCTCGATGAAGACTAGTTGATTGCTCCCCCATACTCCACTATGGGTGAGCCACTCTTCCGCTCGTCTTCACAAGTCCATTGTCACCACAATGGACGGCAAGCTTCAAGCACTTGATCTCTTCGTGATGCATCACTTGAACTTGCACACCGCAACCTAACCCCACAAAGAACTCTCACGAAGACCATGGGTTAGCACACAAAGCGTAATAGACAATGCTTACCATACCATGGGATCACTTGATCCCTCGATACATCTTGTGCGCTTTGTGTGTTGAATCTTTCCAACTCTCTTCACTTGAATGATGTCTTGAAGGTGGACATGAATGATCACACAATCTTATTCTTCAAGACATGCTTGCAATAAGCTCAATACTCACACGACCAATCTTTGGATAATTCCTTAATAACACCTTGGTCAACTCATAAACTCCTTGAGACCAACACATGGACTTCAAGAAAAGCCTATGGACAAAACCTTCAGATATAACTCAAGGCAACCATTAGTCCATAGAGATTGTCATCAATTACCAAAACCAAACATGGGGGCACTGCATGTTCTTTCACGCCTGCTCTTGTATTCGGGAGTCTAGGTCTGCTTCCGGCTGTCTTCGCAACATGCAGGTGTGCAATGGAGGATGGGCCCAGATCCCTGCGCACATAGGATTTAGATCAGCGTGCTGACCTCTCTGTTAGGCCTAGGTAGGGCTACGCCGTGTTGATCTCCCGAGGCTGGGCATGACCCAGGAAAGTGTGCTCGGACAGAGGGATTGAGCGTGTCGGGTAATGTGGTGCACCCCTGTAGGGAAGATTGAAATATTAGAATAGCCATGTCCACGGTAACAGGATGACCCGGAGTTGTACTTCGACCGTATGACAACTAGAACCGGATACTTAATAAAACACACCCTTTCAAGTGCCAGATACAACCCGGTGATCGCTCTCTCACAGGGCGATTAGGAAAGGAATGTCGGGTAGGTTTATGCTATGCGATGATACTTGGTGAACTTACCATCTACTCTCTTCTACATGCTTCATGATGGAGACTGCCAGAAGCATAGTCTTCGATAGGACTAGCTATCCCCCTATTATTCTGGCATTTTGCAGTTCAGTCCATCTATATTACCCCTTTATATAGATACCAATGCATATGTAGTGCATATCCTTGCTTGCGAGTACTTTGGATGAGTACTAATGGTTGCTTTGCTCCCTCTTTCCCCCCTTTCCATTCTTCTCGAACGTCGCAACCAGATGTTGGAGCCCAGGAGCCAGACGCCACCGTGGACGACGAACCTACTACACTGAGGGTGCCTACTACTACGTGCAGCCCGCCGACGACCAGAGTAGTTTAGGAGGATCCCAGGTAGGAGGCCCGCGCCTCTTTCGATCTGTATGCCAGTTTTTGCTAGCCATCTTATGGCACCTTATTTAACTTATGTCTGTACTCAGATATTGTTATTTCCGCTGACTCGTTTATGATCGAGCTTATGTATTCGAGTCCTCGAGGCCCCTAGCTTGTAATATGAAGCTTGTATGATCTTTAATTTGTGTTTAGAGTTGTGTTGTGATATCATCCCGTGAGTCCCTGATCTTGGTCGTACACATTTGCATGCATGATTAGTGTACGATTGAATCGGGGCGTCACAACCCTCTTAACTCTGAACCCACTCACGAGGCAAGGCCCGATCACAGCCTCTCGGCAAACCCTAAACGACACCCATTGTAGATGGTGAATCCTATTTGGCCCTGCAGGCGCCTGTTTCTGTGTATTTTGCAAACGGGCGCCTGCAGCCAATCAAGCTGGGCCGGCCCATCTTACCATGTTTTCTTTCTGACGCAAAAAATGAGCTCTCCCAGGGGAAATTGAACTAGGGACTTCTACTTAGAGTAAACCGTGAGTAACCATCACCCCACCTTCCCCAACCTGATGACTAGCATCCTTTTACATAGTTTCTAAGTTGAACTTTCCTTTTTCCTTTTTCCTTTTGTTCTTTTTTTCTTTTTTCTTTTTTTGTTTATGTGTTTTTATAATTCGTCAAATTTTCTTCAAATCGATGAACTTTTCTCAAATTCGTTGAACGTTTTTCAAATTCAATGAACTTTTTCATATTCAATGAACTTTTTTTCAAATTAAATGAACTTTTTCATATTTGATGATTTTTTTAATTCAACAAAAAATTTCTAAATTCAATGAACATTTTATTAAATTGATGATGAACTTTATCGATTTTGTGGATTGTTGTTTTTAAATCCATGAACATTTTTTCAATTTTGATGAACTCTTTTCAAATTCAATCATTTTAAAAAAAATCCCGGACAATTTTGCAAATGTGATGAACACTTTTTGAAAATTGGTGAACTTTTCTCAAGTTCGTCAATGTTTGTTCAAAAATGATGAAATTTTTTCAAAATCCATAAATGTTTTCTTATCACAATTTTTTTGCAAAAAAATTAAGTGGTTATGTGCAAAAAATAGCGGTGCGACACTGCTATTAGGTGTTTTTAAGGCCCTTGGAAATCAGTGATGGCCTGTAGGTGAAGTGGTTAGTGAGCACGGACATGGAATGAACATTGTGAGTTCGAATCCTATAAAACCATTTTTGGGGGATTTTTCCCCGTGAGTTTGCTGGTCAACACGTTTCATGGACTGGCCCAACTTGCAGGGCCTTGGACGCCGGATCTGATTCTAGTACAACTTCCGTCACGTTAGGAAATTTATGTCGTTTCCGAAACTACCCTCCCGTTCGTTCACTCTCTCGCTCTAGCTCACCCACTCTCTCCTGAATCCTCCTAAATCTCTAGCTCATCGCCGCCGACACCTCTCCCTCGCATGCGTCGCCGGTGGAGGGTGAGCAGCTTGCCGCGCCCACGAAGAAGAAGAGTGCGAAAAGGCAGAGCACAGAGCGGGGGAGGGCCGGGAGCGGGTGGATGACGCCCAGCTGGGTTAGCAGCTTGGAGACCAGCAGGTTCCCGCCCTCAGTTCTTCTTCTTCTTCTTCTTCTTCTTCTTCTTCTTCTTCTTCTTCTTCTTCTTCTTAATTATCGCTCTTTGTAACAGAAGCTGGACATCGCAATCATGAAGGCCAGGAAACATGTGGAGTGTTGCAAAGGAGAAGTATATCAAATGTTCTAGTACATCAGAGGTAACAAACTCATGTTTCTACAGGAGCAAGAGCAACCAACCTGAAGCTATTGTAGAGATGTGAATACTGTATTTGGCTACTGCAAATTTAGTACTCCAACCATGAAATGTTTGCTGTTGTAGTACTCCAACCAGCCTGAAGCTATATGAAGTCTAAGCAACAACTGTGCTTCAGCCTGAAGCTATTTTGTAGGCCTGAAGCTGTAAAATTGTGTTTCCTTGGCAAAAAATTCAGTTTACAAAATTTTGGAAATTCAGTAATTTTGCAGTACTGTTTTGGTTGCATTAGTTTTTCAGTAGCTTGTTAACTTGTTAACTTACTGATGCTTTCAGTATTATTAGCTACAGTTAACTGAAGGGATTAGTGACATCAGTATCTTGCAGTATTTGTAGCTACAGTTAACTGAAGAGATTACTGCTTTAAGTGACATTAGTAGAGATTAGTTGGTGTAGTACTACTTGAAGTGACATTACTTGGTGTAGTACTGCTTGGAGTAGCCTACTTGGAGTACTTCTCATGGAGCTGCTTGCAGTAGTATCTGATTTGCATCCAGATTAGCTTGGAGCAGTAGCATTGCTTGCTCTGCTATTCTCTTACTTTTCTGTTCTTTTAATTAAAATTCACTCAGCCTTTTTCCTTTAATGAAATTAGCTTGAACTTTCCCAGCTAATTAAAATAACTGAAATTGTTCCTTTAATATAATGCTTGTATAAACTTTTTTAAAGATGAATTGGAGTACTCCTTTAATGAAGGTTCTGTGTAGTCTACGGCTTGCATCAGTACTTTTAAAAATAAATGAATCTTTTCTCTCTTCTCTTCTCTTTGTCTACTGGAGTAAACTTTTCCAGTATACTCCTAGGAGTAAACTTTCTCTGCTGGAGTAGGAATTGCTCTGAGGAGTAGCAGTAGTGATTTGTTTAACAGCAGTAACAACAACCAGTCCTTCTCCACTCCTCTCCTCTCCTTTTCTCTGTTCATTTGGAGACAACAACAATCTGATATGCATCAAACTTGGCATCAACAGTAGCATGGGGCTTATCATTCTGGTTTTTGGATGATTTAGTTAATCAAATTCCTCAATTGAGGAACACCTGGACTTGTCATTCTGGTCTTGGGATCAACAGTAGCATATGGACTTGTCATTTTTGGATGATTTAGTTAATCAAATTGACATCAATTGACATGTTTTTTGGATCAATTGAAAATTCTCTTGATTGGGTGGAGAGGAGCAGAGACGAGAGGAGCAGCAGAAGTGGACAGCACAGCGGCTGACCTGGAGCTCTTGATTGGAGTGAGGGGGCGGCCAGCGAAGGTCTGTGGCTAGCATGGAAGGATCCAAAGTTGTGGCGGAGCAGGCAGCCGGCGGGGAAGGGCAGTCGGTGAGGGAGCTGCGGACTGCGGTGGGGAAGGGCGGCCGGCGAGGGAGCTGCGAACCACGGCGGGGAAGGATGCCGGAGATGCAGACAGCAGAGGAGCCCGGCGAAAGGGAGGAGTGATGGCGGAGAAGCCTGTCGGAGGGGAGGAGCGACGAGGAAGACACCTCCGGATCGATTTCAAACCGGGGGTACTTTTGTACTTTCATGCCATTTCACCTGGTCGGAACGAAACACCCAACGACAAATATTATGAAACGAAGGGAGTAGATGTATAGAAAGTAATAGTGAAAGAAATAAAGAAAATAAAACGGCCAGATCTAGCAATGTTGTCACAGATTGTTCATGCACACTGCCCTGTTTGGCCACACTTACTATTTTCCAATCTACGTGACATAGTTATTTAATTAATTGCTCTAAGGGTAGAACCAACAATAGTACTATCAATTAGAAGCACATATGAAAATAAAAATGACATGTGCATTTTGTGTCTTCAATGTAACTACTTCATCTAGGTAGATAGGTTATGCTCCTTAGGCATGCCATCTAATCGGTATGATTCAACAACATATGGGTTGGAGGAGAAATCACCGAGGCGGCTGTACAGAAAAACTCATTAGGCAGCAGAAGCACTTGTACTAAGGTAACATGAATGAGTAATTTTAAAAAGAGAAAAGTACATTTTTCGTCCCTCAACTTTTGGCCGAGTCTATATTAGGTCCCTCAACTTTGAAACCGGACAACTTGCACCCCCAACTATTGACACTAGTAGAAAAAGCCCCATTCGTCCCGGTTCGGGAGGGCCATTTGTCCCGATTGCCGAACCGAGACTAAAGGGTCGATACAAAAGCCCTATACCTTTAGTCCCGGTTCGCCCAGGAACCGGGACAGATGGGGCTCCACGTGGCCTCTGTGGCTTGCCTAGGCAGGGGGGGACTTTTGTCCCGGTTGGTAGCACCAACCAGGACCAATAAGCGTCCACGTGTCAGCAGTTCAGGGGCTAGGGTTTTTGTTTATTTTTTCTGAAGGGGGGTGGGGTTGGGGGTTTTGGGGGGTGTAGGGTTAATTTAGGGGTTTCATATATTGTGTTAGCTAGCTAATAGAGAGAAGTGTACTCTCTTATCTCCGTGCTTGGCCAACGCTATGTACTATACGTATAGAGAGGACTCGACATGCTAGCTAGTAAGAAAATGAAGGAAACCATTAAGTATAGAAGATCGTCATGAACATATATAGAGAGAAGTGATCGACCTCTCCTTCTCCGAGAGATTGGTCGAACAACAAGTTTTCGTATATCTATCCGACGCTACTGGCTACATATATATATACAATGTGTAAGATCTCTTACAATACCCTAACATATGAACTCAACTTCCACACGCATGGTATTCTCCGATTTTATTGATGATGTGGTCAAGAAAGAATCCAGCCAATTCCTCTTGAATTGCTCGCATGCGACCTTGTGGTAGGAGTTCATTCCGCATTTGTCACATCTAATTTGAATAACAGGGTCAATACATATATATGAATGAAACTCAACAGAAATGATGGTAATACAATAAACATGTGAATATTTTTGCTTACGCACTTCATATTGTCTTCTAGAGTAGCCCCACCTATTCTTGGCTGTCGCGTTGTAGATGAACTCGCAGACGTAGTATCCACAGTAATTATTCCCGGCTTCCTGCCACAAGCACTTTACGAGAAATAGAGGTCAATCAAACTGATAACGAAGCATTATAAATGGCATTGATGAAAGTACATAGAATCAACGGGAGATGCACGGAACTAGCTAGCTAGTAGTACTTACTTTCGGGTATTTCCATCGCAGATCCCACTGCAGTCCCGGAACTTGTGCGGTGAATACTCTCCAAACTCTGTGAGACAAAGAAAACAATTACTTGATATCATGAAATGAACAAAGTTGCCGATATGGTGCGATAATGATCGATTCAACTTACTTGTCGAGCATTTTAGACATGTCTGCATAGTCCTCGGGATCTTTTCGTATCGAGTCTAAGACGGTTACTAGTCCCAGCTCAACCTTAATCTCTAGGAGAATATAGTGGAACCTGCGCACGCATGCATAACTCATCAATTACATTAATTACTATAACCTCGAGTAATAATTAAGGGAAACTGAATATGCACAAGACAGTAACACTCACTTGAAGTTGTAAGTAAAGAGTATTGTATCTTTGTTTTGATTTATTACCAACGATTGTAGCAAGTTGTCCTCGGTTTCTTTGGCATGAAATGTAACTGTACATTCATCTATGAAATTTGTGTTAATGAATCCAATATAATACATTTCAGCTTTTCTGCATTCGACGATCTTCAATCTGCATAATATAGTGAGGATAATTATATATACATGCAATTAAAGAGCTGAGCTATATATAGACTAATTGCAAAAGTAGTACTTATAGATAGTAGCAAGTGACCGTTAATTTATCGAGGGCCTTTTGATTGAAAAACTGGAAGAACTCCTCAAATGGAACAGACAACAGCTCGATTCCAACGAGGTTGTGCTCCTATTTAACTTTCAGCGTCAAAGTATCCTTCTTATTCCCAGACTTTCTGCAGGTTTCCATGTACCAATCATGGAATCTTCGCATCATCGTTGTTAGAGTAGTACCATCTTTGACGAGAGGCTTCCCGTACTGGTATCTGAATTCGTCCACCTCCATTATATCAAAATGTGCATCATTGTCGTGCATGTAATCTGCAGGATTGGTACCGGGCAAGATCCCTGGATGATTAGCGACGATATCGCTAGACACCTTGAGCGGGGGCACGATTAGTTCGCTTGTTCGCCGAGTTGGGGGATTTTTTCCCACTTCTTTGTTCTTGTAACCTTTTGTCACCGCAAGTACTTCTCGACCGCTCCGCTTTCTTATATGTCCTTTCAATAATTCGCACATAGTTGGTTTGCGGCGGAGACGATGGTGGTCGCTTCAGGGCATCCAAAATGCGCTTCGCTTTCACCAGATCTATCTTCTCCTCCGGAGGTGGATGTTTCTTAGCTCTTTGCGTTTTGAAGTAGTCCTTCACTTGGTCTTGTCAGATCTCTGCATTTTCCTGTTCGGTCATCTTGTATGGTAACTTCTCTGGAGTCTTGAGAGATGAACCGAATCTGTATTGCCTCCTGCCTCTAGCTGTATTGCTAGACGCTGGAGCAGGCCGAGCAGTTGCGGCTGTCTTCTTTTGTTTCTTACGAGGCGTAGGAGAAGGACTACGACGCGCCGGAGCAGCTGGAGCGGCGGCGGGTCTCTTCCTCCCTTGCTAACGAGGCAGAGAAGGAGGAGGTTGGCTGCTCGGGCGCGCTGGCGCTGGCGGAGAAGGAGGCCGAGTGCCGCCACGCGCCGGAGAAGGAGGCCGAGTGCCCTGATCACTCGCCGGAGGAGCGGGCGGAGGAGGAGGCGGAGTGCCATGACTCGCCGAAGGAGGAGGAGGAGGCAGAGGCGTCTAGTTCGGAAGGTTGATGAGCTCCTTCCGACATAGGCATGGAATCTTCAGAGCAGAACCCAGCCGAGTATCCCCTTCACCGGTAGGGTGGTCAAGCACGAGCTCCTCAAATCCCTTCGTTATTCCGTCCACCATCATCCTAGCATATCCTTCTGGAATTGGACGGCAGTGAAAAGTTGCGCCGGGTTCAGGAGGTCAAACAGAGCCGACAGCCGCCTTGACTTTGTAGTTCTACCATTGCGTCATAAGGTGGCAATGTTGACACTCCGTGATAGCATCCACGGGGTAGCTAGCAGGAGCCGTGAAGACAGGCTCCAACTGAAGCAGCTCAGTGGAAGCCACACTGCTTCTCCGCTGATATGGCGGGGTAGCTTCGGGGGTAGCTTCGGCAGGTCGCTTGCTTCGAACTGCTTCTCGTTCCTAGCGCTTGTACCCTTGCGTGCAGCTTCTGCAGTTGGGTATGCTCCACTTTCCTCCTCTCTTGGCATTTCTAACCGCCTACGTCCAGAAACTCAGCCTTCCACGGAACGGAGCCTGGCGTGCCTCGTGTCTGTCTAGGGTGCTCAGGATTCTCGAGGGCCATTGTGAGCTCGTCCTTCTCTCTGTCTGGAACGAACGTCCCTTCCTGCGCTACGGCGATATAGTCCTGAAGCTTCGTGATGGGTATTCGCAATTGCTCGCTCATCCAAACGCACTTCCCTGTTACAGAGTCCAAGGTTCCGCCAACCCCGAAGAACCAAGTCCTTGAACGGTCTAGCCAGTTCAATGTCTCTAGTTCGACCTCTTTATCAAGCAGGTCATTCTCAGCCTTGACGCACAACGGCTGGGCTTTGAGGTAGCCACCTGACCCCGTGCGATGGTGATGCCTTTCTTCGCAGCATTTATCTTGTTTGTCGCTGACATCTTCTTACTCCTCTCCGATGTCTTATTGGCCACAAATGCGGGCTAGTGATCTCTTATCTTCTCAAATTGGCCGGTGAATTCTGGAGTCTTCCCTTTGTCGACATACGTTGCTTTCAACTCATTCTTCCACCTCCTGAATAGATCTACCATCTTCTTGAGAGCATGAGACTTGATCAATGTCTCTATAACTGGATTCTCTGGATCCTCCTCTTCTGGTAGGGTGAAATTTACCTTCAGCGCTTTCCAAAGATCATCCTTTTGTCTATCTTCGACAAAATAAACTTGAAGCTCTTCCTTCTTAGGCTGATTCCATAGCTCGATGCTAATCAGGATCATGTCCCTAGCAAGAACCCCGCACTAAGCAGAAATTGCTTCCTTGGTCCGGATGGGTTCGATCGGCTGGCCATCGTATGTGATTGTTGTGATCATGAACCTTTCATCCGAGCGCAACTTTTTCTTCGGGCCTCGTCTCTTTACCGAAATTGTGCTCGATCCGGAGGGCTAGAAAAAAAGAAGATGAGAGTTAATATGTGTACATACAAAAACAATGAATGCATCAATTAGCTAGTCAGCACAGGCTTAATTAATGTATATACCTGGCCGGACTCTGTTCGTTCACCGGAGCCGTCATCACGGTCTCCTTCCTGCACCAGCATTCGGTCACCGGAGCCATCATAATCATGTCCTTCCTCCTCCGTTGTTCGATAACCGTAGCCTGCTTCACCCTCTTCTTCCAGACCATCGGTTTCGTTGAGATATGACATGACATCACCTCCGGCTGCGATTATGTCCCACAACACTTGTTTTGCTTCCTCGTCTCGGTCGTGCTCCATAGTTTCTGCAAATACTACAACATGGCAATTATTATACAAACATGACAGATGGATATATTAGTGTCAAACGTAGACCTAGCTAGCTAATCACAACAAAGAATTATATTAATTAGTGGCCTCGATGCTTCTCTAGGGTTTGGGGTGGCCTCGGTGACGCTTCAAGGGTTCGAGGTGGCCTCGACAACAACGCTCTTTTAACTTGGTAAATTTGGGTGGCCTCGGCAGCGCTTCTAGGGTCTGGGCCGGACCGCCTCTCTCATGATTGTCCGACGTCTGTCTAGTGTCAAAGGATTCAACAAAACCATGTCTTCATCATTAGGCGAAAGTAACAGGCGCATGATGGTACGAAGCACTCCAAAGTTATTTTGGAACGGAATCCCAGATAGGATAATTCGCTTTTGGTACAAGGTACAGCAAGAGCCTTCCGAATATCGCTATTTGGAAGGCCTTTGCTAAAATTTGTACCAAAAGGCGGATTATCCTATCTGGGACTCCGTTCCAGAATAACTTTGGAGAACTTCGTTCCATCATGCCCCGCTTACTTTTGGCTAATGATGAATCCATGGATTTCTTCAATACTTTGACACTGGGCAACCTCTCAACCCCTCGGCGATCCTCGACCCCTCGACGACCCTCGACCCTCAAACCCTCGGCCCCTCGATGACCCTCGAATCCTCGAACCCTCGAGCCTAGAACCCTCAACCCCTCGACCCTAGAACCCTCGAACCCTCGACCCCTCTACGACCCTCGACCCTCGAACCTTCGCCCCCTCGATGACCCTCGAACCCTCGACCCTAGAACCCTCGAACCCTCGACCCTAGAACCCTAGAACCCTCGACCCTCGACCCCTCGACTCCCTCCCCCCTCCTCATGTCGAAGTTCTCGGGGAGGCGGAGTATCGACCCCTCCCCCCTCATGTCGAAGTTATCAGGGAGGTGGTATATCGACAGCGACATACCCAATAAAAAATAAGAAGAGGAAGAAGAAGAAAAAAAGAGGAGGAGAAGAAAGGAATAGAGGAGAAGATCGAAGAAAAAGAGGAGAAGAAGAAAGGAATAGAGGTGAAGAAGAAAAAAATAGAATTTTCTATTTTTTTCTTCTTCACCTCTATTCCTTTCTGCTTCTCCTCTTTTTTTCTTTTTTTTTCTTCTTATTTATTTCTCCTCTTCTTCCTCTCCTCTTCTTCTCCTTTCTTCTTCTCCTTCTTCCTCTTCTTATTTTCCTTTTTCCACTCCTTTTTCTTCTTCTTCCTCTTTTCTTCCTTTTCCTTATTTTACTTTTTCCTCTACACTAACCTATGCACTAACCTGAAATCGATATCTACTAATTAACAACATAAATAAAAAATTAATACATATATAAAAAAACATCATATGAAAAAAAACATCATATGCAGAAAAAACATCATATGAAAAAAACAACATAACAACATCATCACATATATGCATGAAAAAAACATATCAACATCGTCGGACCGTGGGGCGGCGCGGCGACGTCGTCGGGGCAGCAGTGGCGCGGGGCGGTGATGGGTCGGGGCGGCGACGGCGTCGGGGCGGCGCGGAGAGGTGACGGCGATGGTGTCGGGGCAGCGGTCGCGCGGGGTGGCGACGGCGTCGGGGCGACGCAGGGTGGCGATGGCGTCGGGGCAGCGCGGGGATGTGACGGCGATGGCGTCGGGACGGTGACGGCGCGGGGTGGCGCGCGGCGACGGCGTCGGGGCAGCACAGGGTGGTGACGGCACGGCGCGGGGGGTGGGAACGGTGACGGTGGGGCAGAGGGGCATCCTGGTGGCGGCGGCGGCGAGATCGAAGAAACTGAACTGAATTGCTTATATTGGCGAAGCATTGTCCTGGTTCGTGGCATCAACCAAGACCAATGCACCCCTTTAGTCCCGGTTGGTGCCACCAAGCGGGACCAAAGGTCTCTTTTCAGCAGCCCAAAGGGCGGGAAGCAGAGGCCTTTGGTCCCGGTTGGTGGGACCAACCGGGACCAAAGGCCTTGTGCTGCCCGCGTCAAAAGTTTAGTCCCACCTCGCTAGTAGAGAGAGCTCGAGAGTGGTTTATAAGCGCTGCTGCGCCCACCCTCTCGAGCTCCTCTCAACCGCAGGCTTTCGGGACTAACCTGTCACTGTGTGCCTGTGGGCCTACTGGGCCTGCTGCGGGCCTGAATCCTGGCCCATGATTGAGTTTCTAGTCGTATTCAGGCCGTGGTAGCCCAATAGGGGCCACTTTTTTTGCTTTATTTATTTTATTTTGTTTCTACTTACTGTTGCTATTTTTATTTATTTTATTAAAGTTTATTTATTTTACTTTATTAAATTTTATTTTGTTTATACTTATTTATTAAAGTTTATTTCGTTTCTACTTATTTATTTTATTTTGTTTCTACTTATTTATTTTCTTTTCTTGTTTGCTTTTTTATTATTTTATGAAAAATCTTTTTGGTTTTAATGTTTTGAACATAAAATACTTTGATAATTTTAGTTGCATAAATTTTATATAATTTTAGTTTCAATAATACTAGAGGTTTATAAAAGCTTTTTGGTTGATTCCTTTAGCTATTAGAGTTTCATTAAAGTTTTCTAGTTCATTCTTTTTTCTATTAGAGTTTCATTAAAGTTTTCTAGTTCATTCTTTTAGTTTACTATTTTTGCTATTAGAGTTTCATAAAAGTTTTCTAGTTCATTCTTTTTTATATTAGTTCATTCTTTGAGCTAAATGACCCTGAAATTGAAAAACATTTCAAACGAACTCTGAAAAGGTTAAAAGTTGGCATGGCATCATCATTTCACCCACATAGCAAGTGCTAAAAAGTTGAAGGGTTATGGCAAAAACTGGATGCACTTCGTGTATAAAATGGACTATTTGTTTCGAGGTATCAGGGTTTCGGACGAAAACTCGTGTGTTACAACGGGCATTTCATTTCTTCACATGTAACTGCAGTGATATTCTAGATCAAAGGCATCATCATAATAGTCGTGGAGAGAAAGTATTCACTTTTTATTTGCGTCTGTCCTTTGCTTATTGCACCGTAACCATGGATAATCTTCATCGTTTAACCTGGTGCTTGGATCAGCCTTGACTTTGAAGGAAGGAATTTCAAAAAACTTTTCATAACCTTCGGATATGTGATACGTCTCCAACGTATCTATAATTTTTTATTGCTCCATTCTACTTTATCTACTGTTTTAGGCAATATTGGGCTTTATTATCCACTTTTATATTATTTTTGGGACTAACCTATTAACCGGAGGCCCAGTCCAGATTTGTTGTTTTATGCCTATTTCAGTGATTTGAGGAAAAGGAATATCAGATGGAGTCAAAATGGAACGAAATCAACTGGAGAAGTTATTTTTGGAAGGAAACCCACCTGATGGACTTGGACCCCACGTCAGAAGATACGGGAGGTGCTCACGAGGGTGAGGGCACGCCCACCCCCCTAGGGCGCGCCCCCTGCCTCATGGCCCCCCTGTAGCTCCACCGACGTACTCCCTGCACCCATATATACCTACGTATCGTAAAACTTCCAGAACAGAAGATAGATCGGGAGTTCCGCCGCCGCAAGCCTCTGTAGCCACCAAAAACCTCTCGGGAGCCCGTTCCGGCACCCTGCCGGAGGGGGAACCCATCACCGGTGGCCATCTTCATCATCTCAGTGCTATCCATGACGAGGAGGGAGTAGTTCACCCTCGGGGCTGAGGGTATGTACCAGTAGCTATGTGTTTGATCTCTCTCTCTCGTGTTCTCTCTCGTGTTCCCTCTATGGCACGATCTTGATGTATCCCGAGCTTTGCTATTGTAGTTGGATCTTATGATGTTTCTCCCCCTCTACTCTCTTGTGATGAATTGAGTTTCCCCTTTGAAGTTATCTTATCGGATTGAGTCTTTTATGAGAACACTTGATGTATGTCTTGCCGTGCTTATCTGTGGTGACAATGGGATATCATGTGCCACTTGATGTATGTTTTGGTGACCAACTTGCGGGTTCCGTCCATGAACCTATGCATAGGGGTTGGCACACGTTCTTGACTCTCCGGTAGAAACTTTGGGGCACTCTTTGAAGTACTTTGTGTTGGTTGGATGAATCTGAGATTGTGTGATGCATATCGTATAATCATGCCCACGGATACTTAAGGTGACAATGGAGTATCTAGGTGACATTAGGGTTTTGGTTGATTTGTATCTTAAGGTGTTATTCTAGTACGAATTCTTTTATAGATTGATCCGAAAGAATAACTTTGAGGTGGTTTCGTACCCTACCATAATCTCTACGTTTGTTCCCCGCTATTAGTGGCTTTGGAGTGACTCTTTGTTTCATGTTGAGGGCTTGTTATATGATCTATCTATGTTATTATTGTTGAGAGAACTTGCTCTGGTGAAAGTATGAACCCTAGGCCTTGGTTCCTATCATTGCAATACCGTTTACGCTCACTTTTATCATTAGTTACCTTGCTGTTTTTATTATTTCAGATTACAAAAACCTATATCTACTATCTATTTTGCACTTGTATCACCATCTCTTCGCCGAACTAGTGCACCTATACAATTTACCATTGTATTGGGTGTGTTGGGGACACAAGACACTTTTTGTTATTTGGTTGCAGGGTTGCTTGAGAGAGACCATCTTCATCCTACGCCTCCTACGGATTGATAAACCTTAGGTCATCCACTTGAGGGAAATTTGCTACTGTCCTACAAACATCTGCACTTGCAGGCCCAACAACGTCTACAAGAAGAAGGTTGTGTAGTAGACATCAAGCTCTTTTCTGGCACCGTTGCCGGGGAGGCTAGGTAAAAGGGCACTCACTCACACCCCGTCAACTAAGCTCTTTTCTGGCGCTGTTGCCGGGGAGGTGAGTGCTTGAAGGTATATCTTTAGATCTTGCAATCGAATCTTTTTGTTTCTTGTTTTAGCACTAGTTTAGTTTATAAAAGAAAACTACAGAAAATGGAATTAAGGATGCCTCATACGCTTCACCTTTTTAATATCTTTCGTGAGTATGATGGAAAGGAAAATTGTGCCAAAGTGCTAGAAGAAGAATTACATAGAATGCTTGGCATGAAATATGTGAATGATGAACATGATTTCAATGTTGTTAGTATGAATTCCTTGAATATCCATGATGCTAATGATATGCAAATCCACAAGCTTGGGGAAGCTATGTTTGATGAAGATGATAGTTTTTGTCCCCCAAGCTTTGATGAGCAAATTTACTATGATGAAAGCATGCCTCCTATCTATGATGATTATTGTGATGACACGTATGCTTTTAAGAATAATGATAACCATGAAACTTGTCATCTTGATCTTAATTTTCAATCATATGATAGTTATTTTGTTGAGTTTGCTCCCACTACTATTCATGAGAAGAATTTTGCTTATGAGGAGAGTAGTAAATTTTCTATGCTAGTAGATCATGAAAAGAATGCTTTAGGTGTTGGTTATATTGTTGAATTTATTCATGATCCTACTGAAAATGATTATGAGGGAGGAACATATGCTTGTAGGAATTGCAATAATGTCAAGTTTCCTCTCCATGTGCTTAAAATCTTGAAGTTATGCTTGTTTTACCTTCCTATGCAAGTTGATTATTGTTCCCATAAGTTGTTTGCTCACAAAATTCCTATGCATACGAAGTGCATTAGACTTAAATGTTCTAGTCATATGCTTCATGATGCTCCCGTTATGTTTCAATTCTTATCTTTTATGTGAGCATCATTGTCATCATCATGCCTAGCTAGAAAGGCATTAAAGAAAAGCGCTTGTTGGGAGACAACTGTAACGCCCTCGATGCGGCTATATCTCCCACGTGTCGAAGCACGACTTAGAGGCATAACCGCATTGAAAGCAATGTCGCAAGTGAGGTAATCTTCACACAACCCATGTATTACATAAGGGAAAGAGATACATAGTTGGCTTACAATCGCCACTTCACACAATTACATGAATAAAGCATTACATCATCCAGATACAATCAAGGGCCGACTACGGAACCAAAATAAAAGAAGAACCCCAAATGCAACAAAAGTCCCCGATCGACCCCAACTGGGCTCCACTACTGATCAACTAGAACGAAACAACACGAAGAGCAAGATCTTCAACGAGTTCCTCCTTGAGCTTGGTTGCGTCACCTGCTCGGTAACATATGCACCTGCAATCTGGTTTTGGAAGTATCTAGTGAGCCACGAGGACTCAGCAATCCCATTACCATGGGTATCAAGACTAGCAAAGCTTAATGGGAAAGGAAGGGGTAAAGTGGTGAGGTTGCAACAGCGACTAAGCAAAGATATGGTGGCTAACATACGCAGATGAGAGCGAGAAGAGAAACAAGCGGAACGGTCGTGAAGCTAGCAATGATCAAGAGGTGATCCTGAACACCTACTTACGTCAAACATAACCCAAAGACCGTGTTCACTTCCCGGACTCCGCCGAGAAGAGACCATCACGGCTACACACACGGTTGATGCGTTTTAATTCGGATCAAGTGTCAAGTTATCTACAACCGGACATTAACAAATTCCCATCTGCCACATAACCGCGGGCACGGCTCTCAAAAGTTTATACCCTGCAGGGGTGTCCCAACTTAGCCCATGACAAGCTCTCGCGATCATCGAAGGAATAGACCTTCACCCGAGACACTCCGATCAGACTCGGTATCCCGGTACATCAAGACATTTCGACAATGGTAAAACAAGACCAGCAAAGCCTCCCGGCGTGCCGACATCCTGATAGTAGCCGCGCGTATCTCGTCTCAGGCCACGACCGGATGAGCTAAGCGTACAGGTACCGACGTAACCCAAGTTGCCAAGGGATGGTCCCGCACGGTGCTCTAGTTTGGACCAACGCTTAGACAAGCACTGGCCTGGGGGGGGCTATAATAAAGATGACCTTGGGTTAATTACTCCCAAGGGAAAAGTAGGTGGTGGTGAGGCAAATGGTAAAAGTCAATGTTGGGCCTTGCTGGACAAGTTTTATTCAAAGCGAACTGTCAGGGGGGGTCCCATAAATCACCCGACCGCGTAAGGAACGCAAAATCCGGGAACATAACACCGGTATGACGGAAAACTGGGGCGGCAAGAGTGGAACAAAACACCAGGCATAAGGCCGAGCCTTCCACCCTTTATCAAGTATATAGATGCATTAATAATATAAGAGATATTGTGATATCCCAACCAAAATCCTGTCCACCATGGAGAAATCTTCAACTTCACCTGCAACTAGCAACGCTATAAGAGGGGCTGAGCAAAGCGGTAACATAGCCAAGCAACGGTTTGCTAGGAATGGTGTCAAAGGTTAGAGGTTCATGGCAATATGGGATGGCTTGATAAACAGGTAATAGGTAGCGCAGCATAGCGATAGAACGAAGCAACTTGCATAGCAATGATAGTAGTGAGATCCAGGGTAGCGGTCATCTTGCCTGAAATCCCGCAAGGAAGAAGAACGAGTCCATGAAGAAGACGAACGGATGAGGCCGAACCAATCGTAGACGAACGAATCCTCGCGATCGCAACGAAACGGGAACTATCGAGAAGAAGCACACAACATAGTAAACACACAACACATGAACAAGGCATGATGCACAACAAGCATGATGCATGACAAAGGCTACATGAAGCTACTCATGGCAAGAAATGATGCAAACAAGAACAACACATCAAGGCAAGTTTAAATGAGGCCGGGAACAACATATGACAATTCCGGTAAGTCCTCATATGCAAATTTTGAAATTGGTTCAGAACTGAATAAACCTTATGTTTAAGTTGTTAAACAGCAAGTTAGAATGCACCAAGATGATCTACACGAAATTCTAGTCAAGTTACATATAAGGTTCATTAGATTTGGAGCTGCGGCCTAGAAGATATGAGCAAAACAAGTTAAGCATGGCATTGATGCAAAATGCACCCAAACATCAAGCAAACACACCAAAGCAAGGATGCAACATGGTAATATGAAGCTACATGCAAAAACAAACAAGTTTCATATAGAGCACACTCAAAACGGAGCAACGGTTCAACACATGCACACTATACAAGTCATAGCAACAATCTATTCAAAACAGCAACTAGGCATATTACAAGCATCAAAACAATATGCTACAGCACCCCAACATAATAACAAAAGGCATGGTCATGAAGTACACATAAAGCATAACAAAACATGAACACTGAGCTATCTCCAGAAGTCGCTAGAACATGCTCAAAAAGACATGGAGATATTGCAAATAATAACAGTTTCAGACTTTAGCAGAAATAACATCAGGTTGCAATGTTTAGAGCAAGCAAACAACATGTTACAGGAACTTATCATGGCAAACAAAGGCATGGCATGAGCATAGATCAAAAGACCCTTACTGACCATGAGCCAAAAAGGCATAGAAAATATGATGGCACCCATGTAAACATGGCAAGTTATATTACAGATTCATACATGGCAGGAACAACAATAAGTAGGCATGTTCGTGAGCTTGAACCACTCACCACAGAGCAATAGATGGCATGGCAAGGCAACCAACAGTAAGAAGGCATATTTATGAAGCTAAGCATGGCAAGAGCAAGGTCATAGGGTGCATGGATCACTAGGAAAACACATGGGAACAAGTGAACTTAATGTTAACAGGCTGACAGCAACATTTTCAAGCAACTTTGGAGCAAGAAATGAACATGTTCCAGTAGGCTATAATTGCAACCAAGGGCATGAATGGATAGAGCATGACATGTATATCAAAACATGTTTATAGAGCATCTCCAGATTATGCATAGAATGATTAGTAGAAGCATGTTAACATAGCAACAAAATATAACAGAATCTGTCAGGAAAACAGCAATAGCAACTACCCTACTTAGCAAGCTTGATGCACTCACTACACAAGTCACAAAAATACATGGTTAACACCCTGGAAAGATGGCATGGCATAGTTCAACATTCATGTAGACATCAACCTCATAGGATGCACACATCAATCATGGCAAAAATGATAAATCAGCAAGTTATAACAGTTTCAGCAGATTAACATCAACATGCACTCTTCCAACAGCATTTCGGGCATCAAGATAAGCTCAAATGAAAATGATGCAATGGAATGAAATGAATTACTCGTTGTGACGAACAATTTGACATATTATACGCACGAAACGGAGCTACGGATGCAAAGATGTGATGCAATGAACATGCAATGAAAATAACACAGATCTGGGGACTTAGCAGTTTTCTAAAAAAAACAGATCGAGCGCAATATGACTATACGTCGCCCGGGGCGGGACTTTGTGGGTTCTCACCTAGCGGGCTGAGCCCAGGTTGGCGGGGAGGGTTTGGCAGGCCGGGGCTGGGCCGGCGGCCTGGCGCTGCTGGGCCGAGGTCCATGCGGGTGCGGTTGTGCGTGCGCCCGCACGCACGGGCAAGGTGGCCGCGCCGACGGGGATCTCCGGCGAGACGGCGAGGGGCAGCGCTGGGCGAGTCCGGCAAGATTCGGGAACGGGTCACGGTTCCCCAGATCCGGTGGTCCTCGACCGGATCAGGTGAAGGGGAGGCCAGGGCGGCGATCTACACGGCGGCGAGGCTCGGCTCCGGCGACGGCGCTTGGCATCCCGGGCGGCGGCGGTGCCCTGCGAGGGAGAGAAAGGTTGAGAGGGCGAGGAGGAAGAAGGACAGGAAGGAGAGGGGCGGCGAGGCCTGGCCTGGGATCGTCGACGGCGGGGCTCCGGTCGTCGGACGGCGCACGGCGGCGGCGAGGAAGATCGAGCAGCCCCGATCCAGGCGAGGGAGGAGCGGGGCGGTTCGCGTGGGCGCTCGGACCCAAATCGGCCCAGGGCGGGCCGCGGACGGGCTGGAGCGGGCCAGCGGCGGAGGGAGAGGCCAGGGGCGCGTGGCGACGCGGGAGTGGAGGGGAGCGGCGGCGTTGGGTGACGTGGCGCGCCCGGATTGGTCCGGGGCGCGGCGGCGGCGGCGCCAAGTGGCGGGCTGCGGCTGGCGGCGGCGGAACCGAGGTGGGAGGTGGCTGGCTGCGCGGAAATTGAGGAAGGAGGTTGGTGGGGGCCAAAAATGGCATGGGAGGCGTCTATATATAGAAAGGAGCTAGGGTTTGAGGGTTTGGGGCCGTTTTTGGACCGTACGATCGCGATCGTGCGGCTCCGGTCAGAGGGGGAGGTTAGTGAGCTGTGTAGAGGGGTTGGGCTGAGAGAAGAGAGGAGAAATGCAGCCCGGCAACTGTTTCAGAGACCGAAACGTCCGACGAATATACCGACTGTATCGCGGTTATATATTTAACGGTTGGGCTATCAAATGGACTCGGAACGCGACGAAACTTGGCAGGCGGCCTGTCTACACTCTAATAAGACCGCACACCAAGTTCCAACCCATTCCGAGAACATTTTTATGCCGCTTATAAAAATAATATTCGGAGGTGCCGCGGGCGCGTGCGAGTGTGGTCGGGCTCAGAACGGACAATGGAGAGAACCGGGGAAACCCGAACAGATGCAGGTTTTGAAAAACATGCAGATGAAATGCAGATGATGACATGGCAAAATGCAACACGCAAGCAAATGACATGGCAACGACGGCGAATAACTGAAGGACACCTGGCGCATCGGATCCGGGGCGTTACACAACCCAATAATTATCCTTCCTGTTTTTGTGTGTTCACATGATTATGATACTGTAGTAATCATGTTTTATAGCTTTTTGTTTCAATAAAGTGCCAAGTAAGACCTTTAGGATAGCTTACGGTGATAGTTGTGTTGATCCTGCTGAAAATCAGAAACTTTTGCACACAGTAAATTAGTTTTGTTAATTCACAGAAACGTGCTCCTGATCTGACTCTTTTTGCTATGGATTGGTACACAAATTGCCTAGGACTTCATAATTTGGTAGGATTTTTGGAGTTCCAGAAGTATATGTTTGATACAGATTACTACAGACTGTTCTGTTTTTGACAGATTCTGTTTTCTATGTGTTGTTTGCTTATTTTGATGAATCTATGAGTAGTATCGGAGGGTATGAACCATATATAAGTTGTAATACAGTATATATTATATCAATATGAATTTAGAATGAGTTCATTACAGTACCTAAGTGGTGGTTTTATTTTCTTATACTAACGGAGCTTACGAGTTTTCTATTGAGTTTTGTGTTGTGGAGTTTTCAAGTTAAGGATTCGATGGACTATGGAATAAGGAGTGGCAAGAGCCTAAGCTTGGGGATGCCCAAGGCACCCCAAGGTAATATTCCAGGACAACCAAGAGCCTAAGCTTGGGGATGCCCCGGAAGGCATTCCCTCTTTCGTCTTCGTACCATCGGTAACTTTACTTGGAGCTATATTTTTATTCACCACATGATATGTGTTTTGCTTGGAGCGTCATTTCCTTTTGTTAGTTTTTTTTGCTGTTAGTTAGAATAATGTTTTGCATCTTTAGTTTCAATAAAGAAGTCAAGGATAGCCTTTGCCATGCTTATCTTGCTAGTATACATGTTGCTGTTTGAAAACAGAAAGTTTACCGCTGTTGCAAAAATTCCCTAGAAAAGTCAGAGAGTGGTATAATGTTGAATATTTTTGCATGTTGAGTTCTGATGAATTTATTACAGTGGGAATTTTAGTTCATAATTTTTGGAGTTAGGGAAGTATGATGAATCTTGCATTCTTTACAGACTGTATTGTTTTGACAGATTGCTGTTATGTTTGCATTGTTTGCATATGTTTGCTTGCTTAATGATTCTATTTGAGGATAGGAGTATTAAATATGCAGAGGCATTTAGTATGCAATGTTGAATAATTATTTAAGTGATTTTTTACAGTACAAAATGATAAGGTTTTGCATTGGTTTATACTAACCTATCTCACGAGTTCTTGTTGAGTTTGTTGTGAATGAAGCTTTTGATAAAAAGAGAAACCATGATATGAGAGGAATTAAGGAGACACAAAAGTTCAAGCTTGGGGATGCCCAAGGCACCCCAAGATAATATTTCAAAAAGTCTCAAGCATCTAAGGTTGGGGATGCCCCGGTAGGCATCCCACCTTTCTTCTTCAACAAATATCGGTTAGTATCGGTTGAGCCTAAGTTTTTGCTTCTTCACATGAGTTGTGCTATCCTTGCAATGTAGTTTTCTTGAGCTTTGATTGCTGTTTGAATAAAGTATCAAGATCTGAAATTCTTAAATGAGAGGGAGTCTTCGCATAGTTGCATAATTATTCGACTACTCATTGATCTTCACTTATATCTTTCGGAGTAGTTTGTTGTTTGCTCTAGTTCTTCACTTATATCTTTTAGAGCATGGTGGTAGTTTTATTTTTAAGAAATAGATGAACTCTCATGCTTCACTTATATTATTTTGAGAGTCGTTAATAGCATGGTAATTTGCTTAATATTAATATACTTAGTATTCGAGATATGTGAAACTTTCTTTTGAGTGAATTGAATACTAAGATAAGTTTGATGCTTGATAATTGTTTTGAGATATGGAGGTGATAATATCAAAGTCGTGCTAGTTGGGTAATTGTGAATTTAAAGAATGCTTGTGTTGAAGTTAGCAAGTCCCGTAGCATGCACGTATGGTTAAAGTTGTGTAACAAATTTGAAACATGAAGTGTACCTGGCTTGTGCATCCTTATGAGTGGCGGTCGGGGGCGAGCGATGGTCTTTTCCTCCCAATCTATTCCCCTAGGAGCATGCGCGTAGTACTTGATTTTTGATGACTTCTAAATTTTTGCAACAAGTATATGAGTTCTTTTGACTAATGTTGAGTCCATGGATTATACGCACTTTTACCTTTCCGCCTTTGCTAGCCTCTTCGGTACCGTGCATTGCCCTTTCTCATCTTTAGAGTTGGTGCAAACTTCGCCGGTGCATCCAAACCCCGTGATATGATACGCTCTATCACACATAAACCTCCTTATATCTTCCTCAAAACAGCCACCATACCTACCTATTATGGCATTTCCATAGCCATTCCAAGATATATTGCCATGCAACTTTCCACCGTTCCGTTCATCATCATCATGACATACATTACTTTTGTCATATTGCCATTGCATGATCATGTAGTTGACATCATATTTGTGGCAAAGCCACCATGCACTATTTTTCATACATGTCACTCTTGATTCATTGCACCATCCTGGTACACCGCCGGAGGCATTCATATAGAGTCATATCTTGTTCTAGTTTCGAGCTGTAATCCTTATGTTGTAATCAATAGAAGTGTGATGATCATCATTATTAGAGCATTGCCAAAAAAAGAAAAAAAAGAAAAAGAAAAGAAGAAAGGACAAAAAAAGGAAGGCCCAAAAAAGAAAATAAAAAGAAAATAAAAAGGGCAATGCTACTATCTCTTTTTCCACACTTGTGCTTCAAAGTAGCACCTTGTTCTTCATATAGTGAGTCTCATATATTGTGCTTCAAAGTAGCACCTTGTTCTTCATATAGTGAGTCTCATAAGTTGTCCTTTTCATACTAGTGGGAATTTTTCATTATAGAACTTGGCTTGTATATTCCTACGATGGGCTTCCTCAAATGCCCTAGGTCTTCGTGAGCAAGCAAGTTGGATGCACACCCACTAGTTTTCTTTTGTTGAGCATTCATTTATAGCTCTAGTGCATCCATTGCATGGCAATCCCTACTCCTCATGTTGACATCAATTGATGGGCATCTCCATAGCCCGTTGATTATCCTCGTCAATGTGAGACTTTCTCCTTTTTGTCTTCTCCACACAATCCCCATCGTCATATTCTATTCCACCCATATTGCTATATCCATGGCTCACGCTCATGTGTTGCGTGAAGGTTGAAAAGGTTTGAGATTATTTAAGTATGAAACAATTGCTTGGCTTGTCATCGGGGGTATAGAAGTTGGGAACATCTTTGTGTGACGAAAATGAAGCATAGCCTAACTATATGATTTGGTAGGGATGAACTTTCTTTTGCCATGTTATTTTGAGAAGACATTATTGCTTTGATTAGTATGCTTGAAGTATTATTAGTTTTATGTCAATATGAACTTTTGTTTTGAATCTTTCGGATCTAAATATTCATATCACAAGTAAGAAGAATTACATTGAAATTATGCCAAGTAGCACTCCGCATCAAAAATTCTTTTTTATCATTTACCTACTCGAGGACGAGCAGGAATTAAGCTTGGGGATGCTTGATACGTCTCCCACGTATCTATAATTTTTGATTGCTCCATGCTACTTTATCTACTGTTTTAGGAAATATTGGGCTTTATTATCGACTTTTATATTATTTTTGGGACTAACCTATTAACCGGAGGCCCAGCCCAGATTTGTTGTTTTATGCCTATTTCAGTGTTTCAAGGAAAAGGAATATCAGACGGAGTCAAACGGAACGAAATCAATTGGAGAAGTTATTTTTGGAAGGAAACCCACCTGATGGACTTGGACCCCACGTCAGAAGATACGGGAGGTGCTCACGAGGGTGGGGGGGCGCCCACCCCCCTAGGGCGCGCCCCCCTGCCTCGTGGGGCCCTCGTAGCTCCACCGACGTACTCCCTACACCCATATATACCTACGTATCGTAAAACTTCCAGAACAGAAGATAGATCGGGAGTTCCGCTGCCGCAAGCCTCTGTAGCCACCAAAAACCTCTCGGGAGCCCGTTCCGGCGCCCTGCCGGAGGGGGAACCCATCACCGGTGGCCATCTTCATCATCCCGGCGCTATCCTTGACGAGGAGGGAGTAGTTCACCCTCGGGGCTGAGGGTATGTACCAGTAGCTATGTGTTTGATCTCTCTATCTCGTGTTCTCTCTCATGTTCCCTCTATGGCACAATCTTGATGTATCCCGAGCTTTGCTATTGTAGTTGGATCTTATGATGTTTCTCCCCCTCTACTCTCTTGTGATGAATTGAGTTTCCCCTTTGAAGTTATCTTATTGGATTGAGTCTTTTATGAGAACACTTGATGTATGTCTTGCCGTGCTTATCTGTGGTGACAATGGGATATCATGTGCCACTTGATGTATGTTTTGGTGACCAACTTGCGGGTTCCTCCCATGAACCTATGCATAGGGGTTGGCACACGTTCTTGACTCTCCGGTAGAAACTTTGGGGCACTCTTTGAAGTACTTTGTGTTGGTTGGATGAATCTGAGATTGTGTGATGCATATCGTATAATCATGCCCACGGATACTTGAGGTGATAATGGAGTATCTAGGTGACATTAGGGTTTTGGTTGATTTGTATCTTAAGGTGTTATTCTAGTACGAACTCTTTTATAGATTGATCCGAAAGAATAACTTTGAGGTGGTTTCGTACCCTACCATAATCTCTACGTTTGTTCCCCGCTATTAGTGGCTTTGGAGTGGCTCTTTGTTGCATGTTGAGGGCTTGTTATATGATCTATCTATGTTATTATTGTTGAGAGAACTTGCACTAGTGAAAGTATGAACCCTAGGCCTTGTTTCCTATCACTGCAATACCGTTTACACTCACTTTTATCATTAGTTACCTTGCTGTTTTTATTATTTCAAATTACAAAAACCTATATCTACTATCTATTTTGCACTTGTATCACCATCTCTTCGCCGAACTAGTGCACCTATACAATTTACCATTGTATTGGGTGTGTTGGGGACACAAGAGACTTTTTGTTATTTGGTTGCAGGGTTGCTTGAGAGAGACCATCTCCATCCTACGCCTCCTATGGATTGATAAACCTTAGGTCATCCACTTGAGGGAAATTTGCTACTATCCTACAAACCTGTGCACTTGCAGGCCCAACAACGTATACAAGAAGAAGGTTGTGTAGTAGACATCAATATGTCTGTCTTGCCCTCCACTCCCGTGATTTCTCTTTTTCCTCAAAGAACTATGTGGCGCTTTGGCTCATCATATGATGTGTTCGCTTCCTTATCTTTTCTTTTTCTCGGCTTGGTAGACATGTCTTTCACATAGAAAACCTGCACCACATCATTGGCTAGGACGAACAGTTCGCCTGTGTACCCAAGATTGTTCAGATCTAATGTTGTCACTCCGTTCTGTGGGTCTACCTGTACCCCGCCTCTTGACAGATTGACCCATTTGCACTTAAACAAAGGGACCGTAAAATCATGTCCGTAGTCAAGTTCCCATATGTCCACTATGTAACCATAATATGTGTCCTTTCCCATCTTGGTTACTGCATCAAAGCGGACACCGCTATTTTGGTTGGTGCTCTTTTGATCTTGGGCGGCCGTGTAAAATGTATTCCCATTTATCTCGTATCCTTTGTAAGTCAATAAAGTCTAAGATGGTCCCCTGGACAACGAGTATAGCTCATCACAAATAGTGTTGTCACCTCTGAGGTGTGTTTCCAACCAATTGCCGGAAGTCCTGATGTGTTCACATGTAATCTAGTCGTCACACTGCTCTGGGTGTTTGGAGCGCAGACTGTTCTTGTGTTCATCGACATACGGGGCCACCAAGGTAGAGTTCTATAGAACTGTGTACTGTGCTTGAGACCAAGAATGCTCGTCCCTGCATATTATTGAGTCCCCTCCAAGCGTGCCTTTTCTAGTCAGTTTCCCCTCATACCGTGATTTAGGGAGACCAATCTTATTAAGGCCAGGAATGAAGTCAACACAAAATCCAATGACATCCTCTGTTTGATGGCCCATGGAGATGCTTCCTTCTGGTCTAGCACGGTTACGGACATATTTCTTTAGGACTCCCATGAACCTCTAAAAGGGGAACATATTGCATAGAAATATGGGGCCCGGAATGACAATCTCGTCAACTAGATGAACTAGGACGTGCGTCATGATATTGAAGAAGGATGGTGGGAACACCATCTCGAAACTGACAAGACATTGCACCACATCACTCCTTAGCCTTGGTATGATTTCTGGATCGATCACCTTCTGAGAGATTGCATTGAGGAATACACATAGCTTCACAATGGCTAATCGGACGTTTTTCGGTAGAAGCCCCCTCAATGCAACCGGAGGCAATTGCGTCATAATCACGTGGCAGTCATGAGACTTTAGGTTCTACAACTTTTTCTCTGACATATTTATTATTCCCTTTATATTCGACGAGAAGCCAGACGGGACCTTAATATTGAGCAAGCATTCAAAGAAGATTTCCTTTTGTTCTTTGGTAAGAGTGTAGCTGGCAGGGCCTTCATACAGCTTTGGAGGCATGCCATCTTTTTCGTGCAAACGTTGTAGGTCCTCCCATGCCTCCGGTGTATCTTTTGTCTTCCCATACACGCCCAAAAAGCCTAGCAGGTTCACGCAAAGGTTCTTCATCACGTGCATCACGTCGATTGAAGAGCGGACCTCTAGCTCTTTCCAGTAGGGTAGGTCCCAAAATATAGATTTCTTCTTCCATATGGGTGCGCGTCCCTCAGCATCATTCGGAACAGATAGTCCACCGGGACCCTTTCCAAAGATTACGTGTAAATCATTGACCATAGCAAGTACGTGATCACCGGTACGCATGGAGGGCTTCTTCCGGTGATCTGCCTCGCCTTTGAAATGCTTGCCTTTCTTTCGACATTGATGGTTTGTCGGAAGGAATCGACGATGGCCGAGGTACACATTCTTCCTGCATATTTCTAGGTATATACTTTCGGTGTCAGCTAAACAGTGCGTGCATGCGTGGTATCCTTGTTTGTATGTCCTAAAAGGTTACTGAGAGTGGGACAATCGTTGATGGTTACAAACTGCAACGCGTGCAGGTTAAATTCCTCCTGTTTGTGCTCATCCCACACGCGTACACCATTTCCATTCCACGGTTGAAAAAGTTCTTCAACTAATGTCCTTAGGTACACATCAATGTCGTTTCCGGGTTTCTTAGGGCCTTGGATGAGAACTGATCATAATGAACTTCCGCTTCATGCACATCCAACGAGGAAGGTTATACATACATAGAGTCACGGGCCAGGTGTTGTAATTGCTGCTCTGCTCCTCGAAAGGATTAATGTCATCCGCGCTTAAACCAAACTATACGTTCCTTGGGTCACCTGCAAACTCAGCCCAGTACTTTCTCTCGATTTTTCTCCACTGTGACCCGTCAGCGGGTGCTCTCAACTTCTTTTCTTTCTTACGGTCCTCACTGTGCCATCACATCAACTTGGCATGCTCTTTGTTTCTGAACAGGCGTTTCAACCGTAGTATTATAGGAGCATACCACATTACCTTGGCAGGAACCCTCTTCCGGGGGCGCTCGCCGTCAACATCACCAGGGTCATCTCGTCTGATCTTATACCGCAATGCACCGCATACTGGGCATGCGTTCAAATCCTCGTACGCACCACGGTACAAGATGTAGTCATTAGGGCATGCATGTATCTTCTGCACCTCCAATCCTAGAGGGCATACAACCTTCTTTGTTGCATACATACTGTCGGGCAATTCGTTATCCTTTGGAAGCTTCTTCTTCAATATTTTCAGTAGCTTCTCAAATCCTTTGTCAGGCACACCATTCTCTGTCTTCCACTGCAGCAATTCCAGTACGGTACCGAGCTTGTGTTGCCATCTTCGCAATTGGGGTACAAACCTTTTTTGTGATCCTCTAACATGCGATCAAACTTGAGCTTCTCCTTTTGACTTTCGCACTATCTCGTTGCATCAATAATGACCCAGTGGAGATCATCATCGGGCACATCGTCTGGTTCCTCTTGATCTTCAACAGCTTCCCCCATTGCAGCATCACCGTATTTTGGGGGCACATAGTTGTCATCGTCCTCTTCTTCTTTGATGTCTTCCATCATAACCCCTATTTCTCCGTGCTTGGTCCAAACATGATAGTGTGGCATGAAACCCTTATAAAGCAGGTGGGTGTGAATCGTTTTCGAGTCAGAGTAAGACTTCGTATTCCCACATATAGGGCATGGACAAGACATAAAACCATTCTGCTTGTTTGCCTCAGCCACTTCAAGAAAATTATGCACGCCTTTAATGTACTCGGAGGTGTGTCTGGCACCGTACATCCATTGCCGGTTCATCTGCGTGCATTATATATAATTAAGTGTGTCAAAAACCATTACAGAACATCATGAATAGATAATTAAGTGACCAAATTAATAGAAGTTCATCATCACATTAAAACCAAAGTACATACATAGTTCTCATTGAAAAACATATAGCTCTCTAGAGCATCTAATTAATTAAACCATACATTGAAACTATGTAAAACATTTCAATGCGAAAACAAATGCGATCATAATCGCAACCAAGGTAACAATTGATCCAACGGCATAATGATACCAAGCCTCGGTATGAATGGCATATTTTCTAATCCTTCTAATCTTCAAGCGCATTGCATCCATCTTAATCTTGTGATCATCGACGACATCCGCAACATGCAACTCCAATATCATGTGACGGACCGCTAAACCAAGACAAATATTGAGGAAAATGGAGCTTGGAGGTCGAGCTTGGATAGTGTGGCTCAGGCATTCCATCGAACACCTCGTGTGCATAGGAGGTGAGCGGGAGCACCACAAAGCCCTCTCCCCTCGCCGGCCAGAAAAAACAGAGCAGTGTGCTCTACTCTTACGCGAAGGGGTATATATAGGCATCTCATTGGTTCCGGTCGTGGCTTGAACCGGTACTAAAGACCAGCCTTTGGTCTGGTGGTGGGCCAGGAACGAGGCCCATTGGTCCCGGTTCGTCCCCACCAACCGGTACCAAAGGGGCCAGACGAACCGGGACCAATGCCCCCACGAGGCCGACAGGCCCCCTGGCCTCACAAACCGGGACCAATGGGCCCATGGGTCCCGGTTCGTGACTGAATCGGGACTAATGGGCTTATCTGGCCCAAACGAAAACCCTGTTTTCTACTAGTGTGAAACCGGACAAGGTTCGTCCATGGTCTCGATTTTGACCGGTTTTGGTGTTGACTCGCCTGGTTTTGATAGGCATTGACTCAAATTCGCGTAGTTTTTTCAAATCCGTCAACTTTTTTAAAATTCAGGTACCTTTCTTATATCCATTTATTTTCTTAAATACATGTACTTTATTTAAAACCGCATATTTTTTCAGATCCATGAACTTTTTTAAAATTCACGTACTTTTTTCAAGTTCAAGTAATTGTTTCAAATTCGCATAAATTTTACATATCGGCTTACTCTTTCAAATCCCTGAATTCTTTTAAAATTTATGCACTTATTTATAATCCGCGTACAGTTTTCTGGTTAGCGTACTATTTGACGAACCACGTACATTTATAATTTTTACAATTTAAGTATAATTTGCATACTTATTGCGTAATTTTTTTAAATGAAGTACTTTTTACAAAACCGCGTACATTTTTTGAGTTTGCGTACTTTTTCTAAATTGATTACTTTTTTCTGAAAAACAGTGCATATTTAGAACAAGCACGTGAATTTTAAAAAGCACGCGGACTTGAAAAAAGTACGCGGATTTAAAAAAAGTACATGAATCTGAGTCAGCGCGGTCAAAACCGGGGTGAGTCAGCACCAAAACCAGTCAAAATCGAGTTCAGGGACGAATTTTGTCTGGTTTCAGTAGTTAGGGGTGCAATTTGTCCGGTTTTGAAGTTGAAGGACCAAATCTAGACTATGCAAAGAGTCGAGTGATGAAAAGTATACTTTTCTCTTTAAAAAAACCTTAGTTGCAAATATTGTAAAGGAAAACAAAGGCCATGTAGATGGACACCAACAAATCGCACCCCCAAAAACAACATGGATTTTGCAACTCTACATCATCCGAATGATGGATGGTAAAACACACAAATTAGTACCCTGTGTCCTGTGAGATATACGAGGGACAAAGGAGTTAACGCCTTTGAAGCTGACTGTGAGAAGCCTGACATCTATAGCATCATCATTGTAGGGCTCCAAACATGAGCTGCCAAAATCAAAAGGCTTGTAAGCACTGTGAAAGCAAACCCGAAACCCTCATATCTACAGTCTTGAAGGCAACTTTGCCAGGCCCTGAATACCTGTCAAAGTTGACGGTTGAGGAATCTCTGCTCCTGCCAACGCCATGAAGCTCGCCCGGCCGTTGCGCCCGTCCACCTCCCGGCCGCCGCGCTCGTCGGCCTGGCCGCCTCCCGAGGATGCTAGCTAGCTAGCTACGGCCGCGCTATCTGAATCGA
Organism: Triticum timopheevii; assembly: GCA_963921465.1. Lineage (NCBI taxonomy): Eukaryota > Viridiplantae > Streptophyta > Magnoliopsida > Poales > Poaceae > Triticum > Triticum timopheevii. The sequence continues at coordinate 76,318,188 of OY997266.1, read as the reverse complement.
TGTGAGCTAGCTAGCTAGCTACGGCAGGCTAGCTAGCTGAGTCCGGCCGCGCGCGCCCGGCCGCCGCCCCGCGCCGCCCTGGCCTCCGCCGACGCGCCGTGGTCGTCCCGCGTCTTTCTCGTCCGTCCGTCCGCCGGCCTACGCTCTGCCCGTATCTTCCTCGTCCGCACGTCGGTCGACGGTCAATTTCCAATTGGCGTGAGGAAGAGGAAGAGGTATATTTAAAGAATATTCTTTTTTTCGGGTTGATTATACGGGGTTTGTTCAGCCGCCGCCCGCGCTAGCCCGTAAAACCAGTTTTCGGTGAACTGCAAAACACTTGTGTGGGTTGGGATTTTGCGGGGTCTGCTAGAGATGCTCTAAGCGTAGGAGATATATTGGCATCTGAGATTGTAGAAGGTGGAGTCAAAGTATGCTAACGCGCCATATATTGGAGAAAAGTAGAGGATGACATCTGAAGAGGTTACACGATAAATTACGGGCTCATTGTGATGAACCGACGGCCCGACGCTTGACTGCTTGAGTGCCTCGTCAGTTTTATGCATGCGTGAGCTGAAGCGGCAGACTATGATGGAGCAGTAGGGAGTGCATAAGAGGACGGGATGAATGCATCATGCATTGTCGTGGCTTGTTCCTCGATGCGGTACTTGGAAGTTACCGGGATTCCGCTAGGCATTAATAGCCATGATTCATTGGCTATCAAAGTGCATGTCGGTTACTGGAGTCCAAAAATCAAGAGAGAAAGTTTTTTTAACACAGTACAGACGCAAGTCCTTATATACACGCGCAAACACTCACCCCTATGAACGCACACACGCACACCTTATCTTTATGAGCACCTTCGAAAGACTGAGCCGGCATATCATCTTGAAATTTTGCGAAGTCACTATAGGCACCTCGTCGTCGACGGAAACGTCTCCTCCCACTGAATTCAAATCGCAAAATACTGAAATAATTCCGAGAATAAATGCGAGCATCAGGATTTGAGTCCTGGTGGGCTGAGGATACCACAGTCCCTCTAATCTTCCAACCACATGTTGGTTCACAAATCAAAGAGAGAAAGTTGGGGCTAGATGGTGGACGGGTGCCTCGTGCGCTCATCATTGTTCACAAGGTAATATTGCTTTTTTGTGCGGTCGGTTGACAATTTTCTTTGGTAGACTAATAGTTGTTTGGCCAGAAAGAAAGAAAATGATTGGAAAGTAAATGCTGACATGGCATGTATGTTGATGTGGACCAACTGCATGTTAAAATAAACATGACACTGGGGAACTCAAATATATGATGATGTGGCCATTTTGCATGTAGACAGAATTAAGACCAACTTCTTAAGAATGTAAGATTAGGATGACTCTTCTCACTGCTTGGTTGCCATCAATAGGAGTTTTTCACGCTTCCCCCAACAAGTCGATACACGCAGGGAGTTGGTGTAGTATGCAAGGAAAAAAATATATGAAACAACGATCAAACTAACGCATATAAAGTGCAACATGTAGTAAATTAATTAAGACATAACTTTTCTTTTACAACACACGGTAACATTACACTTGCATATATTGTACACATAACACAATCCTTACACTGTCTATTGTGCATGCAACAAGACAAATACCATGTACCGATTAGTTGAACACCATCACTATAATTTAGCCTTGCTGAATTTAAGAACGCTCTACATGCAGATACCTGCTTTATTGGTAATATTACAATATAGACGTACATAAACACGCCGACAGGAAAGCTTAATTAATCGAGATGATGAGTTTAGGAAACACACAAATTAAAAATGGAACTAGAACTTTCACATGGCCAAGTACAAGTAAGCTCATGCATGTGAGAAGAGTTCTAGTTCTGGTACATGTTGCCAGCTATCATACCTGCCCTCACCTTCCATCTCGTTGCGTTGCATCTGTTATGTCTTCACTCTTCGTTTTGATGGCCACATGGTTGATCTTCTCCTCAAAGGCGGAATCTACAGGCTTGACGATGATGGAGCCCTCTTGCAACATGTTGCAGACCACTACTTCCTTGAGATCTGCCATCAAACCTTCTAGGCTTTCTTCCCCTTCTTTCCCTTCAAGCTTGATCTCCATCTTGGGGCAACCAGATAGAACGATCTTTTGAATCTTCGGAATGGACATGGGTCGTATTGTCCACTTTTTCACCCTTGTTAGGTTGGCCAACACCAAGCTTGTGACATTGTTGAATCCTTTATCAGAAAACAAGAGATTTTCTTCACAGTAGGAATCTTCGGACAATACTAGCTCCATGAGACTTGGCAGCTCACCTATCTTGTCAATGAACTTCTGATCTGCCAATGATAGCTTGAGCACTAGCCTAGTGACATTGGGTAGTGTGTACTGGTCCTCCTCTTTAACACTTGATGTGTCTATTCCCCCGAGCAGCTCTAGGATCTGCAGGCGGCGCAGTGTGAATTTTGTGAAGAGTTCGAGTGGAATATATTTACCAGCAAGCTGCAGGTACATGAGTGACTCAAGCTTCTTGAACACTTCTCTAAGTGCTTCCCAGTGCCGGTTATCCAGACCTGAAATCTGCAAGTTGCGAAGATAAACCATGTTTTGTAAAGGCTTGATGTCGTTGCCTAAACGATCAGAGCAAAACAAGCCTGTGAGTGTTTGCATGTTGTTGAGCACCCCAGCTGACTTTGGCAGTCCTAGCATGTTGGCCACAACATGCCGCAGCGTTGGAATCTCCCAGAATGCTTGTGTCACCTTCTTCACCTCAGTTCTCTTTATATCAAGTGTCTGAAGGTTGATGAGACGAGCAATGGAGGAAGGGAGTTTGGCAAGGGAGCGACTCCGGAGCCCTAGGTACCTTACATGGATCATATCCCCAATTGCACGAGGCACCTTTTTTATCCTTAACCCCCGGAGATCAATTACACGGAGGAACTTGGATGCCGGCAGAAAACGGAGAGAATGGTAGCGTAAATCACTATTGTTACCTTGCTTCTTCGATTGGCCATGCGCTCTTACTTTGGAGCTAAGCGATCGTTTCCCATTCTGTGATCTTTCCTCAGCAAAATCACCCAAGATGGACCGCATCTTAGGGAATGCGGTGCCCATTGGTATATATGTCTCTGTGTAGTTCTGGAGGTGCAGACGGCGAACTGCACCGGGTGCAAGGAGATCAGCATTGTCATGTGCCTCAAGGAAACTCGCCTCGTGTGCTTCTGCCTGTGCAAAAGCATGGAGACGGTCATGGATAGCAACAAGCCAAACACCTCCATTCATGTCCCTCTTCACCAGGCGGATCATCTCCCTTGAGATCAGCTCCTTCAGGTAGTTCTGACCAATGTCCTCCATGGTTTTCCCCTTCTTTGGCTTCAGAAACCCCTCGGCGGCCCATAGCCGCACGAGGCGCCTTGCATTGTAGATCAGGTTCTCTGGCACTCCTGCAAAATATAGGAAGCAAGACTTGAGACGACTTGGGAGATCATCAAAGCTCAAAGCCAAGATCCTTTTCACTTGCTTTGGCTCATTATCCGACTCGAGCTTCTTCAACACCTCTTCCCACTCTGATATGCTCTTTGTCCGAAGAAGCCCAGCCAGCACCACAATGGCCAAGGGTAGTCCGTGGGTTATCTTGAACATGTTCTGGCATGCCTTCTCCATTTGTACATTGGGTTTTGACATTTTACTGCCAAGGATCTTCTCTTTAAATTGGTTGTTGGCCCCAAAGACTCTGCGACAAAATAGCGATGAGCTATCTTTTTCGTCAAGCTTGCCTATCTTGAGGGTGCTAACTTTTGGGTTAGCATATGCAGCTTCTTTGTCCTCGAGGCGAGTGATGACCATCACTCTACTGCCTTTCTCATTCTGTGGTAAGCTATGGAGTATGGAGTGCCAGTTGCTGAAATTGACCAGGCCATCAAGCATCACCAGGTAGCGTTTATTCTTCAGGTACAGCGAGAGGGCTTTATGAACTTTTTCTGTGATCGAATTTTTTTGTTCACAGGCCTCACTCTCGGGACACAAACGCTTGTAGATGAAGTACAAGATGTCATCATCTCTTATTTGTGGTGGGACATTGATCCAGGCTCGGACATCAAAATGCTTCCGGATAATAGGACTGTCATACACTTCCCATGCAAGTGTGGATTTGCCAGTGCCACTCTCCCCAACTAGTGACATGACAGATCTGCTAGTATCATCACCAGCGAGAAGATAACGTTGCAGCTCTGCACGTTCATCTTTAAAGCCAACCACTTCGCTCCCCTCATCCCTGCATATGTTTGATTTCAAAGGGAAGCACATTTAGTAAAATAAATAAATAAATAAATAAATAAGTATGGGGCAATGTAACATCAAGTGCATTGTACATACGTTAACTACTCCCGCCGTTCCATAATATAAGAGCATTTTTAGCACTAATTGCTCTTATATTATGAGACTGAGGGAGTAGTATTTTAAGCCAATAGCATACAACTAAAGTGAAACGCGACAAAGCAAGCGCGTCTCTTTAATTTTGAAGAAAAGACAAGTGTTTCCGGAAGTTAAAAAAAAATTGGCTTCATTCATTTGAAGTCAGGCCTTCGTACTTTTTCTCTAAAAAGTTAAAGAAACAGAAAGAATATCTTGGATGTACATATATGTAGTAAAAGTGATGACAAGCTAAAAAAACGTCACTTTACCGAGTGTCTTAAAACACTCAGGAATCTCACTACAGGAAAATCCATCAACTGTGGTCAACAAGGACATGCGTCCATTTATTTACTGACTATCTATAAATTCACTAGGTGTCATGGAAAAGACATTTGGGAAAAGAAATTACCGAGTGTACCTTTGTACACTCATGAAAGTTAAATGTTTTCCGTGTGTCCCATAAAATACACTCTGGAAAGATCTTGATACTCAGTGAAAATAATTTCCCGTATAATGTATATGCATTGTTTTCTTGTGCACAGATATGCAAAAAAGAAAAGAAAAAAGGAGTATGCTTCATGAGAGCTTGAGCTCCCTTCGCAGTTACTCAAGGGTTCATAAGTTTCATAAATTTTGGAAAGTAATTCTCATTGTGCATATTTAAACAGTAATGGCTTGTGGTGTGATCTGGGATATGACATGATTTCTGGAGTAGAATTTTAGTCCAACCTGAATTAGTGGAGTAGAATTATATGCTCCCGTGTCTTATTAACAATATCACAAGGGGCATGAATTCTCTAGAATGTGCACCCCAATAGAGAATCCTTATTTGTTTAGCTATATATCATCATAGTGATGTCCTGGTTATGAAGATACAACTTTGGAGACTTACCTCTCTCTAAAAGATAATATATTTTCTCTCTCTCTCATAGATGCATAAAGACGTAGCCATTGATAACCTCTCAACATAAATTGGGAAAGTAATAAAAATATTCGTGTCATCATAGATGAAACTGTATCGGCCTTAGAGCATTCTAAATAGGGAAACGTTTGTGCCCGGTGCGCCGGCCGAAGATTGGGCCGGTCGTACGCGGCACGTACGATGAAAGAGAGATCGAGCGGTCCTGGTCCTCTCGTGTCGACGTGTTCTGTGGGACTCGTGCACCGTCCGCTCTCCCTTCTTATCCATCCACGCTTTGCCTCGACTGTTTCTCTCCCCCTCAATCTCCCCTCTTCCTCTCTGCCTCTTCTCCCCAGCAGCAGCCATGACCTTGCCTGCTCCATCCCGTGTGAGTTCGCTGCCGCGGAACAGCTCCGAGGCCGCTGCCACGAGCACCTCCACAGCGACCACAAGAAACCGAGGCGGCTGCAACTCCGGCGACCCTCCTCCTCTCCCCCCGGCGATACCCCACGCATCAGCCATGGCGGAAGAAGATCTGCCCGTTTTTTGTGCCAACCGGGGTGTAGCTTTTTGAATCGCCGGTTGTAGCTTCTGCTAAACTGGTTGCATCTTTTTGGAATCATTTTGTTCAAACTTTTTTCTTCAACTCCAGATTTCTGCTTTCATGTTCGTTTTTGCTGGAACCAGTGTACTAATTTGTTACCACCGTCTTCTTTTTTGCTGGAACTAACCAAATTTTGCTGCCATCTTTTTTCGCTTGAATCATTTTGCTACAACCGTTTTATGGTTTGCTGCAACCGCTACCACCGGCTTCTTAATTTTTCTGGAACCAGCGCTCGATTTTTTCCATTTTTGCTACCACTAGCGTTTTGATTTGCTGGAACAAGCTTCAATTTTTGCTACCATCAGGTTTTTGGTTTGTTGGAACAAGCTTCAATTTTTGCTACCATCAGGTTTTTAGTTTGTTGGAACGGCGTCGATTTTTTCCAATTTTGCTGCCAACGTTTTATTTGTTTTTGCTGGAACCGTCAAGAACTTTTGCTACGACCGGTGGAATTTTTTGCTGCGACCGGCAAATTAAGGACGAGGAACAACACGAGCTCCACGACGGGTGCTGTGGCCGGCGACGTGCGGCTCTGCGAGCCGCGGGGTGTTGGGGAACGTAGTAATTTCAAAAAAATTCCTACGCACACGCAAGATCATGGTGATGATATAGCAACGAGAGGGGAGAGTGTTCGTCCACGTACCCTCGTAGACCGTAAGCGGAAGCGTTAGCACAACGCGGTTGATGTAGTCGTACATCTTCACGATCCGACCGATCCAAGCACCGAACGTACGGAGCCTCCGAGTTCAGCACACGTTTAGCTCGATGACGTCCCTCGAACTCCGATCCAGCCGAGTGTCGAGGGAGAATTCCGTCAGCACGACGGCGTGGTGACGATCTTGATGTTCTACCGGCGCAGGGCTTCGCCTAAGCTTCGCGACGATATGACCGAGGTGGAATATGGTGGAAGGGGGCACCGCACACGGCTTAGGAACGATCCGTATATCAACTTGTGTGTCCATGGGGTGCCCCCTGCCCCTGTATATAAAGGAGGGAGGGAGGAGGAGGCCGGCCCTAGGAGGGGCGCGCCATGGGGAGTCCTACTCCCACCGGGAGTAGGATTCCCCCTTTCCTAGTCCAACTAGTAGTCATTCCATGTAGTAGGAGTAGGAGACAAGGAAGGGGAAGAGAGAAGGGAAGGAAGGAGCGGGTGCGGCCCCTCCCCCTAGTCCAATTCGGACTAAGCCTTGGGGGGGCGCGCGGCCTGCCCCAGGCAGCCCCTCTCTCTTTCCCGCAGGGCCCAATAAGGCCCAATACTTCTCCCCGGCGAATTCCCGTAACTCTCCGGTACTCCGATAAATACCCGAATCACTCGGAACCTTTTCGAACTCCGAATATAGTCGTCCAATATATCGATCTTTACGTCTCGACCATTTCGAGACTCCTCGTCATGTCCCCGATCTCATCCGGGACTCCGAACTCCTTCGGTACATCAAAACTCATAAACTCATAATATAACTGTCATCGTAACGTTAAGCGTGCGGACCCTACGGGTTCGAGAACTATGTAGACATGACCTAGAACCATTCTCGGTCAATAACCAATAGCGGGACCTGGATGCCCATATTGGCTTCTACATATTCTACGAAGATCTTTATCGGTCAAACCGCATAACAACATACGTTGTTCCCTTTGTCATCGGTATGTTATTTGCCCGAGATTCGATCGTCGGTATCCAATACCTAGTTCAATCTCGTCATCGGCAAGTCTCTTTACTCGTTCTGTAATGCATCATCCCGTAACCAACTCATTGGTCACATTGCTTGCAAGGCTTATAATGATGTGCATTACCGAGAGGGCCCAGAGATACCTCTCCGACAATCGGAGTGACAAAACCTAATCTCGAAATACGCCAACTCAACATGTACCTTCGGAGACACCTGTAGTACTCTTTTATAATCACCCAGTTACGTTGTGACGTTTGGTAGTACCCAAAGTGTTCCTCCGGTAAACGGGAGTTGCATAATCTCATAGTTACAGGAACATGTATAAGTCATGAAGAAAGGAATAGCAACATACTAAACGATCAAGTGCTAAGCTAACGGAATGGGTCAAGTCAATCACATCATTCTCCTAATGATGTGATCCAGTTAATCAAATGACAACTCTTTTGTCCATGGCTAGGAAACAAAACCATCTCTGATAAACGAGCTAGTCAAGTAGAGGCATACTAGTGACACTATGTTTGTCTATGTATTCACACATGTATTATGTTTCCGGTTAATACAATTCTAGCATGAATAATAAACATTTATCATGAAATAAGGAAATAAATAATAACTTTATTATTGCCTCTAGGGCATATTTCCTTCACGGGGTGGCTCGCCGGAGAGATGCGCCGCGGGGGCGGGCCTTGCTGGGCTGCGCGGTGCTGCGAGCCATTGGGGATCTCGCCGGAGATGCGCCACGGGGGCCTGAGGAAGAAGAAGCTGGGGCGATTTTTTTGCTCCAGATCCAACCGCCCGCGCGGCTCGCATCGAGCGGCTATGGCTGGACCGGCCGAAAGTTTCGGCCGGTGCGCCGGCGCCTAGCGGTGCCCTTCTAAATATGCTAGTGGTTCTCTATGTGTGTAGAATAATTAACTCAGTTTCACAAAAAAAGAATAATTAAACCGGATGGGACATGTGTTTAGCAAACTCAAAATTCACCCAGAATAATTAAGTCAATTATTCTAATTAACCACAAAATATTAAATTGATTTGTGATTAGCTTATTGTGATGTGCGGAATTTATTTTCAAATTCTTTTACGGGGAAATGATCGGCATGAAATCAAAAAAATTAGTTATCAAAATATAGTAAAATGAATAAAAAAAATTTGGATTATAGCAATGCACAAAGTTCTAGGTCATACCAAGCTTCTAAATCTAGGTTGATACCATAAAAATTGTATATGTCAGTACGAGGCTCTAACGATACAAATATAACATATCATTTCTCTCTTTTTCACACTTATCAACTGATATAGACAAATATATCAACCGATATGGCCAGCATTTGACCCGAGATGTCAGCTGATATAGATCTTTATGTAAATGACAAAGTTTCTTTAAAAAAGAAAGGTTGATAACAAAACAAAAAATACAACAGTGGAGATTGGGTGCGCATGGACCCGATTTGAATATTTTTTAAAGAAATATTAGAAAATTTCAAACACTTCTGAAAGTTATTTTATGCAAACATGGTCTAGCGATATGCATGTGTGTGTAATGCTTCACGACAAATTAAGCACACCATATTCTGGGTGAATTAAAAAAACGATATATGATATAAAGTTACTATTCACATTTTTCGTACACGCTTTTTTGTCTTTTTTGCCAGGATTTTCACAAAATAAATTTTGCTGCGAAATTTCACACACATGTATAACGCTAGACCATGTTTCCTACAAAAAAAAATTGCAGACATATTTGACTTTTTCTAACATTTTATTAATAGTTTGCTAATTTGGGTTCACCTAGACCCATATGTCTGAAGAAAATCATACCGAAATAAAACAAGGCATTTAAAACTTTATAGAAAATACCGTAGCCATACATGGAACGACTCGGTTTCCCGCATGGAATCAATGGCAAGGCTGCCGCCGGTCAGCCTTGCCATTGATTCCTCGTCACGGGCGGCGCGTCACGGGCAGCATGGCGACGTCTCCCTTCCCCCACACGTACACATGGCGCTGGGCTATAAAAACCAGTGCCCCCCTCGCCTCTGGCCACAGCAACCCACAGACGCCCGCCGACCGCCGCCGAGCTCTCCCTCTCTCCCCGTGCGCAGCCGCCCGCCGACGTATCTTCCCTCCCCTCTCTCCCAAGCCCATCTGATGGCTGCGCAATTCCCCGGCGACGCGGCGGCGGCCAACGGCTTCGGCCGCCGCTCGCTCCACGAGTGGGAGGCCTACCTCTTGTTCGAGGCGAACATCCCGGCGCCACCGGACATGCGCGCCGGGCCGACGGGGTGGAGGCTCAGCAATGGGGCGTCCCCATTCCCCCGGTGCCCGACGTCGAAGCGCGCCCCTCCATCTTCGCCGCCGAGGTCGACCGCGTGCGGGTGTCCCTGACGGAGGAGTAGCGCGCCCTCCCCCAGTACGCCGCCGACAACAACGCGTCATGGGCGGCGTACTTCCAGCACCGCCAGGCGCAGAGGCTGGCGTCCAACGGGGCGTCGATGGTGGGGGCATCAAGAACAGCGAGGGGCGCCGCGTATGGTGGGGTGCCCCCGGCCGCATGCTCCACGATGTGCTGGAGTACCTTGAGGGCGGCAATGACCCGCCGCTGGCATATACCCTGCCGCGGCGGCCGCCCCGGTACCCTGTCGGAGTGCCGGGAAATGGATGCCCAGGAGGTTTGGCTCCTCCTCGACTTCCTCCTCTCACTCCTCCTCCCGCTCCTCTTCCCATTCTTCTGGCTCACCGGCGGTGTTCGGCGTCAAGGCCGAGCCCGCAGCGGAGGTGCCGCTTGGCCGGCGCACCCGCAGCGCCGGCATCGTCATCAATGAGGGCGGCCGGCGCGCCTCCTCCTCGGCTCCTCCGCGCTACGTCAAACCGAAGACGGAGCCGGGGCTCGCCGCCGGGAAAACGGAGTCGGGGCTCGCCGTCGTGAAGACGGAGCCCGGGATCGCAGGCGGCGAGCTTGACAACGCGGCGGCCTTGAAATGGGCGCGCGATGACTGGGCACACATGGAGATGAAGCGTCAGTGTCGCGCCTACGAGCAGTTTGAAGTTCGGCGCCATGGCCGCGACGAGGGGGGCGTCGTCGTCCTCGACAACAGCGACGACAACGTGCCGCCGCCGCCACCGCTCCGCCAGGGCGACGCCGGGCAGGGGTCCAGCAAGGGCGGCCGCGTCAAGGAGGAGAAGGCCGCCAACGACTACGGCGAGGATGGCGGCGACGTCGGCAACTTCGCCGCGCTCAGCGACTTCTTCGGCCCTTAAAATAGTTGTAGTTGCGGCCTTTTTTTTAAATAACTTTGTTATGTAATGTCGAACATGTCGAATATATGTCCGGTTTGCCGAACTTTAGCCGAATAATTTGTCCAATTTGCCGAACTTTGTCGAATACCCTTTTTAAAAAAAACATAAACGGCGTCTTGGGGCGGCCCTGGGATCGGCGGCTGGGAACCCACTCACCCCCATGCCGATATTTAGCGCCGGCTTGCCCCCAGGCGGCGATTTTAGGCGCCCCCTGGGGCCCAACGGCTGGAGATGCTCTTATAGCGTACGCACTCCCTATGTTTGTAAATATAAGATGTTCTAACTTTTTTCAGTCAGATGTATATAGAGTTATAGATATGTTTTAGTATGTTTAGTCACTCATTTCAGTTTGTTACGTAGCTCATATTGAAATATCCGAAACATCTTATAATTTGAAACGGAGGTACAGTAGTAGTATTATGAATATACATAATGTTAATTCTATATGTGACTGAAGTAAACCAAGGGACTTCGTATCAGTAAACACATGAAATTTAAACCACAATGGAATGACCAGTACTGAGCAGCGGGGTGCTTGAGCATGTCGACCTCCGCTTCTTGGGAGTAGTTCATGTTGCATTCGCTGAGAGCCAGGTTGCCCGCTCGTCGGAGTAGTTGAAACTGTTGAGTATAATGTTTACTTAGGAAACATAGGATTGTGTAGGATTTGTTTCTGCCTTGACTTGTACTTTAAGATGAGCATGTATTTCTATATATATGCCCACGAGGCTCAAGCAATACAACAACTATTCCACCAATCCCCCTCTCTCTCCCTTCTATCATGGTATCAGTTTCCGGGTTTTAAATCCTAGCCGTTGCCGCTTCCGCACCCGAGCGCCGCCCCTGGGGCGGTCGGCCTCCATGACCGCCGCCGGGGGCCGCGCCGCCCGTACCTAGTGTTCGTCCGCCGGTCGTGTTGAACGGCTACCCTAGAGAGTCTTTTACCCGAGCCTTTGCTCCGGGGTTTTTCTCTCCCGCCGGTCGTCTTGATCAGCGGTTTCTTTTTGGTTTTCCGATCTAATCTTGATCGGTTTGCGTCGCCCACCGCCGCCGTCAAACCCGTGCGCCTCTACTCCAACCCCGGCACGATCGGACGGCTTCTTCACCGACCCGGCAGCCTCGCGCGTCTGCCTGCCGGTTGCTCTGACCCGGCGGCTTCGCGTCATGCGGCGGCCCTTCGCCGTGTTCGCGCGCCGACCCGCCCGTCGATCTACGCCGACCGTGACCTCCCTACTCCGATCGGGACTCCTGCATCACCCGACCCGGCGGCCTCGCGCCATGCGGCGGCCAATCATAGCCGCCCTGCCGCCCGCCGTCGCCGGCTTCATCTCGGACTCCGCCGCCACCCCGTCTCCACCAAGCGGCGTCCCCGACCTCGCGCGCGATTGGATTGATCACCCGCCCGCCGCCGCGATCCGCCTCATCTACACCGTGCGACCGACCTGGCCCGTTGGTTGCGCGCGCCTTCGCAGGTCCCGTGAAGATCGTCCCCGAGATCAGCGCGTCCCTCCACCGATCGAGCAACGGACTGCCGCTGCGTCGCCCCATCGGGCCACAGCGCCGCCGCCCCTTGGTTCTTCTCCCGGCTACACCAACCCGCGTCACCGCTGTGTCGCCCCTTCGGACCGTAGTGCCGCGGCCCGCGGTCCACCGCCGCCCCGAGGCCGTCCGCTCCTGGTCGTTCCCATGGCCGCACCGACCCTCGGGCCGCCGCTGCGTCGCCCCGTCGGGCTGTAGCTAGCATGGCACGCAGTCCACGCAGCCGTCCCGAGGCCGTCCCCGCGGTTGTACCGGCCCGCACTCCTTCGCCGCGCCGCCCCTTCGGGCTGTCGCGCCGCGGCCCGCGGTCTCCGCCATCGCCCCGAGGTCTTCCCGTCGTCGCCCCGACCTGCCCGCCACCGCTGCATCGCCCCTTCTGGCCGTAGCGCCGCGGCCCGCGGTCCACTCTACCGTCACCGCGCGTCGACCTCCCGTGGTATGCGCCACGCCGTCTCCCTTGGCGCGGGAACGCCATCGTCCGCGTCGGTCTTCGTCATGTTGTCAGGGTTTTCCGCCTACTTCGAGCACCGTCGCCGCGCTCCTAATCAAGCCGCCGCCGCCGCTTTTCTTTGGCCGCCGCCGCCGCTACCCCGTAGCTGCTGCAGCCGCCCGTCCACCTTCTTCATCTTCATCCAGCACCAGCCCTTCGTCAGCGTCGCCGTCATCTACCCCGACCACTTTGTCTACTCCGACCACCGTTGGTGACACATTGGCCCTGCGCCGATGGACGCCGCAACCATCGTCGAGTTCTTCTCAGCTGGCCCTCCAACTTCTTCGACATGGCGTACAGCTCGTGTAGGTCCCTCGTCTACGCATGCCCGGTGCTGGCAACACCGATGCGTGCCTTCCTCCATGACGTGTCCCTGGGCCTGGCAAGCCTGGTACGACGCTTCATCAACTTCGTCTTCATCCGTCCACGCATGCCCGGTGCTGGCAACACGGGTGCGTGCCTTCGTCTACGATGTGTTCCCGAGCTTGGCAAACCCACCACGACGCGTCGTCAGCAACATCATCTTCCCGGCGCGCCCCTACTTCGACACCACTGCGCCCATGCTAACTCGGCGCCCCCTTGTGCACGCGGCTCCATGGCGACTTCCTCGACACTGGCCACCCTGACTCGACATCGACCACGGTATTCTTCACATGGCTACCTTGACCACGGCTCCACCACCCACGCTCTCGGCTACATCGACAAACGGCACAAAGGGCTACCGCCTTGCTTGAGCAACCTCGTCGGTTTCCACTCCAGCCACGACTTTCGCGATGCATCGACCATGACGACTGTGGGGGGTGTCCGTCGGCTTGCCTTCGGATTCTTCTCTAGTTTCATCGTCTGCGTCGCTACGATGTGACTGCGGGGGGATGTTGAGTATAATATTTATTTAGAAAACATAGGATAGCGTAGGATTTGTTCCTACCTTGACTTGTACTCCAAGATGACCATGTATATATATATATATATATATATATATATATATATATATATATATATATATATATATGCCCACGAGGCTCAAGCAATACAACAACTATTCCACCAATCCCTCTCTCTCCATTCTATCAGAAATGGCAGCTCCAACTTCTGGTCCAGATTTGGACGAAGTTGTTCATGTTAAATTCCTTGGATCATCTAGGGTAAAGATGTGACCGTGGTCTACCTTCTCCTTGGCTCGAGGAGCTCGAGACGGTGGCCATGGTGTAGGAGCGATGGCGTGTGTGTGCTTGGTGGTGGTGGTGCTTCCCGTCACTGCTGCGGACCCTAGATCGATAGGGAGTGTTTGTGGGGGGCCTGGCAACGCGACAGACCTCGGGAAGCATGCCAGCCGGACCCTACCCTGTTTATATAGCGCAGCGCAATAGGGGGCCGTCAACCATAGGTGGTTGGGCGCCCTCGATCAGGGCGCAGATCAAAGGCCCGATGGTCGTTGGGCCTATGCAGAGGAGATCAACCTAACATTCTCCCCATTGATCTCAACTTTTCTTTTAATCATATACCTTTTACTTTACTCTTCTCATCATAGATCAATACATAGAGCATGTTTCATCGTCACGGCTCAATTGCCGATAGAATTAGACATCTACAACATACCTCTCTGTTTTGAAACAAAATTTGTTCCTTTTGGGCCTCTCATGATCTAGGAATCATAGGCTTTCCCTTAAACCCATGCCGGCTAAGTGTTCCTTGAACACATTGGGTGGTAAGCACTTGATAAGCAGATCCACAAGCATATCCTTTGTCCTTATATGCTCAAGACTTATAGTGTGATCCTGGATTTTTATCTTTCAGAAGATAATACTTTATCTCTATTGTTTTAGCAGCATTACTCGACTTGTTGTTGTGAGCATAGAATACTACGGGTTGGTTGTCACAGTAAATCTTTAGTGGTTTTTCAATACAATCTACCACTTTCAAGTCGGGTATAAATTTCTTTAACCATATCGCCTGCCCCGTGGCCTCATAACATTGCCATAAATTCTGCATACATCATGAATGATGCAACTATTGACTGTTAGGAGCTTCTTCATGAAATAGGCCCTCTAGGGAGAGTGAACACGTATCTAGACATGTATTTTCTATCGTCTTTGTCTCCCGCAAAATCTGTGTCTGAATACCCTCTTATCTCTAGGGAATCAGATCTCATGTATGTTAGCATGATGTCCTTCGAGCCTTGTGCATAACGCAATGCTTTCTTTACCATCTTCCAGTGCTTTGTGTCTGGATTGTCTTGATATCTATCGAGTACCCCGGTGATAAAAGCTAAGTCGGGGCGAGTTCACACTTGTGCATGCTGTAAACTTTCAACAGCCGAAGCATATGGTACTGCTCTCATTTGATCGATCTCGTACTGGTTCTTGGAACATTGGAATTTTCCAAAATTGTCGCCCTTGACTATAGGAGCAGGTGTGGCTTTACTCGCATGCATATTATACTTTTCAAGAACCTTTTCTAAATATGCCTTCTGCAATAGTCCTAAAACTCCATTTTCCTATCTCGGTGAATTTATATGCCCAAAACATATGATGTTTCACCAAGATCTGTTATATCAAAATTTGAGGATAAGAACTTCTTTGTTTCTTGTAGCAGACTAACATCACTGCTAGCAAGCAAGATATCATCCACATACAAGATCAGGAAAATATATTTCCCATGTTTAAACTTTGCATAAATGCAGTTGTCCTCAACATTCTCTTTAAATCCAAATCTTTTAATTGTCTCATTAAACTTTAGATACCACTGCCTAGAGGCTTGCCTTAATCCATAAATAGATTTCTTCAAGCGGCATCTCATATCTTCCTTGCCTTGCATGATAAAACCCTTGGGTTGTTTCATGTAAACTTTTTCTTTTAAATTCCCGTTCAATGTCGTCTTTACATACATTTGATGTAACTCTAAATCAGAATGTGCAACTAATGCCGTTATGATTATGAAGGAATCCTTACATGAGACTGGGGAAAATGTCTCATTTTAATCCATCCCTTCTTTTTGTGTAAATCCTTTTGCCACAAGTCGTGCTTTATACTTTTCGACATTCCCTTTAGAGTCATACTTAGTTTTGTACACCCATTTACAACCTACTATTTTCGCTCCTTTAGGAATATTCTCCAAGTCCCAAACATCTTTGGAACTCATCGATTTCATCTCGTCTTCCATTGCCTCCAACCACTTTGATGAGTGAGGGATTCTCATGGCTTCTTCATATGAGGTGGGATCACCTTCCGTACGAACTAATTCTATGTTATAAACTTTATAATCAGTAGAAATAGCTGATTTTTTGGGTTTTGTAGACCTTCTAAGGGCCTCCCTCCTAGGCTCATTCTGTGCCTCACCTTCTGGCATATCTTCTAAAAGTGGTTGCCGCACCTCCCTTTCATGCTCAACAACGGGTTCAGTCAGCTCCTGACGGACAAGTTCCGGATCTTCTCCCATAGTTGGCATGGGTGGAGTTACAACAGGTGCTTGCACCACAACCTTAGGGATTGTCAGTGAATGTACAACAGGTACTGAGAAAAATGGCTCATGAATCATTGGATTAGGTGCATGCACCCTCTTCTCCTCAAGATCAATTTTCCGAGCTACCATGCTCCCTCTCATTATTTAGGTTCAACACAAATCCCGAAAGTACAGGGAGTGTGCGATGATGATCATATCAATCTTGGAACCACTTCCAACAAACATCGTCACTTCACCCTTAACTAGTCTCTGTTTATTCTGCAACTCCCGTTTCGAATTACTAATCTTAGCAACCGAACAAGTATCAAATACTCAGGGGCTACTATAAACACTAGTAAGGCACACATCAATAACCTGTATATCAAATATACACTTGTTCACTTTGCCATCCTTCTTACCCACCAAATATTCAGGGCATTTCCGCTTCCAGTGACCATTTCCTTTGCAGTGTAATCACTCAGTTTCAGGCTTTGGTCCAGCTTTGGTCTTCTTCACGGGAGTGACAACTTGCTTGTCATTCTACTTGAAGTTCCTTTTCTTTCCCTTTGCCCTTTTCTTGAAACTAGTGATCTTGTTAACCATCAACACTTGATGCTCTTTCTTGATTTCTACCTTCGTAGATTTCAGCATCACGAAGAGCTTGGGAATCGTTTTCGTCATCCCTTGCATACTATAGTTCATCACGAAGTTCTAGTAACTTAGTGATGGTGACTAGAGAATTATGTCAATCACTATCTTATCTGGAAGATTAACTCCCACTTGATTCAAGCGATTGAAGTACCCAGACAATCTGAGCACATGCTCACTAGTTGAGCGATTCTCCTCCATCTTTTAGCTATAGAACTTGTTGGAGACTTCATATCTCTCAACTCGGGTATTTGCTTGAAATATTAACTTCAATTCCTGGAACATCTCATATGGTCCATGACGTTCAAAACGTCTTTGAAGTCCCGATTCTAAGTCGTTAAGCATGGTGCACTAAACTATTAAGTAGTCATCATATTGAGCTAGCCAAACGTTCATAATGTCTACATCTGCTCTTGCAATAGGTCTGTCACCTAGCGGTGCATTAAGGACATAATTCTTCTGTGCAGCAATGAGGATAAACCTCAGATCGCGGATCCAATCCGCATCATTGCTACTAACATTTTTCAACACAATTTTCTCTAGGAACATATCAAAATAAACATATGAAAGCAACAACGCGAGCTATTGATCTACAACATAATTTGCAAAATACTACCAGGACTAAGTTCATGATAAATTTAAGTTCAATTAATCATATTACTTAAGAACTCCCACTTAGACAGACATCTCTCTAGTCATCTAAGTGATCACGTGACCCAAATCAACTAAACCATGTCCGATCATCACGTGAGATGGAGTAGTTTCAATGGTGAACATCTCTATGTTGATCATAACTACTATATGATTCACGCTCGACCTTTCGGTCTCCGTGTTCCGAGGCCATATCTGTATATGCTAGGCTCGTCAAGTATAACCTGAGTATTCCGCGTGTGCAACTGTTTTGCACCCGTTGTATTTGAACGTAGAGCCTATCACACCCGATCATCACGTGGTGTCTCAGCATGAAGAACTTTCGCAACGGTGCATACTCAGGGAGAACACTTCTTGATAATTAGTGAGAGATCATCTTAAAATGCTACCGTCAATCAAAGCAAGATAAGATGCATAAAAGATAAACATCACATGCAATCAATATAAGTGATATGATATGGCCATCATCATCTTGTGCTTGTGATCTCCATCTTTGAAGCACCGTCATGATCACCATCGTCACCGGCGCGACACCTTGATCTCCATCGTAGCATCGTTGTTGTTTACGCCATCTATTGCTTCTACGACTATCGCTACCGCTTAGTGATAAAGTAAAGCAATTACAGGGCGTTTGCATTTCATACAATAAAGCGACAACCATATGGCTCCTGCCAGTTGCCGATAACTTCGGTTACAAAATATGATCATCTCATACAATAAAATATAGCATCACGTCTTGACCATATCACATCACAACATGCCCTGCAAAAACAAGTTAGACGTCCTCTACTTTGTTGTTGCAAATTTTACGTGGCTGCTACGGGCTTTAGCAAGAACCGTTCTTACCTACGCATCAAAACCACAACGATAGTTTGTCAAATAGACTCCGTTTTAACCTTCACAAGGACCGGGCGTAGCCACACTCGGTTCAACTAAAGTGAGAGAGACAGACACCCGCCAGTCACCTTTAAGCACGAGTGCTCATAACGGTGAAACCAGTCTCGCGTAAGCGTACGCGTAATGTCGGTCCGGGCCGCTTCATCTCACAATACCGCTGAACCAAAGTATGACATGCTGGTAGGCAGTATGACTTACATCATCCACAACTCACTTGTGTTCTACTCGTGCATATAACATCAACGCATAAAACCTAGGCTCTGATGCCACTGTTGGGGAACGTAGTAATTTCAAAAAATTCCTACGCACACGCAAGATCATGGTGATGATATAGCAACGATAGGGGAGAGTGTTCGTCCACGTACCCTCGTAGACCGTAAGCGGAAGCGTTAGCACAACGTGGTTGATGTAGTCGTACATCTTCACGATCCGACTGATCCAAGCACCGAATGTACGGAGCCTCCGAGTTCAGCACACGTTCAGCTCGATGACGTCCCTCGAACTCCGATCCAGCCGAGTGTCGAGGGAGAGTTCCGTCAGCACGACGGCATGGTGACGATCTTGATGTTCTACCGGCGCAGGGCTTCGCCTAAGCTTCGCGACGATATGACCGGGGTGGAATATGGTGGAAGGGGGCACCGCACACGGCTTAGGAACGATCCGTAGATCAACTTGTGTATCCATGGGGTGCCCCCTGCCCCTGTATATAAAGGAGGAAGGGAGGAGGAGGCCGGCCCTAGGAGGGACGTGCCATGGGGAGTCCTACTCCCACCGGGAGTAGGATTCCCCCTTTCCTAGTCCAACTAGTAGTCCTTCCATGTAGTAGGAGTAGGAGACAAGGAAGGGGAAGAGAGAAGGGAAGGAAGGAGGGGGTGCGGCCCCTCCCCCTAGTCCAATTCGGACTAGGCCTTGGGGGGGCGCGCGGCCTGCCCCAGGCAGCCCCTCTCTCTTTCCCGCAGGGCCCAATAAGGCCCAATACTTCTCCCCGGCGAATTTCCGTAACTCTCCGGTACTCCGATAAATACCCGAATCACTCGGAACCTTTTCGAACTCCGAATATAGTCGTCCAATATATCGATCTTTACGTCTCGACCATTTCGAGACTCCTCGTCATGTCCCCTATCTCATCCGGGACTCCGAACTCCTTCGGTACATCAAAACTCATAAACTCATAATATAAATGTCATCGTAACATTAAGCGTGCGGACCCTACGGGTTCGAGAACTATGTAGACATGACCTAGAACCATTCTCGGTCAATAACCAATAGCGGGACCTGGATGCCCATATTGGCTCCTACATATTCTACGAAGATCTTTATCGGTCAAACCGCATAACAACATACGTTGTTCCCTTTGTCATCGGTATGTTACTTGCCCGAGATTCGATCGTCGGTATCCAATACCTAGTTCAATCTCGTCACCGGCAAGTCTCTTTACTCGTTCTGTAATGCATCATCCCGTAACCAACTCATTGGTCACATTGCTTGCAAGGCTTATAATGATGTGCATTACCGAGAGGGCCCAGAGATACCTCTCCGACAATCGGAGTGACAAAACCTAATCTCGAAATACGCCAACTCAACATGTACCTTCGGAGACACCTGTAGTACTCCTTTATAATCACCCAGTTACGTTGTGACGTTTGGTAGTACCCAAAGTGTTCCTCCGGTAAACGGGAGTTGCATAATCTCATAGTTACAGGAACATGTATAAGTCATGAAGAAAGCAATAGCAACATACTAAACGATCAAGTGCTAAGCTAACGGAATGGGTCAAGTCAATCACATCATTCTCCTAATGATGTGATCCCGTTAATCAAATGACAACTCTTTTGTCCATGGCTAGGAAACAAAACCATCTCTGATAAACGAGCTAGTCAAGTAGAGGCATACTAGTGACACTATGTTTGTCTATGTATTTTCACATGTATTATGTTTCCGGTTAATACAATTCTAGCATGAATAATAAACATTTATCATGAAATAAGGAAATAAATAATAACTTTATTATTGCCTCTAGGGCATATTTCCTTCACGGGGTGGCTCGCCGGAGAGATGCGCCGCGGGGGCGGGCCTTGCTGGGCTGCGCGGTGCTGCGAGCCGTTGGGGATCTCGCCGGAGATGCGCCACGGGGGCCTGAGGAAGAAGAAGCTGGGGCGATTTTTTTTGCTCCAGATCCAACCGCCCGCGCGGCTCGCATCGAGCGGCTATGGCTGGACCGGCCGAAAGTTTCGGCCGGTGCGCCGGCGCCTAACGGTGCCCTTCTAAATATGCTAGTGGTTCTCTATGTGTGTAGAATAATTAACTCAGTTTCACAAAAAAAGAATAATTAAACCGGATGGGACATGTGTTTAGCAAACTCAAAATTCACCCAGAATAATTAAGTCAATTATTCTAATTAACCACAAAATATTAAATTGATTTGTGATTAGCTCATTGTGATGTGCTGAATTTATTTTCAAATTCTTTTACGGGGAAATGATCGGCATGAAATGAAAAAATTAGTTATCAAAATATAGTAAAATGAATAAAAAAAATTGGATTATAGCAATGCACAAAGTTCCAGGTCATACCAAGCTTCTAAATCTAGGTTGATACCATAAAAATTGTATATGTCAGTACGAGGCTCTAACGATACAAATATAACATATCATTTCTCTCTTTTTCACACTTATCAACTGATATAGACAAATATATCAACCGATATGGCCAGCATTTGACCCGAGATGTCAGCTGATATAGATCTTTATGTAAATGACAAAGTTTCTTTAAAAAAGAAAGGTTGATAACAAAACAAAAAATACAACAGTGGAGATTGGGTGCGCATGGACCCGATTTGAATATTTTTTAAAGAAATATTAGAAAATTTCAAACACTTCTGAAAGTTATTTTATGCAAACATGGTCTAGCGATATGCATGTGTGTGTAATGCTTCACGACAAATTAAGCACACCATATTCTGGGTGAATTAAAAAAACGATATATGATATAAAGTTACTATTCACATTTTTCGTACACGCTTTTTTGTCTTTTTTGCCAGGATTTTCACAAAATAAATTTTGCTGCGAAATTTCACACACATGTATAACGCTAGACCATGTTTCCTACAAAAAAAATTGCAGACATATTTGACTTTTTCTAACATTTTATTAATAGTTTGCTAATTTGGGTTCACCTAGACCCATATGTCTGAAGAAAATCATACCGAAATAAAACAAGGCATTTATAACTTTATAGAAAATACCGTAGCCATACATGGAACGACTCGGTTTCCCGCATGGAATCAATGGCAAGGCTGCCGCCGGTCAGCCTTGCCATTGATTCCTCGTCACGGGCGGCGCGTCACGGGCAGCATGGCGACGTCTCCCCTCCCGCCACACGTACACATGGCGCTGGGCTATAAAAACCAGTGCCCCCCTCGCCTCTGGCCACAGCAACTCACAGACGCCCGCCGACCGCCGCCGAGCTCTCCCTCTCTCCCCGTGCGCAGCCGCCCGCCGACGTATCTTCCCTCCCCTCTCTCCCAAGCCCATCCGATGGCTGCGCAATTCCCCGGCGATGCGGCGGCGGCCAACGGCTTCGGCCGCCGCTCGCTCCACGAGTGGGAGGCCTACCTCTTGTTCGAGGCGAACATCCCGGCGCCACCGGACATGCGCGCCGGGCCGACGGGGTGGAGGCTCAGCAATGGGGGCGTCCCCATTCCCCCGGTGCCCGACGTCGAAGCGCGCCCCTCCATCTTCGCCGCCGAGGTCGACCGCGTGCGGGTGTCCCTGACGGAGGAGTAGCGTGCCCTCCCCCAGTACGCCGCCGACAACAACGCGTCATGGGCGGCGTACTTCCAGCACCGCCAGGCGCAGAGGCTGGCGTCCAACGGGGCGTCGATGGTGGGGGCATCAAGAACAGCGAGGGGCGCCGCGTATGGTGGGGTGCCCCCGGCCGCATGCTCCACGATGTGCTGGAGTACCTTGAGGGCGGCAATGACCCGTCGCTGGCATATACCCTGCCGCGGCGGCCGCCCCGGTACCCTGTCGGAGTGCCGGGAAATGGATGCCCAGGAGGTTTGGCTCCTCCTCGACTTCCTCCTCTCACTCCTCCTCCCGCTCCTCTTCCCATTCTTCCGGCTCACCGGCGGTGTTCGGTGTCAAGGCCGAGCCCGCAGCGGAGGTGCCGCTTGGCCGGCGCACCCGCAGCGCCGGCATCGTCATCAATGAGGGCGGCCGGCGCGCCTCCTCCTCGGCTCCTCCGCGCTACGTCAAACCGAAGACGGAGCCGGGGCTCGCCGCCGGGAAAACGGAGTCGGGGCTCGCCGTCGTGAAGACGGAGCTCGGGATCGCAGGCGGCGAGCTTGACAACGCGGCGGCCTTGAAATGGGCGCGCGATGACTGGGCACGCATGGAGATGGAGCGTCAGTGCCGCGCCTACGAGCAGTTTGAAGTTCGGCGCCATGGCCGCGACGAGGGGGGCGTCGTCGTCCTCGACAACAGCGACGACGACGTGCCGCCGCCGCCACCGCTCCGCCAGGGCGACGCCGGGCAGGGGTCCAGCAAGGGCGGCCGCGTCAAGGAGGAGAAGGCCGCCAACGACTACGGCGAGGATGGCGGTGACGTCGGCAACTTCGCCGCGCTCAGCGACTTCTTCGGCCCTTAAAATAGTTGTAGTTGCGGCCTTTTTTTTAAATAACTTTGTTATGTAATGTCGAACATGTCGAATATATGTCCGGTTTGCCGAACTTTAGCCGAATAATTTGTCCAATTTGCCGAACTTTGTCGAATACCCTTTTTTAAAAAAAACATAAACGGCGTCTGGGGGGCGGCCCTGGGATCGGCGGCTGGGAACCCACTCACCCCCATGCCGATATTTAGCGCCGGCTTGCGCCCAGGCGGCGATTTTAGGCGCCCCCTGGGGCCCAACGGCTGGAGATGCTCTTATAACGTATGCACTCCCTATGTTTGTAAATATAAGATGTTCTAACTTTTTTCAGTCAGATGTATATAGAGTTATAGATATGTTTTAGTATGTTTAGTCACTCATTTCAGTTTGTTACGTAGCTCATATTGAAATATCCGAAACATCTTATAATTTGAAACGGAGGTACAGTAGTAGTATTATGAATATACATAATGTTAATTCTATATGTGACTGAAGTAAACCAAGGGACTTCGTATCAGTAAACACATGAAATTTAAACCACAATGGAATGACCAGTACTGAGCAACGGGGTGCTTGAGCATGTCGACCTCCGCTTCTTGAGAGTAGTTCATGTTGCATTCGCTGAGAGCCAGGTTGCCCGCTCGTCGGAGTAGTTGAAACTGTTGAGTATAATGTTTATTTAGGAAACATAGGATAGTGTAGGATTTGTTTCTGCCTTGACTTGTACTTCAAGATGACCATGTATTTCTATATATATGCCCACGAGGCTCAAGCAATACAACAACTATTCCACCAATCCCCCTCTCTCTCCCTTCTATCATGGTATCAGTTTCCGGGTTTTAAATCCTAGCCGCTGCCGCTTCCGCACCCGAGCGCCACCCCTGGGGCGGTCGGCCTCCATGACCGCCCCCGGGGGCCGCGCCGCCCGTACCTAGTGTTCGTCCGCCGGTCGTGTTGAACGGCTACCCGAGAGAGTCTTTTTCCCGAGCCTTTGCTCCGGGGTTTTTCTCTCCCGCCGGTTGTCTTGATCGGCGGTTTCTTTTTGGTTTTCCGATCTAATCTTGATCGGTTTGTGTCGCCCACCGCCGCCGTCAAACCCGTGCGCCTCTACTCCAACCCCGGCACGATCGGACGGCTTCTTCACCATCCCGGCAGCCTCGCGCGTCTGCCTGCCGGTTGCTCTGACCCGGCGGCTTCGCGTCATGCGGCGGCCCTTCGCCGTGTTCGCGCGCCGACCCGCCCGTCGATCTATGCCGACCGTGACCTCCCTGCACCGATCGGGACTCCTGCATCACCCGACCCGGCGGCCTCGCACCATGCGGCGGCCAATCATAGCCGCCCTGCCGCCCGCCGTCGCCGGCTTCATCTCGGACTCCGCCGCCACCCCGTCTCCACCAAGCGGCGTCCCCGACCTCGCGCGCGATTGGATTGATCACCCGCCCGCCGCCGCGATCCGCCTCATCTACACCGTGCGACCGATCTGGCCCGTTGGTTGCACGCGCCTTCGCAGGTCCCGTGAAGATCGTCCCCGAGTTCAGCGCGTCCCTCCACCGATCGAGCAACGGGCTGCCGCTGCGTCGCCCCATCGGGCCGCAGCGCCGCCGCCCCGTGGTTCTTCTCCCGGCTACACCAACCCGCGTCACCGCTGCGTCGCCCCTTCGGACCGTAGTGCCGCGGCCCGCGGTCCACCGCCGCCCCGAGGCCGTCCGCTCCTGGTCGTTCCCATGGCCGCACCGACCCTCGGGCCGCCGCTGCGTCGCCCCGTCGGGTTGTAGCTAGCATTGCACGCGGTCCACGCAGCCGTCCCAAGGCCGTCCCCGCGGTTGTACCGGCCCGCACTCCTTCGCCGCGCCGCCCCTTCGGGCTGTCGCGCCGCGGCCGCGGTCTCCGCCATCGCCCCGAGGTCATCCCGTCGTCGCCCCGACCAGCCCGCCACCGCTGCATCGCCCCTTCGGGCCGTAGCGCTGCGGCCCGTGGTCCACTCTACCGTCACCGCGCGTCGACCTCCCGTGGTATGCGCCGCGCCGTCTCCCTTGGCGCGAGAACGCCACCGTCCGCGCCGGTCTTCGTCACGTTGTCAGGGTTTTCCGCCTACTTCGAGCACCGTCGCCGCGCTCCTAATCAAGCCGCCGCCGCCGCTTTTCTTTGGCCGCCGCCGCCGCTACCCCGTAGCTGCTGCAGCCGCCCGTCCACCTTCTTCATCTTCATCCAGCACCAGCCCTTCGTCAGCGTCGCCGTCATCTACCCCGACCACTTTGTCTACTCCGACCACCGTTGGTGACACATTGGCCCTGCGCCGATGGACGCCGCAACCATCGTCGAGTTCTTCTCAGCTGGCCCTCCAACTTCTTCGACATGGCGTACAGCTCGTGTAGGTCCCTCGTCTACGCATGCCCGGTGCTGGCAACACCGATGCGTGCCTTCCTCCATGACGTGTCCCTGGGCCTGGCAAGCCTGGTGCGACGCTTCATCAACTTCGTCTTCATCCGTCTACGCATGCCCGGTGCTGGCAACACGGGTGCGTGCCTTCGTCTACGATGTGTTCCCGAGCTTGGCAAACCCACCACGACGCGTCGTCAGCAACATCATCTTCCCGGCGCGCCCCTACTTCGACACCACTGCGCCCATGCTAACTCGGCGCCCCCTTGTGCACGCGGCTCCATGGCGACTTCCTCGACACTGGCCACCCTGACTCGACATCGACCACGGTATTCTTCACATGGCTACCTTGACCACGGCTCCACCACCCACGCTCTCGGCTACATCGACAAACGGCACAAAGGGCTACCGCCTTGCTTGAGCAACCTCGTCGGTTTCCACTCCAGCCACGACTTTCGCGATGCATCGACCATGACGACTGTGGGGGGTGTCCGTCGGCTTGCCTTCGGATTCTTCTCCAGTTTCATCGTCTGCGTCGCTACGATGTGACTGTGGGGGGATGTTGAGTATAGTGTTTATTTAGAAAACATAGGATAGCGTAGGATTTGTTCCTACCTTGACTTGTACTCCAAGATCCCTCTCTCTCCATTCTATAAGAAATGACAGCTCCAACTTCTGGTCCAGATTTGGACGAAGCTGTTCATGTTAAATTCCTTGGATCATCTAGGGTAAAGATGTGACCGTGGTCTACCTTCTCCTTGGCTCGAGGAGCTCGAGACGGTGGCCATGGTGTAGGAGCGATGGCGTGTGTGTGCTTGGTGGTGGTGGTGCTTCCCGTCACTGCTGCGGACCCTAGATCGATAGGGAGTGTTTGTGGGGGGCCTGGCAACGCGACAGACCTCGGGAAGCATGCCAGCCGGACCCTACCCTGTTTATATAGCGCAGCGCAATAGGGGGCCGTCAACCATAGGTGGTTGGGCGCCCTCGATCAGGGCGCAGATCAAAGGCCCGATGGCCGTTGGGCCTATGCAGAGGAGATCAACCTAACATTCTCCCCATTGATCTCAACTTTTCTTTTAATCATATACCTTTTACTTTACTCTTCTCATCACAGATCAATACATAGAGCATGTTTCATCGTCACGGCTCAATTGCCGATAGAATTAGACATCTACAACATACCTCTCTGTTTTGAAACAAAATTTGTTCCTTTTGGGCCTCTCATGATCTAGGAATCATAGGCTTTCCCTTAAACCCATGCCGGCTAAGTGTTCCTTGAACACATTGGGTGGTAAGCATTTCATAAGCAAATCCACAAGCATATCCTTTGTCCTTATATGCTCGAGACTTATAGTGTGATCCTGGATTTTATCTTTCAGAAGATAATACTTTATCTCTATTGTTTTAGCAGCATTACTCGACTTGTTGTTGTGAGCATAGAATACTACGGGTTGGTTGTCACAGTAAATCTTTAGTGGTTTTTCAATACAATCTACCACTTTCAAGTCGGGTATAAATTTCTTTAACCATATCGCCTGCCCCGTGGCCTCATAACATTGCCATAAATTCTGCATACATCATGAATGATGCAACTATTGACTGTTAGGAGCTTCTTCAAGAAATAGCCCCTCTAGGGAGAGTGAACACGTTTCTAGACATGTATTTTCTATTGTCTTTGTCTCCCGCAAAATCTGTGTCTGAATACCCTCTTATCTCTAGGGAATCAGATCTCATGTATGTTAGCATGATGTCCTTCGAGCCTTGTGCATAACGCAATGCTTTCTTTACCATCTTCCAGTGCTTTGTGTCTGGATTGTCTTGATATCTATCGAGTACCCCGGTGATAAAAGCTAAGTCGGGGCGAGTTCACACTTGTGCATGCTGTAAACTTTCAACAGCCGAAGCATATGGTACTGCTCTCATTTGATCGATCTCGTACTGGTTCTTGGAACATTGGAATTTTCCAAAATTGTCGCCCTTGACTATAGGAGCAGGTGTGGCTTTACTCGCATGCATATTATACTTTTCAAGAACCTTTTCTAAATATGCCTTCTGCAATAGTCCTAAAACTCCATTTTCCTATCTCGGTGAATTTATATGCCCAAAACATATGATGTTTCACCAAGATCTGTTATATCAAAATTTGAGGATAAGAACTTCTTTGTTTCTTGTAGCAGACTAACATCACTGCTAGCAAGCAAGATATCATCCACATACAAGATCAGGAAAATATATTTCCCATGTTTAAACTTTGCATAAATGCAGTTGTCCTCAACATTCTCTTTAAATCCAAATCTTTTAATTGTCTCATTAAACTTTAGATACCACTGCCTAGAGGCTTGCCCTAATCCATAAATAGATTTCTTCAAGCGGCATCTCATATCTTCCTTGCCTTGCATGATAAAACCCTTGGGTTGTTTCATGTAAACTTTTTCTTTTAAATTCCCGTTCAATGTCGTCTTTACATACATTTGATGTAACTCTAAATCAGAATGTGCAACTAATGCCGTTATGATTATGAAGGAATCCTTACATGAGACTGGGGAAAATGTCTCATTTTAATCCATCCCTTCTTTTTGTGTAAATCCTTTTGCCACAAGTCGTGCTTTATACTTTTCGATATTCCCTTTAGAGTCATACTTAGTTTTGTACACCCATTTACAACCTACTATTTTCGTTCCTTTAGGAATATTCTCCAAGTCCCAAACATCTTTGGAACTCATCGATTTCATCTCGTCTTCCATTGCCTCCAACCACTTTGATGAGTGAGGGATTCTCATGGCTTCTTCATATGAGGTGGGATCACCTTTCGTACGAACTAATTCTATGTTATAAACTTTATAATCAGTAGAAATAGCTGATTTTTTGGGTTTTGTAGACCTTCTAAGGGCCTCCCTCCTAGGCTCACTCTGTGCCTCACCTTCTGGCATATCTTCTAAAAGTGGTTGCCGCACCTCCCTTTCATGCTCAACAACGGGTTCAGTCGGCTCCTGACGGACAAGTTCCGGATCTTCTCCCATAGTTGGCATGGGTGGAGTTACAACAGGTGCTTGCACCACAACCTTAGGGATTGTCGGTGAATGTACAACAGGTAGTGAGAAAAATGGCTCATGAATCATTGGATTAGGTGCATGCACCCTCTTCTCCTCAAGATCAATTTTCCGAGCTACCCTGCTCCCTCTCATTATTCCGTCCTCTAAGAAGATGGCATGTCCTGTTTCCACAAACTTTGTGTATCTCTCTGGACAGTAGAAACGAAAACCATTTGATCTATCAGGATAGCCAATGAAGTGGCAACTGACTGTTTTAGGATCTAACTTTGCAATATTTGGATTAAACACTTTTGCCTCAGTTGGGCTCCCCCAGACTCTCAAGTGTTGTAGAGAGGGTACTCTTCCTATACACAGCTCATACAGTGTTTTGGGTACCGACTTGCTTGGTACTCCACTGAGAATGTGAATGGCGGTTTTAAGCACCTCCATCCATAATCCCAATGGCAAGGTGGAATAATTCATCATATTGCGCACCATATCCATAAGTGTATGGTTCCGCCTTTCAGCTACTCCATTTTACTGAGGCTCGCCCGGCACTGAATACTGAGCAACTATGCCAGTCTCCTGTAAGAACTTTGCAAAAGGTCCAGGTACTTGGCCGTATGGAGTGTGCCAACCATAGTACTCCCCCACGGTCAGATCTTACTATCTTTATCCTTTTATCATGCTGATTTTCAACTTCAGCTTTGAATATTTTAAATTTATCCAACGCTTGAGATCTTTCTTTGGTTGGATAAATATAACCATATCGGGAGTAATCGTCTGTGAATGTTATGAATGAGTCATGGCCATCCACACTTTTGACTGGAAATGGTCCACAAATGTTAGTGTGGATGATTTCTAGTGTTCCTTTGCTACGGTTTGCACCCTTTTTGATTTGTTTTACATACTTTCTTTTAATGCAATCTATGCGTTGTTCTAAGTATGAGAACTCTAATGGAGGAAGAATTCCATTTTTAACTAGTCTTTCTATTCTCCCCCTCGAAATCTGGCCCAAGCGACGGTGCCATAATTTTGATGAGTCATGAGTTCTGTTTATTTTCTTTTGTTCTTTATCCGATGTGGAAACATGCTCATTAACATTACACACACAATACACTTTTTCACGTAGTGATAATAAATAAAGCTCATCGTGTAGGAAAGCAACACCCACATGAGTATTATTAAACCATATAGCACACTTGCCATGTCCAAAGTGACATTCATAATGATCTTTATCCAAACATGAAACACTAATCAAGTTTCTGTGACATGAAGGAACATATAAAACATCTCTAAACAGAAGCGTGAATCCATCAGCTAAACATTTCTGCTTGAACTCCATTTGCAACTTCAATGCATCTTTTGCTTCTTTGCATAGTCCGCGTCAAATGGAATCCCTGTAATGAATTTGCAACATGAACGGTTGCACCTGAGTCAGTCCACCAAGTAGATTTCGACAACTGTGTATACAAGGATTCATTTACAATGGAAACAATGTTGTTACCTCTCTTTGCCATTATTGACTTTAGCCAAACAGGGCAATCTTTCTTGTAGTTCCCAGTATGCTTACAATGGAGACATGTGTCTTTGTCCACTGGAAAAGACTTTTGCTGATGCTGATGGCACGTGGGAGATTTTCCATGTGGCTTTGAAGGAGAACCTTTGCCACTTTCATTGTAGTTCTTTTTCTTATTATCCTTCACATAGTTCAGAGAACCACCATATGAGGTTATAAGTCTTTCCTCTTCTTGCACACACATGGCTATAGTCTTTTCAATGTCCCATTTTCCAGGTGACTTGTTGTAGTTGACAACAAAAGTGTCAAACTCTTTTGGCAGTGAAGCCATGACTAGGTGAACAAGGAGTGCAGGCTTGAGCTCCAAATCCTCATCCATGGGTTTAAGCTTATAGCTGCCATGTTGCTCATCCTGAGGATGTGCTCTCTTATGTCATGTCCATCGCATGTGTACTTTTTTGTCACCAGCTGCTTTAGCAACTGGATAGCATATATCTTTGAAGAACCAATGAACTGGCTCTTTACCTTTTCAGGAAACTCCCCTATGGAAGTACACTCTGCAATTGAGCCCATAATAGCGTTCTCAATTGTATTCTTTATGAAAGCCATGCACTTTTTATTGGCATTGAGCCACTTTTGGTTTTCGAGGGAATATGACATCTCCACTTGTAACGCCCCGGATACAACTTTCCATACTCGTAATTCCAACTCTTGCCTTTTTCCGGAGATGTGATATGTTATTTCCTTCGTGGTTGGGTTTTTGTCTTCGTTTTGCTTTTGTTCATGTCATGCATTCATCATTGCATCTTTTGCATTGCATCATGTCATCATGCAATCATTTTTAAAAACTCAGCTAAATAAATGGCATGGATCTTTGATCCATTCAAATCGAGGGATATTCACAATGGTGATTTCTCTTTATAACATACCCTCCCAATATAAGGGAGCTATAACAAAATATTCCATTTATTTGGAAGCCATCGAAACAAACTTGCATTTTACATCTCTCTCGTTTTCAAATATTCTATGTCTTGATCTTTCTCCAAATACTTAAATTCCAGTTGTGGCACTTTGAAATATGTCAAAGTAGCTCCATGCCAGTTTTCAACTCAATTTGTATTTATTTGGCCCTCCAAATAGATATTTTGCTTCTATCTCTTTTCTGTAATTAGAGAAGGATTTCCCCCTTCTTTTTCTTTTAATCCAGCCTGCTAGGCCTCTTGGTCTTTTCCCCCCTCCACCGAAATGGCCCAAGCCCATCTAAACACTTCCTAACCCTAGGCCCCGACCCTCTCCACCGATCGCTCCCCTCCATCCTCCTGCGCCGCCGCTCACACGCACACGCACGCATCGAGCGCCAGGAAGAGCTTTGCCCCGATCCCCTCGCGCACCGCCCACTCCTCCCATCGCCTCGACCCCTCCACCCGAGCTGCTCCTCTCGGTCCCTCGCCTCCCCGTCGTATCTGCCTCGCCCGGCCTCCTCAACCCCATCGCTAGCAGCCGCCGCGTCGTCCATGGCGTCGGTCGGACCTCCACAGCACCGCCGCCTCAAGCTCGCCACCGTGCCAGGACCTCCTCGCCCGCCTCCTCGTCTACCCGGCGCCACTTCCTCGTTAGCTCCGTCGTCAGGGGAGGAGCCCCTCGATCCGTCTCCTTCGGCCCCGACTCCGGCGAGCGCCGCCCTGTCGACTCTTCTCTGCAGCTCCTTCCTCTGCAAGCCGCCGTCGTGCCCCGTCCAGCAGGGACCATGCCCTCGTCCCGTCCCCTGCATCCTTCCTCCCGTGCCCCACGACCCCCTCGTGCCGACCAGCGACCGTCGCTGCCTCCGCACCCTCGCCCCCTCGCACTCCAGATCGGGAGAGGAGCTCCCGATCCATAGTTGGTCGCTGCACCAGGCTTCGTCTTCGCGCCTTCGCTGCCCGCCTTCGTTCGCTGGTGCCTCGTCTGCAGAGACCTCACCTTGCACCAGCGCCGCGACTTCCTCCTCTGCTCCCGAGTCCCCGCTTCGCAGCTACGCCTCCCCTGGCCTCGCCGCCTCGCTGCAGTGATCTTCCTCAAGCAACCCTTCATGGTTCCTCTTTGCTGTGAACCGCCAAGTACCACCGCACCGAGTCTTTTGCCTTGCTTTGTTTTGGGTTGAAGGCCGAGACGAGACCGCCAAGATGCACCCTGGTTTCGACAAGTTCCTCACGGCGACCCTGAACATCTACGGGATATGTACGACTTTGAACCGTGTACCACGACGAACATGTACGGCTACACGACGACCCGCAAGACCCTGAACAACTACCGCCGCCGCCGTGTACCACTACTTCCACTACCGTCGCCACGTGTACAACTACCGTCGCCACATGAACAACGACTTCCACTACGCCGTGTACGTCTACCTCCACGACGACCTGTGAACGTCTACGAGATGTACCACTACCGTCGACCCGTGAACGACTACTTCCTCTACGAAACGCGTTCCGCCCCGATTGCACGCTTCGAAGGTATAACACCGAAACGACCGCCGTGGACCGAATGCATGTGTCGAATGAGATGTCCTTGTTTGCACCATGTCCGAGTTGCCTTTGCGCGTTCCTCGTTTCCATGCCACTAACCATGGGAACCCGGTAGTCAGGAGCACCCCACCATATCTAGCATGTTGCGCACATCCACACGCTCCCTTTTGCACCGGTATCTCCGTGAGCTACCGGAACCGATATGTTGCCGTGACATCATTTTCGGATATGTTGCCGTGGCACCATTTTTGTTTCGCCGCCGTGGCACCCTTTTCGTTCCGCCATGGCGACAAATGCTTCATAACATGCTCATGTCAACATTTTCATAAAAATTGCATAAAACTTGTTCATGTCATCCGCATCATAATAACAACAATTAAAATGTTTAAATTGTGTTTGCGTTAAATTGCTAAATAACATATGGGGATTTCCGGAATTGTTGTTTGTTGTTCCGGCCTCATTTAAACTTGCCTAAATTGTTAGTTTAATTATGCTTCACCTCTTGCCATGCTTAACAACATTTAATATTGTTGGTTAGCCTTAACGAGAGAGAACTAAATAATTGATGTGGCGTTCCGTCAACATGC
Source organism: Triticum timopheevii (assembly GCA_963921465.1). Classification (NCBI taxonomy): domain Eukaryota; kingdom Viridiplantae; phylum Streptophyta; class Magnoliopsida; order Poales; family Poaceae; genus Triticum; species Triticum timopheevii. The sequence goes on along the minus strand of OY997266.1, from coordinate 76,284,997 downwards.
AACTCGTTGCATATTGAGCTCCACTTAACTTGTAGTATTGTTTGTGCAGCTTGCCATGCCATGCCTCATTAAACCGGACATGCATCATACTTGATTGTGCTTCATGCCATGTTTATGTGATGGTTGTTTACTTTATTGTTTGCTTCTTTCCGGTTTGCTTCTCTCGTTAGCTTCGGTTTCGTTCCGGAGTTGTGAGGATTGTTCGACTACGTGCGTTTCTTCTTCATGGACTCGTTCTTCTTCCTTGCGGGATTTCAGGCAAGATGACCATACCCTCGAAATCACTTCTATCTTTGCTATGCTAGTTTGCTCGCTCTTTTGCTATGCCAATGCTACGATGCCTACCTTTTGCTTGTCAGCTTCCCAAAATGCCATGAACCTCTAACCTTTGACACCCTTCCTAGCAAACCGTTGATTGGCTATGTTATCGCTTTGCTCCGCCCCTCTTATAGCGTTGTTAGTTGCAGGTGAAGATGAAGTTTGTTCCTTGTTGGAACATGGAGATGTTGTTCCTTGTTGGAACATGTTTACTTGTTGGGATATCACAATATATCTTATTTAATTAATGCATCTATATACTTGGTAAAGGGTGGAAGGCTCGGCCTTATGCCTAGTGTTTTGTTCCACTCTTGCTGCCCTAGTTTCCGTCATACCGGTGTTATGTTCCCGGATTTTGCGTTCCTTACGCGGTCGGGTGATTTATGGGACCCCCTTGACAGTTTGCTTTGAATAAAACTTGTCCAGCAAGGCCCAACCTTGGTTTTACCATTTGCCTCACCTAGCCCTTTTTCCCTTGGGTTTCCGGAGCCCGAGGGTCATCTTTATTTTAGCCCCCCCGGGCCAGTGCTCCTTCGAGTGTTGGTCCGAAACGGGCAGACTGTGGGGCCCCCTCGGGGCAACTCGAGGTCTGGTTTTACTCGTAGGCTGACCTATCCGGTGTGCCCTGAGAACGAGATATGTGCAGCTCCTATCGGGATTTGTCGGCGCATCGGGCGGCTTTGCTGGTCTTGTTTTACCATTGTCGAAATGTCTTGATGTACCGCGATTCCGAGACTGATCGGGTCTTCCTGGGAGAAGGTCTATTCCTTCGTTGATCGCGAGAGCTTGTCATGGGCTAAGTTGGGACACCCCTGCAGGGTATAAACTTTCGAGAGCCGTGCCCGCGGTTATGTGGCAGATGGGAATTTGTTAATGTCTGGTTGTAGATAACTTGACACCAGATCCGAATTAAAACGCATGAACCGCGTGTGTAACCGTGATGGTCTCTTCTCGGCGGAGTCCGGGAAGTGAATACGGTGTTGGAGTTATGTTTGACGTAACTAGTTTCAGGATCACTTCTTGATCATACTTTTATCGACCGTGCTTTGCCTTCTCTTCTCGCTCTCATTTGCGTATGTTAGCCACCATATATGCTAGTCGCTTGCTGCAGCTCCACCTCATGCCTTTACCTTACCCATAAGCTTAAATAGTCTTGATCTCGCGGGTGCGAGATTGCTGAGTCCCCGTGGCTCACCAGATACTTCCAAAACCAGTTTTGCAGGTGCCTATGTTACCGAGCAGGTGACGCAACCAAGCTCAAGGAGGAGCTCGATGAAGATCTTGCCCTTTGTGTTGTTTCGTTCTAGTTGATCAGTAGTGGAGCCCAGTTGGGGTCGATCGGGGACCTTTGTCGCATTTGGGGTTCTTCTTTTATTTTGGTTCCGTAGTCGGACCTTGATTGTATCCGGATGATGTAATGCTTTATTCATGCAATTGTGTGAAGTGGCGATTGTAAGCCAACTATGTATCTCTTTCCCTTATGTATTACATGGGTTGTGTGAAGATTACCTCACTTGCGACATTGCTTTCAATGCGGTTATGCCTCTAAGTCATGCTCCGACACGTGGGAGATATAGCCGCATCGAGGGCGTTACAAGTTGGTAATCAGAGCCTTCCCCGACCTTAGGAGCCCCACTGCTTGATCGTTTTTAGCGGCCGAGTTGTGTCTAGAAAAATGTTTTGAGTCATTTAGGATTATATATATCGGAGAGTTAGGAATTCTTTTTACTCCTCAGTCTCTTCGTCGCTCTGGTGAGGTCTCCTGACGTAGAGTTTTGACTCTTCTCTTCTCAAATTCCACTAAATTTTTTTTAGGATCACGCGGGTATCTTGGAATCGTTCCGATGGTTTTATGATGAGAACATTGTCTTGGTGCCTCCTGTCAGGGGTTTAGTGGAAGTGTCCCGGGGAGTTGAGCTCTGAGGTGTTGTCGTCATAATTTTATCGTTGCGGTTCTGGAATACCTGAGTTTAGTACGCCGACATCGAAAATCTCTTTTATGCAGTTGTTGGTGAGATAACCCCGATAACCCAGTACTGAGGTGAGTACGGGAGTATTGCCATGACTCGTATAACGGATGCTTTTCGAAGGTTGAGGTACACGATTTCCGAAGGTTTCTTGGTTATGTGTTGACGGATGGATACAGCTGGATGTAGGGATTGTTAGTTTGGGTGAGATATTATGCTTCCCCTGTATCCCCAACACCTGATTGCATAACCGGAAAATTTCGGGAGTTTCATAGGTGGGAATTCAAGTAGCTCTTAGGATATCTTTCCGACGGATGTATGATATGAAATTGGGGTTCGACGTCTAGTGGTCCGCCTATTCATGGTTGGTTTTACAGTGGTCTCATTGTGTCTTAAAGAGTCCTTGGCTATGCCGACTCGGGGACGCTTCGTATGTCATGTGCACTGCCTTGTACATGATGGTGCTGTACGATCGAGCCCGTGTAGGCCCCACCAGGAAAACTTCGGACGAAATCTCTATCATATGTTTGTTCCAGCTTATTCTGCAAGCCAGTCCTTTGTTTTTGTTTTGAGTTGTGGTATTCGAGTTGCTTCAATGTCAAGTGTTGATTCCATACCTTTCTGAAATGGTGTTCTCATACTCCGATGTGAATACCAATCCTTCTCGACAATCGAGATTGTCATGTCAATCCTTTTCAACTGGTGTGTTTCTCTTCAAGTGGATCCGATCACTTCAACATCCGCAAGATCAATTTTAAGTTTTCTCAACGGTGTTGTTCCATCTTCCCCAAGTTGCCTTTGTTTTCCCGCCCTCCCACCCTTTTTCCTCAAGGACTAAGATTCCTTTACCAAGTATCCTTTTATTTTTTGTGAAGTTTCTCCATTCTTTTCCGTCAATGTTCTTACCCGGTGGTTCTCAAGAAGATGTTCTACTAGTTCGTCATTCCTCATTCCTTTCTCTTCTCCGGTGGATTCAAGTCAAGTTTTGTTGATCATACCTTTCTCCTCATTTCAATGTCTTCTCATACCGGTGCACCTCATTATCATTCTACTTCTCGCTATTTGTTATTCCGGAGTGCTCAAGATATCTCGAAGATTCATGTTTCCACTCTAAATTCGTTCAAGCTCTTTCGAGATTGGTATCTCATTCAAGTCATTTAATTCAACCGGTGCAACATCTCTGTTAAATCATTTCCAACGATATTTCTTTTAAGTGGGCCCTAACCCACAGGTCTTTTCCCAGGATCTTACCTGACTCTTCTAATTATTCCGGAGCCATTCTCAAATTCTTTTCGGAGTTTGACGTAAGAATGAGTTATCATCAGTCAAATGCTTTTCTCCAAGATCTTTCAAATTCTTTTCATAGTTGGCCCAACCTCTTCGCTTTTGATTCTTCCGGTGTGCCTCAATAATTCTTGGTGGTGTTTCTCGTTGTCATTCTCATCATTTGAAGACCGAAGAAGAGTTTCTCTTTAATCTTGCTCTATTCTCTTCAAGATTCATGGTGCTAGCTTGTTGCCATCCTCTCTTAATTGTTTTCGATTGTGAGAATCTTTTCACCCATCCGGAGCATTTTAGGAGTCTTTTCAGTTTCATTCTTTGAAGGCCATCATCTCAGAATTATTCATTCTCAGCTTTCAGCTCTCGTTCTCAAATTCTTCTGGTGCATCGTCCAAATACCCTCTAATCAGTTCTTGATCTCTTTGTTCTCATGTATCTAGTTTGTCTCAAGCACCTTCGTTCATTTGCTAATTCTTACCGGTGTTGCACCCCTACTTCGATCATTTTCAATTCTTACGGTGGTTCTTTCAAGATCTCTCTTCCTTGTACATCATATCAATTCATTTGTTGTTCCAATCCTACCGGTGGTTCACTGAAGACCTTCTCAAGTTTTGATATATCTCTTTTAATCCTTTCTACGAGAATAAGTAGTATGCCTAATCCATTGCTTGCCATCAATTTAATTTGGTGATGGATAAACATACAATAAATCTTATTCTTATTTCCTCGAGGTGATTCAATTCTTTTCTTCCGGAGATTGTTCATGATGAAGTAATTCTCGGTTCTAGTGTTTCATCTTTTCTTTTCCAGAGTTCCAAGTTTTCCGCATTATCTCGTCGCAAAGCTCCATCTAAATCATTGCAAGGCTTCACCTTATGTTTTCAACTTCTCTTTCTTTCTATCACCCTTTTGTTTACCGGAGTGGTGCTTCGTCAAGGATTCTTTTCATTCTTCAATTGTTCATCAAGTTTTCTCTCGAAGTTAAGATCCGTCAAGCTATACTCAAAAATTAAACATGGTGTTCAACACATGTCTTGTTTTGAGGAGTTCAAGCATTCTTCATCTTGCATTCCAAAGTGCGATTCTTTCTACCTTATCTTCTGAGGTAGTGTTAGGTCATTCTTGATAATTTCCCTTCGCGTTTCATGATTCAAAGTTTTCAAGAGTGACATATTTAAATCCATCTTTTTCTCTTTGTTCAAGAGATCTTTTCAACTGTCAATCTCTTCACTGGAGTTATCTTGGTATAGATTTCACCTAAAGCCTTCCCTAAGGAATGTTGCTATTTTGGTGCTTATTAAAGACCCAAGTTATCTCTTTTCCATCTTGATGGAAAAAGCTTTCATCTCTTCGTTAATCTCAAGCAAGCAATTGTTTCCGTTAGTGGCCGGTTGTCACCTCATAATGTTGAGATGTTTCCATAAGCCCACTACAAACTTATTCTTTTCGTTGTTGGTCTTCCAACAACTCTATTTTAACCTTCTTGCAAGGATGCCTTCCAAATTCAATTGTGGTAGAAGTTGTCATTTTCTTCTCCGTCCCTTTATTCCAATGATCTATCTTCTATTCTTTCTTCCGGAGACATTGTGATGTTGCTCTTTTCACTCATCATCTCGATTGTGAGGATCGTGTTCTTTTCGTGCTTATCCATTTAACCGAAGTGTTATGTCATATCTTCAAGTTCTTTCATCTTATCAAGTTTTGCCTCTCTTTTCAACCTTAGTGCTGTCTGAAATCCTTCTTACCCATTGTGCCATTCTTTCAATAGTTCCGGAGGCAGTGTGTTGTTGATTTCATCAAGTATATTCCCATCTTCTCAAGTTCATGTTCTATTCCTTCCATGTTCAACCAGAGTGCTGCCCAAATTATATCATTCTTACTCCTTCTCTATCTAGTTTTAACCGGAGTGGTTTCAATATCTATCTTATCACTAAACCTCTTGGTTCTCGTCGTATCCCATGTTCCTCTTTTCTAACAGAGTGCTTTCAACTTTGTTCATCTTCGATGTTTTCTTTCTTTCATTTTGTTCAACCTCTCAAGGTTCTTTGGTTTCACTCGTTTGTCAAAGAAGCAACTATGTTTTACATCTTCCTCTTCCGTTTCCCTCCGGTGCCATCCTAGATCTCGGGACGAGATCCTCTCGTAGTGGTGGAGTGTTGTAACGCCCCGGATACAACTTTCCATACTCGTAATTCCAACTCTTGCCTTTTTCCGGAGATATGATATGTTATTTCCTTCGTGGTTGGGTTTTTGTCTTCGTTTTGCTTTTGTTCATGTCATGCATTCATCATTGCATCTTTTGCATTGCATCATGTCATCATGCAATCATTTTTAAAACTCAGCTAAATAAATGGCATGGATCTTTGATCCATTCAAATCGAGGGATATTCACAATGGTGATTTCTCTTTATAACATACCCTCCCAATATAAGGGAGCTATAACAAAATATTCCATTTATTTGGAAGCCATCGAAACAAACTTGCATTTTACATCTCTCTCATTTTCAAATATTCTATGTCTTGATCTTTCTCCAAATACTTAAATCCAGTTGTGGCACTTTGAAATATGTCAAAGTAGCTCCATGCCAGTTTTCAACTCAACTTGTATTTATTTGGCCCTCCAAATAGATATTTTGCTTCTATCTCTTTTCTGTAATTAGAGAAGGATTTCCCCCTTCTTTTTCTTTTAATCCAGCCTGCTAGGCCTCCTGGTCTTTTCCCCCCTCCACCGAAATGGCCCAAGCCCATCTAAACCCTTCCTAACCCTAGGCCCCGACCCTCTCCACCGATCGCTCCCCTCCATCCTCCTGCGCCGCCGCTCACACGCACACGCACGCATCGAGCGCTAGGAAGGGCTTCGCCCCGATCCCCTCGCGCACCGCCCGCTCCTCCCATCGCCTCGACCCCTCCACCCGAGCTGCTCCTCTCGGTCCCTCGCCTCCCCGTCGTATCTGCCTCGCCCGGCCTCCTCAACCCCATCACTAGCAGCCGCCGCGTCGTCCATGGCGTCGGTCGGACCTCCACAGCGCCGCCGCCTCAAGCTCGCCACCGTGCCAGGACCTCCTCGCCCGCCTCCTCGTCTACCCGGCGCCACTTCCTCGTCAGCTCCGTCGTCAGGGGAGGAGCCCCTCGATCCGTCTCCTTCGGCCGCGACTCCGGCGAGCGCCGCCCCGTCGAATCTTCTCTGCAGCTCCTTCCTCTGCAAGCCGCCGTCGTGCCCCGTCCAGCAGGGACCATGCCCTCGTCCCGTCCCCTGCATCCTTCCTCCCGTGCCCCACGACCCCCTCGTGCTGACCAGCGACCGTCGCTGCCTCCGCACCCTCGCCCCCTCGCACTCCAGATCGGGAGAGGAGCTCCCGGTCCAGAGTTGGTCGCTGCACCAGGCTTCGTCTTCGCGCCTTCGCTGCCCGCCTTCGTTCGCTGGTGCCTCGTCTGCAGGGACCTCACCTTGCACCAGCGCCGCGACTTCCTCCTCTGCTCCCGAGTCCCCGCTTCGCAGCTGCGCCTCCCCTGGCCTCGCCGCCTCGCTGCAGTGATCTTCCTCAAGCAACCCTTCATGGTTCCTCTTTGCTGTGAACCGCCAAGTACCACCGCACCGAGTCTTTTGCCTTGCTTTGTTTTGGGTTGAAGGCCGAGACGAGACCGCCAAGATGCACCCTGGTTTCGAAAAGTTCCTCACGGCGACCCTGAACATCTATGGGATATGTACGACTTTGAACCGTGTACCAAGACGAACATGTACGGCTACACGACGACCCGCAAGACCCTGAACAACTACCGCCGCCCCCGTGTACCACTACTTCCACTACCGTCGCCACATGTACAACTACCGTCGCCACGTGAACAACGACTTCCACTACGCCGTGTACGTCTACCTCCACGACGACCCGTGAACGTCTACGAGATGTACCACTACCGTCGACCCGTGAACGACTACTTCCTCTACGAAACGCATTCCGCCCCGATTGCACGCTTCGAAGGTATAACGCCGAAACGACCGTCGTGGACCGAATGCATGTGTTGAATGAGATGTCCTTGTTTGCACCATGTCCGAGTTGCCTTTGCGCGTTCCTCGTTTCCATGCCACTAACCCATGGGAACCCGGTAGTCGGGAGCACCCCACCATCTCTAGCATGTTGCGCACATCCGCACGCTCCCTTTTGCACCGGTATCTCCGTGAGCTACCGGAACCGATATGTTGCCGTGGCATCATTTTCGGATATGTTGCCGTGGCACCATTTTTGTTTCGCCGCCGTAGCACCCTTTTCGTTCCGCCATGGCGACAAATGCTTCATAACATGCTCATGTCAACGTTTTCATAAAAATTGCATAAAACTTGTTCATGTCATCCGCATCATAATAACAACAATTAAAATATTTAAATTGTGTTTGCGTTAAATTGCTAAATAACATATGGGGATTTCCGGAATTGTTGTTTGTTGTTCCGGCCTCATTTAAACTTGCCTAAATTGTTAGTTTAATTATGCTTCACCTCTTGCCATGCTTAACAACATTTAATATTGTTGGTTAGCCTTAACGAGAGAGAACTAAATAATTGATGTGGCGTTCCATCAACATGCAACTCGTTGCATATTGAGCTCCACTTAACTTGTAGTATTGTTTGTGCACCTTGCCATGCCATGCCTCATTAAACCGGACATGCATCATACTTGATTGTGCTTCATGCCATGTTTATGTGATGGTTGTTTACTTTATTGTTTGCTTTTTTCCAGTTTGCTTCTCTCGTTAGCTTCGGTTTTGTTCCGGAGTTGTGAGGATTGTTCGACTACATGCGTTTCTTCTTCATGGACTCGTTCTTCTTCCTTGCGGGATTTCAGGCAAGATGACCATACCCTTGAAATCACTTCTATCTTTGCTATGCTAGTTTGCTCGCTCTTTTGCTATGCCAATGCTACGATGCCTACCTTTTGCTTGTCAGCTTCCCAAAATGCCATGAACCTCTAACCTTTGACACCCTTCCTAGCAAACCGTTGATTGGCTATGTTACCGCTTTGCTCCGCCCCTCTTATAGCGTTGTTAGTTGCAGGTGAAGATGAAGTTTGTTCCTTGTTGGAACATGGAGATGTTGTTCCTTGTTGGAACATGTTTACTTGTTGGGATATCACAAAATATCTTATTTAATTAATGCATCTATATACTTGGTAAAGGGTGGAAGGCTCGGCCTTATGCTTGGTGTTTTGTTCCACTCTTGCTGCCCTAGTTTCCGTCATACCGGTGTTATGTTCCCGGATTTTGCGTTCCTTACGCGGTCGGGTGATTTATGGGACCCCCTTGACAGTTCGCTTTGAATAAAACTTGTCCAGCAAGGCCCAACCTTGGTTTTACCATTTGCCTCACCTAGCCCTTTTTCCCTTGGGTTTCCGGAGCCCGAGGGTCATCTTTATTTTAGCCCCCCCGGGCCAGTGCTCCTTCGAGTGTTGGTCCGAAACGGGCAGACTGTGGGGCCCCCTCGGGGCAACTCGAGGTCTGGTTTTACTCGTAGGCTGACCTATCCGGTGTGCCCTGAGAACGAGATATGTGCAGCTCCTATCAGGATTTGTCGGCGCATCGGGCGGCTTTGTTGGTCTTGTTTTACCATTATCGAAATGTCTTGATGTACCGGGATTCCGAGACTGATTGGGTTTTCCTGGGAGAAGGTCTATTCCTTCATTGATCGCGAGAGCTTGTCATGGGCTAAGTTGGGACACCCCTGCAGGGTATAAACTTTCGAGAGCCGTGCCCGCGGTTATGTGGCAGATGGGAATTTGTTAATGTCCGGTTGTAGATAACTTGACACCAGATCCGAATTAAAACGCATCAACCGCGTGTGTAACCGTGATGGTCTCTTCTCGGCGGAGTCCGGGAAGTGAACACGGTGTTGGAGTTATGTTTGACGTAAGTAGTTTCAGGATCACTTCTTGATCATACTTTTATCGACCGTGCTTTGCCTTCTCTTCTCGCTCTCATTTGCGTATGTTAGCCACCATATATGCTAGTCGCTTGCTGCAGCTCCACCTCATGCCTTTACCTTACCCATAAGCTTAAATAGTCTTGATCTCGCGGGTGCGAGATTGCTGAGTCCCCATGGCTCACCAGATACTTCCAAAACCAGTTTTGCAGGTGCCTATGTTACCGAGCAGGTGACGCAACCAAGCTCAAGGAGGAGCTCGATGAAGATCTTGCCCTTTTTGTTGTTTCGTTCTAGTTGATCAGTAGTGGAGCCCAGTTGGGGTCGATCGGGGACCTTTGTCGCATTTGGGGTTCTTCTTTTATTTTGGTTCCGTAGTCGGACCTTGATTGTATCTGGATGATGTAATGCTTTATTCATGCAATTGTGTGAAGTGGCGATTGTAAGCCAACTATGTATCTCTTTCCCTTATGTATTACATGGGTTGTGTGAAGATTACCTCACTTGCGACATTGCTTTCAATGTGGTTATGCCTCTAAGTCGTGCTCCGACACGTGGGAGATATAGCCGCATCGAGGGCGTTACACCACTGGAGCATGATACCTTTGCTTTTTCTCCCAAGAATCATCATCGTTTGCACATATGACTGGCTCTGTTGGTTTGACCGGTTGTGGAGTGTCCACAACCCAGTCCACCTTAGCACAGACAAAAGCCAAGTCAATTTTCTAGCTTCATTCAGTGTAGTTATCACCTCTGAGGGTTGGAACATCCTTGAGGCAACTCATCAAGTGGTACCCTCCTGAAACCACAATGAAGTGAGATCATGACAACAATTGCATATGCTTTAATCCAATGTTCGTCAAAATTAAACATATGACTATTTATGCAATTAAATCCATTTCACTAGGCAAAAGTAGAAATAAATGCACCTTTTATAACAATAGCAAATCATGATCATGTTATTAAGAACGTTGGTCATAAAATAAAAGAATCATAATCAGTTTAAACATGCTTTTAAAATTTAATTTCACTTTAGTTCTATTTACTTTTTTTAAGAGCACTTTTATTTATTTGGAGCGGAAAAACATGAATAAAAATTCATGAACTTTATACTTTTCAGAAGCATCTCTGTCACTTTTCTATTTTGTAAACAATTTTTCGTTGTATTAATTTGAATAGAAAGAACTATATATAAAATTTGCCCAAAAACTGGACAAAAAAATAAAAAGAAAAAACTGCAGCTGGCCCAGCTCGCGGCTGCGACCTCTGCCTCTTTTGGCCCAAAGGCCCACGGCCATCCTAGGGTTTGAAGTGTGTTCGTCGGATTCCATCTGACGGGCCAGCGCACTGATCGCTGGGTCAAAATCCTCCCAATCGATCCTCCCGACCGAAAACCCTAGCTTCATTCGCCTCTCCTCCCCCTCTTGGTCTCTGTCCAGCGCGAAGGGTAAGGGCAACGCCGGCCACCGGAGACGCAGTCCAAACACCGCGTCTCGCGAGCCCCCTTCCCCTCCCCACGGCGTCGTGCGAGCCCCCTTCTCTTTCCCCTCCCTTTTATCCCCTCCATCCTATGGCAGAGATAGAGACGTGGTTGCGCCTCCTCTGCTCCCGCCGCCGGCGTGCACTGTTGCCAGCCCCATCGCCGGTCGCGTGTTCCCTTTGCGGTGAGCGCGTCAGCGTCGAACGGTCTGGCCGCAGTGCTCTTTGCCCCTTTCGGGGTAGGTTCTTCTTCCCGATGCCTCGGACGTCGAGGCACATTGGGATCGAGAGGAATGGCGTGACTCGGCGGCGGCGCTCTTTTCCAACAAGTGAGATCTTTCCCCTCTTTCTCTTTTAGGGTTAGGGTTGGGAGGGGATTTTCTCTGTGATTTCTTTGCCACGGAAAACCAATCTAGAACCCTAGATGGCTCTAGCACCATTGTTAAATTCCTTGGATCATCTAGGGTAAAGATGTGATGGTGGTCTACCTTCTTCTTGGCTCGAGGAGCTCGAGCCGGTGGCCATGGTGTAGGAGTGACGTCATGTGCGTGGTGGTTGTGGTGCTTCTGTCGCTGCTGCGAACCCTGGATCGATAGGGAGTGTTGGTGGGGGCCCGGCAATGTGACGAACCTCGGGAAGCGTGCCAGCCAGACCCCACCTTGTTTATATAGCAGTGCGATAGGGGATCGTCAACCATAGGTGGTTGGGCGCCCCCGATCAGGGTGCAGATCAAAGGCCCGATAGGTTGTCGGGCCTATGGAGAGGAGATCAACCTAACAGTTCACTTTTATGGGGCTTCCGAGCCCAAATCCTATTTGGCGCCCAGTGTTAATGGTACAGGGCGCACCCCCCCACCCCCCGCCACTCGAAGTTTTGTGGTCAAGTACGTTCTCTTACCCCTTTTGTTCTTTTTTGTTTTCTTCCTTCCTTTCTTTTTTTCCTTTTCTAATTTGATGAAAAAAGTTCACCGGACTTTATGAACTATTTTTCAACTTTTCGGTGAACTTTTCCAAAATTTGATGAATAGTTTTTCAAGTTCGATGAATGTTTTCCCAAATTCGATGAACTTTTTTCAAATGCAATGAATTTTCTTCAAATTCAATAAACTGTTTTCCAAATTCAGTGAAATTTTTTGCAAATGCAACGAATTTTTTTTCAAAATTCAATGAACTCTTTATTAAGTCGATGAACTTTTTTTCAAATTTGATGAACTTTTTTCAATTTGATGAACTCTTTTTTAAGCCGATGAACTATTTTTCAAATTTGATGAACTTTTATTCAAATTCGTGAACATTTTTTTGAAAATCGATGATTTGTTTTTTTCTGAACGAACAACACAATACAGCTAAATAGGCCGGCCCACGAAGGGGGCGTGCGTGGGCGCCGGTTGCTAGAAGTGGCGCTGAAGGCGCAGACGAGTAGGTGCCAAATCCTATTCGGCGCCTTAAGCGCCGAATGTAGGCATTTTGGTATAGGGCGCACAACCTCCCTGTTCGCTAGGTTTTCATAGCGACCCGACCCATATGCTCCTTTGCTGTTTCTACAAAAAGAAAAGAAAAAAGTGCGTGCTACCCAAGATTCGTACGTGCGACGCGCTTCTTAGGATTTCAATGCCATAACCACCCGACCAACTGACCTCAAGAGTTCATAGTAGTTTATTCGGCCTTTTCTTCTTCTTTCTTCGTATTTTTCTCTGTCCCTTTTACCTTTCTTTCAAAGTCGTGAACTTTTCTTTTTGCGAAAGATATTCGTCAAATTTTTTTTTCAAATTCATGAAAAAAAATTAGAAAGTAGATGAACTTTTTCAAAATCGATGAACTTTTTTTAAACTGATGAAGTTTTTTTTAAAATCAATGAACTTTTCTTCAAATTCGTGAACTTTTTCTAGAAGTTAGATGCACTTTTTTCAAATTCAATTTTTTTTAATATTTTGTGAACTTTTTTCAAAAACGATGAACTTTTTTTCAAATTCATGATTTTTAAAAAAGAACGGTGAACTTTTATCAAATTCACATTTGTAAAGTTTGATGAACTTTCTGAAAATCAGCGAACTTTTTAGAATCCGTGATCATTTTTATTTTTGAATTCTACTTTTTTGAATTTTTGAAAAAAAAATCTCTGAAGTCAATGGTTAACAGATCTAGCACTACCAGTCAACCACGAAGCGACCGAGTTTTTTTTAGCGATCGAAACGATCGAGCAGGGAAAGCAGAAGAAGCACACGTCATGCGCGAGCTCGTCCGCTCGTTCTCGGGCCGGCCCACTTAGACAGCCGCGTGAGCGCTGGTTCCGTTTACTGACGCATAAGGCGCCGGAATTCCCTATTGGACTCACGTTACGTCAAATTGTCTACGAATCACACAGGCGCATGTGACTAGCAACCGATTTTGGGCCAGCCCTGTAGACGTCTACAGGTTCCGGTTTTAGGAACATTCTAGAACATTCCCAGCCAGCCCTTACTGGTTTTGGGAACCATCTAGAAGGTTCCGGAACCGGTTTTTGGTTTTTCCTTATTCCTTCTTTTTAACTTTTCTGTTTTTTCTCCTTCCTTTTTCTGGTTCTTTTTTCTTTTCTTTTCTTTCAGTTTTCCTTTTCAAGTTAATTTCTCTTTTCAACAAACTTTCTTTCTTTGGTTTTTTTATTTATTTTTCTTTTCTTCTCTTTCTGTCAAACATTTTTTAAAATATTTCAGTTTTGTTCATGTTTTCAAAAAATGTTCAGTTTTTGACAAAATGTTCTCAAAATTTTAAAAATGTTCAAAACTTTTGAAATTCAAAAAAGAACCGGATTTCAATTTTTGGTTCACGTATTCAGAAAAAACTCATGCTTCCAAATTTATTTGGGACTTTTCAAAATTGTTCTTCGTTTCAAAGAAATTTCTCAAGATTTACAAATATTACGTGCTTTAGAGAATTGTTCGTGCTTCGAAATTTGTTCCCCATTTCTAAATTTGTTCTCCAGATTCAAAAAATGTTTGTGCTTTAAAAAATTGTTCACAAATTCCAAAAACAATCTTGTTTTCAAAAAAATGCTCAGTTTTCGACAAAATGTTCTAATTCAAAAATTGTTGTCCCTACACAAAATGTTCAAAACTTTCGAAATTAAGAATATGTATCGAATTCCTTTTTTTGTTTCTCTATTCAAAACAAATTCACGCTTCCAAATTTGTTCTGGATTTTTCAAAATTGTTCTCTGTTTCAAATTTGTTCACAAAATTCAAAAAATGTTCGTGCTTCGAAATTTGTTGTCCAAATTTGTACACAAATTCAAAACTTTCCCGTTTTGAATATTTGTAAATTCGAAAATTGTTCAGAGTTTTTAGAAAATCTCCATATTGTTCAAGATCTGTACACAAATTCATAAATTGTTCCTATTTTGAAAAATATGTTCACAAAGTCAAAAATTGTTCACTGTTTTTCAAATTTGTTTGTGATTGTCATAAATTGATCGGTATTAAAAAAAGGTTCCTATTTTTTAAGATTAGTTCAGAAATTGAAAAAATGTTCATACTTTAAATGTCGTTCACAAATTCAAATATTTTTCACATTTTGTAAAAAAAGGTTCCTGTTTTCAAAATTTGTACACATCTTAAAATCCAATTTTACAACTTTAGTTAAAAATTCCGAAAAAAAATACACAACTTTGCAAACTCGCCCGTGCTTGACAAAAACGTTCGTCATTTAAAAAAATATTTATTTAGTATTTTCAAGAAATGACTAAAAAAGAAAAATAACCCGATCAGACTATTTATCTAGTGTTAAACTATTTCGTTGCCTTTGTACCACTAGGAGTAGTATGCCGTACTGGCTATCTACATGACTTTGCAACACAGCGATCGCTAGATCGATTCGTGCTTGAAGCTTTGCCTTTTTCGTACTTTTTTTACACTGCTCACAACTCATATGTGCCTAGAACTTTTCTCACCACATGATTCTTGTCAAAAGAGAAAATAAAAAGTAATAGAACGAAAACTTTGAATCTTTGCATAAAAGTAGATACATAAAAGTAAAAGATAGGACCACTACAAAAAAAAGACACATCCGTCATATTTTGGACCGAACGAAATTTTTTTCTGTCATATTGTTGCATGGCTTATGCTATGGAAAGGGTCAAATTTAGTAATTGATGCATGCCATTAATTAGCTCTTGTGTGAGAGTCACAATTATTTAGGTTTTCATACCCATTGCCATGTATGGTCGCTAGTGATTAAAAAATTAATGCAAAAAGTGAGGACGATTTTAGGTATGTCTGGATCGTTTCACAATAATGCTGAATAATATTCATCTTGTAGGTCTGAGGTATATACATCACAAAGTAAAAAATAACTAAGATCACATTTTATACTATTCGGTCACTGATACGTGTCCAACGTATCTATAATTTTTTATTGTTCCATGCTATTATATTACCCCTTTTGGATGTTTATGGACTTTATTTTACACATTTATATCATTTTTGGGACTAACCTACTAACCGGAGGCCCGGCCCGTATTGCTGTTTTTTTGCCTATTTCAGTATTTCGAAGAAAAAGAATATCAAACGGAGTCCAAACAGAATGAAAACCTTCGGGAGCGTGATTTTTGAAACGAACGAGATCCGGAGAACTTGGAGTGCAAGTCAAGAAGCTTGCGAGGCGGCCAGGAGACAGGAGGGCGCGCCCACCCCCTCTAGGCGCGCCCCCCTATCTCATGTGCCCCACAGGCGGCCACTGACGTACTTCTTCCTCCTATATATACCTACGTACCCCGAAAACATCCAAGGAGCCAACGAAACACAATTTCCACCACCGCAACCTTCTGTATCCGCGAGATCCCATCTTGGAGCCTTCGCCGGTGCTCCGCCGGAGGGGGAATCGACCACGGAGGGCTTCTACATCAACACCATAGCCCCTCCGATGAGTTGTGAGTAGTTTACCACAAACCTTCGGGTCCATAGTTATTAGCTAGATGGCTTCTTCTCTCTCTTTGAATCTCAATACAATGTTCTCCCCCTCTCTTGTGTAGATCTATTCGATGTAAACTCTTTTTGCGATGTGTTTGTCGAGATCCGATGAATTGTGAGTTTATGATCAAGTTTATCTATGAATAAAATTTGAATCTTCTCTGAATTCTTTTATGTATGATTGAGTTATCTTTGCAAGTCTCTTCGAATTATCAGTTTGGTTTGGCCTACTAGATTGATCTTTCTTGCCATGGGAGAAGTGCTTAGCTTTGGGTTCAATCTTGCGGTGTCCTTACCCAGTGACAAAAAGGGTTGCAAGGCACGTATTGTATTGTTGCCATCGAGGATAACAAGATGGGGTTTATATCATATTGCTTGAGTTTATCACTCTACATCATGTCATCTTTCTTAATGCGTTACTCTGTTCTTATGAACTTAATACTCTAGATGCATGCTGGATAGCGGTCGATGTGTGGAGTAATAGTAGTAGATGCAGGCAGGAGTCGGTCTACTTGTTGCGGACGTGATGCCTATATACATGATCATACCTAGATAATCTCATAATTATTCGCTTTTCTATCAATTGCTCGACAGTAATTTGTTCACCCACTGTAATACTTATGTTATCTTGAGAGAAACCACTAGTGAAACCTATGGCCCCCGGGTCTATCTTTTATCATATAAGCTTTCAATCTACTTTTATTTGCATCTTTACTTTTTGCATCTATATTATAAAATACCAAAAATATATTTATCTTATTGTACTATCTCTATCAGATCTCACTTTCGCAAGTGGCCTTGAAGGGATTGACAACCCCTTTATTGTGTTGGTTGCGAGTTCTTTGTTTGTTTGTGTAGGTGCGTGGGACTTTTGAGGAACCTCCTACTGGATTGATACCTTGGTTCTCAAAAACTGAGGGAAATACTTACGCTATTATTGTTGCATCACCCTTTCCTCTTCAAGGAAAACCAACGCAAGCTCAAGACGTAGCAAGAACGATTTCTGGCGCCGTTGCCGGGGAGGTCTTCGCTCAAGTCAAGACATACCAAGTACCCATCACAAACTCATCTCCCTTGCATTTACATTATTTGTCATTTGCCTCTCGTTTTCCTCTCCCCCACTTCACCCTTGCCATTTTATTTGCCCTCTTTTTCCCAATCCTCTCTCTCTCTTTTCGCTTGCCCTTTGTTTGCTCGTCGTTATTTCTAGTTCCTTATCCGTTCCTCTGTCTCCCGAGTTTGAAGTTCTTCACTTGAAGCAAAGGCAAGGAGAAAACTTAAAAGATGCTTGGTATAGGATGATGGAATCTTATCGCAAGTGCACCCTAGAGGTGAAATTTAGAATTCTTCTTCGCAATTTTTATGTTGGGTTAAATATGACGCATAGACAACTCTTGGACTGCATTGCCAAAGGAAATTGCATTGAAATTGGTCCCAGTATTGCGCATGAAATTATAGAGGGAATAGTGGGAACACTACCTCAAAAGGGAGGACCACATCCTACCCAAGAAGAAACCCAAGTGTTTGGAAAGATTTGCGAAGTAACAAAAATATTACAAAAGTCTCTTGAGCCTCTTAAAAGTGTTAGCGGAAATCTTCACCGCATGAATATGTTGATTCCTCTTTCCAATAAGCGGTTGGATTCTTTAGATCTAAAAATTTCCGAGTATGAAGGGAAGCGGAAAGAACCTCCCGGATTCAAGCATGACTCCGCTAAAAAACTGAAAATTAAAGATGGCACTACTTAGATCTATCTTCGCTTTTATGCCTAGCTAGGGGCGTTAAACAATAGCGCTAGTTGGGAGGCAACCCAATTTTATTTGTGTTTTTTGTTTTTGTTTCTGTTTAGTAATAGAGTTTGCATCTACCTTCTGGTTAGATGCGTTTTTATGTTTTAAGTAGTGCTTGTGCCAAGTAGAACCTATAGGATAACCTATGATGATAGTTGATTTGATTCTGCTGAAAAACAGAAACTTTGCGCGCACGAAATTAGTTTTGTTAAATCACAGAAACGTGATTTTGGCATTGATTCTTTTTGCTTATGATAAATATATAAATTGTCCAGGACTTCCTATTTTGGTAGGATTTTTAGAGTTCCAGAATTTTGCGTTAGTTACAGATTGCTACAGAATGTTCTGTTTTTTGACAGATTCTGTTTTTCGCGTGTTGTTTGCTTATTTTGATGCATCTATGGCTAGTAAAATAGTTTATAAACCATAGAGAAGTTGGAATACAGTAGGTTTAACACCAAAATAAATAAATAATGAGTTTATTACAATACCTTATGTGGTGGTTTTGTTTTCTTTCACTAACGGAGCTTATAAGATTTCCTGTTGAGTTTTGTGTTGAGAAGTTTTCAAGTTTTGGGTAAAGCTTTGATGGACTATGGAATAATGAGTGGCAAGAGCCTAAGCTTGGGGATGCTCATGGCACCCTAAGATATTCAAGGATAGCCAAAATCCTAAGCTTGGGATGCCCCGGGAAGGCATACCCTCTTTCGTCTTCGTTCATTGGTAACTTTACTTGGAGCTATATTTTTATTCGCCACATGATATGTGTTTTGCTTGGAGCGTCGTGTATTATATTAGTCTTTGCTTTTTAGTTTTCCGCAATCATCCTTGTTGTACACACCTTTTGGGAGAAGCCTACTTGATTAGAATTTATTAGAATACTCTATATGCTTCACTTATATCTTTTGAGTTTGATAGTTTTTGCTCTAGTGCTTCACTTATATCTTTTAGAGCGCGGCGGTGGCTTAATTTTGTAGAAATTGCTAGTCTCTCATGCTTCACTTATATTACTTTGAGAGTCTTTTAGAACAGCATGGTATTTGCTATGGTTATAAAATTGGTCCTAGAATGGAAGGCATCCAAGTTGGGTATAATAAAAACTATCATAGGAAGTTAATTGGATGCTATGATCAATTTGATACTTGATAATTGTTTTGAGATATGGAGGTAGTGATATTAAAGTCATGCTAGTTGGGTGATTATGAATTTAAAGAATGCTTGTGTTGAAGTTAGCAAGTCCCGTAGCATGCACGTATGGTTAAAGTTGTGTAACAAATTTGAAACATGAAGTGTACCTGGCTTGTGCATCCTTATGAGTGGCGGTCGGGGACGAGCGATGGTCTTTTCCTACCAATCTACCCTCTAGGAGCATGCACGTCGTGCTTGATTTTTGATGACTTCTAAATTTTTGCAATAAGTATATGAGTTCTTTTGACTAATGTTGAGTCCATGGATTATACGCACTTTTACCTTTCCATCATTGCTAGCCTCTTCCGTACCGTGCATTGCCCTTTCTCACCTTGAGAGTTGGTGCAAACTTCGCCGGTGCATCCAAACCCCGTGATACGATACGCTCTATCACACATAAACCTCCTTATATCTTCCTCAAAACAGCCACCATACCTACCTATTATGGCATTTCCATAGCCATTTCGAGATATATTACCATGCAACTTTCCACCGTTCCGTTCATCATCATCATGACATACTTTACTTTTGTCATATTGCCATTGCATGATCATGTAGTTGACATCGTATTTGTTGCAAAGCCACCATGCATAATTTTTCATACATGTCACTCTTGATTCATTGCACCATCCCGGTACACCGCCGGAGGCATTCATATGGAGTCATATCTTGTTCTAGTTTTGAGTTGTAATTCCTATGTTGTAATCAATAAAAGTGTGATCATCAGCATTATTAGAGCATTGCCCAAAAAGAAAAAAAAGAAAGGCCAAAGGAAAAAAATAAAGGCCAAAGAAAAAAAGAAAAAAAGAGAAAAAAAAGAAAATAAATAAAAGGGGCAATGTTACTATCTCTTTTTCCACACTTGTGCTTCAAAGTAGCACCTTGTTCTTCATGTAGTGAGTCTCATATAGTGTGCTTCAAAGTAGCACCATGTTTTTCATATAGTGAGTCTCATATGTTGTCACTTTTATATACTAGTGGGAATTTTTTATTATGGAACTTGGCTTGTATATTCCTACGATGGGCTTCCTCAAATGCCCTAGGTCTTCGTGAGCAAGCAAGTTGGATGCGCACCCACTAGTTTTCTTTTGTTGAGCATTCATTTATAGCTCTAGTGCATCTGTTGCATGGCAATCCCTACTCCTCATGTTGACATCAATTGATGGGCATCTCCATAGCCCGTTGATTATCCTCGTCAATGTGAGACTTTCTCCTTTTTTTCTCCACACAATCCCCATCATCATATTCTATTCCACCCATAGTGCTACATCCATGGCTCACACTCATGTATTGCGTGAAGGTTGAAAAAGTTTGAGATTATTTAAGTACGAAACAATTGCTTGGCTTGTCATCGGGGGTGTAGAATTTGGGAACATTTTTGTGTGACGAAAATGAAGGATAGCCTAACTATATGATTTTGTAGGGATGAACTTTCTTTAGCCATGTTATTTTGAGAAGACATGATTGCTTTGATTAGTATGCTTGAAGTGTTACTATTTCTTTTATCAATATGAACTTTTATTTTGAATCATTTGGATCTGAACATTCATGCCACAATAAAGAAAATTGCATTGAGAATTATGCTAGGTAGCATTCCACATCAAAAATTCTGTTTTTATCATTTACCTACTCGAGGACAAGCATGAATTAAGCTTGGGGATGCTTGATACGTCTCCAACGTATCTATAATTTTTTATTGTTCCATGCTATTATATTATCCCTTTTGGGTGTTTATAGGCTTTATTTTACACATTTATATCATTTTTTGGACTAACCTACTAACCGGAGGCCCAACCCGTATTGTTGTTTTTTGCCTATTTCAGTATTTCGAAGAAAAGGAATATCAGACGGAGTCCAAATGTAATGAAACCTTCGGGAGCGTGATTTTTGGAACAAACGTGATCTGGAGAACTTGGAGTGCAAGTCAAGAAGCTTGCGAGGCGGCCAGGAGACAGGAGGGCGCGCCCACCCCCTCTGGGCGTGCCCCCTATCTCCCTGGCCCCACAAGCGGCCACCAACGTACTTCTTCCTCCTATATATACCTACGTACCCCGAAAACATCCAGGGAGCCAACGAAACACAATTTCCACCACCGTAACCTTCTGTATCCGCGAGATCCCATCTTGGAGCCTTCGTCGGTGCTCCGCCGGAGGGGGAATCGACCACGGAGTGCTTCTACATCAACACCATAGCCCCTTCGATGAGTTGTGAGTAGTTTACCACAGACCTTCGGGTCCATAGTTATTAGCTAGATGGCTTCTTCTCTCTTTTCGAATCTCAATACAATGTTCTCCCCCTCTCTTGTGGAGATCTATTCGATGTAAACTCTTTTTGCGGTGTGTTTGTCGAGATCCGATGAATTGTGGGTTTATGATCAAGTTTATCTATGAATAATATTTAAATCTTCTCTAAATTCTTTTATGTATGATTGAGTTATCTTTGCAAGTCTCTTCAAATTATCAGTTTGGTTTGGCCTACTAGATTGATCTTTCTTGCCATGGGAGAAGTGCTTAGCTTTGGGTTCAATCTTGCAGTGTCCTTACCCAGTGACAAAAAGGGTTGCAAGGCACGTATTGAATTGTTGCCATAGAGGATAACAAGATGGGGTTTATATCATATTGCTTGAGTTTATCCCTCTATATCATGTCATCTTTCTTAATGCGTTACTCTGTTCTTATGAACTTAATACTCTAGATGCATGCTGGATAGCGGTCGATGTGTGGAGTAATAGTAGCAGATGCAGGCAGGAGTCGGTCTACTTGTTGCGGACGTGATGCCTATATACATGACCATGCCTAGATAATCTCATAATTATTCGCTTTTCTATCAATTGCTCGACAGTAATTTGTTCACCCACCGTAATACTTATGCTATCTTGAGAGAAGCCACTAGTGAAACCTATGGCCCCGGGTCTATCTTTTATCATATAAGCTTTCAATCTACTTTTATTTGCATCTTTACTTTTTGCATCTATATTATAAAATACCAAAAATATATTTATCTTATCATACTATCTCTATCAGATCTCACTTTCGCAAGTGGCCGTGAAGGGATTGACAACCCCTTTATTGCGTTGGTTGCGAGTTCTTTGTTTGTTTGTGTAGGTGCGTGAGACTTTTGAGGAGCCTCCTACTGGATTGATACCTTGGTTCTCAAAAACTGAGGGAAATACTTATGCTACTATTGTTGCATCACATTTTCCTCTTAAAGGAAAACCAACGCAAGCTCAAGACGTAGCAGTCACCTTCATTTATATATGAAAACTAGTCGCTAAAAGTGTGCCCGGCCTTAATTTTATTTAAAATACTAGATACCTTGCAAAATAAAAACATTACAAAAATACATAAGAATTTCCTAGTTATACATACAAACTTTTGGGACGATGTTCTGTATTCTTCGGACGTATTTGGCACCTTAAAAGAATCAGAGAGTATATACATACCCTTTTTGTTTCATTAGGAATATACATACACTTGGGTATCTTGATACTTAACTATGGTCAAAATGTCAACAAAAAATCGTGTGTGGACATCAACATGCATATTTGGTATTTATATTATTTGGTCACCTTAGTTTGTTTAGAAAAAATATCATGGGAAATATCATGGAAAGTCGACGGGAGGTATGAGAGTTCAAAATATTTTGAATGAACGTTTAATACAGTGCATTTTATAGAAATATACCATGCGGTTTTAGTTTGGAAAGCAAACTTTCTACAGAATCAATAGTATAGTATTTTTTGGAAAGGAATCACTGGTCGTTAGTGGTTAAAGTACATGCAATATAACTTGAAAAGTCATTATATTATGAATTGTACACATGCGTGAACGAATATGGCTTGCCATAATATATATAGGAGCACTATTAGTCACCCTGGGTGAGGAATAACTATTCTTCACCCATTCTCTATTTTGACATCAATGCACCGTATTTCTACGTTTCGTAAATTTTGTCTTATTTTATAGATAAAAAGAGAATGTAAGAAAATATGTACTCGCCGTAAAAAATATTTTATCTAACGTAAAAATACGGATGTAAAAATATAGTGTAAAACATACATAAAATATGATTTCTAGTCTTACAACCTATTTTTTTGTTTTTTATACCAAATTTTACATATTAAATCAATATGCATGTAACTATTTATATTCTAAACGTAATTTATTTAGGAAACGATCGTAAGATTACCTCAGGTGAAGAATAACTTATTTTGTACCCTGGGTGATGAATAGTAATTCTCGAGTGCGCAGTTCCTGCCAATGCCAAAAGTCGGGCCTCCTCCTTGATCATCATCACAATCACCATCATGGGGGCACTGTGGTTGCGGGAAACTCCGACATCCTGCTCTTTTCAGATTTCCCACGTAACAAGCATCTTCATGGAGGAGACGGCCTTCCTGTTTTGTGGTCTCTCGTACTAGCTATCTCAATCCACCGCTCCTTCACCGAAGCAATGAGACGCTAATCGTTAGTCATGATGTGATGGAGTCCAAGACAAGAAGTGACCTTCGTCCATACTCCATGTGTCGCGGCAGCGACAGAGGAGGTGCACAGCGGACTCTTGAACTTGCATACAAAGAGGGCATAACCCACAATTCGGCCATCCACGTCGGAGCAATCTATCAGCCGTCCAGACTCTATCTTGGATGACAAGCCAGAGAAAGAACTTGCACCTGGGGGAGCCCAAACCATCCAAACCATGGGGACCATGGTCGTGGAGGTCAAGCTGGCAAATAGCGCCTTGCATGCTGCGGACATGGAGTACGCCCCATTGGAAGTGAATTCCCAAGAAATGGTGTCCTAGGTTCCTTGGGAGATGTGAGTATGAGCAAGCTTTTCTCAGAGGTTGGTGAACTCCTGAATGTGCTCCAAGGAAATACCACGGCGAGTGTCAATTTGATGGACCCAAGAATTATCTTGCAGAGCCATACTAACTGTGCAACTCTTTTCCGAGAGAGGTTGAAGATCGTGGGGGCGATGTTCCGTGGTCTAATGCCCTCAAGCCAAGTAGAATCCCAAAATTTAGTTGTATTTCCGTCTCACATAGAAACCTTGGTGGCCGACACAAAAACGTCACGATCATTGTCATTACAAGGCAAGCCTAGACCAAACCAAGTCTCGGGGAGGGGGGGTCGCCAATTCGTACCAAAGCCAACGAATATGGAGTGCGGTTGTGAAATTCTCCAAATTTAGAATACTATCCCGCCGCAAGATTTCGGTTTACAAACCAACTCCCAATTATTGACTGCCATTTATGCCTCTTGAGGGTTTCAATAATCCAAACTAATGAAAGGTTTAAGGGGCCTTATAGTGAGATTGTACCCCTCATTTTATTCCATGTATAAAATTTATTTAAAGTCAAACTACACAAAGTTTGACTAAATTATATTTAAAAATATCGACATCTACAATACTCCCACCATTCCCTTATACAAGACCAAAAACTCAGATTATAGGTACCAAGGTAAAATTTAATGGCTGATTTGCAAGTCAACTTTTTTTCGTTAACCGGGTTTATTAATATGCCTAATGCATGCAAGGAAGGAATGAGAAGGAAATAGTTGAGTGTCATTAGGCTGGTTCTAATGGGGAGTATCATATATTAGTATCATGCATATGATACTAGTGTATGATACTACATCCGTAAGGCTAGCCATAGTGGGAGTAACTTAGGTAGTAACATAGCACATCCCAAGACATATATGCTTATGTGGCATGGAGTTAATCAGGAGAGAGGTGCTTGTGGTAACATAGTATGTTACCATAACATAACGCACACCAATGCAAAATGAGTCTACAACATAATAAATGAAAGCTTGCATGACACTACACTTATGTTACTATCCACTATGATGGTAGTAACATAGACTGGTAACATATGCATGTTACTAGTCTAAGTTACTATGCACTATGACTAGCCTAATGCGTAGTATCATAGAGGACTACATTTATTGTCATGCATGACACGAAGTAGCACATCATTTAATACGATACTCAAGCATCTCTTTCTTCATTTAATTCTAAGTCACCTCATCAAAATTACTTAGTTGGCATGCATGATACTACTTATGATACTCCCATTATGGGCACATGCATTCAAGTATTAAATAAGTTGCTATTACGAAAAAACATCATTAATTGTTGCCTCAATTACTGTTGGTGGCCTTGTATAGATGTAAAATGTATTTTTGAGAGTGGCCTTGTATAAGGGAATGAAGGGAGTACTAAAGTTATATATAATATAAAAAATAATTTGATGATGCATCCAATGATATCAATCGGTAAGGCGAAAGCGACGGAAGCGAAACCAACAAAATCTCACTTAATAGTAGAGATTTCACTAAGATTGCATTAGGCCCCATATTCTCTTCTCAATGAGATAATATATTTTTTTGCTCACCAAGCCCTGAGCTTATTTAGCTAGTAGGGCTTGATTGAAAGCATCATAGTCCCTAAAACCCATCCCGCCACTCATTTTTCTCCTGCACATCCTCTCCCAAGCCACCCAATGCACATTGTGTTTGCCGTTTTCCCCCTTGCATCAATCTTGAAGCAACGCCCTGTGGTGAATTTTTCGACCCCTATGTACCAGCGCTTGTAGAATATGCAAAGGATTCGTGGTGAATTCTACATTATTTGGGGAGTGCCTAAATATGTTGCCAATGTCTATCTGAATGGTAGTAATATGCCAACCAATAGGGCCTCTTTGATTCAAAGGATTCTCAAAGAAATTTGAGGGCATTGGAATCTTTAGGAATTTTTCCTATATAGGTCATTTGATTCATAGGCCTGAATACCAAGATTTATTATTCCTACAGAATCCTTTGCAGTGCATTTAATAGGAAATTTAGCATCCACTCAAACCCCTTTTAAAGAATAAAATTTTCTTGAGTGACTTGGAACGAATAAAAATCCTGTAGGATTCACACATGTGCATGGCATTACAACCATGTGTTTTTTCTATTCCGGCCCTCTTATAAAACTCCACATTTTTTCCTAGAAAAACTTTTATCTTTTTTTGGCTGAAAAACTGGTTTCTTTGCTACAACACATCTACTGTTTTTCTTTTAGGAGATTTCCTATTCGGCGCTCATAGCGCCCTTTATAAGCCATTATGCAAACCGACGCACACCCCACTTCCTCAAGGGTTGGGCCCATTTAGGTTTTTTATTTAAATATTCAAGAAATAAGGCATCCGGTCGGGGATTCGAACTACACCCCTCATGGCTATGAGCAAGTGCACGAAAATAAAACCCGCAGAGCTTATCTATCGTGTCTATTAACTTAGGTTTTTTCTTGTTATGTGATGCTTCACTGTTTAGTCTTTCTTTTTCATTTTTTTATGCATGGTTTTCACTCATTTTTTTCAAAATGCATGATATTTTTCTTCAAATTTGATGACCTTTTTTTGAAATTGATGAACTTTTTTTCAAAATTGATTAACCTTTTGCAAGTTTGTGAAGTTTTTTAGAAGTTGATGAACTTTTTTCAATATCAATGAACTTTTTTTAAAATTTTGAACATTTGTTTCAAATTTGATGAACATTTTCCAATTTTGATGAATCCTTTCAAATTTGATGAAATTTTTCCCAAATTAGATGAAAGATTTTCAAACTGATGAACTTTATTGAATTGTGATTTTATTCCAAATTTGATCGACTTTTATTGAAATTTTGATGAAAATTTTCATTTGTGAACTTTTTAAAAATCTATGCCCATTTTAAATTAATTATTTTTTTCGTTTTTTTGTGAATTTTTGTATTTTTGATTATTTTTGCTTTTTATGGATAAGTCAATGGTTGACCTTTTTATCCAAAATTCAATAGTCCAATTGACTCAAAACATGTCCTATTTTGGTTCTTATATTAGTTAACTGATCGAGAAATAGAAATCGATCTAAGAACAAAGAAACGGTAGCCAGCGGGTGGGCTATTTAGATGCAGCCCACTAAGTCATGTAGTGAGCGCAGTTGGTGGAATTGGCGCCGAATAGGGCACCCCGTTTTTTGAAATCACTAATTGAGGAGTACTCATTACAAAGGTCACTATCACCTTCCCAGGTTGTGACATGTGGCGTGCTGCATGGGTGCCACTTGTCGCAACCTGGGAGTTTTCCCTTTATTTCGTAGATCCGTTTATTCAAAACGTTTTATTTCTTAAACAGTGCGTCCAAATCTAGAACCGTTTTTACCGTTGGATTTCTCGCGCCGAGATCTTCAAAACTAGAACAATGTTGATAGGTTTTGACGAACTTTTTTTTATGAAAAAACGGCCGAAAAAAATCGGATGAAAAAACCGAGCCGGGAGCACGGGTTTTTCCCCTCGCGAAATCACAATCGTGCCTCTCACGGAAGCAAATCCGTGCTTCTCGCGAAAGAAAAAAGAAGAAGAGAAAACGCGTTCTTTTCCGTTTCCGAGGAGGCACGGCCATGCCTCTTGCGAAAGCACAAACGTGCCTCTCGCGAAAGCAAAACCGTGCCTCTCGCGATAGAAAAACAAAACAGAAAACATGTTTTTTTTCGTTTTCGAGAGGCACGGTCATGCCTCTCGCGAAAGCACAACTGTGCCTCTCGCAGAAGCAAAATCGTGCCTCTCACGAAAGGAAAAACCGTTCCCGATAAGCATGGCCATGACTCTCGCGAAAGCACAACCATGCCTCTCGCGGAAGGAACAGAAAAACAAAAAACATGTTTTTTTCGTTTTCGAGAGGCACGGCAATGACTCTCGCGAAAGCAAAAACGTGCCTCTCGCGGAAGAAAAAAATACCTTTTTTGCCCAAAAAATAACTCCCAAGTTTTTTATCCAAATGTCGAAAAAAGGGAAAAACCATTTAAAAAGTCGAAAATGCGTGATAAAAAATAAAATATGAAGGGAGCGCCCAGAGCGCAACACGTTGGGGGCGGCTGAGAGCGCGCCAAGTGATGCTGATCGTTGTGAGGCTCCCGAAGGAGCGCTCATCAACTAGTTGCTCCCCCCGTCTTTTTGTTGAGTTGAATTGTTACACAGGACGGGCTGGGCTTTCCCCGCAAAAGAGAACGGGTTGGGCTATTTATTTGTTTTGAGGCAAGGACGGGTTGGGCTATGTTCTCAAGGTGCGGAAGAACAGTTGTTGGACCGGAAACGGGCTGGGCCTTGACTCTGAACCCATCACGAGGCTAGGCGAGCAAAAGCTTCTGCGCCCGGATATTGGCCCTGCCCCTCGTCAAAAAATGATTCTGGTTAAAGTCGCCGCCGCGCGCCACAGCGTGCCCGCGCCCGCGACCTCGCCTTGAGTGTCTGGCGCCCCGTCGGCTTGCGGGCGGCCGCGTGCGCGCGCACCGGCGTACGTGGTGGTCGTCTCCCCCACGGAGCAGTACGCCCTGTCGGAGGTACCGTGCCTCCACCCAACCAACCATCCAACCATCCATCCATCCGTCGATCGCGGCCGGGTGTTGATTGCGGCGGGCGGTTCAGTTGGGCATTCAATCCGGCAGCAGCTGCAGCCGCAGCCGGACGAAATCAGATCAAATCTCGGCGCAGTGGCCAGTGGGGCTGACAAACCACCCTGCCGCAGCACCAGCGAAGGAGGCAAGTGCACCGACGGCGACATGGCGACATGGCTCCGCCCAGGATGTTCAATGCCATCCGTTGTCCCTCCCTCATTTGCTTTCCGTTATGACACACGTGCATAGCTATCCACTGTGCTTTCCAGCCAGTCACACGCTACCTAGCTTAGCTGGAGACGACGTTGATCCAGGCCCGAGAGTCGCACGGCGTCACCATCCAACGCTCGCTCCATCACGTACCCCATACGCGTGTGGGTTGTTCGTTGCACTCTCTTCTCTTGCTAAAAGCCACATGAAAACAAAGCATTCATCTATTCTATCCTGCTACGTAGTACCAACCGTCTACGTCCCTGATGTTGGCACGTTGTTGTTTGTCCCCTCGATATCGGTTGAAAAAAAGAGGACATATAAAAGACCAATCACTGCAAAGTGTTACTTCCGTCCTAAATTACTTGTTTTATAAATTTGTCTAGATACGAATGTATCAAATACTAAAACGTGTCCACGTACATCCGTATTTAGACAAATCTACTTATAACCAAAGTGAAACAAGAATGATATATAAAAAGCATACTTATGCAAGAGTAGTTGTTGAGCGCGTTTTGAGCCTGCTACCATATATTCTTATCCACTAATGGAAAGCCAGCAAGGTTTGAGTGGAATTCACATTTCACATGCATGCATATAGTCTCCATCTACACACTATTTCAGTAAGGGGCGCTCTATTAATACATACATAAAAAAAAAGGACCAGCCAGGACTAGCCCTTGGCGGCATATTTTGATAGGAGAATTCTCTAAGCGCCCCCTCGGCCGAGCCAGGGCTCGAACCAGGGCGGGCAGCCTGCGAGAGCGCAGGGCTAACCAACAGGCCGACGTCCTGTTCTCTATTAATACATACATCAACGCGCTATAAAATGGGTCCGGTCTCTGCAACAAACACGACATCAAGTGGACGATGAGATACATATATGGTGCACACAATGTCACAACCAACCCTATCAACATAGTGCCAAACATGTTTCCGGCTTGTTTTTCCTACACATATTTGCAGCCTTTTCTATAAATGATTGGAAACACTACTGCATGACATAGAGGGCCTAAGCCCAATGATTGACGATGCCTTCTTATCTCCTTTCAGTTCTTTCTTTAAGGCTTTTGTTATAATGTTATCCATATCCATATACATGTTTCCCATCTGATAAAGCACATTCTGACCTTCCATGAGCTTGGATCACCACGCAACTCTTTTATCCGTCCAAGATTCTTGTGAATTATTGTACTACTACTTCTATATATATGCACGGCGCTAGAGGCAAAGCTACTAAACTGGACTAGTCTAAGATAGATGGCGTACTAAATCATCATGTTTTTTACATTACATCATCATGTTCTTAACAATTGTTTCTGGCATGGAGTATTGGCCTTGGTTTGTTTGTAGGTGGACTGGCTGAGTCACTCCCTTAGTTGGTTGGACATGGACATGCGAACTCTACTGTTAGGGATGCTTACGCCGTGTTTGGTTACGTGCATCCATTTGACCTCATTACATATGTGGCTCGCTAGAGTCTGGCCGAGCTAGTGCGCCCTCTAGTTGCTTCTTGCTCGCCGTTCATCAACCTCGGGGTTGATCTTGTCCATCTTGTACGCGTCAGTGCGCATCTTGATGCGGCGGTTGTACCTTGGCACCGCAGAGTTGGCGCTGTTGCCTCTGAGGGCTCCTCGAGTTCCAGATTTCAGAAAGGGAGCTCGCTCACGACCTCATCGCCGTCTCAAAGGCCCCCATGGGAAGAATCGCAACAACTATGCTCCTTGATAGCCGAAGCACTGATCGCAGCAGCGACGCAGAAGGGGACATCAGGGCGCCACTGCCACGGCCTCGGTGGCCGGCGTTGGAAGGGGAACAAGAGCTTGACGTCAGGACTCAGAGGGCGAGAAGGAGGTGAAGCATGGAGCATTTGGGGGGGGGGGGGGGGGCGAGATTATAGCCATGTATGACGGTGCGGGACTCGACATGACCCTTCACGCGTGAGTGAGAGTGTACCAAACAAAATATCCGAAACCATCATCTAAATCATTGCACCACCAATCGACTGATAAAATCGCAAGGCACATGTAACCCACGTACATAGCCATATCCCCAACTAAGGCTGAACTTTACAAAAATCTCAATGGGAAATAGAAAATTTAGTATATGAAGCTAGCCCGACAGATATTTAGTTTGTTTTATGTATGTCTGGGAACCTATTGGTTTGGGTTGGTTTAAACTGTCTCGGAGGCTGGGTTGGGTTCTGAAAGGCCATTGGTAGGCCCAGGTAGGGGCGAGAGAAGTAACCCTCCTGTCTGATTGGCATAGAGCTCCTAGTTGACGCTCGTGTGCATCAACTTCCTTTTTTTGAGAACTTCGTGTGCATCAACTAGGAGTGGCTTCGCTGAAGCCTACGCGAATGTGCCCATCCACATTGCCCACGAAGATGTTTTTATTATTGTTTCCTCTTTGATTTTTTAGTCGGTTTTTCACCAAAAAACCAACTGTTGTTTTTGAGAAGCTCAAAAATTTTACAATCTATTGAAAAATAGAAATAAATGTTTTCAAAAACTGTTCAACATATGTTTTATAAAAAGTTCACCGTATATTAAAAATTTGTTTGGCATGTATTAATGTTCAATGTATGTACCAAAAATGGTCAACATGTACAAGAAAAGTTAAGCGTGTATTTTGAAAAAATATGTTCACCATAAGCTAAAAAAGTCCAGTGTGAATTTGAAAAAATTTCACCGTATACTGCAAACCTATCAAAAAGAAAAAGCGCAGAAATAAAATACAAAAAAGAAGAAGAAAACCCTAGATCTGAAAAAAGAAAAAGGAAAACAAAAAGTGAAGAGGAAAAACAAAACAGAAGAAGCTCGTCAATTTAGCCGGCCCATGTGGAGGTTCCTTCAGCGCAGCCTCCACTACATGACGCACACGGGTGTCATATAGGATTGGCCTGACTGGTCCCCTACCTCGACCAGTCCCCGCGCGCCACAAGCAAATCAAACGCCGCGAGTCTCTCCGCCCGCCGCAGAGCACGCGCTCGGCAGCGTCGGCGCGCGGGCTGGCCCAGAGCTCGCGTCTCCCCGGCGAAGAGTCGCCGCGTGTGCGCGTACGTGGTGGGCATCTACCCCACGTAGCAGCAGTACGGCCTGTCGGAGGTACGGACCCGGCCGTGCCTCGACCCATCCGTCGGTCGGTCGACCGGGGGTGTTGATTGCGGGCGCTGGTTCGGTTGGGCATTCAATCCGGCTGTAGCTGCAGCTGCAGCTGCAGGACATGAACCAAATCTCGGGGCTGTGCCCAGTGGGGCTGAGAAACCAGCGAGGAAGCAAGCACGTACGCGCGCGCTAGGTCGACGCCCGCACCGACGGCGACATGGCGACATGGCTCCGCTTTCGCGGCAGCTTCTTCCTTCCTGCAGGGTCGATCGTCTTCAATGCCATCCGTCGTCCGTCTCTCTTCTGTTTTTCGTTGCGACACACGAGCGTGCATGGCTAGCCAGCTTAGCTGGAGACGACGTTGAGACAGTGCGAGCGCCGTGACAGTGAGCCGAGCCATCTTCTTTGCACTCTCTTCACGGAAACAACATGAAACCGGGCAGCTATCTACACTGCTACTCCCTCCGTCCGGAAATACTTGTCCTCAAAATGAATAAAATGAATGTATCTATAACTAAAATAAGTCTAGATACACCCATTTTGAAGACAAGTATTTTCGGACGGAGGGAGTACTTACGAACCCTCTCTGCCTCCACGCTGATGTTGGCCCCTCGATTTTGGTGGGAAAAGGTCGATCACTGCTATGTACTTGAACCAAAGGTGAAACGAGATGATTATGCAAGAGTCGCCGTCCGAGCGCGTTGGTTTGATTCTTCCATGGATCGTATACTCCCTCCATCTTAAAATAAGTGTCTCAACACTCAACTTTGTATTAGCTTTAATACAAAATTGTATTAAGCTTGAGACATTTATTTTGGGACGGAGGGAATATTATTCTTCACCACTAAAGGGCGACTTGGCAAGCACGCACAGCTTGTGTCTAAGTCGCATTTGCACACACATGCATCGTCTCCATGCGTCCACACAATTTTCCGATAGCAAGCGCTCCGTTAATGCATCGACACGTTATAAAATGTGTGTCATCTCTGCAACAGCACGGCGGTGGCGGCATGGAGGGCCTGGTGGTTGGGTCGGCGCCATGCGTGGTTTGCCCTCCGGACAGATCCGATCTGCCCGGTGTGGCTTGCTCGATGTGCGGCGGCTCAGATCGGCGGCGACCCGTGCGCACAATACGTGATGGAGGTTCTTCGAGCGGATCCGGGTGAAAACCTTGTGCTCGGCTTGTTGCCAAGACCGGCGTTGGTGGCACCCTGTGGTGTCATTACCTTCTTGAAGGCATCACCGTGGAGAAGCTCTAGACCTCTATCCGCTACCTCCGGGGGAAACCCTAGATCAGTTGATCGGATGACGGCGACGCGTTGGTGTCGTTTCCTCCTTGGGGGCGTCATTCTTGGAGGCGTACACGGGATCGAGGGACCAGCGGGTGCCTTATTGGTGGAGCGGTACTTCATCCTTCACATTGATGACGGCGAATCTCGGCGGCGTGGTGCAGTGGAGACTCGGCGTCTGATGCGCGGGGATGGACTCGCGCAGGTGGAGGTAGTTGTCTGGCGTCAGGGTGGCGTCGATGACGGAGTGGCCTGACAAGGTAGAAGCCTCAATATCTGCTCTGAAGACGGACCTGGAAAAGATGGCGGCGACGACACATGTGAGTGCGTCAGACCAGTTTATGCCCCGGACCTGGTATGTGGCTCGGCTGGGGCTTCTGGCTTTTGATGATAGGCTTAGGTGAGTAGACCGGGTATGTGGCCCAGGTAGCACCCCTTCATCATATGGATAGAAGTAGTGGCA